>CM059832.1:30742797-32000297 GCA_030444775.1 Atalantia buxifolia | reverse complement strand
ACCCTAAACCCTAAACCCTAAACCCTAAACCCTAAACCCTAAACCCTAAACCCTAAACCCTAAACCCTAAACCCTAAACCCTAAACCCTAAACCCTAAACCCTAAACCCTAAACCCTAAACCCTAAACCCTAAACCCTAAACCCTAAACCCTAAACCCTAAACCCTAAACCCTAAACCCTAAACCCTAAACCCTAAACCCTAAACCCTAAACCCTAAACCCTAAACCCTAAACCCTAAACCCTAAACCCTAAACCCTAAACCCTAAACCCTAAACCCTAAACCCCAAACCCTAAACCCTAAACCCTAAACCCTAAACCCTAAACCCTAAACCCTAAACCCTAAACCCTAAACCCTAAACCCTAAAACCCTAAACCCTAAACCCTAAACCCTAAACCCTAAACCCTAAACCCTAAACCCTAAACCCTAAACCCTAAAACCCTAAACCCTAAAACCCTAAACCCTAAACCCTAAACCCTAAACCCTAAACCCTAAACCCTAAACCCAAAAACCCTAAACCCTAAACCCTAAACCCTAAACCCTAAACCCTAAACCCTAAACCCTAAACCCTAAACCCTAAAACCCTAAACCCTAAACCCTAAACCCTAAACCAAAAACCATATCCTAAAACCCTAAAACCCAAGAACGATTTTTCTCTCAACTGGCTACAGTAATGCCGCAGCTTTAATTCAATTTTCCGGTCACTTTTCCGGCGAGTTAACCTTCACCACCCACTCCATCACATTGGCCTTTCAATTCTCTTCGATTTGATATGTTGCTTGGAAAATTGAGTACGTTTGAGCCTCAAACATAGTTTCAATTCGGATCACTATTCACGCCACAAGACTCTCGATTACGCTAAACCTCACATTTCCGCCAATTTTCCCAAGTAAGCATACACCTTCCACTTAAACACACTCACCTTTCATTGATCTATAACTTGTGTGTTGTTTGAGATTTTCGTGTTGATTTGGGCACCCAATCATGAGTTGAAGTTTTGTTTACTATTTATTAAATAGTGCCGATCTTTAAATCTTAGATCCTAGCTTTTCCCTAAACGAGTGATCCATCACCACCCCTTCCAAATTGTTCCCCTCTCACCGATCTATGTTTCCCCACCTTCCGTGAGAGATTTCGTGGTGATTTGAAGCCTCTATGTTGTTTTGAATTTCTGGCTCACTATTCATTGCTACAAACTGTCGTTTTTGCAAACCCAAAGACTTCTCTTCGCTAGCTAAAAGAACTTTGATCGCTAAAGACTAAACTCCCAACCCTGACTTTGATCGCTAAAGAAACTGTGACTTCGGGTTACTATTCACAGAACTGATTTTTTTGGGTGTTTTTCCGCAATTTCCTCCCGGGAGCTCCCATTGTGCAACTCGACCCGAATGGCTTCTCGGCCATGGGTGGCCATCCCGGATACTTCATTGGAGTTCCCACCACTCCCGCTCATTTGTCCAAATGGCGCTCAAAAGCGCCCAAAGCCAAACCGACCCCGCAAGTCTTTTTTGTGGATGTCACTAAACGGTCTCAAAGCTCCGATCCGCCATCGCCTTCAAGCAATCTTCCACCCATAAAGGCGAACCAAACCCTATATTTTTCACCGAGGAAGAACTTAACATCATGGCTGCACCTTTCAAACTCTCTTTGGTGGGTAAGTTCTCCTTCGGCCGTCCTCCTATTGATATCATCCGTAAATTTTTTGTGGCACTAAGTCCAAAGGAAAAGTTGAAATATCTTTATTGATCCTCGCCACATTCTTATTCAACTTCACTTGGAAGAGGACTACACAAGAATTTGGCTTCACAATCTTGGTTCATTGATGGTAGAGCTATGCGTGTATTCAAATGGTCCACAACATTTCACAGCTCTGAAGAGTCGCCAATTGTTCCTGTTTGGGTATCTTTGCCGTTTCTTCCGGTACACTATATTAGATGCAAACAGGCTTTGTATTCCATTGCTGCTACCATCGGCAAACCTCTTCGAATCGATCATGCCACTGCCTCTGTGAGTAGGCCTTCTGTTGCTAGAGTCTTGATTGAGTATGATGTTTCTAAGCCTTTATCAAGCGCCATGGATCGGGAAAATGACATCAAGCTTCGCAATATATCATCTTCGAAAAGGTGCCTAGCTATTGCGCTACCTGCAAGCACTTGGGCCACTCCGATGACACCTGCTACATCAATAATCCTGAGTTGCGGAATGCAGCTCGTGTTGGTCCTCTCAAGCAAAATGCCGTTGCTAATGTTGAAGGAAACAAGTCCAAGGAACCAATTAAGACTCAATACGTTCAGAAAGTTGATAACAGGAAATGTAAATGCGTGGACAAATGGCGACAAATCAAAGTACTCATGATACTTCAACATTCTTGCCCATCGAAGTCTTTGCTACGCTTCTTCCCCGCCGCTTGTTATCGGGCTTCCGATCCTCCCAAGACCAAACCGAGGTTGTGCACGCCTCCTCCCGAGCCCACGCGGCAGCGATATAGTTCCGGTGCTACCGATTTCGTGGCTGGCTGTGCCTCCCCCAGCTTGTTCATGATGTTAGTACCACCATTGCGTAAAACCTAAAGTGAAGCAACAAACAAAGTCACACCTCTTGAGCCCTCAGGCGGCGATATCATTCCTGGTTGTAGACAAGACTGAAAGTGGCCCGTACATGTCTCTCACTGGGTTCTATGGCCACTACATCTACACCTATCAAGTTCTTAGGCCTTTGAAGTGATCTCGTGGGAATGACAAATGGTGAGTTTACTTTTCGTGAGGTTCCTGCCTGGGATCCTTATCGCCATCAAGGACGAATGTTCCGCAGTGCATCTTGGCAGACTGCCAGTTCATGTGATTCTTTCCCAGATATCCCTTCTACAGAAGACTTGGCAGTCCAATGTACTCCTCATGATGCGACTCCGATATGCACAATCAATACCCAATGCAATGATGTTCCTGAGGTATCTCCCGTAACCAATAATTCAAAAGCTAGAATTGGGACCAGTCATCGGATTGAGGATCGCAGTAACTCCAGTGATGAATTTTGTGGTCATGACCGTTTCGGCAACTCAGATTCTGAGCTTATGGAGAATGAAGTTATAGACAAATTGGGCGGCCAAAGAATTATCACATCTACGGATGGTTTTACCGAGGTTACCCCTCGGAAAGGATTCAAGATTAACCGTAGACGTCGGCGATTTTGATATTTTTTCTTTTTAGTATTTTGTATTTTTCATTTGTATTGTAATTTTCATGTTTTGTTGTTGTTTTGCTCTGGAGGTTTGGTTCATGTCCCCCTCCAGTATTTGTATTATGTTTTCTTTTATATATACTGGTAGGGTCTCGCTAACCCCCACCTTCCGTGGTCTTTGAATAAAAAAAAAAAAAACCCTAAACCCTAAACCCTAAACCCTAAACCCCAAAAACCCAAAACCCAAACCCTCGTGAAACCCTAAACCCAAACCCAAAAACCCAAACCCTAAACCCTAAACCCAAAACCCCAAAACCCTAAAAACCCTAAACCCTAAACCAGGTTGAAATTTTATGGTCATGAAACCCAAACCCAAACCCTAAAACCCTAAACCCCAAAAAACCCAAAACCAAGAAACCCAAACCCCAAACCTTTTTAGTAAACCCCAAAATCCCAAAACCCCAAACCCCAAAAACCCCTAAACCCTAAAAAACCCAAACCCCAAACCCCAAAACCCTAAACCCTAACAAACCCCAAAACCCCAAACCCCCGAACCCAAAACCCAAAACCCAAAACCCTAAACCCCGAAATTTAAACCCCCAAACCCCTAAACCCTAAACCCCAAACCCCAAACCCCAAACCCCAAAAATCTCAAACCCCAACCCCAAAACCCTAAACCCTAAACCCCAACCCCTAAACCCTAAACCCTACACCGTACACCCTAAAGCCTAAACCCTAAACCCTAAAACCCTAAAAACCCTAAACCCTAAAAACCTTAAACCCCGAACCCCGAACCCCGAACCCTGAACCCTGAACCCTGAACCCAAAAGCCCGAACCCAAAAACCCTAAACCCTAAAACCCGAACCCTAAACCCCAAACCCCCTAAATCCCAAACCCCCTAAACCCTAACCCCTAACCCCTACACCCCAAACTCCAAACCCCAAATCCTAAAACCCTAAACCCTAAATCCTCTTCCAACTTCACCTGGAAGAGGACTCTACAAGAATTTGGCTCCACCAATCCTGGTTTATTGATGGCAGAACTATGCGGCTTTTCAAATGGTTCACATCATTTCACAGCTCTGAAGAGTCGACGATTGTTCCGGTATGGGTAACCTTGCCGTTTTTACCGGTTCACTAAATGAGATGAAAACAGGCTTTGTATTCAATGGCTGCTACCATCGGCAAGCCTCTACGGATCGATCATGTCACCGCCGCGGTCAGTAGGCCTACTGTTGCTAGAGTACTCATTGAGTATGACATTTCTAGGCCCTTATTGAAGCGGTTATGGATTGGGGAAAAAGACACTGGCTTTTGGCAGTATATCATTTTCGAAAAAGTGCCTCGGTATTGTGCTACTTGTAAGCACGTGGGCCACTCGCATGACACTTGCTACATCAATAAACCCGAGTTGCGGAAAGCAAACCGTGTTGGTCCAGTTCAACAAACTGTTGCTGCTCATGGTGATGGTAACAAGTCCAATGAACCTATGAAGACTCAGTATGTTCAGAAACCTGATAACAGAAACCAGAGCACAGCAGCAAATGAAGCTACAATTCACAGTGCTCAGGATAATTCAACAGTTGCTTCTCTAGTTGTTCTAATGTTCCTACCACTAGTGCAGAAACTAGTGAAGCACCAAATGAAGTTACTACTACTACTGAAGTGACACAAGTTATCATTTCTGATCCTCCTGTTGTTGCTGATATTCCTCCTCCCAGCACAGTCTCTCTGCCATCAGATGTGCGTGCCTCTCCTAAGCCCACGTGCAGTGGCCTCGTTCCTGCTGTTACTGGTGCTGATTCTGCGACCACTACTCCTTCACCTCCTGCAGCTCTTGGGCCGTTGAGCAATGATATTGTCCCTCATGTGGGAATAACAACCGGTGAGTTCATTTTTCGTGAGGTTCCTGCTTGGGATCCTTATCGCCATCAAGGACGATTTTACCATAGTTCATCTTGGCAGACTGTCAGTTCTTGTGATTCTTTTCCAGATATTCCTTCTACAAAAGTCTTGGCAATCCAATGTACTCATCATGATGCTGCGCCGATATGCACTCTCAATACCCAATGCAATGATGTCCCTGAGGTATCTCCCGTAACCAATAATTCAAAAGCTAGAATTGGAACCAGTCATCGGATTGAGGATTGCAGTAACTCCAGTGATGAATTTTGTGGTCATGACCGTTTCGGCAACTCAGATTCTGAGCTTATGGATAATGTAGTTATAGACAAATTGGGCGGCCAAAGAATTATCACATCTACGGATGGTTTTACCGAGGTTACCCCTCGGAAGGGATTCAAGATTAACCATAGACGTCGGCGATTTTGATATTCTTTCTTTTTAGTATTTTGTATTTTTCATTTGTATTTGTATTTTTCATATTTTGTTGTTGTTTTGCTCTGGAGGTTTGGTTCATGTCCCCCTCCAGTATTTGTATTATGTTTTCTTTTTATATATACTGGTAGGGGTCTCGCCTAACCCCCCACCTTCTGGTGGTCTTTGAATAAAAAAAAAAGGATGTACTCCTTTTACAGATATTCCTTCTACAGTCAGTTCTTGTGGTTCTTTTCCAAATATTCATTATACAGAAGTCTTGGCAATCCAATGTACTCCTCATGATGTTGCGCCGATATGCACTCTCAATACCCAATGCAATGATGTCCCTGAGGTATCTCCCGTAACCAATAATTCAAAAGCCAGAATTGGAACGAGACATCGGATTAAAGATTGCAGTAACTCCAGTGATGAATTTTATGGTCATGATCGTTTTGGCAATTCAGATTCCGAGCTTATGGATAATACAGTTATAGACAAATTGGGCGGCCAAAGAATTATTACCTCTACGGAGGGTTTTACCGAGGTTACCCCTCGGAAAGATTTCAAGATTAACCGTAGACGTCGGCGATTTTGATATTCTTTCTTTTTAGTATTTGTATTATGTTTTCTTTTTATCTACTGGTAGGGTCTCGTCTAACCCCCCACCTCCTGGTCGTCTTTAATAAAAAAACCCTAAACCCTAACCCCGAAACCCTAAACCCTAACCCCGAACCCCGAAATCTGAACTCCGAAACCCGAACCCGAAACTTGAAACCCGAAACCCAAAACCCTAAACCCTAAACCCCGAAATTTAAACCCCCAAACCCCCAAACCCCGAATCCCAAAATCCCAAACCCACAAACCCCGAACCCGAAACCCCCGAACCCCGAACCCCAAACCCTAAAACCCCAAACCCCAAACCCCGAGCCCCAAGCCCCAAACCTTAAACCCTAAAACCTAAACCCTAAACCCTAAAGTCATTTTATTGGCAACGCGAGGCAATCAAATAAAATGGTAATCGTTTCGTATCCCTAGAGTCATTTTAGTTTTTTTTTAATTCAAAAATTTTAATTTTTTCTGTAAAATTTTGAAATAAATTCTCAAAAAACTATCAGAACCTCTCTACGAGGGTAGGGCACTTCTTGAGAGCACTCTCACCAGCCCAAGGGATGTTCCAGGGGAGAAAAACAATGTTACATTTGGAGGAAACCCAACTCCTCCCCTTAGGCCCAAAGGCCAAAGGTTATAGCAAGCTTGTTTTGACATTTCTCATGGACATCCCTAGGGCACTCACGCTTATTTTGGCCTTTCCTCGTGGGCCCCCTTGGGTTACCTTAGAACTTTGACCTAGCCTTTAGCACTTGTCTTCCCATGGGTGACGCGAGGTTGCCAGAAAAAACAAGAGTCGTTTCAGAGCCCAGAGTGGTTTTGGCAGAATATTTCTAAAATTCTAGGAAATATTGATTTTTTTTCTTATAATTTTGGAATAAATACTCAAATAACTGTCAGTGTCTCCCCGCGATAGTGGGGTACTGCTTGGGAGCACTCTTACCGACCCAAGAGATGTCCCAGGGTTACTTTTGGAAAAAAAAATCCAGATCCTCCCCTCAGGCCCTAAGGCCAATGGCTATAACACACTCATTTTGGCCTTTCCTTATGGGCCCCCACAGCGCTGTCGTAGAACTTTGACCCAGCCTTCTGTATGTGCCTTCCCACAGGCGACACGATGCAGCCAAAAAAAAAATGGGACTTTTTTGGGAGCCCAAAACTAGTTTTGGGGGAATTATTTCTAAAATATTCCAAGAAAACCCGATTTTTTCTATATAATTTTGGAATAAATTCCTAAAAAACTATCAGAGCCTTCCCGTAGTACCAGGACATTGCTTAAGAGCACTCATGTTGCCCTAAAAGTGGTCTAAAGGGAGAAAAACATGGTTACTTTTGGAGAGAAACTTAACTCCTCCACTCAAGTCACAAGGCCAAAGGCTATAGCACACTCGTTTTGCCCTTTCCTCGTGGGTCCCCTTAAGGTTGCCTTGGAACTTTGACCTGACCTTCTGCACTTGCCTTTCCACGAGTGACTCGAGGATGCCAGAAGAAACAAGAGCCGTTTCGAAACTCTGGTGTGGTTTTGGCAATATTTTTTCTAAAATTTTAAGAAAAACTGATTTTTTTCTTATAATTTTGGAATAAACTCTCAAAAACTGTCAATGCCTCCCCGCGAAGATGGGGCACTACTTGGGATCACTCCCGCTGGCCCAAGGGATGTCCCAGTGTAGAGAAACTGGGTTGTTTTTAGAGAAAAACCTACTTCTCCCCTTAGACCTCAAAGCCAAGGCCAAGGCTATATTTTAAAGAAAAACCAGGTTGCTTTGGCCTTTCTCTATGGGCTTCTCTACGGCTACCCTGGAACTTTGACCCAGCCTTCTGGACGCACCTTCGAACTAGTGACGCAATGCCGTAGGAAAAGACGGGAGTCTTTTTGGAGCCCTAGAATGGTTTTGGAAGAATTTTTTCCAAAATTCCTAGAAAAATCAGTTTTTTCTGCCTAATTTTGGAATAAATTCAAAAACTATCAAGGCCTCTCGACAGCGATGGCGCACCACCTGGCAGCACTCTCGTCGGCCCAAAGTATTTTCCAAGAGAGAGAAACCCAATTCCTCCTCTCGCACCCCAAAGACAAAGGCTATAGCACACCGGCTTTGGCCTTTCCTCATGGGCCTCACTGAAGCTACCTTTGAACATTGACTCAACCTTTTACACGTGCCTTCAGACGGGTGACATGATGCCGCCGGATAAGGCGGGATTCCTTTTGGGGCCCCGAACTTTGTTTGCCAGAATTGTTTAGAAATTTAAGAAAAATCAATTTTTCTACCTAATTTTGGAATAAATTCCCAAAAAATATTAGGGCCTCCTGGCGGTGGTGGCGCTCCTCTAGGAAGCACTCCAACCGGTCTAAGGGATGTCTTAGGGTAGAGAAACCCAGCTCCGTCCCTCAGGCCCCAAGGCCAAAGACTATAACACACTTGTTTTGGCCTTTCCACAAAGGCCTTACTGGGGCTACCTCTGAAATTTGATCCGACCTTCTGCACGTGCCTTCCTACTGGCAATACGATGCCTCCAGAAAAGACGGTAGTTGTTTTAAATTCCCATAGTTGTTTTGGCAGAATTTTGTCCAAAATTTTAAGAGAAACCGTTTTTTCTACCTAATTTTGGAATAATTTTCCAAAAAACTATTAGGGCCTCCAGGCGGCGGTGACGCACTGCCTGGGAGCACTCACACCGACCCAAAAGTTGTCCCAGGGGTGAGAAACAATGTTGCTTTTGGACAAAAAATTGAGTCCATTGGTTTATGCATCATGAATGCCATTTTTGTTGAGTCTTAATTTTTGTGGAATCAATTGAGCATATAAAAAAAAGTTCTAGACATTCTATTTTTATTTTAGTTCTATCTAAAAGTAAGGATTTGACATTTTATTATTGTATGTAGTAGGCGCCTTCTTAGGAGCTATGGCTAGAGCTTTAATTGGATAGAAAATTAAGAGTGGATTTGTTTGAGGGGCTGCAGTTGGAGTTGTTTTTTTATTGAAGTATTTGAATCTTCAATTGAGTTTTGGGATCAAATGTCTTTTGTATTTGGTGAGTCATTTACCTTTAATAATATAGCAAGAATATTTATTTATGTAGACCACCTTCTAGCGTCTTGTTAAGTTTGACAGCTTGTGAACTTTTAGGTGCATAAATTTCATGTGATTTCTTTCAAGCATGAACAAGGAGATAAGTCAAAGGAATTAAAAGAAAATATAAGGTGAAAAGAAAGTACTAGGTTAGAAGTTACAAAAGAAGGCACAAGTTTTATTTAAACTTTCTCTTTTTTCATATAATTTCGTTATCATCTAGTTTATTGCGTGCACCAAATTTCAATTATTATGGCCAACAAATACTTATGAAATTTTAAGTAGATCTAAGTAACAGCAAAGCATATCGGCTAAAAAAATAATATATAATTTGCTATTATGATATTTGTAAGGTTGTACTTTTTGGTTATAAATTGATTATTTATTATTTTAATTTTCTCTTGAAAAAAAATTCTTTGTATATAATGTTATACTTGTAAAAATATTTATTGTAGGGTAACCTTGAAGCCGGTATCTTTAATCTACGAGTCTGGAAGCATTTGAAGAAGATAATGAAAGACAAGTTCAAATTAATTTTCATGACAACTAGAAATGGTATTTAAATTCATCAATAATTACCAAGAACCAAGACAATTAGTAATCCTTTTCAATTTTCTCTTTACACTATTTTAGGCATTTGATATTTTTAATTTTTGTAGTTGAATTTATTTGATTATATTGTAAATTTTAATCTACTTTTTTTTATTTAATTTTATAATTATTTGTTCATTTGTACATTCTTACTCATCAGTGCTTGTAGTTTTTTTATTGTTGCTATTAATATTGACAAAATAATTGCCAAAATAAAAATTTTGGTCATTAAATTTAATTTGATTATAACACATGACATTTTGTAATGATAAAAAAAATTTTGTCACCTACAATCTTAGTAAAAAATACAAGACTATAGTGATTACAACTGAGACAAAGAAAAAAGCCATTGATTCTAACAATTGGAGACAATTAGTTATCATCACTAAAAATAACATTCAATGACTAGAAATATTGTTGTGAATGTGTTTTCAAAGCATTATTTTGTCCTTTTTTATTATCATTTATGACTCTTTAAACTTTAATTTGAGATGAAATGTTTAGTCATAAAAAAAATATTTTTTTCAGTGATGAAAATAATTTTTGTCACTAAAACCTTATAAAACGGTCTTTCTATGACTAACAAGTGACTATTTGTCATAAAAAAATATAAGGTGACAAATTTATTGTCTTTAGTGACTAAATGTTTTGTAATAAAATATCATTTTTCTTGTAATGATATTATTGGTTTATTTTTTAGTATGATAAGCACCAACAAAATTATTTTTGTTTGCGCTCAAACTACTAAGAGTGTCATAGATATTATTATATTTTTATATTTATTTCTAGAATAATTGTAAAGTAAAAACATGTGTACAAATAATATTATGCAAGTTAATGTGGCATATGATTAAAGAAAATAAAAATAATGTGAATCCAAACATATTTTAATTTAATCAATGATCACATATCACGTCAATTTATATAAAAAAAATTTACATTAAATTATTTGTATCTTCATCCGAAATAAGAGGAGTGAGGAAATGAAAGGTAGAATTTGGTTTACGCGGTAAAATCGATAGCAAAAGAAATTAGAGGAAGGGCGCAATGCAAGTAGACATTTTCGGCTGTTCAAAATATTTTTAACCTAATTAAAGGAAAGAGAGGATGAGATGAAGACTAGTTACTCAATGCGGTGGCGGTGAAAGAAGCCAAAAGAACCTTCTTCCCTTCTGTTAGGGAAGAATAGACATTAATTAGATAACAAGTTTTGAAATTAAGAGGAAAGGGCCAGAAGTTAAAGTCACTTTTTGTATGAATTAATAAAAAGCAAATAAACAGATCATAAATAATTAAGAAAGCGAGAGAGAGATGGTTGCTACTAGGTTGATGATGCTGCTAATTTGCTTTTTAGCAGCAGCAACATCAGGACTAGTTGAAGCTGGAAGTCCTACTTTCTTTTTCACTTGGAACGTCACCTATGGCATCATCTCTCCATTGGGAATTCCCCAACAAGGCATTCTTATTAACGGCCAATTTCCTGGACCAAATATTAACTCCACCACAAATGACAATCTCGTCATAAATGTGTTTAATAAACTTGATGAGCCTTTCCTTCTTACATGGTCTGGCATTCAGCACAAGAAGAATTCTTGGCAAGATGGAGTACTTGGGACTAACTGTCCTATCCCTCCAGGAAAGAATTACACTTACTATCTTCAGGTCAAGGATCAAATTGGTAGCTACATCTATTATCCATCAACAGGATTTCACAGGGCAGCTGGTGGCTTTGGTGGCCTCTGTATTCACAGCCGTTCTGTAGTTCCCATTCCTTACAACCGTTTTGTTGAGGATGACTTCACTCTTCTTATTGGTGACTGGTACACCAGGAGTCATGTTGAATTGAGGGAGCAATTGGATAGTGGTAAACTTCTTGGGAAACCAGATGGCGTTCTCATTAATGGGAAATCAGGCAGGCTTGATTATGACAGTGATGGCAAGGGTGATGATGAGCCACTTTTCACCATGAAAGCCGGCAAGGTTTACAAGTACAGGATCTGCAATGTTGGAGTCAAGACCTCTCTTAACTTTAGGATACAGGGTCACACGATGAAATTGGTTGAAATGGAGGGTTCTCACGTCGTTCAAAATGAATACGAATCTCTTGACGTTCACGTTGGGCAGTGCTTTACAGTGCTTGTGACAGCAAATCAGGATCCGAAGGACTATTACTTGATAGCTTCTACACGATTTACAAGGGCAATGATCACAACAACAGCTGTCGTTTGTTATTCTGATAGTAAGGGTTTAGCTTCACCTGATCTTCCCAGACCTCCTGTTGGTTGGGATTGGTCTTTGAATCAATTTCGTTCATTCCGCTGGAACTTGACTGCCAGTGCCGCCAGGCCAAATCCTCAAGGTTCATTCCATTATGGAGGCATCCCTATTAATCGGACAATCAGGCTCACTAACACAGCCCACCTGGTGAATGGAAAGGTTCGCTTCGCCATTAATGGAGTTTCATACATCAATTCAGAAACCCCATTGAAGTTTGCAGAGTATTATGGAATTCCAAAAGAAGTTTTCAAATACAATATAATCAGTGACAAGCCAACAAATAAGATAGAAAATGTTACATTACAGCCGAATGTCATGGATGCGACCTACAAAGCCTTCATGGAGATCATCTTGGAGAACCGCCAAAACACAATGCAGTCTTGGATCTTAGATGGCTATGCATTCTTTGCTGTTGCGTAAGTTTCTAATTAATTTTGTTGTTTAAGATAAAATTAAAATGTTTGATCGATATATCATCTATATATGCAACTTCAAAGAATTTGTTAATTAATTGTGTAATATAAATGCAGCATTGAGCCTGGAACTTGGAATCCTGATAAAAGGAAGAGCTACAATCTGATAGATGCAGTGAGCAGGTACACAATTCAAGTGTTCCCCAATTGCTGGGCAGCTATACTAGTGTCAATGGATAATGCCGGAATGTGGAACTTGAGATCAAATATCTGGGAGAGAAACTACTTGGGCCAACAGCTCTATCTCAGTGTTAGATTGCATAAACGGTCTCTCAGAGATGAGTACAATATGCCCGACAATGCTCTACTCTGTGGCATCGTAGCTAATATGTCCAAGCCTACACCTTACAGCCTTCAATGATATATTCATTAGTGAAGACATCTTTATTTTAATAAAATGAGGACGCACTAATATACTAACAAAAATTAAAATTCAATATAAAACACAGTTTTCATGATATTGTTTGTTTATCATAATCATGAGGGGATAGTTCAAAATTAAATAACTCTTTCAAATTCCAATCTTTTCAATCTGTTATGTCATTAACTTGAAGACAGTATAACGATTATTTTAATTTAATATATAGTATTCGCTTTAGTTTCCAGAATATTTTGGCTTGTTCAATTTTCTATCTTCTTCTTGCTAATTAATACAATGGAGCGCAATCATCTTAATTATTTAATACTTCCATTTCACATAACATTTGTGTATATACATTTAGGAATTGAAAAGGTATACTGAAAACATGGAAAAGATATAGCAAATTAATTTTTTTCCTTAGGAAAGTAATAATTCATGTACATTATATACGGCCAAATAGATTTTTGGATTGTTTGGATTTTCAAACTTAAGCATATACCCTGGGCTTTGACTGGTTCACAATTTTATTTATGTCCTGGCATGAAAATGCAACCTCTAATTTTGCAATAACATATATAATTTTTGTTTAATTTATAAAAATTAGGAGATGAGTAAGACTCAAATTAGTTAATTTTTAAGTATCCTATCGTACTCAAGATTTTTATTTAGGTGATCAACCATACAAAACTTTTTGAAAATCACTCGGTTAAGAACTAAAGGCTATAAAATTTATTAACTTCAAATGTTCATTAATCATGACTCTATAGTAGAATAAGAATTTTTATTGTTAGCCAATTTAAAACATCTCTTTAAATTTATAACAACTTTTTCAATAGTCTTTCCAAGTAGATTTTCTACAAGTAGTTTTTTAACAAAAGAAAAAAAAATTATTGTTTGTTTCTTTTTAAGAATTTTATTAGAAATTTCGAAATTACTTCAATAAAAAGTTTAGGGTAGACTCTCCTTTAATTCCTAAGGTTTGAATCAATTGCCTAATTAGTCCCGAAATTTCTAAATATTACACAAATATAGCTATTGTATATCGATTTTCATTTAAATCTATGCAATAATTATTTTTTATTTTTTCATTAAAATCTGCATTTTCATTAAATTTTGTTTTATTTTTAAAGTCTATAAGGCATAAATATCATTTCACTACTACAAAAATGCAAAATAATGACCCATATATAATGATGGTTTTTCTTAACAACCGTCATTAAAAATATTTGATGACCGTTATTATATGAATGGTCATAATATCTGACATTTATAACAACGGTTCTATTAAATAACAGCCATTAAATGTCACCCTAAAATATAATCTTACTTTTAATGACAGTTATTTAAAAAATGGTAATTGAAAATACAACATTTACAATGATGGTTATATTATATAATTGTCATTGATTTTCAAGGTAAAATGTAATCTTACTTTTAGTAACGGTTATTTATAAAAATAGTCATTAAAATTTCAAAATTTACAATGACTTTTTTTATTATATAACTACCATTAAATGTTAAGCTATTACTCTTAATGAAGGTTATATTATATAACTGTCATTAAATGTTAAGGTGTTACTTTTAATGATAGTTCTATCATATAACCGTCATTAAAAGTCAAGCTATTACTTTTAATGATGGTTCTATCATGTAACCATCATTAAATGTCAAGCTATTACTTTAATACAGTTCTATCATATAACCATTATTAAACGTCAAGTTATTACTTTTAATGAGGATTCTCTCGTATAACTATCATTAAATGTCAAGCTATTACTTTTAACAACAATTATGTTTTAAAACAGTAATTAAAAGTTACCTTTACAATATTCAATTACAATGACACATAGATTATGATTGTTTTACTCCAAAACCATCATGAAAATTATTTAATGACGATTATTTAAGAGATCAGTCATCATATCTCAATTAATTTGGAACTTTTAATTTTAATGACTATTATTATAATAACCGTCATTTAATATAAAGAACAAAAATGATTGCAATTCATTTCATGAATGTTTTGTAATAACGGTCATTATATATTATTTGCCCAAAAAAGAAAAAACCGATAAAATTAAAGGAATAGAAATAACGTGCAATCCCTAACCATTGACATTCATTTTCTTTTTCTTCAATCTTCACAATCACAAGAACGCAATCTCTTTCTCTTCTTCTCTAATCTTCACAAATCACAATCCAAACATCTCATTCACTCACACACAATCACACACACTAGCCCTGACCCTGCCTAAGCCACTATTAGTCTCTGTCATTCTTGAGTCGATTCACTTTCGCAAAATAGTTGTTATCGTCTCCACTGACACCGCGTCCGTGTTCGTTCACTATCAACTGTTATCATCTCTGTTGATGTTGCCTCCATGTTCGTTCACTCTTTTGGCTTTGTTGCAGGTAGAGATCTTAGGTCTTAATCCCAGAGAAGTTGATGTTGCAGTTGTTAGAGGTCATACAAGGTTACTATTTTAACTCTTTTATCTCAAGTTTGAGAAAGAGAAAGAGTTTTCATAAATTTAAGTATTTTTATTCTTGTGTGTTTACTTCTTTGACTTTCATATTCCAACAAATTTCTATTTTCATTGGGTACTGATAATTTGATTCCCGATTTATATGCTAAACCATCATGCTCTTTCACCCCTGAAGAAAATAACTACTTGGTAGGTCGTACAAAAGTAGTTAAGGTAAGTAGAGGAAATTGGTCAAACCTTTGACTGTTATGCTATAATATATATATTGTGAATAAATGCATGTATTTGATTTTTTAAGTTGGTCACTTTTCTGCATGATTTTTCTAGTTTAATTAAACCAAAGCATGTTTTTTTAAGTCTAATTTGTGATAAAATAAATTGAGACTCATTTGATATAATTGATGCATTTTATATTAATACCTTATGGTCAGCATGAATGTATAAGCCTTATGGATGTTAATGGAGAATAGGTGATATAATACGAGATCATGCTTTTTGACATAGTTTCTGTAAATGCCATTGACTAACAAAGAACTATAACTATCTCGAAACACAAATAAGTTAACTAGCAAAGTCTAAAGAGTTACAAACACGTTTTTCCTTGATTAAAAAGCTTCTAGATAGTTGTAGATCAACTTAAGGCTTAAGGATTGGTACGTCATAGTAAAACAAGTTGCTACAAATAATTCATCTATTTCTATTAGTCATACAACATATTATAAATTGTACTGTCAATCTGCGTAAAATATAAACGAGAAAATATAATATTTGGGTAATGATTATATATGAGGTGGCCTTACATAAAAATTCTAATATTGTTATATATAGATGTGAGAGTATATATTATTTTTATTTTATGTCTTGCACAAGATCCTATTTTAAAAATATGAAGAGATGCAATTTAAAAAGAAAAAAAAAAGTTCTGGTTTGTTGATCCTGAATTTTTTACAAATGAGAGTGCCCATGAGAGTGAGGAAAAAGCCAAAAATCTTGGAGATATACTGGAGTCGGTCAAGCGAAAACAACTTATCATTTTTCCATTTAATGAATCGTAAGTTATACATTCAAAGGTGAATATGATTGTTATAGTATTTGGAATTCTCAATGATAAATATTTTGTACACTAAGCACATTGGATATTGGTTGTTATTGATTCATATGAAGGCCAATGTTTTTTTTTCAATTCAGTAGGCCATGATCCATGTCATAAAAGAGCTTATTAATTGGTAAGATAAAAAGTTGTGCTTTTAGCTTGTATTTTTTTTCATAGTAGTTTCTAATATATTAAATGTTTTCCAATTTTGAAATTAAGTTCATTGAGAATGTTTAGCGTGGCGCATGGAAAATCTAATCGAAAGAATTACATGTGGAAAGCAATCAAAATAAGGAATATTATTCTTAAAGTCAAATTCATAATAGTATTATACAAGATTCATAATCCATTATTGCATGAATGTGTTCATTGTATAACTTAAATCTATTACTTTCTCTTTTGTAGTGTCCTCGTCAACCCAAGAATATTGAGCATTGCGCATATTATGTGATGAAATATATGTGGGATATTATGGCTAATACTAATGTCACTATTCTGGAAAAGGTATTGACAATTTGTTATCAAATACTTATTTATTTTTCCCAACTAAATAATTTATATATTTTTTACTTTGTAGTTTCTCAAGACATGAAGCCACACTCAAGGAGAGATTGACGAGGTTAAATGCGAGTGGGCTAGGTATACATGGCAACTTGCTGCCACGTATAAAAATTAATTAATTGATAGTTCAATGTTAGCTTATATATATATATATATATATATATATAACTTATCATGATTTAACTACGACTTGTAATAAATGAGTTTGATATATTTATTTTTTCTTTCTTTGCAAATAATGTCGTAGGTCGTTAGTGGGGGTATGATTTTCTTGAAAATATTGCATATGAAGACTTGATGAGAGTTTAGATGTGGGAGAGCTAGTATTTTTGTTGGAGATAAAGGATTGCTAATGTTCTTTGCATTAGCGTATGAGAATTTTCTTAGTTAATAGTCGATTTTGTTAGATACAGAAGAGTATTTTGAGAATTTCAATGTATAACATTTTATTGAAGATATATGAAGGACAATCTAAGACTTTTATAAATGAATATTTGGATATGATATAGCTTGTAAAAAGGTAATTTTAAAAATAAATTGAATAGAAAATTATGTTAGCTTAAAGGTCTATACAAACTGTAATTTTTATGATAACAAACATGTGTTATTATATTTCACAATTTCACTAGTTCTTGAAGGGCAAAATTTATTCAAGTGAAATCAAGTTCAAGACAATCAACGGACAACGGTAGACCAAGAACAAGTATTACTCAAAGAGATCTTTATTTCTATAACTCTTGTAAAGCTAGTAAGATTTAATGTATACATGATTTAGCATTTGAAAAGCTCAATATTTTGTTTAATAAATCATCATTTTTGGGTAATTATCTATCGACAACATATTTTTTTGTATTTTTTCATAAATATACAATTCTTAACTTTTTTTTGCTAAACTCCACTCGAAATTATATTATTTTGTACCTGTCCACTTTTGTTTTAAACAATATTTTTGTGAAATGATAATTTTACCCTTATGATATCAGTAAAATTCTAACAGTGTTATAATTTGAGGCATATATTAGGAATTTTAGAGGAAATGGGGTATATCCCACACAATTCTCCTTTGCTCCACTATAAAATCTCACTTAACATTGCTAGATGAGTAAAAAAAAATTGGTGTTGGGTACTTTACCATTTAGTTTCTCGATCTCCAAATTTAGTCCATCGCCATCATCCGAAACCCTAAAAGGAGCACTCAAGCATCTCCATTATAAAAGCTCACTTAAAATTACTAGATGAGTCAAAAAAAATGGCGGCGTGTACTTTACCATTTATTTCCTCGATCCCCAAATTTAATCCATCGCCGTCGTCTGAAACCCTAAATGGAGCACTCAAGCATCTCAATCTAGCGTTTTTCTCATCCAACGTGAAGTCCTTGAGAGCTCTCAAAACTACCACAGGTAGGGGCTCAGCTCTCGGTGCTCGAATGGCGTCCGAGACAGCTCTCAAGACAACTTTCTTGCTGGATTTTGAGACATTTGTCTTTAAGAAGGACATGATATCCCTAGCTGACTGGGATGAGGTTTTTTTTTTTAAGTGTAATGCATGTCGTTTTGTTATTATTATACTTTTTTTGTTTATTAATTTGGAAAATGTTTGTAGTACATTGTGAGAGGAGGAAGGGATTTGTTTAAGTTGCTGCCGGATGCATTCAACAGGATTAACCAGATTGGGGTGATTGCCTGGGGTTCCCAGGCATATTTTTTCTCACCGTTCTATTTTCTACTCAAATTATTAAAAATTTTTGAGGTCTCTACTGATATTTTCCAAGTGCACCATAATTTTTATTATTGACACCGAAATGTAGACTAGTCGGTTAGTGACAAATACTAAACTTTCACCTCAAAATTAAATTTATTTGTTGGAAAAGCGATTTACCGATGGCCAAGGACGTCTTGTGACCACTAGGAGATAGCTCGCAAACAGTAACTTCCAGCATGAACCCTTCCAAGCTCAAATTAGTTTATAGGTTTACGAGAAAAACAAAATAAATAGGAATTTTTAATTAAAGATGCCTAAAATATAAGGTATTTAGTTAAATATACCCCATGCTTGAAAATTATGTAGATATACCCTTTCATGTGGTACACTGTCCAAAATACCCCTAAAAAAAACATAAAACACACAACTCACCTCTAACACTCTTTAGTTCTCACTCTTTCTAACTCCACACATTAAAAACTCATTCTAAACTCTCAAAATCACTCATGAACAGCTAATGCACTGAGATTTTAGTTTGCAACTAGTTGTATTATTCAACCCATAAATAAGGTATTTAAAACTTTATTTTTATTTTGTGTTATTTATTCATTTTGTTGAAACTGTATTATTTTTAGGGTTTTATTTGGTTTGTGATAAATAATAAACCAACTCACATTTTCATTACATTTGCATCATATCACTGCTATTAGATGCATTTTATTACTACATTCGTTGAAACCTGAATTTGTTGCCAAAATTTTATTCTGCATCCGACATACACGACAGCAAAAGTGTATGTATGGATTTACACGAGTATAGTCGTGAAAGTGTGCAACATGTTCCACTTATTATAACACCCTAGCATTCTATTGGTGCAAAAAATATACTTTTTTACTAGATATGACTCTTACTATTATTGGACTATAGTTGTGTATTTTAATAAATTACATAACTACTATTGTGTATGTATGAACTTACACACTATAATTATACATATATGTAAAATGTTCTAACTGTTATGAGACCTCAGCATCTTATTAGTGTAAGAAAAATATTTTTTTGAGAAGAAATATGCCCTTTGACTATTTATTGAGTCATGCATGTTTCCAACTTACACGACTTTTGTCATGTATGTATGAATTTACACAACAATAGTTGTGCAAATGTGAAAAATATAGTAGTTGTTATGACACCTATTATTTTGTTAATGTAAAGATTACATTTTTTTTACTAAATATATCATTTGACTGTTTACTGGACTATAGTTGTGTATTTTAATAGCCGTGTAAACTAACAATTACACAACTGCAATCATATAAATATGTAGACGGTTCCACACTTCGTTATATGCCTATTTGATTTGATTTTCTATTTGTTGTATAATCATGTGTTGTGTTATTGTAGAAAATAACTTCAGTACGTGTGTCTATTATGTTTTGTGGTGAATGGATTGAATAAAACAGCCATTATAGATTTAATGGTACGCAGGCAAGAGGGATCATGGTATTCCATTCTACAACGTACGTATAACTGATAGATAGAGTATCTTGGGTTATTTGCATTAATATTTCTAAATTTAATATTGAAATGAAATTCAAGCTCAAAACATTCGATCTAATGCCATACGACTTACAAAATGGGCTGAAAATAAGTTATTAAAAAAATTAAAGAATTCTCGTACATATAAAGTGGTGACACTAAATATGTATGAGTTTATTATTAAAGATAGTGACCTTGATGGTTATTTCAACATTCTTAAGAAAACATATACTTGTCGAGAATTTCAACTCGATCAACTACCTTGTGAACATGCATTAGTTGTTTTTAGGTGTTGAGAAACATTGTCTGTATATGATATGTGTTCTCATTACTATTCTAGTGAAGCATAAGTTGCAGCATATGCAAAGACAATCTATCATGTTGCCATACATGAAGAATGGGAGGTTTAAGAGGAAGTGCATGGCAATAAGGTTTTGCCCCTTATGAAAAAGCGGAAAAAGGCTTGGCCACAAGAAATTAGGATAGCATCATAAGGTGAAAAGAAGTTGCGTCGTAAGTGTGGTAGGTGTGGTTCTCGAGGACATAATCAACTAATTTGCAGTGTATTAATCCCACTGTCTAACAATGAGCTCGTAGTTGGACCGAATAAAACAAAAACAAGCACACGTACTACTATAAACCTTACATACTTGTCATTTTTGTTTTAATTTTTGTAATATCTATAATAATTAGTTGATAAATTTCTACGTTTTTTGTTTCGCAAGGGGATAAACATATTTGTATGGCTTATGATGTTTTCAAAGAGAGGTGATCGGGAGCTTATAATACATACATGGGCCGAATGTTTGGGCTGAGCATGCAAATAATTATGATGATTGTGCAGCAACTTCCATTGTATTAGGACTTATTTACGATTTGAACATGTATTGGATCTATGTTGTTTGATGTACAACTACTTTTGTTATTTGTTAAATTGAAGTTTGATATGTTAAAGCCTATGTTGATAGTGTTGTCATTATAATAAATGTTTTAGGTGATTTTTTGTTCTATATCCACATACTCAACTACAGTCGTGTATTTTGTCTATTACCCGACTATTGTCGTGTATATCTTATTATACTCAATTATAAGTATGTATCTATTAAATACTCGACTATAGTCGTTTATTTATGAAAATACCGACTGAACTTATGTTCCTAAGCAAATACCATCTGGTCATGTATGCATGCAAATACTCGACTACAGTCGAGTATCTATGAAAATACCTAATTATAGTCGAGTATCTATGAAAATACTAGCTGGTCATGTATGTTTGCAAATATTCAACTGCAGTCGAGTATCTGTGAAAATACTAGTTGGTCATGTATGTTTGCAAATATTCAACTGTAGTCAAGTATCTATAAAAATACCTGACTGCAGTTGAGTACTAATGCAAATACTAACTGGTCATGTATGTTTGCAAATACCCGACCGTAGTCGAGTATCTTTAAAAATACCCGACTGCAGTCGTGTATCAATGCCAATACCAGCTGGTTATGTATGTTTGTAAATACTCAATCGCAGTTAAGTATCTGTGAAAATACCCAACTGCAGTCGTGTATTTGGACTGAGTATTCCTTAAGC
Organism: Atalantia buxifolia; assembly: GCA_030444775.1. Classification (NCBI taxonomy): domain Eukaryota; kingdom Viridiplantae; phylum Streptophyta; class Magnoliopsida; order Sapindales; family Rutaceae; genus Atalantia; species Atalantia buxifolia. Next base: position 31,978,460 of record CM059832.1, on the reverse strand, counting down.
ATATATGAGCATCCTATTATATCACATACATTATACAAAACTATATTCTCTTTCATTAATATACTTAAAAAAAAATAAAGTGTATATATGATTCAAATTATCTTTAATGATATCAAATATCAACAACATCCCTATTGTAACCCTTACATCTCATGATAAATAATCCAAAAAATGACACATCAATGAAGTTTTTAAGTGTGGGACACTATTTAATTTTTTTTTCACAACTTATGCCTAAATAATTTAGCAGTCAATGCTTTTCAAAATTGTATAATATCATCTTGTTGGCAATATGAATTGACATTAAGTCCATAGGTCAGGACCTCCAAGTACCGCAACAAAAATACTCCACAATTACCACTAAAAAAATTCATATAAAATAATTGTTAAAAATCACCACTACAGTCGAGTATGTAAACCATAAATGATTCTTTATCTATGTAGAAAATAAAGTAATGTAAAAAAAATTATCTGCCTAATAGATTCATTAGATCAAACGGAAGGATTATAGTAAAGATGAACGAGTAGCGAACATCAAGGCAAAATAAAATAGGAAAAAAATAAGTCCCTCGTAAACATCATCAAGAACACTCTTATTCATTTCTTGCCAAATAATCTAAATAACAGTTGCACGATATAACTTCACAAAGATTTGGCTTTCTATGGTCCAAGAAAATGTAATGATTATCCATTAAAAAAAAAAAAAAGAGGTACAGGAAGTTGGAATGACATAAAAAACTTCACTGCTTATTTTTTAATACAACACCCCTAAACATAAAGCAATAGACAAATGATTAATTTTCTCAGCCTTTCTATATACACAACACTCCATTTAGGCAATAAATAAGCACTAAATTTACTCATTTGTAATATATCACAAGTGAATCCTTCCTTGAGCCACCGATGAAAAACTTGGAATCCCACAAGGAAAAAGTGTCCAGCTTCAGGTGCATTTGTACTAGTAATTATAGCAAACAATTCCTTATCCTAACGTTTGAAGCACATCAGATTTTGATCTTCTTACCAACGATTGAATATGTATAGAGTTGTTGCGTAGATAAATATTACAATGTGAAGGATTAAAATTAGTAAATTAAAAACTCCAGGCAGAAAGTTCCATGGATGATTGCCTCTTGAAGCAAAGCTAAAACCCACCGTGGGTTTTGCATAAGATTGTTAAGTTGAAGTTTAATTTTTTGACAAGATATTCAAAATAAGGTGACAAAAAATAGTGCAATAAAACTAGCATATGCTAAAATCAATTGTAGATGTTGTGACTCACCCTTAATTTGACCAATTTCCTTTTAAAATATCAGATTTGGGTGCTAGAACAAGCAGCAGGAGTGTGAAATAGCAGCAGTAGGAGTACGAAATAACAGTAGTAAAAGTATCGTCAGTGTTCACCTCGCCTCAAATCCCACCGAAGCGACTTCATTGGAGTTCCTGGCAAACTCTGGTCGCGAAGGAAATTTTGGGGTTGTGTTAAGCGGCTTGGTTGTGAATGCTTGAAATGATCTTGGTTTTTATTTAAGGTAATTTCGTAATTGCACTTTAAAAAAGGCTTATGTGAAGAATTTTGGAGTACGAGGGTAGTTTTAGTTGATTATTATAGAGGTTTTGGTAAATAAGAGGGGTTTCCAATGAAGCGACGAACTACTAAGAAACGGCCCGATGGGATTGTGAGATATGTGACATTTTCATGTGGGCATATCTAAAAGCTTAAAAGTCAGTCTTCTAAAGTATTTAAGGCACAACGTAGTGTGAGAACTGGTTGCGAAGCGAAATTTAGAAGATGTCTCAATGAAGATGAAAAATGGGTTATTAGAAATTATTGTATTTTTTTAGGAACCTATGTTCGCATACCGGTCACAAGAATGTAATATTTATTCATCGTTTCCTTTTGATTCTTTCATTGTAAGTTATAATCCAATTTCTATGTTTATGCTTAGTTAATTTTGCATTTTCTGAATTGTAATATGGTTCTTATTTTGTGCAAACTAGCAATCTCCATCATTCCTGTCGCATCCATCCATGTTGCCTTATTCTTCATCTTGGATACCCTATAGAGGTTCTCAACAAGGGAGTTTTCAACAATTGCTACTTCAACAAAATGATAATGACAGAGAAGTTTGAAGCAAACTTAACAGATTAATCATTGACTTACCCTTTTGCTGTATAATTTTAGTTGTGTTTTGTGTATTAGTTGGTTGGATGATATCACTCTAATGCTCAATGGTGGAGATATTTTGAAAGTTTTTTATCCATATATTCAAAGGTTGAGTGTCTCAATAACCATTACAACAACAAGAGTAGTTCATGTAAAAATGCCAAATTAACAAAAATTAAAATAAAATTAGGTATAATTATTCACTTAAACAAATTACATAACGAAATTGCTATTTCTAAAATGTACAACACAATGGAACAAATAATCCAGAAATTCAAACAACTTAAAGTTTTGATTTATCAGTTTGCACACCCTTATCGCATATTTGCTACGTTAGTCTTCCCAACTTCAAGGGTAACTGAACTAGGCAATTGGTTGTTCATTTTCCTCTCACAATTGTAAGCATTGTATGCTGATTCGGCATCCAAAAATGATCTGTAAGATTGGAATGAATCAAATACATATTAGCAACATAAAGAGAAAAAGAAAAGGATGTATTCTATTTTTCTAGGATAAAAATCAAATACAAGTCACGTTTGGTTTGATTTTAGAGGAGGGTTAATGAAGCAATATATGCTTTATAGAAAATGAAGAACCTTAGAATGAAGCTGCAATTATTGGATTAGCAGAAGAAAATTAGGGAATTCTATGTGGTGAAGAACTTAACAATGTAGCTAAAACAAAAAACAATTGCCTCATCTAAAGAATTCACAGAAACACGTGATATATCAAACTACCGAGAATATGTTTGAAGAACAACTTGAAAATCTTAATACACACTATATATGCCAACTTCAAATACAAAAAAAAAAGGATGCCAACAGACGATAACATATGTAAGCAAAAACAGAAATACAACCAAATCATAAGCTTTTAACATTTCACAAAATATCATACTTCAAATAACTTATTTCTAGTAATTTTAAAAGATAAATACAAAAAAAAAATCCAAATACTTTCGTAAGCAAAGTATCACATACAAGGTTTCATAAAGGCCGTGTCAAAAGAATTTCTTTAACTGATTAAATATACTAATTTTAGGTGATGATGATCTAATACTATTAAACTAGATCAAAAATTCAAAAAAAAAAGCATAGAATTACGGATCAGGTCCAATTAACAATCAAACGTAGCAACCCAGATGCATTTATGCCCAAAAAAAAAAGTTCATAAGACTACACCAAACCACCCAAAAAAAAATTTATAAAATAATAAAAGCAACAACTGCGACCCGTATGTTAATTAGACAAATAGATTTTGCCAGAACAAGAAACATCAATCAAGGGCATAAATAGATTGAACAAAAAAGGACAAGATCAGAGAAGAAATTGACCCACGACACTGGATCCTTCTGAGCATAGCGTCATGGCTGCGGTTTTAATGATGCGTTAGCTGAGATCTGAGCAAAATATTGACAGCGAGCTTGTGGATGAGTGGGAGGGGAACGAGCTTCGTTGGTGAGAGTGAGAGAGAGCGGATGAGTCAGTGAGAGAGGGGGATAAGAATTTAGATTTTTTAATTTCTTTTGATTAGCTTTTATTATTTTTTTAATGGTAAAATTTGTTTTTAATTTTCAAATCTAAAACTTTAAAACGGCACAGAAGCATGTCGCTTCTGGCTTCCTTCTGTACCGGAGGTGGCCGAACCACACTGACGCAGAACGGTGCGTTTTGTGCTCACTATAAATTATCTCTGTAGCGAAAGTATCACAACACACGCGCAGTCTTCCATACTCGCTTTCTCCATCCCAAACAGAACTCGCCACGCTACGCTCTTACTGTCGGCTCTCTCTTCCTCCCCGGTCGACTGCGTCTCGCTCCCTCACGGCGCCTCACTCTTTTGGCTCTCTTAGAAAGTTAACTTGCGGCTTCACTCCCTAATTCCCCTCAAGTTCACAGTCGCCGTGGGTCTCCGTGGGTCTCTCCACGGCTGCCGTTCTCTCGTCTTGGACGGCCTGCCGTAATCAAATTCTGAAGGTAATTTGCTTCAATTTGTTGCATTAATTACGAATTTGGTTGTGTGGGGTATTAGTTTGTGAAGATTTAGTTCTGTTTCACGCTAATCTGTTCTTTGCTCAGTGTGTTGAGAATATGAATGCTAACTTAACATTGCTAGGTGAGTCAAAAAAAAAAATGGCGGCGGCTATGTTACCATTTAGTCACCCGATTCCCAAATTTAGTCCATCGACGTCGTCCGAAACCCTAAAAGAAGCACTCAAGCATCTCAATCTAGTGTCTTTCTCATACACCGCGAAGTCCTTGAGAGCTCTCAAAACTACCACAGGCAGGGGCTCCGCTCTCGGTGCTCGGATGGTGTCCGAGACAGCTCTCAAGACACCTTTCTTGCTGGATTTTGAGACATCTGTCTTTAAGAAGGACATGATATCACTGGCTGACCGTGATGAGGTTTTTTTTTGGTGTAACGCATGTCTTTTTGTTATTATTATACATTTTTTTTGTTTATTAATTTGGAAAATGTTTGTAGTACATTGTGAGAGGAGGAAGGGATTTGTTTAAGTTGCTGCCGGACGCATTCAAGGGGATTAACCAGATTGGGGTGATTGGCTGGGGTTCCCAGGTATATTTTTTCTCACCGTTCTATTTTTCACTCCACTCCTTTTATCCACCAACATTTATGATGCGTGGTAGTAGTGCTTAATCTGATGAAACATGGTTTTCTCACTTAACTGCAGTATACACAGCTTACATTCTTCTTTTGTTCAGGGACCTGCCCAAGCTCAGAATTTGAGGGATTCCCTTGCTGAAGCTAAATCTGATATTGTTGTCAAGGTCATTTTCATTTATTTTTACGCTTCTTTCAGCTGAGTTGGATTTTTTATTTTATAATTAATTTTGTATGTGTTGATCAATTTGTGGTGACTGACTATCTTTTCCTTGCTCGTTGCTTCATTTATATGGTATAGGTTGGGCTTAGGAAGGGCTCTCATTCTTTTGCTGAAGCTCGTGCTGCTGGTTTTACTGAAGAGAATGGAACTTTGGGGGATATATATGAAACTATTTCAGACAGTGATCTTGTGTTATTATTGATTTCTGATGCTGCTCAGGTTGGCTCAGCATACACTTGAATTGTGTACTACATAAAATGTTGGCTGATTTTGATGGGCTTATAAGACTTGGCATTTCATATATGTTTTTGTTCTTGTTTTTCATTTGGATCTACAGTAAATCGCACAACTGTTTGAAGGAAATTTCCATTATTCCTTCAATATTTTAGAGGGATCAGATGTAGATTGTGGGGTTTTATTGGATGGTTCTACAGTTGTGCTCTTGATATGGGCTGTTTTGTTTGCCTTTATCATTTTCAGAGGTACTGATTTGTCTCATGCTCCAGGCAGATAATTATGAGAAGATATTCTCTTGCATGAAACCAAACAGCATCCTTGGACTTTCCCATGGGTTTCTTCTTGGGCATTTGCAGTCAATGGGACTTGATTTCCCAAAGAATATCAGTGTGATTGCTGTGTGTCCCAAGGGAATGGGTCCATCTGTGAGGAGACTCTATGTTCAAGGCAAAGAGATTAATGGTGCTGGAATTAATTCCAGTTTTGCTGTCCACCAGGTGCTCTCTGAACCTCAATTTCACTTGTGTGTTGGTCTCTTGTAGTAACCAAATCGATTCAACGGACTTTCTGATCACTGAATATTGTTTGTGTGTGTAGGATGTTGATGGAAGAGCTACCAATGTCGCCCTAGGATGGTCAGTTGCCCTTGGTTCTCCTTTCACATTTGCCACCACATTGGAGCAGGAGTACAGGAGTGACATCTTTGGGGAGCGTGGTGAGTGCTTCCCTGCATCTATAATTTTGTAGTGAACTTAAACCCTAGTTCTTTGACTTCTCATTCTATGATTTATAGGCATTCTACTTGGTGCTGTTCATGGAATTGTGGAATCCTTGTTTAGAAGGTTCACTGAAAATGGAATGAGTGAGGATCTGGCTTACAAGAATACCGTGGAGTGCATAACAGGAGTTATATCAAAGATCATCTCAACTCAGGTAGCCAGAGATTAAATTATGAATTCATTTTCACCACATGTTTATCTATCTGTGTTTATCTGTACATGCACACTCTGCTATTTTATTTCTTCAATGGAGGTCTGCTTCCATGGTTTAATCTTTTCCAATTTTTCTATCTTCTGCTAAAAGGGTATGTTGGCTGTCTACAATTCCTTCTCTGGAGAAGACAAAAAGGAATTCGAGAAAGCTTATAGTGCCTCATATTATCCGTGCATGGAAATCTTATATGAGTGCTATGAAGATGTGGCCGCTGGCAGTGAGATCTGCAGTGTTGTTTTGGCTGGACGTCGGTTTTATGTAAGTTCATATCGTCTTAGAATTTAGAAAATTGAATATCTTATGTTTATTTCAAGTTTTTTTATTCAGTCTACTCTTCAAGTCATTATTAATTTAGGCCAAGTAATAATCATGTGAGTGATTTTGGTTACACCTTTTGTTTACAGGAAAAGGAAGGTCTACCAGCTTTCCCTATGGGAAAAATTGATCAGACTCGCATGTGGAAAGTTGGTGAGCGAGTCCGATCAACACGTCCAGCAGGTGACTTAGGCCCATTACACCCATTCACAGCAGGTGTCTATGTGGCTCTGATGATGGCTCAGGTGCGAAGCTTCCTTCTTTTTGAGTAAATGGTATGTCAATTTTAAGGTACCTGAACAGAATTATGATGGTGATCTGCCCTGTGCAATGAAATAATTCTTTAACTTGAGTCTTGAAAAAGGAAAATCAGTTTATATCATTTTTAATATTTCAAGCATTCATTCATCCCCACTGGTTGCTCGAACACCGTGGTTTCACCAAATCTTGATATACTGAACTTTGTGAAGTGATTCTTGTGGGATATAAAGTTTGTAGACTGAAATCCTTCACTTACATCGATTTTGTGATACCCTTCTCTTTGGATTTAAAAATTCCAGATTGAGATCCTGAGGAAGAAAGGGCACTCCTATTCTGAGATCATCAATGAAAGTGTGATTGAGTCAGTGGATTCATTGAATCCATTCATGCATGCTCGTGGAGTTTCATTTATGGTGGACAACTGCTCTACCACAGCCCGTTTGGGATCAAGGAAATGGGCCCCTCGTTTTGATTACATCCTGACACAACAAGCCTTGGTGGCAGTGGACAATGATGCCCCCATCAATGGGGATCTCATCAGCAACTTCCTTTCCGATCCAGTCCATGGAGCCATTGAAGTCTGTGCTCAGTTGAGACCAACTGTTGACATTTCAGTGCCACCAGATGCAGATTTTGTGCGTCCAGAGTTGCGTCACGGTAGCAATTGAGTCCTGGTGAATCCTTAACTTTTCGTTTCTAGCCCAAAAAATAATTCCCCCTAGGGATATTTGAGGTAGAGACTTTGCTTAGTCGTGTGAGTTGCCGCTTATTTAGTTTGCTGGGTGAGTGTTGCACTATGTCCGGTTTCGATGAAGAAGACATGAGAATATGCTTCTGGTTTTTGAATTTGGTGGAATAATAGTATGTTTCCAAGGATTGTGCTGACAGAATACATCTTGTTTTGATTTTATGGGCATGTGTTAGTCCACTGAGCTATCTGATAAATTTAAAATGATAAGAGTCTTTTAAGTTTTAAGTGGCGTATCTACACAATGTCTGTTAATTTGACATGTGTAGGCAATATGTTGGTTACTGAGATACGAACAAGTAACTGAAAGTGTCCAGAGAGATATTGTATGTATAACAATGACTCTTACCCTACACAGATAGCAATTTTGATATTAAGGGGTTAGACGGTTAGTTACAGGTCTTCACTTGCATTAACATCTCTTTGCTCCTTATCCCTGTTTGTGATGATTCTTCACGCAAAATGCAAGGTAGAGCGACTACCTGATGAGCACTCACTCCAAAACCAACAGCATAGACTAAGGTTTTGGTATTGAGTTGGCTTAGATTTTAAGGCACAGCTATGGTGAAAAAAAAAAAAAAAACTGTAGTTCTGTAATAAAAAAGTGTAACTATAAAATAATAATTAATAATATATATTAAATATAATTTTTAAATAATAATTTTTTATAAATTAGTAAAGGTATAATAAATTTTTTACCATGCAAGAGAAATTAAATCAACTTACCATTTAAGGTATAGCAGGTGGTGTTTATCAAGTACTTTTCAATTTCAAACGGGTTTAAAGTTTCTTATAGAACTGTGAGGTATTCAATTAAAAATCTACATAATCTTTAATATGTTGTAAAAAGTTATTATCAAGTTTTATTTCATAACAAAAACTTTAATTTTAAAGAGTTATACATACAGCTAATGGATTCTATGGCAAATCAACCGTCTTTATTTTTTTCTTTTATACTAAAAAAAAAAAGTGCCTGAAGCAATGTATTTACAAGAGGTCACAAAAACGTTGTCGAAGTCGGCTACGTGGAAAGCACGGGGTACATGTGGATTGTGCAGCAAAATAAAGTGGAGCACGATTTCAAAATGATTAGCAAACTTGTGGGCTACAGTGCCGAAATTAATGGGTACACAGATAAGATGAAAATCAAGAAGCTCAAAGGAGTGAAGGCCAAAGAGCTGATGCTGTGGCCGCCGGTGAGTGAAATCAAAGTTGATGACCCACCAACCGGGAAGATTGACTTTAAAAGTCTTGCTCCTAAGGAATCCAAGGTATTGAAGTGTATTTGTTACTGTTGTTTTTTATATTTACTATAATTGTATATTGTGACATTACCTTAGACTATGTGAATTGTCTTTTTTTTTTTTTTTATTTGTAGAAGGGTCTTGTGATGATAAAATCAACTGTAAAAGGGTAAGCATATTCAAAATTCTAAAGAAAAGAATGTCCATCTCAAATCTACTCAACTTCGATTTTGATCAGTCCATTTTCAGTTCCCACTCTATTTATTGAGGATAAAATAAAGCTTATTCTTTGCCTTTTTGATAACAAGTTGGTTGAAATGTATGATCTAACAATAAAAAAATGCGTTTATGGTTTTTTTCTAGAGTAGATATAAATCTCTTAATCTTGCTTTTATTTGTTGTGATAATGTTACTCTTTTATAGTAAAGGGATGTTGTTGTCCATATAGAATAGAACAATGTAACATAGAGTAGTATTTGTTCTCTCATGCCAAGAGCATAGATTAATGGTGATGTAATACTATATGCCTGCTATATAGAATATTTAGTATTGATTCAATGGTAATGACGCCATTAGATTCCATTAGTATGTATGAACATATCTCTTGACTAATGTGTGCACTGCGATTGCAACTGTTAATAAAATTTTAGAATATTACTATGTACGCAAAGTATAAGATTATTAAAGAGGCCCAAAAAGATATCACATCTCTTTGATGTCGGTTCCTGCCGTCCTATTATTCTGTAAGATAACCAAAAATTATATATTTCTAATTCAAATATTATTCTTTAAAAGAGACCAGCAGATTGTCAACTAACAAAATGTTTTTATTCTTTTAATTTCTAAAGCATGTGGTGGAGACTTTTTTTTAGGAAAAACTATAACAAAAATTTTGCAATGTGGATTTTATTAGCCTACCATATTCAAAACACATATGAATTCTGCAAAACTTGTGAAAATTGTCAAAAGTTAAGATCAATTACTAAAAGAAACATGATACCTTTAAATCTCACACTTGAGATTGAAATATTTAACTGTTGGGGAATTGATTTCATAGGTTCATTTCCATTATCTTTTGAATTTGTGTATATATCAATTGCAGTTGATTATGTCTGAAAATGGATTGAAAAACTTTTTTTTCGAAATATTGATAGCAAAATTGTGGTTAAATTTTTAAGAGAACCTTTTAAGTCGATTTGGAATCCCTCGAGCCATTATCAGTGATGGAAGTAAGCATTTTTGTAATAAAAAAAATAGAGAATTACACGTAAAATTGCTATCTCTTATCATCCTCAAGCAAATGATCAAGTTGAATTAACAAATAATGAGATAAAACAAATTTTAGAAAAGACAGTTAACCTAAACCGTAAAGATTGGTCTCTTAAACTGACTGATGCACTCTAGGCCTACCGTACTGCATTAAGATGTCTTTAGGAATGTCGCTCTATTAGCTAATTTATGGTAAACTTTGCCACTTACCTGTTGAACTTGAGTATAAATCATTTTGGGCTATTAAAATTTTTACCTCAAATTTAGATGATGTTGGTAATGTGCGAAAATTGCAATTGAATGAACGTGAGAAATTAAAGAATGATATATATGAAAATTCAAGAATTCTTAAGGTAAGTTCAACTTTTCATGATAAAAGAATAATAGGACATTTTGTTAGTTGCTCAAAAGGTGTTGCTTTATAATTCTGGTCTTCATTTGTTTATAGGAAAGTTAAATTCAAAATAGAGTGACTCATTTGTTGTAAAAAATGTATATCCACATGGGCTGTAGAAATTGAGAATCCAAATAACAGTGTCAAATTTAAAGTTAATGGATAAAGATTAAAATAGAATACTAACCACATGAAGAAAGCACCAAAATAAATTTGAGTGACCCACCAAATCTTAATTAAATTTTTAATGAGTATTTTAACTTTTCACTATTGCTTTATCATTTGAATTGTTTGACTATCTTGAATGATACACACTATGAAGTTTCTTACTTAAGTTTGTTTAATAATTTTGTTTTTTTTCCATCATTATACATCATGAGCACCTCGATAAGGAATATTTTATTCGGATATCTTAAAAACCTTTTGCGAGTGAAATTTCACTTGAGAGGTTTGATATAAAACTGTAAATCACATCCAATTTGAGAACAACAGCCACCAACATCAGTGTCTTATGTTGAGGATTTAGAAAGACAACTCAGAGAAATAGAGAGTGGTATATATAAATTTCAATTGGAGCTTGAGGCTAACTCAATAAGACGATGAATGTGAGTACATTTCCCTTTTTACATTGTGTGTTTTTTTTTGTTGTTTGCTTTCACGTTTGATTTGATTTTGTAGATTTGATTTTCTTTATTTTAGTGTGTTTTGATTTATTTTCCAATATAAATGATGGATAACGGTACTTCGTGACTTTTTAAGTTGGAATTCTCAGTTTTTCACAACAATTGAGATCTCAAAATCAAGTATGGAAGAAATACAACATAAATTGCATAAGTGTTTTCCTTCTCTCCTTTAAAATGCACTCAAAATTTTTTACAAAACTCGTTGTAAAAGGTTGCGTTTGTTAAAGATCAATGGAATTCCTCCTGATATTCGTTGGTTATTGAAGCAAATGTTCGATTAGCTGGTGAGCTTCATGATCTATTTATTTCTTACATGTTTGGTTTTAGTAAAAGCACATTTGCTAAAAAACAGAGAGCTAAAAGACTAGCCTCAAAATTTTATAACTGTGTAAGACTTACTTGCAAACGAGAAATTTGTAATCTTTAGGAATAGTTTCTGATAATTGAGAAGATAAAATTAAATTCGTTAAAGATGGTCAGAGTAAAGAATTGTTGAATAATATCTAACGATCTCTTGAGACGCTCGAAGCGGACATGTGCAATATGAGATACATAGGTTAAGGAGACTATTCTAAAAAGAAAATGCACAGTTTAGTTTTGGGAATCTGACTCAAAAAGACCATGTTTACCAGTTTATAAGAAAACTAAATGGGAAGCCTATCCTTGAGCTATCGAGAGCGTTCAAGCCGTTACTGGGCGTAAAAACAAAGGAATATGTGAGTCACAATCACAACTACTAGCAAATATCCTTTTATTTTATTGTTCTTTTATCAATTGTATTATTGAACTTAGTGGTGTGATTTTGTATTTAATCATTTTTATTTTCTTTTACTGTTTACTTTTTTTTAATCATTATTTGAGTTGTCTCAAGTTTGCAAGAGCGAATACCTGAGATGTTAAATTATGCTGACACTTTCATTTTCTTGCCAGGAGATCTTACAACTTTAAAGACATTGATTATATTTGCATCTTGGACCCATTTGAACATCCATCATAAACTCATCATTTTGTTAAATGTTAATAAATTTTAATGATGGCTTGCTCACATTCATTAACCATGCAATTAAGAATCATTTTATTCCAATATCCGCAAAAAAAAAAACTCTTTATTTATACTTCTACTGCTAATAAGATACTTGATCTTTTATAATTTTACAAATCATAGCCAAATCCTAGGACCTTGGCATTGGAATGATTGACTAATGATGATAACCCTAGCCCTAATAAAAAGTACAAGTTGGACTTAACTTTTCAGTTATAATTATCTTGTTTCCTTTAAGTCATTGAGGACAATGTCTTAAACAGGTTGAAGGGAGAGAATAGTTGACAGTTGTAAAATATCTCAAATTCTAATTATGTTTATATCGAAGATGGTTGAATATGGGGTGTACAAGTTGGACTTAACTTTTCAGTTATAATTATCTTGTTTCCTTTAAGTCATTGAGGACAATGTCTTAAACAGGTTGAAGGGAGAGAATAGTTGACAGTTGTAAAATATCTCAAATTCTAATAATGTTTATATCGAAGATGGTTGAATATGGGGTGTAGCGACTCTAGAAACGTATCTTCTGTGGTCTGTTCAAGTGTGATATTTCATATTTCTTCTTTTATGATTTATGTTTTCTTTATCTTTTTCGTCTTTTTGCATGCATATCTTCAAATTATGAATAATGTTTAGATTAAGTTAGGGGAAAGGGATAATTAACGTAAATTATAAATAAGTGTGTTTATTTATTTATTTTAAAAATCCCAAGAAAAAACAAAAACAATAAAATTTTTCTTGTCTAGGAAGGTTGTGTAAAGACTCATGACTTTTGAGACGCATCCTAATAGTCAAGTTATATTATATTTTGATTTTAAAATTCATAATAAGTTGTTTTTTACCATTTACTTTGAATTACTCAAATTTTTGAACTCTCCATTTAGTTATTAAGTTATTTTGTTGTTTACTCATTTAACAAGTATTATTAAATCATTCTTCACATACACATTATAATACATACTAGTGGATTGTAAGTTAAAAATTTTGCAGCATTTTGTTCTTTTAATTTATTAGGAATAATATCTAAGGTAGTAGAAAGTGTATATTGCAAAAAAAAAATTAAATATATTTAATTAAGTCCATAGAGGTGTTTCAACACTTAGGGCCCTCAGGCCAACTGGTCTGGGAGTCATTAGCCCAAAGCGCGCTACATGGGTTATAGATATACTGTTTGCCTATTTATTAAAGACCCAAGTAATTAAGTTTGTAGGGGTGTTTCAGCACCTAGCGCCCTAAGGCCAACTGAGAGTCACTGACCTAAATCTCACTACATGAGTTAAAAATGTAATATCTTTTTTTAAAAATTGTTTGAATAATATACTGTCTGAAGATAGAATTTCTGATAAGTTTTGGAATGAAAATGTTGTTTTCTTGTAATGAAGCCCCATAAATATTGTATTAATTACTTGAGCAGAAAAGAAGGTTTATGATATTCTAGATAATAAGTGAACGAAAAAGAGTTAGAAAATTTTGGGAGAATTTATTTATTTGGTAGTTTAGAAGATACATGAACAACTATTAACTTGCTTGTGAATTTTGTAAATCTTAATTTAATATAACGATTTAATTGCTAAGGGTTAGTAATAAACTAGTTGGGGAGTGTGATTAGTGTTAAAAATTATATGTTTATGAGGGGGTAAAAATATCATTTTATGCTTATATTATAATTTACATTTGTAATTATGTAACATATTGTGAATTTCTAATTATTTTTCTAAATATTTGATTTTTTGTATTTTTGTTTGTTTATTAGGTAAAAATAATAATTTTCTGCAATTTGAGGCTTCAAACAAATGTACATATGTCAAATTTGGATTTCAGAAGCCCGAGAAATTAGGTCATTGTCGAGGAGGATCCAAGACTTTTATTGTAAATTTATAAGTTTTTACCACGGTAAATGTGGTAATTATAAAATTATAAATTTTTACTATATTAGGTATGGTAATTGTTAGCGAAATATGTTAGATGTGTTTGAGTGAATTAAGTTAGATTTATGTTTTATTAGTGGGAGAAATTTATGGTTAAGATGTAATTAGTTTTATTTATTTGTGTGGCGTGGATTAACCATGTATTAGTATAAATATAGAGGGGGGAAACACACCTCTCCACACATTCTCTTTTCTTTTTTCCTCTCAAATTATTCTTCTCAACTCTCTTTGTAATATATTTTCTATAAATAAAATTAGTTTTATTTCAATTTTTCAAATACCATTTTTTAATTATGTGTTTTTTAATTTTAATAATTTTCTTTATTTCAAATATGTTTAACTAAATAGTAATAGTTAGGGTGAGGTGAAACTCTTAGTAGAAAAATATGATTTAATCAAATTATATTTTTAATTATATAAATCAAATTATTTTCTATTTAATTTTATCTATATTTTATATTTTAAAATTTTGATTTATTGTAAACAAAGATGGGAGTTTGGCTTAATGAATTTTTAATATTTAGTATAAAGTATGGTAAAGTAGTATTTTAACTTATTGTAGACAAGTTAAGTTTTGGCACATTAAGTTCTTAATTCATAATAAATTTAATGGGAAAATAATTGTAATTTATGCAATCAATCTTTTGGGCAATAAAATAAAAATAAAAAGAATTTATTAAATTATATTTATTAGCAGGAGTGGATCCATAACCCTAACTAATTCAATTTCATAGTTTTTCTCAAATTAAATTGCATATATTTAATTTTTTTTCTTTTTTTTAGATAAACTTAAATAAAAAAATTAAATCATTTATTTGTAGATCAACCTCGGACTCCCGGAGATATAGTATAATTAGGCACTCTTATATTTGAGAATAGATTAAACACATTTAAGTCGTATCAATTTGCATTGTTAATATTTTTCTTTCATTGTCTAATTGTACTATATCTAGGCATGTCCTTTAATATAATTAAAATATAGAGATAATTATTACTATATGGCAAATTCCTTAAGGTTGGATTTAGTAAAATTATAATTGATTACAGTATAGAGTTTATTCTTATTTATAATAGTAGGATCAAAATTTGATATCACTAAATAGAGATTATTCATATATACAATATTATTATAGAGAGGTTTTACAATACAGGTAATGAATTGTTGAGAGAACAGTAAAGTATCTAAACCCATTATTAGGAATACTATACAAAGAACCATATAAATGTTAATGTAAAGAAGGTATATGATAATTTAACTTGAAACATTATGCAAAATTTGATATCACTAAATAGAGATTATTCCTATATACAATATTATTATAGATAGGTTTTACAATTTAGCTAATGAATTGTTGAGAGAACATTAAAGTATCTAAACTCATTATTAGGAATACCATACAAAGAACCAAATAAAGGTTAACATAAAGAAGGTATATGACAATTTTATTTGAAACATCTATGCATAATGTTAGAATTTAATAAAAATAGTAGAAGTATGGAAGAAAAAAAGGTGGAAACAAGATTACAAGAACTTAACCAAAAGACTTGGATAAAAGTCAATGCAAAGAAGGTATATGATACTTTTACTTGAAACAACTACTCATAATGTTGTAATTCAATAAAGATGGAAGCAAAAAGTAGTGAACACATAAGTGGAGGAACCCAAAAAAAAATGAAATTTTTTAATAGGAAGCAAATAAATTGAACAGTAAAGTAGGTAAATGTGAAGAGAACTAAGAACTTCTACATATAAGTTAGAATTCATATGGAAGTTTTGAAATATACAAACAATGATTTGTTGGTAAAAGAGTTAAGTAGTTGAACCCATTGTTAGAAATAACTTACTACAAACTGGATAAATATTAGTGTAAAGAAGGTATATGATAACTTAACCTCAAATATGCACCCATAATATTAGAATCAATAGCATTAGTAGAAATATCTACCTAAAGATCAAAAAAAGGAGAGTGGAGAAATTCAACCAAACAATTGGAAGTTACTAACAAGAAATGGATATAGTAAATGATAAAGTCGATAAATATGAACAAAACATGAACTTCCATATAACATTTGAAAAAGTTGTAATAGTCAACCCATATATTATTGAGCAAATAGTTAAGTGGTTGAACCCATAATTAGGAGTAACTATCCACAAATTGGATAAAGCTTAACACAAAAAATGCATGTGATAATTTCATTTGAAATATACACCCTTAATGTTAGAATTCAATAATAATAATAGAAATATCTGAAATACAAGTGTGCAACCCAAGAGGGGGGGTGAATTGGTATTTTAAAAAATATTCTAACAAAACCACACAACAATCCAATCTAATGCCTTAATCAAATTAAAAACAATAAATTCAATCAAGCACAATATTAAAAGAGAGTAAGGGAAGAGAAAGCAAACTCCAAGATTTTTACGTGGTTCGGCTATCCCCGCCTACGTCCACGCCTCCAAGCTCACCGGGCTTGAGGATTTCACTAAGCAAGCCTCCAAGGCTTCAAACGCTTACAATTGACTTCCAAGGTGTCAATGGACCTTTACAACAAGAGATTATACCCAATCTCTTAACCCAAGTGTATCCCAACACTTACAATCTCTCAAGGATAAAGATTACAAAAGAATTTTTCTCACACAATTTGTTTGATCACAAATGAAAGCTCAATGTGTGAATGAATAAGATGAATACAAGAATTTAAAGCTCAATGAAAGTTGTATTCTCAATATTTTGCTCAATGATAATCGTTGGAGTTCTTGTTGTTTGAATTGGATTGAGCTTATTTATAGTTGGAGCTGAAAACTAGCCGTTATAGACTGTCTGCCCGAAAACGGTTCGCCGTTAGTCGTTAACAGTTAACCGTTTATTCTCAAAAGTTACCGTTGGAGCCAATTCTTCAAATAAACGGTTTGCTGTTTGTCACTATCGGTTCACCGTTAATTGTAAACGGTTCAAGGTTAATTTCCAGAATCATCATTTTAACAATCCTTTGAAGAAAATGCTTTCTGGAAATAATCGGTTAACCGTTTTTAGTAAACGGTTCAAGGTTAGCAATAATCGGTTCACCTTTTTCTATAAACGGTTCAAGGTTAATTTCCAGAATCATCATTTTAACAATCCTTACTTTCTGGAAATAATCGGTTAACCGTTTTTAGTAAACGGTTCAAGGTTAGCAATAATCGGTTCACCTTTTTCTATAAACGGTTCAAGGTTAATTTTAATCATCATTTTAACAATCCTTTTTCGGAAATAATCGGTTAACCTTTTTTATTAAACGGTTAGCCATTTTTACTTCTGCATGCATGCTACAAAGATGATCGCTAAAATGAACTATTTTCAAAAATACAGTTTGACCCCAAAACTTTCCATAACTTCATTATGGCCCAAAACGTTATACATTTTGCAAATAGGTCCAATTTCAGAATTTCTAAAAAATATTTTGTGAATCTCAAAACTTTCTGAAATTATGAAATGGCCCAAAATGCTATGAAACATTTCAAATAAATCCTTCTCCAAAATTTCAAGTAATACTTGTTGATTTCAAAGTTTTCAAAAATCTTTCAATTAAACCATAAACTTGAAAAACAACCAATTTCATAAAATCATTTTTTCATTAAATATAAAACCTTTATAAAGTAAAAATAATGATTTATTTAAAATATATGAAAACAATTTAAGCTTTCAAAAACTTAATTATTCTTAATTTTATTTGTTATCATCAAAATCAACATTATGTTAACATAAATGTTAACAATATCCAACCAAAATATCTAGAAATTATAAGTCTAGGAATACAACCAAAAAATTAGAATTTATCAACAATAAATAGAAAAAATAAATAGTAAAGTCAGTAAATGTAAAGAGAACTTGGAATTTCTACACAAAAGTTGTAATTCATTTGAAAGATTTAGAATATAAATCAATAAACTGCTAGGAAAAGAGTTAAGTAACTTAATCCATTGATAAGAATAACTTACCACGAACTAGATGATGACTAACATAAAGAAGGTTGTGATAATTTAACTTGAATATGTAACCATAGTGTTAGAATTCAATATCAATAGAAGAACTATCCAACCAAAAGGGCGAGAAAAAAAGAGTAGAGGAGTTCAACCAAAAAATTGGAATTGATTGACAAGAGATGGATAAAGTAAATGGCAAAGTTGGTGAATATGAATAAAACTTAGAACTTTCACATGAACGTTAAAATTCATTGAAAAGTTTGAAATATTCAACCCATAAATTATTGAGAAAATATTTAAGTAATTGAACTCATAATTAAGAATAACTGACTGGGAACTAGATAAAAATTAACATAAAGAAGGCATTTAATAATTTGATTTGAAATATATATCCACAATTTTAGAATTCAATAATAATAGTAGAAATGTCCAACCAAAAAATCAAGAGAGTGAAGCCTGTGGCACCCCTCAAAAGTACTCTAAACACCCATTTCTTTTTTATACCCATCAAAATATTAAAATGAATATAATTTATTCTAATGACACCTCCATTATTCCATAACTAACCTTGGTAAATTTATAAGTTGAGAAGACGATGATTAATTGAAGAAAAGCAACTGAGTTTCATAATTATTTCCTTGAATTTGCCTAAGAAAAAGATGGGATTCACGAGTAAGAAGGCTACTAATAGAGAAAGGAAAGAAAACTTTAGGCTATTGTCAAACCAAGACGATCACTTGTAGATCGAAGAAAAATAATAGAGAAAGTTGATGAATTTAAAAATAAGATGAATGCTTGAAATGATGCATCAACAATAAATTAATGAACTTGAGAACAATGAGAATTGTATTTGAAGGAGCGAGACAATGATGGGTAATTGTTCTTCACAAAAGTAACAACAAACTGATCAATACAAAAATAAAATAAAAACAGATTTCGTGACCATATGCAATAATAAATTCTTTGCACTTCTTCCATTATTCTGAATTGGATTGCATTTTTTTTTAAAAAAAAAAGGATATTCTGCATATGGATGCCAAGAGTTCATATCATGAAAGTCTGCAATAGAAGAAATATCCAACCAAAAAGGCGAGAAAAAAAGAGTATATGAGTTCAACTAAAAAATTGGAATTCATTAACAAGAAATGGATAATGGTAAAGTTGGTGAGTACAAATAAAATTTGGAACCTCCACATGAACGTTGAGATTCATTTGAAAAAATTAGAATATTCAACCCATAAATTGTTGAGAATATAGTTAAGCAGTTGAACCCATAATTAGGAATATCTAACCATCAACTCGATGAAAGTTAACACAAAGAAGGCATTTGATAAGTTGATTTGAAATATGTACCCATAATGTTAGAATTCAATAATAATAGTAGAAATATTAAACCAAAAGATCAAGAGGAATCCAAACAAAAATTTGCAATTTTTTTAACAATAAATAGATAAAAAAAATGGTAAAGTCGGTTAATGGGAAGACAACTTGGAATTTCCACAAACAAGTTATAATTCATTCAACAAATTTAGAATATACAACCGATAGATTTTTGGGAAAAGAGTTAAAAAAATGAACCAATTATTAGGAATAACTTATCATAAACTTGATAAAGATTAATACAAAGAAGTTATATAATACTTAACTTGAAATATGTACCCATGACTATAATAGAGATATTCAAATGAAAAATGTTGAAAACACGAGTGGAATAGCCCAACCAAAAACTTGGAATTTATTAACAAAAAATAGGATAAAGGATAAAGTAAAGTAGGTAAATGAGAAGATGATTTGGAACTTCCACATGAAAGTTGGAATTTAGTTGATAGATTTGGAGAATACAACCAATAAATTGTTAGGAATAGAGTTAGATAGCTAAACCCACTAATATGAATGTCTTGTCAAAAAATGGGAATAGATTAACTAAAATTAGGTATATAGTAATTTAACTTGAAACATCTACCATAATTTTAGAATTCAATAAAAATATTAGAAATATAGAACCAAAAAATAGATGAAACAAGGATGGAAGAACTTACCTAAAACTTGAAATAACCTACCAATATTTTGATAAATTAGAATGGGAAGTCGGATTCTATAAAATGAACTTGATATATTCACCTAAAATAATGGAATTCAATTTTAAAAAAAAGGAATATGAAACCAAAAAAATTATGGGATATAGAGTAAAAGAGCTCAATCCAAAAGTTGATAATTTTTGGAAGTATGGATCCACAAAATTAACTTGAAACATGCAACAAAACAGTTTGGACTTCAGTGCAAAAAGTGTGAACATAGAACAAAAAAATGGTGGGATAGTAAATAAAAGAGTTCAACCCAAAAATTGGAATAACTTTAAATGATTTTGTTAATTTTAATGGAAAGTAGAGATCCAAAAATAAACATAGAATATTTACCTAAGATTTTTTAACTCAATGAAAATAGTAGGAATATAATAGTTAAAAGTAGTGGGAAAAAATTGGATCTACTTACAAAAAAATCAAATATGATGTAACAAAATGTAGGGATGTTAGATGTAAACACGAAATATCCATATAAAAAGTTAAAATTTGATTTAAAAAAGTGGGAATGTAAAACTAAAAATTAGTGGTTGACTATATTGAAACAAGTTACCAAAAATTAAGTAAATTTAAACAGAGAGTGAGAATTTAAAAAGTAAAATTGAAACATACACTATAACTGTTGGAATATGACAAAAAAAAAAGTAGAATATAACTATTTTATGATATATTTATACTATTTTTATAATGTTTTGTTATATATATATATATATATATATATATATATATATATATATATATATAAACTTAAAATTAATAAAATATTTTATCTCATTTAATTGTAGTTTTTCCTCTTTTCTTGTTTACTATTATATTTTTTCTATTAAAACAACTAAAAAAACACTTTTTATTCCATTTACCCGTTAAAACCGATTACACGTGCGTTGTATGAGATAGGGGTGAGCATGGGTTGATTTGGACTAGATTTTAAGTCAACCCAAACCAAACCATAAAAATTTGAGTTTGACCCAAACCAACTCAAATATTTTCAACCCAACCCAAACCAACCTATTTGGGTTTGGTTTCGGTTTGGTTTGAATTTAATTATCAAAATATTTTTTATTTTGATAAATTTAATTATATAAAAATTATAAATTTTTATTAATTATTAAATTGATACTAAAATATGAAAAAAAATAGTAGATACAAATTATAAATAATAAATTTTACAATAACTTAATCCTTAAATTAAAGAATACTAGGAAATTAAAATAAAGTTTAATCACAAAAATCATTAATTCTCAATAAATAAGAACATAAACTATAATAATAAACTTCAACAAATATGACATCAACAGGTAAATTCAAAGAAAAAAAAAAGTTATGTGAGTGCCATTTAGTTAAAATAATAAAATTTCTTTAACTAAATAAACCCTTTGACTTATAATTATTGAAATGATAATTTTCTATCAAATGGTGCTTTTTTTTTTTTTCAATAGGTTGATTTCTTATGAATTTCAGGATGGAGGATAAATTTCAATAAATCCCATCAATCAAAAAACGGAGTATTATTTATGCTACAATATCAATATAGCACACAAAATGTTAATTTTATTTATAATAAGGGTTTATAATTTATGTCACAATAATATTTTATCAGTGGCGAAATATCATTTCTTATAATTATTAATTATTTCCTTCCAATGGGCTAGGTAACTATGCCATCAAAAACCATCTCAACATTATTACTATAATTTTCGTTGATTTAAATACGAAAATAACAATATAGATTTGGTGTTTTTCTTATTACTGTTAGAAACATAAAAGCGGTAATTACGTAAGTATAATATGAGTTCATAAATTTAAAAAAAAATGATTTCATTTCGTCAAACACTAATTTCATCTCATTTAATTATTTACAATAGCATTTATTTAATTCAGATTTATTTTTATATGTTGTTTCATTTTCTAACTGTTAACAATTGATCACGCTGTGAACAATTTAATTATGACCTTTCACTTATTTGTTTTTTTTTTTCATTTATTTCATTTGACAAGTTTGAGTGTTGGGGTTTTGTTAATGGCTCATAGGTAAATCACACCCAACCCATAATGAAATGGTTTTCTATATAAAACTCACATTTAACCCTTTTTTATAATTTACCCAACCCAAACCATTTAATTTGGTTTAGGTTTGAGTAAACCCAGGGGTTGTGGGTTTATGCCCACCCTTAGTATGAGATACAACGATGCATGGAATGTTGGCGCGCAGTAATTGATTGAAAGGAGCATGTAAGATGTTACTAAAAGTCTAAAAAAAAACCCCCGAATATGCCAATTGATAAAGACAAATTAAAAGGACTTATCTCATCAGGCAAAAATTGCATATATACTCATGAGTTGATTGGAAGTCACTGCAAGTTGCAAGAGCGTTGTATTTATTATATAAGTAATGTTACGTGTAGAGAAAGACGAAAGAAATTTATCTTCTCTCTCTACCCACATACTCCCTGTCTTCTTTTTTCTTCTTTATTTCTCTCATCTTTCTCTACACCAAACATTTTCCTTATTATGTACACAGGGTCTGCTTATAATACAGAGGTTGTATCTCATACAACCACTTTTTATTATTTTTTTATTTGTGTATACAACCGGCCACCTAAAGTAACGGCTATACAAGGAAATATAAAGGAAAATACTAGAGGTAATTATAATATACCTACCCTTATTTCAAGCAAATATCAAACCAATCAAATCAAACTAAAAAGCTACCGAAGACCCCTTCAACTTTGCATGAAAATATACTTTTCTATTTTTTTAATAACATGAAAATATACTTAAAATATGAGAATCCTGTACTACTAGTAATAAGATTAAAATATGAGACTCCTATACTACTGGGAATAAGATTTAAGTATCAGTTAATAAAATTGATTGTAACTAATTAAATTATTTTAATATTACATTATAAATTTAACTATATTTTACAAAAAAAATTATCATAATATTTAATTAATTTTTTATAGTATAGTGTAGTTTGAATATCTAGATCCATAATTAATTATATTTATTTTCAAATAATTGGAACAATCAATCCTATAATACACAAAATGACTCAAATATCTACCTACCAATCTAAGGATAGTTTTTATCCAACTATCGAATAATTATGAAACAATTATCTTGGTGATAGTCCATTATAATTAAATGTAAAATATTTTTTTCATTATTTTTTATTAATGATAGTTGCTAATATTAATATGTTATTATATTATATATTCTATAACGAAATATTTTTATATTAGACAAATATGATGTTTCTAATATTCTATAAGTTTAAATAATACTCACAAACAACCTCTTGTGAAAATTAATTCATGTGAATATATATATATATATATATATATATATATATATATAATTAATTACTTTATTTATTCCTTTATCTTTTATGGTTATATTTATTCACTATTTTCAAGTCACAACAATTTTTATAAATACTTAAAATGGACAATTACATATGTACTATTAATTTTTGATCTATTGCTATTAGTGGTATTGTGATTAATGATCTTATAACATTAAGCTTTATTATGTTGTTAATAGCTATAATTGTTAGCCAATTTTAATTTGATTAAACTAAACTTAATTACGATGCTTATTATCAGAATATGTATACATATATCACATTGTTCTTATAATTATTATTAGTATAATAATAATAATTAGTATTATTATGATAATAATAATAATAATGACAATAATACTTTTTGTATATTTTTGCTAAACTCCACTTGAAATTATATTGTTTTGTATTTGTCCACTTCTATCTTCAAACATTATTGTTGTGAAATGACAATTTTACCTTTATGATGTCAGCAAAGTTCTAACAATGTTATAATAGAAGTGGACCAGTAAAAAAAATGCTAACTTCAAGTGGAGCGCTACAAAAAAAATTGTGTATTTTTTAAAAAGGTTGAAAAAGGTGGTTGGTGGATAATTACCCTAATTTTTTTTCATAACCTAAAGATTTTATAATTATAAGATAAGTAATTTTATTATATCGGTTGTTTTTCAAAATTAGACTAAAATGAAAGAGTTTTGAAATGTTTGATATCAATCATTATTGTTTTAAATTCTAGTAATGGACCTATTTGTAAAGTTTAAAATATTTTAGGTTATAGTATAATTTCAAAAAGATTTTTGGTCAAAATGTAAATATTAAAACAGCAGCGGCTAGCTAGCTGAAATATGGCAGCTAACCGCCTAGGAAGACAGAAAGTTAGCGGCTAGTCGGCTGAGGGTGGCAGCTACCCGCTTGGGCAAATTTTTAAATTCAAAACTGCAATCGTAACTTGCCGCATAAGCCTAGTGGCTAACCGCCTGATTATAACGGCGATCCGGCAAGTTTCTAGATGTCAATAATTGCTAGTTTGCCTATCCAAACTATATAAACTCAAATCAAAATCAAATCTAACAAGTTTTTCAAGCTAAAATCAGTTCATAAAACATAACTTAAGCTTCAATTTTTCCAATCTTCATACATTGATTCATTGTTGAGCTACAATTTGTATACATACACTTGTGAGAGTGAATTCTTTGTAATCTTCATTCTATTATCAAAATTTGAGTGATTGTAAGTATGAAAAACACTTGGGTTAAAAGATTTGAGATAATCTCTTGTTGTAAAAGTTTATTGACACCTTGGATGTCAATTATAAAACTCTTGAAGCCTTAGGAGGCTTGAATAACGAAAATCTTCAAGCTTGGTTTGCTTGGAGGCTTAGACACTGGCGAAGTTTGCCGAGCCATGTAAAAATATTGTGTTTGATCTATCTTCCCTTATCTCTTTAATTTTGTTTATTGTTC
Source organism: Atalantia buxifolia (assembly GCA_030444775.1). Taxonomy (NCBI): domain Eukaryota; kingdom Viridiplantae; phylum Streptophyta; class Magnoliopsida; order Sapindales; family Rutaceae; genus Atalantia; species Atalantia buxifolia. The sequence goes on along the minus strand of CM059832.1, from coordinate 31,953,480 downwards.
AACTTATTATTATTGAATTCATTAAAACATTAGTTTAAATTATTGTGTGATTGTATTTGCTTAAGTTTTAAAAACCCAATTCACCCCTCTCTTGGGTTGCATAACAATATTTCAAATTATAATTAAATCATGTTTTAAAATATTATAACTGTTTTAAATAACATCAAAGATGATGGCTATATAAAAACAAGTCATTGTATTGTAATGGTAAAGATGACTGTTATTATTTACAAAGCCGTTATTATAAATGCCTATACCATGATCAATTATTAAAGAAACCGTCATAAAGAGTAGTAAAAATATCATATAAGATGATTGTTTGATGCAAAACCGTTATTAAAAATACTAGTTTTATGACGGGTATTAACAAAAATTGTCATAAAATTATTAAAAGAACAACATAATATGACTGTATAATAAAATAACCATCACTCAAAAAAATAATATTTAATGATAGTTTTGTAAGAACAGTTATTAAAAAGCAACTTTTAATGATACTTTTTAACAAAACATCATTGGAAAGAAACCTATGATGATGGTTTTGTTATAAACAACCATTAGAAATAAATGGAAAAGTGCAATTCACGACGGTTATTTAAAATGTTAACTTTTAATGATAGTTTTTCTAATAACAATCATTAAAACTTAAAGATATGATAAATAATGTTGTTTAATAAAATAGCCATCATTATATTTATATATTTAATGACCTTTTTTTGTCAATATCTATCATTAAAGCTTATGTAGATATGTCATATAATGATGGTTCTATTAAATAACCATCAGAGGTAAAAAGTTTACCTCTTTTAATGTTGCTACCTAAGATGATGATTTTAAAATCATTATTTTATATCATTTAAAACTCTCATTGTTGACCAATTTTGTAGTAGTGTTCTACCCATGAAAAGCCATATTTAACAATTGTAAAAGCAATAATGATGTTTTTTTTTTAAATGTAAGGACAACCTAGAAAATTCAAACTCTATGGACATAGGGAAGCTAATTACCCAAAATGTTTAGTACAATATAGTTTTCATGAAAAATATATGCTTTAAACATTCTTAAACAAAATTGGAACATAATTTCTTTCATTAACAAATAGTATTATGTTTTAGGGTTAATGTCAACTTATTATCCTTTTGTGTAATGATAATCTTTGAAAGATTAGCTATTGTAAAAAAGATAAGGCAAAAATAGGGGCAATTTGATAAACTTATTATCCAAAATTATTCCTTTCTTTTAAGCATATAGACTCCATCCCATCATATTTGGCTATTTGCTAATCTTACATAATTTGAGAAAAACTAGCTTCATAAAGTATTTCATAAAAATGTCACCTAAGCTAATGTTTAAGCTAGAATCTTCTCTTAAAGAATTATTTTCATGGATACTTGAGCTCAATAACAGAATTAGTGAAGAACTAAAGTCCCTATTGAAATTTAAAAAAGAAAAAAAAAAACAAATAAAATACCAAGTCCATTGTTGCCATAAATTTACCCTATCTCAATGAATAATATCATATTCAAAATTTTGAAATAAACCCCCATTTTTTCTTTTTCTTTTTTTTTGGGGTCATTTTGAAAGGATGTCTTCCTACACATCTTGTGTTTATTTTTATTTTTTTTTTAGTAATGATAGAGCTACAAACTCTTGTACAAACTGATCTTGTACAAACTGATGTGATATTAATTCATTGGTTGAATGAAAATAAAAAATAATAAAAATAAATCATGTGGGCCAAGAAATATTTAATTCAACTAATTTTATTATGCCACATTAGTTTGTATAAAATAAGTTTATACAAGAATTTGTGGCTATATTATTACTTTTTTTATACATATTTTCACTAATATTCCGCTAAGCCCCTAAATAAACGGGCTAAATATGTCTCTTTTTTAACTTGTCCTCTATCTGCATGAATTTTTATCTTGAAAAGCCAGTGAGATTAAAAAAGGTTTATCATCAAAATTCAAGTGTGTATTACCGTTCAAGTCAATAGAAATACAGAATGGCCGCAATGAATATTTCGGAGTGTATGGGATATATTTCTTGATGATTCAATTTGGCGCTTTAAACGACATTTATAATAGCTAAAAGAATGTGGATAATTATTTTATACATTAGATATCTGAATCACAAGCTCCACTTAACATTTGAATCGTTTGCTACAAATTATTTGTTCCATCTCCATGTCTTGCAATTTGTGCAAGAAGATCGCTTGGGGACAATCATCATAAACAAAATAAAAGAAAATAATAATTATTATAATGTTATCATATCGAAAACATTCGTACAAGATGATCATATAGAAAATATTGAGAATGTGAATTAACTAAAATTGGCGTTAATTTTTTTTTTTTTTTTGTTTCTAGTACAGACTTCATACATTTGATAAAAATACAGAGATATTTCAAGTTATTGCAAACATTCCCCAAAAAGACTGTTGCTTTGATTTTCTCTATCATTAGGGGACAAAATGAGAAGAAACTGAAAGGGTTTGTTTAGTTTTGTCTCTATATGTTAAATCCGGATAGCACAAACGATAATAACACCATAAAAACAAGTTTTATGAAGAAGATTAAAATCAGAAGAAACCCGGGTCTGAAAGCGGTTGAAGAATTGATCACAAAGATAGGGGCCAATGTGGGCCTCAACAATGGGCCTGAGAGTAGCACGGACCAGGTTGGCTTTGGCTCTACCGTAGGAAACAGGATCCATAATCCACTCTTGTTGCTTCTCCTCTGAATGCTCTACAATTCTCGTGTACTCCATTCTTTTTATCTCGAATCCACCACATTTGTTTATTGCATTTTCAACCTCCTCCTTGCTTCTCATATATGCTGGAATGTTGAACATATCTCGTGTCTCCTCATCTATCAAACCCTTTTATATATTGTTTAGGCAAGAATTAGAGAAGATCAATCGAAGTTTTGAGTAAACCATGAAAAGATTATGCATATTTGCCGAGTAAGTAATCATTAATCTTATTGAGGATAGACTTAAATCGATAAGGACCATCATCTTCCATGATCTAAGCTCTCAGATTAACAATTATGCAGTTAATAAAATAAAATTAAAAAAAACAATATTTTATATCAAGATCCTTATTAAATTATTTGAATTATGATAATGAAAAATATATAAACAAATTTGAATTATTGTATATTATTAACTGCTACATATACAATGGTGAAACCGAACAGCTCCCCCCACTCAAAAGAAATCTGTTTCTCAAGTTCGTAAATTTTTTTTCATTAGCCCTTATTGGGATTATGAGGTCCATATTTATATTCTAACGTCATCAAAATAATCACTTTAAATAAGTAGGTTAGATATTAAAAAACACTTAAAAAGATACCAAATTATTAAGAAAATCAAATTTGCCCCGTACTACTACTACACATCTATACCCTATGTGATTTATTGTCATTATATATGTTGAATTTGAAGCTTTCATTGTACACATGACCTGCAAAGAGACTAGAGAGCTTTACATGCACGTCTAATATTTTAGTAGTCTATGGCATATGCACGTCTAATATTGTACACATCTGAGTATCTGAGCATGATATATATTCAAAAGAACAAAGTGAGGACGGCAAATTCAAAGATGAAGGTACGTGACGCATGACATTATGGTGGGTGGAGATCGTAATTGAGATGGAGCATTAAATTATTATTATTATTAGTAGTAGTAGTAGTAGTAGTAGTAGTAGTAGTAGTAGTAGTAGTAGTAGTAGTAGTAGGAAAGGGCGCATCAAATTATTAACGTAAAAGAAATGTTTGTGTGTGTACACACACACATATATATATATATACTGTGTATGCTCATGGACAATGCTCATGGACAACGACATGTACAGTACAGAGTACCTCATGTAATAAGTCTTGCCAAGCTTGATCCATGGAAGTGGTGAAAGGATGCTTAGCTCTTGAGTCTGCGTCATCACCCAGCTGATTCTCCGGTGGCTGCGATTCCGGTCTTCCTCCCATTAGCATAAACAACATTCCTCCTATGGCAATTTCTTCTTTCCTGCATACCAAGAAATCTTGCAAGTCCTTTTCTGATTGCTTTGCGTATGCTTCCACTACTTCCTTATTGGCTCCCTCTATCCAAGCTCTCCCTTTGTTCCATGCTGGTGATGTCTTATCTAACACAACCTTCGGTATCTGGGAGAGCCAGTGCAAGGCACTTAAGCTAACAGCAATGTGCAGCTTTGATTTTGGAAATAGACGATGATAAAATGATCCGGGGACACCGGCAGCATAATACTTGTTTAGGGTTTTGTTATTGTCATCAGAAACAGAATCAAACATGGAAGTTAACGAACGGAACAGAGAGTTAAAATCATTGGAAGGGAGGTCAGAAAAGAAGACCTCGAATTCAGGGTCGAAGCCACACTCATTGAGATAACGCTTCCTCAAGCTTCCAACAATCATGTCAATGGTGGCCAAGGTGTTGTACCCAGTTGCACAACCCAAGTCACCTATTCTTATAGAATCATAATAAGCAGTATCAGAATCACCTTCATTGGTCTCGATGAAGAAAAGTTTCATTGATTGAATAGCAGTTAAAAGCAAGGGTTTGCACAAGGTGATAGCGGAGGCGGAAGCTTGTGAGTTCTTAGCATAGCTACTATCATCATCTCCGCCTTGCATACACAGCACATTGTGAAGATCTCCTGCCTGCCATGTTTGCCAGTACTCCTTCACCACCATGAAATTATTATTCTCTCCGGAGGCTGATGATATGCTTCTTGTCGTCACGGCTGATGAGCTCGATGATTCCATCTAATTAATTTTTTATATATGTATGTATATTATATATGTGTATAAATATTGAAGGAGAAGATTAATTATTTATATTATAGAAATGAATAATGTAAATAGATTAATTTCAAAGCGGGGAGAGAGAGGAGCGCTATATATATTTATACATCTTGCAAGGAGTTAAAAGCAAGAGAGCTGGCTTGACTAGTATCATCGCCTGCCCACAGGAATGAACAAGAAGGATTTGTTAGGAATATATATTATTGACGAACTAGCAAGATGCATGGTGAATGACCCACAGAGAGCAAACATAAGCTTTTTACCGTGTTTTGCCTCTTGTTACACTTGAAATTGTTTAGCCTCTATCATTGATATTGTATAGTACTCTGAAACCCTGGTCATTTTCAATATTAAACATCCAAATTTCATATATCTTCACATTTATGTACATCATTGGATTTTATCTATTTAAATGGAGATACAACCGTACGTGTACATTAATTATGAAGTGAACAATATAGTACATTGATTTTGATAAACAGTATAATACAGTGTATATCAATTTTGATGACATTCTGCTATATTCGTTTATGAAATTATAAGAGTCCAGTATCAACAGTAGTTTTAAATAATTGTATTAATAGTATTCATTTATTGTAATTGATATTCACAGCTCAAAATCAAACCAATTATCCATAATGGCCATTTGCATATTAATGCCCGCAGTTACCATTTAAGAATAAGAACTTCTAACTAAGCTGAACAAATTTGAAAGTATTCCCGTTATTATTCGAACTTGAACCAGTGATTGGTGCTGGTAGCTCGTGCGCTTCCATTACAAATTAGCAAGTATGATAGAATTTAAATATTGTACCAAAAGAATGATTAATCGTTGGTGGTACACACACGCGCAATTATATGTATGAACAAGTTTTTATTTGCGATCATATTTGCATATAATTCTAAACTTAAAGCAGTATATCATGCAACTCACATCTTTGTTCCACCCTCTTTCTTGCACATGTATGGCTGGAGAGAGGGAGCTGGCTGGCCGGAGACCTTCGTTACATGAATTTGGAATGTTAATAGCATTTTCTTTCCCTTAGTGTTTAGAAGTATACAGCATCTTGGGAACTCACTGCAATTTCAGTAATGGGGACCCAACTTTCCTTTTCCTACTGCCTGTCACTAGTCAATAATAATTAATCACGCCCCATATGAGATCCTAAGCTTCCTCTTCCACTCGTATTTATGGTCATCCTTTCAGTTATTTTATTATTTTTGCGTTAGAAAATGGCAATAAAATATAGACTTACATGTGATAGTACTAAGACATAAAAAGAAATGGGGATTGCAGCAATTGACAAACACTAAAAAATAATTGTAACTTCGTTTTCGAGAATTAATATTATTGGAACATAGCCTAAATTTCCACTTACAAGCAATCTTTATGAATTTGAACAATATTGAGCAAGCAAGCATGGATTTATAATGCTGATCGTTCTAAGACATCATATCTAGCCCCTCTATTACATTGATAGATATTCCTCCTCGCTATAAGCTATATATCTAATATGTCTGTGAACTGCTCTTTATTTTCAACATATTGAAAAGGTGAGTAGAAAAACTTTTTTGCGTTTGATATGGATTTGGTTAAATAAGAGAACTTGTGGTGCAAAGATCCTTCCTCTTAAGTAAAGAGTTGTCACATTCTATGTAGGTAAGTGGGATTAAGCATCATCATGCATCACATTAGAGCATGTACACACACAGTGGTCCACCAGGGAGCCTGGGACACCTACCACAATCTTCTCTGCAAATCAATGACCTAACTCTAGCTATCTAGCTAGCTATCTATACGGTCACTCTTACTGTGTAGCAAAGTAGAAGTTAAATTGCAACTTGTACTTGTCAGTTTTCGTGTTCTTGCATGAATGGCTAAGCAGAGTAATTGAGTGTGCCTTATGCCCTTTTCTTTCTTGATAAAAAATATGCTCGGTGAGAAATTAAGAAAGTTTAGGAATAATTCATCAGTAAGAGAAAGGAGAGGACCCCTACCTATCTTTCAGTCTAGAAGAAAAAGTGGTAGCAGGAGAGGAAGCTTTTTCAGTTTTGTGCATTGATATCACTCAATCGGGACTAACAGTCTTGTCACAAACACAAACACAAACACAGAGACCATGCTGATCACAGAACCCCACTAGCTGCGTGAGTGAAATGATGGAAAATCCAGTTTTAATTTTACCGTTTATATCATACCTTCATCATGATCATTCAACTACTGAGTACTGGCTAGTGTTACTGAGACAAGTCTTTTGAGTTGTTACTATCGGCATTGCTGTGTGTGACCCATCCGGAACTTACCCCCACATCCATCATCCTTCCATACATCTTTTCCTTCTCTTGTTATTTTTTTTATTTATTATTTTTTCTCAAAAAATTATCAAGGCTCTCTGTTTTTTCAACAAGATAGAAATTGAAAACAACCTGTGCACATATATTTGTATGAATATGATATCTCTTTCCCTTTCTGTTTGTCATATTTTATATCAAAATAATGCAAATAATGTGAATGACCATTCTACTTGAAGGAGAGGAAGTGAGAAATTTCGCTGTCAACTTTACTCCTTTCCTGTTCAACTTTATTTTCGAATACTGAGATTGAAAGGAATCTTGAGCCTTTGACATGTATATATATATATATATTCGTCGGCCCCCTAATTCCATCAGGAGTACCATAGACCCCAACCTCATTATCACACTTCAATTGCTCAATTGTAAAGGAAATGCCAACTGAGAATCACGGCAGCAAGATTTTTGCAAGGGCAATCGGATAGCTACTTCATGAACAGTTAACTGATGAGGTTTCTAATTTCTAATTGATCAAGGTCAATACCATGCTTACAGTTGGAGAAATGAATCGGGGTGTTTTTTTTTTTTTGATTGGTGGGTTGGGGGAGGGGTGTGTAAATATGAAGAGCCTTCTAATAACCATTTTCATTGAAACTAAGCAAAACACATTTCGATGAGCATTATTAAAACCGTAACTTCGCTGCCACACTATCAAACTAACAATTACAAATATCTGGCCTTCTCTTTTTCTTGTTATTATCTATCCGAAATTATGCTTGGCAAATATTTCCGAAATTTCTCTGCTAACCAAACAGATACATTGGATTATTTTACTTGAATGTGAGAACGGAGGGAGAAGGAAATAGCAGAGCACACCTAACACAATCATCAGCCCTGAGAAAACACCAATCTGTAACAACCTTGCATTGCCAATTATTTGTTTCACCAAACACCTGAATCAACTAACTTCATCTTTGAGGGGGATCCACTGTCCGAACACTTGCACCAGTCATTCCTTCAATTCGATCTTTGGTGATCTCCACAAAGTGTCCCACTATTTCATGAAACTGCTTCAGTCCAGACAGTGGGAGTATGATGGAGGAACGATCAGAGCCCGCTACCTACGTATTGACACCATTACAGAAAAAATAACTACAAGAATTTTAATTTACAAGGAAAAAACCGTTTTAATGTCCAATTTAACTCTCAAAACAGACAACTAAATCAAATATTAAGTCATCCATTGCCTCACCTCAGATATCCTCAGGAAATGACCTCTGTTGTTGCTCCCAAGATCAAAGAAGAATCTCTTCTGATCAGCTCTGATCACCTTTGAAACCCCCATGTTACCCATTTCATCTTGCGCTGGCAAATCAACTGATCTGTCCACATTCAGTTCAGAAGCAGGGGCAGGTTGGCTACCATGCCCAGATATGAAACCAGCCCCTACATCATCTGAAAGCCCAACAAGATGTTCTGACTGCTCAGATCCTTGCTGTTTTGGTGCACATGCAACAAGGTGGAGGACAAAAGAAAAGAGGGAGAAGTAAGACCTATGATAAAAGCAACATATATCTTTTTCAGCGGCACAACATGAAAGCAAGGATTTTACTCTTGCAATACAAGGACACCTGATTGGGCAAAATGAAAAGTCGTGATGCTTCGTTAATCTCGGCCAATATGTTCCTGAATGCTGCCCATCCTTCATCCCGTGAGCTTCCAGCAGGAACAATGATGGTACTGCGGTTTCTACTAACGGATGCTTCAGAAACCTGCAGAAATAAATTTATTAATGCAATAAAATCATGAGAACAAAGACAATCTAACCTTTGGTATAGCCTTAATCAGATGACACTTCTAAGTCATGAATAGAAAAAGCTAGAAAAATAAAGCTTCGCAACCAACCAAAGGAACAGTTAGTGAAGAAAAAACATCTCTTACCATCATTTGTTATGATAACACTTGAGTGAATTTATTTTAAGGTGTTTAAACATTGTTGATGGAAGGAATCATGGAGTTCTCCAGTCAGAGTTTAGGGTTTAAAGTGTAGAGGTGTCTTGAATCTAAGAGTTCGCTAAAAAGAAACTGGAGGATTGAGCAGATAGAACTTCTTGATGTACAACAAGATCCCAACAGAACCCAAAGAATTAGAGAAATGGGAATTACCACCACAAAATACACGTGCAAAAATGAAAATATCCATAACCTCTCCATTTGATGCAAACCGGATAAAGCCAGTTTTTTTTTTTTTTTTCTCTTGCATTTTGCCAAACGTATAAACAATGCAAACTCACGATTTGAAAAATAAATGTAATAAAAACAAGGATTGGAAAAAATTACCAGATGTAGACGAATTAATAAGAGAAATATCTCATAGATTCTAGAGAAGTTTTCAGAGTTCTGGGAGACAGAACGACAAGAGATTTTAAGACAGAAAATAATAAAATGAATTGCGAAAAACTGGGCTTTCAGACAAAGCAGATGAGAAGTGAACAGGCAGGTAGCATTGAACTCCAAGGCACTTCAAACCACAACCCCATCAGTTAGAAACTCTAAAACCTTTCATCTTGGAGTAATAGCATAATAGCCCATCTGTTTATAGTTCTTTATGACTTGGGACTTGACTGGCTACATCAGTTACTTCCATCTCAGAAGAATTTTGTCCTCAAACCTACAAGTCAGAGCTCAACAAAGATTTGTTTGAATCAAAAGGATGGTACGATGGATATTTCTTCACAAATATTTGGTGGCTTATTCCAATCAACAAATGGAAGTAGACTAATGGAATCTATTCAGAATTCTGTCATAGCACAAGCTGACAATAAGGATAACTAACCCTCAGAATTAGTTGAAATAGGGAGATACAATCAGTAATACTACCAATTGTTTGATTATCAAGTACAGCATACTACTTAAATCTGCAAGAAATCTTAATCTCCATAAAAAAATGGATGCTAATATCAATGTGGCAATTAAGATTTATTCAAATTTTGGATGGTAAATGGCTCTTGATGGTTCAGGCTTGGACTAGGGTTGAATGCTTGCTTCACCATCACTATCAACTGCAAATATGACTGGACCACAAACAGATTAGTTCGGTCTCTATGCATGGCTTGCAGCTTCTGAAATCTTTTTTCTTTGGAGGATGTCAAGTCACAGAAGTACAAAGACTGGTAAAGAGTGTCACCATAACGGGACCTTATTCAATCATTCTCAGTTAAGCAATGAGTTAACAACAAGAAAGTAAACACTGCCCTCCAGATGGATTAAACACACTGTACAAGACCCAGCATTGTGCCTGGCAGCTTCACTATCTTCACTCGTTTTACCAGTACAACTTGGAACCACTGTTCATTGAAATGGTTACATACGTGCATCCTACCTGAGAAACCTCCAAACCGTCTTTTAAGCAATCATTAGTTGCTTCAAAATGCTTTCCTACCAAATTAGTAAAATGAGATAAAGGTAATCAAAGGTTTGACATAACTTAATCCAAAAATTAACTTTTTTTTTTGTCTGGATTATCCAAAATTTAACCTTTTTTTCTTTTTTCAGACTATAAAAAGAATTGAAGCATCATATTCCTTCTTGCTACTGCAAACTCTTCATGCAAAATTTCCAGCATAGATAATTTCCTAAAGTAGCAAGTCCAAATCCAATAATAAGGATCTCACTTAAGATTTCTACAAGAGTATGGGACAACCGATCCAACCAGGCTGCTATGCACAGTATTAAGAAGTTTTGCAAGATTCATTTTCAACAGAAATTTCCACACATTATATTTGTTTTCTATTGATACAATTAAAGATTATAAACATTTAAAGAAAGAGAATTTTGGGTACCACGTTTAAACCAATTGGACCAGTTACTTAGCATAATTTGGAGATCTTGATTGGTTGGATAGCTTAATAAATTCAGTCTTCTGAGGCTCTGACTCCAAGCTGAACAGGTCTAATGAAGCAAGACATTTTGATGAAGAAATACAGTGGGGGAACATTTATGTATATCAAGTTCATTAACCACATCAGCAAATCATTTTGCTTACCATTGGAGCTTCTTATGATCTCCACAGCACACCCAATCTCGAGGGAATCCAATCTTGCATTTACAATAGTTCTCACCATCTAGGCAAAGCTAAGAAAGTGCATCACCCAAGGTTGATTTTCCAACAATCAAGTTAAACTAGCTTTGTGATTGACAGTTCTCAACAAACATGTTTATTTTCATTAAATTCAAGGCAGTTCATATGTTTGCTAATTATATTAAGATATTGTTTCGCTATTTATCAATACAGATAACTTTAAGCAAGCATAATGAAATAATTGGGAAAAGGCTTCAAACCCGCAAGTTAAAATGGCAGGCAGAAACTACTTCAAGATACACAACTCTAGGAAAGAAAAACTGAAAAGCTGCATAAGCTTGCAGGAAGCTCTGCAGAGAAGATTCACGAATGCAGAAAGTTCCAAATGCAACAAGACAAAGACAAAGATCACTGTACTTGAATGTTGCAACTAAATCAGATAAATGACTTTGGAAGCTGATTTGGAGTAGCGTGAGCAACAACACACGCAAGCAGCGAAACTATGTGTCTAACTAGTGCAATACATCTGAAAACAACAGCGAAATGTAGCATTTCAAAGCCAGAAGAAAAATTACAAAGAACATATTTTCTCCCCTGTTCATGAAAATTTAAGTGAAAGAGTTTTTGATTTTGAGAGGAAGTAATTGAAGAAAAATGGATGCAAAGGGATAATATATTGTTGCATAGCCTATTGTCGGCAATGCAATTTTGCTTTGTGGCCTCAGCCACAAGCCCTTAAGATATTCTATATACACATTTCGGCATTACGAACAAACAAGCAGAAAGAATTAAAAAATCTACTAGAGACCAATAAAAATGTTCAAATAACTTATTGTTCTTGTAAAATGTTAAATGTAAAATGTATATAGATAACAACTAAATTATGGAAATTGAAAAATTAGAAAGAGCAAACTGGTAGTCTGTCGACATGAGAAAATATCTTCATGCTTTGAATAGTCATATAAGCAATTCATACAACAATGAAGAATCATAACAATCTAGCATTTAAAACATGGTTAAAATAGAAAGCGTTAAACACATTTTTAAAGTGGGCGGCAAAGCCGATAGCAAGCATACCTTCAAGAAACGACCCCTTCTGTTTTCGCCAATGTCAAAGTAAAAAACCTGTTAAAAAAAAGGAGAGTTAATAAAACAAAAAATTAAAAATTTGAGAGTGAGAAGAAGGAAAGTTAGTAACCTTAGAGTCGAGCTGCAATTCCTTGCTGAAGAGTTCGTGATCATCTGAATTGACATAGTAGTTAAAGAGATCGAGGAACCAAGAAATGCCGGAAAAAGGAACAATGATAGTGGACCTAGTTGCTGAAGTCTTTTCAGAGATTTTCAAGTAACGCCCGCGTGGGTTCTCTTTGAGATCGAAGTAAAATAGCTTATGCTCTACCTGCAATGTCTTGCACACAAGTTCCACGTCATTCCCTCCGCCGCCTCCTGCACCACCAACGGTAACGCCACCACTTCCTCCTGCTCCTGCTCCTGCTCCTCCTCCGCCTGAATTCCCTTCCATCCTATTAATATAAAAAGAATATGAAATAGCTCCAATTAACTTAAAAAGGTGTCTCCCTCACTTTGAAAAAAAAAAAAAAAAAACTGGGTAGGTTAGATCTGAGACTGAGAGGCGATTTGAAGTGTTATTTTAATTTTTTTTCCCTTTGTGTTTGTGCTGTTGTAATTGTACCGCCACGGTGGTCAGGTCAAGAAAGTGGTTGAGCGTAAAAGGGATAATGGGAATTGACTCACTACTACTAGTGGTAACATTTCTTTCTCGACCCATTTTCATTTCCATGCTTAAATAAATAAATGAATTTCTCTCATTTATTTATTTATTTTTTTTTTTGGGCGCAATAAGTGCCACTAGTTCTTCCAAATTCCTCGAAAACAAAGGACCCAAGTCAATAAAAAGACTCGAAAACATTTTAACCTTTTCACCTTGTGACTGATAGCAATTACTTGGTACTAACAACACTTTAAACTGACTCAAAAGACCAATCTTTTTGTATGAGCATGACATCTAATCAACTAACTAACTCAACCCATCTCTTGAAATTCAACTTGGAGGAATCGTCTTTGGGCTTTGTGCCTGCCTTTTTAGCTTGTGGAAAATCATTACTAAAACCCAGGCCTAACTGTCTCTTTTAGTAGAACGTGCCACCAAAATCAGGACTACTGTTTCGTCTCATTGTGTTTCAAAATCTAACTAATATGCTCTAAGCTCAATGCACTCAAACTACAGCCCATTTAACAAGAGTTAAAGATACAGAGGCCTGAAATTGAAAAGTGGACTTTCTGTGCGCGTAACAAAATAACATAAGAAGAGCTTTAAAGATGTTTTCTTTACACAAATCCTCTCTAATTCTGGGCAAATCAATATCACTTTCCTCTTTACTGATCATACAGAAACGTCTCATTTGTTGTACAAGTGCAGCAGACCTTGTCACTTTGCTAAGTCAGTGCAAGTGCGCAAACATCAAACACTTGTTTGCAGCACATGGGTTTATGATCGTTAGGGGCCTTGATCAAAATAATCACCTGCTTAGCCGATTCATCGACTCCTGCTCTTCTTTGGGCTTCTCTGATTATGCATATTCAATCTTCACCCACAAATCCAAACCAGATGTATATGTCTATAACACCACCATCAAGGCTCTCTGTCAAACTGACAATCCCTTAAATGCTGTCATTCTTTTTAACAAAATTCAAACCAGCGCCTTGCGTCCTGACAACTACTCATTCCCTTTTGTATTAAAGGCTGTTGTTAAGTTATCAACAATTGAATTGGGGAGAGAGATACATTGTCAAACAGTAGGAACTGGGTTAGACTCTGATGTTCATGTTGTCGCGGCTCTTATACAAATGTATGCTTCCTGTAAATGCATTCATGATGCTCGTAAAGTGTTTGATGAATTGAGTCTTAGAGTCTGGAATGTTGCAGTTTGGAACACGATGGTTGCAGGATATGCAAAGGTTGGTGATCTGAACAATGCTCGGGCTCTATTCGAGCTCATGACTGAAAAGAACGTGATTTCTTGGACTACTTTGATTGCAGGGTATGCTCAGATGGACCAACCTAATGAGGCAATTACTTTGTTTAGAAGAATGCAGGTTGAAAATGTGAAACCTGATGAAATTGCTATGTTAGCTGCACTCTCTGCTTGTGCTCAATTGGGTGCAGTTGAGTTGGGAGAGTGGATTCATAGCTATATTGAACAATATGGATTGAATACAATTGTTCCTCTTAAAAATGCACTCATAGACATGTATGCTAAGTCTGGAAAAATTGGTAAGGCTTTACAAGTTTTTGAGAACATGAAGAATAAGAGTGTCATCACATGGACTACAATGATTGCTGGCCTAGCTTTGCATGGTCTAGGAAGAGAAGCTCTTGACATGTTCTCTCGCATGGAAAGGGCTAGAATTAAACCAAATGAGATTACTTTCATTGCTATCCTTTCTGCTTGTTGCCATGTTGGCTTGGTTGAATTGGGTCGCCGTTATTTCAACATCATGAAATCAAGGTATGGGATTGAACCAAAGATTGAGCACTATGGTTGCATGATAGATTTACTTGGCCGTGCTGGTTGCCTCCAAGAAGCCCAGAAACTACTTAGAAGGATGCCATTTGAGGCAAACGCAGCTATATGGGGCTCTCTTCTTGCTGCTTCTAATATTTATGGTGATGTGGAGCTAGGAGAGTGTGCTTTGCAACATCTGATAAAGTTGGAGCCCTGTAATAGTGGAAATTATGCAATTTTGTGTAATATATATGCTATTCTTGGGAGGTGGAATGAATCTGGAAAGATAAGGAAAGTAATGAGGGACATGGGAGTTAAAAAGATGCCAGGTTGCAGTTACATTGAAGTGAGTAAAAGAGTTCATGAATTTGTAGCAGGTGACACATCCCATCCTGATTTTGATAGACTCTACCAAATTCTATGCAAGGTAAATGGACAGATAAAGTTTGCTGAGCATCTGCAAAATGAATTTTCTGGAGTGCTTGAATCTGATGTGGCCAGGATGTAATTCTAGTTCCACTTATACAAGCAGCTCTAAATCTTTAATGCAGTGCAACCACTTAATACATCGTAACTCCCTGATCAGTTTGAAAGACGCTACCTAATGACCTTGGATTTAGTTTGTATCTTTCTTTCAGACCCAGATTCATTGACAGACATGATTAAAGAACTAAAGCTTTGTGCACTAGAATACTTGTGACAACTCATAAACAGCCAGGTTTGTTCTTGATAAATGTCTCTTTTAATTACTGCTAATAGCTTTATTATCTCTAGCCTCTTTTACTTTCCTCATACTGCCCCCCACTATTTCAATTTCCTATTAAAATTTTCAGATGTAGCATACATGAACATGCAAGTTTAATTGTAATTTTCAGTTCATTCATGGGATACCCATTTATAAATAAAGAGAACCTTTTAATTTGAAATCATGTGTTGATAATGATAATCTTTATACATTTAAGGATACTTGTTTATCAAACAGTTTGTTTTCCTCTTCATGCTGATTGCTTAACGTACTTCGTTTTGTTTAATCTGTTAATTAGTGTACTAGATGCTTGGGGCAATCAGTTTTCTGTGGATCCTAGTTAATTGATTGTTTTCTGTTCCCTACCAGACATATTTTCCAGTAAATTGCTAAGCCCTTTCAAGTCCTTCATCATCTTCAAAGCTGTGTTAGATGCAATGCTAGCTCATTAGTGAGTCTTTAAGCTGTGCATAACCTATTAGCGGTCAAGCATTTCTTTTTTGTTTTAGTAGTATTTTTGTTGTTTCCAAAATAAAAGGAAAATAGGAAAAGATAAGAAACTAAAACTGCACAAACGGAGTGATTGACACTTTTTCCAATCTCTAAGAACAGTTGTCAGAATGATGCTGCTAGACTCAAAATTTGAAACATTATCAACATAAGGTGCCCATTTCATTGAATGGACCTTTTCTAAATTGTCTCCAAAATTCTGTGCTATAGAAGAATCTAAGCGACTACTACATACATAGGCGACTACTACATACATACATTATGAAAAATAGATATATGGGTGCATATATACAAGCTCGAAGTGCCAGTTCAGCTTGCCCGATAGATCTCTGTAGCCTCATCATTCTTATGTTTACAGGATTGGCACAGAGCCACTAGGCCTTTGAGCTAAAATAAAATAATATTTTTTTTCCTGTCTAATCAGACAGATATAGAGATTTGGCATTTTTTTATTTAGTTAAAGCTTTTTCCCTAAAAAATTGGTGGAAAGGCTTAGTGAACAGAGAATATGTAAGCATTCAATTCATGCTCAACCCAACCATTATGCAGTCAAAATTGCTCGACTTCTTTCTTTACTTCAGTAGAACTGCTTCAAAGCATTAAACCATGGAAAAAGTCATTGTCAAATCCTAAGTCATAGAGTCCCAATCCTAGAAGAGCACTGGCAAATAATATCTGGATCTTCTTTTTGAGGACATAACATGTTCCTGCCCAATGTGCAATAAAAACAAGTTGTAATATTTGTGAATGAGAACTACTTGAGAAAAAAAGATCTTGACCAGATAAGAGAGTAATATTTGATTTAAATATAAACATTCTCACCTTCGCTATGTGTACTTCCTTGTGATAGGATGTATGGCATATTTAGATCCTTCTGATTCACTTCATTCATAAATAGAGCTCTTTGGGATCTCAGTGTTAAGGGGCTGGGTCTTGTTTCCATTGGAAAGGGTTCAAAAGAAGCATCCAGTTCTTCCTCTTCATTATCGTTTACACCTATTTCTGTAGATGCCTGTTCACAGAGCAAGTCCAGATCCGATATTGAGACAGAAACACCCGAATCTCCTTTTGATCCAATGGTACTATTATCTGATTCAGACGGAGAAAAAGTGCACCCACCATTCCTTAGCATGCTCTCTGAGCAGTACAATTCACCTTTGACCGGCTGCATTATCGACATTGTATATAGTTCATCATCATCTCTATATTGATTCAGTGTACCGCAGCAAATATCAGGTAGGGAAGGAGTGCTAGATGTATTATCATCTATCAACAATCTATCCCTAAAATCTCGCATTTGTATCACTGTTTGCCGTACTGTTGTATGAGATGAAGAAATGGAATCCAATCTTGAGTCCATTTCAAATAAATCCTTCAACATTGGTAGAGGTCTTTCGGTAATTACTTCTGGCATGGGCAGTTCATCTCCTTTGACATCAAACTGCTTCTTCATTTTATTAAGGCTGGCAGTATTTTCCACAGTAAACTCATATGCAGGCACTGGGCCATTACATAATCTCTCTGCTGTGCTTGGTTCTCTTCCCCTATGTTTCTTCCCGGGGATTGGAATAGTTAGTACTCGTTTACTTCTGTGAGTAAAACCGGCAATAGTGGGTTTATTTTTATGTAAAAGCCAGTCATCAACCTTTGAAAAATTTTTTGTGTTGAATTTTCCTGTCTTTTGACTTCCACATTTCTCACGGTAACTGGGGGGAGCTCCTTGTCGGATTGAAGTCCTCTGTGATCTGTCCTGCTCGAGAAAAGTTTCAATTTTGACATCACAGTCTAATGTTTCTTGGCTGTATTCTGTTTCATGGTCTGCACTATTTTTCACGTTCAAACCCACCAAACAGCTAGATCTTGAAATACTGTGCTCTGAGTTGTATTCTGATTTGTTTTTCACCGGGAATGTCACAGACTCAGCACGATGAGATGATGGCCTTCTTCTCCAAATGGCTTGGTCTTTTCCTTCTGAATTATGAAGATGAATTCCAGACTTTCTTCTGCTGCAAATAGTTGGATTCATAAATCTTGGTAATTGTGACAAAGGAGCTACTTTGACATCTTCAACCTTACTCTCCTTATATTTGAGGTTCGATAGTGGCTCTTCAGATGAATGGGAAACTTCTAGTTGCTCTTGAAAAGAATGTGCAGGCCTTGTCAGAGCTTCTAATTTCTCACTTAAGTTCTCAATTTCTCCTCTAACTCTTAGGCGCTCTTCTTCGATCTTTTTCATCTTTTGCTGCAAGTTCTTCATTGAAACTTCTTTCTGGTCTCTTGCTTCCTGAATATTAATTATTTCATCTTAATTATGAAATGCAGAAGTTCAGTTTTTAATGAAGCAGAAGCAGAGGAACCTTAAGCATTGTTTGAGGAGATTATCTGAGATGGCAGTTCGACAAACCAGGTAATGCACCTAACAATTGCGTTATCTTATTTTCTTTCCCAAAAAAAAAAAGAGAAAGAAAAAATGTAGCATTTATGTAGCGAATTACCAGCCGCTTTTCTGTACGATTTGTTCTTTTTTTTTTTCCCTTTTGGTAGCAGAATGCTTGCTGTAGCTAAATAGTTGATTCCTTCTTTTCTAAGATTGTGTATTTAGAGATATTCTTAGGCAACTTCTTGATAATCATTCTATGCATGAAAAGTTATAGACTATATTGCAAGTGCACGATAAGCAGTTTCTTCAGTCACTTTCAGCTTTCTTTTGACTTATAGTAAATTTTGATATCGTTCACTACATATCCATGTGATTCGACCAATTTACAGGGAACGACGTGCCTTTTTTATGTATTTCATAAATTTAGATCTCATTGACACGCTACCAAGCTAATTAAAATATTTAAATCGCTATATGAAGATACAATATTGCATCTACTTACATCTGAATCCTCATGCCCAAGGTGAACGCTCTTTACCCTCGTTGCAAAATTTAGAGAACATATTGTCTCACACAAATCGACTTCCTTGGGGCTGACATGGACAAGCATCAGTGTCTTTGAGTCCTCACCTGGAAAAGAAAAATGGCCAGATATAACCTACATAATATGAATAATTAATTGGATCATATGTCTTCACTCTTATGAAAAGACATTCACTGGGACTTCCATAATCTTTAGAAACCATGAGGAGATGATTTTGTTTTAGTTTGGTTTAAAAGCATTTGATTAGTGGTACCACTTGATCGGTACAAATAGACATCTGGAACTCTGTGTTTTGGTTGGTACAACCTAAAGTAGGGCAAGTATTTTTTTTTTTTTCATTTTTGCTATGTTATTTGATGTGTATCTTAGAAATAACAGAATATGGGGAAAAAAAAGAATAGAATTACCTAGGGAATCTTTAAGTACTTGCGTCAACTTGCTATTCCTGTCAAAAGTAAGAAATTGTTAGTTAGGTTTCTGTCTATGACCATGTTGGAATCTAATGAATTTAGAGATTGTCTGCTTCTTCTGGAACTATTGGAGACTGAAATCTCCAACTTCACTAATTCAGATTCTTAAGTTCTAATTCCTTGTTACAAACAAAGGGTTAGCTTAGTTTGAGGAGTCTTTTGTTGTATTATGCAGAAAAATTACTAATCAGTACTAGCGCTGCAATGAAAAAATTCTAATGCAGCTCATTAGATTCTTGAATGGAGGATAGGGCTCTTTATACAACTGAATTCCAAAAATGATCTATGCAGCTGAGCTCATGTTGTTGGGATGGGCTGTGTTGAGTTGAGTTTCCTATTTACCTGTAAGGTACATGGCGCTTTCTCCTTTGAAGGGCGTTAATGACATCTCCAAGAGCAGAAAGTGACAAATTAATGGCTTTTCCTTCATCAAGCCTTCTCCCCCGTGCTTTTGTCTTCAGCACACGCTCACTTCCCCCTAGGTCGACTAACCAAATTTTGTTTTTTTCCCGTCGCCTCTCAGGAGCATCAAAGCAGGTTATTGATATGCGAATCATGCTGTTAGAAGTATTGAAATGGGAGGCATACTTAGAACGTAATAGATAATGTTGCCAATATTAAGCAGTTTCTAAAAATTTGCATTTAATATTGCCAATATTTAAGCAGTTGCCAAAATTGGCAGTCAGATATTGAAGTGTTTTATGATTCCTAATGAGTCTCAAGCTTCACTTGGCTCTCTGGTAACCTAATTCCACAAACGATTTGAAAATTTCTTAGAAGTAATTACCAGTGAGATCTGCTAGAAGTCGTGTTTGAATTTGTAGAGGCAGTTGATCTGAACCAGCAACCTAATCTATACAGCCTCAACGCTTGGTTGAAGTCATTCACTTGGATGGTCACTAGGTTGTCGATTTGAATCCCTTCCTTTGGTTCTGTATGAATGGAAAGGCTGCAAATACAGTGGATTATGTTAGTTGGAAAGGTATTCTTGTTACATATAGGAAAACAAAAGTCCAACTCATTTCAAGATTTTTCAAAATAGTGGATATTTTTAAGTTGAAATCAGAGAAAAGATGTACTCCTACTGATCTTTCTGGTAAAATGGTGGATGAACGTTAGTTGAATTACTGTGAACATCCAGTACAGGGGAAATTAGGCTCTTCATGAAGTTGACAGAAAAAATGATAGGGTTTGGGCATTGACCTTTATAATGCTGTGACAAAATTAAGAATCTTGAAGTTGACAAGAACATCTTAATGAAAACAACTAGCATCGTACAAAAAGCAGACTTACCAAGGTGGCAAAGGATCAGTTGCTTTTATTGGCTGAGTAACAAGCAGGTCTTTC
This sequence comes from Atalantia buxifolia, assembly GCA_030444775.1. Lineage (NCBI taxonomy): Eukaryota > Viridiplantae > Streptophyta > Magnoliopsida > Sapindales > Rutaceae > Atalantia > Atalantia buxifolia. The sequence goes on along the minus strand of CM059832.1, from coordinate 31,932,754 downwards.
AAACTTCCCAAGTAAATTTCAAGCATACTGAAACTGATGCGAAATGCATGATTGCTTTCCATTGCTTGCTTAAATATTGCTTCAATTGCTCGGGCCACTATGCCAGGGGAATCTGGAGTACCTTCCTATAAATTATCAGTGGAGAGAGGTAGACTAAGAAAAGTTACATTGATTCTCTTGATTTTGGTAGAGATATATGTATTCACTCCAGATAGGATTTGATTCACTTAGTTTATAAATGACTATAAATGGTGTGGCCAGTTAGTTCTTATTTGCAGTACAAGTGATTACTCATTCGGATAATTTCGTAACTAAAGATAGAGTAGCTAAGCAGCTGATTATTTGGTACGTCACTTACTTACACCTAGAGCTTTTCATGTTACTTGATGCGGTTCCCATATTGTAAAGTCCTTACCATTGTGAAACTTTTTCCTGTGCCTGTCTGCCCATATGCCAAAATGCATGCATTGTAGCCATCCAGGACAGATTTGATGACTGGTTCAACTTCTGAAAAGACTTCATCTGAAAAATTACAGCCAAAAAACTCATTTCATAACTTATAACCGTATAATTCAAGTTGGCGGCTCAAAATACATCTGCTTTTTATTTCAGGGCTATACATGAAAGAAATGAAATTACAGAGAGAAGTTGTACTAATTCAAGCACCTTGTGATGAACCTGGATGGAAGACCTTGTCAAAACTGTAATTTTTACTCTTATTATCAGCAAGTTTCAAAAGAACATTGCTTGAATCTTTAGCTATAACAGGTCTTAGGCGTCCAAAATTCTCCCCCATCCTGATGGGTCTTATACGGCAAAAGACACGGATATTACCTGCAATGGCCGATACAATTAGCATATGACGAGATTTATTTGCAATGACTTTTCAGGTTGGATGCAGCAAATTAGTAAATGATGTCAAACACCATCCTGCATATGACCCTCAACCTTGACAGTCAAACAGACTTTTGCTGAGTTCAAAGGCGGATTCAGCATGATCTTGATTGTTGGACAGAGGGATAAAGGTTTCTTTGTAACATAATGTTATGTAATTTCGTTTTTTTTTCTCGGCATTGATGATCGATTTTTTCAAAGTTTAAGATAACTAACCTTGCAAATCTAAAAACTCATTTAGGATCTGCCTTCTCTGTATGTTCAGTTGATTTATGCATGCAGATAAAGTAGCAAGTTCATCTGTTAATTAAAAGTGATACAAACAAAGGGTTTATATCAGAATGAGATGAGGTAGTGATTTATGAAAACAATGACAACAAAATGCACATCCTACTGCAAAGCGCCAACCTTTTATTCCTGAAATGGTCGGTCCTGAATCAATTTCTTTGATTTCAGAACATTGTGTCTCTAATTTTTTTCCTTTTATATCAGTGGATGGTAGGTTTTTTACAATATCACAAACCGATTTGACCCAGGAAGACGTTAAATTTGCCTTTAATCCCAGCAGGGAATGAATCGTTTCACCAAGCTTATGAACAGATTGCTTCGAGTCCATATTCTTCATCTCCAACCAGTGATGTCGACCCCAAAATTTTTGCTCTCTAATCCATGTCACTAAACTGCATCATACTTTTTACAATAAGTAGACTGAAAAATATGGGCAGAATGATTAGGTGCTGAACTGTATATTTGCGTACACGCTTCAGCAGTGATCTTCAGCAGCTGACATATAAGCTAAGTTTCTTGGCCCAAAAAACAAGGAAGAAAAAAAAAGGTCAAACATACAGCTTCAATCTGATAAATCAAACTCTTTTTTTCTCCTTTTAGTAAAACCAAGAATAGAATTTGGACGAAAAAATAACGAAAATCTATGCCAAAAACATGTGATTACAAATGCAGCGCCCCTTTTGCTGCAAATCTAAAAATGAAAAGTTTCGGAGAAAAGAATCAATACCATTAATCTTGTTCTTGTTCAAAGGCTTACTGCATCATTGCTTCGAAGCTCCTGCATATTAATTAATCCTGGAGCAAGATATGACCAGACGATGCTTCAAATTTAATTATGTAAGTTAAAATCTTTGAATCGGTACAGCCTTCAGCGGCGAAGAATTCTTGTTTCAATAATGGTATAATCATGATTCAACCTGAAAAATAGAAGAAGAATCAATGACAGAGAAATGTTATCCGAAATTTCACAATTGTTTTAATGCTGAAGAAAGAATTTATGTTATTGCTGTTGCAGAACATATAGAAGAAATCAATCATCAAAAACACAAAGTTAAATAAAAAACCAACAACTCCATGTGAATGCATCAAGTAAAACAGCATTACTTCCATATGTTATACAGATAATTTATTGTTGGAATCTAGCTTCTTGACAAAATACCAACATTAATTTCTTTTGCATGATGAGTGAGACTTGGCCCCATGCACTAGCAGTATCCAGTATTAATGTACACTCATAATTTTTTTCACGGACATGGTTAGAGTAAAAGGCTCAACATAATTAATTCTTCACTGTCAATTGTTTCTTCTCTTAGTAAATTCATTTCATTAGTTTTCAGCTCACCAAACACGACCTGTTCACAAGGTCCAAATCTAGATGGTCCAACAATTAATCTTAGATTTCGTGCGATATTATTTTATGTGTAAACTAAGCAAACATAGACCTATCAAATGGACCTAAGAAAACTCTATTCCAACTTTCGACAATGACTCAAACAACAAGGAATTTAAAATATCGATTATTAAATTTAATTTAGTTTTTCTTGCCATGTGAGTGCAGCTCCATTAATTTGTTTTGATGTAGTACCATGAATATTTGGGAAACAACATTCAATTTATTTTCCTGTGAACCATGTTACCCAACCTCTGACAACATTCATTTGATGGCTCGATAATATTTTTAGAATCCCCAAAAAAAAACAATGGTCAAGCACTAGAATTAATGATAAATTATTGATTATCGATTTACTTGGCTTGCTCTTTTTCCCAAGCATGTGAAATTCATAAAAGTTGTAACGTACCAATAGCTCTAATGGGGAACGCCGTTGCTAAAACATATAAAGGACGGTGGATTTTTTTTTTTTTTTGGAGAGGGGGTTGTGGGGGGGAATAAGCACGATAGATATTAGTTGTTATAAATGAGCAAAAACTTTTATCATGCACAATATTTGTTTTTTCATACGTGGGTGGGTATATTTATGGTCGTGATAGCGATAGTTTTGGTTGGCGGGACTCAAGACAAAAGCCACTTGTTTGGTTGCTCATTGCTTTTAATACCCCGAAAAATAATAAAAACATAAATTATAATTTTTCTTATGAGTCCTACTTTCATGCCAATGTCTCGATTTTTACACTAGAGACATCGATTAATCCTTAGCAACTGGCTAAATTATACTACAAATTTCAATTCGCTCTACAAAATGGAGGGGAACAAAATACGTTAAGTGCGCATCTTTTTTGTTCCCCTTTTAGATATGTTTTCTGTTTATATTTTTAAAATAATCAGATTTCTATATTTATACAATTTTTAATGTATTATAATGTATTAAATTTAATTTTATTCATGTGTGATAAAAATTCTTCTTTTCCTCACGTTCACTGTCTCCGTTTGAGCCACTAGGCTTTAGTTCAGCGGTGAGAACTCATGATCTCACAATTGTGAGGTCATGAGTTCGAACCCCCACAACGCATTGTGGGGGTTTAATTTCCTTCCTCAGTTTAAGTAAAAATAATTTTCTCCATTTCAAAATATGAGTGGAGTAGACGTCCCTCGAATATTAGAGAGGGTAAAAATCTGGGCGTACTTCATAAAAATCGATGTAAACTAGTCTTAATAATAGATTGATTTGTAAATATCAATTATAATTTCATGTAATATGAGTTGTCTTTCTTAATAAATATAACATGTAATAAAAAAAAAAAAAGTCGCCATTTGTACAATTTCCATCGACTTATAATATAATAAATTTAATCTTCTTCATGTGTGATAGAATTTCTTCTTTTCTACATGTTTAAAATGTGCATGTAATTTAAGCTTAAATTATTTGGGGTTTCTTAATCGAGCTTGGAGGGGTTATATTATTAGCAGTACATATGCTTTTGTTGGCGAAGAAGAAAGTGGGGTCTTGATACTTAACTACGAGCTTTGTAGGGAATGAGATTACACACACACACATATATATGGGCGAATCAACCCCTTAAAAAATATTCTGAATTTTATATTTATAAATATCTATTGGATTTGAATTGAATTAATGGATGAAATTTACTAAAATCATCTATTCAAGATTTTTTAATATTCTCTTTCTATAGACCCCACTCTAAATCTTTCTCCTCGTTATATTTTCTCACTCCCATCACTGCCCTGCCACCCCCTTCTCTTCTCTTTGTTTTCTTTTAAACTGACTTTTTTGGTTTGCTCTCCCCCAATCTATTATTTGAGCTTTTTAGATTTTTTTTTTAAACAATGAACTAATTTAATGCAAAAAGTTTGAATTAAACATATTGTAATTTTTTAGGGCTCACTATTAAGTATAGAAATGTTCTAATTCACGATTTTAAACTTTGTTAAAGTTTGTGAAAGCTATTAAGTCCATATAATTTAATAGTATAATGAATCATGGACCAACTATTTATGTTTATATTTATATTTATATTTATATTTATGAGAATTGTATGCGATTGATCATGAACACTTTGGGAATGAGGCGTCTTTATATTTTTTTTTTTCAGGGAAAGAATCAGCTAGGAAGCCTTCCAGCCAATCAATAGTCTCACCAGTTCTTGTAGTTCTCTCAACTAAATTATAAGCAATATCATTATAAGATCTATGAACATGTTGACATCTAACTGCCTGGAAATCTTGTCTGTTACTACTGTAAATGTTTGAAATAAGCCAAAATATCTCAGTCCTCCTACAATTTTTATCATTAACTAGCTCAACAACCTCTAAACAATCTAATTCAATGCTCACATATGAGAGTTTAGCAGTTTTTGCTACATTTTCAGCTTTTGCAAAAAGAACATCACCATGAAAATTTGTGCTCTTGACAGCGGCTGCTAACAACTTTCTTAGATGTTTCTTTAGTAACAACAACAAAGCCTGCCATTTGCTGATTCTCTTAGATAGTAGCATCCACATTGATCTTGTACTAGCCTTGAGGTGAAGGTTCCCAGTGTTGCTAATTTCCAGATTATGTTTGCTCCAATTGCTGCTATTCAGGCTTTTTGACTCTTTGATAGGCTAGTTTCTATAACTGCACTGGGCTTAGCTATTGATATGGCAGGATCTGGCTACTCTACTTTAAAAACATATTTTTTTTCTCGCATTCCACACCATCCACCACACGAAAGTTACCAGTTCAATCTCCTTGGTAGTTAGCTTTTTTATCAAGCATTGCAACATGCTTAACATATCTTGCCTAACATCATTTTGCATTTTTACAGTACAATATTTCCTAGCAAATTTGCAGTCCGCAAGAGCATGGGAGATAGTTTTCAAATCCTTCATTCAAATATGACAAACAGGCTCCTGCACAACTTTTCTTTTCCACAGGTTTTCAACAATTGGCAGTAAATTTGTCGATGCTCTCCATAAGAAAAATTTAACCTTTTTAAGAATTTTCATTTTTCAGATTTTTTGGTAGCCTAGAGGGTTGAAGTTGAACAACCGGGACTATCAGGGAACTTGAGCTTGAAAGCCAGTTGGTACCCACTTTTAACAAAATAAATCCCCACTTGTTAAAGTGCCAAAGCACCTCATCCTCTTTGGATTCTTTTTTCTCTCCAAAAAGGGGAACTTTGGAATGGATACAAAAAAAGGATTTAAAGTCCACTTTATCGATCACAAGTTGAGTGTATTGAGTTATATTACATTTTTTCTGTTTTATTCTCTAGCTTATTAAAATATAATGGGATCTATGATCAAAAGTCTCAGTTAGTTGGGACTAATTCAATCTCAAGGGAAAGGTCAGATCAGTGAAGAGTTAATATGTAAGATGTAAAGGGCACCTTTTTACTTGGTCTAATAGACAGTTTGGACCTCACCATATTAAGGATAGACTAGATAGATTTATGAGCAACTAGAATTGAAGATCAGAATTCTATGATTAGCGGCTACAAATCTAATACACTAGAAATCAAATCATTATCCCATTATGATGGTAGTTCAAGATAGGAAAGAAGCCTTAACTATAAAAGGGAAACCTTCACTAGACTCCATTATGAGGATATATAGAGTTCACATGAGGGTTGCAAAAAACACTACAAATGAGTGGTTCAAATAAAGATATGAAAGCAAGATAATCTTATTCAAATTTTCAAGAAGATTACTAAAATCTCTATGGCATCACTGCAGATATGGAGTAAGAAAACTTTTGGCTGTAGAGAGAAAAAGGTAAAGGAATTAATAAGGAATCTAGAAAGGGCCAAGCAATACAATGTTCAGTATAAGGGTGCAGTTAAAATAAAAAAGAGCCAAGCAATCCTCTCTAGTGGTTAAATAGTGACTCGAACTCTTTTCTATTTCTGGATTCAAAGTAGCGAGCATCGAAGGAAAGTAGAACTGGACACCAACTGAAAAAGAAAATAAGCAAAAAAAAAAAAAGATGCAAACAACTTTTTTTGCATTTTGCAACAAGTAAATTGCTCACCATTTTCAGTAAGTTAGTTAACAAACTTAAGCAAGTCTTATTTGAATGAGGTGCCGTTGAAATAAGAAGCATTGAGATGCAAATTAAAAAATATGTTGATTGATGAAGAGATGTGCTAAAAACAAAAGTTCAAGCTAATTAGTTAAAAGGGGAAGACAAAAATATAAAGTTCTTTTACTCTAAAGCTACAACTAGAAACAAGAATGTATTGAAAACAATTTTAGGCAATGGATTGAAGATAATTAAGAAGTGGAAATGAGATTTTGTGAGTATTTTGAAGAACCCATTACTACTTTCAACCTAAGACAAGAATAGATTTTTGTAGCCCTTCAAGGAATGCCTTCAAAGGTAACTTTAGATTTGAATAGTCAATTAGATCAGCCATTTATAATTGAAGAAATCACAACAGTCCTTTTCCAGATGTGCCCAACAAAAGCTCCCGGACTAAATGGCTTACCAATTGTATTTTTTCAAAAGCATTGGGATGTGGTTCAAAATGGTGTTCTGAAGACCTGCTTGTATGTTCTTAATAAGTAAGATACTGTAGCTCCTCTAAATCATATGAATATATTTCCTGCTAATCTTAGAAAACTACTGAATCCTGACCTATTAGTCCCTATAATGTTATCTATAAAATCATTGCTAAAGTCATAGTTAACAGGTTACAAAAAAATTATTCAAACTGCGTTTATACCAAATCAACTAATCACTGACAACGTCATTATTGGATGTGAATATTTGTACAAAATTAGACTTAGTGGGGGAAAGAAGAATTGCTTGATAGCTCTAGAGCTTTACCCAAGAAAGACTTATGATAGAGTGGAATGGTCTTTCTTGAAGCAAGCTATAGAGAGGTTAGGGTTTTTGGATAAATGGGTGGCTTTGATAATGAACTGTGTTACAAATCCCACTTTTTTTATCATTATAAATGGGATTTCTAAGGGCCTAATTCAATCTCAAGGAGGCCTTTGATTGGGATGCCCCTGTCCTCATACCTGTTCATTATATATCGGGAGGCGCTTTCTTATCTTTTTTAGCAGGAAAAAAGGCAAGGCTGGATTCATTAGCTGAGATTTTCTAAAGACATCACTATTTTCCATCTATTCTTTGCTAATGATAGCCTTGTATTTACATGAGTTTTTACTGAAAAATGCAAACATATGAAGTCATTCTTTGATTGCTATGCTTTTGCATCTGGCTAGGCGTTTAATTATGAAAAATCATCAATGTGTTTTAGTGGTCAAATTCGATGGGGACAAATTATAGCAATAAAGAACATCTTTCAACTTAATGTGATGTCTCAGTACAACAAAAATGTTTACGGCTGCCTTCTATGATAGGAAGGAAAAGGACAAGTTTCTTTAATGTTATCAAGTTCAAAGAATCAAAGTTTTGAGTAAGATATCCAACTGACAGCACATGTTATTCTCTAGTGGTGGTAAAGAAATACTAATAATTTGTTATACTCCTATATAGTGTCTAAAATGTTCATACAACTTCTCATTTGTATTTTTTTCATTTACGAATGTAATATTATTTGAAAATTTTATATAATGAAAATTGTTACACCATCCTATAAGATAATGTCACATACCTTTTATTAAAAGGAAAACAATGAGGGACATGCAGTTATGATACACCAAGTCATATATGTTTTTACAATAATTTATATCTTCAGTACTATTTACCTATTTCTGATGACAAGATTGGAAGGAATTAATTCTGCTTATCAATTATTGTCATATATTTAATATTGTGGTGTGAAATTCTTTCTTCTATGCCTCTCTTTAATTGAGGATAATACTGTCAAACTCCAACCATTTATCAGAGTCTGTAAGGTGATCTACGCAGCTTATGCTTCCACACCGATTTGCAAATTGTCATCGATAGTGCACCCATTCCATGGGAGACGAGTCTTGAATATATTGTTGCATTGAAAAAGGGTATGTACTAGAAAATCCATTGATAGGAGTTAGGCAACATTTCCACAGTCTTGTGAGAGGCCATTGATAGCCAGGAGTGGGCTTTGAGGAAGATGAACTTAACTTGTGGGTACTTGGCCATGTTAATGTTAGCGAGGATGGTTACATTTTATATGGCCTTGGGACATGGAAGTTAAGATAATCCTATGGGCTGCTTTTGCAACTACAATTAATTATATTCAGCCATAAAATCTGGTTACCATTTTTCAAGGGTGGAGTTGGCTACATTTTTCTGCACAGAAATCTAGCGTTGACTGCACTAAAACATACCTTTCTTTATGACTCTAGCCACCCAGAAGGTGCTAGCAGCTACCTAGCTTAATTGCTTTATTTGCTGAGACCATTTGCAACTAGTAATTTCCTTGCAGCAGCAAAATTATATAAATTTGTAATATTCATCAAATATCCTGAGAAAAGTAATTTAATTTGCAATTGATAGCCGATGCCAAAATCTCTGATGTCGCTATTACAGACTGATCAAGGAGTCTCCTTTATCAATTTGCTGAAGGCAATATCATTGTGCCAAATTCATGCGTATATGTGAGTGTGTAATTAAACGAACATGTACATACCAGGGATGGCAATGGGGAGGGGAGGGGAGGGGAGGGGACCAATCTCCCCGTATCCATTCTCGATATTTTATGTATGTCCCCGTCCCCTCCCTGTCCCCATCATAATTACTTGAGAGAATTCTCATCCCCTCCCCGAATAATAACAGGGGATCCCCAAGGGTCCCCGATCCTCGAATAACTAATACATTTTTTTTCGATTTTGAGTTAATCATATTAAAATAAAAAATTCAAATAAAAGTAAAGTTCGAAATATATCTTACATTAATATCCATTACAAAAGTCACATCCATTAAATTAGTCAATAACGCAGCATGCAAGAGATACAAACTTCTTTTACAAATTATCATGAACAAATTAATAGTTTAATACAAAATTGTTACAAAAAAAATTGAATTTAGATTCAAAATTAACTTTTTCAATGGTGGCGTGAACACTTTATAAATGTGGACCATTCCCTTTGTAGCATAATAGTTAAGTAGGAGCAAATCAAGAGCAAATATTAGATTAGATTAGATATTAAAATTGTGATTCACTGTGGGTAATTATAACATCTAAAAATAAAAAATAGATTTAAATTTAAAATATTTAATGAATATTAAAATTAAAATAAAATTTTTGGACTAATAAAATCTACCCGGTATTTTTAATGTCCTAAATAAAATTTAAGACTTTAATTAGTTAATTAGGCCTAAAAGTTTAATAACATAAATATTTTAATATTTTTTATTTTTACCAATATCTATAATTTTATAATTCAAATTTTATTATTTATTTGCTAGTAATTTTAAAAAAAATAAAAATTAAAATGAGGAAATGGGTAAGGGATAGGGGATAGGGATTCCCCCTCATCCCCGTCCACTCCCCGAATAAGAAATTGGGTAAAAAAATTTCTCCGTCCCTTCCCCGAATAAGAAATTGGGTATGAAATTATCCTCATACCCTCCCCGAATGAGGAAAATCTCCGAGGGTACCCGTCCCCGTGGGATTTTTTGCCATCCCTAGTACATACCTATGTAATCATTGGAAACGCGGGTGCCTCCATTTTTAAAATGCAGATTTGGCATTTTATATCATTATCAAATACCACAGCAGTGTAAGATCATTTACAATAGCATTTTAAAATATGCAAGTATCCGCATTTTAAAATATGCAAGTATCCGCATTCTCTAGAGTAGAGAACTCTTTTTTATTTTTTTTCATAAGGACACCTTAAACTGTTTAATCTAATAAAGTCAGTAAAAAAATCTATTTAAACCCCATAATTTAACTACACGTCCACATTTAAAAAAAATAAGGGTGCCCGCATTTAAATATTCTATGTGTGTGTGTATATATATATGTATGTATATGTATGTATGTCTTAATTAATTAATTAATTGCTACAAATTATAGAGTAACACAATGGTCATAAACAATTAGATGCTCGATTGCTGACAAAACATACATGCACATCAATTAATTACTTTATATTGATCAACAATCATCCACTACATGCTTCCAAAATAAACATGCAGGCGTCAGCTCTTTGCCGCCCAATAATTCTGCCTGCTGGTATAATTTTCATAAATAGTTATTAGCTATCTGTGACACGGTAACCACGTACGAGTGCTCAAGCATGATCATTTGATGATATTGATCATGTTCTTGCGCCAACCCTAGCTAGCTTGCATATGAATCATCAAACTTCTCCATTGGTTTTAACCCATCAGTTCCAATTAATTACCCTAATAATAAAATAATAAACAATTAATACACCAGGAAAAGGACTCTGTTGGTGTCTTTTATATATAGCCATCAAGAGAGCATTTTCTCAACGTTTAGCTCAAATATATATAACCAATGATATATGCGTGTGTGTGTCAATATCAAGAAAAATGTGCTCTTAAGTTAATACATCTCAGGTTCGAAAAAGCTTGACACACATGACAAATTTTTATTTATACGACAAAATAAAGAGAGATATTTAGCAGCTCGGTCGGTTATGCCAGCTGGTAATGAACAGACAAATTAAAATGAATATGAGCACTACCTGCAGCAGAAAATGGACAATGATATTTATGTCGATATGTTTCCATATGTTTGCAGTTGAGTTAATTTCACGGCATCAACAGAGAAATTAAGCTGACAAGTTTATTCAGTTTCTAGATTTTAAGCGATGGTAGTGAAGGAGGGAAAACAAAAACCTACTTGGACTTGGCCCACCCCTTATTAATTTTAAGAAAGAAAAAAAAACAAACAATGATGGAGAGCAAAAGACAAAATAAATGAATACACATCAAAAATACCCCAACTGTTTGAAATGACATACCATTTCTCATCAAATAAAATTATAAAATTAATGTGAAAATCTAACCAACCATCAAAACCATAACATAACTTCCTCTACCTATGTAGGATAAAAAAACAATCTTGTAAAAATCAAACCATATGCATTAATTATCATTGATCAATTGACATAAAGAAATCAAAATATGAGATTTTATTTGTGGATAATCTCCAATGTGTTGACGCAGGATTCTGGTCGGATTCCACCTCAACACTTAAATTTGTAGTTGGTAGGGGATGATTCCGAGCTGCGTTCTTTCCTGACGAGCAAACTCCTACACATACAACAACCAGTCCGAGGACGCCGGAAAAAACTCACTAATATGAGGTTATTTAGGAAAAATGATGCCACCGGTCTTGTGGCTCAATTATAATTTTATTTTTTAAGTACAGAAAGATTTGCTTTTAAAACTCCAAGAAAGATCAAAAAGAGAGAAAACGGAAAGTGGAGGGAAATTGAGATATAGATGGATTTGATGTCTGAGTGTCTAACCCCTTTACCTTCTTCGTGTGCCCCTTCTATAACCCACTCGAACATTCTGTCTCCATTATCCCACGTTCGTTACTGAATCAGTTGTTCCATCATGGATACGTGAGCATCGCAACCGTTGTTGAGTGGATTTTGTGCTCGAATTGTCTGGAAAAAAGTTTACATGCTGATAACTTCCATTGACTAAGTCCTTGACCCAACTCGACCAGGATCTCTCCTCATGTCTCCGCTGTATAGCTGTACTAGACGGCTCCTCGACAATAAGTAGACGGCTCCTGCTCGTGGATGCTTGGTCGTAACATTTTACTCCCCAAACACAATGTACCAAAGAAAATTAGTTCACATAGCTGGACAGAGAGAGCAAGGTTCTGGAGAGAGAGAATCCCAAAACCAAAATAGATTTAAAAAGTGAGATTTTCAACCGTAATTATGGATTCTTTAGATGATTTTTCATCTTACTGACGGTTTTAAAAAAAATTCGGCAAAGGTAGAAGAAACAGTTCCCCCATAATCAATGGAATTTGACATCTTTCAATTGATTAAAAGGGAGTGACAGAATTAATATTGTTGGTGCTACTGGAGCATTGTTTCTTTATCAATTAATTCATTGATTTGCCACGAGCATATAACTATTAACATTACTGGTTGAAGTATAGAGGTGGCAAGGAACGAATGGAATGAGAACTATGCTCCTAGAGCACCCAATATCTTTCGATAGAGTTGGAGGGATTCCACCTTTTGAAAGAGTAGGAGGAAGTGATTTAAGGTTGATGGTCGACAAAAATAAATTTAAAATCCCCTAAAAAAAACTCTCTATTTGACTTAATAATTAACATAAGGAAATCATCTTCACCTGCGTGATGTTGCATATACCTCTCTTGAAAAAAAAAAAAATTGATTGAAATCAATTTGTAATCTCCGTATACAAACCTAATCAAGATGCAGGCCTGAAAATGCGAAATCTTGGCTATATAAAATAATTAACAAACTCATTTGATGGGGAGATGGGGGTAAATATATGTTATCCATCAGTTTATGAGAATGACTTCACAGCTCGCAGCAGATTGCATTTCCATAGAAATCGTAGTTGAAAAATCTGTACATCGTACAGTATCACCGAACAAATTAAATCAATGTGCATATATTATATATGATTAATACAGCAAACTAAGCGGACAGAAGCATTATGCGAATTTTCTTACATCTAGCTACGAGAAGCAACATATAAATGAGTCATTAATGTTTCAAATCTGATGAATGCAAGAGCAAAGAAAGCATACCTTGTTGAAGAAACTTCCTCGCGGATGGAATAAATAATTAAGGTAGATATATATATAGATACATGTCACCATTAAAGCCTGACATACGGAGCAGAAAGAAACATGTAGCCAAGGACAACTTGCCAACTTGCACCAATTCATTCATTACAATATATATATGTTTCTGAACATATACAAAGAGAGCTGGAAACATAGCATTCTGCCGGCAAGTCATCCTTGGCTGCACGCTACTGTATATCTGCGCCTGCACGCAAGGCCATAGATGCATTTATTGTAAGCCAATCCCATGAGTTTCCTAGCTAGCTCCACGGGTATGTATACAAGCTAAATCCCTATTATTGAAAAGCTAAGAGAAGTTAACTGCTAAAAGAGGAAGAGGAGTGGTAGTTGAATAGTGAAAAAAAGAGAGCTCCATTAGTGTGTTTATTTAGAGAATGAAAAAGGAGATGAAATAAGCTAATATATTCTATTGATTGCTTGACCACAACAAGTTGATGATGTTGCATTATCTTGAATCGAGGTGACGACGACAGCTCCTAATCCTAATTAAAGGATCCCATCATTCATGGTCCAAAACAGTACATGTTTTGGGAAAAATTAAAAAAAAAAAATGATAAGGTTCTTCTTTCTCAACTCTCTAGCTTCTTCAAACAACTTATAATTACTCGTACCAATCATGCTGATCATGAATGAGCAAGGTAGCTATCTAGGGCAGCGCTGCTAATTAAGCCTTGCTTTGGTAATAATTTGATGCACATGGTGGAATAAAGGCTAGCTAAATCTTGATTAACAAATTAAGAATAATAATGGACAAAACCACCTGATTTTGGAGGTTTCCAAAAGTGATTAAATTCTCGATTAATGACAAAACTAAGCGTTGTTTGTGACTGGGTACAGCATTTCCTAGACTGTCAAAGGAAAATTAAATTTTTTTTTTTTGAAAAAAGAAAGTAATAATAATAAATGAAAAAGATAGATGGCGGCCTCAACTTTGAGCGGTGATCGATCGTCAATTACAAAAATTGTCAATAAGCTATAGCTAGTGATTGTTGGCAGACAGAAAAAACGTTCACGTGCATGCACCATATTACTCTTATGTATGTAGAGTATCTCTACAGGCACTCGAAAGGCCATGAAATGTGTGTACACACACACACACACAGAGATAAATTAATAAAAGATACTATCAGAATACGGGAATCTCCTATACACTAATACTCTGACCAAGAAAGAAAAAGGGTCTGCATCTAATGTTTGTATTTTGAAGAAAAAGAAGTGAGAATTGAGGCATGCAAATTGCAGTATTGCCACTGCTGTGGAAAACATGCATTTGTGAATTATATTAAGATCCAGGCAAGTGAGGTGACTCAAAGATCAAGACTTTGCAGTGATTGTGTGTGTATGTGCGCGTGTGTGGCTTCTTTGACTTAAACAAGGAAAAGTGAAGAAACACTCACTTCTATTACAGATTGGTACTAGTAGCCAGCATTACTCCACGTTCTGTTTTCAGTAGCAGAAAAAACGGTCTCCTTTGGTTTTTATTTTTAGAATCTCTCTCTATCTATTTTTCGGTGTATGAATGGAAAGGTAAGCAGAGAAAAGCCAAAGAAGTAGATTTCTTTGCCCTTATGCGTGGTAAAGTGGGCGTAAGATTTGCATAAGCGAGAAGGAGAAACGCTTGCATAAAATGAAATGATCTGATCCCAATAGGACCGTTCAATAAATACTTGTTTCAAACCAAGCATATATGTCAAAATGTTATTGGATGGGTGAACAACTGATATCGTGCACCCATCCCACATTATTTATCTCATCTAGAAGATGAAGTTGCCTTGCCTGCCTGTCTGCCTGCCTCTTATCCTAAAAGTGGGTCTTACTCACAAGGCCTCTGTGATAGCAGTTAGCAGATGTAAGATGACCGTAGAAGGTAGCAAAAGTTTGAAAGCTACTGAAAGAAACATCAGATAATAGATCTCGTACAAAAGCTACTACTAGAAAGTAGAAACCCCACCACTTATTGCACTCGAAGAGCCATCGTCACTATTCCCAAGACGACTAAACGATAAAGGTGAAGAGAACGGTGGGAATTGCTCCAGGTGACTGAAAATTTAATTAGTTTACGGTAAACATACTTGAAATTCTGGGAAACACGTGGGAACAAATATGCACCTTTGACATTGAAAAAGGTCCATAGTTGTATTAAGAACCAAATTGTCCTCATGGAACTCTCATTTTGAACATCCGCGTGCTCTTTTCAGAAACCAACAGTAGAGCAAGGCCCATAGTTTGTTGGGAAATTTGCTCGCCGCAGTAAACAGATATTGGAAAACTTAAAAACAAGCCCATTGTAACAAAAGTAGTAAAACCACGCCATAATTTACAACAAAATCAAGGGTCCATCTATATTGTAATTGTTGTACGATACAACAGTTATTTTCAGACATTAAATTTAATTAGTGTAACTATACAACTATAAATCTAACAACCCAAAAAACAACTGTTTATATCGCATAACAGTTGATTCATAATTTTTTGCCCCAAAATTAATAACACAACGGCAAATGGCTAGTAAAAATCCTTTATGCTGATTGCTCAGGCAATGTAGTTTTAAGAGCAATTCAAACAAGAGCCTCAAACCAGTTGATAGCAATAAAAGTACATATCAACGTGCCTACTTGAAGCCATTCTGCTACAAACTGCAGAAAGGTAAGAGAATAGATCCCTGGTGGGCAAGACACCAACGAGACAATCAAATGAATAGGCAATGTTGATAGAAAAAAAAAATCTCCATTATTAACAGCAAAGTAGAATATGACTTGAAAAAGTTAATAAATGTTACAAGAAGATTATTTCAAAAAAAAATGTTACAAGATAATGTATCTACTCACTGCAACTATATAACAAGCAACACCTTTCACCAATCACTACAACAAAAGAACCGGCTCCCCAACACATGAAGCTAATATCTTGCACAAACAATTTTAAGATTCTTGGGGTGCCTCAAATCTCATTGGTGTGTCAATGCCCATCATACAGCAAAGGCCTGATACTAAAATTAAAAGGAGGACAATTCCCTGAAAAATCATGCAAGAAGCAACAACATGAGGGCTGTATAACTGTAATGATGTGAATAAGTAAAATAGTAAAAGAGAAGGGGGGGAAAAATTGCAGGATGATCAGTGGAACAATCACAATTGCAAATTGATATTACAGTATTTTCCCCCACACCAACCCAAAATTTTTTTAACCCAAAAGTAGAAAGGAAAAACCCTTGAGCAAACACAGTCTCACATTAAGAGGATATACAATGAAAAGCATACTGACTTCCTCCAGTTCCGTTGAGAAGGCTTGAAAAATGCACATATTTACTAATGTAAAAGAGCCTCAACTGATTGCAAAGGACTAGCAAAATAGGCCACAAGTTTCCTAAGATCAAATTCCTCAAAGGAGGTCCTAACTTCTTAAGGACGAACCAGTCACGGTTTATCTGATACAATTACTATTGAGACCATCATTTTTCACTTAATGCAGTATACAGAACTAGGAAAGAAGCTATATGCTCTCCATGTACAAGGAAAATTCAATTACTCTTTTACTATGAAGAAAGGACTCATTGAGAAAAACCAAACAAAATAAGTTAGGTGTGTTCTTGATATGAAAAAATAATGCAAGTGCACATTGGGGGAGGGTTTGGTTGGAGGAAAATAGCTTCAAATAAAAGCAATCCCTGGGAGACTTCAACAGACACTACATAAGAGATATTGACACTAAAATAGTGATGATGCTTTTAGAAAACAGATATTTACTTGTGCATGGGTTGAATAGAATGTAAGTGAAAAGATGTACTCAGTTAAAAAGAAAAAAATTCAAAAATCGAACTGCAAGTTCTTAAATTGCAGATAAAAGAAAGGACAAAAACAGAAACTTACAACTAAGATTCCCTCCAAAAGAGATGACTTAAATTGGCAAACTTCATTGCACCCTGTGTTATTGGCTGACTTGTTCCCTGCAACACTTTCAGCAAGAAACCTCTCTAGCTCCTGGTGAGAAGGATACTGAACGGACCTAACAGGATCAGAAACATAAAGAACTGTATACTTTGCCCCAGACTTCTCCACAGAATCAATAAGCTCAGAGATGACTTCACCTGCATGTATAAACCAGGGGCGAACCCAAGACCTTCGATTACCCCAAGCTAAATTATAAATTTATTGTATATGTTTGTATGAATGTCGGTGTATATAAAAGAGCGAAAAATACATACATCCAGTAATGCGATGTTAAGAACCTCTCTCTAAATATATTTAATAAAATAGTTTGCTAACTCCAATAAAATTGATTAATAATATATTTTAAAGGTCTCAATGCAAAAGTAACTTAAAAATAGTATTTCAGTTATTTTAGTAGAAATTGATTTAGGGACATACTTGAGAGAAAATTAAAGACTCAATTTTTATACAAAAATCATAAAAATTTAAGGGGGTTTAATGAATTTTTTTTTGTGGCTGGACCGGCCTATAGTAAGTCCACCACTGTGTATAATCCATAACCATTAAAATAAATATTTCTCAAATCGATATGACTTTAATGAAAAGGTGTAAAATATTTCATCCTCCTGCAATTATGTAATTACTTACTTTCAAGACGTGGTTGGTTAGGTTGTTTCATAGATTGAGTGTCTCCGTAGCAGACGACAATCAAATCAGCCTGGCCCTTTAAACTCTTTTCTGCTCTCAAACGTAGATGATCCTGATCATTAATCACAAGAAAATTTAATAAAAAGTCTAATAACAATGAGAAAAATGCATCGATCCTCCCATAGCCAATCAAATTCCATACTGCAATATCAAAGATAGCTTACATGGACTGAGTGTAAATCTGCAAGCTTCAAAAAATTTTCACCCTCAACAGTACAAGACTCCGAAAATGCAACATTAGCGACTTTAAAATCATCCACACAAGCTTCTGTAAACTCGGAAAACAATGAACTCTCCATTGTCTCCTCCCCAGCTGAAACAATGTATGGAAATGCCATGGACAAATTTGATTTTGTAAATGAGACCTGTCAAACAGCACAGAACACTAAGGCTACCAAAAACCAGAAACTTGGACATTAATTCCCAAATAAGATGTGCTCGCTACAGACAATGAATTCAGGTTGCCTCTAGTTACCTTAAGCATGTCTACCAAAGCTAGGTCAGCATGTTTGTTCCCAGAAATATGAGACGATTGCAACTATAGATTTCAAAAGAAACATCATCAGCATCCAAAACATATAACACTAGCACAAGAATTGCAGTGCGTTAAAATGACAGTGGTTCAAGAACTTAAACGTATTGGTTCCATGGAGAACTGCCAAAATCACGTTATTTCAAGATAAAGGCAAGAGATTGTCCAGAGAAGAGGTTGTCACGGGATCATTTACTATTGCTACTTTAGTTAACAAATAACAAATGCTAAATTAATAAGAAATTCAGCATCAACCGTTAATTATGCAACAAAAGTTGGAAGCAAAAGGTTACCTCTCTACCAACAAACACAAGTGCCACATCAACAGACTGCGGAGACTGCCTCCCTGAGCACTAAAGAAACAGAAAGAAAAAAGAACAAAAGATGAGAACAAAGAGATGAACAAATTAAAATAATTGGATGAAAATAAAAAGCAAGAGGAGTACCAATAAATCGGCCCAGCCGCCTTGAGTGAGAACAGCTTTGGCTAGATCCTTCGGAGATAGTGTCTGATAATTCAATGCATCATTTGAAGATATCCTGCCATTTCAATCATTGAATTACTCATTCACTAATTCACAATCACCGGCATTATTATTACGAAGATAATAAAACTTTACAAGAAAAGAGAAAGAAAGAAAAATTCGTACTTCTGGTGATGAGTAGACCATAAAAACGCGGGGACAGTGGAAGGAGAAGCAAACGCGATTGCGCTAAGAACTTCCAATAATAACAACCGAATCACGACATAACTATTCTTCATCTTCCACCTATTTATAAGTTCAATTCAATGCAATTAATCGTCAATTATTTCTAATCTAATCTCCGATAAACTAAGCGATGTGATTATCAGATTTGACGAAATAAAACAGGTGACTAAGAAGAAGAGTTGATCTTAGGCAAAGAAAAAATTACCGGAGAAGCGAGAGCTGATGCTGAAGAGATCACTTGAATCGGAGAAAGAGAATTTAAATTTTGGATCTTGTTGAAGAATCCCGTTTCGCTGATGGAGCCACGCCACCAGAACCTGCAGTTCCACTTCCACCCCAAATTATTATATTATTATCATTTATTTTTGTCCCTGTTTTTATTGTTGTTTTTCGGCGCAGGCCTTCAAAACCGAAAGGGTCCTAGCGCAATACGCTGCCTTTCACCGCATGGTGAGATATCTGCCACAGCCCACTCCCCGGTCCGTTACGCTTTCAATAGGCCGATCTCGTTAGGCTCACAAGTTTTTGTATGTTTAAACACGATGGATTCTAAGAACACCCCCTTCTGTTACAATATATACACAAATTCATGGCAGGCTGTTTTAGCCGAATATTAGAAGAAAGCATAGACATGTTGACACCTCTCAAAATTTTTTATGAAACTTTTTTTTAATTAAAAATACTTAATAGCTAAAGATAGTTATTTAATTTCTTATTTGAATAAAAATTTAATTAAATTATCCCTTTAACAAAATTTTTACATCCATCCTATTATATAATTCATATATTATATTTTAAATGAAAAATACTATTTAAAAATAAAATTTTAGTGTTATGAAGATAGAAATTATCTAATAAAAAGAAAATAATTTAAATTTTAAGATTTGTTTGGCTCTATAAATAAAAACTTAAAAGAAATTTTATTTTAGGATAAAGTTTTATTTAAAGTAGTTAAATTTAATATATGAATTTGTATTTTATAAACTAATGGGGGTATTTTGAAAAATAATTAAATTCAAAAGAGGTGTTATAAGGATTTTTGTGGGATGTTAAAAGTTTCACCCTTGACGTAACCTCTACTAAGAAGAAGTAATAAAATACAAACTCAAGACTTCAACCCGCACCATAGCTTTTTTGGACGCAGCAATTTGTGATATACCAATCATTTTATGAGTTAAACTATTGGCACACTGTATTGCATTATTTTAATACAAGTGTATTGTATTATGTTATATTGCATTAATACCGTAATATGTTGTATAACATTTGATGTTACACTGTACTGCATTAGTTTTTAGTTATACTATATTTGGTGCTACACTGTACTGTATTAATTTTTTATGAAAGTAATTTAAATAATATATTTAGAAAATGAAATTTATTAGTATTTAGAAAAATATTAAATATATAGAATTCTTAAATTTTAGAAATTTTTTTTTTGTATATATGTTAAAAAATGTCATAATTCTGTTAACATAAATTCTTCTTTATTATTGATTTTGATGATAACAAACTTGATTAAGATTTATTAATCCTTTAAAAGCTCAACCAGTTTTCATATTCTTTTAAAATCATAATTCTCATTCTATAAAAGGTTTTATATTCTATGAAAAATATCTCATGGTACTGATATCAATTGAAAATAAAAAGAATTTTGGATATAGCAAGGATTTCTTAAAATTCTGAAAATGGACAATAACGGCTCGCCGACATCCTCATAACGGCTTGCCGACATCGACCAGAATTGAAGATTAGTCTCTGGACACTAATGGCGATCCGACATGCTGATAACGACTCGCCGACCTGGAACAAAATTGAGAGATTAGCCTCTGGACACTAACGACGATCCGACATACTGATAACGGCTCGCCGACCTGGAACAAAATTGAGAGATTAGCCTATGAACACTAACGGTGACCCGACATTCTGATAACGGTTTGCCGACCTAGAACAAAATTGAGAGATTAGTCTCTAGACTCTAACGGCGATCCGACATACTGATAACGGCTCGCCGACCTGGAACAAAATTGAGAGATTATCCTCTGAACACTAACGGCGATCTAACATACTGGTAACGGCTCGCCGACCTGGAGCAAAATTGAGAGATTAGCCTCTGGACACTAACGGCGATCCGACATCTATATAACGGCGATCCGAGAATTTGAACATTCAACCCAACGATCATATCGACCAGTCAAACGACTATCCGACAGTGAGTTAACGGCAATCTGACAGTGAGCAGAAAATGAATAACGGCTAGTTTTCGACTCCAACTATAAATAAGCTCATTCAAATTCAAACAAAAATTGATCACAACATTATCATTGAGCTTATACTCGAGAATACAATCTTCAAAGAGCTTGAAACACAATTCATTCTTCATCTATTCACACATTGGGCATTGATTTGTAATCTTTAACATTGTGTGAGAGAAAAACAATTTGTAATCTTTTGTATTGAGTGATTGTAAGTGTTTGGATACACTTGAGTTAAGAGATTGGGGATAATCTCTTGTTGTAAAGGTTTATTGACACCTTCGAAGTCAATTGCAAGCATTTGAAACCTTGGAGGCTTGCTTAATGGAATCCTCAAGCCCGGAAAATTTAGAGGCGTGGATGTAAGAAAAGTTGACTAAACCACGTAAAAATCCTCGTGTTTGAATTTCTCTTCCCTTATCTTTTTATATTGTGATTGATTTATTTGTTATTACTTTAAATTCGTTTTTAGATTTGAATCGAGTTTTGCTTTAAAATTGAATAATTTTTTTTGAATCCCAATTCACCCCTTTCTTGGGTTGCATAATTAGAATTTCAAATTCTTTATAAAGATTGAAACTTATGGCCTTAAATTTCGGCAACATAACATGTATTTTTCTTTTTATATTTTCCAAATATATAACTTGTGAAATAAAGATCGAAACAAATCATTCATCAAATAACAGGGAAAGTGATTTGAGAACGACAGGGAAAGTGATTTGAGAACACGATAGTGATAAGAACAAAAAGAAAATTTTATTTTTATCTCAAAATAGAGAGAAAATTTTATTTTAGTTTATGCGGGTTTGACCGCATTAATATTTTACTGTAGTCACATTACAATATTATGTGGTGTATTTAATAAACATTGTATAATAATATCCTAATACTATGAGGGGTCCTAATACCTCACAATGAGAGGCACCAAACATGCCGTTAAATCCTTTTAGTTATTTTATAATTTTAATCATCAAAATTATATATAAGGATAAAAATATATTTAAACCCTGAAATTAAACACATGCAAACAATTTTCCTTTAACTAACAAAAAGAATATTTTTTTAATATATTAAAATAAAGAAATGTATTTAATTTTTAACTATTGTCGGCTTATATATCCTCTCCTCAAAAAGTTTTCAGAAACAGATTCTGTGATGATTTGATGTTAGTACATTGACTTTTTAGAAAGCTGCTAGTTATTTAATCATCATATAAAAATAATTAAATTTTGTTAGCACATTGTTATAAACACATACATGATAAAATCAAAATCAACATTCGATTCAAATTTCGTTACTTTCACGTAAGAAATTGGGAGATGCAAAAAATATGTATTGCATAAATATATCGCAACAGAGATTCTTTTATTTTTACCATATTAACTTACTTAAATAAAGAAATAAATAAAATTTAAAGAGAAGTGAATCACATGTGAAGTCAAAACAGTAACAATATTGATCTTCCTCGGGACAGACGCCAAGTATAATTACTCGTCAACTGCTTCTTACCTACACATTATGCCTAGTGGAATTGATTCTTGCGTAGTTGCATGATTTATCCAACTACCAGCTTGTTCTTATTTTTAAACCCTTCACCAACCCCATCTTTAATCCTTTTCAAATGCGCAAGGCTTCTACCTTTAAGCATATTAGTCGACGTTTATGTCTAGTGTTAAACCCTTATCTATTTGATTAAGCTTCGAAGAAGTTTTTTGGGATTTTACACCTCCACGTGCAAACTTTTTAGTCATCCGTCCAACAATGTATTATTGTCTAATTAAGTTCACATCCCATGTAAAGAGACATCTTCAGCTTTGTCTTCAATACTTAATTTAAGTTTTTGAATAAAGAGGTTTTACCATTGATCCATGCTTTTCTTTTCTTTCATTTAAAGGTGCAATATCCTTTTGATCATTAGCTAGTGACTAGGGTGATTAATTGTCCAATAAATATGCATAAGTTTCAAAATCTTGATAGCTTTTGAGATATGAGAGCGAAGGAAGAAACATGTGAAATGCTCACTCTTGTCATGTGATTGCTATTAAGGACCATCAATTCATTACGTCTAATATTTTGATTCCACTAAAATCTACCACCGCTCCAATGCTTTAAGTGCATTCACGATTCATAATTTAGCACACACGCCTCCCTTCAGTTTACATTATGCAGCTTATCAACCAAGTGATAGTCCCTCATCCAATGAAAGACCTCTCATTCTTTCTCTTCAAAAACTCTCTGGCTGCCAAGATGAAGAAAAGCTTCACAACTTTCTGCAACAACGACGGCTCAACTTCAACCCTAAACCAACACAAACTCAATCACGAATCCTCTTATTTCATGGTCACTCCATCTCTCAATAGCGGTGATCATCACAATTTTGTTTCATCAAAAGAAAGGCAGCCCACGTTGGAGGAGATGATATTACAGCTCGAGATAGAGGAAGAATTGACCAAAAGGGCCAAGCTAGATGAATACAGCGTCCGTGGCAGAATGTCATGCGTTAACAATTCAGATATCTTACGTTCGGCAAGGAATGCACTGAATCAATACCCCCGCTTTTCACTTGATGGTAAGGATGCAATGTACCGGTCATCTTTTCGAAACAACTTGGGTGGTGATGGCACTGCACTAATTAACGGTAGAAAATCGTCATCATCAGCATCGATAAGCTGGGGTGATGCTCCTTCCGGTCATGGTGATGGAGTAAGTAGAGAGAGTAGTGTGGTGTGGTGCAAACCAGGGGTGGTTGCAAGGCTAATGGGGCTTGAGGCCATGCCGGTGCCTATGATACATCGTAGCAAATTTGTTTGTGTCGATCATCATCATCGGCATCCGGGATTAATAAAGAGGCAGAACTTGAGGAGGAGAGCTGAGAGGCACGAAATCGAGAGGAGATTTGCTATGCAGATGACAAATAGGAGAGGGAAGCTGGCTTCATGTTCAAAGAACAACAATAATAATAATGGATGATAGCGTACGATGAAGCCAGCAGTGGCAGTTGAGGCAGCTAATTATAATGGTCGGGCCGGGTTAGCCAACTCGCCGTTTTCGATAGCCAGCTAGAGTGTTCATTATATAGTTAGTGGTTAGGAAGCTAGATTTGGTTTACAACCTTGTGTTGCAATAAATTTATCAGTCTTGTTTGTATCATGCATTGATATAAAAAGTCAATCAATTCATGGCTTTTATCCTTTTTGAAATGAATCTGCAGTCTCTTCTTTTCATAAGCTGGATATTTTATATGCAAATGCATATAGATACGTACGTGTATATGACTAGATAGTTAATTATTATCTAAATCTATTGAGAATGAGATCAGAATTTTGAAATTCGAATCCTGATTGCATTTTTTTTGAGTCCGAATGTCGATGGATTTGGTGTACTACCTAGTTAACTTCTCTCCTCAGCAATCCTAGCTAGGGCTAGGTTTCAAGCATATGCATTTTCGCTTCCTAGCTAGAGGCCTCCTTCTCTGACATTGTGTGTAATTTCCAAACGAAGAAACTATATATGACGCATAAAAGGGATTTTATTTTTTGTAGTTATGGTTGGAATCGATCAGTTCGTATAGCAATAATTTTGGGTTTGTGTAATTTATATAACGAATATATTTGAAAATAATCAAACTTAAGCACAAAAGCAGCTCTTAAAACCAAATTTGTGAAAAGCTACAATTCTCTATTTTTTAAAAGCAGTAGTCGATTCGGATGATTTTGCCATGGGCTTATTTCATTGAAGCTCACATTAGCTAGCACAAAAAAAAAAAAATTATTTGCATAAAACTTTGTTGTTGTAGTATTACTCAAAAACATTTTTCATTCCAACAACAATATCAGAGATGGAAAAAATTTCCCGATGCTAAGATAGAAAAAATTCATTCCAACAACAAAAGTAATCACTTTTTTTTTTTTTGAGGGAATGAGTTTGAGCTCCATGGCGCTCATTCCCTTTAAATAAGGATAAATTTCGTGTATATTTTGTGGGAGCAGATTTCTATACAATTATCTATATCTAGAGTTAGATTTCAAGTTATATATATCCGTAATAATTTCCAAAAGAAGAAGAAGAAGGAGGTGGTGACAACCCCATAAATTATAAAGAGAAAGTATCAGTCTCGCTCCTTTACCAGAAATATTCTATTCTTCTAACAATGTTTTAAAACATATCATTCAAAATACACTACAACAAATATGAGCTATTGTAGCATTTTACAGTAGCTTTTTTTTTTTTTAATGTTACCAAATGTCATTCTATAGTAACACTTACTAAAAAATGCTACAATTGACCATGTAAAAATGTTACTTTATTTTTTATTATATTTTACATTCAATTTGTAACATATTGCTAGTGCTGCATTTTATTTTTAATACCGTAGCACTTTAAATATGCTACAAACTAATGCCACATTTGATAATATTTGTATAGTAGCATATTCATAAGTGCTACATATATTATTTAATAACATTGCATTTTAGAAATGCTACAAAAAAATTTTAGTTTAATGGCAACTGGCAATATATAAAAGCCATCAAAGAAGAGGGGGGGGGGGGAATGAAGCGGGGAAAAATTTGTCAACCGCCCAATGAAAAACAAAAATCTTCAAAAATAATTTTAATTATCTTTTGCCTATAATCTCTAATTTACTGTGTCAAACCTAAAATTGAAACTCCCAGTCTTCTTCTCTCCTTTGAGGCTTCTCTACTAGATTTTGAAACCTAAAATCTGTATCTCCTGTAATTTCTTCGTGAATCGTTTAACCCAACTAAGTGTTAGGAAATTGAGCTTCCTCCCAAGATCACTCCAAGCAATTTGTCAAGCAACAAATTAATAAAAAAAATTAAATGGAGAATACACCAATCACACAACACAAGATTTACGTGGAAAACTCCAAATCCGGAGAAAAACCACAGCCGTTGTCAAAAGACAACCAGAGAAAAAATATTCACTATGTGGAAAATTATTACAACCACTCTTAGAAATAATTTTCTCTCACCCAAGCCCCAAATACATGATCCCGAGAAATATTCCTTAACAAAGCAAACCCGTAATACCCCCATATTGAGGAGCCAAATACTCCTTCAATACATCTACATGCTTAAGAATATTTCTCTCCCATTGGAAGCTCTCAATGCTTCTCTTGCAATCTCTTGCTTCTCAAATTTGGGATGATCAAAATGAAAGATGAACCCCTCTATTTATAGCCACCAATGGCTCTTTGCTCATTTTTTGCCATGACTCTTGTTCATTTTGTGGCTACTGTTCATTTTGCGGCTACTGTTCATTGTGCGGCTTTTCTTTTTTTTTTTTAATCAATTTTCAACAATCTCCACCTTGATTAAAAAAAAATTTTATAGCCGCTGCTACAAAACACTGTCTTCACCAACAGTCATAATTCTCAACATAGAGAATTATCATACTCCACCATGAAGAGTATACCACTTAGAATCAACCACTCTAAGATTTTTCTCGGCACATGTCGAAATACTCTGCTGAAATTTATGGTGCAACTTCCATGTTGGCTTTCCTGGAAGTTCGTCAGCCATCGACATAGATTCCACCACACACCCTGCATAAATGCCAACCACGCCTTGTGTGTAAATTTTATGGACCCCGCTGATAGTAACATGTTCTCTTTCATGGCAACTTGGAGATCTACATGCCAAAAGAACTAACCCAATCTCTTATAAAAAGGAAATTCATCATCTACGAGAATATCAGTATCTTTTTCGATTCGGAGCAATTTGCCAAGTCCGCTCCACCTTCTTGACAATTTCCTTAAGGTGCCAAAATTGTCCACACCTTCAAATTCTTGTGCATACCAGATTGGATACACCTTTGACTTGAATTCTCCACAAGCCAACAAAAAATCATTCTCCCATTAATTTTTCAACAACATCAAACTCCACTAAGTTTGAAAAACACCAGCTGCTGACATATTTGCTTCATAGATCAGTCTGTTCTCTTCACCATGGACTATTTAGATTGGCTCCCACTGCTTCACATGAACAGTACCGTATACGTGAACAATACCGTATACGTGAACAGTGTCCCGACACCAAAACTTCAATCAATGGCTCTGATACCACTGTTAGGAAATTGAGCTTCCTCCCAAGATCACTCCAAGCAATTTGTCAAGCAACAAATTAATAAAAAAAAAATAAATGGAGAATACACCAATCACACAACACAAGATTTACGTGGAAAACTCCAAATCCGGAGAAAAACCACAGCCGTTGTCAAAAGACAACCAGAGAAAAAATATTCACTATGTGGAAAATTATTACAACCACTCTTAGAAATAATTTTCTCTCACCCAAGCCCCAAATACATGATCCCGAGAAATATTCCTTAACAAAGCAAACCCGTAATACCCCCATATTGAGGAGCCAAATACTCCTTCAATACATCTACATGCTTTAAGAATATTTCTCTCCCATTGGAAGCTCTCAATGCTTCTCTTGCAATCTCTTGCTTCTCAAATTTGGGATGATCAAAATGAAAGATGAACCCCTCTATTTATAGCCACCAATGGCTACTGTTCATTTTGCGGCTACTGTTCATTTTGCGGCTACTGTTCATTTTGCGGCTTTTTTTTTTTTTAATCAATTTTCAACACTAAGCCCCCCCAAAGAAACAAAGAATTACAACAGAATAGGAAACTATGAAGCCGTAGATGAAGATCAAGAACCCAAAATGCAAGGCTCAGTTCCTCTTAAACTTGCCGGACTAACTCTTCGGCGACTCTTGATAATGAATCTCGAACTCCCCGCCGCTGGCGCCACCGTCTTCGGCGAACTCGTCCCCGAACTCCCCATTGCACAACCTGATCTTCATCTCCCGGAGCTTTTCGGTGGTGAGGCCCAGGGTGAGCTTGTGGCAGCGGCGTTGGTACTTGAAGCCGTTGATGCAGCGAAGGGTCTGGGCGACGGAGACGTAGAAGAAGAGGTGGGCGAGGGAGAGGAGGGTGATGGGGATCCAGCAGTGGCAGCATTGGAGGCGCGCGGACTGGGACAGGGTCTGTGCGTTGAAGGTGAGGCCGAGGAAGATGATGAAGAGGAGGAAGTGCTTATGGAGCTTCTTCTTTTGGTGGAATTAAAAATGGCATCCAGCGGTTGCATCAATATTTCCAAGAAGTCAGAAAGGAAAAAAACTAGGCCCCCTTAACTTGATGAATAATTGCATCCCTAGATGGCGTGAGTTTGATAGAAGAAATTGATGGGTCTTGATTTCCCCAAATATGGCCCGCATATGATGGAGGTAATTTATGGATTTTGCTTTTACGTTTGTTAATTTTTGTTATTGACACTGAGGATAATGCGAAGTTGCTTGTAAAAATGTTTGATTTTGAACAGATTAAAGAGTGATGAAGAGTCTGTAAATTTTTGGAATGAGATTAGTATGTCCATTAGATTGACAGTGGTTTCGATTTCTAGAGAAAGTGATTGAAGATATTATTAATTATTATGATAGTTGATGTTGCGTTAAAGTTGAGAAATTTATAAAGTGTCAATTAACTTTGCTGGATGATGTTTTGCTCCTATTCTTGATGACATTACAAGGGTTTTGTGCAATTTACAACCGTCAACATTTCAATTTATGACTTGTTAATTTATCCTTTTCCTATTAGGCAATCATATAGTGTGCAATTAGATTATTAATTTTTGTTAATCTAATCAAGGTTCTCTTATTTGTTTTTAATTTATCATTTATCTGTTAAAATGTTCAATATATCTTTTATGAATTTGCCAAGCTATATAGCTTCTAATCTATTCTATATTTGATCTTAATAACCAATGAGTTTAGCTAGTTAACAAAAAATTTGTATAATTTGAAAGCAAAATGTTTATTCCCAATAGTATTAGTCTTGATAACCCTTTTTCTTCTTGTTTATTTTACATGAGAAATAATAAGTGCTAGATCTAATTTACTTTTCTATGGTGTCTTTCCACAAATTTGCATTCTTTTTCATAGCTTCTGCTTTCATATGGCTGAATTTTTTTCCTATTTTGGATTTTAGCCTTTAGTTCACAACTTTAAATCACTTTGTTTGTTTCTTTTTTGTGATTGTAATCATATTTTTTCTTTCAATTTATATTGCAGGTTATGATAATAGATACTACTTGTAAAGAAGGTTTGGGTGCAATTTGAAGATGAAGCAATATTTTTGGTTTAAAGATCGCCTTCTTAAAAAATGGCACCCTTTTGTTTATAGTTAAACATAATTTTATTTGTAATTGATATTTATCTTCAAATTATGAAATTCATACATTATTACATTGGTACAACATAGATATATAAAATATATTGTGTATTTTTGTTCATATGGATTATAAGTTTTTATATGAGAAAGTTTTGTATTTTTATCTGAATATAATATTGTATTTTTCTAACATTTGTTTGAGGTTATTTAATGATTTATTTATAATTATCATATAATTGTAGCATCTTCAAAATGCTACAAATCATTCAAAATTGTAGCATTTTTACTATGCTGTGATAGACAATTTGGTAGCATTTTTAAAGTGTTTTAAGACTTCAATATGTAGCGTTTTTTCCATGCTACAAGAGACAATTTCGTAACATTTTTCAAGTGTTACAAAATGCAAAAGGATAGCAATCCAAAACTGCTACTAAAGGGGTATGCTTTTAGTAACATGGGTTATCATAGCATTTATAAAAATACTGCCTTTTACTTTTAGTAGCACTTTTCATATGCTACTATATTGCAGATTTGTTTTAGTGGTATGATTTTTTTTTTTTAAAAAAAAAAGCATAATATGGCTTAATATGATTAAAGTTAACCCACTAAGGAAGGGTATGTGACAGTAGATATACAAGGGCAGAGAGTGCTGAAGGCTAGAGGGGACCACGGTACCCATATAGACTTTTAAAAAAAATTGAAATTTCTGAAGAAAATATTCAAAATTAGGTGTAAAATTATGATTTGGCCCCTGCATAATTAATTTGTAGATTTTATAGACAAGATGAAAATGTAATTTTATGCTTTGAGAAATAAAGTCAAAGTAGTCTAATTATTTTATCTTTATTTTACTAATTGTTTTTTTTTTGGATAAAATAGCAAATAACGTTTTAAAATTTTGATAAATTTTAGACCCACCTCTTTGATTTTTATTTGTAATAGTAGCCTCAATTATCAATCAAAATTCCCAAATCAAAATTGAACCAATGAGCAGATTCTCTTTAATCATCTTTTATTCTAACTTCTAAGGTTTCAAATGCCGATAACATCAAATTAATTAGATACGTTATCCCGAAAACGATTCCGTAGTTACTTGTTATGTTAAACAGCAGTTAGTATAACTTTTAATTTTATTCTTCATGTTTGTTCTTCATTTATATATATACATATATATATGCGGTCGACAATACATATTATTCACCCATCTTAATTGTTGATTGATAAGAATACGTACCTCTAGCCTGGGATTATTGTGAAGTAGATGGTTTGTCAGCATTTGTGTTGAACTAATTATTAATTGTCCGGTTGCAAGTTTATTTAATGACTGGTTGGCTTGTCTTTTTACTTGGATGGGATGTTTTGGATAAATATCACCACTAACAGCACATCATGCATGCCATATCATATCATCCCATCCAATCATAAAAAAAAGAAACAAAGAGAAAAAAAATCATATTCGGGATGTGTTGCAAGTTTATTAAATTGTAAAAAAGGATAATGGGATGATATGTTTTTTTTTTTTTCTTTGTTTCTTTTTTTATGACTGGATGGGATGATATGATATGACATGCATGATATGCTGTTAGTGGTGATATTTATCCAAAACATCCTGATTAGTCTGTTACATATCTTATTTTTTAGAGATTGATGGAAAGGCAAAGGATATGAGCTGGTGTGAGTAGGAAACAGCTGAAAGTGCCTGCTCTCGTTTTAATATCAGCAACTATGGCTGCGAATTTACGAGAAATTCTAGAAAATTTTTGCTACCCTAAAATTTTTTATCTATACTTGTTCTATCGATAACTATGGAATTCAAATCTTTAAGAAATTCTAGAGAAATTTTTTCAAGCCTAAAATTTTCTTGTCTTTCCTGACTAATAAAAAGAAAAAAAATTAGGTTAAAAGAAAATATTGGGCTGTCACTTTAGAAAGATATGATCGTAGGCTATTTATTAAATCTAACATAATATATATATATATATATATATATATTTTTTTTTTTAATTATTACGTAGAAGTAAGTTCCTTAATTTTTTTAAAAATATAATTTATTAAAATAATTTTTTATTCAATAACATGTCCACATAATAAAAAAACGAGAGTACCCTCACCTGAGAATACTTATATATATAAAATATGTGAAGCAATAAATTATTTTAGTCAACAAGTTAAGATGTCATAATAATAATAATAATAATAATAATAATAATAATAATAATAATATACAAAGCATGTGAAAACCATAATGATTAATGATCATCGATCTTGGACAACTTTTTGCTGCATATCAGTTAGTGTTTATTAGTAATTCAATATCATTTATTCATTGTTGTTCTCTCTGTGTATACATGTATATAATCCGAAATGTTCATCTTTCGATTTGTAAAAAGAGGGAAAAAGATAAGTTTAGAAAGGTAAGCAGATTGATGAAATTAAAGTGTTATGTCATTCGAGCCCTTCGCTTTTCTGACCCCTGCATTTTGTCACGATATGTAAATCTATGTATAAGTAGCATTCAACTATAATTATTTGTCTTGCAACAAATATATAAATTTGTTCATCAACTCTCAATTTTGTGTTTTTAAAAATACTTTTTCGTATTTATTAGTTAGGATAATTTAGTCATATATATGAGCATGGTGATGCTTTTTCGTATACTAGTTTCTGTTGATCTGTAAAGTAGACAAATTTTTTATACTCAAAGGGTGCTGCAGCACTAATACTTTTGAGCATTAATAACAGATGGTTACAGCTAAGGCTGTTTAATAAAGATAATTAGAGAGAAGGGAAAAGCTTTAATTTTATAACAAGATGAATAAATTAAAAGGAAAGCCGATCAGAAGCTAGCTAGTTAATTTGTTAAGCTGCGGCGGCACGGTTTTAATTAGTTAACATGTTATAGTATAAAAGCTGCTCAGTTATTGTAATTAATTAGTTAAGCTGCAGCAGCACGGTTTGCCACATGCGAAGCACTTATCGATTTAATCCATATGATCCTGAATTTGAGGTAGCCAAAAGTTCTGGTAAACTTTTCATGTTTTTATATATTTCATATGTATGATGCACATAGATTATTTCCCCAGTATTTTTTTTTAATACTGATTAAACATTAGATTATTGTATTACACGGATATATTTATAACAACTACTATTATAGCAGACATTACATACACTGATAATTACTATCAAATATACATTCTTGGGACTTATATTATTACATTAAATTTTATAAAGTACATGTTCAAGACAAATAACCCTTACAACAACTACTATTATAGCAGACATTACATACACTGATAATTACAATCAGATATACATTCTTTAGTCTTATATTATTACATTAAATTCTATGAAGTACATACCCAAGACAAACATCCAAATCATGGCAAATACATTCTTGGGTCTTATATTATTACTTAGGATAAAAAAGCGTAGTCACCACGGTTATGCATCTGTGATTGGATCAGGTTTAATAACAACACCGACTGGATCCAACTATCTGATAAACAGAAGATCAAAGAATCAATCTGTTGTGGTACCACAATTGGATCCTATTACTTAAAGTCACAGGTATAATAGAATTCCCCAACTCCGTGGCTATATGTGTTCGATCAAATCCTAATAGTCAAATCCATTGATTTTTCTTAAAGAATTTATATCTCCTTCTCTACAGCATTAATGGACAAGAATCATAGCCAAATCCTAATAGTCAAAATACAGGAAAAACTGTGCGTCAAACAAAAGTGTTAGAGTCGATGTCCACACTATATGTGTTCGAGAAAAATGTTTAGTTTTATGTTTCATATTTTCTTTGATACAAAGGACAAATGCACATTGTATTATACAAATCACTTGTCTCTTCTGCCAGAAAATGAGAATTACCCTAATGTTGTTAGGAGAAACTAAGCGAAATTCTCTTTAGATTTTAAAATAGGTCCAAACCCCCTACAGTTATAACGATGTTAAATTTATTTATAATTTTACTATTTTAACCCCAATTTTGATGTTAGTCATAAGATTTAAATCTTTTGAAAACACAAATCTGGTGAAATAACTTATATACCTTTAATGATCAATTTAATTCAATAATTGATTATAAATTATGGAGTAATATTAATAACAAAGCTCAAAAGGATCGACATCTCACACACCTAAATCAATTTTCTTCCCGCCAAATTAACACAATATCCATGCAGGCATTCGAGCACAGTAACAATAGACATTGGCATCCTACTTTCAAGAACACCTCAAATAAAATAAACTTGAATAAAAATTTTAAAATTTTCTTTTGTTCAAAATCACTATATATACCAACAAAATCAGACAAATAAAAAATAAAAAAGAACTTTCAATTGACAATGATTAATATTTCTTCACAACTTTCAACAAAATCAGACAAATACAATGAGATAGTGCTTATCTATCATGCCAAGAAGGCATGATAGATAAGTTCCCCCCACCCCCCAATTATTATTATAAACTCACCCACTCACGCAACTTGTCGAAGTTGGAATCCAAAACTTGAATTTTCTTTTAAAAAGGCATAAAAATAGACATTGTGATTATTTTACTTTTGACCCCCGATTTGCTTGATAAGTCTCTGTGTGCAAGCATTTTATATCCATGGACAAGACAAACATATATAATTATAGGTGGGAGAGTGACACGACACTTTCTCTCGACAATTTTCAACATTTAACACTTACTCTCTTGACTCTCGAGAGTGTTCTTACTCTGTCGTCTCCAAATACAAAAGCTTTCGTTGAAAAACTCATTACATATATATATATATATATATTGACATCACGAGAGTGATTGAAATATTAATTATAAAATTTGAAAGAGATATTAAATGGTAGAGAGAAAATATCAATCTCCCATCCCATTCAAAGCGGGCGGAGGTGCCTTTCCAGAGAGTGACTTGACACTACAAGAAAGATTAATGAAAGAATTTCATTGCTATAATTAAGCTAATTATTCTGATTTTATAAGCTTTTTCGCCCAGTAGAGAATACTGCCACGTAAATTTGGATAGATAATAACTAGGGATGGCAAAATCCGGATCTGAATCTGAATATAGGTGCATTCGGATCCGGATTGACATTTATATATTCGGATCCGTGTTCAGATCCGTAAATTTTTTTACGGATCCGGATGCGGGTAATATTCGCACGGAATGCGGGCGGATATCCCGAATATCCGAATCCGCAAAAATTAAAATTTAACAATTAAAAAAACGAGATTATGCTTTTATAATTTTACATTATATTGAAAATTAAAGTAATTAAACCAAAAAAATTCATTCTATCTATTTGTTAACAAATTGATCAATTAATTAGTAAAAATTTTGTAAGTCATTGTTGAGATTCGGAAAATGAGAGAGGAAAAAGCAACAGCATGCAAACGGCAGCCACTCATCTTCATTCAATTCGTCAATGTTAGGTCCAAACATGTCTTGGGACAAGGATTGCATTAGGTTTGACAGTTAGTGGCTCTTGCTCTGATTTTGTATGGTTCCCAAGAAAAAAAAACAAAAAAATAATTACAGAAATTGAAATAATTTGTAAAGTCAAGAAAGATTACAGAAATGCAGCCAGGTGCGGTGAGCTTAGCAAGCCAGAGACGCAAAGACGTGTCGGCGTTTGGTGACAGCAAAGTGCGATCAGCGAGGCAAGGCTGGGCAGCCGGCATTCAACAACAAAAACGCGTGCCCAACTCGACGACGCAGCCATTTTTTACGACACTAAAAGCTTGGCGACGCAGCCGGCGTTTGATGACAATGAGGCAGATGGCGTTCGAGGGTGATGGATTTTGCTTGTTTCAAATTTCCATTGCAGCTGTAGTTATGAAGTCGTGAGTGTGTGTTTGAGTTTTGGCTTTTAGGGTTGCTAGGATTAGATTTGCGCTTTTTTTTTTTTTCCAATTTTAGTTTATATATTTTTTAGTTGAAAATTATTAAATTAATAATTTAATTAATAATAAGCCGGCTCCGGATATCCGGTTTTCCGGATGCAAATACATCCGGATCTGAATAAGTGCGAATCTTAATTTTGGAACTCCGGATCCGGATTTTTAAGGATCCGAATTTTCTGGACCCTTACAGATGCGGGCCGGATCCGAATTATTATGCCATCCCTAATAATAACAATTACCCAAGATTAAGGTTTCCAAGTGTCATTAGCTTATTCATTTGTAATACAACATACTTGTACACAATAACAATACGTTTCGTTCAATAAGTCCATGTAATATTTTATGTTAGAGCCAAACCAAAGGTCAATTGATTGCAAATTTATCAACTTCGTGGAAACTTTGAGAAGAAGCACATCAACCAATGAAACTAAGCAGCAATATACCTCATGCAATGTGTCCAAATACGTATTTGTTATTGTCTATGTTGTGTCATTAAACTGATAAAAGCATATACACGTGTTGTCAACATTTCTTACTTTTACGGATAGTTGTGCAGATTTACGTGTTGCTGCAAAACCAAAATTGATCATTTATTTTGCCGTCCAATTAATGTGAGCAGGTTGGAACCCCAGACATCTTATTTTTAACACATAATTTTACCACATCATCTAATCGACATTTACAAAACTGGTGAATAATTTGATGCATTGATCAGGTTAATTGATTAGTTTAGGTATCTTAATGTTAGTTCTAGTCTTTCTTCGTGTCTTCTTTTTTTTTTTTTTACTTATTATTACTAATTTAAGCACCTATTAAAGCTCAAACTTAGGATCCAAGTCTTAAGGAGACTACTCCTTATTAGTGAAATACAAGATCTAAGCCTTAGAAATGTTACTCATTACAACTGAAGTTAGATATTAACTTTAGTATTTGTTTATGTACGGCGATAGAATATCTCTGATCCCTGTTCTCTTAAATTCTAAAGCTAAAAGTATGAATGCTCATATATTTTCCCGAAATGCGCATATATCATTGCAGTTATGAGGTCAAGTAGAAATTGTAAACTTTTTGCTATGTTTATTATATAAAAACTCTTCCATTTATATGCCTTGGTGGACGAAATTAATTTTTATGTTGGTCAAGAGACTCAACGAAATAATAACAGACCCTGAAAGCAAATTATAATCAATATCGAGAAGTCAAGATCTTAACTCAACTGAACATTTGATAGAGAAATTATTCAAGAAAATAGACCCCACACTACAAATTAATGTCACTTAGTGCCTGAAAATTATTGGTACCAAAGGCAAGAAAATCCCAAAAAGGAAAGCAGACGATAGAGTGACAGATGGTGGAATGCGGCCATTGTCCTTCCTCACAATCATCCCTTCAATAATAGCATAATTCAAAACCAAGATATAAAACGACAAAGAAATTTGCACAAACATCTTGTCCCAATCTCCTGCGATGATCGTTGATCTGATAGCTCCGCAAACAAAGGCTGCAATGTTCAACAAGATGATTGTAACCAAAGGAGCAAGAAACATTGTTGATGTTCGAAAATCGAACTTGCCCATTCCGTAGAGCTTCACTTGTTCATCATCCGCGACTTTATTTGTGGCTGAGAAACTGGCTTCAGCTAAGCCAAGCTTGTGCATAACAGCATTTAAGCTTCCATAAAGATGGCATGTGATTGACCTTATCATCCATGTTCTTTGTTCATATCTCCATATCTTGATTGATCCACCGGTTGAAAGAACCTCGTATAGATGTTTAGAAAGAGCCGACAGGAAAATGAGTACGAATGTGAGGAAAGATGAACTTGAAACCTGTATGTGAAAGCGAATGAGATTGACATAATTAACAGCAAAGACGAAAAGAAAATAATGTATCAAAAAGAGTAGAAAACCTTATGTAAATACATTAGAGGTACCAATGTTATTTTCAAATAACATCTAAATTACCTCAGGGTACAATGAGATGCCATGCAATAGGCAGAGTTGAGGGACAGTGGCAAAGCACCACAGAGGCAAGCAATTAAGAAGAGGGAACATTGCAAGGTCAGCATAGGCCATGCTTTGAAGCAAAGGCATCCTCGGTGGTCCGTATATCAGAGGGCAATACTTTGAGATTGCCACTTGAATCAATCCCGAACTCCATCTCGTGCCTTGAACCAACGAGTCATTTAAGTTTGTTGTAGAAGTGCCCAAAAATTGCGGCCTTTCCGGGTTAAGATACACTGACCTCCATCCTTTGCAATGTAGTTGTTTAAATCCTGTGAAGTAATCTTCAACAAGAGAATAATACATAAAACCAACCTGCATATTAAAAGCTAGCTAGCTTTGGTTAGTAAATAAACACAATGTGTCATCACAATAATTTAATTAGTTCCTTTAGGTATTGACTATGTACGATATACACATGCCTTTTCACCCCATTTTGAGTTACTTTCATAGGCGCACGAGGCCAAAAGTTTGCTTTCTCGTAGCAAAGTGCTCGATGAATCATTATCATATCTGCTTGGCTTGGAGTTTCGACGAAGAGATTTGAGGAACTCATTGGATGGACCAAAAGAATTCTTGAGCTCTGTGAGGTCAATGCCTGTTTATTACAATAAATAAGAACTACAAACTTTAAATTTTGCAATAATAAAAGTTGAGTCAAATAGCGGTTTTTTTTAAAAACAAACATGTTACATTATTAATTGATATATATACATCAATTAGTTGCTAGCATATTTACCTTCTTGCATAGAAACGCAGTAAAGTGCCTCCCTTTTCATGTAAAAGTTTGTTCCAGACACAATCGGTCCCTTGAGCCCATCGATACCGTACCACAATGACTAAAATGGTAAATTACCAAAAAAAAAATTCAAATTAACAACCAAATGAGTCATGACAAAAATGTAATTAAGCAGGCTAATCAACGGCAAATAATTATCCATTGAGAGTGGCGTCCGTAAATTATAACGTGTGGATCTGCAAATCTCGAATTATGGACACATATTGTACGTACGACACGTTGTAACGTACGGACGCCGGCAGCGGAAGGGTTCAATATGATCAATACCAAGAATATGTATCGGAGCTGGCTATCATAGATATCATCCTGACTGATGTTATGAAATTTCTGAGGAAACTGAACGAACGCTAATGAGGAAGAGATTTTGGGATCAATGTGGAAACACATGGCTTGCCTGGCCGAAGTTGGGTCATTGCAATACATGTCACAGTCTAGCATCAATATATAGGGAGAGTTGCTCATTACACCAGAAACCCGGAGCTACAACATCAAAAATATAGACACAGTTAAAAGACAAGAAAAATATATATGTGCACCATGTGTGTGGGAGTATGAATGATTAGAGAAGATCATACAAGAACGTTTAAGGCTCCAGCCTTGAAATTGTGTGGATGAGAAGGCCTTTTCTCGCGAGCAACATAGACAAGGAGAGGCATCTTATTATTAACTTGTTGTTCCTGATTTGCTGCTTCATTATCGTTTTCTCCTATCACCTGAAAAATATGCGTATGTGTGAACCAATTATATATAATTTAATAGCCAGATTCAGCAGAAAAATGAAATCACTAGTGGTTAAGTACTCTCAGTAGCGAAAACACAAAAAAAATATAAATTAAGTTATTAATAACTCTTTTGAGAATTGGCCTTATAATTTTGTCAACTTAATATTTTAGCCTTATTTTAATAGGTTTACTCACTTTTTAAAAAAAAAATTGTGATTCTTAAAAGTTTACTCTTATGACTTTTGGTCCCTTCGGATTCTCAATTTTTGGCTGCAACTAAAGTTTTGATCCGATGGGAACTATAATATAACAATAACAAACTCAAGAGAAGTCGTATGTCATAAAAATAGTGAATCGATAAGGACCAAACATTAAATGAGTAAAATTTTAGCTTAATCCTTATCTCTCTTTGTTATTTTTTATGAGGGTCTCTGTCTGTGAAAGTAGGATTCAACGCTGTGATGCCAAAAGAGTCAAAATAACAATGCTACTTTAACCCCAAAAAAAAAAATTGTGTTACAAAATTTCGAGAAAACATATAAAAAGACTAAAAAATATAGGTAGCTATAAACATTTAATATTTTAGTGTTTTCATTCCATTTTGCTAATTTTTTATAACTCTCAACTTTTTGTCAATGTCAAACTATAGCATTATTGATCATGAGTATGGGAATGGATATTTTCATCATATTATTATACCTCAACTACAGAAGGATGATCTCGACTTCTGGAAATGCCTTCGTTCTCTAGCCCCCATTTTTCAATGGCTCTCGTTACCCGTTCCTTGAACTCAGTGTATTTTTCCTGCACCAAAAGCATTTGCAATCAACAAATCTATCTCAATAGAATGTCTATGCACTCAAAAAACAAAAACAAACGATTTAAAAGCATCTTAGAAAAATGGCAATAGAAATATTCTATTTCAACCTAATTAAGTTAGAAGGTTTCAACATATTTCTTAGATCTCTTTCCACCTCAGATTTTCAGGACTAAAATTTTTGTATCATAATATTTAAAGAAAAATAATAATAACAATATAATCTTTTTTTGTGGATGTGCTCTTTTTTTTTTTAAATATCAATTTAAAATTTTATAATATTATAAATAAGTTTTCAACAATACTCCAAATCCGTATTTTAAGAAATGAGAGTGTCTGGACTAAGCACCTAACTGAGAATGATTAAGTATACCAATAGTGACAGTAATAATAACAAACGAACCTTAATCTTCTGCCTCTCAACAATGAACTCAGCATTTCCAGAGTCACCATCATCATTCTCTGGATCAGAAAAATAAGCTTCAGGGCATATTGTTTTGATCCCAAACCTCTTACAAAACGGAAGCCACCATCTTGCAAACTTCCAAGCTTCCCTCATACCAAGCAAAGTTATAGAAGCACCTCCATCATCTGAAAGGTAAACATGCAGCTTCTCTGGCGGATAATCAAGCGCCATAGCCGACAAAACCGTATTCATTACCTCCACAGTTGGCTCTTTAGTTGGATCCGCAGTGCAAATAAGCACATCGATACCCGGAAGTTGATCGGCTTCCGGTAATCTTTCGGGGAAAACTGTACGAGAAATGGGACGCCAGCGATAAGCTATGCCTAAGAGCCACTGAAAGGAGAGAAGAAGCTCGGCGGCAAAGACTAGAAGCAATGGCAACAGAGGCGCGGCTTTGGCGTTAGATTCTTGGAAGAAATAAGAGACTCTGTAGTACACCAAGAAAGCTAAGGATGTAAAATGAAGCAGTGCAAATGACCTATTGATTATCAAGGAGGATTTTTTAACATGGCTAACGTGAAGTGGGAGAGAGTTCTGTTGATTCTCCATGCCTTTGTTTGCCCTCATATCCTTTGCTGCTTGTGACCTTGCGTTGGTAGGTTTATTTCAAAAGCAAGAGTTGTACTTTTTAATCAATGAATATAATAAGAATCAATAGATGCATAAGAAGCTGAGATTTTTCCCAGCACAAAGATATCCATAAAGTACATGACATGTGCTTGGGATTTTAAAGAGAGTCAAAATGCTAAAGAAATTAAAGGTTGATAAGAGTGCTGACAGAAACAAGGTTATAACACCAGACCCAGTTTTCTTTGTCTTTTTAATATTTTTCAATTAACAAAGCAAACCCAGCCCAATCATTCATTGTTTGTATTAACATTCTATCAATAATTTTTTTTTTCACGTGGTCTAAAGTATCATGTCTTTTCAAAGAGTTGTTCAATTGCAAACAGGTGGGGTGTGACATGCAATAATCAACAACTTGCTCTTATTGGATTTTCTTCAAGTGAAGTTGGGTTTGTATTTCACTTTGACCTCAAAAAAGGCCAATTATTGAATGAATTAATTACTTAACAGGGAGAAGAGGTTTTCAAAAGAAATACCGAAATATGTTAATCATTTTAAGGACAAGGCTACGTTACAGACTCTGTGTGTAACAGCTCAGTGCAAACTGGCCTTGCATCAGCTAAGTTCCAAGAACTTTTCCTCTCTCCTGCAACGCGTGGATGCTCATTTTAAAGAGTCTGTAACGTAGCAAGGTCCTCATTTTAAAGGGTTCCGATCACTTCAACAGTGAGAGAGGTTTCCAAAACAAATACGTTAATCATTGCAAAGGGTTTTGGAATCTAGCATCATAATATACGAAAAGACAAACAAATTTTGGCGGCCCGATAGCAAATCGCAAGGGAATCACGAGGTTGCCCAAACACCACTAGAGTACAAACACAATCCAAAAGGCCAAAAAAAACACACAGACGTCTTTTACCCACATATGATAAAAGATGTTTTGTCGATTTACTCCTACAATATTTTGTTGCGTATCGTATCTACCCAAAAACAACAACAATAATAATAATAATAAATTTAAAGTCTTTCAAAAAAAAAAAATTCAAAAAAAATTACTTTTATGTCCTCTAACAAACTAACGTCATCCATGAATAATAACTAAATTTGGGTTTAGCTGGGCGAGTTGGGGTTCGGTGAAGAGAAACGATAGAAAGAATCCCACATCGATAGATTTATGCGTTTGCACATTTTCTATTAGAAGAATAAGGAAGCGCGCGAACCATGCCGGGGGGCTTAGCGGGCAAATTGTGGGGTCTTTGTCCGATGTTTCCCGTGCAGTTTAAAAAAGAAACGTCGACGCCCGACGCGTGTGATTTCCATAGTCGACGAAATCTGCCCCCGAGAGGATGTTAAGGGGGTGAGCCGCCTGCACCTGACAGGTGTGTCGCGGTTACCGGTTGTCGTCGGCTCCCAAGCACCCCCATTTTTTTTTTAGTTTAATGTAATTTAATCCATATCTTAAAATGATTTTTTTTAACCCCATAAGAGACATGAAGACAAAATTTTATCAACTGATCCCATTAAGAACATCTTCGCAGACTGCTTGCGTGCTTGGTGTTGCTTCAAATAATAAGACAAAAATTTATTCAACTAATCCCATTAAGAAGTAAGAACATATTTCTTTATTATTATTATTATTATTATTATTTGTTTTTGTGTTCATCGATTTGAATATTTGATTGAATTTGCCGACAATCTACCCTAAGTCAATTTCCAAATTAATAACAAAACATGCCCGTATAAGCTTGTAGGTCCGAAAATATAACCTTGAAATAAAATCCAACATGATTGGCACATTTGTGTGTGAATAATGAGTTCAGTTGTAATCTGACCACGCGGTTAGACAAGATCACGCTGATTAGATCAACCGCAGATTAGATCCAGTTAATAATTGTTCTTTCTTTGGATTCTATATATATATATGTACAGGTCCAAAAAAATAAACTTGGAATAAAATCCAACGTGGTTGACACATTTGTGTGTGTATATGTATGTATATTTCAATCCTTTCAAAATGTTAGCTGTACAACCGAGCAGATATTACACCTGGCAAAACAAAACGCCCAGGCGAAAACAGACCCAGAACTGCTCCCGATAGCTCTTCTTGAAGTGAAAATAAGGCCTTCTAAAAGCTGATAATTCATTCCATAGAACTAAAGAACTTTGTTCCGGTAGGCAAATCAGAAGGGAAAACTTACTAATTTAACTTCAGTTTTCCATCCTATCTGTTTGCCGAAGAGTGATTTAAGCGGGTGTTGAAAGGTCCCAAGCTCGGCTAGAGATTCAATCTTAATCTTGGAATATCAATAGCACCAAAATCGATTAAAAGAGAACAGCACATTAAGTTTTTTTTTTTTTCTAACTAATGCATACATTCATACTGAAGTCTAAAGGTAGTCATTTAAGCAAGCTAACCTTCTTTTTTGATGATCGGTGCTCCAAAAAACTTCCATGTTGGTCGCACGGTATTCGATGGAATAGTCCCCGACTGTAAGATAGCCTTGATCCATTTAACCCGGTTTACAAGTTCCTCATAGTCTAAGATTGCTGCTTCTATTGTATCAGAAAATGACGAATTTAAAGGAACGTTTCTATCGTATCTCATCTTCTTCGAGGATCCACTATTCTCACAACTTTTGTTTCCGGCATCAGTATCAGGCATTTCAGTTGCTGCATCTCTAATTTGTGAACTTGAAACACTATCTGAGTAACTTGATTTCCCAATGCCTGAATCCACCGCATCAAAGCCCATTTTTGTTCCCAGTGCATGCATCTCCTTAGAAGCAGCAGGGCTCAAAGGTCGCTTTGCATGTCGGTCTGATTTTTCCAGAGATGGTAGCGAACTAGTCAACATATGAGGAGAAAATGAAGCATTACATTCAGGTGATGGTCCAGCTGTTGGCTGAGCATTCTCTATCACCTCCGCTGGAGGGACCATCAAGTTTTGAGAGCCCTCTGCAGAAACAAAGGTTCCCATCAAATTTAAAAATTCAAACCATAATAAAAATTAAATTAGATCCTTCTTGTAAGCCAGAAGATAGGTTAATATTGGAACTTCTCATTGAAAGCTGATACTACCCTATCAGTATATACTAACAGGGTTCTGATCAGGTGAGCACAGTCACGCTCTATAAGGTGTGCAACTGCCCGCACCTGATAATTATTCCTACTTACAATTACACCTCTTTAATAGTTATCAAATAACTTCAAAGGGCATCAAGCCAAAATTTCTAGCAGGGATGAGAGTTTCCTCGATGCCCAAAAATGAAAGTATGTTTTTGACTCCATTTATATAAACAGGTGAAATCTGATAATCATAGACAGGCCCAGTCCAAGTAGGTTTCTCCACCCACCAACAGAATTCAAGCTGTTATGTTAACTAAATTATTGTTATGCAATCATATGTCATACAGTCAAAGTTGTTGATTAGTCTCAAATCCTTATCAATTTATAACAACTTCCTAAATCCTAATAATTTGATATTGCAGATCCTACATTCTATGAAACCAGAGTGAATAAAAAAATGTCCTCCATAAAGAGAGAATGGATCGCTGCACACCAACATCAGTACACAGAGTACAGAAAATTTGCATACAGGAAGTTTCTATTGAAACAACAATAGCAATCAGGAAAATCAATTTCTGCAATTAATCCCAGGCTTTATAGTCCTCCTATAGGAACTTAGGGCCTGTTTGGCAACGTTTTATGGGCCTTGTTTTCATTTTCTTTTTATGAATCTAAGTTAATACGCGTTTGGTGGCTGAAATTCAAAAAATAAATTGCAAAACAAATAATTCATATCTTCTTTTATAGTTATAAGTTTGAGAACGTGTATAACTCGTTCTCGCTGAATTACAAATATAAAGTTAAAAATAAATCACAGAGTAGAGAATCCAAGGCTTATCC
Source organism: Atalantia buxifolia (assembly GCA_030444775.1). Lineage (NCBI taxonomy): Eukaryota > Viridiplantae > Streptophyta > Magnoliopsida > Sapindales > Rutaceae > Atalantia > Atalantia buxifolia. The sequence goes on along the minus strand of CM059832.1, from coordinate 31,887,907 downwards.
AGGACCGTCTGTTTCTCTCGCCTGAAATCTTATCACGATCTTCCCATTCACTCACCCTCATCACAGATCTAATCGCTCTTTCCCTCCATCGTTGGTAGGTGTCGCTATTCTCTCTCCTTTACTGCTCCGATGCTGCTGCTCTGTTTCCCACGCTGCTGTTGATCTTCCTCTGTGCTGCTGCTCTCTCTATGCGCTGCTGTTGATCTTCCTTTTCTCTCCAGATCTGCTCGTTCTCAGTTTGCCCATCTCGGTTGCTGTACTTCATCTCTGGCATCGTTGCTGCTTCACTCGATCGTCGTCGCTGCCTCTTCATCTCCTACGCTGCTGGTGCGCCATCTCGCTGCAACCACTGCTGCTCCATCCAACTACCTTGACTGCTTTTGCTCTCTCAGCTCAATCTTTGTTATATGAGTTGCTGATTGGGTTTTAATTTGCTTGCGTACAATAATTATTTTCTAAGGCTTGCGTACAATCGAATTTGGCTTTCATTGGGTTTTAATTTGCTTGGGAATCTTTGTTATGTGAGTTGCTGATTGGGTTTTGGGTTTGATTAATGGATTATAATACAATAGATTTGTTAGTGTTAATACGTTGAAAATTTGAACGTGTAATGTAATTTTCCTGCTAGTGCTGATGATTATTGATTATTGTGGAATTTACAATTGAAAGTGGAGGAGTGGATTGATGAGTCAATGTGAAGTAGTTTTTTTTTTCTTTTGGCAGAGCAAATATTGTTTCAAGAAAGCAATTTAAGCAGTTAAACTGCTTTCTAATTCCGTGTCTAATGTGTTTTCAGAATGAATATTCTAAAAAAAATATTTGGCACTTATTTCAGCAAGCTTCATGTTAAATTGCACCAACTCTAGTTCATACCATGCATGCTTTCAGTTTATTATAGCTGGAATACACATGCTGATCTTTATGGTATGTTTATTGCATTACAAATTTAGTTAAAATACCTTTGACATAAGAGTTTTTGCGTTAATGTTAAACGAGAAAATGCATAGATTTGATTATAACAAATCTATTGTATTATAATCCATTAGTCAAATTATCAACGTATGCGTAATTATAGTTTACGTAAGCAACGACTAATTTCAATTGTATGTTGCGCTTTACATAATTTCTATCATGTAATTTTTTTATAATTATTTTGTTTAAATCATGTGTTGTAATATATATCTTAATTATTGTTAAAACAATGACAATGTCAAACTTTTTTTTAATTAATGTTAATTTTAAAACTTTATCATCATGTATTTTTAAATAATAAATTTATTTAAATTATTTTGTTGTATTTGTGTATGTATTAGCTAAATAATTATTTTATGACTATAAATATAATGTAAATGCTTAGTAAAAATTGTTTATGAAAAAAATATTACCAAACGCATATTCTCTGTTTTTATTATTTTCAACTGTGTCTACCAAACGCATATTACTATTTTCAGTTTTAAAATATAGGATACAAAAAATAATACCAAACACATACTTAAATTCGAAATACAGTAACTGCAAAACACCATTTTCATTTTTATTTTTATTCTCAAAAAATACAAATTTAAAAACAATACCAAACGGGCCCTTAGATATTAGGAGTTCAGGGATTGTAAGTCGCATAGACATGAATGCAAGAATAAAAAAAAATAATTACTTACATTCTTAGGTCTAGTTGTCTACATCTTTTGGTCAAAACTAAGGTCAGACAGTAGCAGCATAAGAGCAATAGAAATTAGTGGATGAAAAATGAAAAGAAGAGAAATGGAAATGCACCCAGACTACTATGCTCTACTCTTAAACAAAGAGCAGAGACATGGTGCATCTGGCAGCACTCCTACCTTGATTCACAGGATTCAGTGGCTTGATTATCCGAGCACAATAATTGCTTTCTTTCTCCTGCAAAAGATAGCCATTGCCAACAAATAAGGAAAACAAATACATGGTATCAACATTTGAATACAAGGTCAAATACATGGTATCAACATTTAGGCCACATAGAAAAAGGATCATTATCTACATTTGAATACAAGGTATCTGCATATGGTAGAAGGATATCATCTACATTTGAATACAAGGTGCCTAAGGCCATAGGCCATTGGGCCTTTTACTTCTCCTTTCATAAAATTGTTTATCAATATAAATTGCCTTTCAAGTAACAAGATGCCAGTGTCATGCATTTAACAAGTCATAAAAGGTTTAAGGTTTTAAGCAGCAATATATTTTGAAGGAATAAAATGAAAAAGAATACAGACAATCATAAAAATGTAGACATAGGAGAAAGAGACAATACAGAAGTGGGCACATTCCAGCCATTGTCTGGAGACCATTCCAAGGTTGGGCGTAGGTCCTTGAGGAAAACTTCATAAGACAACCCCTCACCAACTGGAGGAGCTCAATCTGTAGAATAGAATATATAATTGTAAAAAAGCTTTTTCAGGAGAAACCAGAAGGTGGACTAAAAATATTTTTTCATTAAAAAATAATTCCTCCAATTAAGCAAATAACCCATTTGTAATCTTGAAATTCAAGCCTTAAAGTTACAAAGGCTTGTAGAAAGACATGATGAAGGTTTAGAATTTATCAATTAATAAAACTGTTTCTATTAGAACAAGAAAAATGAAAAACGATGAGAAAAAAATAAAATTAAAAAAACCTTTGCACACAACATTACTGAGATTTATTTTCAATTACAGTTCCCTCCTGAAAAAGTGCATACATCATGCAAAAGTCATCAAAATGTTCTTGTTCACTGCCTTAGAATTTTTACCCATACAATTTACGTGAAAATAGTGTTAAACCTCAATTAAAAGATGTTTAGTATGCAGTGGTCAAAAGGACTGACTGCCAATTCTACAATTACATTACTATTTTACATGATCTGCTGCAACAAATATAAGGATTATATCCCTCAAAAATTTTCCATTGTGTATTACAAAGGTGACATTACTATGGTTCTCTTGACTTCTTTTGTAAAAGGACAACACTTCTCCTACATGAAAACATCAAAAGAGCGAGAAAGGAAAGGGAAAAAGAAAAAAAAAAGATTTTCCAAAAAGTATTGAGATGAGAATTTGTTTTAGAATATTCACATGCTTATGCATCTTTTTCCATGTATTAGGTGCATAACACTTTTTTCCGCTCCGGATTCTTGAAACAATATGTATTACCCATTGCATATTTGCCACAATTATTCCAGAAGTTAAATATTTTAAGACTCGGAAGCTCTGTGCCAAATGCAGGAACTAGGGATTAGTAAATATGTAAACTGGAAAAGATTCACAGAGTTCCAAGTGGGAGGAATTTGTCCCTCTCTCCCTTCATAACTCATCCCCTCCAGGTAAAGGTATGTTAGCCCAACTACTGAAACTCAGTTGAGCAACTAACAGAAATTGAAAAGTATAAGCTCCACAAAGAATAATCTCTGACACAGAGTAATAAGCCATGCTGTGAAGCTCTAGGGTAAGAAGAGAGAATTTTTTTCATGATAATATGAAAATTCTTCCTCCACTGCAGATGTTATATGCTACATGATAGTGGAATTCTGATGCAATAATTTATATTGTAGTACCAGGAGAAAATTGTTAGAAAAGAAAAAATTTATACGAAAACAACACTCCATTATTGCATAACAAGAGCAGTATTGTATACAGCATAGTGTCATAAAAAACATGCGTACAACCTATCAAAGTAGGCATGAAATAAAATAACAAGGAACAAGCCATATTAAGCAGTCTCAATAAGTACATAACATAAATGAGGTGTAACAATATTACCCGAGCCTTCCCATCCCCAAGTATTTCTGTTAGCCTTCCCGTCCAATAACAATTATCAGTCCACCAATCAACCAAATCCCCCACCTTCCATACATCATTGGCAATAACAACCACTTCTGTAATGTTGTTGACATCAGGCATTTGACTTTCACAAAATATAGGAGGAAAGGATGGGCGAACCATTATTTGTCTTTTCATCTCCTTCGATCTTGAACATATTTCAAAACTAAGGCATTTACCAAAAATAGACTTAGTACAAAAATCAGCAGAACATAATACCATTAGACTTGATTCTCAGAAAATTAGTGGGTCAGTGAACTTAGCCGCAAAGTGTATTTTGCACTCCTTCGGACCAAAATGAGGAGATTTCCTTTCAAATTTAGCACCAGATCTGCTCCTGCAAAAGAATATCTAAAATCACATAGTATGTAAGTCTTTGTGATTTGGGAGGACTGATGACTATATTATTGTCAATTTCAACAACAAAACATTATCACCCAAGAAGTTGGAAAGGTCAGGATAGTGTTACCACTTATCTAACAGCATATTCTTTGTTGCTTATCTGATAATACACTATCTTTCATCCACAGATATATTTCATTGGTCACAGATTCATCAGATCAAATAAATATAAGCCCATCTAAGAAATGACTTGGGATATGAAGAACTTAACTGGCACAAGAGGATTAATAGTTGATAACAAGGACCTATCCTAATCCTAATACATGCTAATTCTGCTCTATCATAATTAGTGACTCTTTCCAGCTTCCATCACATTCATTTTCCTAATTTGAAGTACTCAAGCATGGTGAGTTGCCTACGACAACAACTAATCTCATAGGCAAGTGAAAGTTTCCCTCCTCTTCTGATACTTTAAACAGTAATAGTACTTATAGAAGGGAACTACTTATTGCATAACATCTAGGAAGTCCGAAATGATAAATGTGTGTGACATAAATATACAGTGTGCAACAACAACATTAACATTCGCATTAACGCTAAAATCAGAGGAAACACAAATACATATTTCTAAAACTACCAAAAATGAATACAAATGTGGACAACTCTCAAATTTTATCCATCTTCTTCTTCTTCTCCTCAATTATGTACTTGTGAACTCTTTCAGCTTTACTTTTCATCTCCTCTATCATCTCCTCTGTCGAATCAAGGATCTGCTTCCGCAAATAAACCTCCATATAATCAAACCACTCCCCCAGTGTCATCTTCGCCAAATCCGCCTTTTGCTCTTGAACCCCATTGTCCACTTTATCCTCAACCTTATCATAACTTTCTTTAACATTTCCCTGTTTCGCCACTTCCTCTGATTTCAAGTTTTCTTTACCATCAACTTGACCTTCACAAGTCTTGGATACTTCCTCTGGTTCCAGATGTTCTTTCCCTCCAGTTTCAACTTCACTACTCTGCGGTGGCATTTCCTGTAATTTCTTCTTCCTTCCTCTAACTTTTTGAGTAATTTTACCCTCAGTCGCCGCCGTCTCTCCAAAATCAAATCCTAAAGTCAATGCGTTCATCCGACTCCGAGTGACTCTCACACCAGCAGTCAGGGACACATTCGTCTTTTCCTTACCATCAACTTGAACTTGACACTTCTTCGATGTTTTCTTACCTGGTCTAAAATTTTCTTTACCATCAACTTGAACTCCAAGTACTTCAAGAGGTTCCAAATTCTCTTCACTCTCAATTTTAACTTTGCCGCCATCCAGTGGCATTTCCTGTAAATCTTTGCTCCTTCCCCGTTTGGTAATTTTACTCTCACTCTCAATCTCTTCACCCTCTTCTAGTTCCAAATTCTCCTTACTTTCAATTTGAACTTCGACACTCTCCGGTGGCATTTCCTGTAAATTCCTGTTTCTCCCCCTACCCTTTTTGGTAATTTTACTCTGATCCTCAATCTGTCCACCTTCTAATCCCAAAGTCTCGACGGGTTCCGCCTCCGCCTTCTTACGACCCCTAGTCGCCCTCACCCCGGAAGTCGCGGGCACATTCGCTTGACGCCTCGGATTCCTCTTCGGCTTCGCGACCGACTCATTCTGGCTGTCCATCATGGTCATCTGGACCGAGATAGTGGTGCAATCTCCGAGTTTAATGGTGTCGTTTTCGCGGAGATCAAAGGGGGTGTTAGGTGGAAGCGTCATAGAGTTGAGAAAGGTTCCGTTGCAGGAATCCAGGTCTTGGATAGTCCATTTACCCGACACGGATTCGATAATGAGGTGCTTAGACGAGATGCCTTCGTCCTTGATGGTGATATCATTGCCGCGCACGATTCGGCCGATTCAGATTTTGGATCCGGGTTTGAATTCTATGGTTTCGCCCGAGCGTGGTCCCCGGACCATTATCAGCTTCATACCTGGTGGCTCCATGAATGTTGTTCTTTCTCCAATCAAATGTGTGATTGAGATGGAGATCGGAATACATGCATAGAAATTTTTGAATTTAGGACAGGCGGCAGAGGGATCCCTTTCGGTTCGTTTCAATTTTCAAAATCCCCATGCGGGGCGCGTGGCTGTGATTCATTAATCCGCTCTCAACACTCATGGGCCTTGTATTTTTTAGGCCAAGCCCACTAAAAGGCGAGATCAGCCCGATTTCTTTTTATACCAAGGCCTTTATTAAGTGAAAATAGCGATTTTTTTTTAAACAAACATGTTATATTATTAATTGATATATATACATCAATTAGTTGCTAGCAAATTTACCTTTTTGCATAGAAACGCTGTAAGGTGCCTCCCTCTTCATGTAAAAGTTTGTACCAGACACGATCGGTCCCTTTAGCCCATTGATACCGTACCATAATGACTATAATGGTAAATTACAAAAATAGAATAAAATAAATTCAAATAAGCAACCAAATAAGTCATGACAAAAATGTAATTAAGCAGGCTAATCAATGGCAAATAATTATCCATTACGGGTGGCGTCCGTAAATTATAACTTGTAGATCTGCAAATCTCGAATTATGGACGCATATAGTATGAAACTGCACGTCGTAACGTACAGGCCCTGGCAGCAGAAGGGTTCAATATGGTCATACCTAGAATATGTATCGGAGCTGGCTATCATAGATATCATCCTGACTGATGTTATGAAATTTCTGAGGAAACTGAACGAACGCTAACGAGGAAGAGATTTTGGGATCAATATGGAAACACATGGCTTGCCAAGCCGAAGTTGGGTCGTTGCAATACATGTCACAGTCTAGCATCAATATATAGGGAGAGTTGCTCATTACACCAGAAACCCGGAGCTACAACATCAAAAATATAGACACCGTTAAAAGGCAAGAAAAAATATGTATATATATGCACCATATGTGTGTGTGTGAGTGTGAATGATTAGAAAAGATCATACAAGAACGTTTAAGGCTCCAGCCTTGAAATTGTGTGGATGAGAAGGCCTTTTCTCACAGCAACATAGATAAGGAGAGGCATCTTATTATTAATTTGTTGTTCTTGATTTGCTGCTTCATTATAGTTTTCTCTTATCACCTGAAAAATTGTGTGGATGAGAAGGCCTTTTCGTCACAGCAACATAGATAAGAAGAGGCATCTTATTATTAATTTGTTGTTCTTGAATCAATTATTATAGTTTAATATCACCTGAAAAATATGCGTATGTGTGAATCAATTATATATAATTTAATAACCAGATTCTGCAGAAAAATGAAATCACCAGTGGTTAAAAGTACTCTCAGTAGCGAAAACACAAAAAAAAACACACACACATTAAGTTATTAATAACTCTTTTTTAAAAAAATAGCTCTTTTAAGAATTCGCCATATGATTTTGTCAACTTGATATTTTACCTTTATTTTAATATGTTTACTCACTTTTTTTTTAAAAAGAAAAAATTGTGAATCTTAAAAGTTTACTTTTATGACTTTTGGTCCCTCCGGATTCTCAATTTTTGGCTGCAACTAAAGTTTTGATATGATGGAGACCATAATATAACAATAACAAACTCAAGAGAAGTCGTATGTCATAAAAACAGTGAATCAATAAGGACCAAAGATTAAATGAGTAAAATTTTAGTTTAATCCTTATGTCCCTTTATTACTTTTTATGAGGGTCTCTGTCTGTGGAAGTAAGATTCAATGCAGTGATGCCAAAAGAGTCAAAATTATATATATATATATATATAAAATTACCCATCTTTCATATATAATCACCCATCTTGATTCTTGATTGATAAGAATATGTACCCCTAGCCTTGGATTATTGTGAAGTAGATAGTTTTATCAGCATTTGTGTTGAACTAATTATTAATTGTCGGGTTGCAAGTTTATTTAATAATCGGTTGGCTTGGCTTATGTCAAATTAATTTATTCCATTTTCACTATTTAATAGTTTATTTAATAGTTAACTTTAGATTAGGAATTAACTTATGTCCGATAAAAAATTAATAACAATAATCTACTTGAGATACCTTTTTTTTTTTTTAATAATTACAATTTAGGAGCCCACTAAGTTACATTCAACTGTAACTTAACATTTGCCTACAATCTATGTATATCTATTATAATTTGAAATTCATTAATACTCTAGATTTATACATTTATATTACAACAAATAAATCATTAAAATAATAAATTAATTTCATCCGCGTATGAAGACATATGAAATTGTTTATTAAATAGTAAAAAAAGATAATTGGATGATATGAATTTTTTTTTCTTTTTGTTTCTTTGTTTATGATTGGATAGGATGATATGATATGAGATGATATGATGTTAGTGGTGATATTTATCCAAAACATCCCGATTAGTCTGTTACATATCTTATTTTTTAAAGATTGATAGAAAAGCAAGGATATGGGCTCGTGTGAGTAGGAAACAGCTAGCTGAAAGTGTCTACTCTCGTTTTATCAGCAACTATGGGTTTGAATCTACGAGAAATTCCAGAGAATTTTTGCTACACTGAGATTTTCTGTCTACGCTTGTTCTATCGACAGCTATGGAGTTCAAATCTTCAAGAAATTTTAGAGAAATTTTACTAAGCCTGAAATTTTCTTTTCTTTCTTGACGAATAAGGAGAAAAAAATTGGGTTAAAAGAAAATGTTGGGGCTGCCACTTTAGGAAGATATGCTCGTAGGTTATTTATTAAATCTAACATAATATATATTTTTGTAATTATTATGTAGAAGTAAGTTCCTTAATTTTAAAAAAATATATAATTTATTAAAATAATTTTTTATTTAATAATATATCAATGTAATGAAAAAATAAGAGTGTCCTCGACTGAAAATACTTATATACATGAAATATGTGAAGTAATAAATTATTTTAATCAACAAGTTAAGATGTCATAATAATAATAATATACAAAGCATGTGAAAATCATAATGATTAATAATCATCGATCTTGGACAATTTTTTAAAGCATATCAGTTAGTGTTTATTAGTAATTCAATATCATTTATTCATTGTTGTTCTGTGTGTGTGTGTATAATCCGAAATGTTCGGAGAGATTGGTGGCAACGGGATAGTGGGGTTGCTTCTTGCTAACAAAAAAATTAAAGAAGAAGTCATTAATAGACTTCGAAAAATGAGTCCACATGAGAGCTAGCTAATTTATGCAGATCATCATCGCTGCTTGCTTGTGCGATAATTAATCTTCTCTAATCATATGAGGTACGTGAATTGAAGTAATTAGGCTGTGTGGTGCAATATATATGCTAAAATGCATGCTAATTTATTAATACGTACAGTGCGTAAAAGATGTGGGAATTAATTCCATGTGGGGTTTTAAAGTAAAAAACTTTTATATATTTAGCATCACAACTTTAATCATGTGAATGCATAATTATTAGCAAAACAGCGGCAACCATGCATATACAAGACGCCATAAGTGCGGTGGCGAACTCTTACCCCTCTTCTTTTTCTTTTTTTTCTTTTTTCTTTTTTTGTGGGGGGGGGGGGGGGGTGGTTGGTCAAGTAACTAGCTACATATATATTTCGATTTGTAAAAAGAGGGAACAAGATGGTATAGAAAGGTAAGCAGATTGATGAAATTAAAGTGTTATGTCATTCGAGCCCTTCGCTTTTCTGACCCCTGCATTTTGTCACGATATGTAAATCTATGTATAAGTAGCATTCAACTATAATTATTTGTCTTGCAACAAATATATAAATTTGTTCATCAACTCTCAATTTTGTGTTTTTAAAAATACTTTTTCGTATTTATTAGTTAGGATAATTTAGTCATATATATGAGCATGGTGATGCTTTTTCGTATACTAGTTTCTGTTGATCTGTAAAGTAGACAAATTTTTTATACTCAAAGGGTGCTGCAGCACTAATACTTTTGAGCATAAATAACAGATGGTTACAGCTAAGGCTGTTTAATAAAGATAATTAGAGAGAAGGGAAAAGCTTTAATTTTATAACAAGATGAATAAATTAAAAGGAAAGCTGATCAGAAGCTAGCTAGTTAATTTGTTAAGCTGCAGCAGCACGGTTTGCCACATGCGAAGCACTTCTCGATTTAATCCATATGATCCTGAATTTGAGGTAGCCACAAAAGTCCTGGCACACTTTACCGGTTTTTATATGTTTCATATGTATGATGCACATAGATTATTTCCCCAGTATTTTTTTTAATATTGATTAAACATCATATTATTATATTACACAGATATATTTACAATAACTACTATTATAACAGACATTACATACACTGGTAATTACAATCAGATATACATTCTTGAGACTTATATTATTATATTAAATTTTATGAAGTACATTCCCAAGACAAATAATCTCTACAACAACTGCTATTAAACAGACATTACATACACTGATAATTACAATCAAATATACATTCTTGGGTATTATATTATTACATTAAATTCTATGAAGTACATGCCGAAGACAAATAACCCCTACAACAACTACTATTATAGCAGATATTATATACACTGATAATTATAATCAGATATACATTCTTGGGTCTTATATTATTACATTAAATTTTATGAAATACATGCCGAAGCCAAATAACCCCTCACAGGGAAAAGATGTCTCTACTCCATTCGTATTTTGCAAGAGAGAAAGATGTTTTAAATATGTAAATATATAGCCCCCACAAAAGATTATTACATTAAATTCTATGAAGTACATGCCCAAGACAAATAACCCCTACAACAACTACTATTATAACAGACATTATATACACTGATAATTACAATAAGATATACATTCTTAGGACTTATATTATTATATTAAATTCTATAAAATACATGTCGAAGACAAATAACTTCTCATTAAAAAAAATGTCTCTACTCTACTCACACTTTGCAAGGGAGAAAGATTTTTTAAATATATAAATATATAGCCCCCACAATGCTTTTGTGAGGGCAGTAGCCTATCACTTTTATAAAAATATCTTTACTCCACTCACAATTTATAAAGAAATTTTTTTTTTTTAAATATATAAATATATAGTCCTATAAAAATTTTATAGGAACTTAAACTATTGCACTCACAGGTACAAGGGCAGCAACCCATCACTTCGACCGGCGATTATTTCCCCAGTATTGATGTCAAAAGTCAGCTGAATTAAGTTTGGTTCCTTACAGTAACGGCCAAAGCAAACTTTTTTTTTCCCTCTTCGACACAACCTCCTAGAATTTTAATTGAAGAGTCAAAGTTAGAGTACTTTTCATTGGTATGTGGCCTAATAAATTCTTTAATAGAAGTAGATGAGTCGAAGACCAACAGTTTGCTTTGCAATGGGATACTCGGAATATCAATCTCTTATGCTTGGAAAGAATCAAAGAACAAGAACCAAAAAGACTTGTCCACTGATCAAAGTTAATTTGTGCTGTCCACTTCCTCTTTTCTATGGAATCTTAATGAGGGCCCTCAACATTGTTTATGGGTTGTGCCAAAATCTGTTCTTCTTTGATTTTCGCTTCATTCTCAACTTGAGGATCATGTGAATCTTTTCTCGTAGCAATATTAGATGAAGAATTTGTTAAAGGAGAAAGTTTAAGGTAAAATGGTGATAAAATTGTGATGTAGGACGTCATTGGCCGCGTTGGATTTGGATTTTGCCTAGTCAAATTACTTCAATTCTTAGGAGCTTAAAATTCAATTTAAAAGGTCTTAATCTGTTTATTAATTATAGAAAACCTTGGACATTAACTAATCTTAATATTTCAGTAGGAAAGTCAAAATAAAATTCTGATTTCTTGCTTCAAATTAAAGGAAGGTTTAACAAATTCGTTTGTAAATTAGTATTTTTCAATCAATGAAGCTATATTTCTGCACTTCTTTTTCTCTATCTTTTTCGTTTTTGTTTCATCTTATTCTTTCGAAAGCACCCAGAGGGCATTCATAATATCTGATAATGTACATTATCAAGTTTCTTCAACAAACTTTCTTGGTTGCTGTAGAATTAAGTGCCATTCTTAATGCTAATGAGACTGAACATCACACATTCCCTCACCAAAATTTCAGCTCCACTTGACCACTCTTCATAATCAATAAATGCGGATTCCCAAGGCATCTATCTTGGAATTGAAAATGGGGGTCAAAAGTCCACTTGACTGCACCACTATGCTAATTTTTATGATACTTTAAATTTTTAATCAGTAGTTGAAAGTGCTTCTGATCATTAATTTAACGGTTTCAATTTCAGTTGTCAAAGATACTGCTCTCATAAGTTTCCTTATTCTACATTTTCACCCTTAAATGTAAACTAATATTATAATCCCCTACTTCCTCTGCTTCATCTTCTATATAAACAATTGCATTTCCCCCTTTGCTTACCATATTCTCACATTCACTTCTTGTCTTCCCTCCCTTGAATTCACTTAATTTCTATTTTACATTTTAGGCAAGAGATAATGGCAATTCTTGGCTATATCATAATAGCCCTTTTCACAGTTTTTAAAGCAGCTGTTGGAAAAGGAGCTGGGTGGACTAATGCTCATGCTACCTTCTATGGAGGTGGTGATGCTTCTGGCACAATGGGTAAGTTTCAGAAAGAAAAAAGATTGATGAATCAAGTAGATGTTTTAATTGTTATATAATGAAAGTTTAATTTGTTAAATGATCGATACAGGTGGGGCTTGCGGGTATGGGAATCTTTACAGCCAAGGTTATGGAACAAACACAGCTGCAGTGAGCACAGCTTTATTCAACAATGGGTTGAATTGTGGAGCTTGTTATGCTATTAAATGTGTAAATGACAATAGATGGTGCTTACCAGGCTCCATTATAGTCACTGCCACTAATTTCTGTCCGCCAAATTTTGCTCTCTCTAATACCAATGGAGGTTGGTGTAATCCTCCCCTTCATCACTTTGATCTCTCTCAGCCTGTATTCCTCAAAATCGCTCAGTACAAAGCCGGCATAGTTCCGGTTCAATACAGGAGGTAAAAATATATGAAATGAAACGAATCAAGATTCGTTAATTCTCTCACTTTCACCTGTACGTGCAAATTAAATACAGGCGTACTGATGTTCTGAACTCTTGATAACTTCAGGATTGCCTGCAAGAAGAGTGGAGGGATCAGATTCACAATCAATGGACATTCTTACTTCAATCTAGTGCTGATAACAAATGTTGGTGGAGCAGGTGATATTGTTGCTGTGTCCATAAAAGGTTCTAAAACTGGCTGGCAAGCATTGTCTAGGAATTGGGGGCAGAACTGGCAGAGCAACTCTTACCTCAATGGCCAAGCCCTGTCTTTCAAGGTCACAACAAGCGATGGCCGCACTGTCATCTCCAATAATGTAGCTCCAGCCAACTGGAATTTTGGCCAAACTTACAGCGGCCGCCAGATCTAACTCACCAGCTAATTAACCATAATCACACTTCCATCTCCAGTTCTCCCATAATTAAGTAACCTCTAACTTCAGCAAGACTTCACTTTCTTTTCTTTTCTTTTCTTTTCTTTTTTTCTATGGTCTTTTTACCGAAGTATATATATTACAAGTAGTAGCAGACTTGATCAGGTGACTGAATCACTTGCAAATTTGCTCGCTTCATCATTTCTCATCAAGTGTAACAAGGTTAAACATGGTGGGCATTTTTAACATAGCCGCCGTGTGGATTTTTGCCTGACTATATGTCTTTGTTGGGCTCCGTATCTGAGTCAATCGAGGCTATCTACAAATAAAACAGCAGAAGGCCTCTCTGCCTCTACTATATATACATTTATTTATATATAGGCTTCAGTTTTTCTAATGTGTGGTGGTTTTGTGAATTGTGGAAATGAATTTGGCTGAGGCGAAGAACGTTTTCACCCGCCCGAAGTTGGTTGGCTTTGCTTCTGATATGATATTGGTTAACTTTAGGCTTGTAACTGTGAGACAGAGAGAGGAAAACATGTTTCAACATGTTAAAGAGAGTTACCCCAAGTTGTAAAAGGCTTGTTGCTTGAGTTTTGTTTAGATATATATAGCGAAGAAAGAATAATTACTTGGGAGTGTTATCAATGGCAAAACTATATATATGCTGGCTTCCAGTTCTGCTTTATTAATCTCGATCTTTTGAGATTATTTGTATACCAAATTAAAGTACAACTATGCATATAATAAGTTCAACAATCTATCTTAGCAGCAGACGTTCGCATTTTATAATAAAAAGTAAGGACTTGTTACATACATATATTTCAGCACACTACCATGCCATTCCATGAGTTGGATCTCAAGGAAGCGCCTAGAAGCAAGCACATAAGATAAGACATGAGCGGCTAACTGGGAAAGATAACAAAGTTAAAGAGCAAGCTAACTGGTGCCTGGGGTTGAGAAATCAATTAATGTATTGGTAAATGTAAGTTTGACCACAAAGGAAGCTTTATGGAATCTTGGAACCACACCATGAAACTGGTGATTGCTTGCTCACACAGCTAATTCCTCCATCTTCAATGCCAAGTCTCTCAACTTTTGAGTTTGAGATCTCACCATTCTTAACAATGTGGATCTCCCTATTTATATATATATATATATATATATATATATATATATTAATAATGTATGTGTGTGTACGCAGTGATTGATTATACAACCATCAGGATTTTTCAATCTCAGTCCTTATATAACAATTGAACCAACATGCAATGCAAACTCCCTTTCCAAAATGATTCTTTATTCAGAAATCCTGTGCATTTTAAATGCTCGATGCATCCTATATTGTATATGGCTCTTTGGTGATTCAAAAATACAATATTTCTATATATTATCTAAAGTGAAGTACTAAGGATGCTTTTGATATGCACAATAAGATAGGATGAAATAAGATGAGATAGAATGGAATGAGATGGGATGTGATAGAATGGAATTATATTATATTTAATAATATTTTCTGTTTGGTATAGTTCATGATTAGATTGGACTTTAAAAATAATTTTATTATTAAAACTAATTAAAAATAAATAAACATTTATTTACTTATAATTCAAAGGAATTGTTTACGAATTACAAGTGAAAGTTCACTTAATATTAAATAAAAAACCTTTTTAAATTTAAAATATTTTTATTTATAATAATAAAATATTTTTATTTTTTATTTATAATAATTTATATTAACATTAAAGTTTTTATTTTTATTATTAAAACCTTAAAAATTTTGTATTATATATTACACCAATGATATTATTTAAATATATATCATTTGTTTAATTATTTCTATTATTATATTATAATTATTTAATAATTTATAAGTTTGTAAAAAATATAACTTAATCTTTTTAATACTAATTAAATAATTAATTTAGAATTAAAAAATTATTTAATAGTTATATAACTTAAAATAGTGTTGTAATTGAATGTCAAAATGAAATTATGATATTACAAATATTATTTAAATTAATTAATTAAATAAATATTTTTAACCTTACAAAATGCATATTTTATATTTTTATTGATTAAAAATAGGATTAATTTTTATTGTAATTCAGGTGAATGAAATTTATTAAAAATAAATTAAAATTTCATAAAACATTATTTATTTATGAAATATATTTGTTAAAAATAATTATACTAAATATTTTATTAATTTTATAATGAATTATATAATTTATAATTATATAAGTAATTATATAAGTAATTAATTTACTAATATTCAAGGGGGATGAGTGGGATAAGCTTTTTACAGTTTTGTATGATTAATGGATAGATCTCATAACTCTTATACTAACCTGATAGGATTTGGATTTTGCGGAACTAACCTATGCTCAATTTTTTAGAATTTTCTAGCATTTATGCATGTATCATAATATACAGTTAAGATTTTAATTAATTTTATATTATTATCTAATAATTACTAATTGTATTTTTGTAAAAAATCAACTTAACACTGAATTCAAATCCCGTGCTATAATTTTCTCAAAGAATAAGCTTGAGATTAGACAAAATTTATCCAATCCCAAGAGTTATCCTACATACCAAACAAGTCCCTAGTTAACAGCTCCATATATAACTAATTTTTAGGTTTCGTGAGAGTCTTTCTTCTCGTTTTTCTCTGAAAAATAGAATAAGAGTGTCAGAATAAGTCGCTATGACTTTTCAAGTCACCCACTAAGTGTTGGGTGTTTTTAGTTAGATAGTATTATCAAAGTTTGTTCTCTTTATCTCAATTTAAGCTTTTCCTCAGTGGTTGGGCAAGAGTGATAAAGCATTTGACAATAGTAGGCGGTGAGCAAAGCCACAATCCTTTTGTCAGTGTTCTCAGTGGTGTCTTTAAAAGATAAACATTGAGGAACTAATAAAGAAGTCAAAAGCAATATCCTTATATGGAGAAAAAAAGAGGAAAAGTAACTTTTAAAAGCAAAATGAAGGAAAAAGGTAAGAAGATACTTATAGGGTGCTTGGTGGGGAAAGTGTTGCTGAACAAAAAAGTGAAAAAAGAGGGCTTTAAAACAACCTTACTATCAGTGTGGAAAACAATAAAAAAAAGTCAAAATTGAAGAAATAGGGGAGAGCATCTTTATATTTTAGATTGGGAATGAATATGATAAACAAAAAGTGTTAGCACAGGCGCTATGGCATTTTGACAAAGATTTAATTGTTCTAGCTTAACTAATAGGCACAAGTGTAGTAACAAAACAAAATTTTACATGTGTTATTTTAGATCCAAATTGTCAAAGTACCCATTATGTGCATGGATGTGTAGACGATGCGGGAGTTGGGCGAATCTATTGGAAGGGTTAAAGAGATTGCCACAGATAACCAAAGATGTGTAAGGGGCATACTTTGGCAAGTATATCAAGCTATGTATCTTTGTAGACATTAATAAACCATTAATGAAGGTTTTGTTTTTTAAACAAGAGGATAAAAAATAAGATAGATAGTTAAAAGCAAGAAGAAAATAAAAACGCAGAGAAAAGCAAAGAAAATGAAGCAAAAGATATCCCCATGCTAGTATGGTATAAAATGTTACCTGACTTTTGCTATATCTGTGGCTACATTGGACATCAATATAGAAAGTAGACTAAGTATAAAAACTAGTTGAGAGAGGAAATGGCATATGGGCCATGGCTAAAGGCCCTTGACATAGTAGACAAGCTGAAGCAAAAAAAAGGAAAAGGAAGGTAGAAGAATAGAGCACGAAAAGCAAAGTTAGACTTGCTCAACAATAATGGTACAAGGAAAACATGATACTTTAGGTAAAAATAAATGAGCAACCCAAAATCCAGAATAAGCGAGTAAGGTTAAGATCCATCACCAGAGAAAGGTTTCCGAATATGTTAGAACAGAACAATAAAATGCATTTAGGTACAGTTGGAATTGATTTGATTTTAAGAGGGAACTAGAATTAGATGGGAAATGAAAAACATTTTGAGAGGAAAATGAAAAGTGAAATCTAAAAAAAAAAAGTTAAAGGAAATGAATTTAATTGTCCTTAGCCCAAAATAGTGGGAGACCTAAAAGTGAAATTAAATGTAGAAAAAAAAAACAAATTCAATACGGGAAAAGTAGATAGGTAAGAGACAACAACAAAGCCCGAGAAACGCAAATGGAAGTAGTAAGCTAGAAGCACGGTAAGGCCAATTAACCTCAAGAATAGACTAGTAACAATAAAAAGCCCTGATGAAGAAATTTTTTTTGGATAGCCCAGAAATAAAAAAGAAAAGAATAGACAGCCCAACTCAGCAAAACATAGCCTCCTCTCCAAAGTGCAAATTGAAGTTGGGAATACAAAGCAATAGAGAAAATGGACGTAAATCAATTATTATGGAAGAATCAATAGTGGCAGTAGATCACTAGCCCCCCTGACAGCCATAAAGATCATAAACTGGAATGTTTTCAAGTTGGGGAATGATCAAGCACTCTGAGAAGCCCAAAAAATTCTTCGTATTTATAAGCCTCAGTTGATGTTTGTATTTGAGACAAAGCTGAAGTCTAAGCAAATGATGGACAAAGGTAAGAAATTGGAGTTTGATAATTGTTTTACTATCAAGATAAGTGGTTTTGGAGGCATTCTAACTTTGTTGTGGAATGTTGAAACTGTAATGGATATAAAATTGTATAGTAAGCACCATGTAAATACTATAGGTCATGTTGAAAATGGTAATTATTGGCATATATGGTCACCCTAAGTTTTCCCAAAAGCATCATATGTAGAATTTGTGGCATAGATTAGCAAGTCTGTCATCACTGCCTCGGCTTTGTTTTAGAGATTTTAAGGAAATTTTGCAACTAAATTAGAAAATGGGGAACTATATATGTGTTTTAGTAGTGAATGATTTTAGAGAGGCCATTAGATTTTGTGGTTTAAATGATTTAGGCTATATATGGTTGAGTAGAAGGATTGGCCCTTAGCTGGTGGAGGAAAAATTAAATAGATTTTTTTATTGCAAAAATTGTGAAAGGGTGTTTCATAAAAATTCAACTATGAACTATATGACATAGATATCAGACCACAATCCAGTCATAATGGAAGTGGAATAAAAAGATCGAGCGATCAAGTATAGTAAAAGAACTTTCCAAAGATTCCATTATGAATACATGTGGAGCCTATACGAGAGGTGTAAAAAAATTGTAAAGTAAAAGTGGATAGACAATTGTGAATGGAATTACGAGGATTTGGTGTCTTTGTTCTAGAAAAAGGCAAAGGATTCGATAGCTGAACTAAAGCTATAGGGCAAAGATGAATTTGATGGAAGGAAAAAGACATTTAATCAGCCACTTCATCAGCTACAAAACATTAGAGAAAGCCATGAGCAGTATGTATGTGAGAATAAATTAAGCACGTTAAAAGACAGCTAGATGGAATTTTGTTAGAAAATTAGATATATTGGAGGCAAAGGTTTAGTGTAGTATGACATTAAAGAGGCAATAAAAACAAACATTTTTTCCATTCCAAAACTTCAACTAAGAAGATGAAAAATACAATTAAAGGGCTTCCAAATGAGAACAACAAGTGGACAATTGAAGCAAATGAGATAAAAAGACTCTTTTATGAACATTTTGTAAATATTTTCACTTTAACACATTCTACTCAAATTCAGTTAGAGAAAGCACTAAAAGATATGCCAAGGACAGTGATTGAAAGACATGAAGAAGCAGCTGAACCAAGCATTTACAGGGAGAATATAGTTATAGCTTTGAATCAAATGCATCCAACAAAAGCTCTTTGCCCTGATAGATTACTAGTTGTTTTCTTTCAAAAACAGTGAAAAGTTGTTAGTGAGGGAGTCATATCCACATGCCTGCACATTCTAAATGAAGGAGGTAACATTACACTTTTGAATCACATTTATATTGCCTTACTTCCTAAGATTGCAAAGCCTCACAGCGTGGTATATTTTAGACCTATTAGCTTATTAATGTTATTTATAGAATAGTAACTATGACTATAGCTAATAAGTTAAAACAAATTCTGGATTTTGTATCTCACCTACTCAAAGTACCTTCATTGCAAATAAATTCATTACGGATAACATAATTATTGCTTATGAGTGTTTGCTTAAAATAAGACATATTAAAGGGAAAAAAAAAGTAGCTTGATGGCTTTAAAATTAGATATTAGTAAAGCTTATAATAGGTTGGAGAAACATACAACAGAGACGTTGAGTTTTGCCTCAAAATGGGTAGACTTAATAATGAGATGTGTAATTACCATTCTTTCTTAATGTTGTTTAATAAGGTAGCTAAAGGCCTAAATCAACTTTAAAGAGGTTTAACAAAACGTTGTCCTTTGTCTCCATGCTTATTTATCTTATGTGTAGAGATTTTCTCAAATCTTTTAACTCAAGCTGAGAGGAAAAATCTGATCAAAGAACTGAGATTTAGTAAAGAGTTATCCATCCATCTTTTTTTTTTTTTACAGATGATAGTATGGTTTTTTTACAAAATCTATTGTTGAAGATTGTCCAAGCCTAAAGAACATATTTGATTGTTTTGCTGCTGTATTAGGTCAAATTTTCAGTTATGAGAAATCTTCTATGCTCTTTAGTGGAATTACACAATCAGCACAATGGCTATAATCAAGAATCTCTTTCAACATCAAGTTATATAGCTAAAATTATAAATTAATTTATAA
This sequence comes from Atalantia buxifolia, assembly GCA_030444775.1. Taxonomy (NCBI): domain Eukaryota; kingdom Viridiplantae; phylum Streptophyta; class Magnoliopsida; order Sapindales; family Rutaceae; genus Atalantia; species Atalantia buxifolia. The sequence continues at coordinate 31,867,622 of CM059832.1, read as the reverse complement.
GCTTAAATGAAAAAAATTTATAAGCTTTGAATTTTTGAGCATGCGTTGGTTCAAGTAATAACTAATACCTCAATGTGACAAATACCAGCTCTCAAGATGCTTCTTCCTAACTTTCAATTCAACCCAAGATTCCAATGTTACATCTTAAAAATCAGAGGCTATTATATATTCATTGCCCAAACAATCAACAATGTCTTGTTAATGGAAGAAATCAAATAAAAAATAAAAATAAAAAAAGCGGCTTAGCTAACATGAAAAGTATCTTGGATTGTCTTATATGGTAGAGAGGAAAAAGTTGAGTTTCTTCAATGATATCAAGCTTAGAGTCCTAAGCAAGATTTCTAATTAGCAATATAAGATGTTTTCAAGAAGGGGAAAAGAAGTGCTTATCATAGCGTGGCTCAGGCAATTACTGCTTCTGCCATGAGCACGTTCCGTTTGCTAGTGGGATTATATGAAGATATTTAAAAAGCTATTATAAGATTCTAATGAAATTAAAAACCAGATCATAGTCAATTCATTAGTCCAAATGAAAAAACATATGCCAAGCAAAATACAGAAGAGGGTTGGGTTTTAAAGATCTCACAAGTTTCAATCAATTTTTAATGATAAAACAAGGCTAAATAATCATTCAAAAAATTAAATCTCTAGTGGTAAAGGTGTTGAAAGCTTGGTATTTCAAAAATAATGATTTTTTAAAATGCAAAATTAAGATTAAAACCATCATAATTTGGGTAAAGCATTTTATGGGGGAGACAAGTTATTCAAAAGAGAATGAGTTAAATGGTTGGAGATGGAAAAGAGTACTCAGATATATCAAAGCTGTTGAATACTAAGGCCTACTACTCCCCTCCAAAATTATCCATAAAATCAATAGTATCTGAGTTAATAGATGGAAAGAGTTGTTGATTCAGTAAAACTTTTTAAAAGAAAATGTACAACATATTTTAAAGATCCACTACCAAGAGTTCCCAACCCAAATTAACTTTTATTGCACTTTGATAAAAGAGGAGAACACACAATGAAGAGTGGATACCAAGTGGCTTTAAAATTAAAATTTTCAGACCAACTCAGTAATTTAGATAGTGAGCAACTTTCATGGAATGTTATCTGGTCTTCAAAGCTACCAGCAAAGATTAAGATCTTTATATAGAGAGCAGTAAGAAACTTATTACCTATAGTAATGAATTTGTAGACAAAGAAGGTGTTACAAAGCCATTAACGTTAGAGGTATAGAAAAACAGAGGAGATTATATTTCATGCTCTTATTGAAAGTAAAGTTTCTCAGAACATATGGAGACTCACACCCTACAGAGAAGAAACCAAAGTGTTAGAGAGTAAAGATGTACTAAGTTTTGTGCTAAAAATAGTAAGAAAAATAAGCAAATCTGACTTAGAAATGATAATTGTATTATGTTTGGTTTCCTCAAGATTCTTCTCATCTTTAAAATAAGAAAGAAGATTCCCAAATATTAATAGAAAAAATGAAAGATGTGGTGCGTTCTTATAGCAAAATCAGACAACCACCTTTACAACCAACTCTGGGAAGGAAAGCTATAACAAATCAGCAATAGAGTCCCTCACTTATAAGATGGTTCAAAGCAAATGTAGAAGCAGAAATAAAGGAAGATTGCGATAAAGAAGGTTTGGGAGTGGTTATTAGAAAGTCTAACGAAAAATGTGTAGTAGCTACCATGAAGGCATCAATATTCCATGGAAGTATAGCTTGCGCAGAAGCTGAAGCCACAAGGCTTGGACTAGAAATTGCAAAAAACGCAGATTATTTACCCTAATTATCGAAATAGATTCTCAAAGGGTAGTAGAGCTGGTTTTGAAAAAGAGAGACACAAAGCCAAATTTTTTCGATTGTTTGTGAAACCCAAGAAACCTTGAAGAGGTTGAAACAAATCAAACTTCAAAATACTTCAAGAGCTTGCAATGAAGTAGCTCATTTTTTAGCAAAAACAGTTTTGGAACAAGCTAATTTTGTATCATGGCTGGATAATGTTCCAGCCTAATTTATGCATCTATTCTCATAATCTTATAAATGAAAGTTATAGTTTCATTTTTTTTATATAAAAAAAAAAACAGCTCCATAAATATTATATGCTAAAACTAAATGGTGCGTTGTAACGATACAAAAACTAGACACAGAAAATTTCAATCTCTTTTCTCTGTTAGAAAGCAAGTTCTATAAATATAGCATAAACTCTTTATCTATCTATACTTTAAACAAAGGACATTAAATGATTCACTGAAGATAATGTTGTATAACGTTTGAACTTGAAAACTTCTATTTGATTAATGACATAAACAAACTTAAACTCATAATGAGGTGTAAATTTTTGGAAAAAAAAACGATTCAGTTTCCAGCACCAAAAATAAAATTAACAGAAAACATCCAAACTATAGGCAAATCACAAATTATTTAACTACAAAACTCATATTATTATAACCAGGATGAAGATATATCTTCATTTTTTTATTTATATATAAAAATATTAATAAAATGGTGTTATTGATTATATGTATGTAATTTTTATGCATAAAAAAAAAGAAGTTAATAGAAAGTAAATAAATAATTAAAGATATAATACATGTTTGGTCGGGTTTAATGGCAAAAAATGCTTATCTATATATATATATATATATATATATATATATATTAATAAAAATATTAATAAAGCTAAGACTTCAAGAGATGATGTGATATCACCATTCTTTTTCTTTTTATATTCTCCATTATCTAAAATATTAGTGGATATTCTTTGTACATGTCTCTTCCTCTTTCTATTTAAATCCAACAATATGTAACCATTAATAATAATTAATTATAAGCCTTTTAAAACATTCATTTATTTTATTATGCTAGCAATTAAATTTTAGTGGCTTAAAGTATATCAACTAATTAACATAGGAAGAGAGGTTCTTTCATCTTTCTTCAACAATACCACTAGGGCCTAATTTTAATGTCATAATCTCATATTTAATTATACAACCTTTTGTTTAGTGCCTTTTGGTTTCTTCAAACTCTCTAAACACTAAATATTTAAGATTTGTTATGTTTAGGTTTTTTTTTTATTTAACCAACATGCTCTTTAGTGATGTGGTATCACTATTTCTCTTCTTTTTATATTCTCTATTATCTAAAATATATAAAATATTGATGGATATTCTTTGTACATGTCTCTTCCTTTTTCTATTTAAATTTAACAATATGTAACCATTAATAATAATTAATTATAAGTCTTTTGAAACATTCATTTATTTGGCATCACCATTCATCTTTTTTTTATATTCTCTATTATATAAAATATTTAAAATATTAGTGGATATTCTTTGTATATGTCTTTTCCTCTTTTTATTTAAATCCAACAATATATAACTATTAATAATAATTAATTATAAGTCTTTTAAAACATTCATTTATTTTATTATGCTAACAATTAAACTTTAGTAGCTTAAAGCACATCAACTAATTAACATAGCAATAGAGATTATTATTAATAATAATTAATTATAAGTCTTGAAACATTCATTTATTTTATTATGCCAACAATTAAACTTTAGTGGCTTAAAATACATTAATTAATTAATATAGGAAAGAAGATTTCTTTATCTTCCCTTAACAATGTCATTAGGGTCTAATTTTAATGTCATAATCTCATATTTAACCATGCAACCTTCTGTTTGGTGTCTTTTGGCTTCTTCAAACTCTATAAACATTAAGTATTTAAGTTTTGTGACATCACTATTTTTCATCTTTTTATATTCTCTATTATCTAATATATTGGTTGAGATTAAAAAATAATTACATTACAAATATTAAAAATAGAAAATAATTATTAGATTATAAAAGATTACATGTCTCTTCCTCTTTCTATTTAAATTCAACAATATGTAACCATTAATAATAATTAATTATAAGTCTTGAAACATTCACTTATTTTATTAAGCCAACAACTAAACTTTAATGGCTTAAAATATATCAACTAATCTATATATGAAGGAAGGTTCCTTTATCTTCCCTCTCCAATGCCAATAGGACCTAATTTTAATGTCATAGTCTCATATTTAATTATGTAACCTTTTGTTTAGTGTCTTTTGCCTTCTTCAAACTCTATAAACATTAAGTAATTACATTACAAATATTAAAAATAGAAAATAATTATTAGATTATAAAAGATTACATGTCTCTTCCTCTTTTATTTAAATTCAACAATATGTAACTATTAATAATAATTAATTATAAGTCTTGAAACATTTTTTTTATTTAACCAACATCCTCTTTAATTTAAAATATTCTTATGTTTTTATTTTTTTGACTAATTTTATTTTAATTTTTAGTATTCTTTTGTTTCTTCAAACTTTATAAACATTAAGTATTTTTTTTATGTCCGGGGTTTTTTATTTAACCAACATCCTCTTTAGAAATATTCTTATGTTTTTATTTAAACTTATTTTAATTTTTAGCTTCATTAGATGATAAAGATAGTTAGATGATAAGGATTGTAGGAGTAGGATGTAATACAAAAAGAATAGAGAATTGATTAGTGTGAATATGATTTTTATCGATGAAAAGGTTGTATAAAAAATTCTTTCTCCCATTATTTTCTCTAATTTTTTTTCCAATTGTTTTACACTTAATGCAACATTTTTTTTTTGTAGGAAAATCTAATACATGTAACAATTACGAAAATTTTAGTGACAAGGTTTAGGCACATGTTGAGTGAGGGTTCTTTGTACAATGTCAAAAATTTAAAAGTTATTTCAACTATAGGCAAATACAAATCACTTTCAAATCAGTATAAGATTATTTTCTTGATTATAACTTCGCTTAAGAGGTTAGAAGAAGGAACTGTTAAGATTTCAATCAATGGATTCCAATTCATATCTCCGAATTTGATTGTTATATGTGCGAATGATAACACAATCCTCTCAGGTTTTTTTTTTAATTATTAATGTTTGTTAATATTTAAGTGTATATTAGAAATTATTGATCCTTATGTTTTAACATGTTTATATTATTTTTCTATAATATTACAGATATTGTTGGAAGTTTATGTGGTGTGGGTGATGTTAAAATCGTTGGAGCTGGTTGGAAAAAAAGAGATATAAAAGTTCTAACAGATTAGCAAGTTGAATATAATTTGGAACTTATTAACAACTACAAAAGGTATAAGGTCTGTACACTTACACTATACATATTAATATATTTTTAAAGTTAACAAAAAAAAATTAACTTTCATAAATAACATTAGTTTTATAAAGTTACCTCATCTTTAAAAAAAAAAACAATTCATATTTTTTTCAATTTCATCAAGTGTAAAGTAAGAAAAAAATAATACTAATTTTTTTTTTTCAAAACCGCGCGAATTTTCACAAATTTCCTAGTTAAATCATAAAAGCCCTTTTCACAAACTTTTAATGTTGTTCAATTGTAATTTGAGCCGAGCTTTTGAGAATTTAATAAACAAATTTTGTCCTAACTTACAAAAGCATAAATGTTAAGTTTTCAAGAATAAAAATTGAAATATTTTTTTAAAATATCAAATTATCTAAAATACCATACTTATTAGAAAATTATATTTTATCTTTTAATAATATTACTTTAAAAGGGCTTCTCAAAAAAAATTATTTTATAAATTTTTATATAAGTTGTTGTTGATAACTCGTCAAGATTTTTTTAATAAAAATTCTATTTATATATATATAATTTGTTTAGATAAATAATAAATAGTAGAATAGTTTTTCTGACATTTATTTCAATGAGCAAAAACATATTATATTATTTGTTCTTTATTATTATCAACTTATTTTAGTATTTCTCTATAATTTAAGTCGGATGCATCAGTTTCAATAATCTTAGTTAAGGAAATATAAATACATATGTATAAATAAAATTTACTCTTAAAAAATTAATTTGAATAATCTGTATTTGAAAAGTTACGTGCTAACTAATTAATGTGAGGGTTTAAGTTGTCTACAGATATCGTGTAAACGCCCGAAGCACAAAACGGTAAATAAATAAATAAATATAAGACTGATCAATGATCAATTCATCATCTTCCCGCCCTGGTTCTGGTTCTGGTTTCTGATAGCTGGAAATGGCAACTCCAACTCGAATCGAAATAGAAGAAGAAATTGAAGGCGGCCGTATCGAAAGCAACGATTTCTTCTTCGATGAAATCGGGGAATCGATTCCAATAATCAAAGATGTCGACTCTCAATTCGACCTCCAAAACCCTCCCTCTCTTCCTCTCGCCGTCTCCCAACTCTCTCCCCAACTCATCTTCGCCGCCCATTCCTCCGGTTAGTGACCCAACGCTTCTCAATTTCCGAATCCTCAATTTATTAATTATTTAAATTAATTACTATTTAGCTGATCAACTGTTTTTGTTAGGGTTTTGCGTGGCGAGGACCAACGACGTGATTGATGCGGCGAAAGAGATGAAAGAGAGTGGGACACGTTGTTGTGTACAGGAACTGAGCGTTGTTGATGTTCCTTTTGAGAATGAGAATGTTCATATTCTTTCTTTGTCCAATGATGAGTCCACCCTTGCCGTTTCACTTTATCAATCCCCACATATTCATTTCTTTTCCGTTCATTCCCTACTCAATAAGGTACCCTTTTTCTTTTTTCATGGGGTTTAGGGTTTATAAGACTAGCACTACCTTGTGTAGGAAATGTGTCAAGATTATAAGCCATTTTTTGTGGCGGTCAATTCAATGCAATCATTTGCTGTTTTGTAGTTACTTTTAATCATAGGAATGAAGTCATTAATTATCAAATAAAAGTAGCCCATCTTTACCATACACATTAGCTGGTTCATTTTGAAATTAAGCAGATGCACAACTATTTCAAACTTTTAATGAAGTTAATTGTTAGGAGGGACATCGGGCTGCAAGTGACATTAGTTGAGATGTGAAAAAGAACAAAAGTTGTGATATTTCCAGCCCTTCATGAAAGTTGTCTTTTCTTAATTTTAACCACCAGAATTCTGTTTCTTGGAGAGAAAGTGAATGTGGATTATTATACCATTTGATTGGATTTATGTTCAAATTTTTGTTGCTTGAGACTTGCTCATGAATTGTCAGTTTGTCTCATTTTTGGTTGTAATGTTGTTGTGCAGGAAATTAAACCATCTTTCTCCTGTTCTCTCAATGGGTCAACCTATGTTAAGGACATACGATGGAAAAAGAAGCCGGAAAATTCATTTCTTGCTCTTTCAAATGTTGGTAAACTATATCGTGGAGGTGTTAATGGCCCTCTTGAAGATGTGATGGACAATGTTGATGCTGGTATGTATTTTTTACTTGCCTTATCTATGATATGTGGATATCTTTACTTGTTAATTATTAGTTTGTTGGATCTTGGTGATATAATGCTTTGATGCTTCTATCCTCGTGTTTGTTGGAAATCAAGCTATAAATTTACACCATCTTTGGCCGGTTATATACTCAATCACTCGAGCATGTTGCAATGTAATATACAGCTGAAAAGCCATTTATAGCAAGTAATATAAGTAAATATTTTTGTCCAAAATTCTTATCTTCTGACAAAAGTAGGCTATATTATTTTCTTCTTCACAAGTCAGCCTTCGGACTTACTTGTATAGAGGTTCTGGGCTTCAAAGCTCTTTGAAATGTTCTTCACTTATTTCAGCTTTTAAAAATAAAAATAAAAATAAAAATAAAAATAAAATTGGGAAGCGTGCTTCTTGGTTTTAGTTGATATTTTGCCATTGAGCATGTGTTCTGCATGTTTTAAGAAAGAGAGTTGAATTTCACTTGTGATACTTTCTGGTAATAGGTTTAATTCTTTCTTGTTTTGGCTTTTCTTTGTAATAGTTGAATGGAGTGTGAAGGGAAAATTTGTTGCTGTGGCAAAAACGAATGTTCTTAGTATCCTGACATCTAAACTCAAGGAAAGGTTGTGCATATCACTTTCATTCAAGTCCTGGGTTGGTGATTGTGATGTAAATTGCAGTGTGAAAGGTAAAACTAAAACTTTGGTGTGTTATGCTTCTATTTTTATTTGTTTATTTATGAGAAACTCACCTCTGAGTTCTTGCTTTCACTAGAATCAAAACACCCAAGGAGTTCTCTTTCATACATGGATTGATTTTCCATATGCTTATTTAGTAGAAGTTGTGTTGTTTATTATTCAAATGCTATATAAGTAAATACTAGAGTTAAGCTGCGAATTTTTTGGTATGTAAGCTATATTGGGGTTTCTCATGGATGGTGAATAAGATAAAAGAGTGGGGAAAGGGGTTGATGGGCTATATGATATACAAACTTCCAAAATTTTAAATGATAGATAAACATTGCCAAGTGCAATTAACATTGTTATTCTTGAGTGGATGTCTTTTTCCCTGAAATAACTCTGTTAATTATTTTTTCTAGCTAAAATTTCTGCAATATCAACTTGTGAAACTGAAATATTTATTGAATAATTGCATCAGTGGATTCTATCAGGTGGGTACGGCGTGATTGCATCATCATAGGATGCTTCCAATTGACTGAGGATGGAAAGGAGGAAAATTACCTCGTCCAAGTGATCCAAAGAAAAGATGGAAAAATTACTGACGTTAGTTACTAATCCCTTTTTTTCCCCAAATTCCTAAAGAATTGCATTTGAAACTTGAATTAGTTTATCTTATTACTGTTTTTATCTTAGAATAAGAGGTTGGAAATGACAAGTTTTGAGATATGATTTATACTATCCTTTTGGTTAAAATAACATTTTTATTTTTCTATTTGTGATAAGCTATTGAGGTTTTCAATTCGTGGAAGTTTGTAGAGTGTAAACAATGGTAATAAATAATCACAGTAGAAGCAAGAGAAATGACTAATACAATCGGTTTTCTTATTGATATTGCCACATGTTGATTGCATGATATACTTCTTGCAGGCTTCTCCAGAGCCAGTTGTTCTATCCTTCAGTGATGTATTTTCAGATGTCATTGATGACATCCTTCCCTCTGGAACAGGGCCTTATTTGTTTTTAACTTACGTTGAACAGTGGTATGCTGATTTCAACTTCATATCTGTGAAGTTTCCTTTCTTGTTTCTCTCTGCTTCAGAAATTTTACTTTTTTCATCTTTACCATTCATGAATATTGAGCTTATTTCAGTCCCTTTTCTAGACTAAAGTACTTTTCTTTTCTTTTCTTTTTTCCTTCTTTAAAAACTAATATCAAAGCATGCTTGAATTTTAACCCATAAATTATTTATACCAAGCATGCAAGTTAGTGTGGTTTCAGCTTGAGGTCTAACATATGTTTTGCCAAGGAAAAAAAAAACATTTAAAAGAATTTAAGAGTATTTGGACTCAATCCCTGTTCTGTGATTCTGTAAGGTGTGTGCTTTGCTGCAAAAACACAGTCATTTCTTAAATGGAAAAACTGTAGTTTCAATTTTCTAGTTAGTGACATTTATTTATGAATCTACAGCATTCAGACATTGGAGATATCCTTCTTGAGTTAATAAACAATTATCTTTTTTGGGCAAAATGTGCAAATTCATTGGCTAAAACTAAAAATTGACATGCCATGGAAGAAGAGATCTCTGCCCAAAAGTTAAGACATAAGAGGGAAAGTAGGTTCAAGTCTTTCTAAACTAGAAGCCACTGCACTTATATAATATTTAATAAATTGTGTGCATTATTAATGTTTTCGGATTGAAAGTATATTTTCTCTTTGCTACTGATTCTAGCTTGTTGGAACTTTGAAGTTCCCAATTTCCCATGAAAGTTATAACTCACTCATTTTCAAACATTACTTGTCATCTGACAGGATCCTTTTTGCTTGTTTTCAGATATTCACTATGATTGGACATTTAAATTATTTTGCTCATCTTTGATCCTTTTCTTTCAGTTATTAATTTCTCTGGAGTAGTGCATTGTGACTTAAGTAGGTCAGAATTTTTAAATGGCTTAGAATTTTATATCACTCGCCATCTATTTGACTGTTACTATCTTTGTATATTTGCTCTGGGACAGTAGTCTTGTAACATATGCCTCTTTTAGGGATAACCATCAAAGTATTTCCTTATAAAGTTTCTAAAATGTATCTGTTTAGTTTTGCATACAGTAGTGGTTCTAAATTAAATCCTGTTTCTTCTTTAATTTCAGGGGGCTTGCAATTTCTGCAAACAGGAAGAATATAGATGACCATGTTGTGTTGCTCAGATGGTCACTAGATAATGAAACGAATGACATCACAGTTGTTGATATCAATCGAGATAAGTGGATCCCAAGGATTAAGCTTCAAGGTGGTTAAACATGCATTTCAGACTTAATACGAACAGCAATAAAGTTCTTTATTTTTTTCATTAAAATATTCTTTTTAGAGAAGGGATCAAGGGGCTATAACAATCAATTTGCATTGTTTATTATTGTCTACTTGAAGATTCCACAGATGGAGTGTACAGCTTGTGTTTGATATACATTATTTCATTGATTGCTTTTTGATTATTTATTAACTAATAGTAGTTACATCGTTTCTGTTTAGTTAATTAATGCTTATTGTGGATTTTCTGTATTCTAATGTCATACTCATTTGCTTAAATGGACCTTGTTTCAGATAATGGTAATGATAATTTGATCATGGGACTTTGCATTGATAAAGTTTCCCTCTGTGGAAAAGTCAGAGTCCAACTTGGAGTTGAAGAAAAAGAACTTTCACCATATTTTATTCTTATGTGTCTTACTCTGGATGGAAAGCTTAATATGTTCCATGTTGCCAGGTAGATCTCAATTATATTATTCTTGATTGTGCCTTGCATTGAATCATCTTGTGATCATTGCTGCTCTAGTACACATCTTTAGTCAGGGCGAAGCAGCATGACATTATTTACCTTGCAATGGTGTATTTATCTATGAGGCAGCATGACATTGTTTACCTTGCAATGGCGTATTTATCTATGAGGCATTGACACTTAAATAGGCATTGACTTAAAGTTAACCATAGTGTTTCAGGACCATCGTGTTCACCCAACGTTGCTTTTACCCTTTCTGATGCGGAAGATGATGTGCCTGCTGTGGTTCCTGTCGATAGTAATCTGCCTAGAGTTTCTTCTGGATCAGGGTTACAAAAGATAGAACCGGTAGCTTCCAGTTTTAAGTCGCAGGGTGTGAAGTTAAAGGAACTTGACACAGATGATACTTGTGGTGTTACCGCCAAAAGCAACCTAAAGGGTTTTGACAAGTATGAGAGTTCAACATCCATCTCTAACAGTCAGGAATTGGAAAATAAAGACCGTCAACAAATACAGAATTCTCTACAGAAAAGCACAAATTTGGTACAGTCACCTCCTAAGTCATCGCTCCCTGAGGTGCCTAGTTTTGCGGTAAGGGATTCCAGCAAGACAGGAACACAAGATACTGGTGGATTTGGATTAGGAAGTGCTGGATATGTTGGAAATTTTCCAACTGATACCCCAAGCTTGTCAAGTCATAAAGATCTATTGAAAAGCTTAGAGTTTGGTAAGGAAGCACAAGGAAATTTTGGATCAGCTGGCCTACAGAGTTTGACTTCTCAGTCACAGTCATGTGGAAATTTCATATCATCAGAGGACTCCTGCGTCAAATTACCATTTTTACCTTCTAGTCATAGTCATGACAAAACATATGAAAATTCTAGTTTAGGAGCTCCAAATGTTTCTGGTAGCTTTGTTGGAAAACCTTTATCCTCTAAAGATGCAACTGGCAGTTTGACCCCAGTCTTTTCTTTTAAACCAGTCCATGGCGATGGTGACAGAGCTTCAACAGGGGCAGGGAAAATTGAATCATTGCCTTCCGTTCGCAGCTCACAATTTTCATCGCCGCTAAATTTTGCATCAGGAAAGTCTCACAACCAGAAGCTTTATCCTTCCAAGGATGACTACAAAACAGCCACACTTTCAGGATTGCCAAATTCAGAACCAAACTTGTCAAAGCAATCTGGCAATGTAATGAATGTCTTATTATCTCTGTTTATTACCTTGTGCATTACCTTGCGCATATCGATTCTTGGATAATATTTGTTGAAATTTGTTTGATAAATTGCTGTGCAAATGTATTCTAGTATTAAAATCTTTACGTCATGCATAAATTTTCACAATTGTCATGTTATTGGCAAAGACCCACTATGTCAGTTTTGAATGTTGAAAGAAGGAAAAAGGTTTATATTCTATCACTCTTTTTTTCTCATGATTCTTTTTATCCTTGTTTGTCACATGTTCATGCATTCCTGATGCTTCTTGCTATTGTTGTCATGTCTATCTCTGCATATGTTTGTGTATTGTGCGTCTATCTCACTCTCTCTGCCTGGTATTCATTGGGGTGTGGAATTTATAAATTCCTTTCAGCGGATGTTTTCTCTTTTTTATTGCCTCTTAGTATCTGCTTTTCCCATTGACAGATTAAAGAAATGACCAAGGAATTGGATATGCTTCTGCAGTCAATAGAAGAGACAGGAGGCTTTAGGGATGCCTGCACTGTTTTCCAGAGACAAAAAGTTGAAGAACTGGAGGAGGGCATAGGCTCTCTTTCTGAGAAATGCGGAATGTGGCGGGTAACTATTCATTCTTACATTTATTTCATAAACATTGTATGCTTCTGAGTACGTGGACATCTAATTCACCTGCATATTTCTTTCTACAATATTTTCTTTGTTGTTTATCAAAACAATAATTCTGAATGCACACGGGTAGCACGTTTACATGTTTATACTTATCCAGCCTATATTTCTTTACATGCAATCATGGGCACTCACACGCATAATCTTGTGTAGATTCTTTCCTTACATGTAAGGAGCCACCTGTTGCCTGAACAGAGAAAGATACAAAATCATTGTGCAAAACAAAATTTTTAACTTGAGGGTGTGAATTTTTCCAATTCTGTAGCATTGCTTTCCTCCCATTACTGTGTATTGCTTGTTGTATTGATGATGTGGCATCTAGGACTAGGAGGCTTTTCAGGTCTTGAGTACTACAGTGTATATCCTAATCATTTTCAAATGTTAGGTATTTGGAAGCACATGCATGATTGTCATTAACGTACTTTGCACACTGGTGTTTCCTAGACTTTATCTTGGCTGTCTTTGGTGTTTATAGAGCATTATGGATGAGCGGCTTCAAGAGGTCCAGAATCTTTTTGATAAAACTGTTCAAGGTACGTTTGATCTGTACCATGCCATTGACATGCAGCGACATTGTTGCGGAGATTATTAACGTTTAACAACATATCAAATGGAATTAATATAACTTTCAACTATTTTTAATAGCATTAATTAAAGTTTGAAAAATCTATCACCTTCGACACTCGTATACTTCAGCGCTTTGAGGCATTTTTAGTACTCAAGAGTAACTAGCTTAAACCCTGCATTGAAGGTGAAGAATTGTTGTCTCAAAATATTATAGGATTATCTTTTGTTGTTTATTTGAAGCAACTTTAGATTACGCTGATATTGATTTTGAGAGTGATAAATAAAAGCTAGCAGTTAGATAATCGTAAACTGGCTTTCAGTTTTGGCTAGGAAAATATACATGGAAGGCGTTGTTAAGCAGGCATCTGACAGTCGATATTGGGATTTATGGAATCGCCAGAAGTTGAGTCCTGAACTTGAGCTGAAGCGGGTGCATATTCTAAGTATAAATCAGGTACATTATCTTGTAATTAGTTACACCTGTGATAGAGATATGAAGCTTGAAATTTTACTAGTTGCTGTAACCCTCTCTCCCAGGATTTGATCAATCAGTTAATTGAATTAGAGAGGCATTTCAATAGCCTTGAACTCAATAAATTTGGTGAGAATGATGGAGTACATGGATGTCAGAGACGTCCTCAGAGTAGATTTGGGACATCAAGGTACAATTATTAAAGATAAATCTCTGTGCCACTTTAATACAATGTGCTTTCAATCCACTGGGAACAAAAAAGTTTCAGGAATTGGTTGTTACCATATTTAATACTTGAAATTCATATGAAGTAGATGAAAGAAGTAATTGATTGGAGCTTTATGACTTTGGCTTCTCATGATATTCTTCTCTAGCTGAATTTACCATGCTTTTTGCAGACACATTCAATCACTGCATAGTTTGCATACCACAATGAGTTCACAAATAGCAGCCGCAGAGCAGCTTTCTGATTGCCTTTCTAAACAAATGGCATTGCTGAGTATAGAGTCACCTGTAAAACAACAAAATGTAAAGAAGGAGCTGTTTGAAACACTTGGAATCCCATATGATGCCTCTTTCAGCTCTCCAGATGTGACAAAAGTTAGGGATCACTCTTCAATAAAGAAACTAATACATTCTTCTGGTTCTGCTGCTACTAACGATCAGTCAAGGAGACGCCAATCAAGTGCTATGAAGAGTTATGATCCAGAAACTGCGAGGAGGAGGAGAGACTCTCTGGACAGAGTAAGTGTTTCTTAGGTTGCCTTTGTATATTTTACCCTTTCGTATATTGCATTTTGCATGTGTATTATCACACCTGTCTTCAGTTCATGTTCACTTCGACAGTAACAAGTCTACCGAAGGTACTCGTAAGTTCTCCAACCTGAATTTTCTAAACCTTGGAAGATGGATTCATCCAACTTAGTTTTCCCACTAGGTACCATAATGCTATCTATCTTATTCAAAATATGCATTTGAATTAGTACTCCGTTTTCCCCCACTCTTTTATACTCTCTTCCCCCTCCATCCCTCCATTTAAGCCAAGGAGTGCATTTTCAATTATTTGAGTTAGACAAAGTAATTGTATATCTTGAGTTATTGGCATATTCAATATACATATACAAGTTTTACTTGGATTATTTAACAAGAAATCTTTTCTTTTCACACAATGATATTGATGAATTATGTATATATTTGCTCTAATTATCTTGTGGCAGAGCTGGGCTAAGTTTGAGCCTCCAAAAACAACTGTGAAGAGGATGCTTTTGCAAGATCATCAGAAGTGTAGTCAGGTGAAATCATCGTTGAAGGATAAGCAACAGATAAGCCCTCACATGTTGGAGGGAGCAGTAATTGTTCGCCCAAAGGATCGGACAACCCCATCAACATCCTCAAATCCATTACGAATCAAAGGTTAGCCTGGACCCATTTTAGACTATTTTTATACATGCGCATATACACATGTATTCAGTTACCAGATCAGTGATTATTTTTCATTTTTATGTATACATTAACTTCATCAGGCCTACAGGATGCTTCCCTAAAACAAACTTCTGAAAGCCAATCAACTTTGTTCAAATGGGCCAGTGATCCTACAGGACCATCACAAATTACAGGGCTCAAATCTCCTGTGTTCCAAAGTAATATTGTTTCCACGCGATCATCTCTTTCAGCTACCCAATTGTCTCCTATGGGATGGCAAAATCATGCTAGGAACACCGGCGATGTTACTGCAGAAAAACTAAGCAGTGGGGTTTATTTTGATGTGAAGTCTAGTTCCTCGTTGACCAATGAGACCAAGTCTACCATGCAATCTGAATCGAACATATTTCAAAAACCAACAATTTCTACAATGTCACCCGCATTGACACCATCTCTGCTGAAAAATCCCAGTGAAATGCCAATTTCAAATGGTAAAGGGACTGTACCAGAAAGTTCAACAATTGGAAGTGAGAAGCATGGGGCAACAACTACAAAAACCTTGTTTGTTGAATCTGGTAAAAATCGTGATGCTCAAGTGTCAACTCCAGCTGCTGTCCCCACATCTTCTGCCTGTCCTGGAATAGTTCCAATTTTTGATGCTACGAACAAAAGCCAGCCTGGTGGGAAATCATTCATACCTTCTACATTCTCATTGTCCCTTTCTGCTTCATCATCTCCAATGGTTAGTTCTTTATCAACTCCGATGTTTTCATTTTCAACCTCATCTTCAGCTACCACATCATCCACAGCACCATTTGGTGGATCTTTGAGTAGTTCTAAAACCACTATAGATACTAAGCAAACAGTTTCCTCAACATCGATGTCCTCAACTTCTCCCTTGCCAGTTGTTTCTTCATCTCCACCATCAGCTTCTTTGCCTGCAACTTCTTCCACCTCCGTATCTTCTTCCTCACCAATTGTTTCCTCGTCTTCGCCGTCAGCTACTTCATCTACTACTTTTCCCTCTGCCAGTTCCATCACGCTTCAGGCTCCTAAAACACCAATTTCCTCATCTACTCCTGTGAACTCAATTCCAGAGTCTAAAACAGAGTTCCAACTTTCTACAGATAAAGCTGACTCAAAAGCAGATGTCAGTTCGGTGCAGCTCACTTCTCCTGTGTCTGAATCCAGTTCAAAGCTTGAACCTTTGAGGTCATCTGTCTCTGCAGGAGGAATTCCAAGTGGATTGGCATCTGGAAGCCCGGCTAATTTCACAAGCACAGCAAGCTCTGTTTCCAATATGGCATTGAATTCTCAACCAGAACACCCTTCTATTGCCAATACGCTGTTATCAACACAGGTCTCGACTTCTGCTAGTACAACAGGTGGAAAGAATGATAGTTGGGACATTGCAGTTACTCAGGAGGATGAAATGGAAGAGGAAGCTCCTGAGACAAGCCAGGCTACTGAACTTAGCTTGGGAAGCCTTGGTAGTTTTGGAATTGGCTCAACTCCAAACCCGACTGCTCCTAAACTAAACCCATTTGGCAGTCCTTTTGGTAATGCTACAACAAGTCCGACAAGCTCTCCCTTCACTATGACGGTTCCAAGTGGACAGCTGTTCCGGCCTGCATCTTTTACTGTCCAATCTCCAGAGTCTTCCCAACCATCTCAGCCAGCAACTTTTAGTGCATTCTCTGGTTTTGGTACTGGAGCAACTGCACAAGCTCCTACTCAAACTGGGTTTGGTCAGCCAGCACAGGTTGGTCAGGGGCAGCAAGCATTGGGATCTGTACTTGGTTCTTTTGGGCAGTCAAGACAACTTGGTGCTTCTCTTCCAGGAGCAGGCTTTGCTTCTGCCAGTGGTTTTGGTGGTGGCTTTGCTCCTGCTAGCTCCACTAGTAGTTTTCCAAGTGGTGCAACTGGAGGCGGATTTGCTGGCATTGGTTCTACCAGTGGGGGGTTTGCTGGTTTGGCCTCAGGTGGTGGAGGGTTTGCTGCTGCAGCTTCAGGTGGTGGCGGATTTACTGGTTTGGCTTCAGGAGGATTTGGAGGTGCAGCTTCAGGTAGTGGTGGATCTGCCAGTTCGGCTTCAGGAGGATTTGGAGGTGCAGCTTCAGCTGCTGGTGGATTTTCCACTGTGGTTTCAGTAGGCGGAGGGTTTGGTGGTTTTGCTACCCCAGGTGGTGGTGGTGGATTTGCTGCTGCCGGTAGGATTTGTTATATATAATCTTGTCTCTGGTTTAAAAATTCTGACGTTTGTATCTTTTGCTGAAGTTGTCTTACAAATCTGTACAGGTGGTGGATTTGGAGCCTTCAGTGGCCAAGGGTCAGGTTTTGGTCGTGGCGCAGGAGGAAGTGGAAAACCTCCAGAACTCTTTACTCAGATGAGGAAATAGACTTGATTCGTAGTTTAGCAGGAGCTCAGTCAGAGCGGGCAAAATTCTAGTGTCGATTAAAAACGCATGCAATCACTACAAATGCAAAGCGAGCTCATGTTTAGAAGCCTCGTGTAAAAGAAAGGGAACTCATCTCCGATTAAAAAAAATGCTTAATGTTGGTAGCTTCTTCAAAACTGGTTTTGTTTTCATTTTTAACTTTTCAACAGGCGCTTGTATTAGATTCTTTTCACCTTGATTACGATAAAAAATTTGAAAACCAAGTGAGAATGCTCTTAAGTTATGAAAAATGAGATCCGAAGCGTTTAGGCCATATCCAATGTAGTTTCTTATTCTCAAAAGACTGAAAACGCCAAGAAGTGTTCAGTTTGAAGATAAATATGTACTTTGCCGATCAATGAGTTGCACCCATATTAACTTTGAATGCTGAACCAGCGAACAGCCATCGTATAATGCTTGAAGAGGAATTAAAGAAGTTATTTGTTTTAATCATAACCATAAAAATCAGAAATAAATATTTAGCATTTTCTTTATTTCAATTTTCTGTACTTGCAAAGAGCGGAAGAGTATTGTGACAAAATAGGGTAAACCAAAATTTGAGAACATGTAAATGACTTAGAATTTTAAGTAACTAAACAGGAAAAACAAACTCAGATCTTACTTGATAAAATTTATCCAATCAGAATCTCTTTTAACTAAACAGAAACTCCTAACTCTGATATCTTCATTATCTGTTTATCCATCATAGCCCTTTGTCGCTTCAAAAGTGATGCCATTGAAGCAACCTAGTTATAACATGAGATAGAACAAGAGAAGGTACATCTTTAGAGAAGTTATCAACCAACAGTCTGTATAAAAGATGTTCATGTACGTCTATACATGGATAAATGAAGAGGGTATTGGACTTGCCTCAGCTCGAAGTTTCAACGCCTCCCTGCCCGGGATTTCTCTCAAGCCCTCCATTAAATCTACAAAAATTGTAAAACAAAGAGGACATATTATTATATTGTCATTAGAAAACTCATTACATCTAAAGCGAACACCCGTGCAATTTTTTAAAAGCACCACAAGGGGTGTGAATAAACCAAATCATATTGGCATACCAAGATCAGGATGATTAAGAAAGGGGACAACAATATCAAGCTAAAGCTTCAGTTTCAAAATTCCAATTTGAGCTTCATTTGAATACATGTCAAAAAAGCAAATTATATTAACCTCTAACCTTAAATTGGGATCAAACTGTACTAAATAACTAAAAATTAATGTTCTATAACACACTTAGGAGCAACGAAGTTAGTAAGAACACAATAACAGAGCTTCAAATAGAACTCGAGCTCGATTCATTGATGAGTGAATTCAGCCATGCTGAGCATAAAAAATTCAATAAAAGCTCAGTTAAAATACTAACGTAGCAAACAAAACAGAAGTACATCATATCTTAATTCTTAAGCCATAGTTGGTAAGTAAACAACAATATGGCATACGGTTGTAAGGTCATCTTTCATGTCCTTTCAGCTTAGGAGAAATCCAAAATCAAGTGGCTGCCATGAAAAAGGGAAAACCCTTTTCTATCACAAATGAGAATTGTAAGGAATATCTTATCCTGCATGTTAAAATTATCAACCATATCTGAAAGGTTCCGAAAATACCACAAACAGTCTTCCCAACAACTATCACAATAGAGGAAAAGAAAATGCAACCAACAATACCTGCAGCTTGGGTTTCAACTTTATAAACTTGCTTAGCAAGATGCTGAACTTGATTTCCAGCATTCCTACAGATATAACATGGAGTGGTCAAAGATTGTGTTAACGAAAATTTAGCAACAAAGAGGCATAAAGAAAATCACTTTACTTGAGCTCAGTTTCTCCACGTATCATATCCTTTTCAGCAAGGGCTGCCCTTTCAAGTAGTTTTTTGCTCTCTTTCTTCATTAGCTCAACAGAAAGGTTCAGCTCATTTACATTTTTCTCAGCTCTAACAAACATTGCCTGTTTATATATTCGAACAATTACTGAATCACACAAAATTTTGAACCTGAGAGTTTACCTCAGTTGAAATGAACATGTTTAAAAAGAATTTTATGCAACTGTTACTTCAATTAGTAGGTTCATAGGGTAAAAGAAGCATCTATAAATTAAAAGAGGTACATACCTCCTCACTTCGAAGTCGACCAAAGGTATGACGAAACAAAAACCTTCTAGGCCCTGCAGTGAAATCCTCGAGGAATCAAATCTCATAGGATTTGGAATGTCACATAAAGATACATTTAATGCAGCCAAGAAGTATAAAATGCAAGAAAAAATGTGCAAAAATCTCTAGGGCAGAACACATCCAAGGGGTTCCATATTCAAAAATACGCTAGAGAGGCTTATTTAAATGGTTGAAACCTAAGAGTGGATATTTCTCACTACCAACATCAGTGATAGGAAAGCTGAACATATTCATCTTTGGACTTCAACACATACAGCATAAACAAATAAGGAAACAGTCATACAATATGGTTGAAATTATCAAATTAAACTGAAGTCAAGAGTAACAACCTGCGGTCCATAAGCATGATTAACATTTGCAACCATCCCCCTTCTGGTGTTCTGATGACCACAGTCATAACTTGACCCACTAAGTCCTCCAAAGGCCTTTTTGGCTTTTCAAAATGAAACTTAGGCATGTGACCATGCTTAACAGGTAATTGGCAGTAAATAATCCCTGCTTTCTGTAATCGATGACTGGTAGCCATATTGTCATTAGTCATGTCCATGGCTCTCATTTGTAGTCATGAACATAATGCAAGATAGTTGCACATGCATGTCTAGGTTGCCAAGTTAACTCTTCATGAAATATTTCTAATGCTAGGTTCACACTTCCTAATAATTAGTGATACCTAGCTACCGTCCCATCCAAACTTATGCTGGGGTTCCCCTGACATGCAAAGTGGAATTCTTCAGAGCCTTAACCACTAGTTCTATACTTGCGGCTATCTACTTGTCGTCTATCTACTTGTCGTCTATCATTATAAAAGTTGATTGGTTATAAACTGTATAATAGAAATATATTTATGTTCATGTTGACAACAAAAACCGCATTAGCAGATTAGCTCATACTTTATACAAAAGAGACAAGAATCACCAGTTTGTAGTGTAGATACCCTGTAGTAACATCCGAACATCATCCGCACATGCTAAGATATAACTGGATAAGGGGGAAAGATTAACTCATACCTCGCATAAAAAGGAGACCAGCCGTAAGAGCAACCCCTGTTGCAGCAGCAGGGTGTTCCCTGGCACTCATCAACTCATCTGCAAAAACAATTACAGATAGAGGAAACAATGGAAACCAATTTATTGGTAACAAACAATCATCAATCTCAATAAAAAATATTCCCAAATTCTCTTTTTACCTAGCAGGCTACTATTCCAAATTGAAGAACTATAGTTAGCTATGTTCTCGATAAGTTATTTGGCAAATTGAACAATGTGATTATAAAAAAGCTTTCTCCTTTAGTATGATAAGATTCAAAAGAACATAAATTTATTGAGAGAAAAAGGAAAACCGATTAGCGACTGTAGCCCGTGTAAAAATGCAAAAAAAGTTATAAAAAAAAAACTAAGATCTTACTGAAGAAAATGAGAAGAAGTGACCTTTAACTTTGCTGAAGAAAGCATCTTCATAAGTTCTATACTGTGATACGCCATGCAGAACAAAATCCTGCCACAATAACATTGAAAGAACCAACGAAAAGTTGGGGGAAAAAAAGTGGGTAAAAATTAAATAGACAAGAATCAAAAGAAAAATGGAAGAGACGAAACCAAACCAAAAACCTGGAGGGTTTGAAGATAGGTGGAAGAGTTGTGTTGGAAAGAACGAGCTGAGCGAATGGCAGAGTCTTTGGATTGAATCACAGAGCGTTGAAGATCCTCTACCCATTCTTTTGCGTCTTTAGTTCTTGTTGTTGTTGCCGCAACTGCTGCCACAGTCGGTGTTGATTCCCCTTGTTCGCTCATTTTCTTTCCTTAGTATTCTCGTTGTGGACTCTTCGGACTTTCCTCAACCCAACTCCACGCAGGGACACCTTTTTTTATTTGTTATTTGTTTTCTGTTTAGTTTTTGCTTTCTTTGAGCTATTTCTTCACTTTATTATTATTGTTATTAGTATGATTGTGATAATTGTAATAATTTTAAGATTACCATATTTCATAGTGCAGATATCATTAAATAATTAAATTTTATTGATTTATTAACTATAAAAAATAATAATAATGATGGCGACGACCACAACTATTATTATTATTGATAAAATTATTATAATTATTATTAATTTTATTATCATTAATTAATAGTAGTATTATTATTATTAACAATAATTACAAAAGTAAGAAAGATACCAATAACAATAATATAATACAATAATATTTAATTAAGAATAAAAATAAAATTATAAAATTTATGTGAAGGAAAAATAGAAAGTCAAAGAATGAGAACTTGATTTCCAACCTATATTCTAAAAATATGTGGGCATCACGTATTTTATTTTTCATTTCAATTCTCATTTCCATTCCCACTATCAATTATTCACAATTCAGATTTCAATTTTCTATTCCAAACAATACACGCACCACTGAAATATCATCGTTGAAACTAATACAACCATGATATCTATATGTGACTTTGCAATTAACCTAACAAGAAAATCAGAATAACTAAATGGCGTATTCTTGGGCCATCATGACCTAATTTTCTTTGAGTTGTTATGACTCAACTTCCTCACTCACCTAGTTGAGTACTAGTCTTTTTCTCTTTTGATATTTGTTTTTTTAACAGGTTAAAGTGAAGGATAGATATTGCGAGTCTCTAAAATTCAAGGGGGAGATCCGTTATTATACTCTATAGTTAGTGTGGAGTTGGTGAGGAATTCATGATCATGAGGTAGTCTGCTGTCCTGAATTGATTTTGTCTTATTTTGGGTCCATTAATCAATGGAAACAAAGAAGTTAATTAAACGATGCTAAGCTATAATGCTAGAATAAGAGGAAGCATATAAAATAACTTTCGTGAGTAGTATGAGGAAGAACGCGGCACAGGCGGTGGCGAAATGTTTGGTGGGAAAAATACTGCACATCAAAGGGGTTAATAGAGAAAGACTTAGAATTGCTCTCCAACAAGCATGGCGTACCATAAAGGAAGTGAAGATTGAGAGTTTGGGTGGCAATATTTTTACGTTCAAGTTTGCTTCAGAAAGATGAAAAACGAAGGGTTATGGCTAGAAGACCTTGGCATTTTGACAAAGCCCTTATTGTTTTGAAAAAACAAAAAAGAATATGAAACATTACCAAGCAATCTCCATCACATGTCTCATTATGGGTACAAATTTGCAGTGTGCCCTTGATGTGTAGAAGGTAGCCACTGATGCAGATGGCAAATGCCTTAGGGAAATTGTAAGACTTAGAATTTCAGTGGACGTGACAAAGCAATTGAAGAAAATCCTATTTTTTAAAGAAGATAGTGAAAAAAAATCCAAATGTCAGTGCAATACGAACAGTTACCGGACTTCTGTTTTTGTTGCGATTACATTAGACATCAATAGAGAGAATGTGCTGCCTATAAAGGTCAAACAAAGGAAAAAAAAATTTGGCCTTTGGGGAATGGTTAAAATTAACCCCATTGATAGATCGATATAAGCAAAACAGGAATAGGGAGAGATGGCATAAGGAGCAAGAGAATAATAGAGGACATAAAAGTTCAAAAAATGCAGAAACCCAGCAATTGCAAGTCTCTTACCTAAATGCGGTTGAAAAAATCAGACAAGAGTCAACACATGATCAACCCGGAACAATCAACACACAAGTAACAGAGAGCCATGTGGATAGAGTAACTGAAGAGCCATTAATGTCTAAGGGTAAAGAACCGAGGTAGCTGCAAGTAAATAGTATAAAGCTGCATAATACAGCTGGCTGTGAAAGGGAGAGTTGGAACTTGACCAAAGTGGCGGGAAAGGAGACTGGGAATAGGAAAATGAAGAGAGTTTTAATGTGTCAAGAAAAGTTAGTCAGCCCATATCATCATCAACAGTACAACGCAACCCAAATGAGCTTTGATAAAAAAGGAGTGGTGGATAACGAATCAAAACAAAATTAGCTAAAGGCCACATGGAAAAGGTGAGAAAGGCAAGTTAAGAATCCAAATTAAAAAAAAAAAAGCATCAAAGTTGGGCCTACAACATTAAAAAGACCAAATGATGAAGTCAACTGGTCTAGCCCCAAATGTAAAAAGGCTAAATTTGGAGGGCTATCAGTGGGTGACCCAAATTAGAATGCAATGAATTCCAATATGTATTGGGATGAAACAGTGATGGTGGCAATAGAGGAAGCAGAAACAACAATAAAGGAAATATCGATGGAGGCTAATGCCCAGCCTTGTCAACAACTATAAAAATCCTCAGTTAGAACGCCCGGGATTTAAGGAATACCCCAACATTCCTAGCTCTAAAGGAAATTCTCCATAAACACAAACCTCAAATTATTTTCCTATGTGAAACGAAATTGGAGTCTAGTAAATTAACATCAAAAAGCAGAATTTTGGACATTGATAGTTGTTTTTCTACTGGTAGAAATGGTCTTGGAAGAGGGTTAGCAATGTTGTGGAATGTAGAAATTGATGTGTAGATTGCTTCTTATAGTAATCATCACATTAATGTTATCATCCATGGCGTAAATGGCAAGAATTGGAGATGTACATAGGTTTATGGGCATCCTAAATCTAGCAAAAAACGACATACATGGACATTAATAAGGAGATTAACAGGTTTGTTCTCTTATCCGTAGTTTTACTTTGGTAATTTCAATAAGATTTTGCATGCAAATGAGAAAACAGAGGGAAATGATAGGAATTTGAATATGGTGGCAGAATTTAGAAATGCTGTGAATGATTACAAATTAGTTGACCTAGGCTACAAAGGGCATCCTTTCACTTAGATTAATAGAAGGTTTGGATCTTATTGTGTGGAAGAAAGGCTAGATAGATTTTTAGGGAGTCACGATGGGGAAAATGGCCACTATGATACAACTGTATAATAACATAGTACTTTGATCACAGTCTAGTGTTGTTGGAATTACAAAATAGGCATCAAGTATTGAGATAGAGAAAGAATCAAGCTCCAAGATCCACTATAAGGACATGTGGATTCCTTATGAAGATTGTAAAACAATTATTAAAGAAGAATGGATGATCAACAACTGCTGGGGAAGGAAGAATCCAGTACAAGTAAGAGTTTGATGATGAAATCAATGACCCAGCTAAAGATTTGGAGCAAGCAAAAGTTTGATGACTGAAAAAAGCAATTGAAGCAGCTGAAGAACAAGTTATCAGATCTTCATCATAACTACAAGCAATATGATAAGGAAAATAAAATCAAAAGTGTTGAAAAGCAAATTAAGAACTTATTGCTGGATGATGAAATATATTCAAAGCAAAGATCGAGAGCTGATTGATTGAAAGAAAGTGATAGAAACACAAAATTCTTTCACTTCAAGGCTTCATCAAATAAGAGAAAGAACATGATAAAGGGAATCATCAATGGGGAAAATGCTTGGACAGAAGATGAAGAGGAAATTGAGAAGAAGTTTTGTTAATACTTTGCAAACTTATTGACAACTTCTAACCCTACTTCAGATCAGATTGAGAAGGCTTTAAATGGGATGACACCAAGGCTCTCTGAAGATATGAAAGAGTTTTTGGATTAGCCATTCACAGCAGAGGAGAGACCTCTACAACACCATCTCAAATATGTCTAACTAAAGCCCCAGGGCCAGATAGCCTACCAGTTGTATTTTTTCAAAAGTATTGGAAATCAGTCAAACAAGGTGTGATCCTTACGTGCCTCCATGTGCTCAATGAAAGAGGTACAATTTCTCCCCTTAATCACACTGATATTGCTTTGATTTTAAAGCTTGAAAAACATGAAAAAAAATGTCTTAGTTTAGAAGTATTAGTTTGTGCAATGTAATCTATAGAATTATAGCAAAAACTATCGCGAATAGGCCAAAATTCATACTCCATCAGGTTATATCCCCAACACAAAGTTCTTTTTATACCTAGTCGTTTGATTACTGATAATATTATTATTAGGTATGAATGCTTGCATAATATTAGACATAGTAAGGGGAAAAAACATAGGCTTTTAGCTCTTAAGCTAGATATAATCAAAGCTTATGACAGAATTGAGTGGGAGTTTTTAAACTAACTATGCTTAAGATAGGGTTTTCAAAATAATGGGTAGAGTTGATCATGGACTGCATCACTACTTCCCTTTCTCTATCATCATTAATGGAGTGTCAAAAGGAATGATATAACCCCAACGAGGCCTCCTTAGACAAGGGTGCTTTTTATCTCCATACTTGTTTGTAATGGTTGCTGAGGTGTTTTCAAATCTTTTGATACAGGTAGAGAGCAGCAAGTCAGTTCATGGACTAAATTTTGGGAAGAATGTTTCAATCTCTCACTTGCTGTTTGCAAATGACAGCTTGATCTTCTCAAGAGCAAATGTGGAAGATTGCAAGCATTTGAAAGCCATCTTTGAATGCTATGGGAAAGCTTCTGTCAACTTTTAATTTTGACCTTTAGTGGAAGCACGAAGGATCACGAAGTCTTAGCTATAAAAGGTATCTTTCATTTGAATGTAGTGTCAAAGCATAAAGGATACTTGGTCCTCCCATCGATGGTTGGAAAGAAGACAGAAAGCCTTTTCAATAATGTAAAATTGAATTTGCTTAACAAAGTGTTCAATTGACAGCATAAAGAAGATTGCAAGCTTAATTAAAGTAGTAGCGCAAGCTGCCCCAACCTTTGCAATGAGCGTTTTCTGAATTCCTCTGGGGTTGTGTGACGATATTCAAAAACTTGTAGTTAGGTTTTGGTAGGGATCAAGAGAAGACTAGAGGAATATATATTGGGCTAGATGGGATAGAATAAGTCAGGCAAAAATGAGGGGTGGATTGGGATTTAGAGATTTCTCAAGCTTCAACCAAGCTCTTGTAGCCAAACAAGGATGAAGAATCATTCAATTTCCAAAATCTTTTGTAACGAAAGTTTTAAAGGTCAGATATTTCAAACACACATAATTTTTGGATGCTAATTTAGGCTCCAAACATTCTTTCATATGGGGAAGCATTTTATGGGGGAGGCAAGTGATCCAACAAGGCTATAGATGGAGAGTAGGCGATGAAAAGAAAATTCTGGTGACAAAGAATAATTGGATCCCAAGACCTATAACTTTTAAGCCAATCTTCAGTACCTCAATGCCTGATGAAGCTATAGTTGCTGACCTAATCGACTCCCAGAACCAATGGAACATGGAGCTGATATATCGAGTTTTTAAAAGGGAAGATGCTGATGAAATCATTAAAATTCCTCTGCCTAGAATGATAGAGGAGACCGATACTTAGTAAAAAGTGGATATCAGGTAGCCTTGAAGCTAAGATATCCTGATTTTCCAAGCAGCTCAGGCCACAGGTCAACCTTTTGGCAAGCAATCTGGAAATTGGCCTTGCCATCAAAGGTTAAAATCTTCCTGGGGAGAGCTGTCCAAGATCTTCTACCAACTGCTGGAAAATTATGGAAGAAAAAAGTGCCCCCAGAACCAAGATGTGAGATTTGTAGGGATAGTATAGAAACCATTTCCCATGCCTTGTTGAAATGCAAGATGGCTAGGAAAGTCTGGAAAAAATCTCTGTTGGCAAGACCTTCAAGATGGGCCAGGACATGACCTTACTGGTATGCTTCACTATATCTCTCTTCAGCAACACAAGACAAATTGGGAAGTAATGGTAGCTCTGTGTTGGGTAATCTGGACAGCAAGGAATAAGCTACTGTTCAAAGGGAAAAGAGAAGATCCAGTGAGTTTGATGGCTAGAGCTGAGTCTGCTGTGGAATCTTTCAAGAGAACAAAGCAACCTGAGATTGATTATGCTGCAAGAAAGGAAGAAGTCAGACAGCAACAAGAGGCTGTGGGGAGCAGGTCTGAAATTTATTGGGCAATAGCTGAAGTTCAAGCAAGGAAACATGATTTTCAAGATTTCAAAGTCCAGCATGTTAACAGATTTTGTAATTCATTAGCTCACTCTTTGGCCAAAATGGCCTTGGAGAAAAATGATGAGGTCAGGTTGGATCACATTCCGCCTGAGATTTTGTACCTTGTTAATTGTTGAACAATTAAAGGATTACTTTCTATTTAAAAAAGAAAAAAAGGAAATCAGAATAACTCATTGTAGCCGTGGTAGTACATTCTTTTATCTGCGAAAGGGATCAAATCAAACGCACCTAGTGGTCAAATTTGTTTCACAATCACTCGAATCACTCAACGAGTCGACTCACCATAAGCTCTTATAGTCACGCGACATGCACGAGACCCGGTCCGTCCACCAAAACGGTCCCGTCTCACGTCCAGCCAATTTCTCCTCTGCTCTGCTGCTCAGCTGTTCATTCATGATCTCTATAACTCCTTCCAAAATCCAAAATTTAAATTAAAAATGGAAAATCAAAATCAAAAGCTCTATTGATTTTGCTCAGTATTTATTTTTGCCTCGATTAATTAAAGAACTCAACATTGCTCATTCTTCTTCCTCTTCGAATCCTTACGAAGAAGAAATCATATTATATGGTGATACAAAATCAACAGAATTATATATATGAGTAGATTTGTAGATGATGCGTTGCTGTTGGTGCTGTTCTTATTCATCGTTTGCGCATAGACTCAAAGATGAAATTCAAACTTTGCTCCGCGATTACGATCGCCTTCAATACATCGCCGTCATCCTCATCTACATCCAAGTATACTCACTTTTCTTTTCTTTCCTTTCCTTACACATCAAAATCAATTAAAGGTATAGATTATTTTTTTAAAATTTGTAATTTTTTTCTTTCTTTCTTTCTGTTTTTTGGTTTGTTAATAATTAATTAGATAGGTTGCGCGTTGATTGGATCACTAGGAGCATTATACAACGGAGTGCTGTTAATCAATTTAGCCATAGCCCTATTCGCGCTTGTAGCGATTGAAAGTAGCAGTCAGAGTCTCGGTCGTACTTACGCTGTTCTTTTATTCTGCTCCATTTTGCTCGACATTTCGTGGTTCATTCTGTTCACGCATGAAATCTGGAGCATTTCTTCCGACCGTCATGGAGCTTTTTTCATATTTTCAATTAGGCTGACTTTGGCTATGCAAATTATCGGATTTTCAGTGAGGTTCTCGTCATCATTTTTGTGGATTCAGATTTACAGACTGGGAGTTTCTTATGTCGATGCTGCGGCACCTCCTTCTTCTAGAGAAGCTGATTTTGATTTAAGGAATAGTTTTTTAAGTCCTACTACTACTCCTGCTGCTGATGCTCTGCCTAGTCGATGTTCAGGGTCTGATGATGCTGTGGGTGGATCTATTTATGACCCTGCTTATTTCTCTTCTCTCTTTGAAGATGCCCAAGACAACAAGTGTTTGTTATCGGTATGTTCACTCTATTCTTTTTACTTACATTCTCATTGTTGGTTACTTTGTGCATTCATTATTTTGTTTAATTTGTGTGTGTTTTTTTTCATAATTTCAGTAAAATTTGCTGTTATAGCTGTTTACTTAATCTATAATTTGGATCACTTTTTATTGTGACAATTACCAGTATGTACTTTTTATTGTGACAATTACTAGTATGTACTCAGTACTAACTTTGGGGTGAGTTGATGGCCTGGCCTATGAGTAGATTGTAACTTGGTTGACGAAAATAGATAGATAAACCTAAATTTAGGGATAATGAATGTAGAAGTTTGACGAAAATGATACAATGTGGATAAATTGTGATAGAGCACAGTATGGTTTGGTTGTTGTTTTAAATCTTTTCCCATTTGCAATCCAAATGCTGCAATCATGTGTTTGACCAATTCAAATACTGCTACTTAGGGCTCTGTTGATCTCCGTTTGTGTTGAAGTAATGGGCTTGTATTTGTTTAGCTTCTCATGGGTTGTTCCCCGGGTGATAAAGGTGAATGCTATAAATCCATATATTGATTATTAAAAACATCATATGAGGACTGAAAATTTGTACACTCCTAACGTTTTAAGGTTGGCTGCGCTGTATGAGTCCTTTGTCTTCTTATAAAGTACATTGTGGTTTTCAAGCTAAAATAATGAAAGATCTTGGAAGCTGTGTGATTACCAAGCTATTCTAAAATGTGTAATTTTTTTTTCAAGACATGGAGTTGAAATTTGTATAAGGATTTGCCATCAGTCACATGTGTAGCATTTGTAAATAAACTCTACTTTGACTTCTCTTTCTTTATGACAGCTTATATTTTGTGGAGCCAATGGCTGTATACTGTAATATCAATTTGTTTCCACCCTTTTATTTGCTTTGTAGGGTCAAAGTGATGGTTTTGGTGATGATGGTTCTTCCTCTGGTGCTGAAGTTCCTCAACCTAAGGCATCCATGGGCAGATCTTTTCAGTCTATAGATGTAAGTATAAGTCAATCTGTTTTCTAATTGATTACAGACCTTTTAGTTACAACCACTTCTCAGCTATGCATTTAATCTACAATTGAAATTTTATTTGCTGCAGCTACAAAGTACTGCTCCCAAATGGCATTTTTATAGAATAATCCCTGAATGTGAAAATTAGTTTTGTTGCTAGACTAGACTAAATGAGATGGAACAAAGACTTTTTTGGTTGTTTGAACAGTATTATAAACGGTAAATAAGGATAATTAATGTCTTTTAGTAATTTTAATGCTGATTTGAATAGAACACCTAGAATGGGAATTCTTAGGTTAAGCAGGATGGAAGCAAAGCAAATAGTGCAAATGAGAAAGGATGAAGAACTTAGAATATCACCTGGGTCTGCTTCCAGGAGTCTGGACATGCGGAACTGTAATGGATCCTCACCCTTTAAAGAAGCAAATAAAACCCTTTAAGCAGGACAAGCTATTAGATCTAAAATTTATCGTGAAAATTGTATGTGTACCGTGTTAGTCATCTAATCAGCCTGAATTACTTATGTTATTATTAGTTTACTCCTAATTTTTTAAGGACAATGTAAAGGAGTAGTAAGCAATTGACAAAGGCAAGATTTCCTAATAACTATTTTATTGTTGAGCATAACCAAAGGAATTGAATTGACTTAGCTGATACCAAAAATTCATGTAGTTGTGAATCGAGTTGATACTAGGATCTTGTGAATAATATATCATCTGCTTCTGGCTGTTCACAAGTGGACTTTTGGTGATTGCATCTGTTGGTAGAATGCACTTAAAAAATACGTTTAATTTTGTTGTCATAAGCTGAACTTCCCCTGCATCTGATTTGGTAGATAGTTCACACTTATAATTGATCTGAGCAGTAACCATAGTTTTTAACACTTTTTTTATGGTGCTCATCAGAATTCTGTTCTGAAGTAATTCTGGTCCTGTAGAATTGAGAGGCCTATCCAAACCCTTGCTTGTGGTTGCTTTCCTTTTCTGGTTAAGAAGGCATTTGAGAATGTTGTTTCTGGTCAACTATTTTTATGGTTAACCATTATATGACTTTGATTCTGTTCTTAAATTATTCTGTCAGTATGCTGTGCTGGGGACCCATGCAATGTAAGGCATTCATAGGATACATGGATGTTGAATTTTCATTGCAAGTCATTATCTTTGGTTTTAGGGTTGAGGCTGACTTCACGATTAAACCACTTAAAACATTAAAATAAGATACATGCCTCACAAAAATTCATTCTGCTATTAAATTTAGTTATTTCCTTAGTTGATGTTATGTCAGATTGCCCTTTGCCTCTGACCGGTTTGACTGCTAGCAGGAGGAGAATGCTATAGGCAAGCCACAGACGGTATGAATTTTGGTAGGCATATATGAAAGCTTTGGCTTGGTTTCCACTTCCCATATTGGTTTGAGGTTTATCATTGATGCAGCTGGGCTGTGCATGGAAATGGGATTTTTGTAAAGTTGCTCATTTTTAAGGATTTTTGGATACGATGCACAATAGCTAGGAATCGAAAGTTACTGCATATGTTTGATTCATTTTGCCAGTAGTAGATGAAGTCAAAAGGTTTTGCCATCTGAGAATTGGAACATCACGTGATATTACGCCGAGGATACCCACCTTGTCCCGATCCTTCAAAGTTTGGATGAAATATATATGTGGGTTAGGTGGAATGGAGTTGTGTTTGCATTGGCACATAGATTGGCATGAAATGCATAGGGCTATATAGATTTACCATCGACCATGCAAATATTTGTTGAAGAGCCTTCATTGTGGTGTTAAAAGCGGATTAATTAGCTTCTTTAGAGTTGATGATATTTTGATTCTTTTCATTGCTACTAGATTTTGGCAGCGGTGGTTTCATTTGCTATTATAATGAAAATATATTTGATCTTTTTTAACAAATGGTGTTCAGTTACATTTCTCGCCCTCCATTATATATGCATACATATATGTATGTATGTATGTATGTATAAAATGAGACTGTGAGTCATGACACTGCCCTATTATAAGAAAGAAGAAAGGAACTGCCATGTGTTTAAATTTTATGAGTGGCTTGTTTTTTTATCAGAATAACAATGAAGAATAAGAGGCAAATTTGGCTGTAATTCAAAGGACCAATTAAAAGATCAAATCAAGGTAACGAGATGGATGGATGGATGGATGGATGGATGGATGGCTGGGGAGAGAGTTTTTTAATTTTTGAACAGGATACTTACTGTTGCTGCCATGCCACTCGAGTGTGGCAGAATGCGGAGAATGAAGGCGTTTCAATAATCCAAAATGCAGCTAGAAATTTATAAAGAACACAGATGGTGCACTCCTCCTTGTAGTGGTGTCACCATGCATTGCGTAAATGCATGCAACAATTCATTATACATGCTTTTCTGTGCAAGCAAGTACGGGTACGGGACAGTACAGTACGATTCCATCCATTTCTTGTACTTTCAATACAAGTAAAAATAGTAATAAAAAAAAAATACAAGTAAAAATACTGAGTTCTTTTGTATTATTTTCTCCAATCCATGCATTTTTAATAATTGATTGTATCTGGAGGCTGACTGGCATGTCATGATGTTGCAAATTTTATTTTGTACGTCTCCAAATGAACAAACAATAATTAAACGTGCATGCAACCATTTTAATTTCTTTTTTTTTTTCCCCTTTTTTTTCCAAAAGAACATGTTACTACTTTAATTCACATATATAACAATATAAAAACAAATGAACGTTTTTTTTGTTACTGTAAATGGAGGAAATGAAACAAACAAGTGATGAAAGTTTTATTTTGTCAAAAAAAAAAAAGGTAGTTTACAAATAGGTCCTCTGTGTTTGACGAAACGCAATTAAAAAACATAAGTTTGTCAAAACAAAAGCAATAAAGCATCGGTCAAATATTAAACCTCGGTACGTGAACTGGGGTAATGTATTACGAATATGTATGCTGCAGCGCCATAAATAAGCCATGCCAGAGTGCTTGCAGAGTCAGAGTCCGCCATGGACCTTGGTCTTGCCCTTGGTATGCATTTTATAATTTTCTGCTTGTATTTTCAATCTTTTTTTTTTGCACAGTGCCATTATTTTTAATTATTTATTAGATTATCTATTTGTGTCGTTTTATATTTTCATTGGGTAGGATTTGGAGACATCAATCAGATTAATATTGGATCCCAAGCGTAGATAAGGTAGAGACAGGCAAAATTTTTTATGGGTTTGAAGCTTTATAGCCTATAGAGCCCACTTCAAATGAGATGAATTTTAAATAATTTTTTATAAATAAGGCGGGGGATGGAAAAAAAATAATTTTCAAATTTTTTATGGAGTGGAGTTTGATACCCTATTTTATATTCCCCACCTCAACCCCCACTCCAATCTCTATTATATATAAATATTTTTTAATTTCTATTTAATAATTTTTATTTTATCAATTATAATGTTGGTTAATAAATTTTCTTTTTATTTTACCTAATCTAAATAGATTAGAACTAAAAAAATCATATATTATAATTCTTATTTATTTCTGAAACATTATAACGTTTTTTTTCTCTCTCAAGGTGCTGTTCTTTTGAAATATTTTTTAGTTTTGATATTATTTCAAGATGTTATTTCAAATTTTTAGGGATTTTTTTTAAATAATTTCAATAATTTATATTATGGTAATGATTTTATTCAAGTGTCTAGTTTTTAATTTATTAAAATCATTTATCCATGCCTATTATAAAATAAATAAATGGGGATGGAGTATGGATGAGAAAATCATTCTTCACATGAGAATTCTTTATTCTCATCCCACTAAATTTATTGAGAGATGGGTTGGAGAATGGAGACGAAATTTTTAATAAAATAAGAAATGAGATAAGCCTCCCCATCCCCACCATACCACACACCCCAATGCCATCCCTAATACAAGGAAGGTGTTGCTTCTTAATCATAAACTTTATATTACTCGGACCGGAGTAATGTAAAGAATTAATCAAAGGAATAACTCCACTCAATCGAAAATAAAAGGTCAACTTGGAGG
Source organism: Atalantia buxifolia (assembly GCA_030444775.1). NCBI lineage: Eukaryota > Viridiplantae > Streptophyta > Magnoliopsida > Sapindales > Rutaceae > Atalantia > Atalantia buxifolia. The sequence continues at coordinate 31,833,605 of CM059832.1, read as the reverse complement.
AAGTTCTTTTAATCAATTTGTGTTTTCGGGTAGGGCCGATTGGCTGGATTTTGTGTAAAATGCAAGAATTGAACTTCCACTTCTAGGGGTTCCGCTAAGCAAGAGGCTGGGTTTTAAAATTTTCATTTTGTCTAAATATTTAACACTCGTTATTAGGCGCGGCCTAATACAAACTAATGATTATATATATATATATAATCATGAATTGATTGATAGAAAAATGAATGATTAAGGTTGGCAAGGGGATGGAATGGGATGAGATTTATTAATTTCAGTTCCGTCCCGTATATGTAAGTAGAATGAAAAAAAAAAGCTCTCATCCCCATATTTTTTTTTGAACAAAAATATGTTTCGATTTTGTCCCAAAAGAAATAAGATCCTACGGAATCCCATTTCAATTGGTAAAATTTTCATTCTTAGTTGATAATGAGACGAGATGAAACGAAATTTGTCGATCACACTTTTGTCCCATATATACAAGTGGGATAAAAAAATATCTCACTTCTATTCCTAAATTTTTTTTAAAATAAAAATATGTTATAATTTCGTCCCAAATGATCATTGAAAAAATTTGACATTCCTATGAATGACACGCCGCCACCTGACAACGCGGCCAAATTAAAATCGGTAATTTACAATTTAGTAGGTATAGAATGATTCCATTCTAAAAAAAAAGGGTAAATAATGATTCGGTTCCACAGTGTTTGGTAAAATCACACAAGTAAATGTATAAATAGTATTATGTTTCACCCGTATCCTTTTCTTAGATTTATTGTTACTTGTTTAAGCGTAAGCGATAAGGAACGTTTGCGCGTACAATAACCATTTATTCTTGGATTCAAGGGCAGAGCTGGGCATAACTATAAATCTCTAAAGCGACCAAATTGGAACTTCAAGTGTTAACAAGAACTGAATTTATACAGTTTTTTCATCTATAGTTGTGGTGTATTACTCGTAACTTCAATGATTTTGATTGATAATTGAACTATTATTGTAAAAAAAAATAAAATAAAAAAATTAACAGAATAAAAATCATAGAAAATTTTATCAAAATTTTAAAGGTTATTTGTCATTTTTTCGGAATTAAAAAATCATCAACAAAATAAAATCAAACAACTAAGCCACTTTGACTTTATTTTGCAACATATTAAATTATATTTTCCTCCTATATATAAAGTTCGTATATCAAGTATGTAGGGTTCAAATCCATATTTTTATACTTCATTTTTAAGATCTCATTAAAAATTTCAAAATTTTTTTAAAACTTGTAGGTGGCATGAACACCTCCAATTTTATAGAACCTCAGCCCCTGCTTCAATTGTTCCTTAAAAATAAAAAATATATATACAAAGGATATATATAGCACTGCGAGGTGACTAATTCTAATTCTTTTGTGTTTATTTTATTTCATGTGATTAACTCTTAACAGCCCATTATAAAATAAATAAATAAATAAAATATTGCAAACAGAATAGCATATGTTCTTTAGAGATGATTTCAACCAAAACCAGGAATCTCAGTGTTATTGCCCCATAATATAATTAATTAATTAACCCAAATTTTTTTCTTTTTTTTTTTAGTTGGACTATTGGCACCCCTTCATTGATTTTATAAAACTCATGTGATATTATAATTATATTTAAGGACAACTATAAATAAAATTAATTTCATTTATATTTTTTTTATCACTTCAATTTCATTTTGCTTGCACAATATAATTTTTTTTAATCATTAGAATAACTGAATTTAAGAAGCAATCTATAATTTTTTTAATCATTAAATTAATCTAAATTTAAAAATCAAAATTTTAAGCCAAAATAATACTCTTGTAATATATGTAGCAACAAAATTAGGATACAACATTGTAAGAAAATAAATTAAATTAAATTTTTATTTCACTACAAATAATTTTTTTTTAATCATTAGAATAACTAAATTTAAGAAGCAATCTATAATTTTTTTAATCATTAAATTAATCTAAATTTAAAAATCAAAATTTTAAGCCAAAATAATACTCTTGTAATATATGTAGCAACAAAATTAGGATATAACATTGTAAGAAAATAAATTAAATTAAATTTTTATTTCACTATAAATAATTTTTTAAGGATTCTCAAATTAATTATTACATCTAAAATTTATATGTATGATAAAATTGTACTAGACCCATAAAATATTCAATATTTTATAAGATTTTTCTTATTTTTTCTTTTAGATTTTTTAAGAAATTAAATAATAAAGAAAGTTTGAAGAGAGGAATATAATTATTAAGACTAAAAGAGTTATTAGAAATTAGAAGATTTATAAATAAAAATAGTATTTATTTAAAAAAAATATTTTTAATATTAAATAATATATAATTAAAAAAGAGTTTTAAAAGAATTTTGGAGGGGTGTTGATAGGCCCCCCCCCCCGGGTTTTTTTTTTTTTTTTTTTTTTTTAAAGCTTTGAATAAAGATAACGCGGTTGAGTTGGACTTGGGCTAGGGATTTTTTCGTTTTTCTTTTCTACCAATTTTGAGAGTTTTCGAATCTTTTAACGCGCAAATTGGCTGGCACTTGCAAATCACAATTAAAATTATTTTACTCTGATATTTTGATTATTTAACTTTAGATGGCGTGTCAAATTTGAGCATTATTATTATTATTATTATTATTTTATAATGCAAATTAATAATAATAAGTCGCTATTACTTGTGATGTTTCCAGATGCTTCTACTGTGCTGAAATTCCCGTTTTTGACTCGTTTTTATAACTCACCAACTCTTTTATACATTTTCAATTTTTTTCCACCGTATATATAAAATATAAATGCACTCTTGTTCCTTAAAAATAGTGAGCAAAAGGCGGACTTGTTAGATTTGTGAGTTGGCTGGCTGGCTGGCAATCATATTATTAGTTGAGTGGTGTCGTTTTTCTTTCTGGGTTTCTGGTAAGACTATGAAAGTCTCCGTCTTTTTTCATTATTTAATTGAAATTATTATTATTATTATTATTTGATTATATGATTAATTCTTCCTCGTTGCTTTGTGGGATTTTTTTTGTTTTTTTTGTGTATCTGGGTTTGTTTCTTTGATCATGGATTTGGCTTCTTTGAGCTAGATCTGTGAAATCTTGGCTAAAAAGTTGAAATCTTGATCATGCTGCTGTGAAATATTGACGTGGGATATGGTGGTTGTGTTAGATTTTTGATGATGCGATTGCTTTTCATTTGTGACAGATAAGGTATAGAAAAAGAAGAAGATAATGGATGATGGAGTTGCAGCATCTAGGTATTGGTGTCATATGTGTTCACAAATTGTGAATCCAATCATGGAAGTAGAGATCAAATGCCCGTTTTGTCAAAGTGGGTTTGTTGAAGAAATGGGGTCTGGTTCTAACAACAACAATCAACAGGTCCCTGATTCTGAGTTTGGATCCGATCGTGCCCTTTCTTTATGGGCACCAATCTTGTTAGGAATGATGGGGAACCAGCGTCCGCACGGTAGAAGGTTTAGGAGAACAGACTATGAGGAGGATGATAACGATGATGAGAATCATGATGAATTGGAGGGTGAACTTGAATCAATTATTACGAGGAGAAGAAGAAGAAACTCGGCTGCTATTTTGCAGCTGCTGCAAGGACTTCGAGCCGGGCTGCAATCGGAATCGGAGGATAATGATAATGATAGGGAGAGAGATAGAGATAGAGGTGATAGGGATAGAGATAGAGATAGGGAAAGTGAAAGGGAGCGCGTGATTTTAATCAACCCTTTTAATCAGACTATCATTGTTCAGGGCAGTTCTTACGATGGTCAACACCAGAATCATAATCATACCCCAATTGGGTCGCTAGGCGACTACTTTGTTGGTCCTGGTTTGGACTTGTTGTTGCAACATTTGGCTGAGAATGATCCAAACAGATATGGGACTCCACCAGCACAAAAGGAGGCAGTTGAAGCAATGCCTAGTGTGAAAATTGAGGAGACTTTGCAGTGTTCTGTGTGTTTGGATGATTTCGAGATTGGTACTGAAGCAAAGGAAATGCCGTGTAAGCATAAGTTTCATAGTCAGTGTATATTGCCATGGTTGGAGCTTCATAGTTCTTGTCCGGTTTGTCGGTATCAACTGCCTGCTGATGAATTCAAGCCTGAGTCTGAGAGGTCTCGGAACAGCAGTAACCACCAAAGGGAGCATGAGCATCATAGTAGCGATCATGGTACTCATGCTAGCACTGAAGAGGGAGATGGTGAAGGGAGAAACGAAAGTGGGAGTAGATTTTCGATTCCGTGGCCTTTCAATGGTCTGTTCTCTTCCTCAAGTTCTCAATCTGGAGGAAACAATTCAACCTCAACTTCTCAATCCGGAAGTACTTCTCAAATGAATGAGAATTGAGTATGTTTGCATATGATGTGATTAGCTGCTTGTCCTGTATGTTGCTTGAATGATGAGTTGTCTGTGTACATAGTATCTTACTTGCCGGATTCGAATCTCCAAAGTTGGAAGAACATATTATGTTGTGTGGTTTTGTACATCTTTTATTGCTTTAGAGAAATTCTGCCGCTACAATTTCATTTCCAATTGCTTTCATGTTGAATGGCCTTTTCTATAGTTCTTTTTCCCCAGGTTTCTTTGATGATTTAACAATTTTATGTTGTCCTTGTTCGATTTGGTAATTGATTCTCGCATGAACTTACAAGCTGCAAGATGCTGGGTGTATCCATTAATTAACATGTTGAAGTTAAATGAATGAGTAATGTTTCTCTCCAGAATTTAAATAATGTTTCTTTCGTTTTCGTGTAGTTGCGTTGTGATGTGGAAAACATTTCTCCTTATTAAAATATATATTTAGATATATCAAGCTTGGCCTATTTTGTTGATTTCGCCTACTGAACAAAGATTTAAAGGGGATTGGTTGTTGGCCTTGAATATCTAGCCACTCAAATCATATGCTGAGACCATGTGAAGTTGTCTCCCTGTTTATCTTGTGATTGAATCATATTATTAAGTTATATGGCAAATCTTCCAAAATAATCGTATTGATTCTTCGCCGCCACAACCAACACCCCGCGCTGCGGTCTAGTTTGTTTTGCTCTTTGGAGAGCACAGACTGATGCGGGTGGGAAGGGAGAAATGTTCTCATCTTCTTTGAACATATTATCGATATTACCTGCTCGAATCAATGAATCATTGAATGCGGTGAAGCTAGCTATGCAAAACGTGCCTAATATGTTCCGTAAACATAGCCAAAACGGCAACTACAGAAGCTAATGGCGGAGAAATTAACACTTTGGATCAAAATGTAGCTTTATGTATCTCTGAACCCAAGTTCAAGAGTCTTGCCACAAGTTCTTAATCATGATGTTTTTCCCTCGGGGGAAAATATAAGAAAGAGAAGAGAATGCTGACATACAACAAGGCAGCATTTCCCCTTCCCACCAAAATATAACAAAAGGATATAAAAGGGAAAAGGAAACAAAAGCACGGGATGATCCCACGATCATCACTTCACGTTCAAGATCTTGATTACTGATGCAGTTCCAACGCGGTGAAGAGCTACGACTGAATCTCCTTTCTTGCAGAGTCCCTTTTTCTTGCCAAGTTCAATAGCAAACTCTAGTGCTTCCTCTGTGGTCTCCGCATCCGAGGCCCTAGCAGATCCTGCATATAAAACTGGAACCAACCCACGAAAGATTAGGCTATGCCTTGCTGGAGCTTCATTGCTGCACGACCAATCAAAGTTATCAGTCTTGATGTCAGGGACAACCACTGATAGAATAGGCATGCCAGGCCTGTACTTAGCCACTAGCTTAGCAGTACTCCCTCCCCTTGTTAGGACCAATATAAGAGTGGCTTTTGCAGAATTGGCTGTTCTAACAGCAGAAGAAGCCAGACTCTCCAATGGGCTCATAGGCACGGGTGAGTGCTGCATAACCCTCTTAAAAACATCACCATAGTCAAGTGTGCTTTCAGCTTCTACACATATTTGGGCCATGGTACGGACTGCAACCTCCGGATAAGCTCCAGCTGCGGTTTCACCACTTAACATCACACAGTCTGTGCCATCAAGAACAGCATTGGCAACATCAGTGGCCTCAGCTCTTGTTGGGCGGGGAGACTTGATCATGGACTCCAACATTTGGGTTGCTGTGACAACAGGTTTTCCATGAATGTTGCACTTGTAGATCATCACTTTCTGTGCCAGAAATATCTTCTCAATAGGAATCTCCATACCAAGGTCGCCCCGAGCCACCATAAATGCATCTGAATTTGCAAGGATGTCATCAAAATTTGCCACCCCTTCTTGATTCTCAACCTATTCAATAAATGTCAATGAAAGAACCAGATAGGTAAGTAAACAAGAGCAATTGATTGAACGTATAATCTAGTGACATGACAGTGAGAAATGAATTCCAACATTGCAGAGATCTTTTCAATGTTTAAGTCATATCCACTTTTTTCCCTTACAATGTTCATAAGATATTGATTTCCTCTTTCCAAATCTATTTTCCTCCCAAATCACCCCAATCAAAACAGAATTCCTCATAATCAATCATTAACTATGCAAAGGACACCTAATAAAACATTAAGTTCCGATTTCCAACCACAAAAAAAGATAACCAATTGAAAAAATGACATTTAAGTTGTCCTGTTACTTATAAATCATCATAATAACATACCTTTGACATAAGCATGATATTCTTAGCATGCTCTCCAAGTAGCTTCCTGACTGCCACAAGGTCCGAACCTTTACGAACAAAGGACAGAGCAATCATATCAATTTGATTGGGGATTCCCCACTTCAAGATATCTTCCTTGTCTTTCTCTGTCAAGGTTGGGAGATCCACAATAACCCCTGGGAGATTAACATTTTTCCTTTCACCAAGCATAGCAGAGTTCTCACAGCGGCATTTAACCAAACCAGCTTTCACATTACATTCTAGAACAGTGAATGAGATTGTGCCATCTGAACAAAGTATCACACTCCCTGGCTGGACATCCACAGCCAACTTTTTGTAGCTCATGCAAATCATGTTCTCGTCACCCTTTATGGTGTAATCAGTAGATATGGTAATCTCCTGACCTTGTTTCAGCTGAATAGGCTTTCCATCGTTCAAGAACCCAGTTCGAATCTCTGGACCCTGTAAAATAGCATATCAAATATGGCTATATTAACATTCAGCTTCATTTACAGCAACAAAATTTCGAGGGGTAAGACAGAAGAGAGAGAGAAATGGCACCAAAACTTGTTCCACCAAAGACATTGGTTGTATGCAAAAAGGGGCAAACTTAGACGTATGATACATATGTTTATAATTTTGAAGGGCGGAAAACATTTTTGGTGTCAACAAGAAACCACCCAATTCCCACTTTTTTTCTAAGCTGCCAAAAAAAGAAAAAGGGGAGAAACAAATAATACAAATTAAAAAAAAGGGACAATTGTGTAAGCTTACTTGATTTTTCAAGACAGTCAAAGAACATTCTCTTTTATAGAAATTATAAACAAGGCATTCGACGATGTGTTTTTATGGAAACACAAATACAAAATCCTTCAGTAGATTCTGCAATGCTGTAGCTACAACTTATACAAAGGCTACTGGCAATTGATTATGTCAGAACCAACCAATATAGAACCTACTAAGAGATTATCAATGCAAGTCATAAATTCCTACTTCTTTGCCATAATTCTTCATTCTTGGAAACAAGGGAATCCATCAAGGCTCTCACAATGCAAGGTAAATGAAGCAAAGATGAACATGATGAAGACTTAGCAGATGGTCTCTATTTTTTTTTAAATTATTTTTTTTAAGACTAGAAATCACTTCATTGAACTTTAAGCAAAACCATGTATTGACTGGCTATAGACAATCCCATTACATATTTAGCTATGTCGATGAACATCCAATAGTGAATTGCAGATTTATTTCTCAAAACTAACACTAACGATAAACCTAGAGAATTTAATACAAATAAAACAAACAATATGTAGACAAATTCACATGCCAAATCGATTGTACACACTTGCGCTGAGATTCACAAAGCTTAGACAACAATCCAGGGAGAATTTTCTTATAGTGTTATCAATATTTTTCACATATATTGATCCATTCAAAAATATTTTTCACAACAGGAAACAGATCCCAAACAAAGCAAAAAAAATTTTAGAAAGTTGCATGTATTCAAGCAACTATTTTGAAACAAAACAAGTCATCTTTCGCTAATGAGAAAAATCAGTATAGAGTCAATAATCATAAAAAAATCTACACTGGCAAAAACCCACAAAACAAAAATATGAGGTTAAAAAAATTTAACATGAAGATCGTACTCAAGTAAACCGAACAACAGTACTGAAAACTTCAGGGGGAAAAAGTCAACTAAGAAAAAAAAATGCAACTCATCAGCAGCTGAGATCACCAAAAAGCTGAACATCTCAGATTAAGAACCTAGCCACCAAAAATAGAACAACAAAACAAACACGCCAATCTCCAAAACTCCCGGATCAGACATCAGACAACACCAAATCAAGCAAAGACAACACAAACCCAGATGCGAAAATGAAAAAAACACCAAAGGGCGCCAACAAAATCATACCTTTGTGTCAAGCATAACAGCGCAGAGAATCCCAGTATTGACCATGGCAGTTCTGAGATTATTAAGCGTTTCTTGGTGATACTCATGAGATCCATGAGAGAAGTTGAAACGGGCAACGTTCATGCCGGCTTTAAGTAGCTTCTCAAGCATTGGAACCGATCTTGAAGCGGGTCCCAAAGTGCAGACAATCTTGGTCTTTGGTTTTTTCTCCATCGCTGTTGAAACTCCGCAGTTGGCGTCCATTTTTTTGTGTGTGTTGTAAAAAAGGAATGAACTTTGATGCTTGTGATTGAGATTCGGGGATGAAGAAGGAAGCCCAGAGGGGAATTTGAGAGAGAAACGTTAGAAACGGAGAAAGGAAACGTGGTTGCTAGCCAGGCTAAAACAGATGAAATGAGATGAAGGATGGTCAGCTCAATAAAAAAGAAATGGGAAATGTTTTGTTTATTGCCTTGCTGAGCAAGCTGCAAGCCATTTGGAATATGTTGTGTTGATTCTTTCTTTTTGTTTTGTTTTTAATTAATTAATTATTTATTAACATATACTAGTAACATAGTAGTCAGTCAAATACCGAAACCCTGCCCCATAGACTATATTATTAATACGGGTCTCCCTAAGTTTTAACCAAGCAAAAATTTACTCCACTGTTTTGTTACTTATACTCACACACAAAAAAAAAAAAAAAAAAAAATTTAGTTGTAAGTTGTAATAAATATACTTTAAAAAATCTTAATAATAATAATAGTCATAAGCACAATGCAAAATTTTGATTGTGTTGTTAGATTCAATTGATTTTATCATAAGTTTAAATCCCGCTTACATATTCGTGTGTGTGGGAAGGAAATTTAATTTCCAATGATGTTATATATTCATTTTTCGTATATGTTGGACAAATTTTTGAAGAAAGAAAGCAAATCCTAATTTAATGAATGGACAGAAAAATGATAAGTTTAATTTTAGTGATGTTGATAAGTTTTTATCAAAAACCAACCTGGTAAAAGACGGTTATTGCAAATTTTTCAAATTTACGAATTTCTTTAATTCTTGTGTAAAGTTATAAGTACTTGTACAGATTTTAATTTTTGTGTAAGTTCGTAAGCAACTGAAATATGATTTTCCCGAAGTGGAAAAAGACGCATTTTCTTCTAGAAGAATTACAATAGACTAAAGAGGCATGCACAATTTACGTGGCAGATGGCAAAGCATTGGAGGAAGATTCGGTGGCCCAAAAAATGAGTGTACAGGAGAGGCGGAGGCAGACTACGCGTTGTTGACATTAATAAAGGCCAAGGCCTCCGGTCCTGTGTTGGGGCTTGGTGGGTATCACACTTGTCACAGTAGTGACAAATCTATATATAAAGCCTGTGTTTAACTCTTTGACCATTTGGCTTCTAGAGCAAGAATAGGTCGTCATTTATCACATCCATATTTCATATCCTCTTTCTTCTTTTCGTAACCTTTTAGTTTTCGAAGATACCATTATATTTCCATGTACAATTTATTTCATCTGGCCCTTTGCTTGTTATTGACTAGTAAAAGTTGAGCGTTTCATATATTAAGTAATGTGTTGTGGTTGTTTTTGTACAGGTACTTATTAGTATTTTATATTTTAAAAATGAGTAATAATAGGTATTCCAACATTTAAGTGTGTTTAACTCTTTGACCAATTTAGAGCAAGAATAGGTCGTCATTATCACATCCATATTTCATATCCTCTTTCTTCTTTTCGTAACCTTTTAGTTTTAAGTAATATTTCCATGTACAATTTATTTCATCTGGCCCTTTGCTTGTTATTGACTAGTAAAAGTTGAGCGTTTCATATATTAAGTAATGTGTTGTGGTTGTTTTTGTACAGGTACTTATTAGTATTTTATATTTTAAAAATGAGTAATAATAGGTATTCCAACATTTAAGTCTTAATTTAAATTTCGCATTCAGGCAGTTAAGTAATTTTATTAACTATGAAATTCATCATCTAATACATGAAAGACACATAGTATTACGACTTAAGTGAGAACTCAAATATTGATACCCTTAATATTATTGTTTAAAAATATATTCATTTTTACAATTAAAATATGAAAAATTGTTAAGTGCTGCAGCACTTTTGTAGATTGGCCAAATTCTAGGTTGTTTCCACACCTTTGTTTTATCCATTAAAATAACAAGAGAATTGTCTTTAAATGAACGAAATATTACCTTCCATATTACATATTTCAAATTCAAATTCAAATTCAAATTCTAGGCTCCCTCCCCTCGAGGTCTCAAATATTAAAGTTTGAATCATATTGCAATGCAAGACTTTTTCTTGGATGGACTGTTGGTCGTTTTATTAACAGAAAGAAAGAATGAAATCCATTGACATGGAATCCGGTGGTTCCAGTGGTTTACTATTATATTATATAATAATATTTACAAGTTTTATGGTTCTAGAAAGAGGCTGTTTATTGTTCAAGCAGGAACGAAACGAAATATTCACACCTTTCAACAAAGTGCTGCTTTTGCCTTTGCGTTGAAGTTTGAATATGACTAACCATGCTTAGCTCGTGAGTCGTGAGTCGTGAGTCGCGAATAAGCTCAAAGCACAAGGTGTTGATTGATGGTTTCGCATAACAAATCTATGCAACAACTTTTCAGAAGCACCTAGATTTGATTTATTTGCATGCATGCATGTGAATGTACTGCCGGAAGAAGATGGTAAAACAGCTGGCTGCAATTGCAAACTTTGAAAGCTGAAAGCAAAAATTTCATTTCATACACAATTAGGGACGTGGTCCGGATTTTGATCAAGCTGGCGCACATTTAAATATTGAACATAATTAAGGTATGCGATTGCACATGTGCTAAGTTCTTATTGGGGGACCCCAAAACCTCCAACTGAGAGCTTGCCACATGCAAAATCGTACTCCTAATAGAACGCAGCTGCATGCATCTAATTAGCATCCCATTTATTAAAATTTAATATAATTTTTAAAAATTTGGATAGCAATATGGAATATCGTAACTATAATATGCATTCATAATAAATTTATTTATGTCCCCGTCGAAGACTCGTTGACGGTATTCCATGTGTTGAAATATTAGATGATAGTTTCATTATTAATACAAATAAAAAACATCTTTTGCACAGTACGATGTACACCTGAGGGGTAAATCTTGCATGACATCTAACCACAAATCCACTGCCAAAAAAATCATTGAGATTTATAAGTCAATTAATTTGCATGCGTTTGTAATTATTATCATTAGTAATCAACTACCAACTTTTTCAAAAAAAACCAATTGTATTTTGCTACCCAATAATCAAAGCATCATCTCCATCATCTGCAGCTACCGGTAGTGTTGATGTCAACCTTCGAACCCGCCATTGCCAAGCTCCTTTTAATGGGTTGTATTCCTATACGTTGATCCTCAAAATTCGGTGTTTCACCAATAAACTAATTCAAAGCATTCATCATTACTATTTTAATTGGATGGAAATTATTTACGAGGTAAATTAGCAACTTTTTGTTTGGTCCTTAAAAACACCAATGAAAAATGCAATTAATGACAAAATTATCATATATATATATATATATATAATAAAACAGGCAAACAATTGGGGATCGGACAGACATCCCCGAAATATCCTCAAAAAGAAAATTTTAGGTATTGAGGCAAGCTTGGGGATCTCTTCCGATTTAGCGATGGCGGCGGGATTGTTGATACTCAAACCCACCGCATTGCATCCCTAATTCTCAGTTCTTTCAAGCCATAACATTGTTTAGGGCATAGAAGGGCCCCTGAACGAGTTCCACTTCAATTTTATCTAATGAGTTCTCCTATTTTTTCTTTCTTTTTTTTTCCCGGTTTTTCAAGAACCCTAGTCTTTGAGATTCTAAAAATAATGAAAAAAAAAAATTAATATGAACCTCGAATTGACTTTCTTTTTGCAAAAGATGGGCTTGCGGAGAGGAAATTTCGGCCTTCATGTGTGTATAAACTATAAACACAAGCAATAATCATCGTAACTTATTTCAGTGTTGTAAATAAACACGCAAGTAATTTTCATCACGGCTTATTTCACAGTATTGTGAATAAACAACTCTGGTCTTGTTTGTCATATTGAAAACAAAATGGAGCCACAAAGATGATGTGGTTAAATATTTTTATATTAATAGGCCTTCATCACATATACAAGCATTACAAGATAATAGGTTAATCTTCTACAAAAATAAATAAATAGCCGAACAACATAGGGATTTCTTGAGATAAATTGTTGCCTACCATGTGCCAAGGCCACTCAGACTGAGTGGTGAGCCCACGCCCTCATTTTGGCGAGGGCATAGGGCCAGCGCATGAGTTCAAGTCCCCTCTTGGAACTCTTGTAATTCTTGTCTCAGTTAAAAAATTAAGTAAAGATAATGTGGGTGGAGTAGATACCCCTCCAATATTGTGAGGATAGAAATCTAGGCTTGTGCTATATTAGACTTTATGTAAGATAATCCTAGTAAATTTCTGATTCTAAATATCACTAGACTTCTTATTGTAATATATACCTAGTAAATTTCTGATTCTAAATATCACTAGACTTCTTATTGTAATATATATATATATATATATATATATCAGTATTCCAAAATAAAGAAATATTGCCCAGCATGCATTCATTCATGTACATAAGATAAACAAACAAGAAAGTGAAGAAGAAGAATATCGTATAAATGACATAAATTTGAGGAAGTATAGCAATATATTGATATTAAAAATCCAAGCTGGGGTCAAGCATATAGAAATAATGTTCTCGTATTAGAAATGATAATATAATTACGCTAAACTCAATTCAAAATAGAAAGAGAGGGGGATTGTAGCATGAAAAATGATATCAATATCTGTTTTGATGAGCCGAGCTTGAGCCTCAATCCACCCACTACAAGGAACTACAATTCTATTATAGAGTGCACTCTAGAACGTTAAAATTTCAAGAGGCCACTTCATATATTGCTTCAAATTCTTTAAAATACCTGCTGAAAGAGGATGCAGAACACAACAGCTCTGTTGACTGAAATATAATCTTTCACACCGAGATTCGCTCAAGCAGTCAACATCCACTGGACCATTTTGGGTAATTTATCAAGACAATTTAAAGTTCGTCGTGGCGCTGAGGTTGCTTCTTGTTCAATTCATCTAGTTTATGTTGCAGTTCCTATCATATTTTGCAATTTACCAGATATTATTAGAAATCCAAGGCAAAAGAGAAGAGGTTATTGCTGCAAATTTTATAAAAACCATAGTAAACTTACCTGAAGCTTTTCCTCTGAGCAAACAGCAGGGGTAGACAATAATGCGACATATCTGCAATGATGAACTAGAAGTTAGACAACAAGCAGGAGACAGACAAAGATAGAAAGAGAGAGACGAGAGAAAATTTCATACTCGCAGCGGCTTGGTTCGTCAACATCAGCAACCTCATTTTTCAACCCACATCTTAGCCGGACCTGTAAAACAATACATGTATAATCGAATTCATTAAATCTATCTTTTAATTTGAATTCCATTTCAATGACCATATTACTTAATTTTTGTCCCACTGTCACGAACTCTTTAAAGAAACCTTACAATTGGATGGAAAAATAACATGTTTCATGTAGTTAGTTTGTGTTTTGTGATAAATACTTTGGATCTAAGCACAGGTAATCCACAAATATTCTAATGCAAAATCGAAAATGTCATTACAAGTTCTGAGAAATAAAATTGAGAAATATGGGATTCCAACAACTTCCGACAGAATCAAAGCACGACCAACTGCAGTAACATCACAACATTACCTTCATACTTCTATCAGGTCCATTCCAACACTTATCACCATTTGAAAATAGCATGATGTGGTATGAGTCCTCGAATTTGTCCCAGCTCCTATTCAGCAAAAAACAACAGGGAAGAAGAAAATACAATCCAAGTAAGTAATCAGACAGAAAGAGGAATGCAAAAAGAATGTGGACATCACAAGGATTGGCAATGATCATATTGGAAGGGGTTCAAGCATTTGTAGTACAAACTAAAAGGCCTACCCACCCGACAAATCACTATCTCATCTTGATTATTCCCCTTTTTTTATGCCTAATTACTCCAAGTTGCATTAAATGAATTCAAATACAAACAACATGTTTAAATGTACCATGGGTCAACCAAAATACTGAGATTTGTCCAGAACATAGATCTTCAAGGTGGAAGAACAAACAATATGCTGTAGAAAGAGCAAATAGGTAGTACCTACATGATTCAATCCCCCTTTTAACCTACCAAGATTGCACCTCAGTTTTCATCAATATATAAAACTAATAGGAAAAGAATTCATGCAACCAAAAAATGGTTTAGAAACCTACCCCAGACGAGTCATTGAGTGGCCCTCCTCTTGGGTAGCTTTTTTGTACGGACAGACTTTGTAAACATACCTGAAGCAAGATCAGCCATGGCAAAACAATTTGAATTAAAGATAATTGCAGCTTCCTAGAAGATATAAAATATTAATAGTAATAATACAGCTACTAACTCTTTATCCAAATTACTTTGTACAAACTGATGTGGCATCACACGAGTGGTTAAATGAAGACATCACTTAGCCCACATGATTTATTTTTATTATTTTATATTTTCATTCAAGCAATCATGTAATGGCCCATCAGTTAGTACAAAAAATAATTTGTACAAGAGTCTATAGCTATAACCACGCAAATACTAAATGGAGGAAAAACGAGCTAAAGATAGTAACTTGTTCTGCTTGCTCTCAAAACAATGACCGTAGAATGAGTAGAACTCCTTCTCTGGCCCTGTAATATTAAAGTTCAAGTCAGTTTAGAGAAGCCAAGATAAAGAATTAAATGCCAGAGCATCAAGTAACGAACATAAGTTCGTCTTATACAAACCAAAATCATGCTTAAGCTTTTGTGTCAAACTCGATATCCTCGCCTGTATTTTAGACAACTTGTCGCTAGACTCATCATACTCCTTGCGGACACGAGCAGCCTCTAAAGAAGCAAAACAGAATAGATAACACATTTCCATGCATAAATTTCCACATCAAATATAACATAGAATAAAGGCTTGAACTGTACCTGATTTGTCGACTGGCGTTTGGAACAAATTAACAGCCTGCAAAATATTCCGTACTGTTTGTTGTATCTTCTCCAACCAAGATGGACTACTTGGCGTTGTCATCTCTAATAATAAAGTTGGATAAATCAGAGACTGAGGATTATGTCAGCCTAACTAAAACAGCTAAAATTATAAAATAAAGTTAACAATAAAGAATTTACGGGAAATAAAGACTTGCAAACCTGACATATCCAAGTCGTCATCTACATCTGTTTTGTAAGAAGTACTGGTATAATCATGATCCTCCTCTCTATAAGTTTCATCTATTTCATCTTCCACATCATTGTCATCGTACTTTTCAGTGTCATACCTTTCTGAATCATCATCAGTATCTGTAGCGTATCTATCCTCTTCATCATCATGGTTATACTCTGGCACATCTTCACCTTGATCATCATTTTCTATTGCACCACCTTCCCCAGACTGCTTCTCAGTCTTTTCTCCTGTCCAACGAGAAGCAACAAGGCGACCCAACTCTTCCCTTGATAACTCCTCAGTATTTTCAGATACACCATTCTCCTGTAGTAGCATGCAATGCAAACACCAAATACAACAAAATGACAAAGTTTTGCTAATTCTAGGTTTGCAGAGGAAAATATGAATGAGAAACTCCTAGGAGAGTTCCTGATTCTAAAAAACAATTGTCCCACAGATGATAAGACCAAAACTTTTCTCACTTTTTCCAAAATAACAGCAAGTTCGCAATACATTATCCTTCTAAGATAAAAGTGACATCAAAATTCTCTATTAACATTCTAAAGATCACGGGAAAAAGATTAATTGTAATTGTAAAAATACTGTATAGATAACTTTTCATCTTCCTCTTCTTCCTTACTACTTTTCTTTATATTCAACAACACAGATGGAGTAACCAGAAATTTAATTTTAAAACCTGAATTCAACGATCTCAGAAATATAATGCAGCTTAGCATCACCTAGAAATTCCAAAGATTGCAATAAGAAAACCTTATAAAAGCATCACCAAAAATAAGAAGACAACCGAGTATTGGCTACTGATAAAAGAAATATTTCCCTTAACAATATGGCTTGTTACACGACTATCTTTAAGCTTGCTGCATTCTCTGCTTGGGTGTTTTGAAGTATATAACATGATTAGGGTAAAAAAATAGACAAATATATCATATGCACATGCTCGAATGATGTAGAACATCTGACAATTAACTCACATGTTAGGCCCAGGCATAAGAGCTAAACATTGTTTTCATTTGTCTTATACATAAGAGCTAAACATTGTTTTGATTTGTCTTATCTCTTTTTTCTTTTTTCTTTTTAATATTTAGATTCATTAGGTTTCTTTTGATTGTTTGAGACAGAAACACTGCTGAGAAATTTACCAAGTTCTTCTCTTCTTTCTTCTCTGCTTCCGGAGGCATCTGACTTTCAGCATCCGAACTTGTTTCTGGTACAGTGGAAGAACCATCCTTGCTTCTTGATGAAGCAGACTGCTCCATCTCTTCTGTTGCATGCTATATTCAGAGGGAAGACCATATCACTCACAATCTTATAGTTTGGATGGGAGCATCACTTCATGGAACAACTTCAATGTAAGGAACATACTGATTGACAAAGTCTTTATTTACCTGCTCCACTCCATTGACTGGCGTTCCCAAATTTTGAGAAGTACCAATTTGTTTAGCTTCAGTTGCTGGCTCTTCATCAATGTGGTTCTCAGCCTTGCCCTATTAGAGAGCTAGTATGTGAGATCTTGAAAAAGGAAATTATTTGCAACAGAAGGGAACAGTAACCAAGAATACATGAATCACAATAAATATACATTGACATATGAGCTTCTACTATATATACATATAATTGTAGCTGTATCCATGTACAGGAGCTAACAGGCAACTAAAATGTGTGTGACAAATGTGGGAACAAGCGAAAATACAAATTAAAATCTAGCTGTTAAAGGAAGAAGAACCAGCAGCAACATGAGAATTATAGAAGTGTAAATTATTTCAGAACCAAAACTATAAAGTTGATCCAAAGGAAGAGGAGAAATCAAAGTGGATCTGTGTATCAAATACAAGAAAGTATTACATCTTGAAATGATTCTGTTTATGTATATATGCATGGGACTTGTAATTAACAACTCTATAGCAGATTAACATGCAATGAAAATTAGTAAAAGTTGATTCAGCAAGTTATTTCTTTTTCATTAATAAAATCCCGTCGTATCGTCGAGGTTCACCCCAAAAAAAATTAAAATAAATAAAAAAGTTATCTATTAAAAGATTTAATAATTTTATATTTGAAAAAATTTACTCTAAATTGGGTTATGAAAACCTGAAAAACTAAGGGGGTTACCACCGGGTTTCCAAAAGCAAAATTCCACATTACAAAAAGCATAACAAGCTTATGGCCATATGACCCAATGCACACCAAACCAAGGAAAGAAATTATGTTTTATCAGCAGCCATGGAGATATAATTGGTTATGTACCTAACCAAAGCGCATCAATAAGCTACTTTGCTAACTTTATTTTTAATTAAAGAAGAAACAAAATTACATGTGCTGAAATTTATATTTGCAGATAGACGAAAGTTGAGGTTAAAAGGCAGTCTAACCTGATCGAAAGAATCCTCCTCCAAAACACCGACTTTATCGTCATGCTTAACATCATCTGGCTTGTCATCACTGTAAGCATTCTCCTCAGCTTCATTTTTTTCCTGCATAGCTTTCTCGCCAGATTCACTTTTCTCCTTTTGTTCATTTTCCTCAGCTTCTTTCCTTTCCTTTTCTTCCTTTTCTCTCTGCAAGCGCTCTTTCTCCTCTGCCTTTTCAATTTGTTCTTTACGCTCTACAATGGAGTGGAAGCAAAAGATTATGATAATGACTTTATAAAGACGATCAGCTTACGCCCAGCTGGCAATAGATATAAGCATCTTACAAACAGACAAGAAAATTAGGAAGATTTAATATATTATTTTGTTGATCACCAAGATCAACAATGCAATCAAGACAGATTACTGTTCATCAATAACAGAAAATATGAGGAAACAGCACAATAAAAAAAGCAGGTACATAAGGATTTCCCAAAGTTATGCAGCTAGCAAAACATGTATAATTAAGAGTATCTTGCTCACTCTGAATTTTTCCAAAATGTTGGGATGGAAGAAATGATTGAACAAAATTGCTAGTAGTACACCAGGAAAGTGAACCAAAAGGCATGCAAAATGAGGACAACTTGCCTGATGAGGCTATTGTCAACCAATACAGGAAGCTTAAATGTATAAAATGAAGTCCAAATACCAATTTCTCGGAAGTTGAAATGCGCCAAAATCAATAAAAATTTCCAGCAGGGCATGTAAAAGTTGGGGCACCACAGCAACTATGAATTTTCACTGCTCAATGCATACAATGCTGAGCTCATCTATTCTCACTCACCTTTCCCATTCATGACAATACTAGCCTCATGTTTCCTCCACCAGATGTTAGTAGTTCACTCAAATTGACCATACAAGATGTGGTCCAAGCACTTTATGCACTAAGAAAAAAGCCTATAGCAGACAATAGATGCCACCTTACTCATTTTAACCAGTACTTCTAACATCCTCACATGTGGTGTTTGTACAAGCTCAAATATCTATTCTGCCATACATGAACATATATTTAATTTGCAGTCCAGTGCCTCATATTGAAATATAATGAGTAAACAATGTAACTAGTAGAGCTAACCTTGAAAAAAAAGATCATGACTGAAAATAGTTGAACAATAGAGATATTCACAGGGGAGGGCACAATGCATATTAAATACATACCTTTAAGCTGTTGTACGAGCCCTTTGAGTATTTTCTCTTCATTTTTCAAATTTGATAGTTCTGCCTCATCCTTGACCAGATTTTGTTTTGCCTGTTCAATTTCCTTCTTTCTCAAAACGACACCCTCTTGGTATGTAGCTATCTTTTTCTTCAACTTATCTCTAGCTACTTTACCAGCCTCCCAGCAAGTGTTTGGGCACTTTACTTTGCCGTCATACTCATCACTCCCATCACAGCAATCTGCACATCAAAAGCCACTAAAACAAATGCATAGACCAAGAACTTGAAATATAATACTTTATTTGTGTCAAGAGTGAGAAACAACACCCAGAATAAGAAGTTAAGCAAGCTGCAAGTAGGTAATTGAAGTCACAAAGAACATTTACCACAAATGCCATCATTCACTTTGGAAGAAAATATCATAAGAGGGGAATGTCCTGCATTCTGACAATAGAACTTTCCATTCGGGCATGCCGATGTACCTATAACCCACATTTCAAATGCTGATCCAAGTAAGGAAATAACTCAAAAAACACAACCCAATAACCTGACAATTGGATAAACACTACTTAAATAACAACGATAGCTAAACAGTTTAAAACGAAGAATAGGTTCCTTATGAAGTAACAGCCATACTACAAAACACATCACTAAGAAACTAAAATTAATCCCCACTTCAATTAGTTTAGAATGCCAGCAAAGTAGCCGGATTTACAAATTAAGAACTAATTTTCATTAAAAAAGAAAAAAAGAAAAGTAGAAACTGTAAATGCCATTGCAAACATATAAGCATATAAGATGAATGGAAACCTGGCTCATCAGTGCCATCGGGGCAATCACAAAAATCATCATTAAGCTGGGTTTTGGCGAATTTCTTGGATCCATCTTTGCACTTAATGGTATCTGATGAAGTCTTGTAATAATTCTCATCTGGGTAATCCGAAAGCAACAGAATCACAAACCCATGTGTTAAAATCGTAAAAAACAATCAAACTTTGAAACATTAATTAAAAGAAAATAAAAGTGACCTTGAGGAGAAATTCCATAAAATGGGTCATTGAGAAGAGAAGACGCAGCATTTGATCTACCAATAACTGAAGAAGACACCCATAACAAACTCAACACAATAGAATATGTGAATCTAAAATCAACTAACACTACTCTCATTTTTTAAAAAAATTTCTTTTGACAAATCAATCAGCACAAAATTTGTAACTTTGTGTGCGCCCAATAAGAAACGACAGCGAGTGAGAGAGTTAATAAGTTCGAGAGAGAGATGGGTGAAGGTTTCCGAGTGTTTCTTATTACTGCTCCGCAATGCAATGAAGGATTTTTCATATGTAAAAGGTTGAATATTTTTAAGGGAAATTTACACAAACAACCCAAAATTGTTTATAATTTTCACAACTAACCCTTCAACTTTTTCCCTATCAATATTAGCCGCAAATTATCCCTAATATCGAAAATACCCCTCCCATAACTATCCCTCTCCTTCCTCCCTCTCTCTCTCTCTCTCTCTCACCGCCGAATTCTCTCCCAACGTGTTCACTCATCGCCGGCAGTTTCCCGGAGTCATTCTCGACAGCCACCATCTCTAAAATTCCAGTTAAGCGTTGAAGTTAAATTTAGATTAGCTTAAAAACCCTAAATTTTTATTTCTTATTCTTCTTTGTTGTTGTGGTTTTTGTGTTGTACTGGTGATAATGAGGGAAGATTGAAGGAGTTTGTGATGTTGAGTGCATGGGTAAAGTTGTTGGTGTGATGTATGGGTGAAAAGTTACCGTGGGGGTGGAGGAGGAGTCCGGTTTTTTGCGGGATCTGCGATCAGGTGCGATAGGCGTGCACACCTCAAGTGAAGTTGAGCACTCGCTACGTGCGACAGGCACGATGTCACGCACAGATGCACTGAATTTGTCTCTTGGTGCGACAAGCTACCTGTCGCACCTGTCGTACGATTTTGGTGCGACAGGCTATCTACAATCATACTGAAACTAACTTTTATCGTTAAGAAAATACCTCTTATCGTTTGGTGATACGGATTGATGTTGAATCAGGATGGATTATACTTTTTTTTAATCGAAGTTTACTTTTACTGTTGCCCGTTGGTGTTTGCCATCGCCAGTGATAATTCAAGAGTGCAAAAGGCTGTATTTAGTTTGATAAACGGGAATAAGGAAAGTTACTTTTGGTTTGTAAACAATGGTAATTTAGGAAGAAAACCTTATGTTTGGCTAATGTTGATAGAAAAAACATTTGAAAGATTAATTGTGAAAATTGTAAAAATTTTTGGGTCATTTTTATAAATTTCCCATATTTGAATCTCTTTCCTTGAGGGGAAAAAGTGTGCTAAAATAATCTGACTTTAGGATGATTAAGTAATTAGTGCAATATAATGTTAATTATTTTCCAAGAAAAATAAAATATGATTTTTACATTTTTTGAATTCTAAAAATATTTAGTATTTTTAAAATGAATCAATTTAAAATTTGTCCATTACGGCTCTGCTAAAAGAAATATCAATAGAGTAATAGCAATATTTATTTTACACGTATCGAACTTAGCATGCTAAGGTTGAGCTAAAAGACCACACGAGAATTTTGTATTGAACCCTGATTTATTATAATAGCACACGATAATGTGTTAAGTTTGCATTATAAATGTTAAAGGACTTAGCTAAGAAGTTTTTAAATCATTTATTTTTATTCACTATCGAGTTTAAATCTCAGGAAGGATAAAAAAAAATCATTAATAAAATTAATTTAAGCTTTGATCACTAGTCCTAAGATAGCTCATAATAATTTTTACAAGAAGAAGAAATAAAAAATAATAGAAGGTATTTTTTCTTAAAATAAAAAAAGACCTCAATAAAAAAAATACATATTATTTTCTGTTAAAACAACTATAACATTATCCCCACTTTTTTAAAATACTACATATTACAACTCCCTTACTAAAAACCTCTCTACAATAATTTTTTTTTGTTTTAAGTTCGTTTAATTATTTAAGCTTACAAAAGATTTTTTTTTTGGTAATTTCATTTTTTTATTAAATATATAAAATTATTATTGAAAAAAACAAAAGGAACGGCGTCGTTTGTAGGTGGAAAGATATTTTATTTTCTCGAAAACAAAGAGAAAGATAGATCGTTATCCAACAAGTTTACAGAACTAACGAAAAGAGACGAAGCTCGAGAGCAAGTCCAATGGCCGTGGAGGCAACAAGTTCACTCCTAAGCTGTTCTTCGAAAATCCATTTCCTATTCAATCTCCACACTTCATCTTCACCTTCTTCTTGGAAAAAATTCACACAATTGGCGAACTTTGCAGCCAAGAACCGCCATGTCTGCAGTACTAAGAGGTCCAATGTCTCCTGCTCGGCAGCAGCATTTGCAGTGCAAGAAACGTTGGAGAAGACAAGAGAGTCTGTTATGGCTAGTAGTGCCAAAGAAATGATGCCCAATATTGACAAAAGCGGCAGGTTCTGTAGCCCCAGAGCCGCTCGTGAGCTCGCTCTGTACGTACTTTTTCATTTTTAATGCTTCTAGTGCTGGTTGTTGATAAATATTTACTTTTTGGCCTTGAAATTTTCCCAAAATTGAAGCTGTTGTTGGTAGGATTTTTTGTTTATGTCATTAAACATCTTGGAGTTCATAATCTTGCTCTTTTGTTCAATAAAAAAAAAAAAAAAAAAAATATATATATATATATATATATATATATATATTTTTTTTTTTTTTATGTTCTAATTTTGTTGAGGCTTAATGGGCAGGTTGGTAGTTTATGCTGCGTGTTTAGAAGGGTCTGATCCTATTCGGCTTTTTGAGAAGCGATTGAATTCTAGAAGAGGTAATGCAATTGGAATTCAAGCATTGCTTGATATGGGGTACCACTGAATTTGTTGTGCTTTTGAGATACTTGAATGTTTAATTAGTTGCTATTTATTATACATGCAGAACCTGGTTATGAATTCGACAAGTCTTCATTGTTAGAGTATAATCATATGAGCTTTGGAGGCCCTCCTGTGACAACGGAAACAGTTGAAGAGGCAGATGAGCTTCTGCGGAGTGATGAGCAGGAGTCTGCAATTGGTAATAAAGCATTTCTGGAAAAATTTTATACATTTCTTAGACATGCTGATGCTTTTCTTCCTGTTGAGTGGCACACTTTTTGAGTTAAAATTGTTGAAGCAAAAGTTAGTATATGTTCAGCTAATGTGACCATGCATGCTTTTCTAACTATAGTAGCTAGACAAACTTGTGTACTCCTGAGGCATTGTTAGTGTTAGAAATTCCAGTGGAAGTTTAGTCATTGTATGTGACAGAGGAATGGAGGGTGAAAGCATGATGCTTTAATGTGGTAAGCAGACCTGTATGGACTTTTTGTTTACTTTATCTAGGTGATGAATGAATGACCAATTCATCATTTTGTGGGTGTCATCCACTTGTGAATTTGGTGAATTGATTCTTTTTCCGTCGTCTTCCTCGAATTTGCATACCAAATTGTTACCTGTAAAGCTGAAGCTGCCGTTTGCATTAATTCTATTCTTCCTTTAGTAAGCCTAAATGCATAATTCCAAGCTGCATTTTTGTATCACAAACAGAAGCAGAAGTCCTCTCAGCTCCTCCAAAGTTGGTATACAGCAAACTGCTTTTGCGGTAAATCCCTAATGATAAAAGTCAAATGATTTTTATTTTATCACTAAACTATTGGCTTTAATTAGTTCATTTTTATGTGCTTTTGTGAATGAATGAGTGAGGTAATAGGTATGCGTCTAATTTTTTATGCTTCATGCAGTTTCACAAGGAAGCTTTTGGTCGCAATTGTGGACAAGTGGGATGCTCATGTCCACATTATTGACAAAGTTGTACCACCTATTTGGAAGGTCTGGAAAATGGTTTTTATTGTATGCATTGCTAAATATCTTTTTGCTAGGATGATATCATTGTCTCGCTAAACTTAGATATTTCGTCTTATATTTCTAAACCAATTATAAACTTTTTTGTTCAATCTGTGGGAAATTCTTTTTTACATGATTTTATAAAAATTAAGATAAGACACCTACAAAAATAGTCCTTTGCCATCAATTACTTGGAAAAGATAATACCTTACTGATATCACAAGCGTAGTTATGTTTGTATATGTATGATGGATGATGTCTTCAGTCCAAAATATATCAATTTAAAAAAGATGCCTTGCAACATCAGATTGAACTGCTCTACTGCACTCTAATTGTTTCATATTTGCTGAACAAGCAAAGAGGAATAAATGACTGGAATAGGTTCAGATCCACATGTTACAGTGTGAGTATTGACGGCCATCTTTTCCGATTTATTCAATAGTTAACATTTCTAGCTAATGTGTTAGTTCAGAAAATGCAACATTACTGCAAACGTCCTTGTAATTGAGAATGGTATACATTTAGGCATATAAAAGATAAGGAAATTTTCAATGCATATTCGAGTTGACGCCATTTGCCTGGATCAGTTATTCAGTTTGGTCCATATGTTGCCATTTTATCCCAAGCTTTTGTACGTTCACGCTTGGGTGGAACACTGAGTATTTTACGCCTTTGGATTGATATACTTCAGGATCAACCAGCAGGAAGAATTTTGGAACTTAGCATTCTCCACTTAGCCATGTCTGAGATAACAGTTGTGGGAACGCGGCACCAGATTGTGATAAATGAGGCATGTCTCACTCTTCACTTTCTGTTTATTGTTTGCTTCTCGTCCTCTACAATCTGATTGCCATTATCTTTCTTAACTCATTGTCTTGTTCTTGAAGGCTGTTGATCTTGCAAAAAGATTTTGTGATGGAGCAGCACCACGTATAATCAACGGTTGTCTTCGAACCTTTGTGAGGAATCTTGAAGGAACTGCTAATACTGAGGCTTCCAAGGCTAACAAGGAAGTTCCATCAGAAGTATGAACTGTGCACTTTTTCAATAACATTCTGTCTGTGCTGGGATTTTGTTATGAAACCCTCATGTTAAGCTGAAGAACCTCAATCTGAGAAGTGTGTTTTGTCATCTGATTCCATAAAATCTTGGAAAGTTTTGGAGGCTGAATAGTTGTTAGAACCAGATAAGTTCTGGGAAATATTAACATCTCACAACAGACAATAGAGCTTAATAGATATGTATATGATTCTTATATTGTAGTTATTGATCCTTTCTTGTACAACATTAACGTCCGATATCTCTTAATGAGATCATGAATTAAAATTTTATTCCTCACCTTTATTTTTACACCATTTCATTCCTAAAGCTGAGACCAATATTATTTTTGCTTATGGTTTAAGGTGAGCTTTCGGCATATCTGTGCATTAAAAAATTTCTTGAAAAATAATTACAGTTCATATTAGTTGACCTATAGCTTATGAATATTTCCCAATTCCTTTAACTTAGGATATATCCTAAACTTATGCTGATAATTAAAGATAGTACTTTTTAATTCTTTATGTTTATTAATTTATCTATCATTGTATTTGATGTTCCAAATATATATATATATATGAATTTACTAATCATGGATTCCAACTATGTTAGTGATTAAGTGCTGGGACATACATATGATATACATTCGGACTCCTATTCCGTGTAATTATTACTTATTAGTCATCCTCAATCTCATATGGATCCGGTGACATACGACACTTGTAACTCTCCGAATTTCCACATGTGAGAGAAGGAAAAATTTCATGACCAAGCACTGCCCATCAGCATCTTCAACAATTTAGGATCACTGGTGGTGGATGGAAAATTCTAATATTGTTCATTTGCCTGGAGAAATTGGACAATTAATATGTATCATTTTTGTTCTTGAACTTTTTTTTTCGCTTATAATTGAGAATAAGTGACTATTTGGTATGACTTATCTAATGGTATAAGTGTTTATTTAATTTCATAAGTTTTAATTAAAATTTTTGTTATTATTATTTTTTTTAGTAGAGTCTTGGAAGATTAAATAAGTTATTTTATGTTTAGTAGCATTTTTAGTAGAGTCTTTGAAGATTAAATAAGTTATTCTACCTCCAGTAGCAAAAGTTTAAATTTTAGGCTTCTGGGAGTAAAGGTTAATTTTTTTTTTAAATATTAAAATCTCTAAAATATCCTTTATTTATTTAACAATTTTATTTCATTTTGTTAATAATATAACTTTAAAAAAACTTGTCAATTAAAATAGTTTTATAAATTTTAATAAAAACTCTCATAGACGACTAAATAACTAAAATTTTTTAAATAAAAATTATTTTTATAAAAACTCTATTAATAAAAATTTTATTTAAATAAATTATGTTTGTAAAGCTATACCAAGCAGAGCCTAAGAGACTTTCGTGGTCGGTGAAATTTTTAGCTTTGTGGGATTGGCCAGTAGTGTTTTCTTCATCACTCAACAGGATTTCCAATATGGAGTGCTTGCGTGTCTTAAGTTTCATACTGATTGGATATTTCCTGGAAACAACTTGACGCATCTTTGTAAGATGGAATAACGACAAAAGAGAAAATACCATACTCATCATCCCCCATCAATTGTCCGCTAGAAACAGCATAGATAGTTCATAAACATCGAAAACTTTGAATGAAGTCACTCCTGTCAATATCAAAGGGCCGAAGTTACAAGTCTATGATCGCCAATATGTTCACACTATCTGGTCACGTCATTTCCTGATCTCTTTATATGAGATAATCATAAGTCTTCCACCAATATGCGCGTTTTATATACCGTTCGTTTTGTTAGGTCACGAGCCTCGATCACGTTTGAGTCAACGTCATTTTGTGCATTTTCATCCAGCAGAACACATAGCACACGTAGAATATGAGACACAGCTTAACAACTTGTATTCCATTAAATTTATAGCGGTGATTAAGCCACAAATGATGTCAAATGGAAAGCTCTAGTTGTGAAATGAAAGTTAAAAGTTGGTATTTGGTATATATGATTAAGCCACAACTGTGGGTAATTTTCAGACCATAGTTATAAGTCTTTACAAAACAGTTGTTTGACAGAGACCCCAAATGGAGCCACGGTTTTATCTACCTAACATTGAATTAGAATTTTTGTGGAGATAAATAGTTGAAGTGGGATTTTCAGATTCTTGAGCGAAGGGTTGATTTCGGGGAAAGTCAACTCCAGCACGAAACCAAATTTTCTTTGCCTTCAGTTCAGGGATGACGTGGGAAGCCATGAAGCAAGTTATTTAAGCAAAGTCAATGAAGTCATTTTTACGTCAGGACAAGTATTAGCGGAGAAGTGCCCTCGAAATTAGACCTCTGCACTTTGACAAACTCTTTATATAAAGGAATAAAAAAATATTGAAGGGCAAGCTCAGGAGATTGCTTCTCATTTAAGTAGAAGAATGTGCCGCTCAACTTACTCCCCTTACATTATTCTTTTATGCATCACGCTGATACAAGTCCCAAATTTTGCCACTTCCCTTTCAAATGCCTTTCAGGAGAGAGATCGTGTTGCATTGCAGGCTTTCACGTTAATGATTACTCAAGACCCTGAAGGAGTCCTGAACTCGTGGAATGATTCTCTCCATTTCTGCTACTGGGAGGGCATTACTTGCAGTCCAAGGCATAGAAGAGTGACCGTCCTGGACCTGAAGTCAAAAGGCTTGATTGGCTCATTGTCTCCTCAGATTGGCAACCTCAGCTTCCTGAGGGAGATCCATCTTAGCAACAACACCATCCAAGGCAAAATCCCTGGTGAAATCGGGCGTCTGTTCAGGTTAGAAGCTCTGTATCTGTCCCATAACTCCCTGGTAGGAGAAATTCCAGGAAACTTATCTAACTGTTCCAGGCTCATAGGCTTATATTTAGGACACAACAAGCTAGGAGGAAGTATTCCTTCAGAATTTGTCTCTATACAATCTTAAAGAGCTAGCCATAAACGAAAACAATTTGATAGGAGGCATCCCACATTTTCTTGGGAACACTACCTCCCTGGAAGCTATATCTCTAGCTTACAATTCCCTTGGGGGAAATATTCCAAGTTCATTGGGTCAATTGAAAGAGTTAAAGTCTCTTGGACTCGGCGGAAACAACCTTAGGGGTACAATCCCTCTCTCCATTTACAATCTTTCGTTGCTTGCTAATTTTTCTGTTTCTGAGAATCAACTTCATGGAAGTCTTCCGCCAAGTTTAGGTCTTACTCTTCCTAATCTCCAACTCTTCCAATTCTCAAAAAACTTCTTCAGTGGATCCATTCCATTATCTTTTTCCAATGCTTCGAAGCTCCAATATCTTGAAATTTTGGGTAATAATTTTTTTGGAAAACTTTCAGTTAATTTTGGAGACATGAAAAGTCTTGCATACCTAAATGTAGCCATAAATAATTTAGGAAGTGGGGAAAGTGATGAGATGAGTTTTATAAATTCTTTGGCTAACTGTAGCAATTTGTACTTTCTAAATTTAGTTGCGAATCAATTTAAAGGAGCATTGCCTCATTCTATAGGTAACCTGTCTAGTCAACTTGAACGCTTGTTCATTGGTGGTAATCAGTTTTCTGGAAGCATACCTTCGGAAATAGGTAAACTTGTTGGCTTATATTTAATAGAGATGGATCATAGCCAATTTGAAGGAAAAATTCCCGAAGAAATGAGTCGCCTTCAGAACTTACAATTTCTGGATATGAGGCACAACCAACTCTCAGGGGAAATTCCTTCTTCTTTTGGTAACTTGTCATCACTAGTTGAACTTCAGTTGAATAATAACAATTTATCAGGAGTCATCCCTTCTAGTCTAGGAAATTTAAATCAATTGGCACAATTGCACTTGTTCCAAAATGACCTCAGTGGAGCTATCCCAGAAGAAATTTTCAATACATCTCATATGTCAGATTCACTGAATTTTGCCGGAAACCACTTGGTTGGATCCATACCTCCAAAGATTGGTAATCTGAAAGTTCTAAGGATGTTTGTTGTGTCTAGCAATAACTTGTCTGGTGAAATTCCAAGCGAAATTGGTTCTTGTTTTTATCTTCAAGAGATTTATATGGCAGAAAATTTCTTTCGTGGATCCATTCCTTCATCCCTGGGTTCTTTGAAAGCTCTGCTAGAGATTGATCTATCTCAGAATAATTTGTCAGGGAAAATTCCAATATCCCTCGAACGTCTTCCTTTGGAGTACCTAAACTTATCCTTCAATGATTTAGAAGGCCAAGTACCAACGAAAGGAATTTTTGCAAATGCTAGTGCTATATCGGTTTCTGGTAATAGTAATAGACTTTGTGGGGGCATACCTGAATTGCAACTGCCCAAATGCCCCAAGAACAATTCAAGGAATCATAAGATCTCTCGAGGGGCACTGAAAGTAATCATCTCAACTTGTAGTGTCTTTTCAGGATTACTCCTGGTGTCATTTTTCATTTTCTACTGGCTGAGAAGGAGGGGAGGATCAGGCAAAGAACCTTCAGAACCCATACTGAGAAGAGAACTACGGAAAGTGTCTTACGAAAGTCTCCTGAAAGCAACTGATGGGTTTTCTTCGACACACTTGATTGGTATTGGCAGCTTTGGCTCTGTGTATAAAGGAACATTCGATCGAGATGGAACTATTGTTGCAATCAAAGTTCTTAACCTTCAACTTCGAGGAGCTTCGAAGAGTTTCGCGGCTGAGTGCAGAGCCCTGAGAAATATCCGTCGCAGGAATCTTGTCAGGGTCATAACTTCATGCCCAAGTATTGATTTTCAAGGTAACGACTTCAAAGCTCTTGTTTACGAGTACATGCCAAATGGGCGTCTCGAAAACTGGTTGCATCCAGATGCGATTCCACAAACAGATGAAGAAAATGACGAGATTCGAAATCTTACCCTCCTTGAGAGAATAAGCATTGCAACCGATGTGGCATCTGCACTAGACTATCTTCATCACCACTGCCAAGAACCAACAATCGATTGTGATCTAAAGCCAAGCAATATCCTTCTCGACAATAACTTGACTGCTCATGTTGGTGATTTCGGGCTGGCAAGATTACGTCAAGAAGTCCCAAATAATCAGAGCAGCTCTGTTGGAGTAAGAGGAACAATTGGCTATGCAGCCCCAGGCGATTATTTTCAAATCCATTGAGTTGCTTTTTCACATTTACAACTCTTAATTTCTTCTTAAAAAATAC
Source organism: Atalantia buxifolia (assembly GCA_030444775.1). Classification (NCBI taxonomy): domain Eukaryota; kingdom Viridiplantae; phylum Streptophyta; class Magnoliopsida; order Sapindales; family Rutaceae; genus Atalantia; species Atalantia buxifolia. The sequence goes on along the minus strand of CM059832.1, from coordinate 31,803,006 downwards.
TATAGTGCTTGATGTAATGTTTTTGAATGGCAGAGTATGGCCTAGGAAGTGAGGTGACAGCAAAAGGAGATGTTTACAGTTATGGGATATTGTTGCTAGAAATGGTGACAGGAAAAAAACCCACTGACATTATGTTTGAAGGAGACTTGAATCTTCACAATTTTGCTAGAATGTCCTTGCCCGATCATGTGATGGATATTGTAGATTTAACACTTATAAATGGTGATGAAGATTTAGATACTACAAGTAACCAGAGGCCGCAGCAAGCAAGACTCAACTGTAAAATAGAATGTCTCAGTTCTATGGTTAAGATTGGAGTTGCATGTTCAATGGCATCGCCGCAAGATCGGATGAACATAACCAATGTTGTGCACGAGTTACAATCAGTCAAGAACATTCTTCTTGAACATGAAACTATGTTCAACAGGCAAAGAGGTAATTATTTTATACATACTTTCTTGTAGTATCATTTTATACGATGATGTGAAGAAAGGTTCATTATTACTATAATTCCTTTGTTTTTATATTTTTAATAATCACAGGGTAACAGAAGGCAAAGCTTCAGAGATAATAAGAAAGTAAAATTTGATAGGAAAGGAAGGCGATCACGTGAGAAAGAGCTTATTTTGGTTTCTGGGTTCAGTTGCATGTATTCAACCCGTTTCCAATAAAACATTGATTTTGAGATTTTTATATAGAGGCTTGATTTTCTTCTTTTCTTTTTTTTTTAAATTTTGGTTATTTTGAAATGCGTAAAAAGCAAATACGAGCACATATTTTATTTGTATTTGTTTGGGGGAAAAATAGGAAAGATAGCAGAACGCCACGTGTCAACTAACGGAATAAGTTCAGTGTAATCCGAGGTACCCCCCATGACTCAAAGAGTAACTCGAGGTACCCCCACGACTCGAGGTACCCTCCATGACTCGAAGAGTGACTCGAGGTACCCTCCATGACTCGAAGAGTGACTCGAGGTACCCTCAATAATTCGAAGAATAACTTAACATACCTCCACAGCTAGAGGTACCCCACACAATTGGGGAGTGACTTAGGGTACCCCCCACAGATAGGGTACCTCATATTATTTGGGGTACCCTGCACATCGGTTTCGAGAAAAATCCGCCATGAGAGATGTCTCCATCACATGAGGAATAATATTTGATTTTGTCATGATTAAATGCCAAAACGTCTACTGAAAAGTGGGGGACAGCCGCCTGCCACCACAACCAAAAATAACAGACACTACCCCAAGGACAGTGGTCCCCAAACGCCTACCCGACAGCCACTGCAGAGGTGCCCCAGCTCCCCAGCACGCGCCACGTTTCCAAAAGGTGAGATACGCCGCGAACGCCATTCTTGATCCCCAAGCATGTGTATAACAGCCCAAAATTCATGAGAAAGAGAAAAGGACGTCACCAAAGAGGATATACCACGTGATAGCTAAGGTACACCATATATAAAGGCGCCTAGGTTTTATTCTCCATCAAGTTCTCACTCTCCATCACCACTCACACTCCGAAAATAGGTTTTCTTCAACCTCAAAACCCTAATTTACAGAGGCTAGCCAGCTCTCTTCATGATAAAAGCTTGAGTTTGCTAACTGAGCGTCGGAGTGTGATCGCCGGGTGCCCCTGCTTCACCTCTAACCTCGGTTTCACTGTTTTGCAGGTGTGTAGCTCATCTCAAGGGGTATTTTTCTTGGTTCGAACCCTTCACCATTGTTACCACTTACCTCTTCCCTTCTCACCTTCTCCGAACTCATAAAAGCATCGCACACAACAAACTAGGGAGGTACCCCGTCTCCCCCAAAAATATAAATTCATTGTTCTAGATAGATTAGCCATTTTAGCACACCCAAAATCTGTCGAAAACAGTATTAACAGAGCGAATTCTCTGTGTACTAACCTGTATTAAGAGGTTCTCCATCGCAGCAATACTTGAATATGAATCTTAATATTGTGAGTAAACTTGGATCACCACCTGACATCAACTTTGCAAAAAATATTAGAAAATAAAAATTGCTAGGGATTGAGAAACAACGACAATCCCATTTCCATTAATGATCAGAAATTAAATTTATTCATGCTAAATTGATAGAGCACCAACGTACACCATCAACACATACAATGACAATGATGTTCACTCTTGACTGGCTTGCAAATGCAGCCCTTGCACTCCGTGGTACAATACTTCCACCAGCATTTACCAGTATTAGGTTGATCATCCTTACCCTTAACACAGTTTCCAAGTTGAGGATGGTTTCTGCAACCTTTTGAAGCGCTCACCTCATTTGCAATCTGAATATAAATATATATATATATATATATATATATATATATATATGAAGGTTAGACTAAAATATCTCAGTATGTAGCTTAGATCAATAATATTAAAAAGGTTTCTATAATGACGCAAATCTTTGAGATATTATGTGAAAATTAGAGCAAAACTTTTCATGTATTGAAACAAGAGAATAACTATATATATATATATATATATATATATATATATATGAAATTTGTGTATGTGTATTTAGCCATTAGTTCATGAATCCAATGAATAAATATCACTTTGTGCATATTATTTAATTTGAAAGCTTAAATTAGGGAGAAAACGTACGAGACGGACGTACGTAGTAACACAAAAGTTGAAGTTAAATTTATATATATGCAACCACATAAGTATGAAAATAAATAGGACCAAAAGCAAATATATATTTGGTAACAGCGCCGGCAAAGAAACTGTAAATTTATTTGTACATATAAATCAAAGAAAAACATAATTAAAATAAACAAAAATTGTATGTACACTGATGCGTGTAAACAACGGCTTGAATTAACAACATGTACAATTGAATTAAAATTAGAAAAAAAAACTTATTACTAAAAAGCTAATAAATTATAACTCTACCCAAAGATTAAGCTTTAAGCACAAGCTGTGCTTTATGTGTGTTTTGATATAGAAGTAAAAGCACAAGTAACAATAAAAATAAAACTAAAACAAAACGTACTGATGATGGTAAGCAAAAGGACTGCCAAAATAATGAAAGCGAAAACTTTAGTTTGAGATTGAGCCATATCTCCGATCTTATGAATGAACTAGTTGCAGAAAATAAAGATTGTTCAAAGTTCTTGTGTGATTTGATAAACTCGCATGGTCGTACACTATTTTATAGTGACTTCTGTGACTCACAGTGAGCTGATTTCAGTAGCTCGTAAGGAGAAGATTTAACGCAGCAATGTAAAATAAGAAGGTATTGATCGATCACCTAACATATACTACTAAAATCTTTGTATTTACCTTAAAAAAATGCATGACATTAATTCCCTTTTTTGCTTTTAATTCCTCCACACTGATTTAATTTCCTATTTTGTGTATGGAAACTTCCAACTGTGCATTTGATTTCAACGTTTTGGTCTTTGTTGTTTCTTACATTCACATAATATTTACAATAAATCTAAGTTTATTCTTACCCTTTTGAATAGGTATACTAATTAATTAGGAGAATTCAGAGTTTTTAACTTTTTATTAAAAACTAAATTGGATAGTTTTGTTTGTTGTGTATACACATTGGGTTTCAATTTCATGTAACATTAAAATCCATTGATAAGAATTACATATGAAGGCATAAATATTTTATTATAAAAGAATGTGCAACTGTTTGCCAATTGAGGCTCAAAGTTTTAGCACACAATTGAGTATAGAATGAAACTGTGTACAAGCACTTACTTCCTCAGTCCCTCTAATTGAAATTGACACCAGGCTGCTGCAGCAGCACAAAACTTGTAATCATTCATGTGTTGGTTCGCTTCTACTTGCCATTAAATTCTGCCAACCAGAGAAATTCATCACATTCGCATTTTTTGGAATTTGTATAGAAAGCATATTTGCATTTACCCACGTCCAAATCTGCATATATTATGCATCTAATAGAACAATTAGAAACTACTAATGGATAATATAAGAAGACAACTTGTGAAAATTAAGCCATCTATTGTTTAACATTCAAAGTGCAGCAAGAACTAGCCTTACTAGTTCTCAATTGTTAAGGGCCGGCACTCGTTCCTCGATCGCACAGGAAGCAATCAAACGGACTCGACTTGATATTTTTAATACGTTGGAAGCAGAATTGAAGCATGTCATTTTATCTTGTAGTAATCCTTTCTAAACCCCTTATAAAAACCTCACTTTTGCAATAATAGTCCTATAAATTCGACTGTCAGACGGAATTCAACCAAATTAAAAATCTTAACACCTGCAAATTATGAACCCTCCTATTTTTAAATCATATATAAACTCAAAATAGTGTTGGGATAATGAAAAATAAATAAATTGCCTTGTAATAAGTCTTTATTATGAAAATATATGTTTCAAATTATTTTAAACTCTATTTCAAGATTTTGTCCTTTTTTATAATTTTCACAAAGGTGGGCACTAAAAATAACACGTTTTTGAGCCCTTAAGAGTGTGATTTTACCGCTAAAGGGTGAACTTCGAGCTAAATTTTTAAACACATGTGGCTATTGTTGGTGAAACTAGGCCATAGGAAAAAGAAAAAGGAAGTCGATTTGGTGGCTTGAAATCATTTTTATAAATTTTACAAAAAAAAAAAAAAAATCATGAAAAATTAATAGAACTTGTCGGATTGATGTGAAATTGTTTAGAAAGTCCTTTTATAGGCCAAATAGGATTTTACTGATACAAACTCAAGTTTCTTTCCAAACCCAGTTTGGGACAAGGACAAAAGTCTATAGCACATTGCACATAGTTTTGATTCTTTGGATCCAGATTTTGCAGTTAAAAGGGGGATGGTTGTCGATTCTTGAGTTGGATTTCTACATGCACGTAGATATTGGTGAAGCTAGGCCCCAGTAAAGTAAAAAAGAGTCGATTTGGCGGGCCGAAATAATTTTTTATGAATTTTGAAAATAATTAAAAAAATTCTAAAAATTAGTAGAACTTGTCAGATTAATGTAAAAATCTTTAGGATATATTTTTTTTTTTTGGCCTAAATAGGATTTTGGTAGGAAAAAAAAAACTTAATTTTTTTTTTTTTTGGGCCTAGTTTGGTCAAGAACCATAGGCTAGCACAAGGATTGGATCCTTACAGGGCGATTTTTCGGTTAACAGGTGATGGTTGTTGAATTTCAAGCATGTAGATATTGGTAAAGCTAGGCTATAGAGAAAAACAAAAAATGGGAGTCAATTTGGAGGGTTGGGATAATTTTTATTATTTTTTAAAAATTTTAAAAAATTAAAAAAAAAATAGAAAAATTATGAGAACTTGACGAATTGATGAAAAGCTCTTTGAAAGATCATTTTATGGAGCAAAAAGGGTTTTGGAAAAATGTAATTTTTCCTTTTTTTTTTTTTTTTTAGGCCTAGACCCAAAGGCTATGCACAGTGTTTGGTGTTTAGAGGGCAATTTTGTCGCGAAAGGGCAATATGTTGAATTTTGAGATGGATTTTTTTGTATGCATCTAGATATTGACAAAATTAGGCCACAACGAAAAAAAAGAAAAAGAAAATGAGAGAGTTAATTTTTCGGCCTAAAATAATTTTTACACACCTTCAAAATCTTTTATAAAAAATAAAAAAGAAAAAAAAAACCAAAAAATTAGAAGAACTCGTTGAATTGATGTGAAACTCATTTGAAGCTCTCTTTAGATTTAGAGCCCAGATAGGGTTTTGATGTGAAAAATCCAATTTCTTTATTCAGGCTCTGTTTTTAGCTCTGAACAAAGCTTGTAGCATAAGGTTTCGGGTCTTTAAATGGATTTTGCTGTTAGAGGGTAATGGAATTGAATTTACAACCGAATTTTTGCGCGCATGTAGATATCCATGAAACTAGATCGCAGGAGAAAATGGGAGACGATTTGGAGGACCGAAATATATATATATTTTTTTTGTCAATTTTCATAATTTTTTTGAAAACATTAAAAAAATTCCGAAAACTTAAGAGAGCCTGTTGGATTAATGTAGAACTCTTTGGATTAATACCATATTGCATTCATTTAGATGCGATTGATTTGGTGCCCATTGCCTTGAACTCATATGATATCATTATTCTTAATTTTTTGTTGTGCTGTGAAAAAATGAGTTAAAAAAAATTGACAAGAGCTTAGTCTTAATTTGAATTGGTCAATTTGCAATTGCATATATTTGATTTTTATATGTTCAATTTTTAATCTATGACATGTTGTTGAAATGGCATTCATGCTATACTAAATTTGATTAACTTTCAAAAGTTTAAGTTGTGTATGTCTCGGAATAGTTTCTTTAATTTGATTAATATTTTATATATGTTATTTTTGATATTTCAGTAGCATTCAATTTTTAATTCATAACATGTTGCTGAAATGACTTTCATGCTGTGTTGAATTTGATTAATTTCAAATGTAAGTGATAGGTTGTTTGAGAACTTTAATGTCCTGATATATGATTACCAATAAAGAATGAGATACTAGTATGCCACTTATTAAATTTGATTTATTTCTAATAAGTGCTATAGAGATGAATACTTTAAAAGATAAAATTGCAACTTTCATGTGGCATAATTACACATGCAATGAATGATATCTTTCATGTAATTTTTTATAATTATTTTATTTAAATCATATGTGTTGTAATATATATCTTAATTATAGTGTAAAAATAGTGACAATATAAAACTTTTTTTTTATTAATTCTAATACTAAAACCTTAGCATAATATAATTTTTTATAATTATTTTGTTTAAATCAATTATGTTATATTTGTGGATGTATTAATTCAACAATTGTTTTCTAACTGTAAGTATGACCTACATTAAAAAATATATATTTTGAAAATGGTACTATCGAATACATATAAAATATTTTTATTATTTTCAATTGTGTCAATTGAACGCATATTACTGTTTTCAGTTTTAAAATACAAGATACAGAAAATAATATCATACGCATACTTAAATTCGAAATACAACAACTATAAAATATTATTTTTATTCTTTTTTTTTTTAAAATACAAATTTAGAAACAATATCAAACAAGCCTTTATTTTTTTAAAAATAATTTCATGTAAAAAGTATTACAATAAAAGGGTCAAATATCACCGGTGGTAAAAGCTCAACTTGTTTGGTAAATTAAAATAATAATATGAACAGGGCATAATCGTGGTCCTCTTACCATAGATAACAGTTTGAAGCCCAACAAAGGCTGATGGCCCATGATATGATGATGGACGGTTCGGATCTTTCTGATCATGCAGACAAACCCTAGGGTTCCCCTTTCCTTTCCATATAAATATGTCAAATTACTCCTGCATTTTCTCTTCATCAAATCGAATGAATCGAATTCATGCGGAAAATCCGCTGCTTACCCAATAAAGCTTTTGCATTTCTGCTCTAAAATTTCATTCTCTTTTTCTTAAGTTTAAATGGATTTATGAAAAAATGGGTGGCCGGCCTAATATTGCAATTCTTTGATACATAGTAAAATGAATCAAGGAATCTATCGTTAGGCCAAAGCGAAGAACCGTATGCATACTCAAACTCGTGTATGTATACTCTACCTTCAGCTCCGTTTTTTTTCTTATTAGAAACATTTTGCGGTGACAAGGTAGATACAGTCAATTCATTATCCGTAGCTTTCTTTTTTGGCATCTCCCTTCCCAATTATTTTATTTTATTTTATTTTAAATAGCTCGGTTTGGTATTGGCATGGGGGTGGATGGATGATGAAATAAATCAGACGGATTCCCAATGATTTTGTTTTAATCAAAATGTGATATTAACAACCAGCTACTTCTGACTCCACTCCATGGCATGATTTTTTTTTTTCTGTCTTTTTTTTTTCTTTCTCTTCATTTGGGATTGATTTGGCCGGTGATGTAATAACAAATATTTGCTACTCTTGATTGGGGGATTTGTTTTACAAACTAATTCTTCACTGATGATTCACATCCACCAAGATCTCTGAGGCCAAAACATTTTAATTTATTAATGCGGAGATTTGCTTTACAAAAGTATTTTTTTTTTCTCGTTTATGGAAATAAGAAGCTCTTTTATATTTTTGCTCTGCTGCGGATAAAATTTACAGTAAACCAGGCTGTAAATGATATTGTAACTATCTCCATCCGAACTTCCCCTTTAAGCTGGACTCTCAGGTTTTTAGACCATGCATTGGTAGCCAGCAATTTACATTGGAAACTCTCAGAGGCAATCCCATAATTTTGTAATTTACACTGTCGGGTGCTTCATCACTTCATTTTATTGATGGTACTTAATTAACAGTCAACCATGTACAAAAGTTAAAAACTGAAACAATAGAGAAGACTTCATTGATAAGAATGGCATTTGCACTTGTCATAACAAACAAGCGGAATGTAAATGAGTATGCTCATTCCAATAACATTACCACCAGTTTATACAAATAATTAGCAACACAACTTTCTTATTGTTTGTATTGGAACATTGGTACCTCCCCTTATGCAAAACTATTGCAGGGATTTCACTTATCTCTAGACGTGTCTATTGGGCTTGCAGTTGTGAAGTAGAGTTGGTTATGCTCTTAGTAATTTACAGTTGATTTGATTGCATCTAATATCTGCATCCAAAATCACGAAAGGGATTCTCGTTAGCTACTGTGAGCTGTCAGATTCGTACAACAGTGCTGAGTAGGAACTTTGAAGGATTCAGGACAACTTGCCTTATTCTTGGTGGGCATGTAGAATGGCTCAAAAACGAGAGGGAAGGGAGTGTCCAGACCACAAACTCGAGCCACTGGAGCTTCCAACTGCAATGCATCATACCTCTTGAATTATTTATTAATTTATATGATAGACAAGGAAGATACTGATGTATTTCTAGAACTAAGCGGTATGCAATTTTTCTGTGAAAGAAAATAACATCATTATTTCAGTCAACTTTATGCTAGGCCGCTAGCCAAGTGAGACATCTACTTCTTAACAAATACCAAGATCCCAACTTTTGCATGAGTTTACCATGCAGAAATCAGCTGTGTAATTTGACTCACATAGAATCTTGACAGTAGTTATTCAACAGTTGTACAATCCAGAGACTTAATTTCAGCGCATATCAACCTGGAACGCCAAGAAATAGCTATGCAAACAACTGCTGTAGAGTGCCACCAAGACTGACTAATTTTCTACTCATGTTTTACCCAACAGTTACCTAGCAGTGCAATGTCAAAGACCAACTCCTTATATTGCTCAAAATTTGTGAGCTAAGAGCATGAAAGTCATATTTTACATGCAAGAAAAACATTACTGTTTGCCCCTGGTAGCTAGTACATTAATTAACTATACAGGAGTACACAGGCCATGTTGATAGGCGCCTTGTCTCATCAGAATTGTTAACTGTGATGTGTTATCTGCCATCCAACCTGTGATTTATCATACTTAAAACAATTTATCAGCCTACAACGTTTGTTCAAACTATTACTGAAGATTAGCACCAAAATCAACAAAAATAAGCTCAGGTTACTAAATAACAGAAAGAAACAAGGAAACAAAGGGATCTGAAGAAAGAGATTACTCTTAAGAAACAACGTTCAAGGATAGATGCAGAAATTTCAGCACCAAAACCTCCAGTAACTGGAGCTTCATGACTAATCTGCAGAGTGCCAAAAAAAACTCATCACTGACACCAGCCAATTATATCAAGAAGCATTTTTATGTGAAATTTTTATCCTTACAAGAAGTCGTCCGGTTTTCCTGACAGAGGCCTCTACTGTTTCCTTATCCCATGGTATTAGCGTTTTCAGGTCTATCAGTTCACAAGAAATTCCTTCCTGGAAAAACCTCGAGGCTCAAATAACTAATGAGAACCAAAATCCTTAAGATAGCAAAAAGCATTTCCTTGTGCTATTAATAACATTACGTCAAACGTTGTTGCATTATGATTCTGGATACACTTGATAGGGGGATATGATATGGAGGTTGGAGATTGATTAGAATTACACCACAGAATTACCTAGACCTGATGGATGTGCTACCATATAATATTTCTGCACCACTGCATATGGTCTAAGAAGTTTGATATAGTTCATATCACACTTAAAAAAACATTTTCGAGCAATGAGAAAGAATCACATACCTTTTCAGCATCTAAACAGGCCTGCTCCATGATAGACAGTTGTGCTCCCCAGCCAACAAGTGTTATGTCACTGCCTTCTCGAATCACCTAATTATTGCAATTTGCATTTCTTCAGATTCCAAATTCTCTATCGAAGATAATTATTTATTGATGAATAAGTTTCATACCTCTGCCTCTGATAAAGGCAACATATAATCATCCTCAGGAACCTCTTCTACGGACAAACGGTAAAGCCACTGGATATCCAAGACATTTACATGATATCAATAACAAAAATCATCAGTTGATAAATGGGTACAAAAAGAATCACCAAACTTGAGTTGAAGTACAGTACCTTTGGCTCAAAAAATACTACAGGGTTCGGATCACGAATGCATGACAGCAATAATCCTTTCGCTTGTCGTGGGCTTCGAGGGATGACCACCTAGAAAATTCACTGATTAAGTATTGGAAGCAATGCAAAACATCAAAGAATTTTAGAAGGGAAGTGCTAAACTTCAGCTCCCTTGCAAAAGGTTTAGGACCGATTGAAAGATTTTCTATAATCTCAAAGGTACAACAAAATAGTTTCTTTGGACTCCTCATGAACTGCAGTTCGCATGCGGAGCATTGCCCCTCAAGGAAAAGGATGCTAACCACAGGAGAGAAGAGAAATAAATAAATTAAAGTCATACTAACTCAAGGAGAAGGAAATATACTTTGAGACCAGGAACGTGACAAAAGAAAGCTTCAGGAGATTGCGAGTGATAATGTCCACCATGGCCCACAGCTCCGTATGGGGCTCTTACTGTTAATCCTGGGGAATCACATGAAAGCCCTTCAAGGACAAAACAAGAGCAGAGAGTAGGGGAGGAAGAGAAACTAAAAGAGAAAGAACCAGAGGGGAGCATTGGACAATAAACGGAGCAACATATTACCTCCACAATTAAATTGATTTCCACTCCTGTATCTGAACTTAGCAGCTTCATTGACAATCTACCAAGAAGATTATGTCAACTAAAGGTGAATTATGAAGCCACAAGAGATGCTAGTTTCTGGAAGAGAACTACACCTGATCAAAAGCTGGAAAAATATAATCCGCAAATTGAATTTCAGCTATAGCTCGATTTCCCTATCACACATGAAATGAAAGCAAGAGATATGTACATCATATTAGAGGTTCCTGAGGAACTATGCTGAGAATGACTTCCCAGCTTGTGCATTTTAAACATAAGTTTCTGAAACAAACCATAGCTGCCAGACCAATGGCAAACCCAACGATGCCCTGCATACAAAAAAGATAATACGAACCTATCAAATATGCATAGCACAGAAGAGTCCAATATTAGTGCGTGGAAAGAGAGTGAGACTCTCTATTTGACTCAATACGTAGAAGTATGAACTACGACACCAAAAATGGAGATTATAAATGAACTATGACCAGGAACAGTCTGGAATACCTGTTCGCAAAGAGGGGTATTGAATACCCGACTTTTACCAAATCGATCAGCTAATCCTGTCGTGCATCGGAAGACTCCACCAAAGCCCACATCTTCTCCAAACACATAAGCACTGTGACAAGATATAACCATCCATGAGAAGACTCACCGCCCCAGAACTTGCAAAAGTACAAAGACGCTCTAATGATGTAAAATAGAAAAGAAGACTACATATTTCACAGGATTTGAGAAAATTTGAGCTGAAAAGATTAACAAAAAATTCATCGAAATGAAAACGCATGAGAGACTGCTAAGCCAGGCAATCGACAGCTAATCCTACACCAATCCTTATCAACTTCATGTATCATCCTCTCCAAGTTTCCATTTTTCTTCGACGATCTGAATAGTCAATGAAAATAATACAAACCCAAATCCAAAATCTCAAATCACTAATCAGATATAAAAATACGAAGACAATTCATTAAGGCCTACAAATCCAAACCAAGCTCAAAAGACCACTAAAACTCCACAAAGATTGAAAGTATAAAAGAATACAAAGAAAACACAAAAACCAAGCTGGGTATCTTAAAAAACAAACCGTGGATCAGTTTCCAAAGCAATATGAAGAGCCTGGTTGATGGCAGAGTACAAATTCAAAGACTTGCCACTTCCAACACCCCCATCGTGTTGTTGAATTAGCTGCTTGTTCGCACAAGCAGTTGAAAAATTTCTCCTTGAAAGGGAACCCACAAATCTTCTCAAACCAGAAGCCATAGTGTGAAATCTCCGCCAAGATTTTTGGTCGTGGAGTTTGCAAATATTGAATTCATGTGTGTTACGCCTGCGTCGAAATGTTTTTAGTTCGGATTTGTGGGGGGTTGAGATCAAGACAGCTCAAGTATTACGTGGATAGAGTTTAGACTGGAGCCGGGGGTTAGTAGCTGCTGAGTTGTATTCTGCGCACAGTGCACGTGGCGATCTAATCACTGCATGCCCAACAAAATGATAAATTTATTGTTTAGTGAAATGTCTCCTACTTGTAGCGATGATGCACACTGTTACTGCTTTGCCTTTTAGGATTTTATTTTATGTTTAATATCAAGTCCTATGCTAAGATTAGATGCCTCTAAGCAAAAGGTCAAGTATAGTAAGCGCGATGATACCAACGTATAAACTCGGCAATTTGTCATCTTCTTTGCATTTTGTAATACGTAAACAGTAAGTAGCAAGCATAAAAACATTGACTTCCCAGCTTATTTCCTTCACTTGAGGCAACGCCTTAAGCTCATACGTGGTGAGAGCGTAATCTCCAAACGGCTAAAGTCCTAAGTTCGACTACTATTAGGAGAGAGTGAGACAAAATCTGATTATCCTCTCCTAGACAACTAAAAAAAAATACATAATTCTATTCATCAAACATGTTGTTAGAAGCAAACATTTTCAGAAATTTTAGAAAAAAAAGACTTGGATCCGATCATCGGATCATTTACGCAACTTTATTTAGTTACAAATTTAGATAATAATTCATAACTTATTACTTTGAAACGACAACTAAGGTGCTTAAATCAAGTAGTTTAGAAATTTGGCTTTGGCGGCACCACACAAAGGAAGAATGGATACTGCAAATCAGCCATTAGGGCATCAACCGTGGTTAATGGCCTCATGCTATATTATAAGCAATAGACAAAGTAACAATCCCTGATCAAGTCAGTCAACCATAACACTGATGCCGCTAGTGGTGAACCATTACTTTTAAAATTAAACATAACTATAAAGGTGGTGATCCAACTCCTCGCAAACTTAACCTTTCTCAATTAAATATAATTACGTAAAAATTATTTTTTAAGTCTTCTTCTTTTAAGAAATACGAGTAAACCCTCGTCCATGAAGATTATTTGTCCCAATTATATATCTCTGACTGTAAATATTAATATAATAATCTGTTTTGTTAACAGTTATAAATATCTGTATAACACAATTATTTAATGTATAATCAATATTAAAAAAACCACTATATTGCTAAAACTTTTGAAATATTAAATTTGGAATCTTAACCTGTATGATGATTACCATTTATTGATAACAGCATCAGCTTTCAGTAACCTTTCTACTTACCAACAATATACAAAACACTAGGCAATCTTCAATGCCGCGTTACAGCATGCAAAGCTTGTTCAGCATTCCATTCCACACAGAGAAACCACCAATGCAATTTTATTGAGCAAAAAACAAAAAGCGTAAATCACATGCACGAGTAAAAATAGCTACGATAAAAGCATACTCTATTTCTTTGCTTACTGAATATCAAAAGCTCTCTAATACATTGAAATAATTTTCCCAGCTTGCCGCTTTAGCAGCCCTCTCTTGACCCAAATGCAAGCTGCTCCATCAGACAGGAAAAAAATCCCAGACAATTTTTTTAAAAAAAGATATTAAAAAAAAGCATAATGGAAGAAGAAACATAAAGAAAAAGCCACTAAATAGCATTCACTAAACCCAAAACCCTAGCTGATGAAAAACTTTGTTAGAAGATACCCACTATTTAAGAGGAAACAAAAAAAGAAAAAGAAAAAGAGCCCATCATAAAAGAGATGGGCAATACTACTCAGATTCTGAGAAACCTAGCCTGCCACACCATCTTTGAACTCCCAACATGAAATCCCATCCCTCAATGAATTATTGATTTTAAAGCAGCAGGGCCGATCCAATAAGGCGGCCTGAGTCATACATAGAACTGGCCAGAAGTTTTTCTATACGATGTCTGAAACCAGCAAAACTTCTGACAGAACTCCTCACGATGAGCTCCAATAAAATCAGACCGCCTTCCTGTGCAGCTAAAGCTAACAACCATTTGCCACCCCATTTGCCAATATAACCTTCTCTGAAACTACAACTGGTTTACTTCCCTTGTGGGCATCTCCAGTTTTTGCAACTGATCCATTCTCAGAAAGTCTTAGGTCCCCATTACTCTGAACTGTTGTAGTTCGCTCTTCAACCAAATCAGAGGCAACCTCCGATGACTTCTGTGCCTTTAGTTCCCCATTAGCCAATTCTTTCTTCTCGTCAGCAGGCTTTCCTTCCCATACCTGCAGCATTTCCAAAATCAACCAGATACAAACAAAATTAAGCTTCTTCAGCAAAGTATTTCCCCATATCTAAATTGGAAAGAATACAAGAAATTAAACCAATTTAATGGGAAGTAACTTGCCTGTTTCTGGAACTGCTGTTGTTTAGCCTTCTTTTCCTGAATGGTTTTCTGGCGAGTCTCATAAAACCCAAAATCATCCAGAATGCACGTTTTACTTGAGTGATTCTTGAATATTTTGATCAATTTAAGTCCCTGCTCTAACTTGATCTGCAAGACACCATCAATGCTTGCTGTTTAAAACAAATAAAGAACAATGACACAAAAGCAAGGGATAAGATTACAAAAATTTAATTACCTCTTGAGTGTCCCTACTGTTAGTGACAGGCTTGTTCTCATTATTCTCAAGAGTAATGTGCTTCAATAAACTATTTGGTACATCCTTGACAATGTGCCACTTCACCGGAAAACAGCCAGTCCATTTGTCTTGTTGCCAGTACTCCACGTTTTTGTTAAAATCAACCGGTCCAGCCATCTCCGCAAGGCCAACAAACTGCCCACTTGTATTAACCTATGAAAGAATTCAAGACCAATAAGTAAATACCATGGAAAAATAGAAAATAACATAAATAAGATTAGATTAGTTAAATCAGATTCTCACCGAAAAAAGAAGAAATACAGGGCAGCTCCCAGACTTTTGTTGAGCCTCCTGGTAAGCAGCATCAAGCTTCTTGTTGCCATTGGGGGTGCTGGCCCAAACACTGTACTTGATACTTTTATGGACATCATCCTCGCTATACGATTTGATGACAAAGAATTTAGCATCAGTGTACTCTTCTGGGAAATCTGCTTTATTGTATTCATCTCTGTCAGGACTCAAACTAATCTTATCCTTCTCATCCTCAGTGGTCCCATTTGTCAGCACATTCTGCTCTTTGACGGGTAAAGCATTCGGTGCTGAACCCTTTTGGTTTTTTACTCCCTTGGCTCTAGGTCCCCTATTAAGCTCATTCAATCCATCCATGTTCTCATTACCATAACCAAAATAACCATTGCCACGACCCCTGGATTTATACTTCCCATCAACAGACAACCATCCACGACCATTTGTTCGCAAATCGTACCCATTGGAGCCAAACCCCACCCCAGATCTAAATGTGTTACCATACTGACCATATAACTTGTTAGGATACATCCTATTCATATTCATGAAACCCTGTGCATTGCCCATGCCAGACATCGGTCTAGGATGGTGCAAACCCTGTGGAGGAGAGAAAAGAAAACTTTCAGAGATAGCTAAATAAAATGTTGAATATTTCTGTGCATAAAATGATCTAACATCAACTTTTGTCCACCATCAATTTTTGTCCACCACAAAACATTCATCACAACAGCAGAGGCTCAAATTAATATCAATTGTGAAGGTACGGTAAAATTTTTTCATATCAACACTTTCTCACAACACAAGTCAACATAATCAAATATCTGCATTATATTATTCTAATTGATTCATGATACAAAAACCATTATTAAAAAGCAGATAAGGCAACTCATGCATACCATGTAATGAGAATTCGGACGGTAGTTCTGATTTCTGGAAGATGCAACATTATTGACGTTTGAAATTGAAGAATTGAAGGTGTTGCTTGCAACTGGCCTAGCATCTGAAATAATGGGGCCATCCAACCATGGAATTGGAGACCCCATCCCATCAAGATTATACCTTGGATCTTGATATCCAGAAGCAGGCCCATGTCCAGGCAAACTACCCCTTCCATATGTATTGTTTGAATTAAAGGACTGATATGTTGGTTTAAATGGAGCTGAACCATTATTCCCCTTCACACCTCCCGCCTTGGCAACACCATTGGATTTCCCATTGGTGCTTTCTACGGGCAAAGGCTTCTGGTCAGCAGCTGCAGAGGTGGGAATATCCCCAGGTGTAGGAGCAACAGGGCTTGGGGAGTATGGACTACTAGTTGGAGTAATTGGCTGGAAATAGTGTGGATACTGGTAGTGCTGAGGCCCATAAAGCTGACCGTCAGTTCCCATGGTTGGAACTGGTGATGTTGCCGGTGAATAGGGCGGATAGGGTGCATACCCATAGCCATGGTGATACATAAGAGACCCATTGTCTCCATACACTCCCTGCAAGAATACCGAAACAACGTAACAAATCATTAGACCGAAATATATACTTGCAAAAAAAACCCCATTCAATCATTGTTGAAGCATAATAACTTACAGAAGTCATGTCAACTCCATCTTGACTAACATATCTTGTATAATCATCCCACTCACCAACATTTCCATCATACCCTGCAAGAGTTTATAACCAGGTCAACGCCACATCTAATAGTGACAAAATAACATTGATCAATTAATATATCAACTAACAAATTTGGATTTCTACAAACTAGACAATCCTACAGACCAAAGTTCACCACTTACCCCCATAGTAGAAAGCAGTTGAGGGATAACCATTGGGAACATAGCACACATTCGGGTCCATGAAATCATTCAGAAATGGAGTTCCAGAACGCTCTGAAGGGATCTGACCATTTGCAGGAGCATTAACAGAATCAACAGACCCATACTGATTAGCTGAGGGCTGTATGAACAAATTCAATCAAACATAAACATATTAGTTTCCATCCACCATAAAGATTAAAGACAGTCCCAAAAAAGTGAACCATAGCCAACATAAGCACCAACTCAATGTGTTAACATACCTTCTTAGTAGGCTCAGAAATTTCAAGTGACTTGGTCTGCGAATCTAAAGACAATTTCTGCAGCAAATCTGATGCTTCTATTGGAAGAAAAAAGTAAAGGAAACACTTTTGCTAGCCAAAAGCCAATATCAAGACAATCATACATGCTTCAATTTACAAAATTCCAATTACAAACAACCTAAACTTATAAATCGCAATGCTCAAACTACAGTCCAATAACAAGCATATAATTTTGAATTCAATGTTTGAACAGTAAAATCAAGATCCTTGTTGAAAACAATATAACTAGCATACTGTAGTCCACGCGAGCAACCAAAAACCCTAATCCCAGCTAGAATAAAAACAAACACTCATCAATTCATTGAGAAGAAACCAAAAATAAACAAGACCACCTAGCGACAGACAAATCACAATAATTCTGAACAACACAAACTTCCCAAGAAAACAACTTCTTCACAAACGAACAAATCACCATGAAAACCGTAATTTAAACGCATAAAGACCCAAATTTTGACACGGATCTACGAAATTAAGAACCAAAAATTAACAGAAACCAAATTCGATCCAAACGAGAAACAAGGGAATTAAGCAATACCCTGATCGCTATTTTGTGAAAGGATACTTTCTACAGCAGGAGCAACAGTAGTAGCCATGAATAACAACAACGGCAACAGATCTTGATCTTTCACAAATTGTCGTATCTTATAAAAACCTAATAAAAAAAAGCAAATTAATTTGGTTTTTAAAAGATTTCTTTTTTTTTTCCCCCAAAAGATCTAAAAGGAACCCTAGAAACGAGGAGACTAAAATGGGGTTACTCTCTTCTCTCGCACACAGCCGCCGAGGGTTTGGGTTTGGGTTTGGGTTTAGCGAAAGAAAAGAAGAGGGTTTTCTCAATCTAAAAGCGGTGACTCAAATAGCACCACGGACTCCTCTTCTTCTCTCTCACCCGCGGGTTGTTTCACGATCTCATCACCTGTTTTTGATTGGCTGTCATTTCCACGTGGAGGGTCCTGACTGGCTTTGGGCTGTTTTGGTTTATTTTTCAAACTTTTCTTGTTTTGTCAGAGGGTGAAGTTTGTTTTGGTGCCTCGGAGGGTGATGGGCGTAGGGTGTTCATTGAAAGTTCCCAAATCTCGTGTGTGGTCAGTGGTGTAAGTTTTTGGAAACCCTAATTGCGAAATAATCACATGGGATTTTAGATTTGGTCTTTGTTTTGGATTTTGGGCCCATTTGTTAGATTATGGGCCTTTTTGGACTTTTCTTATTTGTGGATGTATGTCGACAGATTCTGTCGAAGATTCATTTGCCTTTTTTTTGACTTCATATATATAATCGGTTATTAGGTATGAAATTAAAATTTAAGATTAAAATTCGAAACAAATTTATGGTATTATAAATCAGTTTATAATATTGTAAAACTTGATTTACAATGTTATGAATCTATCCTAAACTTTAATTTCGGACTAAAAAATTTTTCTTCTACATATATTGAAACGTTTGCATTTGTAGTTAATATATCACCTATTTACATTCTCTTTTTTGAAATCAGAAAGAAAACTATGAATCATAAATAACTATCCAAGTAAAAATTTAATGTTCTTATAGTACAGTATACATTAAATATGTACAAGATTAGAGTTTACGGACTCTTGATATTTGATGAGGCCGGAATAAGTTTTTGGTGTTTCTTTTTCTAATTAAACAATGCTCTTATTCTTTGAATAAAATATATTATTATTAAGCTATTGGTCAATTTTCTTGTGTGAAAGCTCGTTTGTTATAAAACATTGACCATTAATAATTTGGAAAACCTAGAGCTCACACTCGGCCTATAACAAGAATTAATCAAGCAATTAAATAAGAACTATTATCTTGTATATACATATATGATGTTTTACGGCTTTGTTTCAAAGTAATAATTAGATCACACTTGCTACTGAAATCGTGCAAGCTAAGAAGTGTTTTTAAAATTAAACTATGATGAGATCATAATACAACCATCTCTTTTGATCGTATAGAACTCTTATAATTAACTACATTACTAAATTTAGATATTTATCCTTGTGTGTGACTTATTGCATGGTACGATCTTATTTTTAGAATAAGTCGACACTCTGCATGCTTGAATATTGAGGTGGGCCTAAAAATACCATTTAGGACTTAAAATACGAATTTGAGATTAGACCATTGATTATAATATGACCTTATAAGCTAGCTAGAGTTAAATAATGTATAATTTACGCTCAATTTTGCATTTGAAAACATGATGTTTCTCCCATACTTGTTTGCCTTGGGTCTAGTTGCACTGTAAGGAGACTTCATTGCCACAAATATTATCCATGCGAAAAACTTTGATGTGCATCTACAAAAACATTTCAGATTAATCATAGTTTATTCAAAACGTATACACTACAAGAACCCGACTTGATTTCCTAATTAATATGCTTCTGAATGGGCAAGGAGAACTACTCAATTGATGGATTTTCCGTCCTAAGATATCCCAAAATTCTATCTTAAGTGATGTGATATTCATTCACTTGTTGGTGAGATAATCTAATTATATCATTTAAAACTTATAAAAAATCATCGACGACTTAATGCATTGCATGTCGTCTTATACGAGATTCGATTTAGAATAAGATTTTAGAGTGTCAATCATCATTTATGGGTACGATGTGTGCAAAATTTCACGAGTTTTTGGATTTGGTTTGTTTTTGGGTGCGCCATTATGGACTTCTCTTAATCGGAGATGGATGTTGACAAATTTTATCTTGGAATCATTTTAGGCTTTAGCTTGATTTGTCATTTTAGGACTGGTGGATTTATGCGTATCTATAGAAACTACCTACGTACATTTTTTTGAAATAATTTCATATAAGAAAATATCAATCATACATATAGTATATTGGTATGTAATGGTTTAAAGTGGGATGTGCTAATTAGTATATAGTAGTTTACATGTTCTTGAGACTGTGGCCTGTAATCTTGCTTTAAAGATGACAACAATAACTCCAATCTTGCAAACCCAGATACTGAGAAAGTTCTCTCTCACACCACCAGCAGGTAGCACAGCAGCACATTAACTCAGCACAATATCTCCCATTCGCTTAGATGGAGATTCCAATCCATTGACATTGAGCAGAGAATTTTAGATCTCACGATAAGTTAGCAACCGAGAAATCCTCAAGTTTTAAAGTTAAAATCATGTAGATGAGAAAATATTTATTTGTTCAGAGAGGCAAATTCACCTACGTTACACACATACAAAGACATTTTTCTTAAAACTGTTAAGAAGCAATCTCAAAGTAGAAATCTTAAACTTTGGGATTGCCTGAAAAGCATTAATTTGGACACTCATAGTTTCAAAGAAACCCAAATGTCAAGTGATCACAAACATCTTTCAAGTGATAAGCACAATGTATGGCTACACTTCCCACAAACATTATTTATATCCTTAAACCATCTTGGGTCTGTCTACTGAAGCATGTAATTAATTAATTTTGTTGCTTGTATCTGTTTGATATTTCACAGAACAAATGGAATGCAACTCAGATTTAATGTCATAAAGCTGCTAACTTTAATAATTGTAGAAATTATCAGTATTGGAGATTTGAATCATTATCAAGGCTTATTTCAAATTTTGTCCTTTGCGTTTGTTTTGCAAAGAATATACATCAAAAAAATCAACTAGTACGACATATATACTACTTCAGCCTGAGAAATTAATAAATTAACAAGACTAATTAAAACTTTTAGCTAGAATTATGAATCAGAAAATGCGAAATTGAAAAAGAAACAAGTTAACTTTAATAGTCTTAATTCACGGGAGTCAAATAAAAAATTAAAATTGGACGAGGCTACATCCAATTAAACGACAAATGCCTACATACATGCATTTAATGTTCAGATGTCATTGTCAAGTAGTGTTGTGGCAACTTTGTTCCACCATAAACCTAGAGCTTCATTCAATTGCATAGCTTCTTATCTCAACTGTATTGTGACATGTGCCTTCTTCTTTAGATTTTCATCAATCTCCTCAGAAATATGAGCTATCTCCTCACGAAGCACGTACGAGGGGCTGCTTCTCGAGTTGTCAATTAGAAAATAAGCACTTAATATTCTCTTTCCATGATCCAAGGAAAAATCAACTCTAAAGTCTAATCCCTGCTCTCTCAACAAGTTTCAAGGTTAGCCACCACCGAGTAATTTGTGCCTTCGCCTTAGTGTCCCTCATTGCTTTCACAACCTGACACAATGGCTTAAGGCTTTTAATAGTGTGGAGCAAATGTCACTGATATACCCATATCTGTAAAGCAAGTTGTTGCCAATTCCTGATTCGTTGGCGAGCTTATCCGTAAATATAACTTGTATATCTTTATTGCAATTCCAATTGCGCACGTCAGTTTCTCTTGCCTCTAGCTTTTAACATATGTTTTCACTATCATACAGTGCAATTAATCTCTTTCAATTCTTCAAAAGTGTCCAATAGACTGCGCTCTATTATCTTTTGTTCCAGTTCAGTTAAGGATTTATTTTCCTCTTCGGTTAACAATTCCACTATTTTTTGGTTGGTAATGCCTTCTTCAGCCTCCTCTTAAGTTCTACTGATAATCCTCAGCTTGACATCTTTGCTCCTAATAAGTTCTATCATCAAGACACTGCATTACCGATATTGTATCATATTAATTAATTAATTAATCTACAAGTAATTAATCTAAACAATAATAATGTAAAATATGATATGATATCGGTAATACAGTTGACCTGAATTATCAACTGTGATAAGTGATCCATTTAAAATATATCATATTTCATTGTTGCAATGTGCAAAATTATCTTCAACAAGTATTTCTTTGTTGCAGAAGATGAGTGGATACTCGTGTTGCTTATTGGGATAGGGCCGCAAAGGAACATGCTGATTGCTGCACATGTCCATATCATTATCATATGAACGATGGAACTGTGATTTCTTGTCGAAACTTATCCTCAAACGAATCACAGATGTAAAACTCGTAGAGGAGCACAACTTATAATTCATCATGTCCTTATCATCATCATCATAATATTTCACATTCTTTAACAAGGTTGAAGGATAATTGATGAGGCACACCCAACACCAATCTAGAAATCGCACCCTTCACATCAGCACTCACAATCCCTATGTATTTGCACACAGAAATGGCAGGCCAATGAGGTAAATTGAATAATCATGTTCCCTTTAAAAGTGGAGAGAAAAATGTGGATGGTAGCTGATTTGAAGCTCTTCTCGTAAATCAACACATAGTTTATGGAAGACTAGAGGAGATTAAGGCCAGCATTGCTCATAATTGTAGACAAATAATGGGTTTTTTTTTTTGTAGGCAAATTAATTATGCTCTTTAATCTTTTGGTTTAGAACCCATAGTTGGTGCAACTATAGGATAAGTTGCCCCTTATTATTTTTACTATGATTTTTTCTCACAAATAAGTGTAAGAGGAAGTTTATGGAAAACGCTTTAATTTGATCATGCATCGTTATCTCTCCCTATTGGTATCTCTTTAATTCTTTCACTGCACTTCTTGTGTTATACGTAGTTGAGTCATAAACGCGACTCAACACTAACCTGAAGCCTTAACTTAGTAATATTAAGAAGACAAATTGTTGACCAGCTTGTTGTACATGAACCCTACTGCACTCTATGCACTAATTAATAAAAGAATATGAAATGACTCTATAATTTATTACTAAGTCGGGGAAAGCAAGCTCACCATGAGTTATCAAATTTATATGGAGAAATTCTAGAATACATCTGATATATTATTACCAATTGATGAATGCATGACATGTGTAATTGAATTTAATACAACCACCACTTGCATGATAGTTTTTCAAAATAAATGCACATATGTCCTCATATCATTTGTTTGTTGTATGACTGACATGATATCTCATATATAATCTATATTCTAGAACTTCTTAGCTTATCTGACAATTTGAAATTAGATCTTTCACTTTATTTAATCGCCATGTTTTTTGGATGTTTCCCAATTTACCTTGTTATTATTGGTCATGATTTTTTTAATAAATATTTTGCTAATGGCTTTGGAGTTTTTTTTAATAATATTTAGTCTAAATTATTTAACAATCAGCCAAAAATTAACTTTTTACTTTATTAGTTTTCAAAATATGAGGTGGACAAATTTCAAATTAATTTTTTAATTTGTATATTCCCTATTTGTGATTTGAGTGGCTAACTAAATATAATTACTTGAAAACCACTTGATCAAATGCCCCAAAAGGAATTCAACCAAGAGGAAAAAAAAGAAATATTTAATCATGCCCACTCTTCTTTGAGATGCACAATTGAGAGGACTTTTGGTGTTTGGAAAAATAGATGGAAAATTTTGCGACCAATGCCAAGTTTCCCTTTTAGTAAGCAAGTGAAAATTGTGATTGCTTTAATGGTTCGTCACAATTTTATAAGAAAATATATAGATAATGACCAAGAATTTCAACCCTTTGATACTGATGACGAATTGCTTCCAACAAGTGAAAGTGAAAATCAAAGGAAAGAGAACGATGAAAATTTGAAATTATTTGTTTGGGAGAATAATGATGTAATTTTTAATTTTAAAGAAATGATTGAAAACAAGTTCATTTAAATTCATCACGTCGTGAAATTTAGACCTTTGTTATTTAATTATATATGTTTTGTTTTTATTAAGAACGTGATCAAATTGTGACACTTCTCATGTTCTGTTAATATTTCAGTTATATTATTGATTATCATTTTAATTTGAATAGTATTATTTGTTTGGAGAATATATCAATGATGTAATTTTTAATTTTGAAAATTAAAGAAATGATTGAACTGATTTTTTCTTATTAGTTGATAGCTTGGATGCATTTTGTTACATGTTATATAATTATGAGTAAATACCCTTATTGGTAATTTAATGATACAAAAGCACTTTTAGTTTTACACAACCAAACAATTTAATAGTTCAAAAGTGTTTTTTTAATTAACAACCAAACACCCAATAGCCTTTTGTCCAAAAGCTCTATTAGTATAAGTTCTATTCTTATAAGTTCTACTGCTATAAACTCTATTTAATAAATTGTACCAAACAGAGCCTTAGCAAAAAATTAATTAATTTACACCGTCAAAAAATGAATGAACATATTGGAATCATCTTTTTTCTTCTTTTTTCCTCCCCCTTATCTACTCTTTCATTATTTTTTCTTCTTCACATTATGGCCACTCTCTCAATATTTTCATTATTTATTCTTCTCTCACACTATACCCACTTTTTCTACTATACATATCATAGACTAAACAGCCCCAATTTATAAAATGGATTTCAACAACTCTTTTATCCGACACAATTAATCATAATTATAATATATACCTTTTAGCAAATACTATGTCTAGGAATACAATGATGATCATAGGAATTAATATTGTTGCAAAAGATCGGGAACAACACAAAAGTTGAACATGCTTATAATTTATATGCCATCCTCAAAATTTTTAATTACTAATTTCTTCACTGATAATTAAAAAATTGTGAGATCGCCGACCAAACATTACAATAGTAACATACTAAGATGACTCTCATAAAGTATATTACATATATATTATGGATGAGAAAGGAATGGCCAAATAATTTTGTATATATAAATACTGAAAATAAGCTAAAGAGCTGTTTTTCACTTCTCAGTTTCCAAATAATTTTTGACATTTTGAAGTACATTATTTTTGTGCTATATTTAAGTAAACCGATTCTTATAAATATAGACGTACAAGAAACAAACGAAAGAAAATAACTAAACAAAAGTTTATCTTCGATTATATAGTTAGACGCATGTCATTAATTAAACTGGCAAACGAGGTGAATTTTATTATCATCATGGACATGATAATGTAAAGTTGGATTGAAAATGATAATAAAAATGGCCTACACAATAGCCATGCTGAAACTCAAACATCTCAACGTCGATGAAATTATATGTTTGGTTTATAAGGACCATAAAACTAACCCTAAATGCTTGAATGATGAGTTACAGCATCCAAGTGGGTATTGTTGACAAAGACAACCAATGGACTTCTAACATAATGAAACCCATCAGACCAAACAATCTGTCCAAAATCAAATCTCCCTTGAGACATCTTCAATGGCTTCAAGCTCACATAATACGATACCTCTTCTTTAAACCAGCTAAAAACCAAAACCCTAGGCCAAACCACAACCTCAACACCCTCAGGCTTCACAACACTAGCAAAATAAATTGCATTCTTCTTTTGGCCAACGTTTTTCACAGTCCTTTTGATAGTCATTGTGGATTGAAGATTTGAGACAGTGATCGATGGGTAATTTATGAATGCGTTGGGTATTTTGTGTGCTTGTGGGCAGCTTGTGCGTTCAGTTTCATCAGGAGAGGGAAGAATCATTTTGTTTGTTTGATTTTGTGTATAGCCAATGTTGCGGAGAAAGACAATGTAGTCGGTTGGTTTTAGGTCGTAGATGAGACCAGGATCCATGGCTTTCATGGGGTTTATGTGGCCGGCTCCAATGTCGAAGGGATCGGAAACTTTCATTGATCCTCCGGCTAAGATACTGTCGTGACTTGTGTCTCTAGTGTAAGCTGAAGAAAATGAACAACAAAAATGGAACTCATATTCGTTCCAATTGAAGAGTCAAGAATTAGCAACGTTACAATAAGATATAAATAGAGAAATGCAATTAATGTATGTGGAGAGATGTTCTTTTTATTTTTTCTTTGTGTGTAGTGTGACTTTTCTAGATTAAAAAAATATATATATTTTTTACAAAACTTTCTTGCCTGTTAAATATATACCTGTGGTCATAAGAGCAGATCGAATGGCAGCAGGTGACCAGTTGGGGTGAGCCGATTTGATTAGAGCAACAACTCCGGAGACATGAGGGCACGACATGGACGTCCCCGACTGAAAATTCCACTTCACTGACCTCCCATCAGATGGCAACAGAGTTGGAGGAGTGTTGGGAGGCCATGCTGCTAATACTCCAATTCCAGGAGCTGTAATGTCCGGCTGCACATAATTACAACAACATTAACGTATACGTGTATAGAAACAAAATTGATCGGCAATTAACCAATTTAATTTTAAAATGTTATTTAATTAATTGATCAATACCTTGAGAATATCAGGGGAAATTGAGCTTGGCCCTCTGGAAGAGAAGTACGCGACTGTTGGTGCTGGTACTTTTCCAATGCTTGTTTTACTTGGTTTTAATTGCACTATAGGGAGCCTTCGTTAATTTGCCACAATATACATATTATTGATCATGTCAGAAAACTTTTCGATATTTCTAAAAAATTCTGGTTTTTCCCACTCAATTTTACAAAGTATATCTGGAATAGTAAATAGTTGTAGCGATCAGCATGCATCATCCATTTGCTGAGTCATATGTCCAAATTAAGTCTACATTTTTATGTACGGACTTCTGAATTGCAAAATTACTATAATTTTCTACTGCTCCAATAGTGTTGTATTGCCATGCGTTTAACAATGTAAAACTAATTAATTTCTCAAATTTATATGTTATGGACAATTACAATCATTTAAAAGCATCAAAAATCAATTTAATTTTTATCTCAAAATTCTCATTTCTTTAAATGTTTTCATCTGAGAATTGTCGTGTATATATATTTATACATCAATTACGTCTCATTTAACTATGTGTATATATGATGCAATGAATCATTTGTTCATCACTTACCTTGGAAATTGAGCAAGGTAGTCACGAAGTTGAGTCCCTTGAGCAATGTCAATGCGGACAGTTGGGATGATATCAACTTCAGCAATAAGCTCAGTCATAGGCTTAGCAAAGATCAAACCGGACGCATTGGCTTCCTTTGCAGCTGCTTCTGCTTCTTCAGTTTTTACTGATCCCATCGTAGAGAAGCATAACACTACTCTCCCAGTAGCTTTTCTTCCCATCCAGTTCTCCCATTTACAAATCCTGAAATTATAGTGCAATGTGCTGAATACATTGTTAAATCATTTCTGAAGTAGTTGCTTTCTTGAAATTAATGCAGCTAGACATACCAGTCTATCTTAATTTTACACTTTAAAAAGGATTTTTACTTAAGTGTTTTTATATATATCTATCTGCTGTATGCTTTACTTATAGTTCAAACGTAAGCGAATCTAGCGTAATTATGTAACTCTTTTAATTCCCCTTCTATTAATGGATAGGGATAGATAGCTATGTTTTAAAAAAAAATTACAAAAGTGGGCAGACAGACACATTGCGTACAAATCACGGAAAGACTGTTACCCATCCGCAAAGTAAGTGAATGCCTCCACCAATTTTGCCTTAACCTCTGTGCTGATGAAGCTTTCTCCCTGTATATATCATAAATTAAGAACAATGCAGAATTAACTTCCCCAATAGCACGTGGTGATACATCAACTACAAAACGAGCTGGATTAAGAGAAATGATCATGGTGGCCTTCTACTTATAGCTCAAAGGATTGAGCTGGTCAACGAGTCGATCAATATTTATCATTAATCTTCAATATCAGAATTTAAAAAAAAAAAATGATAAAGCAAGTCGCCACTTGTTTAGATTGATGGGAATGAGATGAAAATCTTAGGAATGGAAAAAGATCCCGGAGATCATAATTAGAATCAGGTGAAGATCCTTCTCAATCAAGAAGCTATGACTAAAATCAAGACCATTATATACTATGACCTTCTTATATATATGACAAGAATCCTGGACATTATAAAACGCAAAATCGCGAGACTATTATGTACTGAAAATTGTGGAAGAATTTCTAATTTATTGTACTTGAATATTGTCATGAATCATGATAGAGAAGTCAAATAGATCATGACCTTTAACAAGAAACCAATTCACATACCATGATAGAGAAGTCACCATTCACAACAATCTCAGTTGGAAACGTTCTGTCAATAGATGAAGCAGCAACACATATGCTCCAAGGTGCAACATTTTGTACCAAAGAGGGTTCGGGGCCATCATTACCTCCCGAAAATACAACAGTAACACCATGTTGCATTGCATGAAACGACCCGATATCAGCATTCGATGCAAAGAACGGCCGCAAAGGCGGGGATTCGCCAAAAGAAGCCGAGATCACATCGACTCCATCATGTAAAGCATCATCAAAAGCAGCGAGAATATCAGCCTCAGTGCATTTCCCATCAGAATCTTTTTCCCAACAAATTTTGTACACCGCTAGCCGTGCCCTAGGGGCTCCCCCTCTAGCAATGCCTTGGCCAAGCCCAAAGAAACTTGCATTTTTAGCTATGGATCCAGCTGCTGTTGAAGCTGTGTGGGTTCCATGCCCCAGAAAATCTCTCGCTGATCGATACTCCCGGTTGCTACTAGCGTTCAACGGCCCGTATTCTTCTTCGAAACCCTTAACATAGTAACGGGCACCAATTAACTTCCGGTTACATGCTTTTTGTGGATCAAATTTTTCTCCTCTAACACAAGTTCCTTTCCAAGATGATGGAATAGGAGTCATGGAAGGCTGTTCCTGAAAACTTTCTGATTCCGGCCATCCTCCTAATTAATTTTCACCATAAAAAATAAATCCATTGGAAGTAAAATTGATTTGCTTTAACGTAATACATATGCATAGAATAAGAAAAATACCTGTATCAAAGATCCCAACAACAATGTCATCACCATAGGCTAGTTGCACAGGAGTCACTTCACCAGTATTGTCCAAAATGAGTCCCATAAAATCCCAGCTTCTTGTTGTGTGCAACTTCAGTACTTGGCTCTCAAATATCGATATCACTTCTTCCATCTCTGCAGCCAGGTATTAATTTCTTTCTTGATTAAAATTTTCAACTCGTTGGTCAGAATTTTAAAATAAATTAAACAAATTAATCCTTAATTATGGAATGTAGTTAGGTCATTAATTACCGGCTAAGGAGGCTGCTTGGCTTGAATTGAGCTTTGCTGAAAAGCCAGAGAAGCTATACTTGTAGCTATAGAGCAAGGATCTTTTAGCATCTTCTTCACTTAAATATGTAGAAAATTGATAGTAAGTCATCGGGATTTTAGAAATCGCAGCTTTGGCAACAAATTCAATGAAAAATGAACTAAAAACCTTGCGAAGACGCTAGAGAGGAGTTGAAGATGAGACTTTGAGATGAGATTTGGATCACAATGCCGGTTGTGCCCTAAATAGACAATGTAAACCTGTATAAAAGAGGAAGATCAATTACACAGTAGAAGAGAAAATGAGATCAATTAAATATTTAAAGGATCAAGCACTTGAAGTTCATAGTAAAGTTACATGACATGCTGTTGATGTTGAGTGTACAAAAGAAAGCGAAAGTGAGAGCGATAGGCCCCAAAAACAATGAAGATAAGAAGCCATTTGTCTCCCATACGAAAGAAGCAACATCAATGGTTAAGCCATTAAATAGGCACATAGCCATTAAAGAAAAGGATGCTTATAGTGCGTGCATTCGAAGTAATTAAGGCTGCAACAAGCACTTATATATTTCCATAACGTCAGCTGGTTTCATGATGTTGATTTACCTTCAAAGCTTAAGCTAGCACCATGAAGGGCTTCTGCTTTTGCATTCTTCTCTCACTTGTCCAGTGTTGTATCTAGCTATGTGTATATCTTAGGTAGAATTAAAGCCTAAGACTGCTTTTATAAAGCTCCATCATGTACCATGAACACCATAAAGAGAAATGCATGTGGCTTTCATCATTCTTTTGAATAAAAATCCTCAGCTTTCTAGTTTCTTTCAAAGGAAATTAACTACTTAAGTTCGCTAATACAGCTACTTAAGTTCACTAATACATTATCAACTCATTGGCTTTTAATAAATGCAATTTTGGGATCCTTTAAGCTTAACTGAAAGCAAGGCAGCAAAAGTATCAAAGGTTTTATTAGTAATCCTAAATTATAACTTATTATACGAAATGTACAAATGAAACTTGGTAAGGAATCCTTGAAATTAAACTAGCTTTGCGAACAATTTTAGATGTGTTTGAAACGAAGAAATGATTGCTTCCCCATGTGAATTCGGAAGACTATGCAAACACTAGGTAGTTTAATGTCATTTCACTGAAACTTGAAATATTAGCTCAATTAGGTTGATCTTGGATATAAGTTTAGGGTTTCTCGGTATAGACTTCATTTGGTGAAACTAGAACTAACATATAGGCAACGGATGGTTCAATAATATCTAGCTAGGAAACATGTATATGGAGAATCATGAAGTTGCATCACAATTTCATAACTCAAATTTTTCATAGGTTTTTCCGAATTCTTAACTGTTTAAGTCCACAAATACGCTGGGTTAGCATCAATCTAGCTAGGAGGCACAAGATTTAAACATCAATCGATCAAAACTATATTAGTTATAATCTATGCAGGGGACTTGAGTAGCTAGTAGAAGTAGTTCTATATCTATAAATAAGTTGATGCAGCAGGGTCTTACGTCAAAATTATTTATTCTACTAAGAAAGAATTGAGGGAAAAAAAAGAAGAAGAAAGAAAAATGTGTACACAAATCAAATCATCCATTCGCTAAAATTTCGCTGATAAATTATGTAAACTGCTGATCTATTACTTTACATAATCACTAGTTTACAATCAAAGAACTTAAATTATACGAAACAGGTTTTACCTTTTGATGTAGAAATTTCACATCATTAAACCTACGTTTGTATGATGCACTAAGAATTTTTTTTGGCTGATAGGCATATGATATTTGTCATAGCAATACATAATTGCATCTTAATGCATGGTCATAATTTGAAGAAGTAAGCATGCATATTGTTTGCTTTGCTTAGATAAGCAGGAATTTTAAGTGCAACATAAATAATCTCTTTCTCATAAGACATTGGAGTTGTTATAGATTGAAATCACCTGAATACATATGCAAAACAGGTAATCTTTTATAATTTTTTTTTTTAGTTTCAAACTAAATGTGTGCTATTCATGAATTTTCGAAAATTTACAATTGTAAGATATTTACTTTTAGTTTGCTAGTTTGAAAGCACATGGCATGTTGTTCTTCAAATAAATGCAAGTCTTTGATGGAGTTTAGCTCGATCATTTTGTCCATGAAGTTCAACTTGGACACTTATTATCAAGAGTTGACTGTAAATTGTGTTTTCGAATACTCAAACAAGAGAATTCATTTTGCCCTATGCTTTTGGCTAAAAAGAAGACCTAATAGTCCCATCCGAATAAGTCATTATTTCTTCCCACAAGTTGTTTCTGAGCAAAATTAATATGCTGATTATACAGACTTTTTGCTGAACGCGGGCGGGCATATATTGAATAAGGTTTAGTTCTTTCAAGTGTTTGATAGAAGCTAACTCCTTTAAGTTGCAGGCTGAGCAAGCTAGACTAATTTTTGTAAGGTAATAAAAAATCTTAAAAATAAAGCCATTAAATCAAACCACAACATCAAAATTAACGCTTTCTGAATTTGAAAAACATCTTGTGAATTAAGTTCATTTAACAATAACGATTATCAACTTCAAACCTGTGACTACCGTACCCTATGGATACTATACCCCCACAAACCAGCACCATTAGATGGCTCTAGTTTATTGATTGTTAGTAACTTTTTAACTATTTGACGATGTTCAAATTATAGAGTATGATATCATTAGGGAATCGCATATAAACCCTAACTTTAAAAATTAAAAGGCAAGGGATTGACAAATAGCTTGTCATCACAAGTTTTTTTGAGATGGAAAAAGATTTCTAAAACAAGATGAAGCGAGGAAGAAGAGTAGGGGAAAATGAGAGTGACGAATTTCTAAAACAACTTCAGTGATTGAGCTTGTAAATACTGAAAAGACAATTTTGTAAATAAAATATTGGTAGTTCCATACATACTGCGTGAAAATTTTATAAAATTACAGCATTAGAATTATATAAAGTCACAAGCAATATGGAAAAATTAGCAAAACCCAATTTTGTAATACGGTTGTCTTCTTTGCAGAAATTAATGGAGTCCTTCAAGTCATAGTTGATCTTCTAAAGATGCAATATTATTCATTGTACAGGTTAGTAAAAAGTGCTTTATATATAGCTCTATTCTAGTGCTTATTATCTTAGTAAAGCGTGCTTTATAATTTTTTTTTTCTAGTGCTTAATTGTCTACAACGTATTGCTTATTATAGTTACTTCAGTAGTATTATCGTTTATTATACAAATTTCAAAACTATGATTATTGAAACTAGAATATATACATGACAATCCAATTATAAGTTGGCATCCGAAATTAAATGTGTACATTACTACAAACTATAGAAAACATATGACTTTGCAAAAGGTAATATTTATAGTGGAAGATGTTGAAATCACCGAGGGAATATTTTAAGATTTATTAATACATTTATTAGATTAGGGTATGATTAAAAAATACGTGTGTCTATGTACGCTAACGACTCATAATTGATCTTCGACCTCGAAGGATAAGCTTTCCACCATTCTATAAATAATAAGTGGTTTGTATAATTGTAATAAGCTATATTATGAAGAGGTAAGATGTAATTAATATCCTAATGAGTTTGTTACGTGTATCGATCATATTTATTTAATAAGTTGGATTATGATTACAGTAATTCTAACATTACGATTATATATATAAATGATCAATTGATTCTTTTACATTACTCTTCAATTACCGGCAGAATTAATTATCCATGCACCTTCCCAAGTATTGTCATTATAACCGTAATCGACATATGTTTGTATGCCATCTAAATTAATTACTGCTATTTGCTAGTGTAGATAATCATCTCAGGCAAGATTAACATGAATTAATTTACAACTGTTAAATTACTTAATGATTGTGATTAATCAATTATGAGTACTTCTAATATTGTTGTACGTATGAGGAATTTTGATGAACAGGGGGAAAAAAAAGGAAATTGACTTCACATATTTGTGTGCGAGTGTGGGGAAGAGATGCCAAAAAAAGTGGCTATGGGTTTTCTGGTGCATGTCAAACAAAACGAGCATGAATGCGAGACCATCCATATAGAGTTAAAATGAGAATTTAATTTGGACCCACTTTTCACTAACATTAATCCTTCCAGCTTCTGCTTACTTGAAAGTGCTTCCATATTAAAGGAAAAGAACAAGTGCACGCTCCCTAGTCCATATTAAAGGACAACAAAAAGAACAGTAAGCTTCGCGATTGTGTATTATCTACTCAAATTAGTAGCCAGTACACTCCAAACCCAAGAAAAAAATCGGGTTACCCAATAACCCGCTTAATATCTATATATTGAACAAAAATTATATCAAATATTTCAGGTCAAGCACGCTACCTAATTCTCGATATTATAAAATATATAGCTTCTAACAAAATTTACGTATTTAAGCAGAAGGTCTTAAAGGACAACAATGCATTGATTTGCAACAGCCAAAATCTATTTAAAAAATATCTGTGTTTATATTTATCCTTTCGAAAAAAATAAAAGAGAAAACATCACAATCAAACAAAAGAGCGTAAGCTTCGCGATTGTGTATTATCTACTCAAATTAAACTGAACAATACTTTGTAGCCCGGCCACGTTATACACTACATCAAGAAATTATGTCCTACGTCGGTCAAGCTTAGTCGTCAAAACCAACTGGATCAATTATGTCCAGGTTTTGACCAAGTCCTATAACATAACCAATTCATGAGAAAGAAAGAAAGAAAGAAAGAAAAGGATAGAAAATTACTCTGACTAATAAGTAATATTAATTATTATTAAATTACCTGCCGACGTTGGAATTCAGGCACTAATTAATCTAGTTTAAGGATAAACTCTTTTGAAAATTAGCGCAGCCGTTGACCATTGATCTTTTGCTTTTTTTCTCCACTGTTTTGACTCTCCCTAGCTTGAATAATCTATGATGATTTTTCTACCAGAAAATTAAGCGCAATTTTTTTTTTTCTGCCTTATAATGCAACCATATCGCTTGTGAAAGGAATGAAGTGAAAATCAATTGCCAAAGGAATCAAATAATTAAGGGCCTAAAGATCATGATCAAATCTATTATATATATAACATTCTTATACAGCAAGATTCGCAACCATTATAAAGTGCAAAGATGACAAGGATCTTGACCTAATTATTCGCTTGAAAAACGTGGAGGAATCATAAAATTATTTTATTTAACAGATCCTATATTAATATTAATTATAATTCTGTTGTTGTTGTTGATGTTATTATTATTATTATTATATATGTAGAATATTTCCTTTTCAGCAAGCGCATACACAACTGGCAACCAACCGCGTCTATATCTATAAATGTTTTCTTGTAAAAAATGTTTTCTTGCAATAATGAAAATGCACGTGTGTTGTTTTTTTTTTTTAATTTTTCTGGTCCTTACATGGCAAATGAATACAAGTCTTTTGTGCTTCCAGCTTCATCTTCTTAATTCCAATATACTCTTTAACCGATGGGTGATAATGACTTCAATTAGCTCTCTAGGCATGATTTGATAAATTTTACAGAGCAAATATACGTACATGCTAGCAGCTACTGGAATCCATCGCTATTGTACACCTTTAGGATTTGAGAAAGGATCGTGCAAGGAGAATCTTCTGTTTCAGAGGCTGCTGTGTTTATTTGAATCTAAGACTAATATAAAGCTGGGATCCTACAAGCTTGCAATTCAACTTAAAATCCTAATAATGAGAAATTCTATGATACATCTGAGATAATAAAATCAACTAATTCATGTAAGATATGTGTAATTAAATTTAATATAATTATCACTGACGTGATACTTCAAATATACAGTAAAATTTCTATCCATGCATTCCATTGTCCATAAACTCGCACATAAAAGAAACTTATAAAATTGGAAACTTCTTATGGACCTATTTTTCACTTACATTTCTTTCAGAAAGTGAGAGCAAATAACAACATACTGGTATTATTATTAAATGAAGGCAGCTTTCTTTCTAGGTTCGCTAACATCATCAAGCCAAGCGTAGTCATTAGTAGGTGGGACATTGAGATGAACTTTCACCAGCATTTCCGAAATCAATAAGAATTCCCATGGTTTTAGTTTACCTATCGACAAAGAAAGAAAACGAGAAGAGAGATATATAGATTTTCTTTTTTGCCTCTCAGATTCAGAATATATCTTAATTAATTAGCTATATCACACCATCAAAGTATGCCCAAGTGTTATTTAATTACCTGCCGACTTTGGGTTACCGTGCTTTAGAGGGTGGACTATATATATATATATATATAAATACACACTCTGAAAAGTTCGCTCATCTCTTGACTTTGAATTTTCTTTGACATGCGGGTGAGAGATCATTTTCAAGGCAGAGTTTAATTTGTAGAAACAACCAAAAAAATGTTAAAATTTAAATTTTAAAATTTAAAATTTGCTGTAGCTTACTGGTTTGGAAAAAAATGGGATTTAGATCTTATTTGAAATTAAGATTAGACAACTGTAACTTAAAAATTACAATATTAAAATATCTAATAAACACTAATTGTTATAACACATAAGTTAAACTAATTTAATTTTATATTTGTATAATAAAAATTTTATTATATCTTTATTAATTTTATCAAAATTATTATTTAAAAATTATATTTACTACGTACTATTAACTTTTATTTTATATTTACAGTTTTTTTTAATTACAGCAACAGTAGCTTTTAAGTTACAATACCTTAATACTAAATAAAACCTTAATTAAGATAAATTATCTTTACTATATACATACACGCACTCGCTTAACATATGTGTATACGAAATATATATGTGGTGTCATGGAGATTATTAGATCGATCGAGTTGAAATACGAGACAGTTAATTTATTAAATCTCTTTTATCGGAAGTAATAATGCATTGGGATATTGGATTAACAAGCTTGTTTCATTAATAAGCAGTAGATGAATGGTTCCCCTACGTAATTAAACTTAACCAAAATGTTTTGGATATCTCTTATTTTAATCAATAACTTTCAAGAAGAAAGTCGCAGCACTTTATTTCTCGGCATTAATGGAAATATTTTGTTACGATAAACCGTTATTACTCTACAGCATTTTTTTTTTTGGTTTAGTGCAACCGCGCAGGTCTGCAAGTAGCCTAAATAACTAACAAATCAAAGCAATAGCTTTAAAAATGCGACAAAAGTAAAGCAAAAAATTTTTTTTGCCCTTTTTTCCCAATATTCTTGACAAACTAAAAAGATTTAGAAGATTAACACACGTATCTCAGCCATTGAAATGACATATTGACATTACATGCATGTATATATGAGTTGTCTGTTTTTGTTTTTTCAAGCTTGCCTAAGAAAAAAAGGGTAAATGTTGAAAACATGTTTCTTAATTAGCTAACCATCGAAATGACATTATATGCATAAACACATCATCATCATCATCACCATCATCGTACCCCCCCCCCCCCCACTTGGCATCGTGAAGCTCTTTAATCCCAATTAATGTTGACGTTCTTGCACGCATGATTGCTTCCAGGCCACATAAAATTTCCATAGCTACCCAATTTTATCTTTTAAGCTATTTTTGTTCTTTGGAATACGCATGCATATATACAGTTCACAATTGGACAAATGAAACAAATTTATAAGATTTTTTTTTTTTTAATACAACTCGTGTAGGTGTGATGAAATTTATGCATAGCATATTTATATATCTATTACTGCATCAACATTATTTTTTGTTTTCAATTAAAACTAAGATATTGCTAAAGGTTTTTTTTTTTTTAATCCCTTTTTTCTTGTTTTTCATATGACCTTGATGTTACGAACAAATTTATTATTAGAGACTCATACGATCCAAACGAAGATATTTTTATGAAAGCATAGAAGTATTGACTTATTAAAATAATACTAGAATCCTTTTTGGATATACACGTCTAATAATTTTTAAAACAAAAATATATTTTTAAAATTTACCTTCTGTAAAGCGTATATGTCCTCACATATAATATTATGACAGAAATTAGTTAAGACTTCAAAGGAATTGACCATGCATTAATTGGCTCCCCCTACAAATGGAATTTTTGCACTTGGGTACAGTAATTTGGGATGAAAAGGGAGAGTAAAAAAAAAAAGAAAAAAAAGAAGAAGCTTTGTGTCACTTTTTTTTGGCTTTCTAGTACATTCAACAATGATCCATCAGAGTGATGTTCATTCACTTTGAATCCAACTCTCAAAATAATTATATCAAAATTAGATGAATGACCAAATTTTTTCAAGATGAGACTTAATCATTTTGCTTGTGGGACAATCAAATATCCACTAATTTTCACTCAAATGTGAATGTGCACATGTTAAATACACAAAATAAATCCATCTAGATTGGTAATTAATTATATGTGATAAACTAAAATAATCAAATAATGTGAACAAAAAAAAAAATGGTAGGTAAAGTTGTTGCAGATTTGCTGCAATTAGATTCATTCCTAAGCTATTGGCAATGCTATTAGTGAATTAATAAACTGACTCTGTTTTGGTGTGTGAACTGAGCATAGAAAAAAAGTGATTCAACGGGATAGTGAATGACAAAGATCGGTGGATTTTTTTCCTTTTTCTTCTCCTCTTTTGAATGGAGATTGAAATGCCTCCTACATGCGCACTAAAAGCACACAAATGAAAGAAAACAGAAGGCAGCAAGCAAGTGAGGCAAGCACTGGGAAGACAAAAGCCAGCTACAGCAGCAACAACAACAACTCAAAAAACTATTTTGTGTTTTCAAATGAAAATCTAACAAAACCACCTGCTTCCTTGTGGGCCCTACCACTG
This sequence comes from Atalantia buxifolia, assembly GCA_030444775.1. Taxonomy (NCBI): domain Eukaryota; kingdom Viridiplantae; phylum Streptophyta; class Magnoliopsida; order Sapindales; family Rutaceae; genus Atalantia; species Atalantia buxifolia. The sequence goes on along the minus strand of CM059832.1, from coordinate 31,764,882 downwards.
AAGCACTCACCCCATTATAGCCCACCAAGAAACAACTCTCTCTCTCAGTCTCTCTCCCTCTTTCCTCATCAACTTTTGCACCAAAGACAATTCTCTTTCTTTCTCTCTTTTTCTTTTGCTTGCTTTCTCCCATAACTGCCCACACGTTTTCACATAAACTGAGGAAAACGGAGTGGCTCTGTTTTTTGAAAGTGTTTTCTTTAAAGTCTGTACTACTCAAACAAGAGTGAATAAGTTTGGTTTTTGCTGATGGGATTTTGGTGAGAGAATCAGTTTTCTTCTCTCTTTTTAATTATATTGATATAATGGGAAATTGTTGGTGTAAATGGGAGCCTTCGGTTTACATAGTTTCATCAAATACAAAGTCAGGTTTGTGTCCTATAAAAGCTCTGTTTTCTCCCCACTTGTTCAATAATTCTATGTATCTAAAATTAAATTGTAATTTAATCCTGAAAATGAGTTAGATGATCATGCTATGTCATAATTAAAATCAGTTTCTCGCATGCAAACTGTAATTCCACCTAACATACCCTCTGTTTTTTTTCTCCCCTTCCTTTTTTTTTTTCCGGAGCTTGTTGTTATTTTAGATTCTTTTTTTGTAATTCAATTTTTTCTCTGGTTTTATTGTATTCTGATAACTGATATTCTTCTGTTTTTTTTTCTTTCAATGATTCATTTGTAGGGTTGTTTATTCTAGATATTCCATTTTTATTCTGCAAATTAAAGAAGAAAACAAGAATGAAGAAGGTTTAAAACTTTTTTTCATTTTCAATCAATTTCCCACTGTAAAGGTGGTACATTTTCTTCTACTCTTTTTCAGTGCGAGTGGATACTTGTCACTATAGTGCGTTGATTCTTATCTCAACAGTAATAAGTAAATTAAAAATAAATAAATAAATTTATCGCCTTAAAATTAATTCTTTTACCCTTTTTCCATTTTTTTCTTTTTAACATATACTGTTTTGAAATTTTAGAATTTGACTTTTTATCCCATGCTCATACATATTTTTAGTTGATTTTTTCATATTTTACCGTCACGTTAATCTTGATAAGCATTTAAATTTTATTGTAAGAACAATATTTTTATATTTGAGAAACCCTTTAATTCTGACATCACGGTTATTTTTTATTTTAATTCTTTAGAATGGTAAATTTGGTTCTTAAAGCTAATTTATTCTGCCTTCAACTGTTTGATAGAACTGATAAAAGGAAGATACAAGAATTCATCCCTACTGATTGGATGATTATATATATGATGTTATGTTGTCATGTGTTTCTTTTCAGAATCACCAAAAGATGAGAGTCCGTCTGATAAAGCTAAAAGGGAATACAGTAAGTTACCATCAAATCCGGAAGAAGTAGAGGACCTGCGTCGTGATTCAGCTGCAAATCCATTGATTGCATTCACATACGATGAACTGAGAATCATCACTGCAAACTTCAGGCAAGATCGTGTGTTGGGTGGAGGCGGATTTGGATGTGTTTACAAAGGGTTCATTTCTGAGGACTTAAGGGAAGGGCTTCAGCCTGTTCCAGTGGCTGTTAAGGTTCATGATGGTGATAACAGTTATCAAGGCCACCGGGAATGGCTGGTAATCTTTATGTCCTTAAAAGAAGTTACCATTTTTTATATTATTCCATTCTTAGTTTTACTCTTGTATATTACAGCCTTCAATATACATATTGTTGATTTGGTAGAGGGGGTTGTGTGTGTCTAGGCAGAAGTCATATTTTTGGGACAGCTTTCTCATCCAAATTTGGTTAAGTTGATCGGTTACTGCTGTGAAGATGAACACCGGGTACTAATCTATGAGTTCATGGCTCGGGGTAGTGTCGAAAACAATCTTTTCTCAAGTAAGTACATCCTTTCATTTCAATAAATTGATGCTTACGCATCAGAAAGTGTTAGCAAGGTACCATACTGGAGACACATATAGCAAATGATGAAATTGTTGGCCGGAAAAAGAATTGAAACAATGTCTATCTCATCCAAAAAAGCACCTTCAGTTTTTGGCAGCATCACTTCTGATGAAAGAATTAAAGCAGTACCATAATTGTTGTTGGCTATAATGATAGTGTATGATATACCGTTAGTCCATTAACCCCTTAAGGCAATCATTCAATTTGTTTTATGCCCATAATGCTGTGATTGTTAGCATTTTTAAAGGGAATAATGGTAAAGCTGGCTGCTGGAGTGGTGCCTCTGAGCCTAGAACAGATGTCACGTTCATGGAAAGGAATGTGGATGTAAAGGTGCTAGAATTTGATTTAATGCTTAGTTGCCTATGGATCTAGGAGCAATAGAGGTTAATAGAGAGGGGAACTAAGAATGGAAAGTTGTTATAAGCAGAAACAAATTAAGGATGTAAAGTTGTTTTCATGTCGTTCTAGTGGCTTCTGAAATTGATAGGGATAAGATAACTAATTTGTTGGTGAGTAATACAGGCCTATGATTTTGTCTTTTTTTCAAATTGTAATGTATTTTTTCTCGTTGCAGAAGTACTGCTTCCTCTTCCATGGTCCATCAGAATGAAGATTGCATTTGGTGCTGCAAAAGGACTTGCCTTCCTTCATGAAGCAGAGAAACCTGTCATCTATCGTGACTTTAAGACATCTAATATTCTCTTAGATACGGTTCGTGCGTCGAAAATGTTGTACATGTTTCTTAGAAAAGGATTAACGTGCATTCGATTTCACAGAATTGATATATAGTGAAACAAATTGTCTTATACTAATCAGTATTTGTTATCTGAAATCATAATGTCTAGTTGTAAAGAATTTCATCAAATATCCCCAACATTCTTGTCCTTTCATTGGCCGAAACTCAAATTAATCTGCAATTTGCTTAATATGTACAAAAATGCAGGACTACAATGCAAAGCTCTCGGACTTTGGCCTTGCCAAAGATGGACCAGAGGGGGACAAATCTCACGTTTCAACTCGCATAATGGGAACTTATGGATATGCAGCCCCTGAGTACATAATGACGGGTTGGTAACTTCACATTATTCATTCATTATTCTAAATTAAGGATCTATGCAATGCAACCATCTGTAGTCGGAATGTATCAGTCATTTTTCCTTTGTTTGAGTGAAATAAGCCTAACTAACTTTTGAACGAACTGACATAAAAATTATTTTGTGCAGGTCATCTAACTCCCAGAAGTGATGTGTACAGCTTTGGTGTCGTGCTTCTTGAGCTTCTGACAGGAAGAAAATCACTAGACAAGTCGCGACCAGCCAGAGAGCAGAACTTAGCAGATTGGGCTCTCCCTTTGCTTAAAGAGAAGAAAAAGTTACTCAACATCATTGATCCTCGACTAGAAGGAGATTATCCAGTTAAAGGAGTTCATAAAGCTGCCATGCTCGCCTACCATTGCTTGAACCACAATCCGAAAGCAAGGCCTTTAATGCGGGATATTGTGGATTCATTGGAGCCATTGCAAGTACTCCCAGATAAGGCTCCCACACCAGAGAATTTTGTAACTGTGATTACTCATGAGGAACCAAAAGCTGAGATTCAAACAAAAGATTCATAATGTAATTAGTTAACATACATATGATTTGGGGGTTGGCTCTGTTTTGTGTATTTGTTAAGCTTCTTTTCTCCAGATTTAAAGGAGAGTTTTTGTATCATCACATTTTTTTTTCCTTGTGTGTGTGTAATCATTTTTCCTTGTGTGTGTAATCAATAGAAAAAGAAGCATGCTATTTTACATTTTTTTTTCTTTTTTCTTTTTTTTGCATTAGAAAGTGTATGAATCATGCAGAACATATATAAACAGATATTATTGAATTAAGGAAATGAAAAACAAATAATTTTTATTAGAAAAAAAAAGAAGGCAAAAGAAAATAAAAAGAATTAATGATGTTATTCTTGGTGGATTGCACTAGGCTAGTCAGAACCCATCACCCATTTAAGGAAGGAAAGGGTCTTATTATCAATGATTGGATTCAATGAATTAATTATTTTCTGATCTATTTAAACGGGCTAAATGCTTTGCTCTAAGCATTTTCCGATTACCCTTTAGTACAGCACGACCAATTCTTGTCGTGTATTAATTGCACCATTGGATTTTCAAGCTTCCATGGAGAGTCAAACCTAAATTTATGTGAATTTTGCTCATAATTAATGTGGAATTAAGTTGTTGTAGATTTCTCGTTGGGTAAGAGCAACGGAGTACGACTTATTTTCAGTCATTACGTTCTCTCAACTCCGCATTGATAAGAAAACAAATTATCAATATTTTAATAAATAAAATAAGTTTTAAAATTTTGAGTTAACACTTAAATCTAATTGATTATTTAACATTTACTCCCAAAACTAAGTGGGTTGCTAACTAATTCAGTTGGCAAATTTCATTCAGTGAAAAACAAAGGATGTTCATTTAAATCCCGCTCAAATGAATAAAAGGAGGAAAATTTTATAAAGAAAAAAGAAAATGACACTTAGATAGGAGAGATTATATTGAACGTGAACTTTAATTTACTCCTGAAAAATAAACTAACAAGAAGTCATCTCGAAATCAAAACACAAGTTAAAGGGGAAAAAATGCAATTGCAAACAAAATTAAAAAAATGATAATAATTCAACTGATTAAATCTATAAGTGGGACAACCAGCAACTGTAATTAGCAAGAGCATATGTAACACCATTCTCTTGTGAAACTGAAACACGAATGAGTGGAAAAAGATAATGAGAAATTATGAAATTGTGTATTCTTAGTTTATTTCGTTATCAAATTTATTATAATATTTTCAGGGTATATCAGTCGTCCACTCTAAGTTGACAAAATGTATATGTCATCCACAAAACCGTTAGTTGTCGTTTAAATATGATTACGTTAGAGGAGTAACCTGGTCTTTTCATATGATACAAGTGATAATTTAGGGGTATATAAGTGATAATATGAGATTTTAAAGGTATAAAAATAGTAATTTTTAAGGATAAAATCGTCAACTCACTACAATTCTGTTAACTTTTAAACGACAGCTAACAGTTTAATAGTAAGTAAATAACTTTTTATTAATTTATAATAGACGATTGATACACCCTTAAAATATTATAATATTTTTTATAAAAACACAAATTTAGAGTATCCAATTGATAATTTTTTAAAGGTAATTTGTGTTGGGCATCGGACGTAAAATTTTCAAAATAACCCACCCAATTCACTCTCTCTTAGAGTTTAGCTAATCAAAAGAAACACACAAATTCAAACCTAACTCAAACCAACAAACACATAGATATCGGTGGCGATAATCTAAATTAGAAATGGATTAAAGTAACTAAACAAATAAACAAAACCCTCGATCAGTGATGTCATGGAAGCGACGTCACGTAATACCAGCTGTCTGTCTTATTAATTAGCCTCGAGTCAAGATCTTGTCTCTATCACTTGCTCTAGGTTTAACTTTTTCTTGGAGCAATTTTCTTTTCTACTTTTATATCTCGTAGTCGTACTTTCAAGTTTCACCTCCCCGTTTGATTAATTTTCTTTCCGTTCTTATCTTTGCTCCTTTTCCATTTTTTATCCCTTGGAAAAAATAGCGTTCTGATCATCTTTAAAGAGTTTCCATGATCCATTAAATAGTTATCCATCCAAGTCAAATAGCTGCATGGATTATATTATACATGAAACTAGGTCATCTCTTTAGCTCCCATTTCATTTTTTCTTTTTTTTTGTACCCAAAAGTTTCCAAACAAGTTAATGAAGGAAAATTTTTGTTCAGGTGATTGTAGACAAAGCAATACTCATTTTGTCTCTCTCAATCTTTCTTATTCTTCTTAATATTTGCATAAAATTACTTTTTCTCTTCCTTTCTGTCTCTTTTTTTTTGGTAAAGTTAGAGATCTACTGAAATTATTTCTAAATCAATCCAGTTGTGACGGCACAACTTAAATTCCTATTCTACGGGAGGTTAAACTTAATTTGACAGATCTTTTTCCCTTTTTTTCTTTATTCGTACCGAGTGAAGCTTCTTCTTCCTCCACCATGTATGTTTTTCACCAGATCTGATAATATTGTACGTATTTTTTGATTTATAATATATTTTATTTGCTTATTTACTCAGCCGTGAGATATGGTAAGTAGCTAGCTAGGTATTTAAATACATGCTAATTCTGATAAAATACATGCAGATCTATAGATCTGGATCAACAAAAAAGGCTTTCATTCAATGGGTAATCAAGTTTTCAGGACTCAAAAACATGTCTATTTCGGCCTTTCTTTTTTTTTTTTTTTTCCTTTTTTTGCTTTAATTTGTTAGCTGCTTAATTTGGATGAACCTTTTTAAGTGTTTATGCTTTGACATTTGTTACCATCTTGCTGTATTTTCTTTATTATTCTTGCTCTATATATTTTACTAATATATCATGCAGTCTTGTGTGTGGGTGGGGGGTGGGTGGGTAGGGTAGAGAGTAATTAGAATACCCCTTAATTAACTAACTATCATCTCAGTGGTGCTAGCTAGCTTCTCGAAACAGTTTTATAATATGGTAACTTTTTGCTAGCTTGTTTCAATTGCTTTCACATAAAGGAAGCACTCATGTATAAGATAAATGTACATATGAGTTAAATAATCTCTTGCATATATATACAAAATATGTAGGAGGGTTAATTTCCTCCATCCACATATGTGTGTGTGTGTGCGCACATATATATATATATATATATATATATATATATATACATCCATATATTATTTTTTAATTAATTAAGTTATATGGGAATGCATGACAGAATGAGCAAATTAATTCTTAGCTTTTTAGTTATATGTTATAATAACTGGGATCAAAATGAAGATAATGATGGAGAAGATGCACAGGAAATGGACCGACGAGGCCACAGATTGGTGTTGCCAGAAGATGGATATGAGTGGAAAAAATATGGCCAAAAATTCATCAAAAACATCAGAAAATTCAGGTACGAATAAAATAAATTAATTAATAGCATATTTATTCAATTCTTGTAAGTATTATTAATTGTTTGCATCACTAACTACTCCGTTTTGTTTGCGTATGTTTTTCTCTTGCTTTGTTTTTGGCCTCTAATAAGATGAGGCGAAATTAACCACACACAAGCACAATTGCTCAAGCTAATATAATATTATAGTACGGTAATTAAGTTAGAATTGGAATGAACTGGATTGGATGTTCATAGTGCTCGTTTATTAACCTCTTTGAGTCTCTTGAGCCTAAAAACAGGAGCTATTTCAAGTGCCAAGAGAGCAGTTGCATGGCCAAGAAACGAGCCGAGTGGTGCGCCTCAGACCCAGCCAACATTCGAATTGTGTATGATGGGGTTCACCATCACACCCACGACGGATCTTCCTCATCCTCCTCTGCAGATCAACCTACAAGAGGCTCCTCCAATACTTCATCACATGCCAATCAGTATAATTTGTTAACACAAGTGTTTGGAGATCAATCATCAAACTCACCAACAGCTATCAGACGCAATTAGGTCATTAACTAAGAATTAATAATTGAATATTAATTAGTTCCAAGTTCTTCATTTTGTGGGAATAATTGGAGTTCCAATTCTAAAATAGTTGAACTTCTGTAAATTAATTATCTACCTAGAGGCTAGCTTGAGCAAATGTTTCATTAACCACTTTGTAAAGCGTATTTATTTTATTCTTGCCGCCGAGAGATTTGAAGTTCCAATTCTAAACTTCTGCAAATTAATTAATTACTCTTAAGAAAATTTCAAATAAATCTTAGGCTAATCAAAAATATGATATATGATAATATGTTGACACTTGACAGACAATAATTTTATTTAAATCAATTTCTATTAAGTTAGGAGAAAGAAAAACCAATCTTTGCCTTTCGGTGCATGACATGTTGGCTGTAGCTTCATCATGATCATATAGTTAATTATATGGGATTTGTATGATTTGTCATTTATATTTGCTCTATCTCTCTGTTTCTACTCCTGAATAAAATTTACATGGCACGTCGTTTATAAATTTAACATATATATGACATTTCATACAATGTTGTATGACACCATTTAAAGCAGTAGAAAGTTTACACCGTGTCATCTATGTGTCGGAGCTTAACACGATATGTCATACACAAATTCAAACCGTATGACATAATAAACGACATTTCATACAAATTTTGCTGCGGACTTAAAATTGTATGATATGTCATCTATTTATTAAAAAATAAATGACAAGTCATACCCGTTCCAGTACAAATTTACAACCACCATGTCGTGCAATGAAGGCCAAAGATTGATTTTTCTCACTTTCCCAACTTAATATGAATTAACGTATTATTCATTAGTGGAGGGGTGATCGCCTCCTTATTTTATTTTATTATGCTTTTGAGTCAATCATTTTTTCCCAACAAATACGACAAAACTATAATAAATCGTAATAATATTCACAACATCCAACAACACCAAGATTGAAATATTAAAGGACAAATTGTTGGGAAAAAATTAATTTTTTTTTAAAAAAAAACTTTTTAAGATCGATCTCACACAATATATAAGAATTCGTAATCTAAAAATTGTATCTTGAAAATCTGAGAAAATGAACAATATTTGCTTTTTTCGCTGAAGTAATTTAGGCTCACAGATCACAACTCATCACCACCACTCCTGTTAGATTACGATCCACCACCAAAAAATCTTCTATGCTATGACTCAAGTTTGATCTGCACTTGATGTGTGGACGCTTTTATCACCACTAAAGCAATTAGTAAGAGAAAATTTTTCTCTCAATTTTAGAGAGAAAAATTCTTTTTCTCTATTCTGTATATTGCGGTCCTATCTTTTTTCTTGAGATAAAATAAGTTTTTTTATATCCCCCATTAGTGAAAACCCTAGGCTCCAAATAATAAAAATCAAAAGTCACGTTACTTGTTTTTTATATAAGAGGCCCACCTTTTAAAATAATATAAGGCCCCTTACACACAAGCATATTAAATGGAGTCTTTCATTAAATGATATATTTAGGTTTTTAACCAAATAACTAGTTATTTTGTTTATTAATCCAATAGTGGTGCATTTAATTAAATGAGTTAACTCATGGATCATTTGGGAACATACAATAGTGGCTACAACAATTAAGCTTGTAATTAAATAAGTCTAATCATTTAATTCCAACTCTACTCCACTATAAGATTGGAACTGACCTCCATAATTGTATGTTCGAATAATAATTCGTCCCAAGTCACATTGATTTCTTTACTGCTCAATACTTTGTACCACATCATTAATTAAATCGATATCTCAACTGTCCAATCAATTTAATTACATTTTGTTCCTTGATACTTATTGATTTTCTCTAATGATCATTTTCAACATATTAAATATGTCGACACACTCTGGCCAGAGAATTCAATGATCAAGTACCGAAAACACATCAAGAGATGTGTTGTACAAATTTTATATTATTAATTTATAATTCGAATACTCATAATTGCTCCCACCAAGATACTGGGTAATCTTGACTATAAGTATGTGTCGTGCCTATTAGTAACTCAAATGAAGGGATGGCAAAACCCCAGGCCGAGTCCGGGTATTGCAATGACTGAATCCTACTTGGAGGCAACCGGTCCGTGTTCGGGTCTGGACCGGGTTTTAATCCGGGTACCCAAATTTTATATTTTTTAATATTATATGTGTATATATTTTTTAATTTTTTGGTAATTTTATAAGTTTTAAATTCATTTTAATAAAATTTGATATGAAAATATAAACTTTAAGTGTTTAAAACTTTATATATGTATAATAAATGAGTCAAATAAATATAAATATCTAAAATAATATATATTTTATAATATTTTTTTAATAAAATCCGGGTTCTGGGTTTATTAAGTGATACCCAAGACAGACCCCGCTTCATACCCGGGTCGGGTAATACCCGACCCACAACGCCCAGGTAGGGTCCGGGTCCGGACCGGGCTAGTATTTTTGCCACCTCTACTTAAATGGAATAACAATTACAATTATGGAATCATAACTAATTCAAAATTAAGATTATAGTAAAATCAATACCTATGAGATTTAATAAATCTGACAGTTATTATAAAGTTAATTAAATCTCATATGTGATTTTGTTCAATATAGTCGCACTATATTAATAAATTCATACATGATTAAGACAAATCATTCAATGAATTTATTATAGTCTATACCTAAATAAAGTGCCCAACTTTATTTATTAACTGTGAACTTAATTTATTTAATCATAGGATAACTTATATTTACGTTTTCTGTGAATCCACATGGTGATCACATAAATACATATAATACGATTAAATAGACTTTACTCAAAATATTAATGTAATTAAGATACTTAAATAAAATACCTTATTTATTTTATTAATCAGAAAAATTATTTATTACAATTAAATAAACACATATACTTTTAAGAAACATATTTTCCCAACACAAACTTTCGATAAAAAATATATAGTTTTGAAGCAAATATGAAATCTTTTAAAATGCAAATACGAAGTATGGAAATTTCTTTTCAAATTTAATTACAAACCTCAATTTAAAAAAATAGAGAAGAAGAAAAATTTAAAGTTTCCTACTTACAAATAGTAACATAACATGCAGGCTTATAAAGCCACCATTAAAGTCAAACTCAATAGATGTAAATGTGAAGAACTTAACTCTCTTGTGTGCTTAAGTAAAGTTAATTGTTATAAATATTGAACATATTTTTGGTTCATTTCGTACTTAACTATGTAAATTGCATATTCGATATTTTGAATTATACCATATACGAGGAGATTCAAATTTATGATGTATTAGTAGTACATATTTTATTCTTTTAAATATTTGAAAGCATCCTACAATTTTACAATTATGGTGTTTAAATTTGTAATTTCAAGGTTATATATATAATAATTTTTCAATTCAAGTTCTTAGATTTTCTTAGAGTATGAGAAAATTTTTATCATAGCATATATTTATGCATATATTTTTTAAACTTTTTTCAAATTTTAAGAAAATTCAGAATCCACACATCTATATATATATATATATATTGTGCATATAAATTTTTTTATGCAGAGTTATATAATTGAATGAGTTGAATGTGAAAATCATATGTAGAGAGTACAAAATACAAAACACTACTACAAAACTAAACTAAAGTAAGAGCAAGAGATGTTCTAGAGTGTTCCAAAGTAAAGACAAACAAACGGCCTTCCACTTAAATCCAACGGTCGAGATGCACTCGAAGCTTCAAGAGCTAAGAAACCGTTTGCCCTTTATATCATCAACAAAACCCACCAACTCTCAGCTCCTACTCCGCGTGCAGCTCCCCTTATCTCTTTAAACCCTAAAACTCTCGCACTCTCCGCCGTCTCACAGTGAGTTTAACAAAACCCTTGAAGCTTTTTTCATTTCATTTTGTATTTTGTTCAAAGTTCTTTCCTTTTTATTTGCTCTGGGTTTGTTTGTTGTGTTGGGAAATGAGAAAGATGAGGTTTTGGATTGAAAATGGATGATGGGTATAATGATATGCATGCAAGTTTGATTTTTCTGCTGCTTTTTGTTTAATGTTTTCTGTATGCTGTGTGGGTGTTTGCGCTCTATTTTTCTTTTCAGATAAATAATAGTGTTTTGAATTTGTGAGTCTAATCGTGATTGTTCATTTTGCTTCAATGACTTTGTAGAATTAGAGGCTTTCGAATTTTGAATAAAGAGGAGTATTTATTTTAATTGAACGTTGGTGATGTTTGCTGGGATTTTTTTTTTTTTTTTCCCTTCTAGTTGGTTATTTTGTTGTTATTGTGAAAATTGATACCGTGTTTGATCCAATGCAAAATAAAGTTTAGTTGTCTTTAGATTTTATGTTCTTGAGTATATGTGAAAGTTGTTGAATTAAGGATTGAAGTTATTGATAATTTGTGAGGCTAACTTGGTGGAAATAAGATTGTGGGTGTACAAATGCATTTGTAACTAAATGAAGATTCCCTTATTTACTGTGATTTCTTTTCTGTAATACCATGGGTGGAAGAGAATCTCATGTTTGCGGATTTTTATATTCACAATGAATCTTCTGCTTTGTGAGTGGGTAATCTTATTGGCATACTTTGGCCGATCTTACTTTGTCAATGATGGCAGGTTTAAACGAATAAATGGCATCGACTTTCACTGGCATGTCTTCTATTAGCTCCTTGATTGCTCCTAATGGACGAATGACTGATAAGAAGCTTGCATCTTCTTCGAACAAATTGTCGTCACTTGCTTCCATTTCTTCAAGTTCATTCGGCAGGAGACAGAGTGTAGCTCTGCGCAGGGCCCGCACGCCTAAGATTTATGCGGCAAAGGACTTGCATTTCAACAAGGATGGATATGCCATGAAGAAACTTCAAGTGAGTCTTGGTGCTAAAACACTGATGGGTTTTTGGTTAATGTTCCATTGCAACTTTCTTTCTTTGTTTAGTTTTTGATGTCTTCCAATCTGTGTTTGCATTGTCACAGAATGGTGTCAACAAGCTCGCAGATCTAGTTGGAGTTACCCTTGGTCCCAAGGGCAGGAATGTTGTTCTAGAGAGCAAGTACGGTGCCCCAAAAATTGTGAATGATGGTGTAACTGTGGCCAAAGAGGTACATGTTTGCTCCATTTTTTATGATGTTCTATTGAGCTAGAAGGCGAGCATGTATTTAGAATTTGAAATTTTATTATTGCAATTTTATCATCTATTGTGTCACCTGTTCTGCCGAAATTTTAATCCTTTTAACATTTTTGTAGAACATTTCCGTCTTATTTTTCTTCTACTGTGAAAATCTACTCGTTGTATGAGAATATTAACAGTTTGTTCTGCTAACTTTATCCAGGTTGAGTTGGAGGACCCGGTTGAGAACATTGGTGCTAAATTAGTGAGACAAGCAGCTGCCAAGACTAATGACTTGGCTGGTGATGGAACAACAACATCTGTTGTTCTTGCGCAGGGGCTTATAGCTGAAGGTGTTAAGGTTGGTACAGCTTGATAGTTCTTTGTGATGGTTTTGTTGATCATCTTAGTATTATGATAATTTTGGAAATTGTGCCTTCTTTGTTATTTACTACGTTCAATGATTCAGGTTGTGGCAGCTGGTGCAAATCCTGTTCTTATCACAAGAGGCATTGAGAAGACATCCAAGGCTCTTGTTTCTGAGCTCAAGCTGATGTCAAAAGAGGTAATGGGAAATTTTATTGAACAAGGTTTCCAAATATCAAGCCACCATTGCAATTTTTTGTGTATATTAATCAGATTTTGCATGTAGGATTTAACGAGAATATGTGGGGTTGCAGGTTGAAGATAGTGAACTTGCCGATGTAGCAGCTGTTAGTGCAGGGAACAACTATGAAGTTGGGAATATGATTGCAGAAGCCATGAGTAAAGTTGGACGTAAGGGTGTGGTGACCCTTGAAGAGGGAAAAAGTGCTGAGAATATGCTCTATGTTGTTGAGGGAATGCAATTTGATCGTGGTTATATTTCTCCCTACTTCGTCACCGATAGTGAGAAAATGGCAGTTGAATATGAGAACTGCAAGGTATAAAATCTATCATGACTTTCAACTTCTTGCATTTTTCCGCCATAAAATTACTCTTGTTTTTTATCCTGTAAAGGTTAATGTTTATCTTGTGTACTTTTTTTTTCAGTTGCTTCTTGTGGATAAAAAGATTACCAATGCAAGGGACCTTATCAACATTTTGGAAGATGCGATTAGAGGTGCATACCCAATTTTGATTATTGCAGAAGATATTGAGCAAGAAGCACTGGCAACTCTTGTCGTGAACAAACTGAGAGGTGCATTGAGGATTGCTGCTCTTAAAGCTCCTGGTTTTGGAGAGCGCAAGACCCAGTATCTTGACGACATTGCTATTTTGACTGGAGGTCAGCGCGAATAATGTTTTATGATTTTGATGCATAATATTGGTCGTTCTTTTGTCCAGTGAAAATATTTGGAGTTCCTGTTGGGTATCCTTAAACTTATGTCCATTCATAATTGTGGGATATGAGTGTTTTTTAAAGAGCATTCGTTCTCATTATTTTCAACTGCCTGCTTAATCATAATCCATGCCGCTGATTGGGTTATCTCTTGGCATGCAGGAACTGTAATCAGAGATGAGGTGGGACTTGCCTTGGACAAAGTTGGCAAGGAGGTCCTAGGTAATGCTTCTAAAGTTGTGCTCACAAAGGATACCACCACCATTGTGGGTGATGGTAGCACCCAGGAAGCAGTAAACAAACGAGTGGCGCAAATCAGAAATCTAATTGAGGTGACTTTCTGTCCCTCTCTCTTTCTCTTACTTGTGTGCATAGAGCTAATGATTGAATTTGTGGAACTTTTATTATCTTGTTAGAAGAAATGTTCTGGGCTAACTTCAAAAATTTTCTCCTTTCAGAACGCTGAGCAAGACTATGAAAGGGAGAAGCTCAATGAAAGAATTGCTAAACTGTCAGGTGGTGTTGCTGTCATACAGGTAAATTTTCAGTCGCTTCAAGTGAGAATGTGATGTATGACATTATATTTCATATCCAACTTGTGTATTGATATCCCCTTGAACTTTTAAGGTTGGAGCTCAAACTGAGACAGAGCTTAAAGAGAAGAAGTTGAGAGTTGAAGATGCTCTTAATGCAACAAAGGTAACTTATGCTGGCACTGCTCTATGAAAAACATTAGTATTTTCCCCTTTTGGATTGTCATCGTGTGTAAGCCAGTGTTAAATTATACATCTTCATATTATTTTCAGGCTGCAGTTGAGGAAGGTATCGTAGTTGGTGGCGGATGTACTCTACTGAGACTCTCATCTAAGGTGGATGCCATTAAGGAAACCCTTGATAATGATGAAGAAAAGGTAATGTTTTGTATCAACTTCAAGATTTTGTTGAAACGCATAAATTTTTAATTGGGACTTCCTACTTGATGAACGGCAGGTTGGAGCAGATATTGTTAAAAGAGCTCTGTGCTACCCACTGAAATTAATTGCCAAAAATGCAGGCGTTAATGGAAGTGTTGTCAGTGAGAAGGTATAATTTTTTAGTACTCTTGTAAGGCTCACTACAATGTGTTGTCAGGTTACAGATTTTGTAGTTCCGGTTGAAATTCATATCTCTATTTGCAGGTGCTTTCCAGTGACAATCATAAATATGGATACAATGCTGCAACTGGAAACTATGAAGATCTAATGGCTGCAGGAATTATCGATCCTACCAAGGTTAGTAGCTGTATTGCAGGTGCTCTGTAGCAACAATCATAAATATGCATACCTTTTTCTCTTTTTTATGATTTATTTGGAGTCAGAAACCAATGTTAATTGTGTTCCTTACTGATGAATGTTTTTACTATAAAGGTGGTTAGATGTTGCTTGGAGCATGCTTCCTCGGTGGCAAAAACCTTCTTGATGTCCGACTGTGTGGTGGTTGAGATCAAGGAGCCTGAACCCGTTATGCCTGCGGGTAACCCTATGGACAACTCAGGTTTATATTTGCTGATCTTAAACAACTCACATGCTGTGAAACATTTGAAACATTTTTGGCTTAATTGTTACACATGTGCTTCTGTGAAACATTTTTGGCTTACCAACTTATTGTTACCATTTGTTGTTTCAGGATATGGATACTAAGCTAATTAACAAGGACACGGGATGCAAGCAGATAAGGTTCTGACTCCGTTATAGAAACTATCTTTCAGTTTGATGGCATTGAGTTCTCTTCTTTCTTCTTGTAAATTCAATTACTCGGCTTAGTAGAATTTATGGATTCTGGTGAGAATAGCTTGCCAGAGTAAGGCTGGTATTAATTTGCAGTTAAATGTACAATTGCAATGATTTTGAACTTTTTGAGTGAAAGAAATTTTATTTTGCTCATCTCCTTCACAGTCTGATACTAAATCTGCGGTTGCTAACATTTGGTACTGTTCAATGTTCCTTGAGCTTAAATGTTATAACTATTGGTCTTGAATGGTTACATGATTTTACATCATTAAAATGTGTTTGGCATGGTAATCGATTATTACAAAGATTTGCCCTGCTACTCTAATAATGCAGTTTGTAGTAGCAGCAGCTAATGTGCAACATATTCAATATTCATATAAACGGGTAATTGCAAAATTCCTCATGTAAATCATTTTTCTTGCATGTATGCTTTAAGTTCTAGTGACAGTAACGTGACTGGTATAATTACGTTACAAGCACGCTCTATAACATCAGATTCTGGGGTGATATAGTCCTGAATTGTTTTTTAATAGGTGTCCCGGTATTGTATCTTTTAGAAATTATAGTTATTGTGAAAAAAAAATTGATAATAATGGAAAAAAATTAATAATATGTAGCAAATATGATATGATATTTAAGTAATAATTTTAATAAAAAAAAAGACAGACCGTAAATTTTTATTCTATAAAAAGTAGATCAGTTTAATTTATTTTTTTAAGTGCAGTTTTCAAGGTATAGTATCAAACAGCCGGCAGTGACACTTGGATAATGAGGCATCATTTTACTTTCTTCGTCTCTTGGGTATATGAAAATTCATGGCGTGAAAGGGATCCCCATCACAATTTTCCCAATTCATGCATTTGCGTGGGAACGAAGGGACTCAGTTGAATATCTGATGCAAGCTTTTTCTGATTTTGAGCACATTTTGGTACAATTTTTTAGCGCTGATGATGCCAACTTGTTGCTTGTCAACTGGCTCAAAGAGGCAGGGCCCCTCTTTTCCGTATCGGGGATCACGACAAGAATTGTGAAGAATTTGGCCTATCTTGCTATTGCACGTTTGGACAAAATTATCACTGTTCATGGCTATTACTTGCATGAGAAGGCATGGACACATCCCAGGTGGTGGTAAGATAAATAGTGAAAATATTATTGTGATCTTCTGACGTGGATTTGAATTTAGATAGTTTATCCACAACCTAGGGCTTATTGGTGTTTATTCAACTATAGTATGGAGTTTATTTGGCAAGCAGAATAAAATTTATAAATAAATATTCACAATCATGCATCTCTCAACAGACTCAAACTCTTTCACTGTTCATCTTTGTGTTGATTGAGTTTGATCATTAGTGATCTATATATGTACAGCCGATAGACCTAGAATCTTTGAAGCAATAAGGCATGGTTTTCCCCATATCTATTTAAAGTCTTCAACTTTTCATTTATTGTTTCTTTTTTTCTTTTTCCTCCATTTTTTTTTTTTTTTGGTCTCGCAAGTAGTATAAATAAATAACTTGTTTTCCTAAAAGCTTTAGGCTGAAAATGTCCTAAAATAAAAGGGTCACTATCCCTACAACCAAAGAAGACGGGGCCGAGCAGCACGGGCCCCATGGTTGCCTTTAAACTACTTGTACGCAATTGCATTAATTTATAATCATCAAATTAAGTTAATTTTGTGTTTATGATAAGAGTTTGAAGAATGCTAACACTCCGAGACAATTCTTAGTCAAACAAAGGTTATTATATGTTCTTAATAACATGCCATAAATTCTAAGGTATAAGAGCTTTAATCTTATTAAATAAATTAACAGTGATATTTAAAACATTGTCTAATGTAATTAATTTACTTTATAGCACTTAATAATGGTCCAAAGAATGCTGCCAACCAGCCGTTTCAACAGTTTCACATCTCATATTCAAAACCTAACTTTGATTTGGGCACTCCCATCTTCTCACACAAACATAGTCATTCAGATGAAATTTCACAAGAACAAGTTGGGTTCTAAAATAAATTTATATAACTACAATCAACATGAATCTTTTTGGCATTTTGGGGAGTGTGTGTGTGTGCGTGTATAATTTTTAAGGGCTTATATTAAAATATATATATATATATATATATATATTAAGGGCATATATTAAAAATGTTTAACCTTTAATTTTCTTAGTTTCAATTGATGTTGTGGTTGTTATTAACTTATTATTATTTATATCAATATACACATAAGATCATATCATACAAGATATAGTGTGAATCCAATTAAATGAAAACTTTTTTTACTATGATTTTTATTTTGGCAAATATTATGCTCTCAACTTTCACTAGAGTATTTATGCCGTTACATTATGATTTGGGTGGGGGGGAGGAAAAGGAAGACACCCTTAAAATAATTAATCACGCCAAAAAAATGAAACAAAGATATGGGAATAGCAAAAATGATGAGTGGACATGACAAAAGAATATAGTACTATAAAACACAACAATGAAGAATATCAAATGAATATAATAATGTAGACAGTATCACAAAACTATATAATAGATTAAAAAAGAAAACATTATTATAAGCACTTAAAATAAAGGCAAAAGGTGATGACACAATCAGAAAACATGCCAAAGAGCAAAGGGAAGAAAGTTAAGTGTAAGTGATATGTAGAGAGAGGAAAGTGAAAGAAAATGAATTACGGCTTTACAAGGAATTCATAACATTACATGCCATTGCCATTGCCATGCATATGAAACATATATATAAATATATTCACATGCATGGTTGGTTTCTAATATGATGATGGTGTGTTGTGTTAAGTAACTCGAGGAGTGGCGTGAAGTTGCCAAATCTCGTATTGTAGTTGGTGAGTGTTGTTGTAGTGTTTTTGTTTTTGCCAAATTGCAAAACAACATAAACGCATACATAAGCCTTTGACATAATCATAATTCATAAAAATCATTCGTAATCTCTCTCTTTATTATCTTTGAGTTTTGTTTTTGTTTACTTTGAAAACCTCTTCTTCTTCTTCTTCACGCCGCCTCACTCTTTAACCTTACCTACATCACTCTCTTTGTGTTCTATCTAAATCACACTTAACAAAAAAAATAAAATAAAAATTCACAACAATCCTGTGTGCAAATTCATTTCTTTTTGTGTATTGTTGAGTGTGGTGGAGTCATGGCGTCTTCATTGTTGCTGTTCCTCTAATGCCAGCTCTTCTTCCGTTGTTGCCGGTGAGTCTTTGATGATGGTCATGATGATGATCGTTTCCTGTTTTCTTCTGCATTGTGATATTTTATTGTTTTTTCTCAATTGGGTTTATTTCTTTTTGGTACTTGATTGCTTTTGTGCTGGAAAGATAGAATTTTGATTCATTTCGACGATCAGAGGCTTCTGGGTTTGGCCTCTTTTGACAAAAAGATCGAATTTTTGGTTTTTTGTTTGTGTTGGAATTTTCACATGATTCTGATTTGTTTGTTTTTGAATTGTTGCATGTAAAAGTTGACAAAAGTCATCTTGGAATTGCTTTGATCACTCTGATGACCACGATGATGCTGACGACGAAGTGTTTTATGCCCTTTGTATGTGAACTGGGTTCTTGTAATTGTTAAATTGTGATTGCTGTTTTCTTATTTTTCATTTCTTTCTAAAATTTTAATTGATCTTTTGGGTTGGAGACTGTGATTATAGCTGCATTAGTTCAAAAATATGAAGAAATTTATTTATTTTGGTGATGAAATCCATTGATTCTAAGAGTACTGCAATTTGGCTGTATTTCAATCGATGGGTTCATGTTGGACCGTGGAATTGTTCAAATTTTGTTTGGGGGATTCTGAGTGATGTGCTGTTTTACAATGTGGGATGTAATTCTTGTGTATAGATTGGTGTATAGTAGTTGGAAATGGCGATGATAATTTTTTGGCTTGCATGTTGGATAAAATTCAGTTCAATGATCGGCACATGTCTATTTTATGAGTGCCCTCTTGACATGTCATTTTGTGCATTGAAGGGTTTTTCGTGAATCAGCATTGGCTAGTCAAGTTTGCTTTATTCAGTCGAAGGAATTTGCAAAAATTTTGTAATTTGTCAAAATGGAAGACAGGAGGAGTGAGCTGGTGGTTGATGAATTTGAAAGGCTTCTTGGTGAGATACCGAATGCTACTTCTGGGAATACACATTCTGAGGGCACTGGACCCAAATGGGTGTCTTCGAATTATATCTTGCCACCTATCACTGTCAATTCCAGCAGAGGGCCTTTGGCCGAAAAACTCAAAAACAATGGAAATTTAGATGAGGGAAAAACATTGGTGAACAAATCTCAGCAATCACCAATCAAGAGGATTCCGCAAGAGGAAGCAAATCTTCCTGATAATCAGTCCTTGACATCTGCATTTTCAGAATTGAGATTCAATGGTGGGATGCCAATTGAACCTGTAAGTCCTTGGGCAAATTGTAAATCTTCACCAAATCATGCTGTTTTATTGGATTGTCAACATCCAAATGGCTTAAAGGAACCTGTTTCTAATGTGGATTCACAGCTGATGGTTGCTTCCTCTTTCCAGTCAACAAATAGTGTAACTAAATTTGACTTGACAAAAGTTAGGCAAGAAAGTTCAAATATGGTCAATCTTGATTTTCAAGAACTCAAGAAGCTGCAAGTTGGCTATCGTCAGCCAGTCGAAAATTTCTCTGGTGCCTTGCCGAATGCTCATTCGTTGCAAGGATTCCAGTTTCTGTCTAATGTGCCTGTTCCTGGAGTAGAGTTTCCCGTAATGTCTGATCCGCAGCAATACTTTGCAGATACCCAATCCTCGTTTCCATACTTACATTCACAACATTTAAACCAGCCTCCCATCAGCTGGAGAAACATTGACCAGGAACAATATCATAGGATGCAACAGCAGTATCTGTATCTGCAGCAGCTTCGCAATCAACGATCGGAATCCCAGCATCCTATTCAACAGAATGGAAGCATTCCATCTAAGCTAATGGGTCGCACCATGAGACAACCGTGCTTTGAGATGCCAAACCGACTTGAACAATATAATCAAGAACAATTTTGGGATGCTTATGCAGTCCCAAGGGGTGTAAGTCATTTGAATTCTGCTTTTTCCTCTACAGATTGTAATCCTATGCATGTTTTGGGCAAAGTGGGAAAGCAGAATTTTCCTGAAAAGATTCTAACAAGATCTCAAGGGTTGAACACTCTTAAAGCTGTCAAATTTGGAACTGTTGGAGGACATGAATCACTTAATCATATCAATCAGGGTGGGAAACTTCTATCAAATGGTCATCTATGCCTCAGCTTATCTAATCCAAATGCTGGATGCTTTCAGATTGATGGTTTGAACTCATGGCCTTTATCTTCAGACTCCATGGATCTCAAAATTATTAGGCCACAACCTCAGAAATATAATTCTGTTGAAGAAGTCACTGGCAGAATATATCTCATGGCAAAGGACCAACATGGTTGCCGCTTCTTACAAAGAAAAATTTCTGAGGGCACATTAGAAGATATTGAAAAGATTTTTGTTGAGATCATTGATCATATTGTTGAGCTCATGACTGACCCCTTTGGAAATTACTTGGTCCAGAAGCTGCTTGAAGTGTGTAATGAGGACCAGAGGATGCAAATACTTCAAGCCATCACCAGAAAAGCTGGAGATCTTGTCAGAATTTCGTGTGACATGCATGGGTTGATCCCTCCCTGCCTCTTTTTATTTATTTAGTTATCTTTTTCATTCTCTCTTTCACTGCGGTGTCAGGGATGCTGGATTGTGTGTATTTATCTCATTGTCTGTCTGGTTGCTGGAGTGTGTGTATTTATCTCATTGTCTGTCTGTCTGCTGTTACAACCTACGCCATTTCTCTGTCCTATCATGATATGCTTTAACTATTAGCATTTTTTTTCTCAGGACTCGGGCTGTTCAAAAGGTTATTGAAACTCTTAAGAGTCGAGAGCAATTTTCCTTGGTTGTTTCCTCACTGAAACCTGGTATAGTGACTTTGATAAAGAATATGAATGGCAATCACGTTGCTCAACGGTGCTTATTGTATTTATTGCCTGAGTACAGTAAGGTAATTGTCTAATCTCTCTACATTTTGTTCATTTCTGTTCGTATCATCACCAATGGTAAAAAAATGCATTACTGTGATCACCTTAATTTATGATTGTCTTGGGAGTAGGGTAATCAAATCCTTTAGGGAAATATTATTCATCATTGAGGGTACCAAGGATAACTTGGATGTCTGGTTCAAGTTCCCTGTATTTTTGTAGGTATCTAGTCAAAATTCTTACTTTCAGTGACTGTACTTCTCAACTCTTAGTTTTATATTCAATAAGTTACACAATGGAAGAAGTTAATTGGAATTTGAAGTTTGAGTATATTATGCAAAGCTTATAGGATTAAAGATTACTTTTATGTAAACAAGATCACCAAGATCACTTTTTTTCTTCTATCTTTATGCATGTACATTAGTGCAACGTTTCGGCACTGACACAAAGTGTCAAACATGAGAGTTCTGGAAAATATAGCCATGTATACATGTGTATATTGTGCTGTTAAAATTTGAACAAATTATGATATGGCGAATATATCTGTTTCACAGTAGAACCTATGAACCACTGTCATATGTCACATACATTCTATTTAGAAAATATAGCCATGAGAGTTCTGGAAAATATAGCCATGTATACATGTGTATATTGTGCTGTTAAAATTTGAACAAATTACGATATGCGAATATTGTCTGTTTCACAGTAGAACCTATGAACCATTGTCATATGTCCCGTATATTCTATTTAGAAGGAAGTGCATCTTTTCATATGAGAGTCAGACATGGTAGACAAATTCACTTGGTCATAGTGTTCTCAAGTTTTTCGAACTGTTCGAATATCAAATTTTGGTAGAAGGGTCCTGCAAGCATTGGCTCTTTTCATTCTTTTTATTTCTAATGATATGCCATTAATGGGAGATGAGGGCTAATTTGATTACATCTAGGAGGTTAAACAGGTTGAAATGCCATAGGTAAACTCATAGTTTTGCATAGTTTTTCCTTCAACCAAAAATGTGCATTTGAATGAGCACTGGGATGGGAAATCATGTGTTGAGAACGTCTTTTAACTCTTCAAAATGTTTAAACTTGCTATCATGAACAAAAGTAATGAACATGTGCGCTGATTTATTTGGATACTGATACAAAATTTTTATGTGGTTCTGAAGACCCTTGCCATATGGTTTTAAACCCGACTTCAGGCTTCTCGGAAAACCAGTTACCCCTGTTTGACAAGTTGTTCAACTTATGCACATGTACTTTGTATGTATTGAGATCAAATCTGTTTGCAATCGTTGGAATGAGTGTATCTATTGATTCAGGATTTCTCTAGTCTTACTTTCCTGATAGTGTTGTAATCGGTTCTTCCGTATTGAATTGTCTGATAATGATTTTGTTTGTTGTTAATCCAGCTGTTCAACAGATAAACTAAAAATACTGGCAATTCTTTCTTCTGCAGTTCCTTTTCGAAGCCACTACTAATAATTGTGTTGAGCTTGCCACTGATCGCCATGGTTGTTGTGTGATTCAAAAGTGCCTTACTCATTCTGAGGGTGAGCAAAGACATCGTTTAGTCGGCGAGATCACCTCAAATGCTCTAATCCTTTCACAAGATCCATTTGGGTAACTTATTTTTCCTCTTCCATTTAAGAATGCATTAGTCAAATGTCAATTAACTGCTTAGCTTTAGACCTTTTCACTCTTTATAATTGGAGTATGAATGCACTTTATTTATTTATTTATTTCTGGGAGAAAGAGTATGGGTGCACTTTACTCCATGACAACCGTGTTGAAATGGTGGCCTATGAACTAGAGCATAGAAATTATTAGAACTTTAATTGGTCAGCACAGGTTGTTTTTATACTAAAAATTAACTGCAGGGGTTCTTTTACTTCTTGCAAATCAGTGCAAATCTGAAGGTAAGGGTCTCCATAACTTTATAAGTAGAGAAAATGCTTTAATATGCCAGACCAAGCAAATTTGTTACACTTCACCTCATAGATGACTTGAAAGCATTCTATGCATATTTAATTTTATAATTTTGAACTTCGAAGTCTAACTTTTAACCGTGCAGGAACTATGTTGTGCAATTTGTTTTTGAGCTTCGACTCCCTTGGGCAACAATGGATATTCTTGATCAGTTGGAGGGTAACTACGGGGACTTGTCCATGCAGAAATATAGTAGTAATGTTGTTGAGAAATGCCTAAAATATGGAGATGATGAACGCCGTGCTCATATAATCCAGGAACTGATAAGTAACGCTCACCTGGATCAAGTCATGCTAGATCCTTATGGAAATTATGTTATTCAAGCAGCATTGCAGCAATCTAAGGTGAGTAGATTCATTGTTCGATATTCTTATTACCAGGAAAATACTGCACAATTGTGCTAATGCTTTTTGTTTTCTTATATTTTGCATCTATTATCATAACTCTGCATTAACAAATGACTGGTAACTATTATATGATTTTGGACTATTATCATATTTTTCACATTGAAATTTTCTTTTTTCTTTTTTTCCTATATGTTTTTGATGAGTAGGGAGGTGTTCATTCGGCATTGGTTGATGCAATAAGACCCCATGTTCCTGTGCTGAGAACCAGCCCATACGGGAAGAAAGTCCTCTCTTGCAATAGTTTGAAGAAATAATCCACAAGTACGATTGCAACATTGTTTTTCTTTTGACGTTGTAAATTCTCCTCTACCCATTTTGATTTTCGTTTTCACGGGGGCAATGCAAACCTTAGGTGTAGATGTTCGTGAAGATCCTGTAGGTTTCTAATAAGCAGGTAAAGAAAAGCTCTTGAGTTTGGCGTTATTTTAAGGATTTTGAAGCTTAGACCTGAAAAAGAAAAAAGAAAAAAAGGTGAAAGATGCCTTTATCAATCCAAATTGATGAACGATGCTATTATGGCTTTCATGTTTTCCAATTCAAGTTTAATTTTGAGCTTGCAACAAATTTTGCATAACGTGGAATCCACGTGTATGTATATCGTCAATTTTTTCATTTTTCATAGAAATAAGAGAATTTGAAGAAGATGTAAAGTTCTTTGAGCTTCTGGGAATTGCATCAAGGCTTGGAAGTTGTTGGAATATTGAAAAGCCTTCTAAGCTGCCTTGTTATGTGCTAAAGACAGTTTTGGTTGTACATTTAATGTTTATAAAATGCCGCGATTGTGGCTATAATCATCTTATTTGTTCTTTTGTCTGAAATTTTAGTTTGTAATTTCTGTGTGTTATAATGTGTGTGATCAAGATTTGATCCTGAGATCTTTTATCAGTTCGACCATTTACAAGCAACATTCCCGTTTGATTGCTTTCGGAAGTTAATTAAAGCATCAGGTGAGCAATCGGATTTTAAGAGGAGACGTTAAAAAAGTTTCGGTTTTTATGAAATGCTCATTTGTGTTATTTATTCCATTAAATCTTGTATGGTGCTTCGAGTGCCAAACTGTGGAAACATTAAGAACATTTAAAAGGAGCTTAACATATTGTTGTTGCAGAGAAGAAATGAAAGCATTCGTATTTCTGTTTAAGTTCTTAGCAATCTTCTTGTCCAGAATTGCCAAAAAAAAAAAAAAAACACGAACCATCCACCGAAACATTATAAAATTGTTCAAATCTCACCTTCAAACAATGAATGCTATCAAAAGCATAAAAGCTAAACTAAGCCTTCGTTCTCTTTTGCAGCTTTGAGCAATCACCAACTTTAGTCCTTTGAGTAAGTTAGAGCAAATTCAAGGATTTATTTCTTGTCTAATAACCCGAACAATGACTTAATGGCATTGATGGCGTTCTCATTGATAAACGACTCATCAAACCTTTTTAGAAGAACATCAAATTCCTCGGAAGTTCTGAGATTTTCTAAGTCAGGATCTGTCCGGACTCTCTGTTAACCATTTCAATAATTTCAGATACTTTGAAGGCTCAGCTAAATTCTAAACGGTTCTATGATCCATATATTACCTTAAAGTCTTCATATCCCGCCAGCAATGCATCTTCAAGTGCTGAGAGCCCAGCTTTTACCTGGCAGAGTTTCCAAGATATCATGAAATTTCAGAGATTCATTTAACATAATTGGAAAATCAAAGGCATTTGTCTTCATGATATTATTCAATGTCATTCTATTAATGCTAACAAGAGCGGTACCTGATTAAGCTTAGAGTAACAACATGCAACATTGTAGCTTGCCACTGAACTTTCCTCTGGAGTTGGTTTTGATCCTAATACAGACTCAAACTTCTCACGAGCTTCCTCATATTTGCCAGTCCTAAGTCAAATGAAATATCTCACTACCAACGGTTTCGATAGTTATGAAATTTTGTGTGTTCATGGAAAATGATCACAGACCCCCCCCCCCCCCCAACCCCAAAAAAAAAGGAACATGAAACAAAATAATAAAAAGCAAATGGTCAAGATAAAGTGCCAGAGCTACCTATAAAGTTGCAGCCCTTCACGAAGATCCTGTTCTCGGCGTTCTTTCTGTTCCTTCTTTCTCATGTAATTTTGCATCTGTATTCACAATCAAGTTGTAGAAACTACATTGTTGTCATCTCACACAAAAATTTATTCACATAAAAATGCAAAGGAGATTATGAGTTATAGCATGGAATTTCAAGTTCATGGTGACCTCCATTCTTCAGAAATCATACTCACTTGGATTTCCCTCACTCTGTTACTAATTACACCTGAGTTCCTCTCAGCTCTTATAATCTCCTTTTCAGATAATTCACCTGGCTGCTCCATTTTCCCTGAAACATGCAGTCCTTTTCTTCAAGATAAGATCAAGATGAAGGATTCGCAAAGACAGCATAAAGTACATTTGCACTTTGATTTCCTACATTAATGAGATGATAGTCGGAGATGTTGAAGTGCAGTTGTTCTTCTATGAATGTGTCATTTTATTTAACTTCGACAGAACAAGAAAAATTATAAAATAACAAAAGAAGTTGATGACGGCTAGTCTGGAGGGACGAAATGAAAGAATTAGTGAATAACCGACCGTATCTCTTTTGCATTTTCATAAGCAATGGGCCAACTCTCTGGCGAATAGTGTACATTGTCCTCCCATATTCAGCGGCAGGCCATATTTCCGTCCCAAACACTGCACTGCAAACAAATTTAGAATTCTCATGTCACTTTCCCATCCATTAATGCCATCAAAATTCAACAAGAATACAGAATTTTGGTCTTAACCGATAGTCATTGAACAATAAACAAGCCAAATCCAAGAAAACTTCAGCAAAGAGCCGTGGTAGAAACAACTAAAAGGACATCATTTACAATTCTACTGACAGAACGCATATATAATCCACCTTTAGAATCAGTATTCTAATGAGTCATGATTCAACATCACTTGAGAATTGCAGCAGAACGGAAATTATACCTGGTGGCAAGAACTTTATCACCAACTTGAAACATGCCAGTCTTATCAGCCGATCCACCAGGGGCAATAGCATCGATGTAGGTCCCACCATCCCTTCCTTTGGCAAATTTCAGCCCGTAAGGCTGCTCTATTTCAACCTCATACTCTTCGTACTTCTCTTCTTGTTCTTCACTTCCACTCTCAGCTTCTGGCGACGCCTGTGCTTCAGTTTCTGATGCTTTAGCCACAAAAACAGATGGTTTCACCAAAAGGGTATTGCAAGAACTCTGTGAAGTGCTCAAAAAACAGTTCTTTTTGAACCAAACATGACTGTTTTGAGAGAACAAAAGGGGGTTTTGATTGGTTCTTGGCAATGGTGGTGGTGAGTAAAGAGACGCGTAGCTACTTGGAGCCAAAGACATGGCTAATAAAACCTGCAGCTGTTGGTCTGTTTAGCTTCTTGATTGTGTGTCAGTTATGATATGAGCTGAAAATCATTTTGGGAAGGACACAGGGATTGGTCACAAAGGAAAAGAAGAGGTTTAGATTACATGTACTTCACTAGTGGCTCTGAATCATTGTTTTGTATGTCTTTCGTTTCATCGTGTATGCCACGTGGCTTCTGCTGAGTGGCTGATAATGCTGTCGTGGATCTTGTACTTGAAGGCTGAAGCCCTGAATATTCCTTAGTTTCTTTCAACTATAAATTCACATAGCAAGAACGAATTTTTTTTTTCCCTCTCTCTTTCTTTTTGGATGAATTAAGATATTATAACTGTTTTAAATTTTTAAAAATCTTATATCATAGCCTTATTAAAGAATTATTAATCTCTTTTAAAAAAATTACAATAATAAAAAGATTTCATAAGCAGCAAACGTTTTGTACGATTGAAAATGTACCGAGTAAATATACATTCATTAAAGAAAAATAAAGACTAACTTAAAAAAATTAAAGACGAGCAGTGTTCGTAGGAAGAATTTAATGTTAAGTTTGATTTAACAAGGTGGCAAAAAATATAAGATGGTTAAATTATTATCTTTATTTTAAATTAAAAAAAACACATACAAAAACTAATTAAGTATTAGCGCCTTGATGTTTTCCTGTTAATAAAAGAATAACAAATGTTGGTAAAAATCACAATTTTATAAATAATTTTAGAAAACAAACGTTGATTATTATACACCTCAATCCAAAGTCAGTTTGAATTCGTGAAACCAGCTAGTGCAGAAATATGTTAGGGACTGTACATCTCGATCCCTTTAAGTTATATAAAAATATAATTAGCAACTTAAAATTTGAATAAGAAAGCTAGATACATGACAAATTAATCCATTTCTAGCCACTTGCTTGGGAAACAAATTTTGCTCTCTTCACTGATGACGTAGTTGACAAGCAAAATTTTTTTTTTTAAAAAAAAATAGTGGACTTTAATTTTATAATCTTGAATGATTTGAAATCTACACCAAAATGATGACTTTTTTTAAATTTATATAAACCTTGAATTTTAAGAAACTTGATGCACTATTCATATCATCAGTCGATGGTATGGAGCTTACAGTGCTTTTAGTCCCTATAGCTTGTGCTTTTCTCTTTATCTTCTTCTATCAAAATATCAACGAAACCCTCAAAGCAAAAATATGCCCAAGTCCTCTTCATCTTCCCCGGGAAGCCTCGGATGGCCTCTTATCGGCGAAACCCTAGCGTAGTAGAAGAAATAATGAGAAACTTGACTCTAGGGTTTTCAAGACATGCATGCGTGGAGAAAATACGATGGTGTTTTGGGACACAGCTGGAAACAAGTTCTTGTTCAGCAATGAGAACAAATTGGTCGGAAGATGGTGGCCGAGCTCTGTCAGGAAAGTGTTCAGAACGTGTTCGCATTACGGCAGCTGGGGATGATGCGAGGAGAATGAGGAGGATGCTCATGAGTTTTCTTAATCCAAATGCACTTATCAAGTATATTGAAGTAATGGATATGGTCAAACAATAACAACACATCGCAACTCATTGGGAAGGTCCATATTTACTCTTTAACTATGTGCATGCAGCTTGATTTGATAATATTTTAAAGCTAGGACCGAAATGATAATGCATTCAAATTTTATAAAAGCCAAATGGTCAAATTAAAAAAAGAAGAAAAAAAAAACTGACCGCATTGTGGTAGCCAAAGTAGATTGATACGGTGGATAAACACTAACTATTGTTCTAGTGTCGGATCAAACTAACGCGATTAGATTATACTCTAATTGAAATTTGATCAAATCTTATTAACTCAATAAGATTTCAATACTGCGTTAAGTGAAATTAAATAATGCTCTAATACTCTACAAGAGAAATATTGATAAATAATTTTAAAAGAAATTATAAAAAAGATGTTTTTTTTATTAATAAAAAATTATAAAAACAATAACAATGCCACTAAATGATTAATTCTAATTAAAAAAACCATCAAAAGATTTAAAATAATAAAAATTCTAAAATAATGGCCTACATAAAAAAATCTAATAGGGCCAAAAGTGTCATACCATTTTTTATTTATTTACGAAGAGTTCAAGATTGAAAATAATGCTTGGAAGCTCAGAAAATGAAGGAAAGAAAATAAAGCTAGATCTGAGAAGCTCCTAGTTCATGTCATATTTTCAATGAATGACAAAATGTACACAAGGTTCACACACACACACATACATACGTGTGCGTGCGTGTGTGTATATAAGATGCTCAGCTAAATTGCAGCTAATTATCAACTGAGTACAACTAATTACAACAACCAAAACTAAACTGATCACCACGTGCATGAGCAACTACATAACCACCAGGTGCCAGCTGGGATTCCATATCATCAACTCGTAACTGCATGCTGCAGCTGCTGATACGTGCTTCCTTCACATGAAAATATTTTTAGAAGTACTTGAGAACCTGATAATGTGTAAATTTTATGATTATGAAGGTAAGGAGGTGCAAATTTGTCCCACAGGAAGCTATATACGTTTGAATTGGCTTATCAATTACTTGCAAGTATTGAAGACCCTTTACACATCTCCAAGCTCTCTGCCCATTTCAATGTTTTCCTCAAATGGGTGATTGATTTTCCCATCAATTTTCCCGGAACAATATTTGGCAAGGCAATGGGAGCAGAAGAGCTTAAATTGATAGAGAAGCCTGGAAACGAAAACCGCGTCACCGAACAAGATCTTTTGTCACATTCGCTTGTGACTGCTGATTCAAGTGGAAGGTCTTTTACCGCTATGGAGATTGTTGATAATATATTGTTGTTGCTGTTTGCTGGTCATGACACTTCTAGGTCTGCAATAACATTGCTCGTGAAGTATTTAGGACAAATGCCTCAAGTTTTTGAAAACGTGATGAAAGGTTGGCGTGTGTGTGTATACATATTCATACCTTCAACTGCAGCTATCCAGTAGGGATGTTTGCATATTTTAAAATGCAGACTTGATGCTATAGCTAAACAATATTGTGCTTCTGTAACTTAACATTGTATATATTGTAATTGATAGTGTTATTTACTCTTAAGAAATTTTGAGACACGTTAATGTGATCTTTAATTTATTGATAAATTCATTGATATTGTTTGTCATAAACAGAGCAAATTGGTATTGCCAAGTCTAAATTATCTATTATTGCCATACTAATCTCTATTTCTTCTTCATTTTCTACCAATTCAGGATTATTTCTTTGTCTATAATGACTATATTTTTGTGTAACTTGATTCTGTCTATTCATATAAATATAGCTAGTCTCTGTAACTTCTAACATTCTATTGTTTTTTAATTTTGGTAATATACATTCTAAACCATTTAATTCACTACTGGTAAATTTTTTTAGGTACTATCATTTCTACGTATTGAGTATTGACTTTTAGAGGACAAGGAGAGTTCTTCAAATGGGAAGATAAACAGAAAATGGAATACTCCTGGAATGTGGCCTCCGAAGTCATGAGACTATCGCCGCCGGCAAGCCTCGCTTTCCGAGAGGCTCTGGTTGATTTTGCCTCTGCGGGGTTGAACTATCTCCAAAGGATCAAAGGTATTAAATTAAACTCAAAACTTTAAATACTGCTTTTGAGCTTTTACCGACTTACCCGCATTTTATCGGATTCAAAGTCTCGGTCTTATTTGTTTCGTATGAATACTAACATTGGGTTACCTACAGATATATTGGAGTACCGGGTGGACGCACAAGGATCAGAATCTCTTCCCAAATCCGGAGAGGTTTGACGCTCAAGATTTGAAGGAGAAGGAGTAGCCCCATATTCATTTTTCCCATTTGGAGGGGGACCAAGTATGTGTCCAGGGCATGAGTTTGCAAGGCAGCAAGTGCTTGTTTTCATGCATAATATGATCAAACGTTCAAATGGAATCTGTTAATTTTCAACATAATTAATATTTTCCCTTTTTTTCCCCTCTAGTTAATCTGTGATGTATTTGCTCAGAAAATGCTCTGTAGAATATGAAATGAAATTTTAATTTGAAATCATCCTTAGGTCAATTCAGTAAAACATTGTCATTTATTTTATTTTTTAAAGGTTTGGATGGGATGAGGAACCACAGGTCATTCAACACTAACCAAGCCCTGTTGACCGCGAGAGCATAACACATTCACGATTAATAGAGTTGCATCCCTTGGAAAAAATCTTGTAATGTTTGTATCTATTTCGAAATTAATTAACAGTTTATCAAAAGAGTGGTTTGTCATAGATCGATTAAATATATACACTGAAAACAAATAATATAAGTTTAATGAATGGACGTATTAATATCGTTTCACGCATCTCTTTTTATAGAAATGTACTAGGAAATGAAAATAAATTTTGTTATACATATAACATATATAATACAAGTTCTGAAAAAATACACCATAGATTCCAAAGGAAGCAGTAACAAGTATTAAGTTGAACATTGGTGAGGTTGAAGCCTAATGGGGAGTCCTTGTGATGGAGATAGCATAGGATCATAACCAAACTTTTCATCAGGAATTAACAGATCCCATTTAAACAATTTGATCATGTTATGAATGAAGACGAGTATAAGCAACCTTGCAAACTCATAGCCAGGACACATTCTCGGTCCACCTCCAAATGGAACATATGAATATGGGGCGGCTCCTTCTCTTTCAAATCTTGATGCATCAAAAGTTTCTGGGTTTGGGAACAAAGTTTCATCTTTATGTGTTGAGCCTGTGCTCCAATGTAACTAGACCATACATTAAGCAAATTAATGATATATAGGAAACATAATTTGTTTTGAAAAAGTTATTTTGTATTACTATTTATGTACACACACAGTAATGATATTCTGGATCCTCTACTCATCTAGCTTTCAAAAAACAATGAAAGAATACATCTAAGCCATACGGGAATTAATGTACGCATAGCCCAAAATCCTAAAAAGCTAAGCAAATTTAACTAAGATGAGTAGAGAATCCATTTCCAATCGTGTAGAATCTTACTAGTTTAGGTCTAATTGATCTATACATAAAAGAATCGATAGAAAAGAGGGAAGGTACCTTCCATCCTTTAGGAATAGTATAACCTGAGTAGGTAACATCAACCAGGGCCTCTCTGAAAGCACCGATTGCCGGCGGCGATAGTCTCATGACTTCTGAGGCCACATTCCATGTATATTTCATTTTTTGTATATCCTCCCATTTCAGTAACTCACCATGTTCTTTAGACTCAGCAATACCTATTTGCTCTGTTAATCACAAACAATACTGTCAATCAATTGATAATAAAGATCCGATCAACTTTCATGTGTCTTTAAAGTACATATCAAGAAAACTAACCTCTCAAAACATTTTCGAACACTTGAGGCATTTGTCCGAGATATTTCACTAACAACGTTATAGCAGAGCTGGAAGTATCGTGGCTAGAAAAGAGCAACAATAATATATTATCAGCAACCTCCATCTCAGTTAAAAATTTTCCATTTGAATCAGCAGTCACAACCAAACGTGACAAAAGGTCTTCTTTGGATCCTAGGGCTTCTTTTGTTTGTTTTGCTATCAATTTAATCAGCTCTTCTCTTATAGCATCTGCAGCTCTTACGGATTTGTAAAATGTTGTTCCGGGAAAGTTGACGGGAAAAGAAATCACGCCTTCGAGAAAAATTTTGAAATGAGAAGCCAGCTTGGAAATGAGTAAAGGGTCTTCAATACTTGCAAGTAAGTGACAAGCCAATTCAAAAGTGTATACTTTCACCGTAGGATGGACTTTCACCTCCTCTTTTCCTTCATAATCAACCAAAATAACATGATAACAAGGGGACCTGGGACATTTGAAAACTCTCAGAGAGAATAAAACTAGCTTGAATTAATTAATTAAAATTTTTTAAAAACGTGTATTTTGGTCTCTCTGATAACGTACATTTTGGTGTCTTCTTCTAGTACAAAATACCATTTCATCAACACTGCTGATTTCAAGTAATTCTTTCCAACAATTGACAATGCATTTTTTATTTCCTTCTAGTACGTATTGGCAGCAATTTTTTTTTTCAATTTAATTTATAAATAAACTCTAAAGTATGCTATAAGTAGAGCGTCTCAAACTTGACAATTTCAAAAACCTTTTAAGTATTCGATAGTACACATTAATTTTCATTATTTTTCTTATATCACACTATTTTCAAATTTAATAGTACTAATCAACAGCAAAACACCGTTCCAATTAAAAAATTAATAATACCATACTCATTCCTAATCAAATTCAGTTTACGAATTGATAATAATTCTCAAAATATGCATTATTGTCAAATCCTTTACCTACATAAATCATCACAAATGTGTATGCCTACCTTCCCAATATGTAGCGATATGTCGTTGGGTGATCATATCGGTTCTTTCAACATACTTCATCAACGCATTTGGACTTAGAAAGCTCATCATCATCATCCTCCTCATCCTCTTGGCATCATCTCCAGCTTTCGTTAGCAAACAAGTCTTGAACAATTTACTGACGGATCTCGGCCACCATGTTCTCACCAACTTGTTCTCATTGCTAAACAACAACTTGTGCCCGGCCGTGCCACAAAACACTATCATATCTTCTCCAAGTAAGCAGGTCTTGAAAACCCTGGAGTCATGTTTCTCCATTCTTTCTCTTATGAACCTCTCCGGTTTTCCTTCGAAGCCTGCTCGAATAAACCCCAGGGATTCCCCGATAACAGGCCATCCGAGGTTCCCCGGAGGAAGATGAGGATTTGGGTATATTTTTTCTTTGAGTTTTACGGTGATAAGTTGATAGAAGAAGACAAAGAGTAAAGCAAAAGCTATACACAACGAGAAGAGGGTAAACTCCATTGATGAGTTCTTTTTTATGCATATCATGCATGAAATTTGTGAAGAAGGAATTTGGATTCATCGATTTCAATACAATCATGATTTTTAATTCAAATATTTAAGAAAGCCGTAAGTCTAACACTATTTTGTTTCTAGTCAACTATGGCATTAAAGAAAACAAGTTTATTTTGCTATCGGCCATACAAAATCGTTTTATTTTTTCTCAAAGATCTTATTCTAAGTCTAGTGTCAATCTACGTGGCATCGTACTGATCTCGCGTACTACCAGCATTTTGATGTAAGCGCCGTGAAAGTGCCACGTGTTCCTTTATCGTTGACCCTCGTCCCTTTTGATTGTTCGGAAATAATAGTTTTTATGATAAATAATGATAAATAATTTAAATTTCATCCTAAATAATAAGTTATGACAATAACCTTTAATAAGTTTTAAATAAATTAATTATATTATTTAATTAATTAATTAATTAATATCATATTATTTGAGATAATTTTTTGAGATAAAAAATTTAGAATATATAACCATAATACAATTTTATTTCACTGTTCCACCATTATATCTAAGTAGGGACTAAATTTTTAGAGTAACAATAATATAGCTTTATTTCATTATTCCACCAAATTTTGATTGTATTTCATTATGCATTACTTCGGATTTTCTCATGAATGATGAATGGAGTGTTGAGAATACTAATTGATTGTGCATAATTTGTGGCAAGTTTCCATCCACGGATTTTAGGGACCAAAAAGGGTTGTGAGTGGGAGACTTTACAATGGCCCGTATGGAAGTGGAGTTGCGCCATTCCCATTTTAAATAAAGTCAAAGTCAATTATGTCCGCAAAGTAATGAAGAATTTTAAGAAAGTGACAAACAGTAAATTGATTGAAGAACTTAATTTTAGCAGTCTTCAACTATTTTTCTAGATCACTGAAAATGGACGACCTTAAGTGCCTTTCCATGTCTTTCCCACCAAAATTTCCAGTCTTTGTACTAGGAACTTTTGACTTCTGACTACTACCAGCCATGCATTGACCTGCTAAACCTGCTTTGAGCAAAAGTGCCGCTTGTGAAATCTCTTTTACTTCTATATAACTATAGTTTAATATTCAACCTGGTAACAGATGGCTAAAGTGAACCTACTATTTGCACTCTTCCTCTTCTTCTTCTCCTTCTTCATCCCTTGTCTTTGTTGTCCTAAAGATCAGAAACAAGCCCTTCTCCAATTCAAATCCTCCTTCATCAGAGCTTCTAACACTTCTTCAGATGATCCATCTTTTGGCTTGGCATCATGGAACTCAAGTTCAGATTGTTGCCAAGATTGGGATAGAGTCATTTGCAGCTCTTCTCAATCAAGCGCTGTCACTGGTCTCTATCTTGACACCCTTGTTCTAATGCCATCCTTATTGGAGCCTGTGTCGGTGTCTTCAGAGGTTTTGACACCACTGTTTCTTGTCAAAAGCTTGATGTTTCTTGACATTTCCTCAAACTACTTTCACGGTGAAATCCCACGTCATGGCTTTGCTAATCTGAGCAGGTTAGTTCATCTTGATATGATGCAGAATAACTTCTCTGGCTCCATTCCTGCTGAGATTTTTCACTTGAGAAATCTGCAATATCTCGACATGAGCAGCAATCAGCTTACTGGTAACTTAAGTCGGGAAGTGGATTCTCTTCAAAAGTTGAAGGTGCTGACATTGGAATCAAACTTGCTTCAAGGAGATTGGCAACCTCAGCAAGCTGCAGCAGTTGTCTCTCCGCGGCAACAGGTTCTTTGGTGGGATTCCATCTTCTATTCTGAATCTGAAAGAGCTGCAAAAATTGGACCTGAGAGAAAACTTTTTATCAATGGAGATTCCAAATAAGATTGGTGAGTTAACAAACATGACCGCTTTGGCATTGAGTGGTAACAGGCTGAGTGGGGGAATCCCTTCATCAATACAGAAGCTAGACAACCTGGAATCACTTCGACTGGAAAACAACTTGCTCAGAGGAGAGATTCCGTCCTGGTTGTTTGATTTCAGGAACCTGAAGGATTTGTTTTTAGGAGGCAACAATCTGAAATGGGACAACAGCGCAAAGGTTGTGCCAAAATGTATGCTATCCCAATTATCAGTGAAATCCTGTGGACTTGCAGGAAGAATCCCTGATTGGATTTCGACACAGAAGGGCCTTGTGCTTCTGGATTTGAGTGAGAACAAGCTTGAAGGGCCATTCCCACTATGGCTTGCTGAATTGGATGTTGGCAACTTATTTCTGTCGGATAATAGGCTTTCGGGTTCTCTTCCATCTCGCCTCTTCCAATCTTTGAGCCTTTCAGTCCTTTCTCTCTCGCGAAACAACTTCTCAGGGGAGCTGCCTGAAAATGTTGGAGATGCTATCAAGTTGATGATCCTTATGTTAGCGGAAAACAATTTTCTGGGAAGATTCCAAGGTCCTTAAGCACAATATATCGCCTCCTTCTGTTGGATCTTGCGAAGAACAGATTCTCAGGCAAGCCTCCAGTTTTTCACCCAGATGCACTGCTTGCTGTCATTGATTTCTCCTACAATCAATTATCAGGTGAGGTTCCAGTGACCTTCTCCGTAGAGACGAGGATACTTACATTAGGAAATAACAACTTCTCAGTCAACTTGCCACGGAATTTGACTAATCTCAGCAAGCTAGAACACCTTGATCTCCAAGACAACAAAATCACAGGTGAGTTTCCAGGATTTCTCTCCCAGATATCCACCCTTCAGGTTCTGATTTTACGAAACAACTCTCTCCAGGACACAATCCCCGACAAAATTTCCAATCTGACGAGTCTACGAATTCTTAATGTTTCCAGCAACAACCTGACAGGAAAAATCCCTGCCAAGTTAGGAGAACTAGTTGGAATGATTCAAACACCAAACACCTTCTCATCAACCTCAGAAGTGTTCACCTTTGCTGTTGGATATGACTTGGTAGTCAACTGGAAGAAGTCAAAACAAGGTCTCTCAAGTCACAGCCTTGACATCTACTCTTTGTTAGACCTGTCAGCGAACAAACTTAGTGGGCAAATTCCAGTTTAATTAGGTGCTTTAAAGGGTCTAAAGCTACTAAACGTCTCATACAATAGTCTCTCTGGAAATATTCCACAGAGTCTTGGTAATTTGCAGAGTCTAGAGAGCTTGGACTTGTCACACAATCAACTCTCCGGTTCAATCCCAGAAACGCTAACAAGACTGCAAGAACTCACAAATTTGGATGTCAGTAACAACCAGCTCAAGAGTAAAATTCCGGTGGGTGGCCAGATGGACACGATGAATAATCCCGAATATTATGCTAACAACAGCGGGTTGTGCGGCATGCAGATTCAGGAGCCATGTCCAACGGAGCCACGAACAAAGCAAGAAGAGGACAAAAATGAGGCATCATTGTTTCAGTGGGAAGGAGTGGGAATTGGATACTCTGCTGGCTTTTTCTTAACGGTGGTGATTATGTTTTTCACTGGATATTTTCGACTAGCATCCCCTCCAATCCACAGTCGCAGAAGGCAAAATGGTATGAGTTCAGTTACGTAGATTATGCAGTATCTTAACATAAGCATTCCAAAAATTCAGGCTTGCATAATATTCACCCACAACTACAAGCCATTTGTAACACCCCAAATCTAATACGTGCGGAGCACGTGAAGAAGGAGGTTACTTACAAATCGTAATCCTTACTCAAAAATTTAAACTGAAATACCTCAAATTTATTAATCAAATAAAACCACGAGTTCACACGTCTAACACCATATAATCACCCAGAAACATAAAAAAAAATAACAAAAGTCTTAAAACCCAAATTACAAGTTCCCAACAGAAATAAACTAAAAGGAACATGAGTTTAATCCTCCTCTTATTCAATGGCAGACGGAAACAAAAATTCTAACTCCAACGCTAATCGCCCCTCTCAAAAGAAATTTAATCTGCAAAAAGTGGTGACGAGGGGTGAGCCGTCAACTCGGTAAGTAAAACCATTCCTATCATACTAGGCCTATCGATACATAAAATATTGCAAGCCTTCTTTTATTTAAAAACATACATATATCATAATCCATAATTTCATAAAACAATCATATCACGATAAAGTATCATAAATTCATAGTAATTTCAGAGTATCAAAAATATAATTACTTATAAAAGCAAATCATATAACGCATTCACATAAAACAAAAGGTTAGCTCATGTCACATAGTGTCACCTATAGTCTTGCCGTGACCCTACCAGCATGTAATCGAATATTGTGTGCACATTCGTAATGTAAACCCAAGATCTTGGCCCAGCATAAATATATCGTATATCACAATCGTAATCAATCGAATCGAATAACTACGGACAATGAGCCAAAACATAATGACTTATACGCAGACTTTACACTATATGTGGCAGACTTTGTGACGCTTTAGTTTTTGGCCCCATATAGTCCCAAGAGGTGGCCCCCGCACAATCATAAATAATTGAAATCATACATAGCTACAAAACATTCGTATCAGTTTCATAAATGTCCATAACAACAATTTAGGCTTGCAAATTGTTTTATAGATAAAATCATAAAAGGTAATGTAACAAAATAACTTACATACTCAAAAGCATTTATAAAATACTTTGTTAAAAAGAGTTTATGCTTGAAAATATTTTCACAAACTAATTCTGTTATGAAAATCCATTAATCTTCTAAATAGTATAAAAACATTTATACTTTTAATAATAATAATATCAACATACTTATATATATCTAGTATATTAGGAATGAAGTTACTTACCTCGATTAGAGAATTCAAATAATCACACCGCTAAACTTCTAAGAGCCTCAAACACCTTCTACACCTTAAACAAAAACAAGATATGATAATTAATAACTTATTCTAATATCCTGTTTTTCTAATCATTCCCGTACAGGTCTGATTCTCAAAATTATTACTCTTAATCTAAAACTCAGATTGACATAATATTCCATGGAACTATTCTGGACATCCATGAGTACCCCATGTAAAATTTTCAAGGAATTCCGATATCAAAAACATTTTCAAAATTATTTATCTGTCAACCAATTCGAAACTGTTTTCACATAACCTAAACCAAACAGAACGGGTTCTGGGATTTTTATAAAATAAAATAATAATCGGAAAATTATGAAATTTAAACTGGGAATACTAGACACATGTATACACTTCCGTATAAAATTTCATGATTTTTTCGAGTTCATTTGATGGTGAAAATAATTTTTTGAATCCTATTGCAATGCTGGAATCGCAGTTTCCTAGTGCAGTGAGTTCTATTTCGAAAATACACATAAAATTGAAAACGAAATCTAATTTCATGACATAAAATTTATTAAGAAAGTTCCACATGTCTAGTTTCCAGAATGTAAAACTTCCTAAGAAAATTCGTTCACAAAATATAATTTAAAAATCGTGATATCATGCTGTCCAGAATCATCCTACATGCTTATTATGCCAAGAATTGATTAACCAACCTCCTAATTAATCAAAACCCTAAACAAAACCTAACCACAATCATTATAACCCTAGATAACATGATTAGGAGTATTGAGGGAAAAGAATGACATACCAATCGCTCCAATTCTCTCCTACACAATCGTTTAAAGCCCTAGGGTGTGGTGAGAGTGTTGAGAGCAGCAGAGAAGAAAAATAGCGTTGTTGAATTAGGGTTATGGAATAGGAAAGAAAAATATGAATTTATAGGGAGTTAAAAAACCCTATTGGATTTGGAAAAATAACCCTCTCTCAAAAAATTATCCCAAAAATAATCCCTA
This sequence comes from Atalantia buxifolia, assembly GCA_030444775.1. Lineage (NCBI taxonomy): Eukaryota > Viridiplantae > Streptophyta > Magnoliopsida > Sapindales > Rutaceae > Atalantia > Atalantia buxifolia. The sequence continues at coordinate 31,724,694 of CM059832.1, read as the reverse complement.
TTTATAAGGGTAATAATGTTATTAAAAAAATTCCATAAAAAGGAATTTTGGGCGTTACACCATTTGTAATCGTCTCTTTTGCATGCTTGTTTCCTCAAAGGCTTATCTTGTTTGCAATCAAAGAAATGCTTTCAGTGAGTCATTACCATAGTACAATATGGAAAGTATTATTTCTGTCAGAAATATAACAGAATATTTGGCTACTAAAATGTCTGCAGTAACTACCTCTAACAACCATCAGTTGAACAAAGATAAATTTTCTTTCATGGTGTAATGGAAGAGAAGTGTTTCATGTTAATACAGATCATAAGCACTAGAATTTCACATATAATTTGTTATTTTGAAATGAAGGTAAGGTATTTCATGTTACAAAAATTGCAGTAGTGCCAATGGCCTTTTGTGGAGCCTGGCATCTGAAATAGCAGCAGAAAGTGCAGCAAGTGATGAAATAAACTACATATCAAAAGAAGACTTGGAATTTCTATGAATTTATCAGGTTCATCCGAAGAATAGTAGAATTTTCTTCTGTAAAGAGATGAAATAATAGTTTGACATTCTTACAAAAGAAAAAGTAACCTATTTGCTACACTGAGCTCTAATTGAACAATTTTCGTTCGAGGGATGATGAGGCAGCATCAAACAAATGGAAGCCATTTCTAATGCCAGGTCCAGAACAATTAGATTGAAGCTGAGATTTCAAGCTGTTTTGTCTCCTTCAGTCAATGCTATAATCACTATAAAGAATTTGCCTTGGAAGTTGATAAAGCAGGTTCATAGAATTGTACAAACACAGCCTTTACTGAATTCACTCTCATTGTCGGTGTCTTCCATTTCACTGTTTGGAGAAAAGAAAATACAGAATGTTAGTGCGAATAAGTTCATTGCGGCAAGTTCTTAGGCAACATAACAAAGAACACAGAATCCAGGTCACAACAAAACATTCAGTTCAACATAACAAAGAACACAGAATCCAGGTCACAACAACCAATACCACAGTTTTTAACAAACAAAACATTCAGTTCAGTAACATAATACCTATTGGGTATATCTCACAGAGCTATCTCCAGTAGAGGTGACTCCCAATTTCAAGTTTTCAGTTGAAACTCTTCTTTATGCAAAGCAAAATCAAATATTTATCAGGAACTACAAAGGGGTCTGGTTGCTTATCATTTTCTACAGCAAATTGATTGGCCATTTATCCACAAGCATTTGAAGTATAAAGACTTGAATGCCCTATTTTAGATTATGATTGTAAAATAGTCTTTTGGCATAGAACCTTAGAGGAATTTATCTCATGAAAAGATATTCCCCACATCAAGATAAGACTACTGTTTCCTATATATCAGACACCACAATTATTTCAATTAACATTATTCTCTATCATCCACAAATTTTCAAGCCATACATATCCATTAAAAAAGTAAACAGGTAAATTCTTACTCCAGCATTACTGAATTTCCTTTTCTCATTGCCTTGAGTTCACACCAACTTATTTGTCTCTGCACAAATTTATATGTTTACTTTTCATTTCACTAGATTGAACTACGACAGTATTCACCAAATTTGATCCTATCAATCCCTCATACATCATTGTAATTCAATTACGTCTAATAAATGATGTACATTTCCATTAGATTTTACAGTCACATCCCCAACATGCCACTTTTGGATCAAGAAAAAGAAAATTCATTGACCATCCATACACATTGACCTTCTGTCAAAGGACTGCTTGCAAAGGGAAAAGTCTCTGTCAAAAAGCAATGCTAAACTCAGCCATAAACTTATTGAAAGAAAAAAACCTTTGCCGCACCACCATGACTTCTCCAACAGACAGCTGAGAACAAAAAACATATTTTCTAGAGCATCAACCAATATTTTAACACCTTTTCTCCTCAGATGGATTAATATTATGCACCAAGGATCAATAAAAATTACCTTTTTTTTTATTCTTTTACCTATTACAAATATACATTTGTTTGGCCTTAACTTGTTGAAACAGAGAAGAACCCACCCAACTCGGAAAATAAAATAACAAAAAAGAAAAAGACATTCCAATCCTTTCAATATTTAAAAATGAAATTAATTAATAAAGCCTTTGCACAAAAAGATTATCATGTAGATTGTCATGCCTTTATAGAGTATTAGCAGCAGGGATTTCATCACAATGCCTCATGTCGCCACCATATGATTTTTAAAAGAATGCCTAATGCATAATAAGAAGTTAAAATCATATTTCCATCCCGCTGGAATAAGCAGATTGTCCAAGTTTAGAAAAAGAACATGTCATCCAATTATTTTAGCACGTTAGAATTTTCCACTGTTTGAAAAACTCCCAACTCTCTCTCTTTGTAAGTCCAAGATCTCACCACCATTCATTTTTTGGTAAGCAACAAGAACAGTAAATTGGATCTAAGTTTTCGATTGCACTACACAAAACATACTAATTTTCTCTCACAAGAATCTAGATTTCCCTCTTAGCCACCTTCACCAGCTCACAATTCCTCTATCAAATCTGGAAAAGAAGATATCCTTTAACCAAATTCAGCACCTTTCTATTAAAACATCGATACAAAGACTTCAATTCTTTGCTTTCATTTTCTTTCAGAACTTTGTTAAAGATTTTGATTCCATTTTCTTTCTTAGCATATCAATTTCAATCATAATAATTAACTGCAAAGGGTATCAAACTTTCGCACAACACTCAATACACCACCAAAAGCAACATAAAAAATGAGAACTCTAAAACACAGGAAAATAAAAAAGGCAAAAACAAAAAAAAGGTACCCACCTGGCTTCAAATTCTCTGATCTCAACCAATTCTTTCCCCAAGTAATCAATCCATTGCACTTTCTTCTTCTCCACTTCTTGTGAATCCAAGGCCTCCTTCTTGAGACTGCTTTTGACACAATTCTCCCCTGCTGCTTCTTCTCCTTCTCCTTCTCCTTCTCCTTCTTCTTGTTGTTGTTGCTTCTTCCCATCTACCACAACACTCTCCTCCTTGACTCCGACTCCCTCAGCATAAACATGATGATCATCACTAACTGACACAACTGTTGTTGTTGTTGTTGAAGCCACATGCGGGCTGCTCTCCAACTCCAATGGCCGTGGTGTGCAAATATGAGAAGAGGGTTTGCAAAAGCAAATGAAAGGACAATGAATCTTGCAAAACAAAACCCTCATGAAAAAAGAAATTCTTTTTTTGATTAAACGAACTTGTTTCATTCACGCTCAGCCCATTTCATGACTCATCTAATGCAAAAACATTAATATTATGAACCCCCAGAAGGGATCAAGATAAGAAAAAAGTGAAACCCAGAAAACGTTCTCAGTTTTTTTGACACAAATGAAATGGGTTAGAGCTTTAAAGAGAAAAGGGTCCCTGCTAAAACAAAACAGAGACCTCTGTTTCCTGTGTCTCTATATCCCCTGTTTCCAATCAAGTGGAGTTGAAAAGACTTTGATACCCTTTATACAGACTTTTCCGCCATGAAAGTTCGATGAAGAGAAGAAGAAGAAGAAGAAGAAGAAGAGGGAGAACAAAGGGTAAGTTGTTAGCTGGAGAAAGATATGGAGACCAATTTGGAAATTTGGAAGACTCACAAAGCACGACTGCCAAACATTCTATCCTGTAATGTTAGTATGTAACTGTTAGTAAGTGCCTCCATTTGGCTGGAATTTCCAACTTTTTATAGTAACCGCTATAAATATGTTGTGTGTAATCGTAATTGTAAAGGTACTTTTGGAATTCCATTTTAAAGTGCCTTTTTCTTCACCAACCAGCAAAACAGCACCTTTTATTATCTCTCATGCTTTTTGTTCATTGTCTTACAAATTTGTAAGTACACTACACATGTAAAGATTCTAAGTAATTAGATTATACAGATAGTGTTGTATTAAACCACGTATACTACTGTCAAATTACACCAATTTAGGTGCACGTTGAGTCATTCCTGAATCAGTATTATTAAATTGACATGTTAATCATGCCGCATTGTGTCGATTTCGACATCTCTTTTATAAATTGGAACCATGAATCATTTGGGTTGCTAAAGTAATTTTACTTTATTTGGGGGTGTGGGGGTACACGCAAAGAAAAAAAAAAGAACATTAAAAGCTGGAATGAGATATTTAAACAGATTTAGGTAAATGAATTTGTTAAAGAATGAGTCATGAAAGTATCATATTCGGAATGAAAAACAAGTTGAAGCAAGCTCATAATCTTGCTTGATATGTGACTTCAACCTAAAAGAAAAGCCATAGCTCAAATCTCAAACCCAAAAAAAGAAAAAAAAAAAACTTTATTAAAATGATTCTAATCCTACGCATGCTGTAATTTAGGGGGTGTGGAAACATTGTTTGACATCAGACTTGATTAGGTCATCCAACAACGCACCATTAAGCTGATTGTCCACCCACCATTATTCAACAAATCAAGATGTTGAAAGGGGTGTCTTATTATTATCATTAATTAGAGGACCAAAATACGAAAGGGTCAGATGAATAGTTCATTTGTTTCTTAATTCTTTGTCTTCTCCCTTCAATTTTTGTTTTATACTCGTAGAAGATTCAATGGTTGCGAAAATTTAATCTGTATATGGGATGATATATGCTCAGTTAATTTTTTTCTCCGTAATGAATGATTTTATCATTAAATATTTTTTTAATATAATTTATTTAAAATTATAAAAATTTTATAATTTTTAATAAAAATTTTCATTGACAACTGAAAAATTAAATTTTTTTAATAAAAATTATACTTAAATAAATTTTATGTAAAAATTATACCAAACAAGAGCTTCCAAGTTATGTTGTTGGATCTCTTTATTCCTTCTAGGGAGGCTGTGGAATTGGATGCCTTTTTGGCTTTACAGCAGGTCTAGGTCTAGGTCTAGGTCTAGCTCGGGAGGTTTGATTAGCATAAAACAAACTTGTTTTTGCTTCGCCTTTTCTCACCTACAATCATACAACTTTTTTCTTTGCATGGATGATGAGATGATGCGATAAGCACTTTGTTTTGGTTTGAAAGCTATTCTTTTCTTTTTTCTTTTTGGTAACAACAAATTTCACTCTTGTTCAGAATACATTAGCCACAATCTAAAAGTTATCCCTTACTTCAATGAAAAAATCAAGTTGTTTATATATAATATAAGTTTTATAAAATTATCTTTAGATTGTTTTTAGAACTAATAAACAAAGAAACTAATTTTTTTTTCTCTCTTTAACCCAATTAATAACAAGTGAAATTTGTTTTTTTTCATTCAACATTATGATCTTTTTGTTTTGTACATGATCTTGCCAATCCCATATTCGTATAATTAGGGGCTCTTCCAGCTATTTCCAGGCAAATTCCATGAATAGAGAGTAGAAAGTAGAAAGTAGAAACCATCCCGGTTCGTACTTAATCAAACTTGTCACGTGCAAACATGGGCGCGGGCCATCGATTGGATAAACAAACAAAACGGAAACCGTAATCATTAGATAAACAAACAAAAAGTTGTCCCCCATTTGAAAAGAATTTTGGAAAATTCACAATAACAACTTAAAATTTAACTAATTTAAAAAAAGGCCCCATTTGAACTTTACTTTCTCTCCCCCCCCCAAAAGTAAGATTTTGGCTAATAATACACCCAAAATAAGTTGGTCAATAGTTGTTGGTGATTTTTTTTTAAATTTAAATAAATTTGAATTAGTTTGAATTCTTAATAAAGTTAAATGTCTGAATCTGAATGATATTTTTTTTATTTGAATTGCTAAAAATAAATATTAAGTTATTTTTTTAACTTAAAAAATCTACAAATTAGTATTTTTACATTTATGCCCTTATAAATTATAAATGTGAAATAAATAATGAACATCTCGAAGAACATAAATAAGATAATATATTACAATCATTTAATATTTGTAATTTGTGTATGCTAATCAATTTTATTGTAGTATATGATGTTTTTATGTGAAAATTATTCATAAAAAATTATGAAGATCAGTAATGCTAATTTGAAGAAAATAAGAGGATAAAAACAATAATAGTATATCATTGTATTATCACAAGTTATAGAGAATGATAATAATGCTAATTATTAAATTATATTTATGTAAGAACAAAAATTAATTAATTAGATAGCGATATTTTGGAGAATATTTTTTAATAATATCATTCAGGCTTTTTAAATCAAGCAAAAAGTTTTAAAAAAAATTGGCTTAATGACTTAATAACTGAAAATTTTCGTTAAGTTGAAAAAACAAAAAAACAAACGGGTTTGATGATTTAATGAATTGAAATTAAGTCAATTAAATCATTAAGTCAAAAATACAAACAGTTCCGCTGTCCGCTAAGAGTCCATCTGAAATTACTTTAGGAGGTTCAAAAATAGTTTTGGGAATTTAAAATTTAATTTTAGTGTTTGGTAAGAAAATTTAAAAATAATTTTGGTAAACTCAACCCTTCAACAATAGATTTTGAAAAGTACAGAAATTTAAGAATCAATTTTATTCTTTAGTACAATTTCATAAAATATCCTTATAATTATTATATAAAGCCAAAATTATCTTATTTAGATTAGAAAACAAAATCAATAATTCAATAAATTTTTTAGTATAATTTTTTATAATTCATGCATTCATTTACCTTATTTCTCTTTCATATTTTTCATTCTATCAAAAGTTCTTCTTCCTTATGGCAACCATAAAGATAAAATCATCACCAAAAGTATATGTTTCATTACCTTTTAATTAATTTTTTTTTTTATTTCTAAAAATTTCATGGGCCAACAAGTAGGTTCATTTTGTCATTGTTAGCTTTTACATCATCTATAAATTCTTTTCAATAATATTATTGACTGTCTTTTTTTTTTTTTACCATATATTGCATCCGCAATTTACTTTCTTTTTTGTTCATTATAATTTTTAAAATAACATTTGTGTTATAAAAATATTTACAATGATGTAGATGGACAAAAAAATATAATAAAATTGTCAATCAAATTGAAACTAATAATGTACTATGAGATAAGACCATATGGGATCCTGAGATTGTATCAATTTTTTGTAACTTTGTATGGAAGAGGGAGGGGAAGGACATCACCTTGGGACTGCTTTTACTAAACTATGATGGAAAAATTTGGTCAAAAACTCATTTTACACAAATGAAGACACATGGAAAGAGGTTAGTAAACAAGAAGGTCAAGACGAAGACATATTAACAGTGGACCCAAGGCACGAGAAATGAAAGTTCTAAGAAACAGTATTGATGAAAGTTTAATGACAATGTACTATTAATTGTATGATAATTTATTATTTATTTTTATTTTGAGATTTTGTAGCTCATTATTTTTTTATTTTTGGTGAAAGGGTACCTTATTATGCTTTGATTATATAATGACTGACAATGTTATTTAATAAAAATTATAATCGATGTTTTAAATATAAATTATTTTAAGAAAAATAAAAGAAATAGTATAAATTTTTTATTTTTATTAAAATTATTATAAATACATAATAAAAAATATTGTAAGTACATGTTTTTATATGTGTATAGTAAATTTCATCTTATATTATGTTTATTTTAATCATTTATTTTCTTATATCAGTTTAACAGTAAGATTTACCTATAACTATAACTGCTTTAAAACTCGTAACATTTTCTAAAAACAAAATTTACCATATACTTAACTTATTTTGTTTACAAATAATTATTTTTCTATAATACTGCTAATAAACAATTATTTCAAAAGTTGCAGTATTATTAAATTGGCCTTGTGGTGAGACGATTGTACTATACTCTTACACTCGGTTGATGACTCGATGGTATTTACTAAACACTCATTGACTTTTATTTCACAACAGTTGCAGCTTGAACGTTGCCTCACCTCAATTCTAAACAGAACTTAAGACATGTAAGATGCCAATTGTGGTCAATAATTGCAGTTACAAGTTACCAGTATCATTATCCAATATATATATTTTTTTTCTTTTACTAAAAGAAAATGCTTAAGTTAAACCATTATTTTAAAAAGAAAAAAAAAATTGATTGATTAATATTTTGGCCATTTATCTATAAATTGCCAAAATATTGAAAACCGAATATCAGATAGGGTATGTGAGATTTTCAGACATTTCGTTTTTGGGGTACGTTTTGGGGACAAACGCATGCACCAATGTAAATGATTGAGGGAGCACAGGTACCCCCTCCTTCGGGTACTCTGTCTTGCATGATTACTACGTGCAATCCTTATACACAATGCAAATGAGAAAGATAAGTTTTGTTTGATATCCGTACCAATTTCTATCCAGTTCAGTTGCTCTCACCTCACTCCGCAAATATATAACAACATTGGGATGGGAGCATTCAAATTACATTCCCAATAAGCTAAAAATTCTTTGTTTGTGCAACCAAGTGAAGTGACTCTCCAGTCTCCAACGCCATCGTTTGCCGAAAAAAATTGAACTCTAACCAGTTCGTTAATTTATAACACAAAAGTCATTTTGATACTACTAACAAGTAATTGTGTTATTATTGATTTTTTTGGTCCTCGGTTAAAGTTTCGACGTTGAGAAGGTAATTATATGAAAACATAGGGGTTAAATACCAAAAATACTAGGAGAAATATGTGCGCGTAGGTGTGTGTGTGTGAGTGGCTGTAGGCAATCTTTTCCCTTCCCCAGAGTAAAATCTCAGACTCCGTCGTCCTCCGCACACTCAAATTTCCCAAATAAATTAATATTTGAACTTAAGATCTGCAAAGAAAAAAAAAAAAATCTACCCATTTAATCCGTGCACGAATCAGTGCATGCATAATTCTTTATATATATATATATATATATATATATATATATATATATATATATATATATATATATTGTTGAAAAGAGTCAACCTCACGAACTTAATTCCCTGAGTGGAGCTCCAATCATAATATAAAAGTAATCAAATTTGTGAAGAATAGACCATGGATAACAATTAAAAATGAACTGCTTGCTATCCACTTAGTCACCCCAACTAGACAATGCCACGACACCAAGAGTGATCTCAATTCAAATCCTTGTTACCAACTTCTAAATACATATTCGTGGACGGCCATACCAACTATGTAACATTCATCCAATCGAATCTCGTCACATATAAATTCACTTTGATTCGGTCAATCGGATCAACACCTGGTCCGGATCAACAAAGCACTTGACCACAAAAACAATATCTATGAGTCAAAACACGACACATTACTTACTCTCAAGTGCCTAGATGAATTCTAAGTTGTTTTTTCAAGAATCAGAAGTTCAACATTTTTATACAGTACTGAAAAGAATACACACATGCCTGGATTTTAATTTACTCAGAAAAAAAAAGGTGACATCTAATCAACGATGCCATGCCCATAGCTGAGACTATGTCCTCACCAGAAAAATATATAAGAGCATTTACACTCTCCTCCTTTCAATAATCCATTGTTTTCCTCTTTCTTAAACCACACAACAACTAGAAAAAACACTTCAAAAATAGAGCCAAAATTTTCCTTAATATGTATGAGGCATTGTATTATACAGAAAAGAAGTTACACCTGCCATCCTGTGAGAAGCGACCAAAATCCTCTTTCAACTTCAACTTATTTGCTGATCCAAAAGTAACCTGCACTAGTGAATCACCTGTCATGGTACTACTGCTGAATCTTTAAGACAGGAAATGCAATAACATCACGAATACTGGCAGAGTTCGTCAAAAGCATCACAAGCCTGTCAATTCCGAGCCCCTGGGAATATTTCCATTAGACTTTAATGAGATAAAGCACATCAAGAGATTAACTTCGACAAAAAATTATCACCACCACTGTAAAGTGAAAATATGATCATACCATCCCTGAAGCTGGTGGCATTCCATATTCCAAAGCAGTCACAAAGTCGTCATCAAGAGTCACTTCATACGAATGGTCATCACTTTCCTTCAATTTTTCTTGCACACTTGATGTTTCTGAAACAGCTGCTGCTTTCTTCTCATTATGCTGCCTCACTTGCTCTTCCAACCGTGCTCTCTGTCACCATTTTAAATCAGTGACAATATATACTGATTTGTTGAAGTCTTGTGATGTTATGCAAAAAGGACCGTAAATTTCATCTAAACAAATATTCTTAGCTCACCAGTAACTAATAGTAACTATAGGTTATGCTTATTTTATTACTAACATCACCTAAATTCCATTTCTACTTTTAAATAGTAAAACAGTAGTCACCAATTAGCAAATCCAGAGACTGCATTAGCTTACCTGATCCAAAGGATCAGTCAATTCAGAAAATGCATTGGCCATTTCACGACCACAGATGAATAGTTCAAATCTCTCAGTCAAGCCTGCGTGTCTATAGGAAGAAAGAAAATTAAGAATGAGAATAATCTGTTCCAGAAAAGCTCCCATCAAGGGGTAAAATGTCCATTGCAAGTAAAGAAGAAATAGGTATCTTTATAAAACTTCTGTACCTTCGATGTGGTTTAGCTAGAGGAGATATTTCAATAGGATAGTCCAAAACAAATGTGGGTTGTACGAGCTTTGGTTCTACAACAATTTCAAAGACCTTGCGAAATGAAATAAATAAAAGGTGTCAAGGATTTTGTTATAGACAAGCACTAGAAAACAAAGAAATGTGGACCAAGTCGAATACTAAAAAGGTAATTATTTAATCCTTTTTATTTTGGTTCATTTATAGCAAAGCAAAAGTTTACTTTTTCTATTCAGATATAAACGTCTAAAAATCAGACATAAGTTTCAAAAAGCAAACAAACATATTTTAGAAAAGGTCTATAATTAATAAAATTTCAGACTTCAGACATTTAACAAACAATCTCAAAGTAAAGAGTATTGGAGTATAAGTTTTTGTCATGTAGAAGAATTTGAGACAAAATATCTTGGAGCATTTAAATATGCCTCTTAGGAATGGAGTTTATGAGTCTGGATACGAAAATTTGAATGACATGTTTGTTTTTTTTTTTTTAATATCTAAATATAAATGGTATCTTGTTTGTTTTTACAATAAAAAAATCTTAAATTTGATTATTTGATATTTATTTCCTTGTAAATTAAAACAAAAAAAGAGGATTAAATTTTATAGTTTAGAAAATAAGTTATTTTATAGAGATATTTTTAGAATATAGTATCTACTTGTCATTCAAACATTTCCCCATTCAGATAAAAGTTACGTCAACGTCATCCAACTGGGAGAAAAAACTAAGTCAAATGAACGCATGGTGTAGAAACGAAATTTAGGTTCATTGATAGCAACAAAGATTCACCTCATTAAGGAGGTTGCCAACAGAAGGGCTTGATTCAATGACAAATTTGTCTTTATTTTCAAGCCCATCTCCAAGTGCCCTCAAAGTAGTCTCTTTAGCCACCTTAAGGTCATTCCCCAACTCATTGAAATCAATTCCAGTGGCTTCTTTCACAAGATTGTGCATGGTTTCCCTCCTCCATGGCCTCTCCAAACATATCTCCACACCCTGAATAGATGCATTACACCAGTCTTTACAAACCCAAAAGCATGTGCTACAAATAGCTAAATGATTTCAATTTCCACAGCCCTTTCATTTTTTGGTGGGAAACAAGAATTTTATTGAACCGAAATGGAAAGTCAACCAGCGGTCCACAAGGGAACCATAAACCTTTAATTTAAGTTATGGAAGCTGAAAATGGAGAAGCACTGATTATATTTCATACAAATGACATTACTACAGCACATTTTACCTGGTAATCAATAGTAAGCTTCCCATTAACTGCAAGAGCACAGTGAGTAACAATTTCCTCTGTAATGTTCATCATGCTTTGGTAGTCTGAGTACGCTTCATACATCTAAAATCAAGCTAATAAAAGTAGTGATTAGATCCTCATTCAATAGAAATAAAAATTTAACATGGATTATGGCATGCAATAATCAGTTCCTATCATGTAAAATACCTCTATCGTAGTAAATTCAGGATTATGGCGGGTTGAAAGGCCTTCATTTCTGAATATTCGACCAATCTCATATACTTTTTCGAATCCTCCAACCTTTCATTACACAATTCAAACTTTTGTAAGGAAATGAATGTTCGTGCCAAGCAAATGTTGCGAAGTAAAGCAGAAGATAACACAGACAGTAAAGTACCACATTAATTTTATGTGAACTAACTGTTACAAATTTAAAATAATTTAAGAAATCTTCATAATGAAAGTCAAATATGTAGAACCTCACCAACATTCGCTTTAAGTGAAGCTCAGTTGCAATTCTCAGATAAAGATCCCTTCCAAGTGAATTATGATATGTAACAAATGGCCTTGCTTCAGCTCCACCCGCTGCTCCCTAGTCGATCAAACCAATCAAAAACCAAGTTCCACACTTCCAGAAACAAATTTTCTTTAAATCTTTGAAACCTAAATCTAAAGATTAGAGAATACTGAATACAAATTACAATTTAGGAAAGCAATGACTTGCTGCCATTAGCTACACAGGTAATTAATTCAACAGCTTTGTTATCCTTCATTTTTTCAGTGAAAAACTGATCTGAGGCTATCTACACTGCAACTGGCTTAGAATAATTAAAATGAAAGAATCTTTGACCCACATTTAAAAATAAATAAATAAATAAATAAGATCTTCCACCCCACCTTAAAAAGAACATGAGAACACATTTCTTCCAAGTTTTAAAAGGGTTCCTCTATCACGACAACATCTATGCCATAGTGTCATCACATATCGTGTAACCAAGGCTCAAGTTCATCCAATAAGTTTATAAAGCTCCCAACATGTTTAGAGTTCAATTGAAAGGACTTGCCCACCATGACCTATAGTACTTTTGGAGTGAACTATAGCTTCTTAAAAGGTTTTCTATATGAAAGACCTGCATCTTGCAATCCTTAGGAAGGTCAACTAATTTATTCTTCACCCATTAGGACTTGTTTATCCTTCATTTAAGTGAACAAGTAAATACTTTTAGGAATTACAGCACTTTGCTTTCGTGATTTTATGTAATGTCAGTAGTTTAATATCAATATAAAAATTAGAAACCAAATTTCAATCATAGGCAATTGACATAGTTTATGAGCTATTATGACGTTAAATTAGGAGATAAAGTAATCAATAATTTGATAAAGTATCCCCCAAAAAAAAAGTAAAAACCCAAACGAAGCGTGAAGATATTTACAAACCTGCAGAACTGGAGTTTCAACTTCAACAAAACCCAAAGACTCCACCGTCTTGCGTATCTCTGAAACAATCTACATGAAGAAAGGTAAAGGAAGAATGTCATTTGAAAAAAATAGAGCTTAAATGATTTAGGGATAAGAAAAACTTAAAGAGATAGTTATGTTAAACTAAATCACTGCAAAATCCCTTAATTTAGGGATAGGAAAAGCATAAAAGAAATAATAATACTTGCAATAACAATTAAATCAAAGTTTTCAAGTCCATAAAAGAGATCATAGGAGAACAAAGTGGGGTCATCTAAGGAATCTTCCAATGTCACAATTCCTTCTGCAACAACAAATAGATAATTTTTGTAAAAAATAAAAAAAGATATTATTTTGTTGATATTTGCCAGGTTTTAATGTACACTTTTGTAATCTCAGGCATCACATGCATCATTGATCAAGCCTAATCAATCTGTATTCCAGCAGATCAAAAGAAACCTAAAAATGTGAACTGATGACTATATTTTATGCATTACGCAGTATTTTTGCCCTGGATGTACAAGTAACTTTCTTTTTTAGTTAATGTGCAAATGATGGAGACCATGTTCTAGCATGTTGGTGATAACATGTCTGACTTTAGAGATAAGTTGGTAACATAAGAATTATGCAAATGCTCGCATGAATCACGTATATGAAGGATCATGAAAATGGCAATTTTAAAGATCAAAATTTAGAAAACCAAAACAACATTTGAAAACCACACTCGGAATAAAGAAAACAACACCTTTGCTCTTTTGCGGAATACATCAGCTACTTCAGGGTTTGAAATCATATCTACATACCTAAACATAACAAATATCAACTACTTAGAAAAATAAATGAAAAATGGGGATTTATATATTTGAATATATGTGTATCATACAAATGAAAGGCATTGGGAAAAATGGCATTTCTGTTAAATGAAGAAGTAGAAGAAGGAAAAACGATAAAGATTTGGGCCTTTACAACTATGTTTTATCTTGGCATTACACCTTGGGTTAATTGCACTATAAACTTAGAATCCAAATGTCCAGAAACCAAAAATCAATTAAAGAACATTAAATGAAAATGAACTAACCTTTGGCGGTAACGTTTATCCACATCAGTTAAACCATGATATTTGTCTGGTAGCGGAAGTAGAGATTTTGTAAGAATCACGAAAGAATTGACAAGAACAGAAAGCTCACCTGAAAATTAGACCAAATGAAGGAATTACTTTAATTAAATGAATCATCAAACGAGTCCTCGTGAAAGCAATAGCATTGCTAACTCAGAGTCAGATTTAGAATAGTAGAAAAGCTCCCAACACGCATTAGTCTAAAACCCAAGACAAAACAGATCGATGAAACTTCAATCTAAAGGTAATACACTGCCCTAAACCAATACGCATTATAATTTACCTTTTTCGGTCCGTTTCATAGAGCCACTAACACCCAGTATATCACCAATATCAACAAATGCCTTTAACTGCTCAAACTGATCACTTAAAAGCCTATCCTTCTCGCAGTAAAGCTAAAATCATACGAAACAATAATTTCAGTTCACATTCAAAACATGCTCAAGGCCAGTAAATCTGCCGCATTACATGAACCTCACAGCCAAAGGACAAAAGAGGGAAAAAAAGGCACAAACCTGTATCGTACCCGAGTCATCTCTTAGTGTCAAAAATGCAAGCTTCCCAAATGCCCTACGAGCAACAACTCTCCCAGCTACAGCTACATGATCATTCTCACTATTCAACTCTTCACCATCTGCTAAATGCCTATATATCTCTTGTAGCTGATTCGCAGAATGTGTCCTATCCCACTTATATGCATAGGGCTCCAACCCTTTGCTCCTCAATTCTTCTACCTGTCAACCAAAAAAATAAAGATTACAGCATTTCTACTAAATATAAAATTAAAATTTCAGTGTGCTTAAAAATAATGGTAAAACAGAAAGTTTTGATTTTCAATAATCAATATGCTCATTTTTTTAATAGTTTTGAAACTCCAATGAAAACAAAACAATTTCTTTTTTCTGTTCATAATTCACTTATGCATTCACTAAAATATTGAAACTTTACTCATAGATTCAAAAAACTGCTGAAACTTAAGTACACACATTGAACCGAAGATTAACAATCAAAACAAAATTTATCAGAAAGACGAACACAGCCTTAACGAATTTCAAATAAGAAACTAGTCGAGAATCAGATAAAACCGCTGTCGTATTGAGTGTTGACCTTCTTAATGCGCAGGGCACGAACGGCCTCGCGGTCAGAAGTGGAGGTAGAAGAAGATGAAGCACGACGGTTTCTAGTGCCGGCGGAGACGGTGATAGAAGTGGAAGAGCGACAGCGGACAAACGTCAAAGAGGTTCGCCGGCGGATGACGTGTCGGAAGCTGATTGGTAGCGAGGATAGAGTACTCCACAACTTCAAAGCCTCCATCTTTGTTTTCTCTGCTTTTCACTCCACTCGCATGGCTCCTCGTTCTGCTTTCTTTTATCCTCTGCTTTCTTTTTCAGAACGTCAACTTTTCAATTTCATCATTTAGGTCCCTCAGTTAAAATTTACTTGACCCTATAATACAATAAATTATGAATCCCTTATTTTTATTATTTCCTTTCCTTTGTTTGTTTTTGACTTTTTGTATCTTAAATCTTATTGTAAAATATTTTTATATGAATGAAAAAGTAAGATTTTTTGACTTTTATTAAAATGATAAAATGTTCGAATGAAGAATCAATTTTTTCTTGCAAATATCTCATTAAAATGTATTTAATTCCTATTTAGGTATTAGATGTCATGTTAAAATTTTCATTAATCTCAAATTTAATTTGGTATTAAGTGCTTAACATATATTTAATTTAAATTTTAAAAAAAATCTTTTATTATTAGATAAGAACTTTTTTATGTATAAATATTATGTTAAATTATAAAAACTAATGTTACAAAAATTATTTTTGTAAAGTATATATAAAATGCTTACCTTATAAATATTTATAACATATAAAAATTATTATACTAGAAAACACAGTAAATATACAAGCATTTAAACTTCAAATATACATAGCACTTTTAGTTCCTAAGTGTAAAAATATTAAATTTAAGGTATTTCAAGTTTATAAAAACAAATAATTTACGACTTACACTCAAACTTCAAAAAATGAAAAACAAACATATTATTTTGATATATGCATTCAAATCCATTCATACTCCAGTAACATTTAGACCCGTTCAAACTTCAAATAAAAAAACAAAACAAACGCTACCTTAGAGCGGTCTCGTATTTTCATTAACTTCTTATACAAACAATCTTTGTCAAATTTATATAGTGTATCTCAAAACTCAAAACACACATTAGCATAATTAATAATCCCAACGAAATTTACAGCCAAAATAGAAAAAGAAACAAAAAAATAAAATAAAAATATTGGTTATCTAATTAATAATCCGTCGAAGTTGTTCTATTTCAATCTCTGCCTCTGCCTCGGAATTGTTGGCACGCAAGGACGCAACCTTCCTGACTCGATTGCACAGGTGCTCCTTCAATTTTCAGGCACATCGGCAAGCATTCTAAAACGCCAATGACCGCCTTCTGCGTGAACCAAAATGGAATAATCCACCGTGATTAGTGCCCAAATTTGCATCATTATGAGTAAATTTTTATAACCCTGTTTCTTTTTTTCTCTTTTGATCAATCTTAATTGAGCATCAATCAAGTGATCAGATCACTAGTTAATCATGTATGTCCAGACACGTACTTCAAGAAGCTGGTGAATTACTGAAGCCCTTTACTTTAGGTTGGTGCGGAGTGATTTGAGGAAAATTCACTAGAATATTGGTTGGTAAAATGTCAAATGAATGTTAAAATTTGTTTTTGCCAAATGAAATTTAAGGGAAGAAAACGCAAAGAAATCAACCCAACACACGTAATTAAAATTAACAAGTCAATAAATGATGTTGAAAATAAATATGGGTGGCGTGATTTTGTTTTTTCTAATACTCAAATTTTTAAGAAAGAGTTTATTAAACCTATTTTTGGATCGATTTAATCGTAGCGCCCACTAAGATTTAAATGTTTGATCAACAGAGCGAAACATATACTTCATGTTCTAAATCTAATATTTCAATTTTTTTAAGTGCAATGGTTTAGATTACATTTCTAATGAATCAAATCAAATCTCTATTTTAACATAAATTGATTACCAATTCCAAGCCTATACTATTTGACCGGGTGCCAAAAAAAAATGGGTTCTACGTTTTGAATTTGTTTTTCTACGGGTCCAAGTCATTTACAATCCGTGATAATCACGTTACTAATTAACATAGAGAGATAAGTTTCGATAGTTTGTGTAACAGTTTAAATTATTATCTTCTCAAAAGAAAGAAAAAAAAAAGTTTAAATTGTTATTACTAAAAAATAAATAAAAAAAAATAGCCCAACAGACAAAAAACGGACTTTCGTTAACAAATTAAAGAAATAAAATCTAATAAAATCGAATTTATATTCAAAATTAAACTCAAATTAAAGACAAGACGACCAAACAATTAGATATTAAAACCACAGTAATTATAACATCTAAAAATAAATAAAAAATAGATTTAAGTTTAAAATATTTAATGAACTACCCTGCCTTTTTAATGTCATAAATAAAAATCAAAAGTTTAATAATATAAAGATATTTTTACCAATATTTATAAAAACGAATAAGAAATTGGGTAAAAAATTTCTCCGTCCCTTCCCCGATAAATTGGGTATGAAAGCAGAGTTAGCAGATTTTTACCATCCCTAATAGTTTGTGTAACAGTTTAAATTATTATCTTCTCAAAAGAAAGAAAAAAAAAAGTTTAAATTGTTATTACTAAAAAATAAATAAAAAAATAACTTTCGTAAAAGAAAGAAAAATCCAAAACTCAAATTAAAGACAAGACGACCCAACAACGAACCACAGACGAACTGGTGTTGATCAACAAAACAAAGCAGAGTTAGCAGAGAGAGCAAGAGACAACGCAAATCCGCCACCACCACTGCGAGAACCAGAATTAAGGATTACACAGAATAATAAGAATAACAATGGTGTTTAATAGCACGGTGGTGGTAGCAGTAGCACACTTATCAGCAGATGCATGGCAACAAATGTCATGTTGCGTACCAGCGAGTGAGCGTGTTAGCAGCCACCAGTTGTTGGATCTTGTGTGCTGCTTCCCTTTGCAGCAACTGGGTCGTTTTGCTCTCTGTCTTTGGAACTACTTTTGCCTCTCCCCTCCATCTAACTCCTCATTTTACTCCTATTATGATGACACTTCAGATGATGATGACGACGACTATGATCATCATCATGGTGGTGACAGTGGTTCTGCTTCATCCAGTTCTGTTGCTGATCTTCTTGATGATGACTACTACTACCACTCTCATTCTGATTGATGATGGGTATGCGAGCTTTTTTTTATTTTCTTTGATGGGTTTGTGTTTGATTGCAATGAGATAGATGGTTTGCTTTTGCCCTCTTTTGTTTTTTTTTGGTGGGTGAATTTGGTGTTTGTATATATGCCGTTTATTGCGGGATTGATGGTTAACCTTCCTGTTGTAGTCAATCTGTTGAAGTAATTGCTATACTAACATTCAGGAGAATTGCAATTTGTGCATCTTATAAGCGAAGCAGCTTTATAAATTATGAGAATAGAATTTATCGAGTGTTGGCATATTGACAGTAATTTGTTTCCTTTTTAAGTGGTGCTATCTACGGAAGAAAGCTTGTACAATAATGACTCTGAAAACTCATGTTAGCTTAAAAAGTAATCGAAATCTTTTCTAAATCGTTTGGGTATTTCAAAGGAGATTTTGTTGGTATTACTGATGTGAGATGAAGATAGTATTACTCTGTGTACACTGTTTTTAATTTGAATGACACGTGTTAATCAACTGACTAGATCATGGATGATTGTAGGAGCTTAGGAAAATCATGATTTTCGTAGTTAAAAGATAAAAGAACAATACTTAGCAGCTCCCTCAACCTGTGGAAAGATTGTAGGGATTGTGAATTGCTTGTATATCATCATTTAGATTGTTAAATTGTTTCTCCAGTCGCGGCCAGAAATTCATTAAAACAGCAATTTTGCCTCATTTGCTGCTTCTTCCAGAAGTCTTGATTTTCTTTGATCTCTTGAAATTGCTTTTGAGTTACTAGACACCTGTTGATGCAATTCTTTATGTTTTCTTTTTGCTGAAAATTGCAGTAAGGGAGTACATTTCTTTCTTGCATAACCATTAGCCACTGTAACATAGTATAGTGCTGGGCAGGAAACTTACAGAAAAAGAGCATTGCTAAGCCTATTTAGGTTTCTCAGCTGGTCACTTTCAAGGGTCAACCAACTGTGGTGCAGAAAGTTCCTTTTAGAAGTAAGATAGCTTGGAGAACTCTGTTCTGTTTTAGCTTCCGTTTACGACTCATCTGACTATAGAAGTTTTATCTTTTCTGGTAAATCACGAAAGATGTGCAAAAGGCTGCTAGAAAAAGTAGATGTGAATATTGAATTTGAGATTTTTTTTTCTCTGGAATTATTTGGTTTTAACTGCTTCTTTAGTAATTAAAAAAAATGCTTCTTTTAAAAAAAAAAATCTTGTGCAATATCCGTTTGCTTACAATACTGTTGTACAGAAACTCTTTAAAAGTTCTTTGAAGTTTCTTTCTAAAAATCCAAATTTTTGTTCATAGAAAGGCTTCATTTGAAGAAACTGTTGTCAAATTACTGTTGTTTTGTTGAGTAATGAAGTGGGGACATTGATCAGAAAATTTTCCAGTTTCCAGTGCTTTCATTGTGGGATAATAGTTCTGCATCATATGAAGTGTGTAGAACTTTTTCATAGTTGAAAACATGGATGTAGATTTTCTGTTACTTAGGGAAGTTAAACCTGTTTGAGATCTACCAAAAGTTATTAAAAAAACAAAAAAAAAGCTGCAACTGCAAATACCCTAGGCGATTCTTTTCTTCTGGTGCAAGGCCTCAGAAAAGGCACCATGGATTCCTTGTGCATTTTCTTTTTCAATTTTTTCTGGATATCCAAATAGTACAATAAAGAACTGCATGTGTTAGTGTGGCCAAATTTTATTGCTACAGTCCTCTAGCTTGTGCAAATTGTTTATGATTTAACAGTTCCATGTGTGTCTACATTCCTGTCCACATCACCAAATGAATGAAAAATGGAATGTTTATGATGCTGTTATTAAGCAGTGCATCTAAGCTATCCGGAAAGATAATTTGTCTTGTTGGATGTGAGAAGTTATTATGTGAATTTCAGATACTGTCTTTAAATTGCTGGTTAATGGTATTCGCTCATGTTCAATCTTACATCTTCCTGTCTTTTTAGTTTATTTCGTTCTTGTCCGGTGGGCTATAGTCTAATTAAAATTTGATATCATCATATATAATTTGTTCTTTTTTTCTAATTTTTCCTTTTCTATGAATCTCTACAACTCATTCCTCATAGTATGATATTCCTTTCCTTCTGCAAGAAATTGATATGTGAACATGGACTATTATGGGCTGATTCTCACACTAATGGACCTGCAATCTGATGTTATAAGGATGTCAGCACCTTATGCCATGATATGATGACTTAGTTATTGTCTCTTTGTTTTCTATTATTTTATGAAACTCCCAGAATGTTCAGTCAATGTTGTGTAGAAACAAAACCTCCTTGTAACACTCTTATGGCGCAATTTTTTGAGAGTCATTTGTCTTAGCAGAAAAATTATTGGAACGCCTATTCTCATGCTTTAGAAAGTTTGAATGAAAGGGTCTGTATATTAGATTGATCAAAGAGGAAGCTGTATATTTTCCCTGCATTTGGTCGACGGTTCATGTCACAGAAGATAAAAGAGATCAGCAGATGCCAAAGTACAGGTATGATGTTCTGCAAGTATTCTAAAATTAAGTGACTGGATCATTTTCCCGGGCTGCGTTAGCTTCACTTTAGTGATTTGTATGTTCCTGCTGTCAATGTTCTCTCGAAGCTGATTAACCTCTCCTCTGCTTAGCATAAGTCACTTATTGTCATTTCACATCTTCTAATTGAAATAATGACAAAATGATGGTACATATTTTAAATAATTGTTGCGTATAAATGTTGAATGCTTGCCTATCCATCTGTCTTTCACATCTTAATTGGAGGATTTGCAAATTGTTCTAAAATTGGAGATAAATTTCGAATTCTGAATTAGTTAAGGCAATCTGGTAGATTGCTAGGTTATAGTCATTGACTCCACAATGACTTTGATTAATAAAGAATGAGAGTATCGGGAGTTCTGCAGTCGCTATGGACCATTACCCATACGGACACTTTTCAGACCTCGTCAGCTATGATAAGTTTAGAAGATACCTTTGGAAAATAGATGTTTATTTCCTTTTCATTTCGGCAACTAGTTGAAAGTTAACAAATTTTCAGTATTCCTGATTGATGTTGTTTTCAATATGTTGAATGGTTATTGATGTGCATGGTTCAGAACCATAAACTCTCCATCACTTACATTTAGTGATGATTCTGTGAGTATCAGACAATCAGTCTGCGATCGTATTACAGATGTCTTACTGGAGCTTCATGACATCTCTTGAGTGTTAGTTATTGTTGGATTCTTTTGTCATGTGGAGTTGCTGAAGTATGATTAATTTAATGAAAACTCAAGCACTTTGTATCATTGGATCAAATGAGGTCTATATATAGCAGTAACTTTTTCTGGCGCCGAAAACTGCATGCATGGGGTCATCACATATTTCATTCAAGGCAGAATGGTAGCGCAAGGAAGTTGTGCATGTCCCCATGTATTGGTTTGCCTTTTCTTATTAACTGAAATCATCATCTTGACTCAATATCTGATGCTTTGTTTGTGAGTGTACTGAGAAGGGCATTTGCCAACTTCAACAATAAAAGATGAAACATGCTGACTCTGCATTTTTATTTTTTTTTTAACTCAGAGGATGCATTTTGGGTGAAGTACAACTTCGCAAAGCAGGCTGAATGCTATCTGTTGGTTGAGATATTGCCAAGGATAAATGGATGAGAGGTTTAGAGCTAAGTTCATGATCATTTTATGCATCATCATACGGGTCTCGAAATCAAAGTTTACAAAGTGTGAAATCACTTGCACATTCTCCTAAGATTGCTGATTGAATGCATGAACTTGACTTCTTCTTCTTCTTTTTTTTTTCTTCCAAAGAGAAGAAGCATGAAGTCAAAATTTGTATTCAAAATCGATTTGTGCGATCCAGGTTGTCCTAGTTCTAAATCAACTGCCTGCCTGTGATTCCACAGTGAATAACAATTGCGAATGTCACATTCTCACGGACCATTATCACCATTTACTCTATAAAGTCTAAAGTGGGCAATTTTTCCACCCATTTTCATATGCACCAATGCATGAACCACCACGCTGCAAAACCGTCGTTCACGCGGGTCCATCATCCTTAGCTTGGCTTAGCTGGGCGACTTTGCGAATCTCGTTTTTAATAAACATTAATTCTAAATAAAAAATTTTTAAAAATAGATATACCTAAAAAGTGCTTTTTAGAAAGCACTTTCTTCATAAAATTCCCTATCACCCCTAATTTTTTAATGCAGAAGTAGAGATAGTGAATCTTCAGCGTATAAAATGTGTGATGGGGCGGAATATGATCCGTCATTCATGAGAGAAGCACTTTTGGTTTTGGGGTACTCGGCTAGGCTACCAGCTTAACCCAACAAACACCAATCACGGCACGCGTGGGGCCTTCTAATAACATAATCCCTATGGCTAGCGAAGAGGCTAGCATTTCTAGAGAATAGATAGCACAATCATGGTTCATGGGTTGATGAAAAAGCAGAAAAAAAGCTTTAAGGCTCCACCCCGTATTGTGACTATTAAGAAGAACCTGCCAACACATACATGCAAACACCCCTTTTAAAAAAAGCACTTTCAGACCAACATCAATTGATCAATAACATGAATGACTGAATGAATGAATATACAATAACCCCATTTGAGAAAGCACTTTGAGGCTACTTTAATTTTTTTTTCCCCCTCTTCGTTGATGCTTGACAGGAATGGGCTTCTGGCTTCTTCTACTTTTTCACTCATGTGGTGCCGAGAAAGGTCAAGTCTAAGCCTTAAACTATCAATTTAGGTATATTATTTTCAAATTAATTCCTTCACTTTTGAAAACATTAAATTACTAGCAATTAGCTGCTGCTCCATAGCCGACGATGATAGTTTGGCTACTGGATCGCGATTGCTATTGCTTGATTTGGCAACGATAGTTTGGCTGTTGCGACCGATTTGCTTCATTCATTCTCGACTGCGATTTTTTTTTTCAAAATTTTGAAATAGTTTTTTTTAACTGATTAAGCATCAGGTGGTTACTGTATTATACAGATATTTACAACAACTGCTATGACAACAAATCATTATACTGATATTTACAATCAGATATATAACTAAGACTTACATTATTCTAAGAATAGAAGACTGATTCCCAATCCTTTTAAATTAGATTAGAATTCTCTGTTGATCAGATCATATTCTTAGCAAATAATTCAATTGTTGATTGGTAGTTAATAAATAAAAAAAGTAAAATAAGTTAAATCTTACTTATACACTACCACTAAAAGACACATGATAGAAGATCTTTAAAAACTCAGTAGAGCTCAAATCAGGAGAGGATCTTATTTCCTTTGAATTAATCTCTCATTCTTCATTCTTAAATCGAGATAGGTCTCATGATTCCGACTCTGAATCCTACTACTATTTTACAAAATAAACGTTATCAATGAGTTCGATTTTGGATTCTGATTCTTCAATAAAAAAATAAATATATGTAAATTACTTTTAAAAAAATAAGGAAAATGCCAAATGGAGAGCGGAGTTGATGATTTTTTTTTGGTCTTAATAAAAATAGGGGTAAATTAAAATTTTAAAAAATAAAATGAAGGATTTAAATATAATTAATTTATGAGGGGGAAGTAATGCGAAATTATCCTGTATACTTTAGATTATCCTTTGTCTGGTCCAAACCCACCACTAGCAACTAACTAGCAGGGCCAATATAAGAGAACACTTTTAAGGCAATTATTAGGTCCAAGAACACTTCTGTATTTAATAATTAGATAGCATGTATTTTGTAATTAGCTTTGTTTATTGAATAAGCATTGATTTTGACATTTGAATAATGTAGATGATACCATATTAAATATTAGCACAATTCATCTACACTTTTAACGAGAATTAAACATGACATAACGTCTTCCCTCATCTCTACATTTTTGGATTTTTATTTTGTGCCGTATATATTCATGCAAGTATGAAAGCAACAACTTTGAACATTATCTCCAAAGACAAAAAAATACAAAAGAATAATAAATAATTTTTTTTAAAAAAAAAGACGAAACCATTGGTTGATAAAAGCACAGAACTTTACGTCAAAACTGCAGTTGCATTATATTTTCGTTATCAATTTTTTTTTTTACAAATAGGCATAGTCGGTAGTCTTTACAATTTTAAAGAAAATGGAAGTGAGTTGCGATTCTTACGTAGCTTTCGATCGAAGTGGATTCTAATTATTAGCTAACACGTGACAAATAGTATGGGACAAATTATTATGCAAGTGAAATAAGCATTTATCGGGTGACTAGGTTAGACAATTGAATTGACATCATTTTGATTCTTTCGTTAATTGTAACTCTCAATTTCATTTTTATTTCCATTACGAATCCAATCATTTCAACTTAAAAAGCATATCTTAAAAAGCATATCTAGGCAATAGTCTAATCTCTAAACCATCATTTTTTTTTTTTTGGGGGGGGGTTTACACATACCAATTAAGAATTTAGTTAGCATTTCAAATTTATTCTCAAAGTAAACTCATGATACCACACTATTGTTGGTGCGGGATTATTATAATCGTACCACTTGTCTCCAAATGGTACCATTCAAATATGGTTCACATTATACATTATCCTAATTCCTAACCCATAGTGGAGGATCCCACCAAGCCCTAATAAATCTTGTACATGCTGTGCTCCAAAATTTTGTTCACGAAACAAATTTGTATGTCCCGAGGAAGCTCACATTCAACCCCACACTGTTTGTCCGGTCGCATGAAAAATTAAAAAAATGAAATGAAATCTTTAGCCCACCTTCTTTTACTCTCTCAATAGTTTTATTGTAAAAAGCCAATCTTTTGTTTTGTGTCACTACTTGAAAAGGTTCCTTGTCCAAATGTGTATCTAAATCTAACAACCTCCACAATGCTTTGGATTGAAACTTTTTTTTTTTTTTTTTTTTGCGCTTTTTGTTTTCCCCTTTCTTGCTGATAAATGATTTTGTATGGACATGAAGATGAGTTAAAATAGTGCTTCATCCCATTTCTTGCCGACGAAATTAGTAACAATTTCATGTTGGTAAGAGAGAAAAACAAAAACAAAAAAAAAAAATTACTGCTTACACTAAAATTATAATATAATAATACCCAAATAATTGTAATTAAAATAATCCATTGAATGAATAATGGCTAGATTGTTTTTAATTGCCTTAGTTTGTTAGGTATAAAAATTTTGTCCAATGCGAAGTTGAGTAAATATCATCTTAGACTCTCGAGATGCATTTGTTATAATATCAATAAATTGTAACGTATGTTTGAAAAATGAAATAAAAACGATTCACTTAGGAGTTGGAAGGAGAAGAGGCTAGCAGCCTAAAGAGTAGAGGAAGCAATAATGGCCCCAAGATAAGAGTTTATTATTCCTTAATAATTGCTTTTAAGTGATTCTTGAGCTTTAATGGTATGGGAAGATTATAATTTAAAAGTGGGATATGATTAAGATAAATAATATATTTCTTAATTGTTTTCTTTTTAATTTTTATTTTAAAACTTTGACAGAAAGTTCACTTTCAGTTTCGAGGGAGATTATCCAAGGAACCGGAAAGAAAATGTTAATTCAATCGTGTGATGATTCCTAGCAAAGTCACGGGTCCCGTTTCAATTCAAAAAATCAACAGATCTACTCACTGGAACAATAATATTTTTTGCGACCATTGAAATGCACATGAATTAAAGTTTTATTAGATTATTGAAACTCATTTTTTTCAAGAGAAGAAAATCTAAATATTGCCGTTATATGATCAATGGATGCAATCAGATAGTTTTTGCAGAAAATTATAGTTGGACAATAAATCTGAAGATCAAGGGACCAGTCTAGCTTATGCATGTTGTAGAGGTCTAGTTTTGAGTATTACTGAGGTTAATGTTAATTAACTTGAGTTGAGTACACACGATTAACTATGTGTGTTAACCAAAGATTTAAGTATATATCCTCTGCTATAATAGAATTATTAAGGAGAGTTTTGATCAAATTCTAACTGTAAATATCAATAGAACTTGGATTGTAATATATTAACAATTAGAGCATGTGTTCGGCTTTGAGTTCTCCCCGTTATTAGAATTACATTAACATATATATTTCTAATAGCCAAGGTCCTCAGTATTTAATCTGATTATAAACACGTTCTAATGTTTGAAGACAATAATAACTCAAGTCCAACTAATTGATTTTCATTCAATAACTGCAGGTGCCGTCTAGTTCACTTTGTAAAATTTCTTAAGTGGAAACAAAAGATAAAAGGTTAGAAAAAAAGAATCACTCTCACAATCTCACATAGATAGAAAACAATTAGCTCATTTCACAATCTAATTTTTATAGATATTAAAAAAAAAATCAATATTTTCATTATTATTTGTAATTTTAAGGGATCGAACTGTGATGTTGATTCATGTTAAAATGAAATTAACAGAAATAAAATTAATTTGTAATCAGAGACCAATTTTACTCACCCTATTGTCACAACATCATAAAACTAATCTTAATAAAATTAAACTAAAACATTGAGGATGTTGGTGATAAGATCCAACCATTACTATAACCCATTTTAAATCAAAGATGATTGATGACCGTTGCCTTTTTCCTTTTTTTTTTTTATTTTAAAGTTTTTAAATTTTTTTGAAACCATCCTTTTTCCTTTTTTTTTTTTATTTTAAAGTTTTTAAATTTTAAACCATCCACATTGGATTCTCTTTCTGATTATTACCGTTAGTAGTTGCGTTTCCCTTTTTACCCTTCTTAGTTGTTCGCGCTTACTAGGACTGCTGACTGTGCTCGCTGCTGCTGCTCACTCACGGGTGCGCTTTTGCAAAGCGCAATCAAAACTCACGTACACGTGTACGGCCGCTGATGCATCCACACGGGTTGGTGCAAAAAGACAGATTGCGTCCACTTTTTGTTGTTCGTCTTGTGAGTAATTATTATTCTTGATCGGTTCTGACTGTTGCGACGTCAAGGCGACCGGCGGGTGAGGATAAATATTTAACGGCGTCAAAACGGGCTTGACTGTAGTTTTGCCTTGAGATTAACGACAAGGGAACAGACTGGCGCCATTTATTGGGAAAACGTACTTCTGTTTTCACACTCGACAGAGAAATGACCAATGTACCCCTCATTTTGTACAATACGTGACCGAAATAACCTTGTCCAACCAAATCCACTGCAATTTTTTCGCCAATCAATGTGAAATGTGAAATCTTAAAAAGAATATAATCTTCAATACTATTATTAGATATTAATTTCAATATATTGTAGAATATCGCACGTTTTTGGCATATTTGAAAATAAATACGATATGGAAGCTTTACATTATTTCATAATTAAACACACAATCCCATTCCATCAGTGGATTCTTGCCATTATTTTATTTGTTTTCCAACTCACCTTATTCCATTCGACTGTCTTTTAATTAACTTTCTTACCCAAAAAAAAAATAAAAAAAAAGAATAAATAAATATGCTTTACA
The DNA here is from genome assembly GCA_030444775.1 of Atalantia buxifolia. Classification (NCBI taxonomy): domain Eukaryota; kingdom Viridiplantae; phylum Streptophyta; class Magnoliopsida; order Sapindales; family Rutaceae; genus Atalantia; species Atalantia buxifolia. The sequence goes on along the minus strand of CM059832.1, from coordinate 31,696,651 downwards.
GAAAAGAATCATGAACCGAACAACAAATGACAATGAACAAATACAATGCAAGAACAAATGGGCAATTAATTGGTTTATGATGAAGATGTTTTCAATGGAGAAATAAAATGGAAGAAGAAATATGGTAGTGTGAATGGTGGTTGGTACTTGGTAGAGATGACTAAGGGTCGAATTTTGAGTTTTTACTCCAAAGTTCCTTTAATTAGCAAATAGCAATTATGGCCATTGTTGACCGTACTATTTTAAAACAAAGAGTGTCAGTGTATACAGACATTTTCATATTCTAATTGGATGTGTTGGGAAACTTGCGCTCTTTCAGTGATTAAATACGCAAAAGCATATGGAATATGAATGTGAAGCTGCATCTTCAACGTGTTTAATACTATGTTTCTACAATTGTAACCCCACCCCATTAGTCTCATTAACAATTATATATCCTACCACACTCGTATGGTATATATGTTAATTAAAAAATTCTATGCATCAGGAATTATAGCAGAAGAATCTTTGTCTAAAGTCTAAACTAACCGAAATAATAATAATAACCAAAAAAAAAAAAAAACATTATCGTGGTTGAGACGTCACGTAGTATATGATTCCTTATGTGATATTCTTATTCTCCCACTAAAATAATTTGTGGTGATGGAATTTTTTTGTTTCCCCCTCTCTTATTTGATGCCTTTTAAGTGATGCTTAAAATGATTTAATTTCACTATTCAAACCATGAACATAAAATCACTTAAAAGATTAATGTTTGATCCAACTAATATTTCATATGATGGAGTGGCAAGAGGAAGTGAAATATTTATCGTTGCTTAATCTTTAGAAAAATGGGTTGAATCTTGAGAAAATCTTCTAAGGAGAAAAGTTAGACACAATTAAAAAGAAAATAGTAGAGATTTTTATTATTTAAAAATTTGTTTAAAGTAACTATTAAAAAGAAAAAAAAAACTCTGAAGTAATATCATTATAAACCTACCCCCTAAATTGACTTACATAGAAAAACAAATCATAATCATGTGAGAAAATGAAGTTTTAAATTAGATACCTACCATGTCTCTAACAAAAATGACAAATAGAAGAAAACATCCCTAACTAATTAAACTCTAATTTGTCCTGCATCATTATGACAATAATCACCCACAAAATCTCATGGTGTACATAATTAAGGAATGGGATCATGATTTAGGGCATTGAAAAGATTAAAGTTAGTAGAAATTAGACCAAAAATCAAGTGGGCAAATTGGTCCTATGAAATGGAATCAAATTTTTGAATAAAAAAAGATCAAGTAATGAGAAAACCAAGACATGTTGTATGTCACATGGGGACCCCCCAAGAAAGCAGCCTTTCCCAAACGACAAACAAAGGTCATGTGAACACTACACACTACACACTACACATTACACACATAATTTTTAATAATTAAATTATTCACCTTTAAAATTCATTTTATATTAATAATATGTAAATTTGTGAATTGACCCCAATTTTTTTTAAATCACCTTTTTCCTTGATGCTTTTTCAGTCCCCTTTCTACCCCTACTCATGCAAAATTTTTTTTTTAAAAGAATAATTTTGTTTTTTTTAAAAAAAAGGAATAAAGAAGAGATTTTTGGAAAGAGAAGTAATGGCAGCAGTGGCCACTCTTAATGAGAGAGAAAAAGTGGGATAAAATGACAAAGAAAGAGAGAGAGGCTGGACTTTTGTGAAAACAAAACCAGACCCACTTCAAAGTTCCAGTCTTTAAGCTCATTTGTTATGTTAATGGTGACCGAAATTACATGCTCTCATTAACACTAAAGCTCTGAACTTTACACCCAAAAAAAAAGTGTGTTTTGTGTGTGTGGGAGTTCAGCACAGGCAAAAATGGCAAATAGAGGAGGGTTATTAATGGTGGTCTGGTTATGGTGTTGTGTGATCTCTATAGCTTGTGCTGCTAGATTGCGCTCTGAGTCAAGGCAGAAACTTGAAGTTCAGAAGCACTTGAACCGCTTGAACAAACCCCCGATTAAAAGCATCAAGGTTTGATTTTTTTTTTCTCCCTTCATGTGCATTCTTTATTCTTTATTTTACTTTCTCTCTCCAAAAGTCTCCATCTTTTCATTCTTTCTTGTCTGTTTGGTTGGTGGGAAAGTGAGCGAAAGTGCAGGAAAGTAAAAGTAAAAATGCATTTTCTTTGAGGTTTTTGTTCATTGTGTTTTTGGGTATATATGAATAAGTGTAAATATTAGTCAATAGTTGTTTTTCTTTAGGCATTGGTTGAGTAAATTATTTCTCCTTTACTACATTTTGATATAATTATATTAGCTTGAAAGAAAATTGGGATTTCTACCAATATATATATATATATCTTTGGGTGAAAGCTTAGGTTATTTTTTTGAAGAAGCAATGATTTTTTCTGATTTATTTTTATTTTTTCTTCTCTCTCTGTGTAATGATTTTCTTTTTGTGGAGTTATTAAAGCTAGAGAGAAAGGATAATGAAATGAGTTCATAATGATAAGTTCAATTTCTTTTTATGATTTGTCAGAGGCCAAGAAGAACATTAATGCAACTTTGAAAGCCAATTCTTGAACTATTTAAAAGATCTCACATTTTAATCTTGTGTTTCCTATGTTTGAACAGAGCCCAGATGGAGATATTATTGACTGTGTTCACATCTCTCACCAGCCAGCTTTTGATCATCCTTATCTGAAGGACCACAAAATCCAGGTTTATATTTTTTTAATCCTTTTTAGACTTCTTATTCTTGTGTAGATTTTTTTTTGTGGGTTGTGTGTGTTGTTGATTTTGATTTTGTGTTGTGGGTATGTTTGGTTTCATCAGATGAGGCCTAATTACCACCCAGAAGGGCTTTTTGATGACAACAAAGTGTCTGCAAAACCCAAAGAAAGAACAAATCCAATCAATCAGCTGTGGCACGCTAATGGCAAATGCCCAGAAGGAACCATACCGGTAAGAAGGACCAAAGAAGATGATGTTTTGAGAGCAAGCTCAGTTAAACGATACGGGAAGAAGAAGCATAGAAGCATCCCTCAGCCAAGGTCTGCAGATCCCGACCTCACCAATGAAAGTGGCCATCAGGTATAGAAAGTAAAACAATTTTCACTTTCTCGCTAACTTTTTATGTTGCGTACGTTGTTAAATCTTTTGTTTGTTTTCCGTTCCTGGGGTGATTAGCATGCAATAGCTTATGTGGAAGGTGACAAGTACTATGGAGCCAAAGCCACCATTAATGTATGGGAACCCAAAATACAACAGTCTAATGAGTTCAGCTTGTCGCAGCTTTGGATTTTGGGAGGTTCTTTTGGTCAAGATCTTAACAGCATTGAAGCTGGATGGCAGGTATTATTTCTTTGCTGCTATATTGGCCAATAATTGAATGACGACTCAATTTTTATACTGAAAATTCTTATTTTAATACCTGGGTGTGTATAAAAACAGGTCAGCCCGGATCTGTATGGTGATAACAACACAAGGCTTTTCACTTATTGGACTGTAAGCTCTCACATAACTTTGTCATTTCTTTTTTAATTGATTGTATTTTTTCTAATTTCCAGCTGCAATTTGATTATTTGTAAATTTATTTCAGAGTGATGCATACCAAGCCACAGGCTGCTACAATCTCCTTTGCTCAGGCTTCATCCAAATCAACAGTGAAATAGCAATGGGAGCAAGCATCTCTCCTGTTTCTTCCTTCAGGAATTCTCAATATGATATCAGTATACTTATCTGGAAGGTAAAAAGATAAGATAAAATAAAATAAAACAAAAGATAATTTAATAATAAAATCCATGGACATATATGTTCATTCAAACTTGGCCTTGTATGTTTTTTATTATTCCCAGATCACATTTTAAAGAATTTTTTATGGACCCATCATAAAATAATGGAGGTGAGTCCTGCCAATTTACATGTGACGGTCAGTGAGAACGTTGTCCTTTTGTTAGTGTGCTTACAAATTGTACATATAAAATTGAGTGGTGAGGATCAGAATTCAGAAACATCATTGTGATTCAGATGCTCAGAATTTTGGCACCATCTTTTGGTCACAGATTTACACTGCTGCATATAACATGAAAATTCATTTTTACACATGTTAGGACTTGTGTCTAATACGAAGCTTAATTAAACTTATGGTTTAAGTGGTAACTAACAGTATGGTTGTGGAGGTTTGTAGGATCCAACTGAGGGTCATTGGTGGATGCAATTTGGAAACGACTATGTGTTAGGCTACTGGCCTTCATTCTTATTCTCATACTTAGCAGACAGTGCTTCAATGATTGAATGGGGAGGCGAAGTAGTGAATTCGGAGCCAGATGGTCGGCACACATCAACTCAAATGGGCAGTGGCCGATTTCCTGAAGAAGGTTTTGGCAAAGCTAGTTACTTCAGGAACGTACAAGTAGTCGACGGCTCAAATAACCTCAAGGCTCCTAAAGGCATTGGCACTTTCACTGAACAATCCAACTGCTATGATGTTCAAACGGGCAGCAATGGAGATTGGGGCCATTACTTCTATTATGGGGGCCCTGGCAAAAACCCCAATTGCCCTTAAAAAATTGTGAAAACCCTCTTTTACCCCTCTGTATCATTCAACCTAGTGTAACCCCCCCTCTCTTCTGTATACCTCCTCCTTTTCACTGTTAGGTCGGGTTAGTAACATGTGACCTTATTATTATCATCTCTAGTGAGAAGTTTTGACCCTTTTTTTTTTTTTTTCTGTCTTTTACCTTGATAGAGTCTCCATGTAAGTTGTTGGGGATATGTGGCCAAGTTTCTCCAAGCTTAAAGAAACAAAGGCCTTTGTTTACTCTCTCTCTCTCTCTCTCTGTGTCTCCCTTGCTCTAGCTTGTATTCTATTTGTTACGTAACTCCATTCTTGGAGTGGTCTGTTAATGAATGAATTAATTTCCTTTTTCCATTTTTTTTATTGGTCTTTTTTTTTAAAATTTTCCCCCCTAATATTTACATTTTAATTAGAATGATTAGAAGTCTGAATTTGCTCCCAAAAAATTAAAAAAAAAAAGCACTCTGTTGAGCAAGCAAATTTTGGGATGTATGCATGTCTATCTAATATTTTAGTTTCCCTCTACTTTTGGGGGGGTGCCGTGTGTGTTCATAGCTAGTGCCTAGTGTTGGTGGTGGTGGTGGTGGTGGTGGTGGGATACAAAGAATAAGCATATGATTTATCTAAAAAGATTCTTGATGATGAGAAATGTGCATGTGAGTGGATGACACAAACTTTTTTTTATCACTTTTCTTTTTGGTCCCAGTGAAGATGCCCCACCACTTTTTCCAATTTCTTCAACAAAATCAATTGCGCAACCTCCACTGCTTGATTCCTTTCCAAGTTCTCGAATTTTTGCATAGATTCTTTGGCCAAAAGTGTCTCAAAATCCAGTAAGATTATCATGAACAATTTGGACGATCTATAGGTCATTTTCACCCAACCACCTTCAACGTGATGATGGAAGATAAAACATATGTAGCTATCAAATAATCAAATTGGAAGGTGATGAGCTAATTTACAGCTGTGTTCCACGGTCGCTTCTAGCTCTGTAGCTACAAGAAGAAGCTGGTATTGGCGCATTGATCGACACAGATACGAGTTTTTTCTACACTAAAACACAAAACTTGTAATTATATAACAATTATGATGTTGAAAAGCAAAGATATGCTAAATGCCACTTAATTGGTGCTTGTTGAGTATATATACCATATGATATAATCCACCCATTGACTTTTAAGATAGTTTTTATCTGAAGTTTCGGCTTTTGATGCTTTCTGTAAAGCTTGACTGCTCAAGCCCATCTGCCCATATCACTCCGTTTTTGGACCTTTGGAATCACATTTTTTTTTATGCGAAAGGCCCCTTTAGTCGTTCTCACGCCAACATGATTCTCGAAATTTAAAGTCACCATTTTTGTCACTAGGTCTCGGACTATTAAAGTGATCGGTGCGTTTATGGATCAGTAATTTAAAACTTTTAATAAATTGAAAAGTCTATATAACATTTGAGGTATACACTTTAGAAGGGCGTAAAAAGACGGCAAAGCAAGACTAGCGATAGAAAGCATAGCATGTATGAGAATTATTTCTTTTTTCAAACATGTTTTATATATTTGGAGCTATGAAAGATACCTTAATAATGTCTTGTATAGGTGGAAGATATTATTCTTCATCTATGGTGGGTGATGCTTGGCAAATTTAGGTCATTCATAAATGACTGATAATCTGGAGATGCCAATAAGGTAAATTTGAAGATAGTGATTTGGTTGTCTTGGTGTATTTGGGCTTTAATGCCATTTATTGTTTTACATAAATGCAAATCATCAAGGAGTCATTGTTAACACACTTGTTTTAGTTAATTATTGAATGATGAAGACCATGAAAATGACCTGGATTTTCAGTAATTTACTATTAAAAGTGGTATTAATTTTCGCAAAAATTGGTATGCAGCTAAAAGCCAATAAAAATGCTCATCTTTTTTGACTTTGAATAAGAGATTTTAAAAACTCCATGGCAATTAGCAAAACCAATAAAAGCTGACGATTCCCATGTTCAAGTTTCAAAAGCACCCAAAGCTGATTGCCATTGGTTCGCCCATTTTGAAGCACGTTTCCATCCAAATACAGCGAGGTCTTATAATTTAAAACATTTTAAAATATATTTTATAACATCTAATTCGAACAAACATCATGATTATTATTTTTTTAAGATCTAACAGATATGTGGTAGCACTTTTCAACTAAATAATAGTAAATTGTTGAGTTTCCGAGTCCAATGATAAAAGGTTAATGCGAAATAATTATTAATGGATGCATTTTAGTGCATTTTTACTATTTCCTACGGAACTTGAAAGTATTTATAATCTATAAACTTAAAATACACAAAACCATGTTTATAAAAATAAAGAAATTCAAACCCTAATTTGGGAAATCACATGGTTGCTACTAAAATCCTGTTTTACCGATCAATTTGGCTTGCAAGTCAATTTCTGATTTGAATATATAAAAAATAAAATAAAATAAAATACCCATCTCAACAATTCTTTACCTAATTAAATAAACTGATGTTTGAAGACACAAATTCTTCACCTACTTAATCAAGAAATTAAACCTCATGTCAACAAATTGACCTCTTAATTTCTTATTATATACTTCAACGGACACAAAAATTTTTTTTTAAAAATTTGAGTTAATAAAATAAAATAAAATTTAAAAACCTCAAAAAGAATTCTCACTTTAACGTACGTCCACCTCCAGTAGTAACCCACCACGTGTCCAATACTATCGTGTCATTAGTAAGTGTGAGCCACGCGCTCAACTAGAAGAGGTTTTGTTACTCCCATTCGGACACAAAGATAACTTCCTATCCAAAAAAAAAAAAATTGTTTTATTATTTTAAGTCCACTGTTTCTAACTTTACTCAATTTTCTAGTCTTTAGCTTCTCCTTCTCTCTCTAAAGAGTAAAGACTCGGACTCTCTCTAAAACCAAAAAGGTTCATTTTTTTACTTCACAGTTCTCACACATACCAGTAGGGTTTTAATCTTTACTCTCTCTTTTTCGCTCTCACAAATTATCAAAGAAGATAAAGACAAGCCCCCGAATCAAAATCATCCAGAACAAACCCTAATCAAAGCGCACTCCTTTTTTCATAATCAAAGCTTAGCTAGTAGTGGCTTTCAGAGCTCAATTATCTTGCTACAAACCCTAAAACCCATAAAGGAATTACCCCATTTTGGTCTAATTTAATCGCTCAATTTGCACATTCAAGATGACCCATTTGTGCTGAATTCAACATAATGTTGTTGCCCATCAAGCCCGCTTCAGTCAAGTAGGTAAATTTCTCATTTGTACTGCTTCACATTGCTTTACTCTTTGCTGGGTTTGAGTTCATTTGTTGAATTATGCCCGTTTTGTTTTTGTTTAATGTTGATGCCTTGTTTTGTATTGTTGTTTGGATTATATTTCATTTCGTTGTATTCACATTACTGTTCTTATCCGGGGTTTTAATTGATTGTGTTATTTTGAGTGATGACATTTTGGCTAGCGATTGAAGCTTTTAATTGTCGAGATAAATTCTGGTTTTAAATTGTGTTTCTGAATCCAAATTTTTATTTTTGTTTCTCAATTTTTTGTTTGATGCATGTGGTGTGCATAGGTGAGAGAGGGAGGCCATGGAAGGAGATGATAAGGGGATAGTATTGGCGTGTGCAATATCAGGAACCCTTTTTGCTGTTTTGGGTTCAGCTTCTTTTTCGATCCTCTGGGCTGTGAATTGGCGGCCTTGGCGGCTTTATAGGTAATCTTGGCATTTTCTGGAGCTTTTAAATTTTGTTGCCACGTTTTCTTAAATTGATCCGATTATGTAAATGCAAGTGTTTGTTTTGTCGTACACAGCTTAAATTCAAGCATTTAATTTCCTTGTATGGATTGCCATTATATGATTTATTGGGTGGTCTGCTGGCTTTATTGTTAATTGTATATCTCTTTCTCAGTTGGATTTTTGCTAGAAAATGGCCAATTGTATTACAAGGAGGACAGCTGGGGATAATATGTCGTTTTCTGGCTCTGTCAGCATGGATGGTTGTTATATCTCCAGTTGCGGTGCTTATCATGTGGGGAAGCTGGTTGATTGTAATACTTGGTCGGGATATAATCGGTCTGGCTATAATAATGGCTGGCACTGCTCTTCTGCTGGCCTTCTATTCAATCATGCTTTGGTGGAGAACACAATGGCAAAGCTCAAGTATGCATTTCCTTGAACTTCATATTACTCAGCAAATGAAAATTTTATTATATTTTTTTTTTTGGGAAAAGTAATAAAATTATGCCTTTTTAAAGTTTTATTGAATTGCTAATTTAGTTACTTGTGGGAATTGCTAAGTTTCTTGTATCTTTACCCTAGATGGTAGGTCAATTTCAAAATTGGATTGCAGGTTGTGGGAACATCTGCAAGTGCTTGGGGGGCGGGGTGTTTGTAGTTTTCAGTGGAGATGGGAAGAGTACACTCAAATTCCTAGAATCTGCCAAAAAGATTGAAACTTAGATTTTATGCTCTGTTGACAGCTTTAAATTTACTATATGTAATATGAAGTACTACTGTATGGGATCTCCCTTCTGGTCTTTGGCTGTGGGGGATGCCTGCTGGGGTGGTTTGTTTTTCCTTTTTCCTCTATGTCTCAACTGAACTTGACATAAGTCTGCATGAAAAAGTGGTGCATAATAGGACCAATTGGAGCTTCTGTGAATGACTCCTTTTATCTTGATAGGGTGGTGATGGTCAAGACATAATTTTGCTGTTGTGGGCTTTGAAAGTCCACCATTTTCCCCTTTTTTATTGGCAATATCTTTCAACATAGATATAATGATGATTTGTGGTAAGTGAGTCCATTGTGTAGAGATATTTAGGGTCAAACTTCCCCAAACTACTTAGCTCTGTTAAAGAAAAATTGGCTTATTCATATCCAATAAAAAAAAAATGTTGAAGAAAACAGACTTGCGCATATTCAGATCAAGAAATAAGACTTCGGCATACAAGCTGAAGTAATGGGGAAGCCTATTCAGATAACTTTTCTTGGATATGAAGGAATATATGAAAATGATTATTTAATGATTAATGAGAGGCTCTAATCGCAATATTGTATGAGTGTTATCCTCTATGACCATCCTTTTTCTAGGTTAGGTCATATGAAGTTGAGAGTTTCTATTTGTGGATATTAAGCAATGATTTTATTCTTTCTTCAGATACACAGAAATCACTCAACCTTTCTATGTTTACCATGTTCTAAACTGGGGACAACTGCCGGGACCTACAACCTTAGTATTCAGGAAACTTGTAGTACCTAAATACCTTAGGTTGGTGGCCCCAAGGGGTTTTGAGCCCTTGAACTCTTTTGCTGAATCCAATGGATTTTTACCACTCAACCCAACTCCCTTGGGGTAATTGTTTAACTTGGCGATGAGAAGGGAAGTTTGAAAATGGATAGAGTGTAGGGAACAGAAGACAGAGTTTGGTGATAAACAACCTACTGAAAAAAGAATGTAAAAGATGCTAGTGGATCTCATAGCAAGGGAGGGAGCTTTTTGGTTGGATTAACAATACTGCCTTCTGCGTATATCAAACAAAAACAAACAAATATGACTTCTGAGCTTTGAGGAGGAAACTCTTCATCTGGTTGTCTCTTTTTTGTCTCTTTTTTGCTGTGAAGAAGTTTGGTATGTTCTGTAGACGTTAAAAAAAATGAAGGGGAGACAGGGTGAGGATGGGACTACATTATTACCTTTGGGTTGAATATTGCACTTGGGCTTTTATGGTAATTTGATTTGTATCTTTTACTTTTTATTATTCTCATAATCAGTTTTCCTCATTTTTTATCAGGGGTTGTTGCTGTTCTTCTTCTCCTGGCTGTTGCCCTACTCTGTGCCTATGAGCTTTCTGCTGTATACGTTACCGCTGGTTCACATGCATCTGATAGATATTCGCCTTCTGGTTTCTTTTTTGGTGTATCAGCGATTGCCTTAGCAATAAATATGCTCTTTATTTGTCGAATGGTCTTCAATGGTTAGTCTCTTGGTCTAATTTTGCTTTCCTCAACGCAGAGATGTGATTGCAGTTTGATGCTATTATTTTACAAGTCATGAGGCATTAGTCTTTAGGATGCTGTTAATTCTGGATACTGCTGCTCTTATAGAATTTATCAATTATTACCTTCTTTCATAAATTGTTTCAGGGAATGGCTTAGATGTGGATGAGTATGTGCGGAGGGCTTACAAGTTTGCTTATCCTGATGGTATAGAGATGGGTCCTTTGGCTTGCTTACCTGAGCCACCTGATCCCAATGAGTTGTATCCTCGACAGTCGAGCAAGTAAGAATTTCTTTTTTTCTTTTTCCTTTTGATGTCAAATATCATAAATTCATAGCAAATTTTTCTTGATATTCACATTGCATTAAGTACGGCAACCACTAAGCTGGCTGTTCTTCTTTCACCTGTTCAGAGAAAATTGTTGCATTTCTTGGTTTATTGGATGCTTTTTTATGAATGTTTCATATCTATAGTTTGCAGAAACTTGTGTTTTTTATCAAAGAGGATTTGCGTAGTGGATGTTAAGTTGCTAGGAGTCAAATACTTTTTAGTTATAAATTTATGAAGGTATTTCTCATGTTTCAATTACGAAAGTCCTTTTCTGTTTCTTCTGGGAAATGATGGTGTAAAAGGCCCGAGAACTTATTTCTTGCTGAAGTTTGAAATTTATTTATTGTTAACGAGGAAAGTTTGGAATTTTTTTATACACGGTTGACCATCATAACACTCATTTGAATGTGTTTAGTCGTGCATCTCAAGATTTTGTTCTGCAGTATTCTGTAGCTCTGTAATTACTTCGATTTTGTAGGGCTTCTCATCTTGGACTTCTCTATGCTGGCTCGCTTGTGGTTCTTTTTGTCTATTCCATCTTATATGGTCTAACAGCAATGGAGGCACGCTGGCTTGGAGCAGTTACATCAGCTGCTGTCATCATTCTTGGTTTGCTGTTAACTATTGTCTATTTATATTTGGCTGGTTGCTGTAGTTCAGTAACATAGTCCATCCGCACATGCTAATTCATTTTGTTTACTAATTTTTTTCGTAGACTGGAACATGGGGGCATGCTTGTATGGGTTTCAGCTTCTTAAAAGTCGCGTTGCAGCTCTTTTTGTTGCTGGAACATCGCGGGTTTTCCTTATTTGTTTTGGAGTGCATTATTGGTCGGTTCCTGCTTTTGCAGAACTAAATATTAGCTGTAATGCTGTTGTAACATTGTTGTATTCTCTTATTTATTCCCGTTTGTTCTTTGCTTCAGGTACTTGGGGCATTGTATTAGTTATGCAGTTGTAGCTTCTGTCCTATTAGGTGCAGCGGTTTCTCGTCATTTGTCAGTTACAAACCCGTTAGCTGCTAGGAGAGATGCGTTGCAGAGTACAGTGATTCGCCTAAGAGAGGGATTCCGCAGAAAGGAACAAAATAGTTCATCTAGTTCTTCTGAGGGTTGTGGTTCAAGTGTGAAGCGCAGCAGTAGTGCAGAAGCGGCCCACCTTGGTAATATTATTGAAGCTAGTAGCCGGAGTGCAGCACAATGCTCTGTTGATGTCACTACATGGAATAATGGCGTTTTATGTCGAACTGCCAGTTCTCATGAGTGTATCAATAGTGATAAGAGCATGGATAGCGGAAGGCCAAGTTTAGCATTATGTAGCAGTTCTTGTCGTTCAGTTGTCCAAGAGCCTGAAGCTGGGACTTCCTTTGTTGATAAAAATTATGATCAGAATAACTCCCTAGTGGTTTGCAATAGCAGTGGTCTTGATAGCCAGGGTTGTGATTCAAGCACATCAACTTCTGCAAATCAACAAATATTAGATTTAAATTTAGCTCTTGCATTTCAGGAAAGATTGAACGACCCTAGGATTACATCTATGCTGAAGAAGAGGGCAAGAGAAGGTGATCGAGAATTGACTAGTTTATTGCAGGACAAAGGATTGGATCCTAATTTTGCCATGATGTTGAAGGAGAAAAGCTTGGACCCCACTATCTTGGCACTGCTTCAGAGAAGTAGTTTGGATGCTGACAGAGATCATGGTGACAATACCGATGTTGCAGTAATTGACTCAAACAGTGTTGATAATGTTATGCCTAATCAGATTTCTCTCTCAGAGGAGCTAAGGCTCCGTGGACTTGAAAAGTGGCTTCAAATGTCTAGATTTGTTTTACATAAGGTAGCAGGGACTCCAGAGCGAGCATGGGTTCTTTTTAGTTTTATCTTCATCCTTGAAACAATCAGTGTTGCAATCTTTCGCCCAAAGACCATTAGAATTATAAATGCGAGGCACCAACAGGTGAGTATGGGCACTGCCGTTGGAATTATAATTAGTTTATCTATTTCTGTCCTGACTGATTTTTGTAAAATTGCATTAAATGATTTTATGGAGAACTATATATATTTATATTAGTTCTATGTTGTTTGGCAATGCCTTACGTGTACTGATATAGAAATTTGGTTATGTTTGTAGTTTGAATTCGGCTTTGCGGTGCTGCTTTTATCTCCTGTTGTATGTTCAATCATGGCTTTTCTCCGATCATTTCGAGCAGAAGAAATGGCCATGACGTCAAAACCTCGCAAGGTATACTTCACCTATTTAACTGGATCATTTATCTTTCTTTCTTCCTCTTTTTTTTTTTTTTTGGGGATATTTCGCTGGAAGTACTTTATCTTTGGAATGTTTAGATTGAATTCAATGTGGATAGCACCTTCTCATTCAGTTTCTCTCTTGATAATGTATTTAGCTGTTTGCATTTAAGAAATAGCTGTGGCTGTGTAATATTGTCAGTTTGGTTGTCCGCAGTATTCTAGTCGTCAAAATGTGGATTGAAGCTATATCTGCTCTCATAATAAAATGGTATATAATTAATGCAATAACAGAAGATCACTTGTTCAACTTCCCTCTGGTACCTTATTAAGTTAGCACTTGACAGAGAAGTTTAAGGTTATAGGTTAGGTCCAACAATGGTATTTAAGTTCTAGAACCAAAAATAATGGATTTTTACACTCCTGTGCTCCATATTTATAGATTCTCTGTGTCCTTTGAGCGTTGTGTGTCAGATGTCAAGTTGAAAGTCTAAGGCAATGTCCTGTCACTCTGTGCTACCAATAAAAACTTTTCCTATGGCTCTCTTATTTTTCATTGTAGCCTTTCCAGTTTTGATCGTCTACAAGTTTGTTGTGTCTGAATGTTTGTAAATGTTTGTGGTTATATAGTGGATTAGTTAAATGTTATGATGTAAACTGGCAGAGTAAGTGGGTGGGAAAAATATCTGTATTTTTGCATTTCTATACAAAATTGAATAAGTTTCTCAACTGTGAAGTTCATTCTATTGCGCCTGCTCTGGTTCTTTCAACTATGGTGGTCTAAAGTTTTTTTTTTTTTTGGGTGACTCGGAAAATAAAATCCCGTCATTGCAGTTTTCATGTGTTTAGGTTACTGTTTTGGTGTTCATATGCCTATTTTCATGCTAAATCGATTTGATGTACAATATCGTAGTTCAAACAGCTTTGTTGCTTGTCTTGACTCTGTTAAAAATTCTATGCTCTTCAGTATGGATTTATCGCTTGGCTGCTGAGTACAAGTGTTGGATTGTTGCTTTCCTTCTTGAGGTATGTTTCAATATATTGCATTTTTGTTTTCTTTCATTTTTCTTTTTCAGGTTAGACAAAGAGCTAGCTTGATCAGTATTTTTATTCTCATTTACGCATCTGTAAATTAAGTGCAAATTTTACAAGAAATTTATTCATTCTATTGGTTCTAGGAGGTGGATATCCTGAAAAAGTAAGCTTGGTTTTCTGTTTGAATATTGTCAATCTAGTGTTTCTGGTATCCTGTGCTTGGGTGGTTAAATTCATTATCATGTAGTTCAAAAGTAACTGCCGTTCACTTTCAATATTGTTGTTGCAGTGTTTTCCTTAGAGCAGTTCTTTTTGTCTGCTGGATATGAAAATTTTGATCTTAGAACATCATCCTAGTAGGTGGACACTCTATTCTAGTGAATTTGAATATCAATGTTTGGAGATAAAAATAGTAATAGATAAGTTTGTATATGTGCTTCTCACTTAAGAATCTTCTATTTGTAGTTTGATCCATATGCTTATCAAGAAAGCTGCTTATCTAAATTCTTGACCCTCTTTCTTTATATTTCTGAATCTCATTTGGATAATTATTTGAGCTCCTTGGTTCTTGAGCTCTGTACTTGTATTGTATCTGTGAAATCTAATCTACTCATGAGCTGGTTGTGCACTAATGTGCATGTTTGTTCTGTAGCAAATCATCATTGCTTCTGGGGCTTTCCTTGACCGTCCCACTCATGGTGGCTTGCCTTTCTTTCGCAATTCCTATTTGGATACGCAATGGTTATCAGTTTAAGGTTCCACAAGTACAATGTGCAGCAACTCCTGGAGGAAATGATCAACCTCCTGGGAAAAAGGAGGTTTGTTCTTTAATGCCTCCCTCCCTTTCTTCTACTAATGTAGTATCTGGTTCGAATGGTCTTATCATTTGTGTTTAACACTTATCAAACGTGCACTAAGCATGACTGTTGTTCTTTGACACTTGGAGTTTTCTCTATTGCTATCTGGTTATTTTGTAACTTTGACCAATGTGGTATGTAAGAATCATATCAGTGATTACCTACTGGAGTGTTATTATTATTTGTCTAGTAAGTGGATTATTTTGCGTTCTAGTAATGTTCTAATTTTCAACACTGTTGTGACTAGGTTTTTGGCAGTTATTGCCTGCTAGTTAATATTCTTCCATTGTTGGAGTTATGAGTTGCAATGAGTATTAGATGTTTTCGTATTTATGTCAGTTGGATTATAGCAAAATACAGTGGAAAGGAGGAAAATCATTTCTGTGGCCGGCCTTGAATAGGCATAGTTGAGTTGAAGCGGTCTTTCAGTAGTAAAATGGATGCAGTATTTTATAAAATGTATGTTTAATTCAGATATATTATTATTATTTCATTTTCTTGTTTCTATTGTCTCCCCTCCCCCAACCCCCTCCCAAAATTTTATGTTCATGACAGTAGCAAAGAGAAAAAAAAAGTGAAAAGAGGAGGAAATAATGTCTGTTGTGAAATGATTCTAAAGAATTGAATGAAAAATGTTTCCTCTCAAGGGCAGGTGTGGGGCCTACTGACAGTTTTAACCTTGAAAGAACTCGTTTTCTGAAGCTAAAATTTTCATAATCTTAAATGCACCAACTCTTTAGTTAATAGTGAGGAAAAATGATTAAGGTCTCAGGAAACGTTTTGTGTTTTTATCCTTGTTACTGTATGCTTGTAACTGATCCCTATATGAGCTTATCACTGTATATATGTACTAGTCATAGATTAAATCTTCTACTCCATCAGTAGCCTTTGTGCCCATTTTGGAAAGAACAGAAAGGAAACCATTGACAAGACACGAGAAAACCATTTTTCAAAACTTCTTAGATACTCATTGCGCTTGTTAGGACCCTTGAATTCTTATAATGGTACTCATGTTTCTAACCACGATCTGCTGGTTACGTGGCCTTTGCACCAGTTCGGTAGCAAACAAAAGGGGAAACCACCAATAGTGCATGAGAACAAGTTTGAGGCTATATTACCTCCGTCATGGCTCATCAGTGGAGCTTCTATTTGTTGTTTTCTCCTTTTGTCCTCATGCAACTTGTTGGAGTCTATAATATTCCCAATTTAGCAAAACTAATTAGTGCCTCATCGTTTTCCCCCATTTGGAATGTTGCTTCTTCCCCATTTTGGATAGTAGTTTGTTCTTGTCCGTGTGTGTGTGTAATCTTGTGATAATTTAGTGAGGTACAGATCCTTTTTCTTTTCTTTTTCCCATTGCTTCAATCTCTAACTGTCAAAGCATAATCCCCTTCTCTTCATTTCCCTTACTTCACTAAGTATTCTCGATACCAATGCTATTAACCATTTAGGTCGTTATACATGTAAAGTGTGGCAATAACCTTTGAATGGTGTTTTCAAAACTCTTTTTTTTTTTTTCCATTTCAGCTTTAATTATATGGCTACACTAGTTGTTCCAAGAAATTAATCATCAAAGAAGTGTGTTACTCTTTACAGTATTATTTTTCATTTTTCACTTTAAATGATTTACAGTATTCTTTTTCATTTTTCACTTTAAATGAACCAGGGTTTTGAATATAATCATGTCTTCTTGTCTCTTTCAGGGCATTGTTCTTGTTATTTGTATAACTGTATTCGCTGGATCTGTGTTGGCTCTGGGTGCAATAGTATCTGCAAAGCCATTAGAAGATTTGGGATACAAGGGATGGACTGGCGAGCCAAATAGTTTTGCCTCTCCTTATGCATCATCTGTGTACCTTGGCTGGCTGATGGCATCTGTAATTGCTTTAGTAGTCACTGGTGTGCTACCAATTGTTTCATGGTTTTCCACATACCGGTTTTCCCTCTCATCTGCTATATGTGTTGGGATATTTGCAGGTAATGTATATATGTTTGCTTTACTCTTGATTTATTGCTATATATTAGCACTTCTTTCTACTAAGTAATTTTCTACTAGGGCTACCTGGATAATCACAATAATGTGTGTATATATTCTTGTTTCTCCTGTTTCGGTAGCTGTCCTTGTGGCATTTTGTGGTGCATCCTACTTGGAAGTTGTCAAATCTAGAGAGGACCAGGTCCCAACAAAGGGTGATTTTCTTGCTGCTTTGCTTCCTTTGGTGTGCATTCCAGCATTATTGTCACTATGCTCTGGATTGCTCAAATGGTTAGTCAATTTTTTTTTTTTCCTCTAAAATTAGGAATTGAATTTTTCTCAAATTCAATACCACCCATTCTCAGTTGTTTGCCTGTCATGGTGTTTGATTGGTTGCCGTTTTAATTTGATATTGACACTATTTGCAGGAAGGATGATGATTGGAAACTTTCCCGTGGTGTATATGTATTTATTACAATTGGTTTAGTTCTTCTGCTTGGTGCAATATCGGCAGTTATAGTTGTAATTAAGCCATGGACGGTATGGAATGCTAATCTTGGCATGCTTGATTTTTCTTAGCCTTCAGGTATACTAAATCAATATAACCTGATTTCTCTTTTCCTTTTGGCAACTTTGACAGATAGGAGTAGCATTTCTATTATTGCTTCTACTGATTGTACTAGCTATTGGTGTCATCCATCACTGGGCCTCAAACAATTTCTATTTGACTCGAACACAGATGTTTTTTGTTTGTTTCCTTGCTTTTCTTTTGGGTTTGGCAGCATTTTTGGTTGGATGGTTTGATGGTAAGAACAAATTCGTTTACAAACCTTTTGCTTGAGCCTTTTGAACTGATGAACGTCTTGCTTGTCACTAACAACATTATGTTTTGCCTCTTATATATTGCAGATAAACCCTTTGCTGGAGCATCTGTTGGTTATTTTACATTTTTGTTCCTTCTTGCTGGAAGGGCATTAACAGTGAGTTATAACAAACTGTTCTGAACCACGTGTTGGATTTAAACATGTAATTAATTCTTGTTCTTGTGTCTGTTCTGCTTGTTCATTTGTTTGACAATCAAGCTCCTTTTCTTTAGGTTCTTCTTTCACCTCCCATTGTGGTTTATTCTCCACGAGTACTGCCTGTATATGTTTATGATGCTCACGCTGATTGTGGAAAAAACGTCAGGTTTGTTCTAACCTGGTCTTGCTATGAATTGGCCTTTCTTACTCTTCAAATGGTATCAACGTTTACTGAATGTCACATGATTTGCTCAACAGTGTTGCATTTCTGGTGCTTTATGGGGTTGCACTGGCAATTGAGGGCTGGGGTGTTGTTGCTAGTTTGAAAATTTATCCTCCATTTGCTGGTGCTGCTGTATCAGCAATCACTCTAGTTGTGGCCTTCGGGTTTGCTGTTTCTCGTCCCTGTCTGACTCTTAAGGTTTGTTTGCTCATTTATCTGATGTGCTTATGCTCAATCTGCTTCCACTTCTGTAGTAGCCTATGTGTCTTTCTTTCCTTGGCAACCTATTTAAGTTGACATTTTTTACTGGTATCTTCAGATGATGGAAGATGCGGTTCATTTTCTCAGCAAGGATACTGTTGTTCAAGCAATCTCACGATCTGCCACTAAGGTGTGTTTGATTTATATATATATATATATTGAAAAGGTGTTTGATTTATATTTAACTTTTCATAATTAGCCAAATTAAAAAAAAATAAAAAATGGTGTGTAGTGTATTCCATGAAAAGGTGGATAACAGAATGAAGAGTTGCAAAGAAGATAGAATTGTTATCTTCATATCATTGTTATTCTGTTCAAGCACAACAGTATTGGTAATATGCTATAATCATTAATAATAGTTGGAATTTCTTTCTGTTTGATACTTGAACGTACTGATATTGCTTCAATGTGGACTGGGAAATGTTAGCAGACTGAACTCTGCTCTCCCAGATTTTTTCTGTTTGAAGGGTTAAGTGTTGTCAGCTATAGCATATTTCTTCCTTTTTCGTAGTCTGTAAGGTGAACCATGACGAAATACTAGTAGCATTGGCAGATTAGGGGATTGTTGTGTTTGTATGTAATTCCTCTCTCTTTTTTTTTGAATGCAGACAAGAAATGCATTATCTGGAACTTATTCAGCTCCACAGAGGTCTGCAAGTTCAACAGCTCTTTTGGTTGGAGACCCTAATGCTACGCGTGATAAGCAAGGGAATTTAATGCTTCCCAGAGATGATGTCGTGAAATTGAGAGATCGCCTGAAAAATGAGGAATTTGTTGCTGGGTCATTCTTTTGCAGAATGAAATATAAGCGTTTTCGCCATGAATTATCCAGTGATTATGATTACAGAAGAGAAATGTGTACTCATGCACGAATTATGGCTTTGGAAGAGGCAATTGATACTGAATGGGTATATATGTGGGATAAATTTGGGGGTTATTTACTTCTTTTGCTGGGTTTGACTGCAAAGGCTGAACGAGTACAGGTTAATGAGATTCAAGTTATTTACGATGTACAAAGATACATGTTCTTATTGCAACTACTAAAGATATCTTATGTGACAGGATGAGGTACGGCTGAGACTTTTTCTTGATAGCATAGGTTTTTCGGACCTAAGTGCCAAGAAAATTAAAAAATGGATGCCAGAGGACCGTAGGCAGTTCGAAATTATCCAAGAAAGGTAATGACTCCTATTTTGGTTTTATTGTTTCTGAACTGTATGGAACTCT
The DNA here is from genome assembly GCA_030444775.1 of Atalantia buxifolia. NCBI lineage: Eukaryota > Viridiplantae > Streptophyta > Magnoliopsida > Sapindales > Rutaceae > Atalantia > Atalantia buxifolia. Next base: position 31,676,882 of record CM059832.1, on the reverse strand, counting down.
TAATTCTTTGATTGTCTTTCTAAACCTTGCTTTAAACTTTGTAGTTATATAAGAGAGAAGGAGATGGAAGAGGAAATCTTAATGCAAAGACGTGAAGAGGAGGGGAGAGGTAAAGAAAGGAGGAAGGCTCTCCTGGAGAAGGAAGAACGTAAATGGAAGGAGATTGAAGCGTCTCTAATTTCCTCTATTCCTAATGCTGGAAATAGAGAAGCAGCAGCCATGGCAGCTGCAGTGCGGGCAGTTGGAGGTGATTCTGTTCTTGAGGATTCTTTTGCACGAGAGAGGGTTTCAAGCATTGCACGAAGGATACGCACAGCTCAGTTAGCTCGGCGAGCACTTCAGGTTTATTAAAGAACTATTGGCTTTGACAAAAGTTCTGGCAAATATATGAGGACTGTTTTTGACAGAAGTTATTATTAATGACAGTAGTGGACAACAACAAAACCAATTATATTTCCGTAAATCAAAGTTGGAATAGTAGCAATATTAGGTGTTTCTTACATTGGTATGTCTGTTTTCACTCTGGGGACTCCCATTTTCTGAAGTAAAATATAAAATGCTTTTAAATGCAAATGAAAAAAAAAAGTCATAGCATTTTAGATGAGCTCCTTGTCTGCATCCATATTTCTTCCACATGGAATGATGTGCTCTCCCATCCTGTGTTTGTATGATCCCCTACTTTCACCTGAGCAGTGCTTTTAACAAATGTTTGCCCAACTGTTGGTCTGTTATGTATTTTCCTATATCTAGAGAACAGATTTACGAGGAAGGCTTGTGGGAATGGAATGTTATATATGGGTTGTTTCTTTATTCATGTTTATCTTAGAGAGGATTTTATTTTCTGGTTCTATTTTCTTTTTTCAGTTTGGGAGTTCCAGATACATTAGTGACATTGGTTTTTTGACTATAAATTACTAACTTGTGTTTTTGGCAGACTGGAATTACAGGTGCTATTTGTGTTCTTGATGATGAACCAACAACAAGTGGGAGGCACTGTGGTCAGATTGATGCAAGCATATGTCAGAGTCAAAAGGTTAGCTTTTCCATTGCTGTGATGATCCAACCCGAGTCTGGTCCAGTTTGCCTGCTAGGCACTGAGTTTCAGAAGAAAGTGTGCTGGGAAATTCTGGTGGCTGGTTCTGAGCAAGGTATTGAGGCTGGACAAGTAGGGCTTAGATTAATTACTAAAGGTGATAGACAGACAACTGTTGCAAAGGACTGGAGTATTAGTGCAACAAGTATTGCAGATGGAAGGTCAGACCTTTCTCTTTCTTTACCATATGATTCTGCTTCTCTTTTTTCCTTCCATATTTCTTCCAGCTTGTGGTCTTACTCTAGTTCTATATTACTTTTCAGGTGGCATATTGTAACGATGACCATAGATGCTGATATAGGTGAGGCAACATGCTATTTGGATGGTGGTTTTGATGGCTACCAAACTGGATTAGCGTTGTCGGCGGGTAATTGCATTTGGGAAGCTGGGGCTGAAGTTTGGGTTGGTGTTAGACCACCTACTGATATGGATGTATTTGGAAGGTCGGATAGCGAAGGAGCTGAATCTAAGATGCATATAATGGATGTTTTCCTGTGGGGAAGGTGCTTAACTGAGGATGAGATTGCTTCTCTTTATTCTGCAATAAGCTCAGCTGAGTTAAATATGAATGAATTCCCTGAAGATAATTGGCAATGGGCAGATTCCCCCCCAAGAGTATGTTACTAATAATAATTTAATATATCTTGTTATTTTGATACATGTGATAATTTCAAGTGCATAATCCATCCCTTTAATCATATATATGTGATAAAAAGTTTGTCTGTTTACTATTTTTTTAATTAAAAAAAAATCCATTCCTTTTCACTGACTGTTGCCTCATCTTTTCCACTCAGGTTGATGAGTGGGATAGTGATCCTGCAGATGTAGATCTTTATGATCGGGATGACATAGATTGGGATGGGCAATATTCAAGTGGTAGGAAGAGAAGGGCGGATCGTGATGGCATAGTGATCAATGTGGATTCCTTTGCTAGGAAGTTCAGAAAACCTAGGATGGAAACGCAAGAAGAAATCTATCAACGTATGCTTTCAGTTGAGTTAGCTGTCAAAGAAGCCCTCTCGGCCAGAGGTGAAAGACAATTTACTGATCATGAGTTCCCTCCAGATGATCAGTCATTGTATGTAGATCCTGGTAATCCCCCTTCAAAGTTGCAGGTGGGTTTTCCTCACTGAATGGTTCTATCTTGTGTTTAATTTCTTGATTGCCTAAACCTAGGCTTGGCCTTTTATCTAGGTTGTCGCGGAGTGGATGAGGCCTTCTGAAATTGTGAAAGAGAGCCGTCTAGATTGTCAGCCATGCTTGTTTTCTGGGGCTGTGAACCCATCGGATGTTTGCCAGGTTTAGTCTCTTTGCCGGAATGACTTGCAAATATTTTATTCTTTAGTGTCCATGTTTCTTGATTGTATCAAATTTCTTAAATAAACTTGTCCTTTGAATAGGGTCGATTAGGTGATTGTTGGTTTTTGAGTGCCGTTGCTGTTTTAACGGAGGTTTCTCAAATATCTGAAGTGATTATTACACCAGAATATAATGAGGAAGGAATCTACACTGTTCGATTTTGTATTCAGGTAATGAACTCCTAATTTCTTTTATCACTTACGTCAGCATCTGCTGCTCGGTATGCTTGACAGATTATGTTATATATCCACAAACAGACAAAAAATTATTTTTGTTGTCCTGGAAGACTTGTTTTTATTCATAGGCCAGTACGTTGTGATGAACCTGAGGGAAATGATCTGCATTTGAGATATTTTCTATATAAATGTGATATGGACTCAGCAACTTCTTGCGTCTAGAAATGTGGTTTATCTTATGGTCAGATCATGATTGAGCCCTGATCATTGGAGTAATAAGAAAAGCCATTTAGCTTGAGAAAGTCAAAATAAAAAATGTTTTTAATTATTCGGTATACTTGGTAATTGATTATGAGATGCTTCTAGACTTATAACATAGGTAATAGGTGCTTTGTTTGTAGTTCTTCAATCTTGCTCTAGTAAAATATCTGCTAGCTTTCGACTATGACGTAGTAGTAGCTTGTTAATGATTTCCTGCTCTGTACCTCTCCACAGGGTGAATGGGTCCCTGTTGTTGTTGATGATTGGATTCCATGTGAGTCTCTGGGTAAACCAGCATTTGCTACTAGTAAAAAGGGTCATGAACTCTGGGTCTCTATACTGGAGAAGGCATATGCCAAATTGCATGGTTCTTATGAGGCACTGGAAGGAGGACTTGTTCAGGATGCTCTTGTGGACCTCACTGGGGGTGCTGGTGAGGAGATTGACATGAGAAGTGCCCAGGCTCAGATTGATCTTGCAAGTGGTAGATTATGGTCCCAATTGTTGCGCTTTAAACAAGAAGGATTCTTACTTGGTGCTGGGAGTCCATCAGGTTCTGATGTGCATATTTCTTCCAGTGGCATAGTGCAAGGTCATGCTTATTCAATTCTACAGGTATATTGATTTCCGTCTGATTTGGCTGTATCTATCATATGCCAGGGAGATCTTGATGGAGCTAATTATTTCTTTTATTATTCAGGTGAGGGAGGTGGATGGCCACAAGCTTGTTCAAATTCGAAATCCATGGGCTAATGAAGTTGAGTGGAATGGCCCTTGGTCTGACTCGTCACCTGAATGGACTGACAGGATGAAACACAAGCTAAAACATGTTCCGCAGGTATTTTTCTCTTGAAGCATGTAATCCAGAATTGAGTTGAATGGTGTTTGACTTCTGTTTCATTAGACATGGAAGATGATGTCTTATATTGTCAGTTGGCTATTGCTCAATAATATATGATTACTATGTTTACTCCTTGAACAGTCAAAAGATGGTATATTCTGGATGTCCTGGCAAGATTTTCAGATTCACTTTAGATCAATATATGTCTGCCGTGTTTATCCGTCCGAGATGCGCTATTCTGTGCACAGCCAATGGCGTGGTTACAGTGCAGGTGGTTGCCAAGATTATGCTTCATGGAATCAGAATCCTCAGTTCCGATTGAGGGCCTCTGGATCGGATGCATCATTTCCTATTCATGTTTTCATTACCTTGACGCAGGTATACTTGAACACCTGAAGAACTTATATAGTTATATTATAACTAGCTCAGCTTTTTATTTTTTACTAGGTTTCATTAATTTATATGGCATTTATATAGGGTGTGAGTTTTTCAAGAACAGTTGCTGGTTTTAAAAATTATCAATCCAGTCACGATTCTATGATGTTCTACATTGGGATGAGGATACTGAAAACTCGTGGTCGTCGTGCTGCTCACAACATTTACCTACATGAATCAGTTGGTGGGACAGATTATGTAAATTCACGGGAAATTTCTTGTGAAATGGTTCTGGATCCTGATCCGAAGGGCTACACAATAGTGCCTACAACCATACACCCTGGGGAAGAAGCACCGTTTGTTCTTTCTGTGTTCACCAAGGCATCAATTATCCTGGAAGCTTTATAGCACAGTGTTGGTGCTTCAGTTGAATTTTAGACCTTTGGGATTTCAGCTGGTCTGCAAAGTTTTTGAGGTGCTTGGGATCTCCATGAATTATGTGCCACACCAGTAGTTTTTGTTGAACCACAATCAATGCACAGAATGACAAGGTGAGTTTCTGTTTTATTGTTCCTTTATGCCATGGCATAGTTTGTATATGCATGAAAATTTGTATTGAATGCTACTTATGCGTCTATATTTTTATTTATAGTGTCATGCCCGAAGTCTGCCGTATGCTTGAACCAATAGCATTGTTCAGCAATTCATGCCTTGCAATTAGTGGAATTACTGTTGATGCCAAAATCAACCATCGTCGAGACTGACTTGAAGTCTTTTTTTATGACAGGCTGTGCGTTGTGTGGTTCTTAGGTGTGACAATGGCCTGTGGCATAAGCAATTCATTTGAGCATTGCAACTCCAATTCCTTAGACAAGCTCAGGGTTTGGAACGTGTCATTTCACAAGGGATGATTTAGAAAGGAAAATGTGGATTAGAGGCAACCATGGTCTGGATACTGAGATCATTTGCATTTGCAGAATCGAAGTGGGATTGCGGGTGATGAACTGTACATTTGTAGGTATTGTAAGGAATATAGGTCTGATCTTGTAAATGTTGCGGAAAAGAAAATTAGAAAGCGACAAGAAAATAATTACTAATGCCTGATTCATGGGAAATACAAAAAAAAAAAGCATTGCAGCTGGAGTAGGGATAATTTTTTCAGCTGCAGTTTTGAAATGCTGTAGAAACTAAACAATTAGTTCATCTGTACAAATTTTTTTTTCTTTGCAATATAGCCTCCATTCGATTTTGTTTTGTACATTCAATCTGTATGATTTTTTATTTTTATTTTATTTTTTTGGCACTGATTTTTGGTCCTCACTTCCTGTTTAGTTTAAAGTCCATGAAATCAGATGTTTAATTTGCAAATAGAAGACCTTTGACTGCGTTGTGCTTTACATGTATTAAATTTAAGTTGACATGAATTTGTGTTCAAAAATTGACACAGGAAAAAAAAAAGTTGACATGAATTCGATCCATGCATATTAATCTTGAGGAGAATTCCAAACACTAGTATTGAATAATTTATTAGGGTCAGTTTGGGATTGCAGTTAAAATTTAATAAGTTATTTTTTTCATAATTAAGAAAAAGTGTGGTGTATTTGTGGTACTGTATTATAGTTGCATCTAACCGTTAAATCTTCACTAATTTAAGTGGATTTCACCTATTTAAATGGATTCAACGGTTGAATGCAACTGTGGTACGGTACCACAGTTGCACCATAACCGAACCCTTCATAATTTCTGAAAAAAAATAGTGTTTGGTAAATTTTGTAAAATTAGTTCATTTCATAATTTTTTCAATTTCGTTAACAGCTTTGAAAAGCAAGTAGGGGTTTGTTTATCATAAGCAGCTTATTTAATAAGTTACAATACGTTTTTAAAATTCTTATTATAGTCTTATATTTTAATAAAAAGATAATTGTATTTTACTTATCAATAAACCCTAATATATAAATCATCAAACATCATATTACTATCATAATTTAGTTATCATCATAACCACGTACATTCTCTCTAATTTTGATCGAGTAAATTCATATTCTAATTTTATAGCTATGGCTTTTAAAGTTATATATATATATAAAATTAATCTAAGAGCATCACAATACCAATGGCTTTGGATCCTAAGAAATGAAATTTTTTTTAAATTTTATAGCAAAAAATTATTGCGAATGTAATATATATTACTTTTTATTTTATTTGGATTATGTATAAATATAAATTTTTATCATATTTTATGTAACAGATTGTGAAGGTCTTTAGATTTTTTTAATTGAGTTTTTTTAATGTAATTTATATATTTAAGAAAAAAATGTCTAAATAATTTATTTAACATACTCTAAAAATAACAAGTAATTAAAAATTTATATCTATTTTGGTTATTATATAATAAAACAACACTTCTGTAATAAAATTTATCAAACTCATGTACTATACTTTTCAAACTCACAACAATCGCAACAACACGGCTTACCAAACACCAAAATACTTTTTTAATTAGTAGCTTATTTTATCTACACAACACAAACAATTTATTTCATTAGCCTCCGCAATCCCAAATTGTCCCTTATTCCATTTATAGTGAAAAGACCATAAAAAACAATTCGAACTTTGTAATCTACTTCCTTTTTTTTAAATTTTTTTTTGTTAAAAATTAAAATTATTTAGGCCTTAAAAAGGACCATAGAGTAGTTTTACCTCAATTGGACGAGTTCTCCAATTTTCTTCGGTTTCTAACAATCACCTATCTCCAATATTAAAAAGATTATAAAAATAAATCTACCATCAGAATCGACCTCATTCTCTTTTTCTGTAGTTTACTTTTACCAATACATGGAAAATGAGCTAAAAGCCCAGCAGCGGCCTGGGGAATGCTATAACCTTTGATTCTGGATTTGGGCTGAAAAATGGACTCCGAAGTTTCCGCATTATTTTCTTAGTTTTTTTCAAGCCCCAACTCTATTTAGAGGGTAAAAATGTTGCAAATAAATTTCATATCAATCAAAGAGAGTTAGTTCTTCAATTTTTTGTTTTTTTTCCCAATTTCTCGAGAGCCCTTATCTTCGATATTAAAAATTTTTAAAAACAATTCAACTGAATGATGATTTCATAATCAATCATAGAGGTGTGAAATTGCGTCTTTTCAAGAGTCAGATAGCCTTTGAAGCTACCTGAATTGACTTCTGTTTTTTTCTCCCTATTGTTTATTTTCACTAACCCAAAACCTAACAGCGGCCATAGAAGCAAATTTCGACCAAAAACCGCACGCCATGGAAATCGAATTTGTGCTGAAAAATGAGCTCTAGAATTTGAATTTCCACATTGTTTTCTCAATCTTTTTAGTCATAACATTATATGGGCTGAAAAAATGTCCCATTTGAGTCTTACCTCAATCAGGACAAGTTCTCATATTATTTTTGCTTTCTCAAGGATCCTTATCTCCAACATTAATAAGATCATAAAAAGAAAAAAAGGAAAAATTAGGATTTTAGTATGGTGAAATTATAGAATACCAGTGTATAACCAATCGGTTAATAAATACAGCGTGTGAGTTAATTTAATACATACCACCACTGCGTGATGATTTTTTAAAATAAATATACACATGTTAATAACATTATTTAGTTAAAATATGGTTAACATAGTACTTCAAATATATTTTAAAATTTCTCCTTGTATGAACTTTTATTTTTTTCTTAATGGTTTACTTTCACCGATATATAGAACACTAGCTCAAAACCGAACAGCAGCCTCGAGGATCAAGTTTCGATAGAAAACCGTGTGCTAAAATCTTTGGTTCTAGGCCAGAAAATGGGTTCCATTATTTGCTAAAGCTTTTTCATGCCATAACAGCATTAGGGACGTAAAAGGACGCCTAAATGATTTTCATCTGAGTTAGATGAGTTCTCAATTTTTTTTTTTCAGTTTGTCAAGAACCCCGATCCCTGATATTAAAAAAATAGACCTCGAAATCGGCTTCTATTTTTTTTTTTATTTATTCTTTTATGGTTTGCCTCAACATAGCCCTGAGGAGCAAATTTTGATAGAAAATCGTGTGCTGTAACATTTGGTTCTTTAATTTTGAAACGCGTGCTGCTATAGCATTGAAAAAACAGAACACTATTTCGGTCATAAAAAGCACCCCAGACAAATTTTACCTCAATCAGACAAGTTCTTTAATTTTTTTTTCGATTTATCAAGAACCCGTATGTTGGGTATAAAATGATCATTAAAAATATTGTGTCAATGCATCAGTAGATTAACATCGTTTAAGATATCCTGTAATGTATTTTTGGTATGACATACTTGAACACTCAATTTTGGTCCATGTATAACAGCAACACCGGATTAAAATCCTTTAAGATATCCTCTAAAATATTTTTGGTATCACATATATTTAACACTCTAGTCAACTCAATGTAATTTCAAATCTGAATTTATTTATTTCGCGTCGAATCATATAATCTTGTAGCGACCCAAATTGTTAATCTTGTAGTGACCCAGATTGTTACTTCCTAGTGATCCAGATTGTTTCTGTGCATAGATGCCAGGAGAAACTTAAGCACTTTCAGGTCTCCAAACTATTCCTTCACAAATATTGAATTGCCTAGATGTCTGTGGAACTGAAACTATAATTTGACTGGTGCTTTAAACTCATTATTGCAAGCTTAATGTTAGAGATACAAAATGTATTGAATTCTTATCGGACAATACTTTGATTACCCATCATACTTCAGAGTGGTGTAGGATCCATGATTGAATTAGCTCATGATCTAAAATCAAAAGCAAGAAGATATGGTCATGCAAAAGCTCTCTTTAGCTGCACAGAACCTGTCATGTGAAATAAAAACAAAAGCCAAGATCCAAAAGAGTTGATAAAAGCATTAAAGATGACAAGCCTATCTCAAAAACAATTAGATGAACATTGATCCTACATGGCACAGTAGGGAAGACAATCTCTACAAAAAGAAAATTTCCATCCTTTGATTCTATCCTCTCTCTTTCACTCTGAATCACTTTCCATACTTCCCATGGCCTTCAACCCTCTAGGTCTTTGCTGCTGCTGCATATCACATAAATAGACACATCACACACAATGTCATATACTCTATTTGGCGCTAAATGAACACACAACATATTTGTTTTATGAAGTAAAAATTTTGAACTACAGATCTCAAAAGAGTTTCAAAGAAATGAAAAATCCAACACTCAAACTTTGTATTTCCTTCATCCTTTTGCAGAAGGAATATGAATAAAACAAAAGGAAAGGGGATAGAGACTAATTGAATACCTTCTTAGAAGTTCTCTTCTCCCTCACTTCATATCTCTCTCGGCATAGGTCCGATAACCATGCACCTGGACTCACCAACTGCAAACATTCAAAACAACAAAAGCAAATCCATCAACGAAAACCCAGATAGAAAACATAATATCCTTTCCTTTTTTTTTTTTTAAATTTATCCATAATTTCCCTCTGGCTAATCAAGGTTAGATAAGGATAACGTACAAGTATACTTCTTTGGATCAACTTGGCCCTTTTCTTTGGCCTCTGAGAGGGCTTGCAACCTTTCATAGCCATGAAATCCTCTTCCTTTTCTTTGTTGGACAGTGTGACAAATAGCCTTGGCCACACAGGAGGTTTTTTTTCTTCCTTTAGATGATCAATAAACAGTTTGCTGCTATCATCCAATCCCAGTGACCCCCTTGTTGTGTAGTATCTATCTTCCTTCTCTGGTGAAGTCACTGAGGGTTTCCGGCTAGTCATTGGCAAGTCAGGGTTCCTGCAGCCAGACATGAGATAATAAATCATTAGCAACTTAATTTGCAAAATCTTCTTCTGGTTCATGAAAAATCATGAGAAAATGGAACTAGACAGAACTTCATTAAAACCATTAACCACTCCAATTCTTCAGTTTGGACAACCTATTCAATCAATATTTCCTTATTCTTACACTTTCTCAAATCCAAACAGGCTAGAAGTTCATGGGAAGAATCAGCATCATTAGTGTTTCCAAATCTTTGGTTTGGCTCTAAAGAAATTAATGGCAAACTAAGTAAAGATATTTGGGATCTAATACTAACAGGTACATACGGACCCAAAATGTAGTAAGGTTTCAAGTTTTCTTTTCCCACATTTGTGGTAACCAAGCATGTTATATCTCAACCAAAAATTACTTTTTTCTTTTTTCTTTTTTTCCAATCTGAAATCATCTGTTGCAAACTCAATAATCAAACAAAAATGAAGATAAAATCTTTCTTTTTTTAATGTCTAAGCTTAAAATATCTTCAATTTTACATCAAAATTCCATTTTTCTCAGTTTTCACTCTGAGCATTTGGGTTAGTATCAAGCTACAAAATTCCACTCACAGCAGTCAAATGCCTCTTGCAACAACCACACAAAACCACCAGAAATTCTCACAAACATCACACAAGAAAAACTTTCAATCTAGTTATCACAAATATAATAGCTTATCTTTTCCAGGTATCTTGCTAACTTACTTGTTTAGGCGATTTGGAGATCCTTTCTCAACAGAAACAACACGGGACGAGATTTTCTTCTTTGACAAACAGTCAGTAGTTGATTTGTTGTTGCTGCTGTTGTTCTGGTCAAAGTGTTTAGATTCTTTCTTCACTTTACAACATCTAAGCCTCTTTCTGTTTCCCCATTGTAGCACAAAATCCGTTGCCTCTTTCACTCTTTGGCTTTGATTCTTCCCTTCCTTTTCCATTATCTTATCTTTCCCTTTACTGCAACGGCGTATTAATATCACTATACTTAGAAAATATATCTTAAAAACAGAAACTTTACCAATTTTTTTTTCTAGAATTTTATCAAATTGAGAGAAAATCCCAAGTGAGAAAATTTGCTAAAAACCCATCAACAAAATATAATGATTATGCGTGACATATAAAGCTATAGAATAAGGTGAGTTCACACTAAAATATTTGAAAAAGTGTTTACTATGAAACAACCGGAAATTAAATGAACCATACAAAACAAAAATTGCAAAATTTATCAATACTGACCTGAGGATCTGCGTAGAGTGGAGTAGAAATTACGAAAAGAGTCTCGAAATCAGCCTGCATTTCAAAACCATTACGGTTAGACTTATCAGACCGAAATTTTACAGAGAAAAAGCAGAGCAGTGATCTATTCTGTTCGGTTGCTGAGGAACTATCTGATTTCTAGAGAAAAGGAAAAAAACTTAGCAAGTTATCATTTTGTTTCTCAGCAACCAAACAAACATTTGACAATGTAATATAGATAGATTAAAAGAGAGAACGGTCATTATTACAAGATAAAAACTTCAGAGCCGTAATGGACAAAAAGACAAGTCTTTTGCCCTTGTGCTCGACCTTTCTCTGCCTAAACAATGAAAATTTTCTCGAGAAAACAAGGGAAAGAGAGATCAGTGGATTTCAAATTCTGGGTATTTTTTAGTTTTTCAAAATGGAGGCTACTAAATGTGAAAAAACGGGCTGCTTTTTGTGTTATCTTCACCAAAACTGTCTCTACAGTTTTTCTTCGCTCCTCTGTTTTGTTATTTATTTTTCATTAAATAGGTCAATTTTATTAATTAATTCCAGCATTAAGTTTTTCATTTAATTTAAAGAGTGATGTGATTATGACCATCCGATGATGAATGGGACGGCGTGATGAGGTCTCCCTCCAATTGAATGTTACACCCTCGCTTCAAGATTTGGAGGCTATTTGGCTATTGTGGTGTTTGCCTTGGGTCTTAGCAGTATCAGATGACAGGCAGAGTGTTTTAGGGGCACGGGACCCTTGCCAGTTGCCATATCAATTATCATTGTTCAGGAATTTCATTTTGCGGAGTGAGTGAGAGCATCTTGTCTTCAAAATAAAATCCAAGAAGGATTGTGTTTAAATTGTAACGCTGGCTGGCCATGGCTCATTCTTTATTTACATTTTCAGCAATTAGGAATCTATAATGTTTGACTTTGTTATTTAATTTTAATTTTTTATTTTTTAATTGTAATGGTTCGTTTAGGGTAATCTTGGGCTTGGGTTTTTGAGTTAAAAATCCATACTGGACCGTGCCCTTTTGCCAATCCAAATCTTAAGTAGTGATTTTGCCGAATGGGGATATACATTTAGTCCAAGATGCAAATGCACAGCTCCACTTGCACCTGCTCTTGCTACGAGTCAGACTCATCCCTGAACTTCATTCAATAAATGAGATTTTCCCAATTCAAAATGCAACTTGAACTTTGAATACCTGCTCTGCCCTCACGTCATTCCACTGCTCAAAATATTATTTAAAAAGAATCTTAGCATCAGTTTGCTTTTGTGAAAAAATGAACAATCACACAGTGGTTCAGCTAAACCAATTTGATTCCAGTCTTGTGAATCTGATCGGTTGCGTGATTGTCGTACCGTTTCTTGGCTTGAATTTGTACATCACAAAGAAACTATTTAGTTTGCCGAAAATGGAACGTTTTGAAAGCGCTGCATACTAGTGACACGAACATGATATAGAATTTTTGAAATGCCTTGTCGTACTACCATTCAGCCTTGTTCGTATTTCACATAAAGTACTGATGAAGAAATTACCTGCATGTGGGTGAGGGTGATTGTTCTCTCTTGTCTCCTTTCCGTAAAGTTCTTCTCACATTGGACTGTCATTTGTCTTCAATGTCTGCAGTGCTGTAGTTTGAAGAACGTGATCAGGCTAGGCAGTGCTCTTAATGCTGGGCAACCATCCATCAATAGTCAAGAAAGAAAGTTGTAATCCCATAATCCCACTCTCCCAGAGCAATCATTTTCTCTTCCAAAGCCATCATCACTTCCTATTCCCAAAAATGAAGTTCCGATATGCAAGAGTTGTTCGACCCCAAAGGAGGCAAGTGCTCCCAATTTATGCACCTAGTGGCTCGAATCTCTTAAATTCGTTAATGGACATCATCCATTTAGGGATGGCAATGAGGCAGATATAGGTTGAATCAACTATACTCCAGACCCAGATCCATAATAAAAATTAAGATTCGTATCTATTCCAGATCCGTCATAAATCCATATCTTTCGCTCTGGATCCAGATCCAAAAAATTGAATGAAAATTGAAGGATAAAATTTATTGATAACAAATAAATTATACAATTTTTCTAAAAAATATAATAAATATTGTAGTTTATACTTTTACACCAAAACAACAAATAAGAAAGATAATAAAATATCCTTTAAAAGTAATTGCAAGAGTAAGATCAATCTAATATTCTATTGTCTCCTTCATCATTTTAATATCCATGATACACCCACCCTCATTCCTACAACATTAGATAATAACATATAAATTAGATATAATTTATATTCACTGCTTTATTATTTTTATTATGACCATATATGACTAAATATATGAATAACTATATTCCTTAAAAATTATTTAGCCAATATAATAAAATAAATTGCCATGTTTTATTACTTGACTTGCAATTTGAATATTGCATGTATATGTTTTGGGGTTGGCTGACCTTTAAATTTACAAAACTAACCTTTAAGTTTTAAGAATTTAAATGCATGGTAAATACCACTAATATATTATGAATAAAATTTATTATCATTATAATTCCACAATTGGTAAGAAAATTTTAAAATAAAATTAAATTAAAAGATGGGTGGATATGGATATGAATTTAGATATTAAGATAGATCCAGACCTACTCCAAATCCGTCTTAAATCCGTACATCGATATCTAAATCCGACCCAAATTCATTTTAAACCGATCCAAATCCGATCTAATTGGATTTGAATCACGTGGATCTTGGATCAGATCTAATGCATTATTATCCCTACTGTATTGATGTATATAATAGAAGGAGGTTAAGGTTTTAAAATGATTCAATAAATTTGGAGGTGGCTGTAAGGCTTCAACAACTTGTTCATCCTTGTCATCACTATTTGATCGAAATAGAAGGACCATCAACACCTCCACCGACTGCAAACTTTTCTGCTTTCGATCCCTGCTACCAAATATGTTAAGCATTCGGTGCCAGAATTTAGCAAATACATCATCAGGTTTGTTCACTTTCCAAATCCTGGAGGCAATTCTTTAAGGTCTGGACAACTTCCAGGTGAGTTTTTCTACCTTCTCATGGGGCAAATTAATTAAGGTACCTCAATATTTCTTGGAATTTCTTTGATGAAATTCTTACGCATCCACGATTGATACACACCAAAATCTAAGGAGACAAATTGTCAACAGTTTCAACACTAATTAAGAGACTGCGCAATCTTTTAACAGTGCACAAAGAGATGGGAAATGAAACCCCCTTCCGAAGCGTTATCATTGAGTGACCAACTTTTTAATGATTTTTCACGACTGTCTGTTTCTACCGTAAAACATTCGTTCTTACATAAAAAAAAATGTTGGGCAAAAATCATGTACCATATCACGCTTCTTGCAAGATAATATTCCATCATCATCATTTTTCTTAAATCCTTGGTTGGTACGATGTTAAAGTATTCTTCACCAATGATCTCTAACTCATTCGTTGGTTTTTCATTAAATTAACCTTGAGTCATCTACAATAATTTAATTAATGGATCTTTCTTTGTATTGTAGTCTTTTGGAAAGAGTGCAAAAATAAGAGAAACATTATTTCACCATAGAGGCAAATCATTATAATTTATAACTCAACAGACAACAGTAGAGGGGTCAAAGACCTTTCTCAACCTCTCTTCTAGTTTCCACATTTCACTCTCTAAGATATTTTCCCAATGTTTCTTTAGTATTTTTAAACCACAGTAAGACTCCATTTGTCTTTTCAACTAATGGTAAGCCCTTGCACTTGTGCCTACAATTCTTCAAACAATTATTTCTAATTTATCTTGTTTCTCATTTGATCTATCAAAAAATGTCAACTTCTCAAACACATATAGACTAACATTCATCCACAGATAATTTCTTAATGGAGATCATGTTTGTTGGTCCCATCATTTGGACAACTATTTCCTTATGTGCGGTAATCAAAATTTTACTTCTATGAAGACCCTTCTTCAAACAATAATACAAGGACTACCGTTTTACGACGATCTTCATTCCACAGGCCATCTAACATGGGAAGAAATCTTTTTTTCCCACAATATGCTCTTGAACGTGTTATATGAGAGATTAAAGCCGGCCTAAAAAACGCATTAGAAATTCAAGGATACTCTGGCGATTCTAAAGTCATCAAAAGGGCTCATAACCAAACCCATATTCGTTCATCAAAATTTCTTGTAACCTCATCACCGTTACTAGACAAGTTAAGCAAGAGTTGTTTTCCCAATGCTGGCTAACCCAACAGCCTACTTATGACTGGGTGCATGCTTCTCATATTCTCAACGAGGTATATATCTCAGACTCATCATCAATTAATTTACTGAGGTAGCTTGTACCCGCTGATCTGGTTTCTCGATTGAGACCAAAGCAAGAGTAATTGAGTTGATGAAGGAACAACATGCATTCTTCTTATGTACATTGATGAGGAAGGAGCGCATTTTCAGCTCCTGCCTTCCACTCATCCATCACATCTTCCTTGTCGTAAGATGCATCTTTGAGTTGATGAAGCCAGAATCGTTCAGCAAGCCTTGATGGCTCATAATTAAGATTGAGCTTCTTGACTCTTCAACAGCCATTCAAATCAGCTGGTCCAACACAGCAGAAATGATCGCATCGACCATGCTGGGAAAAAAAGAAAAATATCAAATTAATTTGATGACTTCATTTATGATGCCTGAAAAATGCTGTTTAAGAGGTAATTTATGTTTGTGAATAAGATGGTGGACAAAATCCAAATTTATTTTTCAACCTATTATTTATTTTCTCAAGATTCAAATACTTTTTAACCCCTTACATTCTCAAGATTCGGATCTAGGTGGCCAGAGAAAAAACACTGCTATATTGATTCTTATATAAATTCTTCTATTGAAGTAAGTAATCTTTCAATTTATCAGATTGGGAATTGCGTGTGTAAGTCTCTAATTTCCACTCCGTCATGCTTAATTAATGATTACCATTTACAAATCTTTCTTTTATACTTTTTTATGCGTAAAAGAAACGAACTCCCTTATTCTCGTCTCGTATTAGACCTTCTCCTCTTTATACATGCGACGGCACGTCATCCGAAGATTTTTATTAAATACGATTTATCATCTCAAGATTTTATATGTATACGACTTGTCCTAATATTTATGCTTGGGTCATCGACCCATATTTTGTACAATTGTCGTCTACGTGCTTTTCATAGAGATGATTTGTTGTCCAATAATTTCTTTAGTTTATTTCCTCTATCTGGTTTCCCAGCTTTCTTAGGGAACTTAGATATTAAAAGAATTATATAGAAAATTGCGTTTCAAGGTCTCTAATTTACAAAGTATAGTTGTGGGAATAAAATTAACAAACAAAAAAAGAAGAAGAAATTGTTATGGAATCATGTGATGACATGTCATTGACGAGTTTTACTAAATATGATCTGTCATCTAAAAAATTCATACATATACGACTTATCTTAATAGGTAAGCGTCAACGCGTTACTTATTCAATTCTCATCTACATATTTTTATTAGAGATGATGATGATGTGTTATTCGTTGTCATATCCTCAGTTAATTTCCTATATATGATTTCTCTATATTTATTGGGAATTGAGATATTAAAAGAATTATATAGAAGATGAATACATGTTGAGGGGAAACATTGCATGAAAAATGAGGGCAATCTATGCCTATATTAGCCAAAAGATAGCATGTAATCTTAATGTTGGTGATTTATTTCAATCAATTAATATATGACAATAAGCTAGATCAAGAATTGCAAGAGATATTTTTAACATATGGGGTTTAATTAATTAATGTTTGTTTGACTGTTTTGGTTTTTGTAAAACATTTTCGATTGCAGCAGCATGCATTTAATTGTTTTGTAGAATTGAATTGGTTCGGCTTTGAGGAGCTGCGTACATTTTGTTGATTGCTAATGCAAGCTGCTTGCAGCTTAATATATAAGGAATTCTGAGGATTTGTCAAACAACGATCGAATTATTGATGCATGTCAAGCCATCAAGTTACGCATATATTAAATTTAATTTTCCTTTGAACAATCTAATTTCAATCCGCAGTTTGTTTCGGCTGCCATGCCATTTCAAAAAAAAAAAAAAAGTTAACAGGAAACCACGCATAAGTGGCAATGTTAAATGGGAATGATGCCCTTTCTTTAAATTTTGCCTTACTTTCTCTTAAAGCAAAAGGGTCTGATCATCTCATCAAAGTTTCTCCCTTTGCAAATCAAAAGTTTGGTGGATTCTTGACTCATTCAAGCTCCGTAAAGTTCGATGAACATACGGAGAAAATGGGGACACCACTACTTCAAATATTGGCACACATTACATACACATGACCCACCAAAAAGATTTTTGGTAGGAGCCATGAATTCAAAGTAGGCGAAAGCAGGTTGCTTATGAGTTCTTTAATACGCTATCGAACTCTAGAATTTTTGTTTTTTTTTTTGGGTATTTTTGTGGCCTCATATTGAACTCGTCCTAGTTGCCGAATTTAAGGTCCATATCATCAACTTATTGCCTTGATATACTAATTTTTTTTTTTTAAAAAAAAAGGTTATGGCTATTCTACACGAGCTGGGCATTGGTATGGTTACCAGTCGTATGTTTGTATTAAACTATTAATTAGATATGGAATGTTGCAAAGAAAGTCGACATGTTAGATCGTAAATTGGAGAATCCGATCAACTAACATTTTGAATGGGATGTCGACAAGGCAACAACATTTTTGGCAGAAAAAATTTATTGTAGCCGATTTTTGTTTCTCTAGCCATCCATTTGTCTGGTCTAGCAAGCACACATCATGAACAGTTGCCCCAATTTCTGTTTCATTTGGATTTTAAGCAAAGAAAAAAAAAAAAAAACAACTGGGATTTCTTGAATTTCAATTTGATGTCAACTCCATCAATTTATTCCTTAAGGAATTTGACATAAAATAAAATTAGGCAAAATGTTATTATATATAGGGTCCGGTTACGGTATCACGCGTCGTACCGTACCACATCCCTGAAAATATCACTCAATCCCCTAACTCATTTTTATTTACATTTTTTTTTATAAATATTAAATTAATTTCTACTGAATCCATATGAATATTTTAGTTAGCACCCTTATAGTATCTATTATTTATAATTTTTTATTGTATATTGCACATGTATCAAAATACCCCCTGTCTTTATCACAAAACCCGCGAACCCGACCCGCATTCCGTTTCCATTTCCGGCCACTCCACCGGCTACGGTTGGTACCGATCGGAAGCTCGTGCGATGTCGGTCATTTCCATGCCGACCTTGTGGCAAAATGAACCGGGTCAACCCGAACCCACGAACCCGACCCGGTTGCCGTTTCCGTTTCCGGCCACTCCACCGGCCAAGGTTGGTACCAATCGGACGCTCGTGCGATGCCGGTCATTTCCATGCCATTCTTATCGCCGAAAAGTGTTCGGAAAGCCGCCGATCTAAACCGTGAAAAGCAATTTGAATCGCGCTTCATTCGCCCGATTTCGATTTCCGGTGACCCCACCACTCGAGGTTTGTTCTCCATAATTCCCTCTGTCTTTTCCGACTAGCCACAGCCACCGAGTGAGCTGATTTGCCGTTGATCGACCGTTGAATGATTCACGGGTTTGGGAGAAATAAACTTAATATTTATGAAGTAAAGTTTAAATAAGAATAAGTAAAAGGGGGCTGAGTGATATTTTCAGGGGGTGTGGTACGGTACCAATCCTTATATATAATATTGCCCAATAACATTTAAAGATCGATTGCATTTGTTGTATACTATATACAAAATACATGCGATACGGTTGATATAGTTTGTATATCTATTTTTGGTCCAAAATTCGTTTGTTTGGTTCTCCGAAAAAGTGTTTGGAATAATTTTAGGTTATGGTAGTTTGTCATTTTCATGACATAGGCAGTGATTGAATAGTTAACAATCTTAACTAAACGTAAACGGCTAATTGACCTCTTAGTTGCTTTTGAGGCTTCTTTAAACCCCACTTAATTGATTGCAAGAAATCAGGTCATGAAAATTCCTTTTCTTTTTCCCCCACCCAAAAAGTTGACATAGAGAAGCAGTACTTGCTTTAAATTGCTATAAGGTTTCACATTTCATGTATGCTAAAACTCAAAGCATGAATCGGACGGACATACAAGAACATCAAGGAATTTTCATACAATTACAACTAGTAGTTAACTTTGGAATTAAGAAAGCTATAGCTAGAGCCCATATTCAACTTGAAAAATAAAATAAAAAAATCCTCTTAAATTTTATTAGTAAATCATTTGCCCAAATAAGACATCCTTAACCCAACTTTGTTTAAGTTATTAACAACTGCGTTTCTTTATTTATTCTATTGATGAACGATCAATCAAATAACTACATGACTAACTCTTTCAATTTAAAATTAAAAAGAACCCTATGGGGCTATGCAAATAATTCAATTTCAGTCGAGCCCATGTGAGCGTGTGATCAAAAAGCACATGGAAACACAAGAAAATTAAACAAACTTGTAAAGCCATCATAGCACACCAATCAATCCCTCCAACCTAAAAGTGAATCCACCCAAAACCAACTCATAATTTCTCATTCTTTCCCTTCAAACCAACCATGGAAGAAGTATTGAGAACAATTTTCATCTGAATGGATTTCATTCAAAAGTCTTGGTGTTTGTTTAGAAAAAAATTTGTAGAAGTTAGGATATGTTCGTAAAGCATCATTAATAGACTCCAAATTTTCATAAAAGTATCTTCAATTACTCTATTACATAAGCCCTTCCGAATTTTTTTTTTAAAGAAAAATAGATTGTAAATGGTCAATTGATCATTTGCAGATCCCTTAGTAATATTTCATGAAATTAAAGACGGTTAAATAAATTTTATTAAAAAAAATTAAGTTTTATAATTTAAGTCAACATCACGATTGAAAGGCATCCCAAAATTAAGAGTAAATTAAATATCATCGTTTTAGGTGTAGAACTTTGGATCGCACTATAATCGCACAATAGTTAAAGCCCTTTTTATTTGACTTTTAGGCAACTGTGCCACATGTTTAAAAAATGCTTGCAACTGAGTTTTGAGTATATATCTTATGGATAAAAATTGTACCACAGATTACACAGTATTACTGATTAGATTTAATCATTAGATTCGATTAATAACAACTATAAACCTGATTTAACGATTAGATTTAGTTAATCTTACTGCAACTTTAGACTCACAGCTAGATCCATATCTTATTATTATTTTGTATAACCGATTGATAAAAATATAAACTCTATAAATGACTAACTAGTGTTGTTCAATAAACATCCATAAAAAAATGGGAGTCTAAAATCTACACTCTAGCTAGGCACTCAGCAACTTAAATTAATTACAGGGTCGGTGTTAAAGAAAAGAGAAAGTAAAACGTTAGGGCAATAATGAAATTAAACAAATAAATATCTCACCACCAAAAACGAAAGAAAGAAGGGAAAGAAAGAAAGAAAGAAAAAAAAAAAACAGTAGTAGTTAAAGAAGAAGACAGCACGAGCCACGACCCTACAATACACACAAAGCCAGCTGTGAGCCAACCAAGACTCAAAAGCAACATCTCAACGTTCACAAATCACAAAACCTGTTTATATAAACCACCACTCCACTCTCTCTATTCTTGCAATTTCCAAAGAGCTGTATCACTATTATACACACACGCATCAAAGCTTCATTCATTTTCTCTTCACTTTTGCAGTCTTTATTTGAAGCTAGCTAGCCGATTAGTAATTAGCAATGGAGGCAATGAAAGTGAAGTTCTTTGTTGTTGCTTTGATGATGATGGCTCTGATGGCCATTGAGAAGGTGGCAGCTGCTGATGCTGAGGCTCCTGCTCCTGGCCCTTCTTCTGATGCTGCTCTCTTTGTGCCAACTTTCTTTGCTTCATTCATTGCTTTGGCTTTTGGGTTCCTCTTTTGAGCCCTCATTTCTAACTCAGTCCACCCATTTTGGTGGGTTGAGCCCGAGGTTTTCTTTTCTTAATTGATATTATTTATTGAATTTTAGGGCATTTTTAGTTTCAATTTTAATGTTTTAACGTGGGGTTTGTTCTGGGGTGTGACTGGTGGTTGTATTATATCTTGAGTATGACTTGATGTATCTATCTATTCTATTCTATTCTGTATGTATCATTTAATAATTTTTTTTTGTTATTAATATGGTTTAGATTTGATCCATTTATTGTATTCTACTTCTCTCATTTGTATGGAATGAATTTCATTTTTTTTTCACATATGGTTTTATATGTTTATACATTCTCCTTCAATAATGAAATTGGCTTGTTGAATTTCAGTTGTAAAATTGTAATTAATCTTCAAGAGTAGCCAAATAATTTAACCATAAACACAAATGAAAGAAGGGAAAATTGACAACTTTTTATTTGTGGGCATTTGTGGTTGTAAACGATGTGTATGACAACTTTTGGCAGATTTTGATGAAGTTGTTTGATAATCATGGTCATGATCATGGTCATGATCATGATGTTACAGCTTTTAATATTGTGGGGTCTTAAAATTTGATCATAATATTAAGAAGACCAGTGAATTGGAGAAGCTTATTAGTGGTTTGAAGGTCATTTGATGGGGTGAATTTGTGAGTTGCATAAGCTACACATTTATGGCCAGCAATTTGCTTAAGCACAAATGAGTTGTGGTCCACATTTTCCTTTGAATGTAAGGCAACCACAAACATTAGCCAAGCACACATTAAATGGCCCAAATAATGTTGTCCCTAATATGTTTGGTTATTTCTAGGATGAACAATGCAGCGTAATCACAAAACAATCTTCTGCGAAAGTTAGGAGAATTAAGTGGTTGGTGATTTCATACTGTTTCTTTGCTCTTATGAGTCATTAGTAATCTGTGAAATCCTTCATTTTCAAATAAGCAATAATAACAAAAGTAGGTGAAGTAAGGTAGCTTCTAGGCACCTCCGTTTATGTGGTCCAGGCTTGAATAGAGCAAAAGATTAAACCAGTTAATTATGACGTGAACTTGTTAACAAACAGACATGTGAGTGGGTGGGCTCTCATTGAACAACCCTTGTCATTGGGACAGTCGCAATCCCAGTCAATTTCTTTAATTTCTTTAATTTAAGCATTTGCAAACCTCACTGATTATCTCAATCAGCGAACTTCAGAAATTTAAACGCTAATTTTCCTATAGATTCCACCTACTTCGTGTACCAAATCAACGAGGATATGCACGCCTCTTTAATACTTTTCTTTTGTTTGTTTCTACATGAATAATGAGCTAAAGGGAAATAGACACTTGGCATACAACCTACAACTACATCGTGTGCTTTGCACATGGAGTCCAGCAAAGAAATAGCACAAGTACTAAGACAGAAGAGTTGAGTTGGTTAGAACTTAGAATAATGTTTGTTTGTGCTTCAAGTTGCAGCACAAAAATAAGAAACTTTGATCTATTCTGCCAACTTAATTGGAACAAATGACATGGTAAGAGTAGCTGCCATTTCAACCAAAGAAAAAGGTTGCTCGCGCTACACGCATAATAGGAATCGCATTGCAGGAAAATCTCATCTGCCAGCAAGTAATTTACTGGATTATAATCCTACAAATTAAAATAAGAAAAGAAAATTTTAATATGGGTACAGGAGTTTTGTGTTGCAACTTTTATGGTATTACTTCATCCAACAACACGAACAGAAGCCATTTTTAAGACTTGCTTCGGCCGCTTAATATTACAGCATAAGGAGTAATCCACTCAAGCACGCTATGAAAGTCGAAACATCCTCAGCAAAATTTCTGAAAAGGAAAATTTTGAAACATTCTTGCAAGCCATAGAAGCTACAATGAGAAACGAAACAGATGATATAAGGACCTCGAATCTATTAAAATTAGAGCTCCCCTATAAGTTCATTTACATTTTTGTAACCAGCAACAGTTAGCTCTAACTATTTCTTTCCTAGACTACTTTCTTTCGGGAAAATTCTAAAAGATGGTTACCGATCAATAAGCTACTATTAAATACAAAATTACATGTTACATCTAATTGTACATTGAACCATAAAAATGGATCGCATGCAGCACGAGCTAGACTGGGCATATCTTCCATCGAGTAAAGCGGTGAAGAAACAACCAAGTAAAGAGCTTATTTCTCATTATCTTAGGATTGTGGCTTATCTGCCTGCTGAGAGAGCTCTCTGTCAGCAAAATGAAGCAACCTTCTCAGTCTTAATACCATATCACAGTGAAAAGGAAGCGCAGTCCGACGATTCAAGTACGCAGGGCTTGCTGTCATCCATGACAGGGCATGAAGTTCTGCTGCAATAGACTCAAGAATCAAATGGGTTTCAACTTCGAAGTCTTTAGGTTCTGAGCTTGAGGTCCTTCCTCCATGCTTGATAATTACTCTAGTGACTTTATCTTGGCTACTATTATTACCTCCATAATAATCAATTAAATTTACAGAAAGCACAGAAGGCCATTCATCTTTCAACTTGTTTTTGTGGTCTTTTCTCATAGATGGAACAGATTTTGAAACCACAAATCCAGTGGAGAGGGGGATTGCAGAGCCCTTGCTATGAAGGAGATGAGCAAGGGGTGGAGATTCAGCAGTAAGGCAAGTAGGGAGCTGAAGAGGTGCTGGAGGAAGGAAGCGCATGCTTGGTGACGGGATCAAAATATAAGATGCAGGTGTAGCACCAAGAGACTTTACAGGGGTGAATCCTTCCAAGTAGCCTGACAGACCAACACCATTGCCACCCTGGGTTCCTCCTGCACAGTGATACAAGGTATTTTAAAATAGGAATGAGATGGTTTATCATGCACAAAACATTATGAGCTACCATTGTACATGAAGTCCATAAAATTTTGAGGGTCGCCATAATTTAGTAGGTAATTTTATTATTTAACATACATTAGAACCCGTCATTTCTTATTTATGGAAAGACCATCACAATTTAAAGCCCATTCAAGAGGGCAAAACCATCAAAAGAGCATAAAATCTTTTTGATCAACCCCACTGTAGCCAACAGGGATTACCTCATATTTATGGCTCATCGAAGGGCTGACAGTAGGACCAAGGTCAGTGATGTACCGAACATATGGTAAACGTAAATAAATTTAACGAGGATTCAAGATGCAATTATAAGTCAATAGAAATAAAAACTTGATGTGGTGACGGATAAATACAATGGCCAACAAACCACTGCAAGTGTATGAGCTTAAATTTAAATTTCTATAGCCCTTTAATACATAGCTACTTTTTGAGTCAGTAGGACACTGAATACAGTACACTGCATACATCTGGGACAAGGCAAAACCAATTTATTTATTTCTCAGTCAAGCGTTCTGACTTCTGAGGTACCTCATCAACAAGAGTACCCACACAAATAACAGATAATGGAGTTCAACCGGCAGGAAAATGCAAATGATTAAAATGAAGAATTAGAGGAAAGGGAAGACTGAAAACTCACCAGAAGATGGTGAATCTGCTTGATGGACTAGATGCAGAGAATGATCAATTGAAATTGCTACAAAGCTGATGCTCTGTACCCAGTGAAGCAATCCCCTAGAATTGTCAACCATCATATGTCCACCAATAAGCTGCTTTCTTCCAACAGGTTGTCCTAGACCACCTTTCATAAAACCAGAAGCTTTTGAGTGAGGGCTGTACAATGGACTAGGTGAGGACGGTAGTGCTCTCTCTTGAATCAAACTTATCTCCTGCTGCTGCTGCAAGGATGCACCATTAGTACTTGATGGCATCCCATCAGGTACAGATCGACGCAGTTGTAGCGGCCACTGCTTCATCTCGGACCCGCCAACTGAATAAATGGCTTTCTGCCACTCTGTTGAATCATAAGATAGAAACAAAACGATTACAATGTTTATGCTGCAGACCAAACAAAATCTTGGGTGCACTATAGCACAAGGTTGCACATGAAAAAAGGAAAAAGAATAGACAAACAAATAAACTGGCCACAGATATTTCATTACATGACAAATTTTTAACTAGGACAGGTAACCATTTTTCACCACACAATACATGCCAACGGGTTAAAAAATGCTTGAGCAGAGTATATACTTAAAGAAAGAATGACATTGTAGCTTAGAACAATAGTATAACAAGTGATTTTCCCCAGCACTAAAAGTAAAATGAAGACAGATCATAAGATTTTATTAAAGGAGAAAAAGGCAAATACCCAAGTATTCAAGCTCATAGAAACTTCCAATGCGTGTAATCACGAAATCCCTAGGCTTGGCAGCACCAGAATCAGGAGAACAACATGTCTGAAGTATCTGGCAGCCCTGCTGCAAAATTTGCACGAAAAGGCATTGCAAACCCTTTGTGTCCTGACGACTACTGATTCCACCAAAAGGAAATATATGGCTGTCGAGCAATTCTCCCCTTGCATCAGTCCAGATGCATACCAGCCAACGCCAATCCTCTGTCCATCCATAGCAGCAATGCAGACTTGGAACACTCTTGTGATGACCAGATCCAAAGCCATCCTGCTCAGATCTATCTAGTTGAGAGCTTGATCCAGTATCTGCACTTCCTGCTGTACTTCCACTCATCATGAAGCCTCCAGCACTATCATCAGAAGTTGAGTTGCCATTAAATGTAGATGAAACGCCATGATCTAAAGAGCCAGGTTCAGCAAGGACAAAGAGTGGTTCAAACATGAAACGAACTTCGTCTTGAATAAGAAAATCTCCATTTCTGTTTGGATCACAATTTAATCCTCCAGATCTTGTTGCTTGCCAGGAATTATCCCAAGTGCCAGGCCTCAAGCTAGCATCAATTTCACCCTCTCTACTAAGGGAAGGTCCAGTCATTCGAGAACCAACACAGTCCTTCCACATCCCAGGAATAGATGCCATTTGATTCATGACTGAATGAGATCTGCTAGACAGTGAAGATGAGTGCACTACATCGCCAGAAGACCCTCGCGAAATCCGTCGAGCCTTGTTGTATACAGTAAATGCAGTCTCCTTGAGAAGAACAAGTTCATTAATGGCCGGACTTGTAACCCTAAAAATTTCATCTACAGTCAAAATTTGCAATACCAACTTGGGAATACTAAACCCAGAAATCGCTAGAACATTTGATATTGAGGTTTCATCCACTGCTGCTGGGCAGCTTAATGCCTTGCCAACCTGACTATGCAATATAGCTCTCTCTCTATCTGATGAAATAGCAACAGATCCAAGAGAAGCAGAGGATTCAATAACAGTTTGTAGAATTGCGTGAGGCTCTGGGAAGGGGCACACCACATAGATCACCTAAGCATTTTTATAGGAAAAAGAAAATGATAAAACTGATAATGCCAAAGCATGAATGATGCGAAAGCTATGTAATAAATATGTAAAAAATGGTGATGAGCAATAGAGGCACAAGGAAACTGTTCACTTAGAAAGAATCAAACTGTGTTCAACTTTAAGATAAGCAAGTGACTAGATATGAATCAAGTGACTATTGAGTAGGATTACAAATTGTTGATCTTTAACATCCAAAACTGGTATCTTAAGAGCTTTCTACAGAGCATATCAATGCTCCAGCTCTCTATGAATGCGCACCAAAAGCTAACCTTCAGGAAAGAGTTTCCACCATAAAATGATAACCAAAGTTAAGAGTAATAAACGTACTCCATGTAAACAAAAAAGTTTCAGTTCCATCAAGCAAACAGTACAATCAACAGAAATTTTTCACGCATCCAAGACTTTGTGAAATACACCATTGAAACCTGTAAAATACACTGACATATATTTCAAGATATAACAGAAAATATGGTTATAAAACTTCTAC
Organism: Atalantia buxifolia; assembly: GCA_030444775.1. Classification (NCBI taxonomy): domain Eukaryota; kingdom Viridiplantae; phylum Streptophyta; class Magnoliopsida; order Sapindales; family Rutaceae; genus Atalantia; species Atalantia buxifolia. The sequence continues at coordinate 31,649,914 of CM059832.1, read as the reverse complement.
TTACTGTACAAGGACCACTGTTTCCTTCTTTTTGCTGTGTAGATAAGCATGGACCAAGTTTCATGGTTTTGAGAGCCTTAGAGAGAGACTTTAGATAGCTTGTCAAGTCCCAGCCATTGGACAAAGATAGAAAATAATCGCTTATGGATCCCACAAGAGATGCGTTATTGCTTTCAATTTTCATTGATTGAGGGCAATCCAGTAGAACAAAACCAGAAGATGGCGATTTCCCAGAATCTATCTCCATTTGGTTTCCCAAATTCTGAGGTGAATGAGTTCCCAGTTTGCATGTCTCATAAACTAAATGGAGAAAAACACATAGTAGCAGTATTAGCACTTAAGAAGAGTGAAAAGTTTGGGGCACAGAATTGATGGGTGCTGCTACTCTTGAAAGTGTCACGGTAGCCGTAGGAAACTGCAAGTCATCATGTTTTACACCGCTAACATAGAATTCAGAATTGTAAAAGAAAGTGCCAATAAAAGAGTATGTTTTCCCTTAAAGCTAATTACTTTTCAATCAAGAGCTAAGCAAATGCACTTTTGTCGGGAAGAGGATTGAAATATTAGTGTTCACAAATTAAATAATTATGAAAAGATACAAAAATTAGTCAAAATTTCAACACTTGAAACCCTCCAACTCCAATTACAAACTAAGTTGTTACCCTTCCCTCAAATAACAAGGGTTTAAGGAATGTTTTACAACAACAATACACTTCTAGTTGATGCGTCCAAAGTAGGGAAAATAAACCAAAACCTTCTTTCTATTATAGAAATAGAAGAGCAGAAACAAATATTATAGGAATAGAAGAGCACAAACAAAGAACTCCAATCACAGGTGCAATTCAAACAACGGCAACTATAATTTTAAGTACAGAAAAATTTTCACCAACTGACCAGCTCCTAGTTGTTGAAAAAAATCAGCCGCAGCAGAAGTAAGAGGATCAATGTCTGGACATATAACATTATAAGTGATCTGCAAACAATTTAAACATATTACAACAAGGAGACAATTTTTAAAAGATTTGCTCAAATAACAGATATTAGAACTGGATATCACTGTTGTTGCCGCAACTGCTTTTAAGAACTTACAGGTTTTGGTAAAGCATATGGTTCAAGAGGGGCCTTTTCCCAAAACTGTAAAGAGGTTGCTGATGTCTTAAGCCAATCATCCTGGTACCTATTACAAAAACCATTAAATTATGCTTATCTCTGAGAACAGTACTCAAAGGTTGAGGCATGTAGCCGTCTATCATGAGTTATCTAGACACCATAGTAGTTAACCTTTAAGCTACCAGAGGAAGTTAAAGAACACATAGAAATCCTACATCAATCCAATAAATAAGATAATTTATTCACTCCACTAATTATGAAGACTTAAAAGTAGTTGTACAAATTATCAGTTGCGGATGAATTATTCTACACTCCATCGAGAGCAACTTTGGTGGCGCAAAATTATTCCATCTGTGCCTAGGTGAGCCATTGTCATGCTCAGGCTCAACGATCATTAGTTTATCTTTTATTACCATAGTTGCAATTAGCGTACCAAGGTGAAATAATGCGCTCACAAAGTGCCATTTTCATACACAAAAATAGCCAGACTGAGTTTTGGAAAATAATGCTGTCCTGCTATTTGGATAAATAGACAAAGGAGATCTTCAAATGTCAAAATAGCCATATAATCAACTAACCCTCCCCATTCCAGAAAAAATAAATATAAACACAGCGAAGAATGTCATTACATTATCACACTGTTAGCGCCAGCATAGAACTGTCACTTCCTAAGAACTTAGCTTTTTTATTTTATATATCATGCTTTGTTTTCCAGTTTAGTTAAAATTAAACAACCAAGGTACAATTTCCCATTTGGTTGTTCAAATAGCTCAAAAATGTACCAAAAATATCCAATATTGATTAATTATCTGGGAAGGCGGGAAAACAATGAGACTTACTGTACTTCTAAGAATTTTTCCTTGGAGCAGATGCATTGCCACTCCCTAATATATAGAAATTAGTATTATTTGCTCAAAAATTCAATATTCAGACTAAATTGTCTGTATAACCTTTATGCACTCTCATGAACAAGCAGCTCCGCATAGAAACAACATACGTTAAAATATTAAGAGAGTTTTTCAGATGTTGACGAAATATTAATTTAATCAGAACTCCAAGACATACCCAACAAGTATAGCAGGTGAAGGAAGGACATAAAGTGTTGGCTTCAAACGGGCACACAATTGATGATCTGACTCTGAACTGCCAATATCTTGGTTCAATCTCCTTTGGCCTGTCTCATCGAGTTTAGTTCCATCCATAGCAACTGGCATTGTGTCATGGCCAAACTGTTTATTACTCTAAATATTCAAGAATCTAAATGCCCATATTCAAGCAAAGAGATACCTTTAAGGGAAGATGATCCACCGCCAGAAGATTGGGATGGGCTCAGTGCTTCTCCAACAGTAATGGTACTTGAAGAATCTCTGCATTCACTAATAGACTCAGCAGATCCATCCCCTATGGCCCCTGCATCAACTGCTTGACCACGGCCTTTGCACCAATCTGTGACAGACAATGGACCATCCAGACTACCAAATGCAGATTTTAGAGCTGTTCTAATTTCAGATTGCAGCAAACTTATAACCGAGGAAGCATGAATCTGAAAAATAAAGAATTATCTGCATAAGAAACATTATGTGATAAGAAGAACAAACAAACTTAATGAAAAACACTTGTCTATATACAGACAAACACACACAAGCAGATGTGACTATGTGAAGCCTGACTGAATTTAACAAAAAGTAAGAGAGAAACAATGGTGACAAAACTTAACATAATTCATACACGTGCCCCCCCCCCCCCCCCCCCCAAAAAAAAAAAAAACACACCAACGCCAAAGAGGAAAAAAATAAAAAATAAAATAATGGCAGAATTTAGCTTTAGCATAATTCGTACATGTGCCCCTGCGACCCACCAACCCAGGAAAAAAAAAAAGAGAAAGAAAGAACTTACATCAGCGGAAAGTGGATCTACTAACTCCACGCCAGCAATGTCCAGTGAATGACAAGAAGCCAGAGTCCCTCCACAACCTGCATGCACCATGGAAGGCCCACAAGAAAATTCTTGCCGCCAATGTTCTTGTAATGCTAGCCAACCATAAGGACCATCACCACAATCCGCATCCAATGCCACATCAACAAAGGAGGTAGCTTGCTGGACAAGCAATGGCAGACCATCAAGAAGCTCCTGAAGTGGTTGCCTTTGCCCGTAAGAGAGCATACCTTCCTCACTAAATGAACTATGGGGCATGGATGGGCTAACTTCAATACTTGGTGAATTAGTAGGTTTTGAAGCTTTAGCAACTCCAACCGAACGCCACACCCCAACAGGTGCATTCAGGTGTCCGTCTAGTAGTCCTCCATCAAAATCACCAGCTATCCTTACTGGAATAGATTCTTTCTTCTTGAGCTCATATCTTCCAGATGTGCTTTCCGTCATGGAACTCAAGTCACCAGGCAGCTGATTCAAGACCGTGCTGCCAGTGAACCTACTCAAGCTAATAGGTGAGGGATTACTGGAATATAGGAGTACATGACGTATCCTGCACATGGAAGCTTGGAACATAAGACATTCAACTTCAGTCGCAAGCACAGTCTTCTTAGATAAAAAAATATGTTCTACTCCCAATGTGCCCTCAGTCATCTTCCTTGGTAAAGATTTGATAGCATTTGTAGAACTCAAATTAGAGAACGGGGATAGCACCAGCCCATCACTTTTAGCATTGCTATCTTTATGTGTTACTGATTTCCTATCATTTTGCTCTTTAGCGCTCTCCACATGAGAATAATATTTCTTTGAGTGGAGCAAAGCACTTGAGTCATGCTTTCCAGAACAAGCTTTTGAGACAGGCGTGCCATTCTTCTCATCCGATCCATCAAAGCATGGAGAACCAGGAGGGGTTGCACCATATACATAATTATTTGAGCTTGAATTTGAACTCTCCACTCTGTAAGACTTTGGCAGATATGGACTTCTGAAAATCGATGAGGATAACTCACTTGTAGGAGTTTCAACTGCTCCGTATTCTGGAGCAAATGTCATCAGGGCTTCAGCTTTCATTAAATGATCAAACTCACCAGTCGACGATGCTTGACTTTGGTTCGCTTGACCTGATGTCAGAGTACTGTTTGTGACTTCTTGACTTTTGCCCATGCACTCCTCTATGGCCATGGTTGGCAGTGGATTGAAGCTCTCAAATGACGAAAAATTAGGCATAAGCATTTGATCAGAAACATCCATGGCCACAACGGGACTGCTACCCACATCTCCACAATCGGGAGCAGAAAACATGAAGGACTGAGACTCTGCAGTTCCTGGGGGCTTCACAGAGCAAAAAGTCATAATGAGATGCAGTCAAATCTTCACCATGTCAACAGAAAGCAGAACAAAATGTACTAGCTAATGCAGAGAACCAGGCATTAAGACCATGAAAGGCCCACTGACAGCAACTTCTGAAACCTAAAGATGGGAGCCAGAGGGAAATCAAAGGGAGAAAATATCTAAACTTCATTGAAATAGAACTTTTTTTTTGGGCGATACGGATACCGCATTCCAGAGCATGCTGAATATACATATCCCTCTAGAAAATATAACAAATATGAACACACACTCATATCATAAAAATTAGTATCTTCAAAACAATTAAGCAACTTGAAAAGAAATTTCCAATTAGTCTTTTTTGTTCCAACAAAAGAACAGACAATGCATTTCGATCTCACAAAAAACTTGTAAACGATAGTCTAAATAGCCAATTATAGGTCAATTCACTACTATCACTAACGCAGGTACTGCTATGCTTCATATGGTGGCTTTAAGAATTCTGAGATCAGATGTTCAGGCTTTTCATCAAGAAGAAGAGTGCCCAAACATTCCATAAACAAAATACTACCCATTCTCCCACAGGCACCCAGTGCCTAGGATGTATAATGGTGGGTTTGTGCAACAATGATTATGAAGCACCACATCACACAGCATCTTACACTCCCATCCCATAATGTCTGTCTGTTCTAAGAAGTCAAAGTCCATCAACCCTTTTACTTTTCTAAACTATTAGGTATGATTAGAAAAGGAGGGGTTTTTTTTTTTTGGGGGAAGGGGAGAGGGAATTGCCACCAACAACAACTAATTCTTCTTAGAAAATGTCCAGAAAATAGAACTCTCAACAAAGAATAGGCAGTTAAACATTCAAAAAGCATGCAATAGTTTGTGATAGTATATTGGAGAAAAGAGAGAGAGAAAAGAATTACCTCCCCAAAAGGCAAATTTTCATTTTCAAAGAAGTCACCAAAATCTCCAAACTCCGAGAGAAGAGCTTGGATATCCATACCCATGCCTCTGTCATCATCATCATCCCAGTCCCAATGAGATCCAATCTGGTCATTGGCGACTCCAGTAATGGCTGAAGTGTTCTCCACAGAGCCAAAATCCGTAGAAGCATTTGTACCAGTGCCCATTTGACCAAATGATTCGATCATCCCTGTTCGAGGACGCTTAGAACCCTGCAAAGAAGTTACAGCCATTTACATAACTGAATACCTCGAAAAATAGCAAAGAGAGTTCCTTACCCAGAACAGTAATCAATTAGCACTAAGCAAAAGCATGACGGAGGAACTCAGAATATCATCTCAACCAGTTTACAACAACAAGGTCAAATAATACAATGCAACAATAAAATTCTATTCTCTTATGCAACTAAGCAAGTAGCTACAAAGCTGAAAAACTTAAAGATCAAATAATAAAGTGGCTTGCATGTATGGGCGAGAATGCGCCTTTACTAAATACTAACTTCAACAACAGATATAGAATAATCTATTGGAGTAAGTTATCATGAGGTCATTAAATTCTGCATTATGACTACAATGCAGGTAGGCTAAAGCAGAGATGCACAACATAATCTAGCAAAACATGCTAAATGCATGCAAACATGGGTTTGGATACATAAATCTGAAGTCCTGCTGCTAAGACTCACAATCCCATCCCAACTAATGGTACTAGTGTCTTCATCCATAAGCAATACATGAAAACCTAGATGACTAATGTTCTTGATTAATGAAGATAGAATTAGTACCAATTTGGGGCCTTCATTTTCCAGCTGATCATTGGAAGATAAACCAGACTGTCTGCATGTTAAAGAATCTGCGTCTGCTTCAAGGTCACCAGTTCTTGCGTTCATCTGGTAGTCACTATCGCTGGAGCTGCCGCTTACGGAGCTGATGCTGCTATTATTACTATTGCTACTACTGTTATAACCACGTTGAGCATGCATGCCATTGGTTTCAGTCCAAGATCCTTCCAGAGAGTCCATATTACCAAAACTGCAGAAAAGAAAAACAGGAGGTCAAAAATAAATTAAAAAATGCAGGGGCTACCAACAACATCAGTGAAAGAGAGAGATTGTGACAAGCAAAAGATTTAGACTCTGTTATAAGGACAGGGAATCCATTTATGTTGACTGTCTTTGTGTTGTCTGTGTGGGCAACTGTTTCCTTAAGAAAGGTAAATTGTATAAAATAAACGAATGAAGAAAAAGCGATACATCTATGCTGTGAGGCCCACTTGTCTACCCAAGGGGAACACCAAAAACTGTACAAAATCTTCCTATTATATTTACAACGAATGCAAGGCTACCCCTATAAAAGCTAAAAAGCCTAACACAAAAACCCCTTCCAATTTAGATGAAAAAAGTAAGTATCTTGGAACTCTTTAGAGACCGAAGCCCAAAGAGAAGAAAAAATCAAACTCTTTTCCCATAATCCATCAAATATTGTTTGCTCTTTTTTCTCCCTGAAATTTCGAATATTTCTTCGCAAATCAACCAAAGTATAACTGCAACACTGCTTCCCACAGGCTTGAATTACGGTTATTTCAATTGGGATGCATATTTTTCTGATAAACAAACACTATATGAACACCGATAACAAAAATCAAGACACTAACCAATGCATGAGGAAAGATGAACCAGCCATTGATGGCCCTATCCAATTTTGAAGCCAAAATCTGCAAATGCACAAATCTTTGTCAATTAGGCAATAAAGAGCAACATTAGGGGGAAAACAAGGAAAGAAAAGAAAAGAGTTGACATAAAATGCAAATTAATTAGCACAGAATACATCTGTACCTTCTCAAAGAAGATCTGGAGAATGATGTCTGCAAGACCGGGACAAGCACTGCCTCAGCTGGATAAATAAACGTCTTTTCATATGCCGACATGTTATCTGGTGATCCCTTTGGATCACCTCCTCCTACTGATGGAGACTCTGAAACGTTATGCTTGTGTAAATTTCTTAAGGAGTTTGAGTTTATATGTGATGCCTTGTCACTTCCAGACCTAGGACAACCCATGGTAACTTCAACGTAGCAATTTTGCCCATTTAGCTGGCAACCAGAACCTTGAGAAACATGTGGTAGACCTACACATCCATTTGAAGTCCTGAGAAGAATAGAATAGTACAAGAATATGTTAGGGACTTTCAAAAATAAGAAAAAAAAAAAAATACAACGGTGTGAAAGATAAAATTTATAGATTAAAAAGAATAGATATCGTTCACCTAAAATACACTTGCTTAACAAGGTCGGTGGGACAATATCCAGTGAGCCTACCACGCATACCATGAGGAGAAACAATCACTGCAAAAGTCCCAAACGAAATCAGAGGAGATAACTACGCGGTAAAGATTGCTTAATTGGCTTCCTGGAACTATGATTGGGCCTTAACTTGCTCAAAGTCCTCCATTATTGTTTGAAGAATGCTTTTTAACTACTCTATTTACCTCCATGTACTATGAAAACTGCTGCCCAATTTAGGTAAATGAAGACAAAAGGAAGCATCTGGAACTGTGAGTCCCAAAAAGGCATTGAGAACTGAGCTCTATCCCCAGACCAAAACAAAAAAGATCTGAACCTCTCTCTTTGGAAAACAAAAAGTGACAGATTGGTCAACTTTTCTACATACCTTTCCTTCTAATTCAACATTCTTTGTTTCCTTTTTCAAAAAAAAAAAAAAAAACTGCATCCAGCGGGAACCTTTTCATTTCAAGTACAATAAACCCAGCGGAAATGTACACCAACCTGGAAGTCTAAAGCTGGAACTACTACTTGAAGAATGCTTAAAGCCTTTTTCCATGTCACCTCCTGAAAGTGAACGGATATGCCTAGAAATAAACAAGACAATATCAATTTGGCATGCATACAAGGAAAACCAATGCCCATACCAAATTCACCACCGTAAGAACATGACAACTGGGAAAAAAAAAAAATTAAGTATGTGCTTGCACGAACTTTGCAGATACTATAGCATGGACAAAAATTGCTTCTTCAGTAGCAGCAAAGATGAACTCAATTGTCGGATGTCCTTTCCTACAAAAACACCAGCCAAAAATCAGCTAAATAAAAAACTCTGACAAGTTCAGTCAAATTCAACAACCAATTTGATAATCACCTAACTCTAGAAAAATGATTTGGCAAAGAAGAACAGAGAAATAATATAAAAAATAAACATCCACAATCAGAGACAACATTTTTAGGTAACCAAGAAAATGTTTAACATTATGACAACAAATGAATTCCTGTTGGTTCAAAACTTCAAATTCAGGTCTCATGTATAGTTTCATGTTTGAGCATTTCCCTGGCCGCAGTTTCAGAAGCCCTGCTATAACATGCTCTCCCTCAGTGTCAGGTTTGGGCACCATAAATAACAATCCACAGACAAAGATAGGAATCATGGACACCCACATATTGATATTTTGTACAAAATCACACTGATTGAACAATAATAGTTAAAATGACATAAAGTTCATTTATCTATCTGATAAGTGTATCCTATTTTTCAGAGAAGGAAAACTAGCTATTTCCAGAAACAGAGAACATTTAATGCTTAATTCCTTTAAATTACCATCCAAGACACTAAGCAGACGGTAGCCAACAGGTAGCAACTAACTACTGAAAAATGAAAATAGAAAGAGATCAATACTTGCTAAAGAATGGCAACAAATTCAAAATTATTTATTCTCAAAATGACATCCCAGAGCCCACAAAAAAAAAAAATTGACATCCCAGAGAGAAAATATCACCACATGAGGTAGAGTAAAAACGGAAATTATGAAATAAAAATTCGCAAATCCTTCAGTGGTTTAACAATTCAGGTGCAGCTTAGTTGTGAATAGATTGGGTACATCTAGCTTCTGGAAATTGGTTAGAATAAAATGCTAATGACAGAGAAAACCTAGTCAACACAAAACCAATGAATTATTGAAATCAAGTTATCATTATAACAATTATAACGATGACCATCATTTTAGCCACTCAATTCTACTTGAACCATTGATACTACTACCAATCAACAAACAATTTGAGGGAAAAAAAAAACCTGAAAGATTCTTCGCTTTGGGATGGCTGATACTTCGAAAATACGTCACCAAATCTCAAGTAGGAAAGTCCAATAAATGCTCTGTAGATTCCAATATAGCAGGTCAAGATATAAACATGTTCATATTACTTTCAGGGTCTAGGAAATAATTGAAAACAAACCTTTCTATGCAGTTCCTCAAAGCCTGAGAGAGGGCAGCCGCAACCTCTTCTGAGTCCCCAGGAGCAACCCAAAGTCCGGAAGCAACAACTGCAGAAAACAAATGGAGGATTGTAAAATAATATCTACCATAATCATACACAATCAATAAAGATTCTATAAAGCTATATTAAAGCAATATAATAATTTAAATAAACCGATGACTACTCATTACCCACCAAACAAAAGAACAAATAAAATTATTGAAAAAGGCATTAGGACACCAATAAATACCCAAAAGCACTTGATACCTCTTAATCTAGATACAGCAGCTTGAGCGGTCTCAGCAACAGATGAATGACGCCCCGGAAGAAAAAGCCAGAGCTTTATTTTCTCATCTGTGATGCAGTTACAAAATAAAAACGGTCATATATAATGTCAACAAGTGCACGGCAGCCCTTTTTCTTCCAAAGTACATAACCGAAGATGGTGATTCTCAATTGTGCCAAGACTTTCTTTTTTTCCGCCCAAGCAACATTAAAGAAAAAGCACATATTTGACAATTTGCATTTCTTACCAGGATTGTGCAAACCTTGCGATGGATCCCAAGGTCCAACAAAGGAATTTGTCCATGTGCTGAGAAATCCCTCCTTTTGCAATTGCAGATGAGAAGAAAGTACCGGAAATGTAGCGGCATCTTTCTGGTCCACTTTTACACTATTGCACCTCGAAAGATATTATATTTTAGGAGTGCTTTAAACAAGTATTGAAGCTACATTCTTATCATTCACATTCACTTGTATTTGATATAAATCTACGATATAAATCACTCCAGGTACCAACCTTTTATCAGGCAAAGCATTCAGATCGGATTCGTTGGGGAGAAACTGGAACCATGACACATGATGAAGACCTCCCTGTGGAATGGCCAATGTAACAACATCTTAGAGCAAAGTACATATTCAAAGCTGAAAGGACTAGATGATAATGAATTACGGCTCTAACTACAATAATGACAAAAATAAGGTCAAAAAAGGAAAAAAAAAAGCTATGTGATAAATAAAGGCTAACCCCAATATTACATCGCACTTTCAAGATTTCCTTATTAATCACAGAGAAGGTCTAGTTCTCCAACTCGTCAAACAGCTTATAGAGCATCGGATTACCAAAAAATTGTTCTCTGATTTTAATAATAAAATGCCTACATAAGGACAATGCTTACACGTGTGGTACTGGGAGACATTTTCTCATTTGATTTTTATTTTAAATCCAATAGTTTTCATTGGCTACAAAGTAAATCTATAGGCCAGAGAAGGATTCTGTGAATGAAGCAAGCTCAGTTTCAGGTAAAACCAATGAAGTTCACCAGAAAACAGCAAATATCTAGTCAGAAACATTATGGTATAACCAATGAACATGCAATATCCTAAAATCTGTCTTTTCCAAGCAAAGATCACATCCCACATAGGAAAAGAAACGTAAAAGATAGATGATAACACGCATAGTTTTTTTCCTAAACATGTGTTAATGTATGTGTATATATGGATGTATGAGTGTGTGCGAATGTGTGTGTGCGTGTGCGTACTGAATGCCTGAATTGCAGGCACATGCAATCCCTCACGTGTGCCTGGAAATTATGGGGTCAGGTGGCTCCAAAAAATTGATGATAGCATTACTTCATAAGACGCCTCGATGGAGATTGAAGAGTCACTCATCCCAGGCCCTTAAAATTAACAATATCTCAAGCCTTCCTAAATAGACCTAGATTGTGTTTTGCAAACATTAGAAATGACACTAATGGGCCTTTAATCCCAAAATCCAACAGAGCCAAAACCAATCACCCACTTCTTAATAAAATCACTATATTAACAAGCGGGTCTAGATGCAGCAGTCAAATTTTGCAAAATGGCTTCGTCCAGAAGTAGCAAACAGAATCTCCCAACAACCAACTAGAAAGTCTCAACCTCCAATTAAATAATACAATTTACATGACAGTTAGTATCTTCTCCTATTTATAGACAACCATAATACCTCCAATGTAATAATTCAGGAAAACTTATAACCTTATCAAAACTCACATTCAAAAGCCAATTGCATGGTAAGATTTCCAAAACAATCTCAGATTCAAACACACTAACTCTCACCCAGAGAAAGAAGGAATATTCTTCAATGCAATTAGTTTCCAAACAAACAACAGTATCACTGTGATAAACTACCGAGAACATGATATGATAAGACTGAACTAAACAACCATAACTCGCTTTAGTACCAGCCAGTGACACGCCAAACAAGTCTAAGTTTTACATTCCTCATCTCACATTAAGCGCTATCATTCAATGCTACAAGCGCCGAATTTCACATCATAAAGTACAACATAACATATTAAAAACGACCGTTATCCACTTGACCTACGCATAATTCAGACTCACAACCTAGGATTTTAACCATTATCAACAGTTACTAGGATTAAACGGAATCATATCCCAAGAGCTACCCATACATACACACTCATATAGGCAATAAAGAGCTACTCATACACACGCATATAGACAATAAACAACATGGTGAATTAACAGAGCGACCAAAATTCAACAAAAAAAGTAAAGAAACATACAATTCTAAACACATTGGTCCACATCACTTATAATTCAGCTAAATCTCTCCTTCTTGACAAAACCTTCTGAACCTCCAAAGCCTTTCTCAAATCATACCTTCGCCTGCAAACAAACAGTTCACACAAATGTAACAACAACTAAACCCACAAAACTCAAAATAGTATAATTCAATTGTCCGGCAGCTGCACATACGATAAAACATAATCTCAACTTCGAAAATCTAGAATGACACAGAAGATTTGATCCGAAACCCTAATTGACCGTTAAGTAGCTGCGGATGGAAAATTTTGCAAGAAAATAGAATTGGATGGATATATTGGTGTCCTCGCAAATTTTCGGACGGTTTCCGGGAAACAAACGGAAAATGAGTAAAGACAATGAGAGAGACGATTACCTTTAGCAAGTGGCGAATTGGAATCGGGAATGGGGAATCGGGTCAAGTAGTTGCTTAGTTCACACGAGTTTCTTCAGAGTGTTCGATATTTTATTCTTTTTTTTTTCTGTAATTACTTAATTGAATCGTCAACAGACAGAGCCTGGGACCGACTTGTAATGCTAACCCGAACACAGATCCAAACCCGAAATAAAAATCGCGTTTGGATTATCCACTGGGTGCGACAACTTTTACTCTCTTAAATAAAAATAAAGATTATTTATAAAAAGTGGATCCTTGACCGGTGACCAACAGCAAACTCTTTATACAATAAAAATCGCCTGCTGTATTATCGCAGTTAAAATGTTGAATGCATTTGAGAGAAAATATTAATGTTTTGTTTATAAAGTTGATTTACAAACTTCTTATTTCAAGTAATGTGTCATTAACTATTAACTTTGGATGTTAGCAATTATCAATATTCGTTAATCATTAACGTCATGCTTTAGATAATAGATTAACACGGTACAATAGTTACTGAGTTTTACTACTGTTTACAAACCCAAAAGAAAAATGTTAGAATATTTAAGAAAGAAAAGAAAAGAAAGGAAAAGAAATGAAACTTTAACAGGCGGATATGAGCACGAATCGGACAGGTCACACGACGCCGTTAAAGCCATCGTCAACCTCTGTTTATGCCCTGCATAAACCACAAACGTCCGTATAGATAAAACAACAACTAAAGAATTATACAAAAAAGAAAATGCGAGCTGTTGAAGTGAGCAAGAGATTATCTCGTGCTCTCTTCTCTTTCTCTTCTTATTCGCGTTCATTACCGAACTTTCTACCGTCGCCAGACTGTCACCCCAGCAGTGGCGACCGCGACACGTGTCTGCTACGCTTTCCGTGGTCCGCCACTCAACAGCGTGGCGTCAAAGTTAACGCTTCTCATGTAATATTTTTTGTTAAATAAATTTTAAAATTTATTGTTTTTATTTTGAGAGTTACCGCTTTCACATTAATTGATTGATCTAAGTATTCGTGCAGGTTAGGCCTGGAAATGTTATTGAAAAATCAGGTTAGTTCTTAACCAGTGCAGTGATGGTGAGTTTGGAAGTGCTTTAATGAAAAGCGCTCTCTTTAAGTAATAGCTTTTTAAATTTTTCTTTCTTTTCTTCTCTGCATAAGCAATCCAAATTCCAAGGAGTGTTTTTTCGCAAAATCAACTATTGAATTTTGAACTTTGGGAGTGTTTTTGGCACCAATGAAATACCTTCTAAAAGGCCAAAGGTGCCTTGGTGTTTATTTTGAATTGCTCGGTTGGGATCAAAAAGCATTTGGGAAGCTTTCTGGAGAAGCACTTGATTCACTTTGTTCTTTTATGAATAAAGCTTTTGAAGTATTTTTTTCGAAGAAGCAATTGCTATATGCTTTCCCAAAATGCCTTTCTTGTGATTTTACAGAAGGTGCTTTTATTTATAAGTATATTTATCAAAAACACTTACAAACACACCCAAAGCATTTTGTTGGAAAGCAGTTAGTTCTTTCCTTATCTTACAGAAGTACCGCAATTGATTCTTGAAAAATATATAGAAGTGCCTATTTATTAATTAATTGAAAGTGCTGTCAAAAGCTTTCCCAGTTTCAGCATAAGTGAATTAGTTTTACCAATTTGAATTTGGTTTACTGTGATCCACTATGTATTGACAAAGTTGCCTTTGGTCTATAATTTTGGTGGATGGCACTCGCTACAGGAAAGATGTACCAGGTATCTTTTCTGTGTGCGCTTCTCATAAATTTTCTCCAATCGTGCTCGTGAAATTTAGTTTTCTAATGTCGTATGTTGCTTTGGTAACTTGGTTTTAGGTCATAGATGCTGAGCATAAGCAGCGAGGAAGAGGAGGGGCCATGATGCAGGTTTTTTCTAACTCATGTCCATCCAGATTTGAGGGGATATGTATTAGAAATCCAAATATGCATGATATATCTATTCTCCATTGTTTGCTTGACTTATTTTATTTATTATTTTCAATTCGAACCTTAACATTCCCCTTCCTTCTTTTACCACTGTAGATGGAGCTTCGTGATATTGACACTGGGAACAAAGTAAGCTTACGGTTTGGTACAGAGGAGGCTGTTGAAAGTATGTATCTTAACTTGTCATTTATTTCCCATTTTGCTGACTCAAGTCTATGTTAGTTGTTCCATTTCTGATTGTTTATTTGTTGTTGTTTGTTGGTTCGTGTGGCCGTTAAATAATATGAGTTTTTTGAGGAGGACTTCTTCAGGCATCTAACTCAATAAATTCTAACTACTATTTGCTGGTTCTATAAATATGTTGGCAGTTGCATGATCGAATGTTTTCATATTGGTTCTTGTTTGCCTTTGTGTAATCGAAGTTTATTCAAAAGGATGTAGATTTTGCACTTTAGTTAAGTTTGCTTGGTGTTGGATGATTAGTTTTGTTGCTAAAGCAACGACTCAATTTTTGGGTAAATATTTACATGAGTGGGTGGTGGTGTGGATATAATTGATTTGATGTAGTTGTGCAAGGCTGTTAAGCTGCTGTCCTGAATCTCTTTTCAAAATCAATTACTAGATCCTTTTTCCCTCCTGTAATAGCAAATGCAACACAACTTCCCCTCTATGTTGATATTGCTGAAAAGACATCAAGTTAGACTGAGGCTGGCCACTGAATCTGGAATATTTATTTATTTATTTTTCCCTCTTCTTGAACTCCTTTAAACGGGCCTTATTGTTTTTAAGTCTTCGTTTTGCACTGAAGTATGATTGGAAGCTCCAAACCTTAGCGGAAATGTGAAATTCTCTCTTAATTTTAATGGGTTTCCAGGGACACCAGTAGCAGATAAGAACTATATATGTATCCAGGCCCTTGTTCACCTAGTTAAAAATGGAACCATTATACTCAATAGAAACCATTCTTTTTTTGAGTAGTTCTATGTTAAATAGTAAATACAGATTTGTCTTAGCTTGGTTTGTCTATTTGTATCCTGTGGCATAAGTAGCTTCTATTGGGTTAGGTAACTAGCAATTTCACTCATTGGCAATCATATAGAGCTACCAACTTTAAACAATTTAGACTCTAGTCCTGTTTCCTCAAAGGAGTTGTGAATTCTTTTTGTTTATTAATGCTATCTATTTTGCTGCAGGGGTATTTGTTGAGGACAAATCTTTCACATGTTTATATACAGAAAATGATACTGCTTTTGTGATTGAGTGAGTTTCTTTTCACCCCTTCCGTGCTGGATCCTGATTTGTTAAAATACATTGCTGCAATCAGATAAGTTTTGTGTGTGTGTGTGTGTGTATGTATTTTATATATATGTATAACAGACACATTGGTGTTATTTTTTTGTGATGCTTTCTAGGTCTGAAACATTTGAGCAACTGGAAGTGCCTCTGGACGTGTTTGGCAAGGCTGGTGCATACCTTAAAGGTTGATGCATATAAGACTCAGCATTATGCAGCTGTGCTCTGTTTAATGTTAATTATGCTGTGATGTGAAAATTTTCCAGATTTGTATATAAAGATATGCGTGCACATACGTCACTTCAAGAACACCCCTTCCCCAATGACACTCTCTATTTCCTAGTAAGCAACTGATGATATAAAGTTATTTTCAGAAATAATTACTCCAGGTTAATGGATGGTTCTTCACTCAAGTTTTGTCACTGGTGCCACTACTAATTACCCACATGCACTACCAGATCATCACCATCAACAGCCCTGTTATTGCCATCCTCATCATTTCACCCATGCCCATCCTAATTGATCCTCCTG
Organism: Atalantia buxifolia; assembly: GCA_030444775.1. Taxonomy (NCBI): domain Eukaryota; kingdom Viridiplantae; phylum Streptophyta; class Magnoliopsida; order Sapindales; family Rutaceae; genus Atalantia; species Atalantia buxifolia. The sequence goes on along the minus strand of CM059832.1, from coordinate 31,633,569 downwards.
CCACATCTGCCACCATCCTATAATAATGTTGTTACCTATGAAATGCATAAGCACTGGTTAGCCGAAGCTATCATCCTCAAGTTCCTTAGCTTTCTGCTAGTGATTCTGGGTTTGAATTTTAAAACCAGCCAGTTCATTTGTGGAAGTGATTCTTGGCTTCCAGTTCCAGTAGGTCCGGCAAGGGGGCAGGCTCCGGCTCAGGGACCGGAGGTTGGTTCTACATGAAGGTTCATGTGGGTAGCCACTCTGGAAAAGCAATGCATTTCCTTTCTTTTCTATAAAAAATCATGAATTCCTTTAAAGCTTTTTCATCTCTCTCTCTAATTTATATTATATCGATTGGAAGTTCAATTTCTCCAATCAAGAGTCACTCTCAAGATAATTTTTCGTCATTCAATTAGTCCTACATTTTGATGGTTGTTCTTTTTATTTTGTGGTAATAGGGCTTCTTGTCACTGCTTCTCGTATAAGTATTTTGTTTAGTTCTTTTGCTGATTGGTAGCTCTCTTTGCTATTATTAAGCATCAACTGACATATTTAGTTGTGATTTTTCGTTGTGAGCAGAAGGAATGAAAGTTTGGTTGCAGTTATATGATGGAAGAGCTTTGTCTGGATCCATTCCCAAACGTGTTGCATGCACTATTAAAGAAATACACGCTTCTACAAAGGGGCCTACAGTCACACCTCGGTATGTAATGGCTGAACTATAAAATTTGAGCTCTGACAAAAGCATTTTGCATGCTCCATTGTCTTTGTGTGCTCGTAAACTTACTGGTTTCTTCTAATGCAGATATCAAAGGGCTCTATTAGACAATGGTGTCACTGTTATGGTAAGTGAAAGATGTAAATTTTGATGCTTTACTCTGTTCAATCACTTGACTAAATTAATTTGTTTGGTAGCTTATATATTTCTTTCCTCCCTATTTTCGTTCTTTTTCTTTTTCATTACATGCTTGGAGTACCTTATGATCCAACTCAAGGATTCTTGTATAATTTCAGTCTCTGGTTATGTTCTGTTAACTTTAATTAGATGATACAATATAGGAACTTTTAGAGATATCCGAGGATTATCTCTCTAAGAGCTGGAAAGAAAAGTTGTTCTTTATAGATGATGCATTTGCATTCTAACTGTTGCAGATTCGTGCCGCCAAAAATTCTAGTATTGACTGTCAATGCTCTGATTATGATATATTCTGTCTGTTTACCGTAACCTTAAAAATATGGTGGAATACTGAATATCGTGAGCACTTGTATCATGGGCGCAAAGAATGTGAAATGTTTATATTTATTTTTGAAGGTACGATAAGATCATCATAGCAATTAGCCAATATGAATTTGCCACTAAGGATCCCAGGAGCCCATAGCTGCTGTCAGAAAGTTATGGGGAATGGGTATGCTGATTGAGATGTTATGCTGAAAATAGAAAAATAAGTAAAGGTAGAAAGAATAGGAGCAGGGGAAAGAAAATGGAAGAAACTAGGGAGAAACATGAGATACATCGTCATTGGCAAAGTCCTAAAGAATACAAGTAACTCGAGCTCTACTTCTAGAAGAATTGAAACTTACTCCTAACAAGTAACCTAAGTCTTTACTCAGAAGTTATTATTATAATTAGGATAGACTATAGCCTCTCAGATTTGGTTATTTACACCTTGACCCCCTAAGTGTAACCTTGCAAAGTTAGGTGTATTTTTTCATACTGTTAAGACTTCAGTACTCCACACCTGGTAGGATTGTCTATATTTCCAATCTGAACTTCTATTGGGTTTCTGCTTAAAAAAATGGGGTTTTGGTTTGTTTTGACAATTATGTTTGTTAAGTTTGCAGCATATTCTGGCTGCCATGCCTTTTTAACAAAGAATTAATGTTAAAACTATGCGATTCTAACAGCTCTTTGTGTCCTCACAACATGATTACCCCAGGTACCCTCTTATCTTGAAATTGGTGAAGAAATATTTATCAATCCTCAGGATGACTCCTATATTGGCAGGTGAATTTTGACGCGTTATTTCTGTTTTGCAATGCTAACTTATCTTCTCCGCATCTTCTATTTTTAATACTTATCTGCTAATGGCATGTCACTGCGTCAGTAACATGTATATACTAGGAATACTTCATTGCACTTCACACCTTGGTATCTGTATTAGTTTCCTTGGTAACGACCAGCAATGAAACATGAAAAAGGGATGAAATATACTTGCTGTTGTAATAGCAACTATTATTTTCTGCTACATGACTGGCGTGCTTTCTATTCTACCAGGCAATACCTTTAAGATTTCTACTGTTATGCTAGAAGTAATATTAGTAATGGTGTTATCATTTTCCTTTTTTCATCTTGCTGTTGTTGAATGACAGCATTTGAAAATTGGCTGCTTTTCTAATATGTTTTCAATGATTTCATCTCTTGTTCTCAGGGCAAAATAAACCTGTGCGTCGTTTACTACATATATATATATATATATATATATATATATTTTTTTTTTTTTCCCAAAGGAGATGTTGAAAGCCATTTGTGTGCCATACCTTGGCATTAGACTAACGACAGTGTACTCAGAAAAGTAGAACACTGGATATTTTATTTGTTTCTCCTCTGCAGTTGAGGGAATGAAATAAAATTTTGTAGAGCAGGGGTATATTTCTCCATATTTACTTTCTATTAATCACTGCTGCTGCTTTGAGTGATATCACAGAGAATGAATAAGAATAAGAGTAAACAATAATTTTTTTTCCCTCTCCGCTTTGATGTGGTGGTACTTGTGAATTTAAGTCGTGCAAGCAGCACCAATACTGGTGTAACTATTTTTTCTAGGCAAAATATGGGACACATGTAACTAACAATTTTTGTTATAATTTTTACCATTTTGTTGTCCCAATCTCATATTGGTGAAAATCTGAACAGCTACAAAAATAATTCAATGGCTGATAATACTAGTAGATGAACCACAAATTCAAGATAATCGACATTTTCTGTACAATATCTTTTAAGGTTGAAGTGAAATGAAACGTGTACCTCAAATGGTCTTTTCATCAGAAAAATCTGCCGTCCCTATATATAGATCTTTCCTTTATCCCAAAACAAAAAAAAAAAAAAAATCCTCGTTCAGTATGTTAAAACAATATTGAACTTTTTAAAGGCAAATGGATGAACCAACAGGTGGTCAAGAAGATCCTAAAGGGAATCTCAATCAACTAAGATTTTGAAACATCTATAGTGAATCTCAATCGACTAAAGATTTTGAAACATCAAAATCAAAACAAAAATATTGAAAATGTGTAATATGATTATATAAAACATTCATTCCAGTCGATAAAGCAATAGCGGTAAGGAACATTTCCTACACAGGATCAACAGATGCCAAAAATGGGCTCAATGCAAAGTACCTGTTTATAGAGTACAAATTTTATTTCGTTTCGACATTTTTTGCTCGCAGTTTTTCCAAGAGAAGCTCTCTCTCGTATTCAAAATGGTTGTCAAAAGTATCCTACTTTAGTCACACCCAAAAAGATAATCAATCAGGCATGATGGTTCTTGAAGGTCCTACATCAATTGTGATTGTAAAGAATTCCAAACAAATGGTTTGATTTCTCAAGGTCTGAAGTGCAAACACCGCCTGAAATACAAACAAAATGCCAATTTATTTAATGCTCATTTCCAACCGAATTCTCCATTCATGTCAAAGACTACAACCCCACTTTCTTCTCAAGCTTTTGGATCTGGTTGAGGAATATCCAAGTCATCTGCAAGACCAAGCATCCATTGATCAATAAACATGAGACATCATATCTCACTTAAAATTTAGTTGTCGATGCAAGGATATTGATATTAATCGAGGTCAAGTGCACAAGTGATAAAGAATGACAGAAGAGAGAAAGAGAGATTACCATGACATGAGGAGCAATCCGAACACAGTACACAGGGAAACCAGTGTAAAATTTGAATGGTCCACCAGCCTTGAGGGTTTTCAAGGCACAGTCCATAGAGCCTGTGTACGGATACTTTCCTTGAGCATCTGGTTGCATTTTCTGAATTTGTGTTTTGACATAATCAAAGGGTAAACTGCAAGCTGAAGCAAAGAACCCTGACACTGTACTCGCCCCTGAGAACAAAGAGGAAAAAGCAAGATATTAGCTACACGCAACATGAATCTTCCTTAGGATCAAAGGAAAAACATCAAAACACTTAGAACCGGCACACTACAACTTGTGCCCCTGCTTGAAAACTCAAAGGACCGCACATCCTTGATCAGATGTCTCATGATAAAGCACAACTGGTTTATAACAATCACGATAAAAGGATATAAGGGAAACCACAATTCAATTTCGCATGTAGAACTCTATTTAGGATGTTTCTCATACTTCTGACAATTGATTTACTAAAGGACCCAACTTATGACTATATTACCAACCAAAGAAGAAATATAACCAGAACCAACATCAATCACGAAAGAAAGATGAGTAAAAAGTAATCGATGATAGTCATAGTAATTGATGATAGTCATTCACATAATGTTCCAGATAAAACTAGCTTCCAAACCGATTAGATTTATAATATCAACAAATCTAGGCAGTTAACCCAAAGTAATTGACTTGTTTATCCCTGAACTAAAATAACTACCACAGTATCAAACCACCAAAGCAAGGGCATAAAAGATGAGACCAATTAAAACGAATTGCAAACTAATGATTAGTACTTGAAATGAAGAATGGGAGAATATCTTAAGAATTTGTTCAGTAAGACAAACAAAGGAAAAGATGGAAATGCAAAAACTCCATTCTCAGATATCAAAAATGTCATCTCATTAGCCAAAAAGGTCATGTGTATGGCATCCAGACAAATCCAAATGTCCATTGAGAGGTTGGGAAAGAGAGGCATCATGTGGCCATGAATAATAAAAGCTGAAAAGAGATCTCTAAACTAACTCCACAGTTCTAATGGAAATAAGAATTCAACACATTCGCAGTTTTGAATCCAGCACATATTTTAACACTTTGCAAGATCTAATACTCATTATCCTTACTAAAAGAAAATGATAAGTAACTTATATCGAGGGCAGAGTGTAAAATTCGATCAGAAGAGACGTGCTTAATCTGGATGAAACAAATGACAAATTCCATTTACATGAAACAATATTCATAATTTCTGTCGAAGCCTTTCAAACCTGTCTATTGCTTATGACCAACCATTGAAAACCAATTTTTTTTTAACCCACTTGCCTATCTCAGATAATGGAAAAATAATTGAGAAGAAACTTTAGGCAAAGATAACACACTGATTGCAGAGAATACTTGCCTATTACTGTAGGAAGTTCAGACAAGCCACACGCATCTCTGAAAAACTCAACACTTTGATCGTAGGAGGCAAGCATGCCCATGTTCAATGCCATAGCTCTCACAACAGTAGGACCTGCACCTTTCCAAAGTGCTAGGACCCCTTCATCAGCAACAATACGATAAAGAGCTTGGAAGGCATTAGTGTAATTGCGGCGTTGAGCAGCAGGTAGTGTGGCATCAGCCTGCATACGGATAAGTGCCAAATCTGCTGGATTACCAACAGAAGCTCCAATAGCACCAGCAGTTAGCCCACACAAGGCTTTCTGATACAATGGAAGAGGCTTCCCGTCATTGGCTTCAATTGCTTTGTTTGTCAAGATCCTAGAAAAAAGAGAGATGAAAATCCAATAAACAGCAAATAACTATTTATTTAAGAAAAAGAAAAAAAAAATCCTTGTCTCATTCTTTTTTTTTTGTGTTGGGGGGGGGGGGGGATGGGGATTTGTAAAACACAAATGAAAAGAAAAACTCACCTAAATGATCCAAGACGAGCAGTGGTATATGTAGCTTGCCTGAGCAGTCCAGCAGATAAACCCTGCTCAATATAAAATAGTTTAAACTAACCTAAAGTAAGAAATCTTTTTTGGTCTAACTGGCAATGTAAGACCACAATTTTGAATTTTGAATTTTGAATTTTGAAAACATGACAGTACACATTTAGGTTAAAGTCCACAGAAATGGGAGATTGGCAGTTTCTTAGTCTATCCCGTTCATATCACAAAAGCTAACAAAACCAAACAATGATCCATACAAACCTTGTAAAAGGCACCAACACCCTCATTCTTAAGCATATTCTTTGTCACGGTACCGGCGGATCCCTGGCCCAGCTGAATCCTCACCTGCCAAGAACAGAAAACAACCAAACAAATGGCATCAAACATAAAATTGAAACATCAAAGAACGAAAATCCCGCAAATCAAAACAACATAACCTTCCTAAAATACCCATCGAATCACAGATCTAAAACACATCGAAACTCAAAAGAACCCACTTGCAGCACCCAAAAAAAAAAAAAGAAAAGGAAAATCAAAACTTTAACACGCTCAACAAATAAGAGTCCAATCTTTCACCCATACAACACCATAAAAACACAAACCCACATCCGCTTTCGAGTAAATTTGTATTACCTTGATCATATCGACGGGCTGAATGACACAGGTGGCAAGCATACCAGAGGCACCACCATTGACAAAAGGCTTAACGGCGGGCCACACACCAGCTGATTTTGGCTTCTTCTCCTCTCCCATTTTTCGTTTTGGATCCAAGAAAGCCGAGGCTGGCTAGAGAGAGAGAGAGAGAGAGAGAGAGAGAGAACTGAGAAGGAAGAAGATTGAATAAAGAGGGAGAAAGTGCGGTGTAAGGAGTCCTTATATTAAGAAGGTAAGCGAAAGCACCAAACCGAATACAAACCCTCCGAGGCTCCAACCAAAATTACTTATAATACTACTTTAATTTATTTTTTTTTTCCTCTGTTTTTCTTTTTTCTAAAAATCAATTGTTTTGTTGCGCAGAATTTCATTTTACATATTTTTCTATTTTGGTTTCACTATGCCTACCTTGCACTTTATTAACATGAATATTTTATATTTTTAATAAGTTTAAAATAGCATTGATATGAACGAAAGGAAATTTGAGCGTAGGTCTTGAAGAAGTTATTAATTTTTTAAAAATATATATATGACTATATAAAGAGAATGATGGTTAGTACACATTATGATTAATTAATGCACCCTCAATACGTTGTCTTTAATTTTTATTTTTCTTTTTTTTGGTATTCTTCTTTTTGTTGGAGAGAACTCTATCCTTTAATTCATTATGGTTGGTGGACCCTCAATTCTTACATTTAAAAGTATAAACATGTACAATGTACACCGCTTAATCATTTTAAATTGTTAATAGCAAATTACTGAAATTAGAGGAGTATTTGACTTGGATTCAGCGGACCCTACCATTTTTTATATGTTCATAAAATATTTAATTTCGAGGATCTGAGTTTCACGAAAATGTCAAACTAACTATGTGTGAGAGGAGCACATATAATATAATTGAGAAATAAAATTAATTTGACAAGTCACTTTTTAACGTCCTCAACGTTGAATAGTTTAAAAAGTGTTGGCCATGTATAAGATGAATGATCATGTAATAAAATTTTGATTCATAGAAAATCATACAGATGTAAGTCTATTCGATCTAAATCATTGTCTGTAAAGACTATATTTTCACACTTTGACTTGAATTATATTATTCGTATGATTTCGGAATAGTTTATTGCATTTGTTCAAGATCCATAAATTTCACGAGTTAAACATTATTTTTTAAAAAAAAACAAAAATTATTACAAATAATTGGTTTTTTTTTTTAGATAAAATATTTGTTTTTTCATCCAAACTGGCTTGTTGTTCGTTTCTTTAAAATGGGAGTTGAACAAGTGTCAAAAAAGTGCATCAAATTTGACCTCACCACGCTCTGGGTAAAGATTGATAGGATAGCGAACGCTTTGCTCTTCCGATACAAAAAGTGAGTATAATGCGATTTAATAAACAAATAGGTAAAATTCTACACAAGGGCATTTTTCTGATTTTACTTTTTGTCTAACAACCAAGGCGACGCAGAAAAAAAAAAGTTAAAAGCCCGGTTGTTTTTTTTTTTTTATATTAGTTACGCACTACATTATATTATTATTTATAATAAAAAATTTATATAATTAAAATTTATATAATTATATTAAATTTTATAAAATATATTCTCAGATAAATAATTTTCATAAAATTCTTTATTTATATTTTATAAAAAAAAATAAATTATAAATATTTAACTCTCACAATATTTTTATAAAAGCTTAAACCGCTCCCCCAACCATTCTGGCCAAGAGCTTAATGGCGTTAAAAGCCCCATTGTTTGTGGTGATGTTGAGAATTCATTATTTAAAAAAATATTTATCAAAATCCAAAATGGACGATAAAATTCATGGAAATTAAAATAAATGGCTTTACAAGTAGAGAAAGGAACTTATGAGGGTAATTTGGTGAAACAAAATTTTGGGAACATTAATGTTGCCCCGATCCCGGAGGAACACAGCGTCTATCAACAGACTCTGAAATCACGAAAGTACGAATACGTCCTTCTAGCTTTCCCGAAATTACATGGGCATGACATCCCTCTTGAAATTGTCGCCGGGTCTTCTCATAATCAAACTATCAAAGGGCAGGTTATGATTGGTTGGGTTTACTGATTTGCTTTCATTATAGATAAAATATTTATGGGCTTAGTTATGTTGGAGTTATTTTAAGGTATAATATTTTTTTATAACCATACGATAAAAGTTATAATGAGTTTTTTATATTTTATCACTTTACATACGTGATTGAGATTTGTGCTCCACCGTAAATCTACTCTAACATAACCATAGTCAATATTTATTTAAATAATTTTAGTAAAAAAATGTTCCAAAATATAAATAACTCCATCAACTTTGTTGATTCTTATATTCGTTGTTTTTTAAAAAAAAAAAATCATGCAAAGGAAAAATATCATTCACTAGATTTCAACTTATTTGTTATTACTATTCGTATGATTACAAAAAAACATTCACTCAAAGTCTGTCCAATTACGTTCAAGGCGTAATTATATTCAACATTATTCTTTAGTCAGTTTTACACAAAATACACCAAGCACCTATATAACTTGGATTTATGTTCATTTTCAGTATAATTGGAAAAAATATTAATAAAAGACTCTTATTCTTGTGAGGTTATAGATTTAGTAATCCAATCCATTGATGTTTATAAATTTTTTAGTCAAACCATCTTTTTTTTTTTCCTTAAACGGTAGAGTAAAGAGATTGGTTAGGCACATATTCTTCCTTGTCATGAACAAAATCATTCGTTGAACATTTAAAAACAAATTAATGAGCAACAATTCAATATATAAGTTAGTGTTAGTTGTTTTAGTTGATAAAACTTCTTAAATTGAAGAAGCAAGGGTTTTGAAATTTCAACTCCAACTCATATAAATGAATAAAGGATTTAATCACTAAGAGTCCGTCTGCTATAATTTTCAAAGAGAATTTATTTAAATAGAACTTTTACAAGTATAACATTTATTTGAAAAAAATAGCTTTCTAACAGCCAATCAAAGTTTTTATTAAAATTATAAAATTATTTTAATAGACAAGTTTTTTTTAAATTATGTTTTGAAAATAATGAAATAAGATTGTCAAATAAGTAGAAAATATTTTAAATATTTTAACATTTAGAAAGAATTTTTCTACTTATATTTTCAAAAATCCAAATTTGAGTTTTTGCCAATACTTCGTAAAAGTAAAATAGTTTATTTAATCTTCAAAAATTTAAAAAAGTAATAAAAATTTTGATAAGAATTTATGAAATTAAATAAATATTTATGATAGCTAAATAAGATGTACCAAACAAATTTGTCCACTAATTTTATTATGCTTAATAAAGAAAGTAAATAAGATATAAAAAATAATTGAAAGTAAAAACTAGTGTTGGTGATGTAACACGAGATAGCGGCACTTAAATGCTAAGAGCTTAGAGGCATGTAAAATGCCAACCGACTAACAAATAGTGGCTGTGCTTTATTTAATTATCTTGTTTATTTTATTTTCATTTTTATTTGTCAGATGCTCGGAATCGAATCAGGCCCATTTGAGTTGGAATTTAGGCCCCGAGTGTGCCTTTTTGGGTCACTTATTGGGCTTTTATGCAAGCACAAAATAAAAATTCTTTACTAACAGCACCTCTTGTATACTCTAGTTAAACCCAATTCTCTTACCAACGCGCCAAGGGGGTGTATTAAGAACAACCGGGGACACATTTTATTTTTTACTTTTTCTCTCAAAATCTCTCTTTTTGATTTCGGTATAATTTGGGCTTTTGAAGCCCAAGTCAAAAAGAAAAGCCCAAACTTGTTCACTAGCCTAATAATTCCACCGGTTTTACCTATTATCCCACATTTTAATTAAAATTGTCCCTTATTTTTAGTGCAAATAGAAAAAATGCCAATTGTTTTCAAAGAGAAAAAGAAAAAAATGGCTTTTTTTTTTTCAAATACTATACAATTACAATTAAAAATCTATTAAAAATAATTTTTTTATGGCACAAGCATACTCAAATTTCTATTATCATATTAAAATATACTGAAATATACCTATCCAACTATTATCTGATTCCATGTTGTCAAATGCTCAAAAAACTTGTTTACTCGTGCTCATTATTTATTACATCCAACAAAAAAAAAAGACAAAGACGGAGACCTCGAATTATTATTATTATTATTATTTTGCATGAATAATTGAAGTATTTTTTGTTTGCATGAAGTGGGAGGTGGACAACGAAGCAGTACTTGGAATGACGTGTTAACTAACAACAGCTCATTAAATGGCATTTTTGTAGTTTTTTGACGCGCACATGACCCGCAGCGGCCTGCCAATTTCACTTTCCTATTTTACCCGTAAAAAATTTGGTAATTTTTTTTTTGAATTCAAAAAATTTGGTAATTTGTTTTTGTTTATTAATTTTTAAAATGATCAAAAATTTATTTAAACCTGATGTTCCATTTAAATTGTATGGAATGTGGACTAAATTTGATTATTGGATTAAATTTAACCACTAAAATTAAAAAAAAAATAAAACCCGAATACTCTCAAAGGGAATTCTATCTTACATAGAATTTTTTTTCATTGATATAATCCATAAAAATTGAAAAATTAATTAAAAAAACACTAGTATTACAAGCAGCTGATAAAGAATGAATTATATATTTATATAAAAATAAAAAAGAAGAAATTACTTAAATATTTTTATATAAATAAAAAGAAGGTCAATAACATAATTTGACACAGCCGGCAGGTAAAGTGGACCAGGGACAAGGCTGGATCCAATTGTCATATCCGGACTCCAAATTCTCATCAAATCACATTTAACAAAAATATCCAACGTCGACCAGATTCGCTCGCCAGAGTTTAGAATAAAATAAAAAGTAAGTGTGTGTGTGTGAGTGTGTGAGTGTGTGTGTGTGTGTGTGTGTGTGTGTGTGTGTGTGTGTGTGTGTGTGTGTTTACATATATATATATATATATAAAAATAAGAGCTATGACCTAAAATACATACTGAGCAACACAAGGTCATTTTCGCTGGTTTTTTAGATCGAACAACGCGGTTTAGCTTTAAAGTGTAGGGGAACAGAAAGCAAAAGGAGGAAATTAGGGTTCTTGGGCTTGTGGGTATTTTGAAAAAGGCAAAGAAATGAGAGAAATTATAAGTATACACATTGGGCAAGCTGGGATTCAAGTGGGGAATTCATGCTGGGAGCTTTATTGCCTAGAACATGGCATTCATCCTGATGGCATGATGCCCAGGTATATTTTGTACATGCCTTTCTTGATTTTTTGTGTTTACTGTTAAATGTGCTTGTTACGATCAGAACATTTGTGGCTCAATTTTGTTTGGATGACTGTTAGTGTTGATTTTGATTATACCCTTTTGATTATGTGTTATGAGCATGTAAAGATCAACACGCTGTAGCTACATTTTCTGGAATTTGGTGGTCAAATCATGGGTTTTCATGTGAAACGTTTTGGGTTTGGATGAGCGGTGAAGTTGATTTTGATCATTCCTCTTGGTTCTGGATAGTGTTAAAGTTGATATTGATCTATACCCTTTTGATTAGCTGTATGCATTTTTTTTTATTGAAAAGATCAACACTTTGTTGCTGAAATTTTTGGAATGTGATGGTGAAATCATGTGTTTTCTTTATTGTAAAATGGCTAAGTTTTTTGGTCTGGATTAATGTTGAAGTTGAATTTGACTATAACCTCTTGGTTTTTGTATGTAATTTTTGTTAATGAGCATGTAAAGATCAAAACTTTGTGGCTGGATTTGATGGGATGTGATGGTGAAATTCCGGGCTTCCTTGGTGGGGTTTATTGTAACTGTAGTGTAGAGTTGAGCTCTGAGTTTGGATATGTATTAAAATTTGTCTTGATTCTGCCCTTTTGAGTATTAACAAAAGAAAGAGCTTTTGTCCCTTTCTTGATCAGCTTCAACCTCTGGACGTGTAAAGATCAAAACTTTGTGGATTTACTGCAATTCATGTTAAAAATGGACATGTAAAGATCAAAACTTTGTGGGTTTATTTCAATTATTGTTAAAAATGGACATGTAAAGATCAAGACTTTGTGGGTTTACTGCATTTATTGTTAAAAGTAGACATGTATAGATCAAAACTTTGTGAGTTTAATGCATTTATTGCTAAAAAGGTTTTTGTTTTGAGTCTCTTTGAGTGCTAAAAATGATTTTGACCTATGATGTGTGTGTATTTTTGTGAATGAACATATAAAGATCAAGAATTTGTGGCTGAATTTGTTGGGATGTGATGGTGAAATCATTGATTTTCTTGGTGGGTTTACTGTAAAAAGTTGAAATCTGGATGAGTGTTGTATTTAATCTTGATTATATTAAGCCGAATTTGTAGTGATGTGAAGATGGGATTACGTTTTAGGGTGGGTTTATTGCATTTGATGCATTGTGTTTGTTCTGTGAGTTGGGATGGGAGTATCAGTTGAGCATTAGCTTTATTCGATGTAAATGTTGTTTAATAGGATTTTAAAGACCAAAACTTTTTCATGGACTTATTGCATTGTGGAACATGTTAAGTATTTCCTTTATATGTGTTTATTAAATGAGATTGGATGGGCGTAAAGTTGATATTTCTTTTTTCAATTTACAGTGTAACAAACCTTTGTAGAGCAATTAATCGGAAGAACACAAAATTTAATTTTGTAAATTTATGATCTATGTATTAATAAAAATAAAAATAATATTTATGCACAATACTGTCTAAGTATCTGTGATGTTTTTTGGTGTAATGAAAAAATTAGAGCTATTTAAGGTGATAAAGCTGCATTATATCAATATAGCAGTTAAGAATTAGGTTCTAAATCTCTCTTTTTACATTGTATGACTTTTTTTCCGTTCAATAAAATAATTTCTTTGTTTTCTTTTCCGTCGAATGTTTGCACATTGTGGTTTAATTATGGTTACACAGTTTTAGTTGAAAACAATGACGACCTTTGAAAATTTTGGTGTGCGTGCAGTGACAATACAATAGGTGTAGCCCATGATGCCTTCAATACATTCTTCAGTGAAACCAGTGCTGGCAGGCATGTGCCCAGAGCTGTGTTTGTTGATCTTGAACCCACTGTCATTGATGAAGTTAGAACGGGTACTTACCGCCAGCTTTTCCACCCAGAGCAGCTTATCTCTGGCAAGGAAGATGCTGCTAACAATTTTGCAAGAGGGCATTATACTGGTAATTACTGCTGTTTGTCATTTGCATGAATGACATTTGCATTGGATGGTTTGGTGGTTTTGATTGATTGTTGCTTTGTTGTGCAGTTGGGAAGGAAATTGTGGATCTTTGCCTTGATCGTGTTCGAAAGTTATCTGATAACTGCACTGGGTTGCAAGGGTTTTTGGTGTTCAATGCTGTTGGTGGCGGTACTGGTTCCGGTCTGGGGTCATTGTTACTGGAACGCCTATCTGTAGATTATGGAAAGAAGTCAAAGCTTGGCTTCACTATCTACCCTTCTCCTCAGGTACCTATACCAGTTGTTGACTTCAAGCCATGATGATGTACTCCAATTTCTTTCCATTCATCATTTGATATTTGCATTGGTGACATGGATGAAGAAATTATAAGCTGTGTGCTTGTCTGGACTTTGGACCATTTTAATAAGTATGGCATCAAAAATTAGGATGCATAGCTTTTTTCAGTCTATTTTTCTAGGAATCGTCACTCTCTAGCTATTTATTATACATGCATATGTACAGATATGTTATAACTTCATTGATTTGTACCATATTATATTTCAGGTATCAACAGCAGTTGTGGAGCCTTATAACAGTGTTCTGTCTACCCATTCCCTTCTTGAACACACAGATGTTGCTGTGCTATTGGACAATGAAGCTATTTATGACATCTGCAGGAGATCCCTAGATATTGAGAGGCCAACTTACACTAATTTGAATCGATTGATATCTCAAATCATATCATCTTTGACAACTTCATTGAGGTTTGATGGAGCTATTAATGTTGATATTACAGAGTTCCAGACCAACCTTGTACCATATCCTCGTATCCATTTCATGCTTTCATCATATGCCCCTGTCATCTCTGCTGAAAAAGCATACCATGAACAGCTTTCAGTTCCAGAGATCACAAATGCAGTCTTTGAGCCCTCAAGCATGATGGCAAAATGTGACCCCAGGCACGGGAAGTACATGGCTTGCTGCTTGATGTACCGAGGAGATGTTGTCCCCAAGGATGTTAATGCTGCAGTTGCCACTATCAAAACTAAGAGGACCGTGCAATTTGTTGACTGGTAAGGAAACTTACAGAATTTCTTGCCATAAACTGAGTAATTTTGAATAGATGGATTAACTATTCCTTTATAATTCAACTTCCAATAATGGTATCCATGGTTCTTTATGAAATTGCTTTTATTGAAAGCAAAGCATCTTTGGACAACATTTTTAGAAATTGGTTTGGTAAAGGCCGGATGATTCTGTAAGTGGATCTTGTTATCCGCGTTATGTGCATATGAATTAAGGTTCACAATCACCTATTTATTGAAGAACAATGCGTATGGATGACTGCATTGATTTTCCAACTTAATTTCAAATTAGTTGACATGGCTTATGGCTTTTTCGATAATTTCTTGTCGTGTAGACTGGGTAACAAGAGAGCATAGATTATTAGTTCTTGTATACTTAACCTCTGATTGAAAGCAAACCATCTTGGACAACATTTTTAGAAATTGGTTTGGTAAAGGCCGGATGATTCTGTAAGTGCATCTTGCTATCCACGTTATGTGCATATGAATTAAAATTCACAATCACCTATTTATCGAAGAACAATGCGTATGGATGGCTACATTGATTTTCCAACTTAATTTCAAATAAGTTGACAAGGTTTATGGCTTTTTTGATAATTTCTTGTGTAAACTGGGTAACAAGAGAGCATTCTTGTATGTATAACCTCTAATTGAGGTTGCTTTGGCAACCTCAAGAATTTATGTTACTTGTTTGATGTGCAACATTATAACTACTCTATTTCTCTATTTGGAATTACAGGTGCCCAACTGGCTTCAAATGCGGTATTAACTATCAGCCTCCAACTGTCGTACCCGGAGGTGACCTGGCCAAGGTTCAGCGAGCTGTTTGCATGATCAGCAACAACACAGCAGTGGCCGAAGTGTTCTCTCGCATTGATCACAAATTCGATCTCATGTATGCCAAGAGGGCATTCGTCCACTGGTACGTTGGTGAAGGCATGGAGGAAGGTGAATTCTCAGAAGCACGTGAAGATCTGGCTGCTCTTGAGAAAGATTATGAGGAAGTTGGTGCAGAAGGAGTTGATGATGAGGATGATGGTGAAGAATATTGATGTACTGCTTCTGCTGTAAACTATGAAGATGAGAAATATGTACATTTTGCAAGGGCATTTATGTGGAAATTTGTTCAGAAATGTGAGGGTCTGTACTCAACGCTTAGTCCCTTGCCTTTTTATTGCTTTGTTTCTTTTGTGTAGACTATTTCCTTCTGCTGTTGAACTCTCAAAATTGTGCCAATATTGTGATTCGTCGTGCTTTTAATGGTATCAGTGAAGTGATATTTTAGAATTATAAGTTGCATATTGTTTCTAACAGAAATGTTGCATGTCTCTGTCAATGATATTTCAATATTTTGACTATTGTTAATTGCATACCCTCAAGTCCTTACCATTCTTTCTTATAGTGAAGAGCTAAGATATGGCTGCTATTTGTGATTGCTGGATGCATAGCTTTTTTAATATTCCTATCAATTATTTTGCGTTTTATATGCGAAAATGTACCAACCTGGTGTGGTTTGTTTCTGAAAGATTATTGTATAATCAAGCTGCTCTAGAACATTCAGCTTCATTTCAGGATCTTTGCTCTGTACTTCTGTGTTGAAATTTTGGTGGTTTGGAAATGGTGTGCATTGAAGAAACCATTTCGTTTTGTTTTTATCCTCTGCAATATGAGGTCACTCTGTGGGTGCTGGAAACGAAATATAACCTTTTCTTTTCTTTTTTGAATGGATGAAATTTAACTTTTGATCTAAAGAAAAATGCAGCTTCATTAATTCTGTTTTCGTCTCGTATCACAGGCGCATGCAGTTGTCCATGCATCATAATGTTGATAGCAGCAGCCAGCAGTGCATGTTTGCGTTGCCTGTGCTCTTTAAAATCCTGAATGATTTATATGAAGCTTGAAGAGTACAGCCAGTGACAAGTACTTAATTTCTTTTTATTCATAATCCCATGACTGTTTGCCTGCAACTAGAAGCTTTCTGTTTCATCGAGGTTTTTCACAATCTGCCAATCCATCAATTAAGTTTAGGCTTGATTTTTTGATACAGCTAATTTTCTTGAGTAAAACCATGTCCATAAGCTCAACAAGAAGAGTTCATATGCTCAATTTAAGAGGGGAATTATTTGGCGGAATAGACAACAAATGTCTTTCACTGTTTTAATGTGCAACGGGTGAAGCATAAAAAGAACTCTCATTTCGACATAATTCGCATAACTGGATATCTTAAGCTGCCACAAAGTTTAGGAGAGTCGACGATGGGATTGTATTATTTCTGAGGGAACATCTCCGCACCACATTCCAATTCTAAGTAAACCGAACTGGTTTCAAAATTAATCAACCACTTGCCCTGGAAACAACTGAAAATAAACTGTAGATCACTGCAACGTGTTAGTATCATGTGTTTTTATACTTCGATGATTCAAGCCTATTCATTACTTCACTAGCCACAGATACATTCTCAAGAAATTCATTTCATTTATCAAAACATAAATGAATATATGTTTCTTTCTGCATTCTATGCATTCAAAATTCGTAACATTGAGAAAACAAGAGAGAGCTTTGAGACATAGTGGGCAGATCCCAGAGAGCGTGACTGGGATCAAATGCATTTTCCAGGTGCTGATTCAATCCATTCATAGTATACAGTGATGCCGAAATCTGTCTCTCTACCTTCATATGTTCGAATTCTGAAAGCTCGATGTCAAACTGTTCAGGAAAAAAAGCAGCAACAGCATGTTTATTGGGCAACTGAATCCCCTCTTGAGCCAGTGGAAGCGGATCTAACCCAGCTGGGAATGGCCATGAATGATAGAACTGAGTACTGCTGCTGGCTTCAAAATCCCCAACGCAGCTGCTCAAGTCTGGCCTATATGCATCATCAAAGATAAGGCCATCTTGCTTCATGCCATGATATATAAAACTATCATAGCTGTTGTTAGATAGAAAGCTATCATTGCTACTATTAGAACTACCAATACTGCTGTTATTGTCACAAACTATAGTACTTGGTTTTATGGGGGCTGTTGTGTTGCTGCCGGTGCTGGTTGTGGTTGATGGGGAGCTTTGTTTTAAGCTCCTTTTGTGATTAAGCAGGTTCCTGATCTTCAAAGAGATATGGGAGTTGGTAAACACCGGAGTGGCAAAGTTGGTTCGAGCATTTGATCCTCGGAGAAGGCAAGCAGCTTCATCATAAGCACGAGCGGCTTCTTCAGCTGTCTCAAAGGTGCCAAGCCACATTCTTATCTTCTTTGTTGTGTCTTTAATCTCTGCTACCCATTTGCCTGAAGGCCGCTGTCTCACCCCAACAAATTTGCTTTTGTTGCCAGGGTTTGTGCTGCTTTTGGCCTTGATTTTGGCTGATGAAACACCCTTTGGCCGCTGCCTTTGAACTTCTTGTCCCATTGAAAATGAGAAAGAGAAGCTATGAATCAATGGTGAGTTAAAAAAGTGCTTCTTATATAGGAGATCACATTAAGGTTCAGAAGTTATTATTGGTAGTGGGTTGCTCGTCTTTTATTCTTGTCAGCATGTCTATTAGTTTTGTTCGTTTTGAAGGGTGACTGATCTTCCAACGTTAAGGCTGATGGTGCGTTTGGGACCATTTCTAAGATATCAAAAGCACTTCCAATTATTAAAAACAGTTATGTTCTTATATTAAAGAATTTGATCGTTTGAAATTGAAGTGTAATGACTTTTCATCCACAATTACAGTAAATGGTTAGTTATGTAGTTAATATCAAATTTTGGCTATTGTGCTATCGAAATTAAACTGAACCGATAATTATAACCAAATCTAAAAAAATACTTTTAACTATTATTATTATTATTATTATTATTATTATTATTATTATTATTATTATTATTATTATTATTATAAAAATAAAAACGTTTCCAAACAATGCTTAAAACTTGATTATATCTCCAAGGGTCATGAATTGTGACATGCTAGCCATTTGCTATATTTCGAGAGCAAGAGTCAACTCTCTGAGTTGTAAATATCGAAGTGATTTTTCTAATGGAACCTGCGTTGCTGTCCTCTTCTTCTTCACTCTCAGTTGGTCAATTGATTAAACATAAGCAAAATTCGTGAGATGCATAAAGTCGTGACACCTGGAGATTTTAAGCCTAACATTGATGTAACCAAATTATATATAAACAAATAGAAACACTTAAATTAAAGGAGAGAGAAAGTAAATGGGGAATCTCATAAGGCATGCTGCACTTGTTGGAATCTGTAACCCCAATGAACTAACATTTTGGATGCTTCTCTAAAAGCATTCGTTTCCCTTTACAAAACATCAACAAACACAGGTGATTCAAATGCAGAACATGTATGCAGCCTGATTGATTAAAGTAACATACGTGCGCGCACAATGGTGCAAGATAACATTTTGATTAATGTGAAGAAATAAAAAGTGTTGCAAATTCTTTGTTGAATGTTGCATAAGAGGAACTATCTACTGCTAAGCAAATTTATTCATGAGATGAATGGTTTGAGTCTCTTTATTGTTGTGTGACTGTAAACTCCAAGAAAATAAACCACGTAGTAAAGATACAACATTAAATTATATATGACAGAATTTTTTTTTTGGGGGGGTGGGGGGGGGGGGGGGCCATATTTGGGAAACACACTTAAATCATTATTTAAAATTAAGAGTACATCAATAGAAAAAAAAACACATAATCTAGTTGACATTTGAGATCAAAGCCGTTTAAAGAAATAAAAATCCTTAATAATTGTTAGAAATATTTTGAAGGTTGAACTTGACATGCCAATAACATAATCTAATTGACATAAGATATTATTAAAGATGCTTTTAAAGTAATTGGAGGCACTTTCAATGAAGATTCTTTTCAGTACATGACAACTTACAACTTTTTAAGGCAGGTGAGAGTAGGTTTTTTCAAACCATTCAAAATAAAAATGTGTCCATCACATCATACAAAGGAATCAAGCTTACGCTGCCAGCCCCTGTAAAATTGAAACAAGCACCACGAAATATAAAAACTAAGGGCATGCTGCATCGAAGATCAGGTCTTAAACATGTCCTAAACCATTTCAACTGGTATATACGCTTCTGTACTGCATTTTAACTGTCATAACAAATCGGTCAGTTGATTGAACTTAAACCAAAGCTCCAAGTATCAATCAAACATGGTGGGATGAAACTGATTTATACGGTAAAAGAGAACCAAAAAAGGAACTCTTTCTATTGCATCGAGTCATTCTTGGCAAAAATGCCGCGTCCACTTAAGTGTTCTTCTACCAAAGAAACAAAGATAACAACTGAATCACCTGGAGATCAGATCAGGTGCATGCCAATGAAACATTAACATCTTCAATACCTGGAGCCAATTAATGCCAATTCATCATTCAGGTGGCTTGAACTACAACAAAATCTGCTAGGTTATAACTAAGATGGGGAAATAAGCAGAAAGAATGCATTCTCAAAAAGGAAAAAAAATTGAATCTGCTGCCTCCAACTTGCAAACAAATCAGTGCTGCAAAGAAAAACAAAAATGGAAGGTTCAAAGAAGAGCTGTAATGTTTAAGTCAAACAAGAAAGGTAAACACTTTACTTCTAGTGACCAGGAGGATCTAGACCACCAAACCTGCCTCAGTTTGATCTAAAAAATAAACCTGATAAATTCCACTGAAACCGCTGTTTCCATAAAAATTTGCTTTGTCTGATGCATGGAAGCAAAAGCATGAGTACATCCCAAGAAGCACTTGCTATAGTCAAGGTGAAAAAAAGGAAGGGACATGCTACAAATTGGGCAATAAGCCCATACCAACCGGTCACACCACATGAAGTTTCAGGATGCTACAAACAAACTAGAGAAGCCTTCTACTCATCATCCATACATCCAGGTGCATGAACATGCTCCCTATGAGGTGACAACCTGAATCCTAGCAAACAATAAAAGACCTTTGAATCACTACGTTTACCAGGACAGAAAATAACAATGACATAACTCAAAATGCACAGCAATAAATACTATAATTGCATATATTCAAAACCAAGACACTCCTACACACGGACAATGCAAACCACAATATGTAGTAGTATCATAAGTGGATTACTTGTCCTGCCTGAGCAAAAGGAACTCCTCTGACTCCCATTGCTCTTATAGAGTTGCCAAGAAGCTGGTTCTGAAGCAGACATTAATTTACCATCAGTTCCACGACAACAACAGGGTCTCAAATAGTTATCCCAAAGAAAAATAAGCAATACAACATCCCACATATAGCATCAATGCAGGTTGAGTTATAAAACTGTCATTATACATGGAAAAATGGAAAAGTCTTAGGGTAAGAAGGCAGTTCCAACAAAAACCTCAAGTATAGCCCCATTAAGAAGCCCATTATCTCTTTCTACCACCCCGCTCTCTCAAAGAAAGAGTTAGTGTTTCCCCTGTTGTGACGTTATAATATGCAAGTGACATATTATCCTTCAGAAAACCAGCTTTTCCACTCAATTTCTGTTTGTTTGCAGGAAGCTGAATCTCCCCAGAAATTTTCTCTTTCAAACTACCAACAGTTTCAGATAAGGACTGCATTGTAATCTCCAGAAGTTGCCCTTTCAGATTTCCTTCATCAACATTGGGAACAGCCACGGTGATGCGAACAGGTCCCTACAAAAAAAACACCACGTAAATCAGCTAAAATGCAATATAAGACAAACTTAACGGCATTATATGAAAGAAGCAGTTTCAAGAGTAACCATACCGGATGCTGTGCCAGAAATTGATCTTCAGGAATAAGCATAGAATCATCGAGCTTCTGCCTCTTTGGCTCTGGCTCTTCTGGAAGTGGCGGCGGAGCTTCGGTTGGAGGTGGAGGAGGCATCCCATGAGGCAAAGGCGGTGGCTGCATCATAGTCACAGGAGGTGGTGCAGGGCCCGGGAGATGGGCAAAATGTTGCGGAACTTGCATATGAGTAAACTGAGATCCAGGAGGCGGTGGGACATGCACACCAGATGGATTCATGGAAATCGATGGTGGCATCGGGGGTGGTCGACTCATCATAACAGGTGGCTGTCCACCTGTAGGCATTGAAGGAGGGTTTGGGGGCATTGATGGAATCCCTTGCATAGTGAATGGCCTCTGTTGAGGAACTGGGATCCCACCACTCGTGGGTGTTGAATACTGGACTGTGTTTGGAGGCACACGAGGAAGATTCAAGGCTAGTCCCGGTGGTGGGGGGAGAGGACGCAAAGAAGGCATACCAGGTCGAGGAGGAGGAGCTGCTGGACCGGGTAGATTCGAGGAATCAATGTTAGCTGCACTGTTTTGATCATCTCCATTAATATTTTGAGACATGGCTTGGTTTGCTGTACGCCCAATGCTACTAGTATGACCATCCCATATGACTTGCTTTGGTTGCTCATCTTTCTTCTTCTCAATCTCTGCTTTGACTGCATTAGAAACTTCTTCCTCTGTGGTACCAAAGATATCAGGCCGTAAACGTGCAAGCCCAACAATATTTCTGGAAATCTCATCATCCTGAGCAAGAGTTGTCTCCCGAATCTTAGCGAACATCCTTTCTTTTTGCTCCTTGTACTTGGGATCAATAAGCGAAATTCTCATGTGCTCCGACATTTCACTAATGGGAATTAGCTCACCAGTAATGGGGGAAATAACAAACTTTGTGGGGTCTCTTTCAGCAGGGATCCTCTCCTCAGGTCTCTTCCAGTTCTTTACAATTCTCATTGGTGGTTCTGGATCCTCACTAGCCTGCATCTCCTTTCTTTCGACATCATTTTCTTCAAGACTAGCTGCCCTCATGCCCTCTTCAACAAGCTGCACCTCTTCTTCATCCATCTCCATTTCTACCTCCTTTCCAGGCTCAACAATTTCATCTTCTTCTATAGAAGACATCTTGCTCTTCCTAATAACCTCCTCAAGACTCATCGGCACAGGTAGGTCCTCATCCTCGTCATCTGCAAAGTCTATCGTCTCAACAACAACAAAATCATGCCAATCAATCATAGCCATTTGCATCCTCTCCTGCTCAATCTCGTCCTCAGCTTTTTGCCTCGCCTGCTCTTGTGAACGTTCCCATTCCAGGCGATGCAAGCACCGTTCAAGCACAGTTGTCATGTCAACAACGCTATTCTTCAATTTCTCAGTCAATCCCTTTGGCGGCATCAACACTTTAGAATATGCATCTGCAAGTTGAGTGAAAAAAGTAAACATACTATGCGTTGGCTTCAGAAAGTGGAACTGAGGATTGTTGATCTCTCTACTAGTCAATCCTGTCAAGAATGATTTTCCATTTCTAGCTACAAACTGGGCAGTCAGCTTAATAATGTCAAGTTCTTCGCCAGTAATCCCTTCGGGAAGCCGCACGGTATACTGCTCGGCTTCAGGGGGCTCAAGGACCTTCTGTACAGGTAGTTTAAATGGAAGAGCCGGCTCAGTCCTTGCAGCTGCATCACTACCATCAGCAGCCACAGCAGATGGCTCTGACTCAGGTGCAGCAGAATCCATGGGCTCTGAAGAAGGTTTCTGGGCAGAAGATTGATTCTGCGCACGAAATTCAGACAGCCGATGTTGGTAATATGCATGATAAGGATCTGAACTAGTCAAAAAATTGAACTTGGCATTATTAGCATTGTTCGCAATGATCCTCTTCTCAAATTCTGGTCCATTCTTAGCAACGAACTGAGCAGTTTTGTCAACAATATTTCTGATATCTGGAGGAGGATGAATGATTCCAATTGTTCTCGTGTGGGTTGCAACCGATGCAGGAGCAGCGTTGGCATTGGTCTGCTCCTCATTTGATGGTTTCTCCAGCGTATGCTTTTCTGACACCTGAGATGGAGGAAGAGGACCAAGATCTCCATCGGAAGGAGGTGCTGGAAGAGTCAAGATTGGTGACACTCCTGGCATTGTTTTTGCAAGAAGCAGTAACTTATTTCAGAATTTATAAACCGTCTCGTATCAACACAATTTCAAGCTAAGTTTGTTATCTGTAATATCTATCAAATTTTTTTTTTTAACACTTCAGTCAAGGAAAAAATCTAACCTGCAAAAACCACACAAAAATCCGAGCAATAGTTAGGGAGGGAATAATAAAGCCTAATATACTAATAAAAAAACTTGAAACTTCAGCTTTATCCAGCATTCCAATAGATTACAAAGTGAAGTTAATTAAAGCCACAAGTTTGCATTAAATATTACCAGCTCAGTATGTCCCTGCATCGTTAAATCAATAATTTGGAAACTCAATGGTGAAACAATCACGCGATCAAAAGATTCAGCAACTAAAAAAAAAAACCTAAACTATTTGTAAATATTTCGTGCCCACACACACGCACATCATTGGATGAAAACCAAATTTTCAGCAAACCCACGTGCCATAATGCAACCCCAAACCTGATTCACTTAAAAAAGAATGAAATTTTAATAAAACCAGAGTTAGGGTTGAAAATTTAACCTTATGAGACTGATATGAGAGTAAAATTTGGCGGGAAAACAACGAATGGCTGGAACGGTGCCGTTGTCAATGGTTTACCGACGCCGCCCTCGTGGGAGGTGCAAATCGGGCTATCACTGAGAAGATTGTGAATGCAAGAAAGGTTTTTTTCTGTGGTACAAAATTATTACGGAGTCGGTTAGGACTTGGAGGAAAACGAAAAGTCGAAAAGGGTAGACTTGTCTTTACGAGAATAGCATACTGGAAGTCTAGAAGTAGAAAGTCTAGAAGTGGCTTATTTTGGTTGGGCCCAAATTGAAGCAATGGGCCGAGACAGGCAAACGTATAATGGTTTCATTGGGTCTAATCAACTTGACCTGTTTAGGTTTAATTGAGGCCACTAATTACAGAGGAAAGAATCCTTAGTAAGAAGTTTAAGAGAATTTTTTTTCATTCCGAAAGAGTACGTGGACTATTTTTTACTCAATTTATTATTAAAAAAAAGAATAAACACGATTTTTATCTAATTTCTTATTTAAAAAAGAGATGAAAATTAGATAGAATCTTCGTTCACTCCTTTTTCCCATTTTAATTTGTAATCGCTCATCCCCATCTCATCATAACCTAGTAATACGTCGCGTTGTTAATGACCGAGCAGCCCAGCATTGTTAGCCAGCAACCCCACTCACAACACAACATTCGTTGTGTCATAGTCAGTGGCCAAGAGATATCACAACTCATGGACAGCATTCACGTCAATATTTTATAAAAATCACAATATTTGAATATTATATTTACCAAAAGTTTAATGGAGTATAATGAAATAAGACTCATTCGTGATCATTCTCGTTTTATTTTATACTTTTTAGGTTAATATGATTAAATTAAGTTTGAAAACTGAAAATGAATTAGTTATTTAAGGATCTCTTGTTGTTATTCGACGATCCGATTCTCTCCCCTCAATTAATTCTAAGAAGGAAGGGAAGCGAACGGGGACATGCAGAATTTCAGGGATAGGTATGGGAATATTGATCCCCTCCCCTTCCTTGCCCTTCCTACTACCATCTCAACCACTAATCCACATCAATTTGTTTTTGTTTTGACATGATGATTTTTGACAAGCGATCACATTAAATTGATTATTGAATGAAGAATATCCAGCCTCCAATAAAAATTTAACATACACAAGTTCTTTTTTTTTTTTCTCCTTATCTTTCGTAAGATTTGAATCTATATAATTAATTAAATAAAATCATTTGAAAATCAATCCATGGTATCTTTGGAAACATATCATGAGAAGTTTAAAGAACTGATGGGATGTCAGAAAACATCCAGTAGCTGCTCCGGCCCTATAGAAGAACAGATTGAAAAGAACCAACAAGTGCCTTTTGTGAAGTTTGGTTCCACGTGAAACTGATTGAATTTTGTACTCGAGTAGTTTATATATTGGCAGGTTAAGTTCTGCAAACTCTGAACAAATTTTGCATGAAATTCAAGCGCATGCATATCTGTTCTGGTTAGTACTATCTACAAATTAATTATTGCAGTATGCGTAAGTTTCATTTTAATAATGCGAATGAACTAGGCCCCAAGTGCAAGTAACCATGCATGGTTAGTAAATTGCTACATTCCTCGGGCTCCTTTAGCATATATATATATATATACACATAATAAATGACTCAAGGCCGTAGGTTTCATTTTGATATATATCGCCAAACCCACAACTCTGCTTGCATGCATGTATGGTAGCTCAAGTTCCTACTATACTAATTGCCCAGCTGGATAAGAAACTATACAAGAACCATATTCTAGTTTGCTTGCGATAAATGATAATGATCGTTTTAGAGGTTATCTCATTCAATAAGATTACGGCTGATTAGGATGATGGGAATTTACTACGAACCCTGGAGCTTCTGAATTGCCTATGCAGACGTGCATAATTCACAATGCATGTTTGTCGGTGCTAGTGATAAAAAAATTTCCTAGAAATATCGTAGAAAACCTGCATTTAATTTTCTGTTGATTCTTGTATGGAAAATGCTAAATAGCAAGAATATATATATATATATATTTTTTGAATTGTGTATTGGTCTCTTCGCGGCTTCCCGTAGAAAATTTATTAGCTCTGGGATGGATACAATATTAATTAATTAATTACTTGGATCTTTTTTTATTTTTTAAAACAATTATGAATAAGATATTAGGTGTTTGTGTTGCCATGATAATGGTTTAGGATATGCATGCATGCATGTTTAAGAGCACGTGAGATGAACTAATTACCAGGATTTGTATTCCAATCCCAAGTTACGGATCGGCTGCCTAACGAAACCACTTAGCTTATGCTTATCTGATAGTGTTGAGACTTGAGAATGAATAAACGCAATTGTAATTATTTAACTGTTAATTTCTTATAAAATTAGCATTCGAAAACGCATGAAAGCAGTAAAAGACTCAAAGGGGCAGCAGCGGATCTCCAATTAATTAAAATATCACAAGTGATAAATGGGGAAGCAAACTTCTCCATAACTTGTGAAATTGAGCCTCAGCAGTTTCGAAGCTATCCGTGACAATCATAGCATATGCAAATACTATAACTCTGTATCACGGCATCATATTATGGAGCAAAAACGAATACTAGTTCCAGCTATCTCCTAAAAAGACGTACATCAGTTGGTACTACAGATACAATATCCCAGGAATAATAATAATAATAATAATGACAATAATAATAGGAGTATGTTGGAACTTCTGAAGTTCTGATTGTCAATAATCGGTACTGTCCTCATTTTTTTATCTACCTAGACAGAGGTCCATTTTCAAATCAGGAGACAAAATCAAATATTACCAAATTAAAACTTGTCAACCTTCCTAACAATATCTATATTTTGGATTTAACATGCTCCATTAATTAATTATCAATGCAGCACATACTTTACAAGAGATTCTAAACTACCAATATATTATATTACATCTACTTAATACATATATGGCGTGCGTGCATTAATTAAACATAACTACTAATTACATGATGATTTTTCAAAATAAACACACACATGTCATATATGCATTAAATGAATATAAGACAACAGAAATACTCTAAAATTACTCCTATATTACCTGTAATAAGGATAACTAAGTCGTATTCCCAAAAAAAAAAAAGGATAACTAAGTCAAAATAAGATCTTTTGTAACTATACTCCTATTAAGTTAGAACCTCCTAATAAAAATAATATTAGATAGTCTCAACATACGACAGTAGAGAGGCTTTATGGCAAAGTTCTATTTTGTGCGTGCAAAGACACATTCCAAGTAATTATAGAACCTCTATACTTATAGCCTAAACTTCTGCAGTTGTAAAAGGCAAAAAGCCATAAAACACACACGGTTGCTCCATTCAATAAATAGATGAGAAAATCTCATGGTATGCCATAAATTATCTTTAAAGCATGCATATGCAACAATGAAGAAACTAACTAGAACAAAAGCATTAAATTGATTTGGATCCGACCCACATTGTCTTGGACCTCTTGGTTAACGGGCATCACAATTCATAAAACACAAAGTTTAAGAAGCAAAAAAAATCCCATTTTATTAAAAGCAGATGGAGAATCTAACACTAGTAAAACAAAAGAAGACTAAACGGAAAACTAATGCTTCCGGTAACGATCCGGGAAAAACCCATGAGCTAATAATATTTGTAATTTAAAGAATTACAAATTGGGCCTAATAGAAAATGTTTTTTAATTTTTATTTACGGTCAAAAAAATTCGGAGACTCCATTCTTACAAATACATGTAAGAGAAGATAACGTGTGCCTCGTTATCATTTGGTTCAGTCGCAGTAGTGTTTAACATAAACCACCAATACCAGGCGGAAGAGGCGTTTTTGTAGCCAGGAGTTAGGAGTTGATCATCTGTTGCCGCCTCTGGAAGTCATTGTGGCATTCCCCACTTGTAGTTCCATTCTTGCCTTCACATCTGGGAACTGGTCACATCCACAGCCACAGCCACAACCACACCGAGTCCATTATAGTTTTGATTTAAAGATCGAGGCACCTGTGGCTTCTGGTAGCATTGCTCAACAGCATCGAGCTTCTTTGTGATTTCAATACCGCAAGCGTATGGTAGTTGCCGTAAAGGTTAGATACCGTAAAGTTGTTGAATCAGCAGTTATTTTGTGATCATCATCTTCGTAGCCAAGGTTTCCAAAGTTGACCTTGCTAGGGAAGCTGGCCATTTGAGCCGCTTTTGTTATTTCTAGTTTCTGGGAACGGGATGCCTGTGCGGTGTTTCCCTTTATACATCCTACTGTTTTTGTGGAACGTGTCCCTGAACTTTAAGTACCTCAAATCAATCTGACCTTCCTCTGCTAGCATTTGTGCTTTTGGTACTGTTTACTTTCTTGGGTGCCCATTCCTTTAACATAAATAGTGTTATTGGACGAACCCATGCTCAAAGATCAAATCAAATGGGGATCAAACCCTCTCTAGGCTTCGAACCCAATCCTTATCCAAGCTATAAATTACAGATTTTTTTAGTTTTGTTGAACATTCCAAGTTATTTTCATCTCAGTATATTACAAGATTAAAAATCATTTTGCCTTTGCCACTAGGCTTAGTGGTGGGCGGTTAAAGGACAGCATTTCAAATTCCCATAAAAACAAACAAAAACAAACATTATAGTAACTAAGTATTTAAATATTTTTTTTCATATGAATACGAGTAGAGTGAGAACACTCCTCTTCTTCTGTGAGAATCATCTATCAATGCATAAATCTCAATTATATTGATTTGATTGTAAATATCAATTTAATGTCTATTATAATAATAATTATAAATATCCGTGTAAAATTAATGCTTAACCAATATAAAAAAAAATCATTTTGCATTTGAACGAGACAACCGCGCTGGTTTAACGGTTATTGCTCTGCGCCCCTGTTCAATGGTTATTGTACTGCATCCATCTTTTTTTTTTTTTTTTTTTTTTTTGAGAAGCACTGCATCCATCTTTTCTCATGCATTATTAGCTTTTTCTAGTCTCCTAAATTTTTAGGCATTTCATATGTTGTAGAGTGACAATTTCATATTCCCACCAAACAGAGCTGACAAGTTTATTAACTGCTCATTTAGATTAAAAGACAAAATTGCAAACGTAATGAAAGAATCACCATCCAAAATTTCAGTTCAAATATAATCACAATCACCAAAGTTTGTACCACCAAATTGACGTGAGAATCACAACTGGATCAAAACTGCTATAGGAATTGCCTTGCATTGCTCGCAACCCTCAAACCTAACAACCAGACTGACAAAAGCCAGTCACAAAACACAAACAACTTTTCCTTTTCTTCTTTCAGACTCGATATCAACTCAACTGTATTATACACATTCTACAAGCAGTATCATTTCAGTCGCTTCGACGACTTTCATGCTCAAACCAACTGATGCTGGGCTGTTGTCAAACCTCACGCAAGGACAATCAATAGGGGAACCACCTTTATGGAAAAAGAATGGGTATTATATAGTATACTTTCATCGACACAAAAAGGCAGGCATTGCATTTTCTCAAAGACCAGCAAGATGATCCATTGTTTGCCAAGATACTATCACGAGAGAATTGATTGAAGCGCAAGCTGTTGTTGGGGTTGCAAGGATGACCATGTTGAGGCCAAGGTAGCTGGCGGCAATGTCTGCTGAAGTTGCTTCAGAAGATTGACCATTCGACCTAATGTTTGTTCAGTTGCTAGATCCTTACCGCAAAGGATCTACATAAACAATACTTCATCAACAAGGATGCTTTTCAAGTTCTTTAAAGATAATATGCGGTATGGCATCCATTACTCATTGCAGGGGCAAGAATACTTGGCTATATCAAATGAGCTAGCAGAATTTGCTCTACCACAAATTTCAAAAAGAGGGAAAATGCAAGGTAACAGCACCACCCAAATTCAGGCATATCTTGGGTACTAGGAGCATAATAGGCGAATGTACTGAAAAAGATGAAAAACTAACATGTGATAAGTTGATACCAACAATTACTATAAGCTCTAGTATCCACAGTGATGCATGGACTTGGATGTATATGTATGGTATGGCCAGGGTTGTTCTAGTTGGTTTGAAATGGATAAAAAAACGGTAACAGCTGAGCAACACAAAATGGTCTGAATAAAGGACATCTGATTTTTTAACAGAAATTCACTAAAATATCTTCTTTTAGATGCATAAACAAGATGTAATAGGGAAATAATTCCTGATACTTGTGATATGACGTGGCTTCAACAGAATCAAACACAAAACTGATTGCCATCTCTTCTTCAAATTCACAAGTAAAAGTAAGAATCACTACATTATAAAGCATGAACTAACCTCAGCGAACACTGAAACAATTTTAGGAAGATATTGATGGTTGGGACCCAGAAGATCACTGTCTGACCTGTGAACAGATAATAAGATGCATTTTAATAATGATGGGTGGCAAATGAAAAAGCACAAAATATAACGTAGGAGGAAAATGAAGAAAACCACAAAGTCTTACCTCTCTACCATTGAACAAAGCTGTTCATGAACAATTTTAGCCTCAATCAAATCACCTTTTATTGGCAAGCAATTTAACCATGCAGGAACAACCTATCAAACATTATAACTGTTTCATTTCGCAATGCAAAGAAATAACTGACAGAATTACTATGGTTTCTTTAAATAGTATTACCACTAAACTTTTAGTTTATATGTAGTAAGATGCTGATTCATCAGCAGTGTCATTGGAGAAAAGGTAGCCAGAATGGTGTGGAAGAATAATTTATTTATTGGAGTGATAGTAACACTGACAATACTGCTGAAATTTAAGGCTACCGTAAAAGAACCATTTACAATATGCATTGAAAGTATGAATAATTGAAAAAACAGAATGGCATTATTTAAGTACCTGAGCTGCGTCAATACTGTCACGATGAAACTGGCATATTTTTCCCAATGCAGAAACAGCATTATCATAAGCCATCAAATTCTCAGATTGCAAAGCATTAGGATGCCGTATTACAACATTTAGCCTCGATAAAGCCTCTGAAAGTGATTGATCAATGTAAATACATGATAGCATATGAATAAAATCCAATCATCTTAAGAAATGCAAGCAGAATTACCGCCAACAAGTGGTTTAAATACAGATCCACCAAACTCTGCACAAACACCAAGCCCATATACAGCTGCCTAAAAAACGAAACAGAATTGGATAAGAACAACTGCAACCTGAGCAATAGTAACTAAAAGTGCTTATTGAATGCATCCAGACCTGTCGGACATCTTGGTTCTCATCATTGCAGGCCTCCAACAAGAATGGAAGATATGTCTCGTAATACCTGTCCCAACACATTAGAAGAATTATACTTAATGAATGTACTAAGTGATAACAACCAAAGCTAAGTAAGATAAAGCACACTTACTTAAGAGCGGCCTCTCGACACTGCTCAGCGACATCATCAAAAATGCAGATTGCAATCCTTCTCTCTTCAGCAGTCTTATCCTTGCCCTGTATTTAAAACAGCCAACCAGCCAAACATGCGTATACCCCAAAAAATAAATAAATAAATAAATTAGCGTACTTGCAGAAAACTAACAAATAAAACTTCTGTAGTCATTTAACTAAGTTCCAACCAACAACCCTCAAATGGATACCAATGACGTCAAGTTTAGATACATTGCACGGTTGCAACAAAAAGAGATCTAAATGACTAAATATTTCATCATAATGCATTTCTAGCCAACAGAATGCTTAAATTTAAACATCAGTACCAAAAATTTCAAAATAAGCAGACATTATAAATTCTACAATTCGGTGATAATCTTTTAGTGTTTTAAGGTTGAAAATAACCCCTTCAAGGTTTGCAAATAGAGTTATCAGTGGTGAGGAATTTTATGGGCATTAAATTATTGGTAAACTCTCCCCTTTAGCCTCTCTTTTCTAAACCAAGTTTGAAACTGATATATCTTTACCTTCCTGAATTAGTGATTTCATAACCCTAATTTTCAGACTACATTAGAAAATCAGCAGCACCGGCAAACAGTTCAACTGTCAATTGTTCAATATTAAGTTAGAGATCCTGCAATATTAATGTTTTGACCAAACCTCAGAAAAAGGAAGCATACAAGGAGAAAATTTTAGAAGTATAACCACAATAATAATGAAGACAGCAGCAATATCTTTGCGGCAGAACTTACCCACATAGGTGTCAGATACGAAGATAGCTCATCAAAGAATGGCAAGAAAGCAGCTTTAAATGTTTTGATCAAAGTTCCCAAAATTTCACCCACCTGTTGCAATAAATAATCTCTTAAGCATGTGACAAAGAAAATTGTGGATTGTTAAAAGCCAGTTAACCAAACATTGATCTTATTGCCGATGAGTTTTATCCTTTTTCTTTTGTTTTCCAATTTTTTTTTTTTTTGGCAGTTAAGTCCAATGTGCTAAATGCTAATAAATAATATGTGAGTATTCAACAATGCTAACTTGGTCAAAAACTTCTTCTTCTTGTTCATTCTCCTCTTTAATCAATTCTGACTCCTCAGCATCAAAGTCTTCAGCTTTGGCCCTCTCCCCTCTCTCTCTTTTTCTACTAGAGCTGGCTGTGATCACCTGTTTTATCTCATCTACAATGGATCTGACCTGGCCTTCATCCAGAAGTGGCCCCGAGATCTGAAAAAGATGTGAAAAAATTACAAGATACAATCACAAATTTCATGTGAAACAAAGCATAAATAGCAAATGAAATAACTACCACAATCAAATTCATAATAAAAAAAAGTAGTCTTAAAATCCGAAATATATTCCTTCTTTCTCCCCATTTTCTCCAATATGCTTGCAGTATGCTATGGAGCACAAAGGGAAACAAAATCATGAATATTGTAATGCGGTGGTGAGATAGTATCATACACTCTTGATTATAGATAATATAAATCAACAGAAAATGATCCCAGTGAAGTAACAAATGTAACATCACATAAGTGACTAACCTGTATGCATTCATTCAATGAGTCCAACATACTAGCGCAGATCTCAGTATCTGGTTCCTGCAAACTAATTGCGGTTCAATCACTTCACCCAAAATAAAAGCAATATTAATAGAAAAATTAGATCAGCAGTACGAATTTTTTTTTTTTTTTTTTTTGGGGGAAGGAAAAAAATGTAAAGAAAAGACCTTATGCAGAGCTTCCACCAGAGCCGGAATGATAAAATCAGACAATTGCTTTACATAGGACTCATTACGCCCTGGAGCTAGGCCTTTCTCTATAGCTAATTTTGCAGAACGCAATAACTCCGGCATGGCTAAAATACAAAAATCAGTTCGTAGTAAGGAGATTATGAAGGTCCTACGAAATGAAGTACTAGAAAGAAAACTATATATAGCAGTTTCATACCTGAAACAGCTGCTTTCCTAACTTCTTCATGGAAATAGAATTTAAGGAGAGGAACAAGAGTCGGAGCAACCTAGGAACATATGCATCCTTGTATTAGATAAAGAAATTCAAGAGGTGTGCAAACAAATTTCCAAAAATTGATGCACAGACAAACCTGATCAATCCATGGAAAGAATCCTTCCTTCAACTCATCGGCATAGCAACATAGCATGTTGCAAGCAGTAGCTTTTTCCTCCAAGACACTAGTCTTAATTCCTATTCTTTTATCCCCAAGTGTAATGGTCTCCATACTGTAATTGATAGAGAACTATCAGCAATGTGCAAAAATCCATTTGCACGTTTGCAACATGGCAATACTACCACTGCACTTCACTATTTAATTGCATCTAAACAAAAAAGGAGGCCTGTAAAGGCAACATTAGTATGTTGGTGCAGCATGGGATAAATAAGCATTTGTCAATGTGCCAGAGGAAGAGGGGAAAAAAGGAGATATAGAAAGAACATAAGAGTAATACTACCAAAGTGCATAGAGGAATGTAATTCAAAAATTATTAAAATGTTCAGAGAGGTAGAAATTAATAAAGACAAATAGTCCCACACTACATCTATATGCATAAATACATGGAGAATGTCTAATGAATGAACTTCCAGAAGGAAATACCTATCATCATCAGAGTCTTCGATTTCATTGTCTGAATCTGCAGATGTAATAGTTACATCTGGCTTAAGCTGAGCAGATTGGAGCAAAGGTGGCATCACGACACTCATATAAGGAAGAAAATCCTGTCCCAAACACTTGCAAAGCCTGGCCCATGCCTATACAAAAATGAACTAGTTATAGAGGAGGCTGAAATAGCTGGAAATTATGTTTCTTTCTCTGCATGTCATCTGTAAAGAACATACTTGTAGCATGTAACTTGTAGTTGGATCATCTGTCTCCATTTGAGATCCTTGTAATGACATAAGCACTTCCATGACCTTTCACAGGGTAAACACAAGAAAAAGGTCATATCTAACATAATATTTAAGCAGAAAACCAAACTAAAAAGGAACAGAACCAGACAACCAGCATAAGAATGCAGCAAATTACAGACACCTTACTATCTCTCAATGGGCCTAAATGAGTTTAAGAAGAAATAATGCATAATGAACCATCTACCTGCTTGGCATCATCCCTGAACTTGTCCTTTCCAACAGCCATTCCAACCAGACTAATGCACTCCATTGATTTGGCACGAAGCATGCGGTTTGATTTGTCAGTTGCATTTACCAAGATAGCTTTCAGGAAAGGCATAACAGCATCATAGTATTTTTGGAAGTGCTCCTACAGGAAAACCATGCTGTCAGAGAGGTTTCTATAACAAATGACTTGTAATTAAAGATACTTTACAGAATACCTGAGATGAGTCAGCAACAGATGCTAAAGCAGTTAATGCTCCTTCTTGCACCATTTGTTTTCCATTCTGGCACACACACATGTGAAATTTAGAGGAAGAAAAATGTTCATCCATTAAAGTACTGATGTAAATGTTTGCATTGTAAACAGGGCATTGATTGTTCATTCAATATACCTGCAGAAGTACTAGCAATTTGCTCACTATACCATCCAAATACGGGGTTAAAATTTCTGGAGTGCAGTTCTCACTAAAGTTAAGCACTGCCGACGCAGCATGTGCCTGTTGATAATAAAAATATGTTAACGAAAAAAAATGAAAGTAACCATCATCTAAAAACCAGCACGACAAATTTCCAACTCAATCTGAATATGCTATAATCTTGCGAACCAAGATTTCCAATTCACCTTCAGAAAATCAAAAAAAAACTATTGCAAATGCACCCACCAGACCACAAATGTTCTAAAATCATAAACAGTAAGGCACATCTCAAAGCGACAAATAAGCTATTATCCCAATCCCCTCACCTCAAATATCAGATACTCAACTCACTAGCAAAGACAAACTGGTTGGTTTTGGCTAAAAAATTTCAGCAGATGCATAAAATACTTTCGAAGAGCTTAAAATCTAGTTCCTTCTCCCCCAAAAAAAAAAAAACCCCTCCTACGTGTGTAAATCTTTATCCATTATTTATCTTTCACACAACTTGAGTTGTTACAATGATGAGAATTCAGCATACATTTATGAGAGGCAATCAAATAACTAGCAAAGGGAGTTAAGTTAAATTCAAAGAGCTACTAGGTCAAAGAGTAGCTACACCAGTCTCAGGGTCAGTTAAGCTCCAGAAAACAAAAAGTAAACATCTCAAATCAATAATTAGAGTGAATAATATAAAGCAGTGTCTCTAATAATTCTGATATATTAAGTTGCTGCCATCTTCAGTAGAACCTAAATACATGTCTAGTCAGTCCTCTTAACCGCTTGCCAAAGGTAACAAAAATATCAATAACAACCAGCAAAAAATCTGGATAACCATTGCTCGTGCCAGACTATCTAAAAACAATATGAAATATTCATTTCCCCTTGTTCCAAAACATGATTTGTTTATAATGGAAAGACTTAAATTATCAGCTCACAGAATGCCAGAACCACATGATAGATGTGACTAACCTGTACTCGAGGATTCTGGAAATCATCCATTGCTCCAGCTAGTGCTGGTAGAACCTGTTGGTGGAATTGATTTTGCAAATCTGGCCCCAAGTCCGTTGACAGCTGACCAATTGCATTGATTGCTGCCCACCTTACACGCGGGTGAGGGTCGCGAAATGAGTTTAGAACCATTGACAACACTTGCTCCAAATTTTTTACCATTACCTGCAGAAGCAAAATCAAATTACAAATTACCAACATTCATATAAAATAAATTCCAGATAACTATATTCATACAAACATTTTAAAATCGGGAAATTCTAACAAGTGAAAAGACCCAAAACTCGATGAAAAATGCAATCTTATAAACAAACATCTACAAGAACATATTACACAGTAGGGCCTTGAAATTACTTTACATTAGTATATCTTAAGTATCAAAAATGATTGAATGAGACAAGTAATTCCGTCTCCAAACAATTTCAACTTAAAAGGAAACTGCCGGAAAACACTCGAATTGTTTGTAATCCAGAGATAAGTTGAAAGCTATACCTTAGCACAACCCTCAGCAATCTGAGCCAGTGCAATCAGCGCAGCATGGTGCTTCTGCCACTCAGGTGCAGCCAAGTAAGCTGGCAACTGCTCAGAAGCAACAGGAACAATTGTATTCCCACCTAAAGCAATAGCCAATCTATCCAAACACTCCTGGCCAACACTATAATTACTCGACTCACCCGCATCCTCATCCTCAGTCTCAGCACTATGCCACAAAGGATCGTCCTCAATATCCAACAACATACTCATCAATATAGCAAACAACCTACTTATAAACTGTGGCAACTTCCTCATCATCCCCGGTGCCCGCTCCCTAGCCTCTGCTAATGTAATCACAAACTCAATTGCCAGATGACGTGTCCCTTCCTCTAAACTCTCCGCCTCAGCTATCTGCAACATGGACCCCACCACATCCACCAACTGCCTCCTCAAAAACCTCGGCTCAGTCCCCGCCAACTCAATCAACAACTCCAGCGCCTCCTGCGCTGTCGCCTCGTTTCCGTTATTCAACGACTCCGTCAACGTCCTCATCATCAACGGCAACAAATCCTGAAACCTATCCCGATCCGCGGAGCTCGTCAGACACTGGATAAAACTAATAACCGCATTCAAAGCCGCGATTTTCACATCGGGATTATTCGAATTCGTCAAACAATTCAAAAACACGGCGTGCAAGTGCTTTAGATGAGGCGTGAGGGTGTCTCCAATGTACTGACTCAACTGCGCGAAGATCAAAAACGCGGATTCCTGCAACTTAACGGAATCACTCGACACGCATTGGAACATAAACGGCAACAACTCAGGCCACCCGTTCTCGGGCAAAATATTTGAAGCCAATTCCGAAACGGTGTCGCATAGTTTCTTAGAAATCGACTTGGCGCTCTCGAGTTGTATCGATTGGAGAAGCATCGATTTGAGAGAGGACTGAGTGTGTAGAGAGAGCCTCGGCCAGAGAAAGGAGTCGTCGCGCGTGAGAAGCTTGCGAAGGAGGACGGCGGCCATGGCACGTGCCTCGGGGTGAGGGGAGCGTTGGAGGAGGTGAGCGAGTTTGAGAGTGAGGGAATCGGGATCCTGTTGCTTGCAGAGGTTGAAGAGCAGTTCGGCTTCGGATCGTTGCTCGTTGGAGGTGGACATGAGGTGAGAGATTAGGGTTTCAAATGGGGCAGAGTCGGGGCCGAGGATCACCGCGAGTTGGGATTGTTGGAGGTGAGTTGACTCGGCGGCCATGGCGGCGAGTTTACTAGGGTTTTCCGTGTGGAATTTGTTTTTGTGATGTGAAATGCGAGTGATGAATTTGATGATGAAGGGGGAATTTGAAATGTCAATGTGTGGGAGTGTGTTTGGAAAGAGAGTGGGGGAGGTTTAGGGGATTTTGTAAACAAGCATGATAGTATCAGTCACCACCAGTGACTGAGTGGGGCCACTAGGGCTGATGAAGTGAAGTGATTAGCTTAGCTGTATTAGATTTTAGATTTTGTTTAATCACTTATGATTAAAGGTTTAAAAATACAGGAGCCCCCTAATATCTTACAATTTTTTAAATAATGATAAAAGTGTTTAGTAGGGGTGTACTAACGGCATGACAGCGACGTTTGCTTATTGACGCTTTGGAACTTAGACGTGAGGTACGAGGGAGTACTAAACTGTTCGATTTGCTTTGATTTTTCAGAAACATGTATTAAATAAGATCAAATTATAATCTCAGTCTTTTTTTTAATTAATTTATATTTCTTCACTAATTTGATTACTTTTTCAAAATAAATCGAACTAAATTAAATATTAATTCGTTTAATTAAAAGATCTTAAATGAATATAAAGCTTAATCTAATTCAATTTGTTTAGTTCAACTTGTTCCTGTTTGGTTGGGCAAAATAGCTACCCCAAACTTTGTGAATGTCGGTTATTAGAAAGGGAATTATAATTAACATAAATTATAAGAATTAAAATTTTATGGTACAGTTCGATGTTACGCTGCATATCCTTGCATTTTGATGGTTAAAATTTGATGTTATTGAAATAGTGTGAACCCAAGGGGGTGAATTGGAATTTTAAAACTTATCCTAACAAAACCACACAACAATCCAATCTAAAGCCTTTAATAAATTTAAAAGCAATAAGTTCAATCAAAGCACAATAGTAAATAAGTAAGAGAGAAGAGAAACAAACACACGAAATTTTACGTGGTTCGGCAATCCCGCCACGTCCACGCTCCAAGCGATCCAAGCTGGGTTTTCACTATCCAAGCCTTCCAAGCGCTTAAAACGCTTCTGACTTCAAGGTGTCAATGAACCTTTACAACAAATGAGATTATATCTCAATCTCTTCACTCAAGTGTTTCCCACACTTATACACTCACAAATTTGATGAGAAAAATAAAGATTACAACAAAACTCTCTTTAAGAGTGGATGAACAAATTTAAGAACAAGGATGATTCAAAATAATAATGATTTGCGAATTGAGAGCTCAAGATATGTTGTATGCCTTTTGTTTGTCTTTTTAGAGAGCTTGAAAATGAATTGGCTTTGAGTTTTTATAGTTGGGTAAAAAAAGCCAGTTATTCACTTTTTACTCATGCTTAGGATTACTAGTTTATGATATCCAGGAATTCGCTTGCATGTTCAGATTAAGGCAAAAATTTGAATTTTTGAGTATCCAGGAATGCCGCATTTGTGATATCCGGATTTGCCGTTTATGCTCCGAAAGCTTTTTTCGCATCAGAAGGAATCGTTTGAAGACAATAGGATTGCCGCTTTGCCGTCCGGAGAGTTTCGCCCCATAACCGGATTGCCGTTAAAGCATGCTTAGGATTGCCGCTTTCTGATAAAGAACGGTACAGTGCACTGTTTGCGAAAATTACAGTTTGACCCCAAAACTTTCCATAACTGCACTATGGCCCAAAAAGTTATAAAAAGTTGCAATTAAGTCCAATTTCAGAATTTCTTAATAATACTATGTGAATCCCAAAACTTTCTGAAATTATGAACAAGCCCAAACTTTGTGAATTTTTAGAATGGCCCATAATATTTAAATATTTTCAAATAAGTCCAAATCCGAAATTCAAAAATAATATTTATTAAGCATAAAGATTTGTAAAATTCTTTCACTTTAGTTCACAACTTTGAAGAATAACTTAACTCCATAAAATCATTTTCTTGTTTTAAAAGCACAATATATAAACCTTTATTTTTGACTACTCTCAATTTTCTTTAAACAACACATGTGGTTTGTTATCATCAAAATCAATATTTATAGCAATCTAGGCTAACAA
Organism: Atalantia buxifolia; assembly: GCA_030444775.1. Taxonomy (NCBI): domain Eukaryota; kingdom Viridiplantae; phylum Streptophyta; class Magnoliopsida; order Sapindales; family Rutaceae; genus Atalantia; species Atalantia buxifolia. The sequence continues at coordinate 31,593,622 of CM059832.1, read as the reverse complement.
TCTCCCCCTTTTTGATGATGACAAAACACATTAAAGAAAATTGATTTAGTTATGAAAAGCTCCCCCTTAATCAATGCAAGGTTAAGAAATAATTTCAAAAAGATTTAAAAGCTCCCCTACATACATGCATATCAATTTTCATAACACATAGATATATTATATCTCCCCCTTCATCATCAAAAAGAACAAGAGCTCCCCCTATCAATCATTAAAATCTCAATACAAGCACGTTAATTCAAAAAATCCAAAGCATGAAAAGATATCATAGCCAACAAATAAAACAAATCCATGGCATCCAAAACTGAATTAAAGAACATAATAAATACGCAAAGCAAATGCATATAATCCAAATCAAATACATAATCCAAAGTCATAACAACTATCCATATAATCGAAAACGGAAAATACATAAAGCAAGTAAATAACATGTAGGTGTGTCCGATACAAGCATAAGAGACTACCGAGGTGGTGAGGATGGTGGTGATGGAGGTGGATACGGATATGGAATACCGAAGTGCTCAAAGAGGCGCTGGCCGTGAATGAGCTGCTGCCGCTCGCTTCTTTGAAACTCGATCTGATTGAGAGCATCCTCACCTCATCCATAATCTGTTTGAAGTGTAACCTCATCGGAAATAGGATGCTCGGGAGGTGGTAATGCAGGTGCAGAGGCGTAGGAGAGAGGTAGACACCGGAGACTCGCGACGCGCCGGCCTCGAAACAGGCGGGAAATCAGGGAGTTGATCAGCAGGAATCACATCATTGAGTTGCCGATCATCACTCGGAGCGAGGAAAGTGTAATTGTTTTGAGTGACTTTGACCCAAGTGCTATCACGCCACTCAAAACCTAAGCTAATAACAGAATCATCCCCTATACCCTTAGAAGGCCTAAACGATGGTTCATTAATCGGAACTTCAAAGTGTTTAAGGATTCGGGTAATAAATTGACCATATGGAAGGGAGCGAGAAATCAAGGCAGGTATGGTCAACATATTTTGGATGATGAGATAACCTAAGTTAACCGAACGACGTTGAAGAATACAGTCAATCAAAGCAACGTCCATATGAGAAACCTCATCCAAATGCCCTGATCTAGGAAGAACAATGGACTGAATAAAGCGAAGTAAAATACGAGTTTGAAGACAAAGACAATGATACGGAAATGAATGGTACAATCTTCAACAGTAAGATCTCTACGCCGACAAATATTTCGAACGGCGTCAATATGAACATATCTATCAATTTTGGGAGATTTCCTAGGCGAAAAAATTTCTAGACCAAAATCGGATGATCCTAGGATAGAGTTCAACAATGAAACATCAAAATCAATCATAACTCCTCCAACATTGGTGATTACTCGAGTTCTTTTCTCCTTGGAAACGTCCATATTCGAGTAAAACACTTTCACCAAGTCGGGATAAACATGTTCGTCAATCATAAGAGCACCATTCCAACCAACATCACCAAGCAATTGAAATAAATTTCTATGACTAATATGAAGACTATGAAGCCAATTTGGTTCGGAAATATAAAACGTATTGAGTACCTCTCTCGAGTCAGGAAATTTTGATGAAACCTTAGGTTGATCAAATGCTTGTTAGAAGGTGTGAGGACTCAAAGGTGGATTGAGTGGTGGTGTCGGCGTCGTGCCGTGACCGCAGCAGGGGTTGAACAGGTTCTTTGCCTTTTCTTGAACCGCCGTGAGCTTGACATGGTGAAGTTGAGTGATTTGAGGTGAAAAGAGTTACGGAAAATGAAGATAATGAGGATTGGAAACAATTTTGAGAAGCAATTTGGCTCAAAAACAACTTGAGAGGAAGAAATTTAGAGAGAGAAAAGATTTCGAAAAACCCTAGGTTGATTTCGGATTTTGATGTTTTTGAGGTTGAAAATGAATTTTAAAGATGATTTTGGACACAAGAACGGATGGGGAACAATTTGCTTGGATCAATTTGCATCAAAAACACATGAAAAGTGATGGATTTTGAAGAGAAAATGAGAGAGGAGAAGCGGCTTTAGAGAGAGAGGAAGGCAGGTTTCTTAGAATAAGAGAAGAAGATGAAGAACAAATAGAATTTTTGCGAATTCGGAATTCCGGATGCGAACAACCGGTCATCCGGTTTCATTCCAGTATGCATCTTTGCGAATCCGGATTACCGGATATGCATAATAGGACTTAGGTTGGATTCGAAAAGTTCCTCGCGAATCCGGATTTCGGAGGATGTAAGCGGTTATCGGTTTGAAAGGCGATAAGCTCAAGGCGAATCGGTTCTAGGATGTTTTAACCAAGCTATCCGGTTACATTCCAGAATCTAGTAATGTGAATTCGGAATTCCGAATTTTGATAACCGGTTATCCGAATCATTTCCAGAAAACTTCCTAGTGCATTCGGTTTTAGGTTTACGTATCCGGTTGCGAAAGATGTCGAGAATGTGAGCTATGAAATCCGGTTTTAGAATGTTGTGTAGGTTATCGATTCTGATCCGATAACTACATAAACATATCCGGATTTCAGATTTCCATATCCGGTTGTCCAGGATAATTCGAAAAATTTGAGAACCAATTCGATTTTAGGTTTGATGAACCGGATTTCGGATGTGGCGAGAGTGATTTTTCAAATCCGGTTTACGGTTTGGTAAATCCGGTTAGCGAATATTGACCGAGAGCACCAAGAAGAAAACGGATTTCGGTTGAATAGAAAGCGGTATACGGTTTGGACTTAGAAAATTTTTACCACATATTGAAAATTGGCAAGCTCTTATACTTGTATTATACACACCATTTTATTTTTGGCTTAAAATTTGATCAATTTTAAATCATTTTGAGATTCAAAATTTTTCAATAAGCCATTTAATTCATGAAACATAAAATAATAAACATATCAAATACATGAAGTATAAATCCATACAATAACAAACATAGCAATAATTCATAACTCAAGATGCAACATTCAACATTCCAAGCTCATGTCTTATCTTTATAAAAATCTCTTCACTAAGAGGTTTTGTAAAGATATCCGAAGTTGATTTTCAGTCGAAACAAATTTAATTACAACATCTCCTTTTTGAACATGATCTCTAAGAAAGTGATGCCTAATTTCTATATGCTTTGTTCTAGAATGTTGAATTGGGTTCTTGGATAGATTAATAGCACTAGTATTGTCACACAAGATAGGTATTTGATCGAGTTTAATGCCATAGTCTCTAAGGGTTTGTTTCATCCAAAGAATTTGTGCACAACAACTACCTGCGGCTATATATTCGGCCTCGGTGGTTGAAAGCGCAAGCGAGTTTTGTTTCTTACTAAACCAAGAGACAAGTGAATGACCTAGGAAGTGACATGTTCCACTAGTACTTTTTCTATCAACCTTATAACCAGCAAAATCGGCATCCGAGTAACAAGTTAAATCAATATGTGTTCCCCAGGATACCAAAGACCAAGATTAATGGTGCCAATCAAATAACGAAAAATTCGTTTAACGGCAAACAAGTGTGACTCTTTAGGACAAGATTGAAATCTAGCACACAAGCATACACTAAACATAATGTCGCCTACTAGCAGTTAAATAGAGTAAGGATCCGATCATACCTCGATATGTCTTGATATCAACTTCCTTACCTTTCTCATCTTTGTCCAACTTGATTGTAGTACTCATTGGAGTGCTTTTTGCCGTTCCATTTTCATAGCCGAATCTTTTGAGTAGATCTTTCACGTACTTGGCTTGATTTATGAAAATTCCTTCCTCGTTTTGTTTGATTTGGAGTCCAAGGAAGTACTTCAACTCTCCCATCATACTCATCTCAAATTCTTTGCTCATACAAGATGAAAATTCTTTACACAACAACTCATTAGTAGAACCAAAAATAATATCATCAACATAAATTTGAACAATAAGTATATCTTGGCTTTTATGCTTAACAAATAAAGTTGTGTCCACTTTTCCCATCGAAAAATCATTATCTAACAAGAAGTTTTTAAGCCTATCATACCATGCTCTAGGTGCTTGTTTAAGACCATACAAAGCCTTAGATAACTTATACACATGGTCTGGAAATTTTTCATTTTCAAAACCAGGAGGTTGTTTCACATATACTTCCTCCATAATATAACTTAGTTTAAGAAAGCACTCTTGACATCCATTTGATATAAAATGAAATCCTTATGACATGCATAAGCTAACAGACATCCTAATGGATTCTAATCTAGCTACAGTGCAAATGTTTCATCAAAATCAATTCCTTCTTCTTGGTTGTAACCTTGAGCCACTAATCTAGCTTTGTTTCTTACAACCACACGGATTCATCCATTTTGTTTCTAAATACCCATTTAGTACCTATAACGGATTGATGTTCGGATTAGGGACTAATTCCCATACATTGTTTCTCTCAAATTGATTCAACTCCTCTTGCATTGCCATAATCCAAGACTCATCATTTTCCGCATCCCAAAGGATTTTGGTTCAATTTGAGAAATAAATGCAGCATGTTCACAAGTGTTCCTAAGTGATGATCTAGTTGTAACACCTCGTGAGGGATCTCCTAAAATTACATCCGTAGGGTGAGAAGAGACATACCTCCACTCCTTGGGGAGTGTTTGAGATTTACCTTCATTTTGCTCTGCACTTGTTTCTTCATGATGCTCTTCTTGAATTCCATGAGGTGCATCCTTTTGGTTGTCATTTGATGATTCTTCTTGATGTTCTTCTTCGCATTATCATCAACAATTCCTTTTTCCATGAGAGGAGGGATTAGACTCATCAAATGTGACATGCATAGATTCTTCCACAACCAAAGTTCTTTTATTATACACTCTATAAGCTTTGCTTGAGTTTGAATAACCAAGAAAAATACCAACATCGGATTTTGAATCAAATTTACCTAGATTATCTTTTGTGTTCAAAATAAAACATTTGCATCCGAAAACTTTGAAATAGCCAATGTTGGGTTTTCTATCTTTCCAAAGCTCATATGGAGTTTTATTAAGATTAGGTCTAATCAACACACGATTCAAAACATAACATGCGGTGTTGGCGGCCTACCAAAAATATTTTGGTAAAGAGTTTTCATTTAGCATGGTCCTAGCCATTTCTTGAATAGACCTATTCTTTCTCTCTACAACTCCATTTTGTTGAGGAGTTCTAGGTGATGAAAATTGATGCTCAATGCCAAGCTCATTACAAAACTTCTCAAATGCATGATTTTCAAATTCTCCACCATGGTCACTTCTAATACATTTTCAATAAGAGTAGAGGATACATTACCGACATTGCCAATGCCAATGATTTTTCCTTTTGAATTATCTCCAAATGATACCTCTCCACCATTTTCGATTTTGGTAAAACTTGAAAACCAAGAATAATTCCCTGTCATGTGTCTTGAACAACCGCTGTCCAAGTACCACTTATTCTTCTTCTTCTTCAAGCCCTGCAGAAAAAGTCTCAAGTTTTAGGTACCCAAACCTTTTTGGGTCCTTGAGAGTTAACAATGGTTCCTTTTGGAACCCAAACACATTTCACACCATAATGTGCATTTCTCTTTATTGGACATCTATCTTTCATATGACCATCTTGATTACAATAATGACATACAATTTGATTTTTAATAGATGTATTCCTTACAAAGTAGTTCTTGTAATATTTTTGTTTCAAATTTGGTTTGTAACCAATCCCTCCTTTGTCAAATACACACTTTTGTGAATTAAGTAAGTTATCCAACATCTCTTGCCCATTTGTAAATTTTAGTACAATCTCATTTAGATCATTGCTCTTCTTTCTAAGCAATTCATTTTTATTTTTCAAGTCATTCACATGTGATTCTAAATGCTCATGTGATGTGCTAGAACTCTCAAATAATGCAACTTTATCATGCAATGTTTTATTCTCTAATTCTAGGCAAGTAATCTTTGCACTAAATGATTCATTTTCATTTTTAAACTCTAACATTTTCTTTTTAAGGCAAACATTCTTTTTACCCATTTCCATCAATTCATCATGCAATTCTTTAAACGCATTATGTAATTCATCATTTGTAGGAAGATCACTTGCCTCATCAAGTTCATCACATGATTCTTCCCCAAAGGCCATGAGAGCTAAATTTATCATTTCTTGTTGCTATTCCTCATCACTTGTTTCCTCATCACTATCATCCCACGTGGCCACCATAGCTTTCTTCTTGAGTTTATTGAGGAGAGGACATTCCGATCGTATGTGTCCAGGCTTCTTGCATTCAATGCAAGTGATTGGTTCTTTCTTCTCCTTTTTATTCTTGTAACCTCTGAACCTTCTCTGCTCATTATTCTTCTTGTAAAATTTTCTGAATCTTCTAGCCAACATTGCCAACTCCTCATCATCCATCTCGCTTTCCTCATCACTCTCACGTTTTGAGGCTTTGAGAGCGATGTTTTTCTTCTTTTCCTCATGCCCTTTTTCTACTGCCAAATCATCTTCATATGAAATGAGAGAGCCAATTAAATCATCAATAGGTAAAACATTTAAATCTTTAGCTTTCTCAATGGCAGTCCTTTTTGGTCTCCATTCCTTAGGTAGCGATCTAATGATTTTCTTAACTTTTCGCTATTAGAAAAAATTTTTCCTAGGGCTCCAAAGTGTTCACTATGTCCGTGAATCTAGTATACATAGAATATACACTCTCATTTTGTTCCATTTGGAACAATTCATATTGTCGAGTGTACCTACTAATTTTAGACTCTTTTACTTGATTCGTGCCTTCATACACGACTTCAAGTTTGTGCCAAATTTCATTAGCACTTTCACAACTAGACACTCTATGAAACTCTTTCTTATCAAGTGCACAAAATAAGGCATTCATTGCTTTGGAATTTAGAGAAGCTTTTCTCTTTTCCAATTCATTCCATTCGTGAAGGTTTTGGAATATCTTCCCTACCGTTTTTAGTCAAAAGCATGAAAGGACCATCATTAACGATTTCCCAAATTTCGTAATCTAAAGCTTGCAAGTAAATTCTCATCCTAGTTTTCCAATACGGATAATCGTTTCCATCAAAATATGGTGGTCTACAGTGGTGGATTGTCCTTCCCTAAATGTAGAATCATTATGAGTTGCCATTGATCTTTAGCTCTAGATGGTTAAATCTAAATAAGAGCACCTTGCTCGATACCAAATGAAATACAAGTGTGCAACCCAAGAGGGGGTGAATTGGAATTTTAAAACTTATCCTAACAAAACCACACAACAATCCAATCTAAAGCCTTAATAAATTTAAAAGCAATAAGTTCAATCAAAGCACAATAGTAAATAAGTAAGAGAGAAGAGAAACAAACACACGAAATTTTACGTGGTTCGGCAATCCCCGCCCACGTCCACGCTCCAAGCGATCCAAGCTTGAGGTTTTCACTATCCAAGCCTTCCAAGGCTTAAAATGCTTACAATTGACTTCAAGGTGTCAATGAACCTTTACAACAATGAGATTATATCTCAATCTCTTCACTCAAGTGTTTCCCACACTTATACACTCACAAATTTGATGAGAAAAATAAAGATTACAACAAAACTCTCTTTAAGAGTGGATGAACAAATTTAAGAACAAGGATGATTCAAAATAATAATGATTTGCGAATTGAGAGCTCAAGATATGTTGTATGCCTTTTGTTTGTGCTTGCTAGAGAGCTTGAAAATGAATTGGCTTTGAGTTTTTATAGTTGGAGCTAAAAACTACCGTTATTCACTTTTTACTCATAACCTAGGATTACCGTTTATGATATCCGAATTCCGCTTGCATGTTACCGTTAAGGCAAAAATTTGAATTTTTGAGTATAGAATGCCGCTTGTGATATCCGGATTGCCGTTTACGCCTTTTTTCGCCTTCGTGAACTTAATGTTTGAAGACAAATAGGATTGCCGCCCGTCCGGGAGAGTTTCTGCCCATAACCGGATTGCCGTTTAGCATAACCGGATTGCCGCTTGCTACAGTAACGGTACAGTGCACTGTTTGCGAAAATTACAGTTTGACCCCAAAACTTTCCATAACTGTAGTATGGCCCAAAATGTTATAAAAAGTTGCAATTAAGTCCAATTTCAGAATTTCTTAATAATACTATGTGAATCCCAAAACTTTCTGAAATTATGAACAAGCCCAAACTTTGTGAATTTTTAGAATGGCCCATAATATTTAAATATTTTCAAATAAGTCCAAATCCGAAATTCAAAAATAATATTTATTAAGCATAAAGATTTGTAAAATTCTTTCACTTTAGTTCACAACTTTGAAGAATAACTTAACTCCATAAAATCATTTTCTTGTTTTAAAAGCACAATATATAAACCTTTATTTTTGACTACTCTCAATTTTCTTTAAACAACACATGTGGTTTGTTATCATCAAAATCAATATTTATAAAGAATCTGCGCTAACAGTTATAAGGATACTTTTAGTAGATATTCAATATTTTTAAAAATGAGGGCTTTGAATGTAATTGTGTTGTGGATTGGATAATGATTAAAGCTTCCTCGTTTGCCTTGACATTTTTGTTTTCTATTATTGGTTTTGGAGGGAAATGGAACCGGGGGAAATAACAACTGCGGGGGTTGGGTGGAGCTGTGTTCTGGTTTGATTTCATGGTTTGGTTGGTCTCGGGGTAGTTTTTAATTTAATTATTCAAAATTGATAGATTTCATAATAATTGAATATAATTTCGGTACACTTTAACGATTAATACTAATATTACAAATGCATACTCATTCATACAAATTAACGCAGCATGTTTTTATTCATTATTTTCTTTTTTTCGCTCTTCCATTCACATTTCATCAGCTCAATTTGTTTGCATATTAATTTTTGATGATTTGGTTGATTGTTATTTACAAAATATAATAAATTAATAAATTTAATGAAGACATATTTCAAAGAAGATTAACTTGATTATTTATAAGGTTGTGTTTGCATGACAAGGGGCATGGTGGTTTTTTTTTCTTTTTTTTTTGAAGATTATTACTCATGATATTTACAATCATACACATATTGAGATTCGTTTACATTAATTATGATATGGCACCGCTCAGACTTTTAACCCTCTCAAATATTTAAGGGACGTCAACTCTCCTCCTGATAGAAAAACTGTATTCACTCAAGTTCTGATACTTCAAATAATAAAATTTAAATTAAACTTCTATAATACGTCTGCAGAGGCTCGAACTTCTTCTCTTACATTTGTGAGGAAGGACTCTAGTGGTTGGGGCGTGGTGGTTTTTTGATTGGGAACCAACGTATATCTCTGACAGTTTTGGCATGAAAAATACTTGACAAATTTTTGTAATATTGTTTATAATTATATCATGGCTTTTGACCAAATGTAAAAGCCAAATTGAAAACTAAATAACCTTTGCGGCCAATCTTTTTTAATTTTTTCAAATAACCTTTGCGGCAACTTTTTTTAAGGGCATGTTTGTCATGTAGTATTATATTGTATTAAAATTTAATATTGTATTAAGAGTACATTTGGCATACTATATCATATTTAATGTATTTTATTATTTTAACACAGATATATTGTATCATACTATATTACATTAGAACTGTATTATAATAATGCTCTATCATATATATTACATTTGGTCTATATTTATTTTTTATAATAATGCTCTATATCATTTGGTGCTACATTTGGTCTATATTAATTTTTAAGGTTCTTATTTTGATTAAAAAAATATATTTAAAAGTTATTTATAAAATAAATTTGTAATATATTTATTAAAATAGATATAAAATACCAACATAATTTCTAGAATTATGATATATGAATTACAAATTTATCTTATTATTTTTTTAATCATAAAAATATTATTTTTACTAACGGTCAACTTTTCCATTATAGTTCTTTGTAGTCGTTGATATTTGATAATTTTAATAAAATGATAACCCTAAGAAATATTGTCTCTATTATTTTTTAGTTATTTTTAAAAAAAATTTCATTGATCATTAGTTATTGAGTTAGTTAGTTGACTAACAAAATACCAATTTCACCATTCATGATTAAAAAAAATTATTTGAAGGTTATTTATAAAATAAATTTGTAATATATTTATTAAAATAGATATAAAATACCAACATAATTTTTTTTTGCTAGAATTATGATATATGAATTACAAATTTATCTTATTATTTTTTTAATCATAAAGGATAAAATTGATATTGTGTTAGTCAACTAACGGTTAACTAACAATTGTAACGGAAAAGTAGTAAAATGATATTTTTATAAAGATATAATAGTAAAATGATAGGAGACAATACTTCTTGTAATCATTTAATATTTGACAATTACTGAAGTAGTAAAATGATAATAACCTTAATTTTTAATTATATTTTGTTTGGTGCTGGATTGTACAAATATTTTTGGTGATTAATTTTAATTTTTTTTGGAAAAAAATTGACTATTATGAAAGTCTTAAAAGTCATAATGGTAAGTATTTTTTTTTTCAAACACAACTAAAATTAACTGCCAAAAAAGTTAATACAATATAGTGCAACACAAATCAAAGTATAATTAAAAATTAGTATAAACCCATGTAGCACTAAGTATTGTACAATATTATTTTAATCAAGTATTAATGCAATACAATGTATTAACACAATACATTTGGTCTGTACTCACTTTTAATTATACTTTGTTTGGTGCTGCATTATAAAAACTTTGTTTGGTGATTAATATTTTACGTTGCCTAAAAAAATGTTGACTATTATAAAAGTCTTAAGGCCCGTTTGACATTGTTTTTAGGAGGTCTAAAAGTGATTTAAAAAACTTTAAAGTTAATTTTAGTATTTGGTAAAAAAAAGTCAAAATCACTTCTGTCAAAATCAGCCCCTCTTACAGCTGATTTTGAAAAACATAGAATGAGTAGTTTTTAGATTCTGATTTTGAGAATTAATTTTATCTTTTAATAAAATTTCATAAATATCCTTAAAATTTTTACTTAAACCCAAAAATTATCCTTATTCAAATTGGAAACAAAATAAATATTTTAATAAATTTTAATTATAATTCATCAATATAAATTGATTAATATCAATTTGTTGGTTGAATTATTATTAATTTGTTTCACTACATAATTAATTTAATTATCAATTGTTTTAAGATAAAAAAAAGTAAATTCAATATATTATAAATTTTATTTTTAGTAAAAATTATTATAATACACAATTAAAAATATTATATGTACAAGTAAATTTTATCTTATATTATGTACATTTTAACCATTTATTTTGTCACACCAGTTTAATAATAAAATTTACCAAATGTTTATAACTACTTTCAAAACTCACATTATTTCTGAAAATAAAATTTATCAAACATTTAATAAATTTTTCATGGTGATTATTTTTACAAAGACAATTTAAAAATAATTATTTTAAAAGATACAACATTCCCAGTGACGAAGCTAGCATTATTTTTTTGGGTGGGGTAGAATTTTTTTAGAAAATGAAATTTACTTCTCAAAAAATTTATTTTATACAAACAAAATTAAGCACAATGCACAAGCAAAAATCTAATCATAAAACTATAAAAATATCATGTAAATAAGAAAAATATTATAAAAAATTAGATTTTTTTATTTTTTATAAATATTAATAAAATAAATTTATAAATTATATATTTTTTTCAAAAGGCTAACCCGGATAGCAGCTTCGCCACAAAACATTTCCAAACTGGCCCTTAATAGTTAATATTACTTTCAAACACAACTAAAATTAACCACCAAAAATTTAGTACAATAATATTAATATGATACAATTAAAAATATTAATTAATACAATAATGTTAATATAATATAATTAAAAATATTTATAATCAAATAATAATTGAGACTCTCTTTTATAATTCTAATACGGTGCAACCGAACAACAACCCTCACTTACAGCTTCGTTCAATTTTGTTACAACAATTAACAAACAAATTTTTATACATATTATTTTCCTCGAAAGAAAAAGATAATTTAATTAATTTCGATATGACAATTTTCTTCTTTTAATAGAATTTTGATAATAACAATTAACAAACCAGAACGCAATCCTAATCTTAGTGAAAGAGAACGACACATTCACTCACGCACGTCCTCTCTGCAGCCAAGGCCGCCGCTTACAAACGCCCCTCTAACTCTAAGCTGACAAACGCCCACGCCCGCGCTGCCGGCGCTGTCACTTTGGTTCAAGTGTGCCGACGCTGCAGCTTCTAGCCGTTCTCGATTTGCTTCCTCGTTCCAGCTGCTGCGCTGCCTCCGGCTTCGTTCGCCGTCGTCAGCCGCACAAGGTAAGGTTATAGATGCCATTCCAAATAGTGCATGAATGGTTGTTTGTAATTCAATCTTCTTTTGGGATTGGGTAGGAGGCGGAACAGGCACTGAGACTGTTCAATCTTCTTTTGTATAATGGCTGTTTGTGATTGTTGCTGATTCGGTTTATTAACATTGTAATTGTTGTTGTCTCGAGTGTTCTTGGTGATGGGTTATTAATGTATTATATATGTTTGTCATTTGGTGTTCATTTTTGCATCATTGAGCTGGGCTGGTATTTGATTTTGAAATTTTAGGTGCTGCCTGGGTGGGATTTGATTCATTTTGAAATTGAATTGAATTTTGGAATAGGTTGTAAGCCGAACTGCAACTCAAACTGAAATTTAGACCTGAACTTTCAATCCGAACTGATCCAGAACTCGAACCTAACCTCGGTTCGGTTTAGGTTTGTGTTTTGAACCCAATTGGGTTGAGTTCTCTAATTTGAATGGGTTGTAACCGAAACCGAAACCCGAACAAGCCTAACCGGAACGTGATTTGCCCACCCCTACGCCAAACAGTGAAATTTTACTTCCCCGACATGGTCACCTTATCAGTTGCTCCCAACCAATCCAAAATTCCAGTTCATGTGAGTCAGCAGCTCATTCTGACCATTTCAGTGAGCTCATCTCTATCAGTCACACAATATTTAATATTTATTTTTTTAATTTACTTTTAAATTATTTCAGGGTGTTACTTTTTTTTATTTTAAGATTTAGGGTTTATGGCCTTAAAATTAGTTATCATTTCGTATTATTTTGCACAATTTAAACATATTTGGGGTTTCTCTTTTAGTTTCCTTATAGATTCCATCCCAAACTTGGTATCCCCCCCCCCAAAAAAAAAAAAGTGGAAGGTTCATGATAAGATAATGGCTTTTTGTTTAATTATTGATGCAAATTATTGAAGGAAATGACATTAAATAAAATAATTTAAGCTGTCAAATGGATGGATTGGGTTGTTCTTTATTTTTGGTCAAATCCTCATTTGTTTTGAACCATGGGGCTGACGTGATAGTAAATTGTTACTAAAGATGGAGAACTTGTATTGCAGTGAAGTGGAAGGAAACTGGGAACATTAGACGAGATGCTTATTAACAGGTTTCTGAGGCGTGGTTTCTGCACTGCTGTTGCTCGGCCATGGCTTTTTGTGGGGTTGGGTAACCCGGGAGATAAATACAAAGGAACTAGACACAATGTACGATAGTAGTACATCTTCATTATGTATTTCAAAATTATAGTTTCAGCCTTCTTGTGTTGTTTGTTTAACTTCAAGTTCCATTCTATCTGGCCTTTTAGCAGGTGGGGTTTGAGATGATCGATGCGTTTGCTGAATCACAAGGGATTTCTATGAACACGGTTCATTGCAAAGCTACTTTTGGACAAGGTCTATATTTGGGCCCTTTGTTCTTTGTTTTAAGATATTTTTATTGCTTTTTCTCCTTGTTGATGGATGCTTGATTAATCTATCTCAGGTTTTGTTGGCGATGCCCCTGTACTCCTTGCAAAGCCACAGACTTACATGAATCTGAGCGGTGAATCTGTAAGCTTTTGAGACATACTTCTTGGAGTATCTGAAAAGTGTCTCTATCCTTCTATATGTTTGCGAGTATTTGTACTTGTATATCATGAAGGCTTTTACTTGGTGTATCATGGAGTTATAAGGGCAAGGCGTTGATACTTGTATTTCATGAAGCTTTTTACTTAGTGTATCTTGGAGTTAGAAGGGCAATTCATTGATCAAATATCTTTGACAGTAGAAAATTTTCATCCCTTCCCCCACCCCGTCAAAATTGAAAAAAGGAAAGAAAATTTTCTTGCAATTTTCCAATAAAAATTGCTTATAGAATTTTATTTATATAAAGTTTGGAATCAGATATTTTCTTCTAAGTTTCTAGTGGTTTTGGTTTTGGGTTCAGTTATCAAAATTTTCTGCTAGGAATTTCATTTATTTCTTTTACATTCCTGTAATATTTCACCTAGGATTTTAGTATAATGTATTAACTTGTGTTCTCTACCTTCAAATGCAGAGTGGACCACTTGCAGCTTATTATAAGTTACCTCTTAATCGTGTTCTTGTGGTAATTGTACTTTTACTTCATAAAGAGTTCTCTGTTGTTTCTTTGATGATGATAGCATTTTATAGTTTATGATGGCATGGGCTTACCTTGTGGTAATTGTACTTTTCCTGTTGCAGTTTCATGATGACATGGGCTTACCTTGTGGAGTGCTTCGTCTGCGCCACAATGGAGGTCATGGAGGCCACAATGGGTGTGTATATTGGAGCCTTTGAACCTGTTTCCAGGAAATCTGATTGCAAAAAGTTATATTTAGTTTTATGGTCTTACCAACTTAAAATGCTTCATTTTGAGAAAGCGGCAGCTAAATTTCATGTTAAATGCATGAGTAAGCAATTTGACTGGTTAATCTTGTAGTTAATAGCTTTTTGGCCTTTTGAGAGTTTTCTAAGAATTATTTCTTTCTTCGCCCATTGATCCGGACTGAATATGTGTGAATTTGTATGAATTTTCGCACATATTGAATGTATATGTAGGAATTTTCACATACCATGTCTACTTTAGAGCTGAAAACAAAGTCAATGTAATGAGTTTGTCTTTGCCAGAGCTGAAAACAAAGTCAATGTAATGGTTTGTTTAAAGTCTTTTGTTACTTTGTAGGAACTTAATTGCTCATATATGCATAAGATTATAAATTTATAATTTTCGGCAAAATTTTGCTATTTTATAGAAATAATTTATGAAACATTAGTGATTGTTTATCTATATTTATTTACCCATTTGTCATTATTTTATAGGCTGAAGAGTGTGATGAACAACTTTCGAGGTAACCGAGAATTTGCCCGGCTAAGAATTGGTTAGTTCAAGACCCCTACACACTGTTAGAGATTTTCAATAAGTAAATAGTTAATATATTTTAGTCTCTTGTTAGGTATTGGGAGGCCTCCTGGTCAAATGGATCCTAAAGCTTTCTTGCTGCAGAAGTTTAATACAATAGCTCGAGAGCGAGTAAGTTCAAAATCACTGATTAAATGTGTTTTACAAAATCTACATTCAGTTGTCATTTTGAGGGTTCCCTATATTACTCGGAATACTTTCTCAGCTGGATGACAGAAACAAGGTTTACGAATTACATAGCTTATATATTTGATTACTGAAGCTCTTAATCTGTAATATATATTCCTGGTTTTGTTAGAAAATCTCCATTAGTAGATTTTGAAAATGAATTTCTTACTTTGGGAAACTTATGAAATACTTACTGAATCTAAGCACATATTGTCCACACCTTGAGCATCAGAATTTAATCATTATCTTTTTCTCAAATGTATAGGAGCTCAACAACATTTTGTGAAGGAAATCAAATGTTTATGAAACCTTTTACCCTTTTGGTTGAAGTGAGGTTCGGAGTGAGTATTCCTCCGAACACTCGGCATGCTGCATTGTTGTTTCTGAAACAACTATTTTCTGTTTCCAAGCAAAAGAGAGAATGGATACATCAATTTTGGATCTTCTATTTGACTTAAAATGCTTATTGGATCTTCAGATAACAAAATTGTTCTGAATATCGCCTTGAATTTTTTCACTTTACTCATGCTTCAAATTCAGTAGCTCCATCTCTTCTATCCATCATATAGCAACTGGGGCTTTTTTTTTTAAATTAATTTATTTCAAAGATATATATTTTTCACAACATATGGCTACATATCTTTCTTATGCATTCTGTTGACTAATTACCAGGACAATAGTTTCGATTGCATAATAGTGTTCTATGGTCTCCTTTACTAGATTGATACTGCTTTGCAAGAAGGGGTTGAGGTTCTGAAGCTGCTTTTATCTAAAGGCTTGACAGAGAGCGCTAGACATTTCAACACCATACAAAAATACAAGCACATAAGATTGCAAAACATGCCAGCATGAGCTACTGGTACCTTCGATGACAACCACAAAAGCACTGACTGGTTCTTCATGGCCGCCTCTGTATAATACGTACAAATGTTTAAAATCACCCAGGCCAGAGGAGGTGAAACCACCCATCCCAATGAGAGAATACTTGTAACGATGTAAGTGAATGGTTTAGCTCAATTAGCAAACTGAATTGCTTTGTCTGCTCATTTTGCAGCAAATCAGCACTTCTCAAATTTGGAGACTTTTCCCAGTGTCATGGTCCTAGCCAACTGAAGATCTGACCGTTATGAAAGCAAAACAGTGAATCCTCTAGGAATTTATTATATAGCTTTCGTTGTTGGCTTATAAATATCGCGTTTTGTGCAATTTGGTACAATGAATTATATTATGTTGTATTGTATTATTTTAATGTTGGTGTATTATATTATGTTGTATTGCATTAGCACTGTATAATAATACTATATGATGTTTGGTACTATTGTATTAATTTTTTATGATTAATTTAAATATTATATTATATTATATTATTGTTAATTTTAAATTAATATTATTAAAATTTATTCATATTTAAATATTTACTATTAGTTATAATAAGTTATAAATTATTAATAAATTATAATGTAAAATATATATATATATATATAGTAGTATATTAAATTGAAAATTCATATTTATTTATTATTAATATTATTATAAAGCAAAAGTCATAAGCAAAAGCGAAAGAAAGAAAAAAAAAAGTAAGCGGAAGTTGCCGCATTAATTTGGGTCTATTAATGCAGTGTTGTAATTTTTTATTTATTAATTATGAGTTTGTATAAATTTAATGTAATGAGAAATTTTAATATCTCAACTAGGGGTGGATATGGGTTGGTTTGAGTTGGGTTTTAAGCCAATCCAAGTTAAATCATAAAAATTTAAGCTCAACTCCAATCCACCCAAATATTTTTAACCCAATCCAGACTAACTCATTTGGATTTTGTTTGAATTTTATAATCAAAATATTTTTTTATTTTAATAAATTTAATTATATCAAATTATAATAATTATTAATTATTAAATTAATATTAAAATTTGAAAAAATGTAATGGATAAAAATTATGAATAATGAATTTTACAATAACTTCATTCTTAAATATTAACCATATTACAACATAAATTATAACAATATCAATATAAATTAAAGTAAGATAAGATATCTCAACTCAAGTATCAAAGCAATCCATCAAAATTAAACTATTTAATTTTATAAATTTAAATCTCCTGAGAAATAAATCTAAAATTTATTGTAATTAGAAAAAGCGCCAAAATTTTAAAAGCAGTAAGAAAAATTAGACATGAAATCTAATTAGGTTTAAATTTAATTAAAAAAATAACAATAGAATCATATTTTATTTGATAAATTCTTATAATCAATTATATTTTTAATTTCAGTAAGTTACAATACAAATAGGACTATAAAATTATACTAGAGGATTTCGTAAAAATATTGTTTGAGTAATTTATTAAAATGTTCTTTTAACTCAAGTTGAGACCGTAAAAAATTATTATATAATAGTGTACTGTACAACCAATTGCATATGTATTTGCCCTGTGTAGCACTTCTATTATTATTATATAATAATAATAATTAGTAGTAGTATAATTACTATATAACAATAATTATTAGTAGTAGTATAATTATTATATAATAATAATTTTAATAAAAAATTATTATTAAAATATTGATTTAGCCTTTTATTTTGTTTAATTTATTTTTCATTGATATGTTACCTTAAATTTGTTCATGACCTATAGGTAAACCATACTCAAACCATTGTGAAATAATTTCTTTCATAAAAGCTCAAATTTAACCCATTTCATGATTTATCCAACCCAAACTATTTTATTTGATTTGAACTTGGGTAAACCCATGGATTGTGGGTTTATGTCCACCCCTAATCTCAACCAAATATTTCCATATAACATCTCGAAAGTACACTAGTATTGTTGACGTGAGCGGAACTAGAATCTCAATCTCTTATAATAATACGAGTGGAACTAAAATCTCTAATCCCTTATATTATTTTAAGAGATTTTTCTGGTTGCACCAATTAATTACTCATTGCGACTTACTTCACAATTTGCAAGTGTGCCTTAGAATGTACATTTTCAATTGAGTAAGATGTCTGAAATTTGCCCTCCGAGTATGGGAAAAAGACAAAGTACGAATCCGTATATAATCATCCAATTAAATTTTCAAATCACAAAAGCACGGCAAAATGACAAGTCGTTACGAGTCCTTGTGCATCTAGCAGATGAACCAGCGCGTCCTTACACGCGTACTCTCAAGAGCGTGATGCGGTTTTGAAACGTACTTCCAAGTTCAGACAAACTGAAGCAAACAATTATTTAAAGAATGTTTATCATCTAAGTCCCTGAATTTCTTTGTCGTCTCAAATAAAGACATAGTTTGTCCATTTGTATTAAAAAAGTCCTTAACTCCGCAGCTCCTAACAAAACAAAATGTCAATTGTCTCCTAACAAAACAAAATGTCAATTCAGGGACTTGGATGATAAACATGTCAATTCAGGGACTTGTTAACAAAATGACAATTGACAATTGAAAATTGACAAAATGGCAATTGAGACAAACGACTTCCTAAATTTTTTTGCCGTCTCAAATACGAGAATATCATTTTGTGATTACTAACAAACCGAAGTTATGTGATCAAAATTCAATCCGAGTGACACAGTCATTTCTCTAAGAGTTTGGAACTAATTGATCCAAACGGACAAACTATATCCTTAAAACAAAAATAAAAAATAAAAATAAAAATGAAGGAAGCTTAATGATATAATCCTCCCATCCATCATCACCGATCATATAATAATATACATCAAAAGATGTTACTATAAAATGATCCAATCCCATCATCACACCATAAAAACAATAACAACAAGAATCAGATTCATTCACAATCCATACACACAAATTGGGTAGAGACAAATCCAAAGCTTGACACACCAGAGAAAGAGCTCAGCACATCATCAGCTTCACAGCCAAAACCACCACCACCACCAACAAGAAGATAACAAGACGATGAGGAACCCATCAACATCATCATCAACAGCAGCAGCAGCAGCAGCAACAACCAATAAGAGCACGCCATGTTGCAGCAAGGTAGGGTTAAAGAGAGGGCCATGGACGCCAGAGGAAGACGAGCTTCTGGCCAACTACATCAAGAAAGAAGGCGAAGGCCGGTGGCGAACTCTGCCAAAATGGGCCGGATTGCTCCGCTGCGGCAAGAGTTGCCGGCTTCGTTGGATGAACTATCTGAGACCCTCCGTTAAACGAGGACATATCGCCCCTGATGAAGAAGATCTCATTCTTCGCCTACATCGCCTTCTCGGTAACCGGTAATAAGAATATAATAACCCATGAATACTTAGGGTTTCCATGGATTTTATTTACTCGGTTTGTTTTTGGTATGTACTTTAGAGTTAGGGCTAGGGTTTTTGTTAACTGAATTTGGTTTTGTGTTTATGCTTTATAGATGGTCTCTGATAGCAGGGAGGATTCCGGGGAGAACAGATAATGAGATAAAGAATTACTGGAACACTCACCTGAGTAAGAAGCTGATAAGCCAAGGAATTGATCCAAGAACTCATAAGCCATTGAATCAAGCACTTGATCCTTCTTCTGCTGATCAAGTTTCTAATAACAACAGCAAAGCTTCAACTTCGAAGGCAATTCTAAACTCGAGCAGCTCAAACCCTATTCTCACTCCAATGACCGATTCATCTGATCATTTAGATCAACGTCATACCTCTGCTGGCCGTGGTAGAATGATCACGTCGATCATGATGATCAATAAGGAAAATGGGTATTCACCGAACGCTTTAGTTGATGATCATGACAATGAGTATCATCAAAATGGGATGATGGAGAACCGGTACACGAGTTTATCGAATTGTGATCATCATCATGACGATGGTGGGGGTTTGGGTTTGGGAAGCAATAATGTGAATAACATTGTTGACGAAGGGCTTAGCTATGAAGATGATGAAGATATCAATTACTGCAACGACGATGTTTTCTCTTCGTTTCTCAATTCGTTGATCAATGAAGATGCTTTTGCCAGCCAGCATAATCAACAAGTACTGCAACAACAACAACAGCAGCAGCAGCAGGTACCAAATGAGACGATTGCGTTGCCGAGTTCAACTACTGGCTCATCATCGGATCCTTTGGTTTCGACTGCAGCTGCATCAACTTTTGGCCTTGAAGCAACCTGGGAATCTCCAATCATGGCTTCTTCTTTCAACCGAGATGAGTCCAAGAGGGTTGATGAACACGTTGAGTAGCCTTCGAGTGAATCACCATCTGCATACGTGTCCGACATGAAATTGCATGCACATTGGGGTATTTCTTATATATTTATTTCTCTGTGTTTAATTTTCTTCATGCACTTGTTCCACTTCATCTGTTATCATCTTTAATGTTGTGTTTTATTGATGGAAATTAATATGTTTGCCGTAAACAAAAAACCAAGAACTTGGACAACTAATATGCTGTATTGTATTGAATCTAGCATGTGAATGTGATCACATTACATTTATAATATTTAATATTGTATGTAACGTGAATTTCCAGTGCTATATATATACATGGAACTTCATACATCCAGTTTCACTAGAATTTCAATATCATGCACAATTAATTAGTTTCTTGAAAACTGAAAGGGAGATAATGCGATTATAGAGCTTTGGAAAAGGATATGTCGTACACAAGCGATGATTTGGCAGTAATTATGCGAGGTGTACGAAAATTGTTTTATATTTGAACAAGAGTCTGGCTAACAACACATTTATATAACAAGCTCGCTCTAAATTATGATCTCTCACAAGGTCTCGAGTTATTGTGAGGGGTGGAATGAAATTCTAATGTTGTGTGTTTCTTGGATAGTTTTGCAAAGATATTTAAATGATTAATTGGCTGCGTAATCAATGTATACTAGAGTTAATAGCCTACATACGATCATATTAAAGCCCTTAATCCCATCAAGTGAAATCTTTCAATGATCATGCAAGTTGATGCATTTCCTATTGCCATTCACGGCTATCATTACGTACGTTTCTCTTATTATCTAATTAACTCGAATTTCTCCGGCTAAAGTTGGGTTCATATATGGCCTTTTTTATTCTTCTCATGCAGAAATAAACGACAACAATTTTTTTTTTTTTTAAATCTAACATAGCAAGTTTTTTTTTACTGTACCTCTATTGTATTACACTCATTTAATGCATGTATTGCATGCATGTTTAAGATTTTGATTACAGAATTTCTTTATTTGTAGAATCTAATCATTCTCGGTAGCCTTGTTTAAGATTTTCATTAAAATCCGTCTATTTCAACCATATTAACTACTTTCTTTTTTTTTTTTAATTTTTATGTTCATTGCATTCAAGTTCAAGTGGTATGAAAACTTAAAGTTATTTCTAATTCACGTTGTGTTTCTAAGATGTATATTGGATACAACAACATATATACAGAAACATTCGAGTTCTTACTTGAATGCTGTATTTTATAATAAATGTGACATATATTATTGATTAAAAATAGATGAGGAAGAAAATGACCACTCACTGCTAGCACATTTGCAGCTGAAACTCGACACCAGCGGCGGCAGACCAAGATGAGCGATCGAACATGGCCGGAATTCGATAAATTTCTGTAATTAAACTCCATTGATGCATGAGGGGGTATTGAAACCCCACTGGGTTTTCAATGATCTTGCATTATGCAAATGAATGATAATGCCGTGCGTGGTAGCAGAATGCACCTGAAACATTGGCAACAAAAGACAAAATAAGATTCCCTGATAATTGGGGCCAAATTTAGCAGGCTAATGGATTCCCAAACAATTTTGAACTTAAATGGGCCTTTTTGGGCGTTCCTTGATCCATTTTGGCCCAAATTTTAAAAAATAACTGTCCAAGCAAGATTAAATGTTAAAAGTAACGCTATGTTTATTTAATTAGAATATTCTATTTATATTCAAAATGATTTGTTACTATTAGAATTTTATCATTTAAATTATAAATGACAAGATTTAATAATTAACTATCACTTGAGGCAATCAAATTATGACACATCATTCATTTTATTTGTTGGGATACAAATTAAATATTCTAACTAAATAAACATAATATTATTAAAATCTTAAACGTCTTTGTACAATGATAACAAATCTCTCATGTGACAAGAATTAATATCAGTTCTTACTTTCACCAAAATGACAAATTAGACATGTGAAAGGGTTGAATTGACGCCATATCTTTAATTAGGAACATGTTAAGTTACACGCGTTCAATTGAAAATCATAGAGAAAAAAAAAAAAATTAAAACCAAGCAAATTAAGGTGACTTTCGAGTTTCGACCGTAAGTGTGGTAGAACCGTAGAGGTAGTAGAACTATGAAGGCAGTGATGGACGGTGGAGATGATGTTTGACTGATGATTTTAATCATATCTAACGGTCAACTGAAGCTACCAGTCTACTCAAAAACAGCCTGCGATTGGTAGATGGTTGACTTGTTGCACAATAATTTGGTAAGTCTGGCTGGCCGTACCTTGTTTGACAGAAAATTCCTGGCTTTGTTCCATGCTCATATGCTTCAAAATTTAAGAATCTTAAATAATTTTTTACAATATATTTATTTTCAAATATATTAGCTTTATTCCTTTTCTATTTTTGGGGTTTCTAATGCTAATTTCTACATAATCCTTAATATTTTCTGCCCCAAATTAGCAACATTTATTATATATAAGTTTGTACCCTCGATTTTTTTTTCTTTATTTATCTTGTTGACCAATGGTTTATGATACTATTAAATAAATAAATAGAGAAGTTCCCCGAATATTATATTTAAAATTGTATAATGTATTGTTATTTTTTCATTTTTTGTACATATGTTAGAATATTCAAATATTTTATAGTTCATTTTGTTTGCGTGTGTGCATTTAGAGTGGTCGTTTAGACCAACTTTACATGCTTTCAATTTTCAAGTACCAATTATAGCACCAAAACGCAATTAATACACAGAGAGAGAGAGAGATAAAAAAATTACTTCTACCGTTCTACGTATAAAAAAAATAATAATGGTACTTCATTTTCTACTTTGTTCTTTTTGTGTGAATGAAATGTCTTCTTCTGACTCCCTTTTTACTAAAGGT
The DNA here is from genome assembly GCA_030444775.1 of Atalantia buxifolia. Taxonomy (NCBI): domain Eukaryota; kingdom Viridiplantae; phylum Streptophyta; class Magnoliopsida; order Sapindales; family Rutaceae; genus Atalantia; species Atalantia buxifolia. The sequence goes on along the minus strand of CM059832.1, from coordinate 31,570,190 downwards.
AAGAAGTCTAAGTGGGGCTATATTTTCGGTTTAAATCATGTAATTAGTTCTAAATTAAATTTGAATATAAAATTTCAAGATAAGAACTGCTCCACAGTAGAGTATTGACGATGATTTTATGATCATAAAAATACATATAAAATCTATACTTATTATTATGATCGGATGGTCATCATCAATACTCTACAGTGAAACAGTTTCACTGTAACCACTACCTCAAGATATATGTTATATGAAACCTCAAAATTTAGTGACCTTTATAACGAAACTTTACATATATTAGTAAAATGTCCCTATATTATTTAGAAATAACCATGTCTATTGGTACTCTTACTCTAGTTGATGCATTGTTAACGTGGAACAAAGTTGGTTCTTAATAAAGTAAATATATAAAATAACAACCATTAAAAATATATAAATAACAGCCATTAAACTTACTTATTATAACAAAAAAAAAAGAACAAAAAGTCAAAAGAAAAGGAAAGAAAAGGGGCAAAAAAAAAAAACATTACTGATGGCAATGACAACGGGTGTATGACTATGCATAAGAGCCCCACTCTTGCTTTCTGTAAGTTTTATGCGAGAAAATAGAGAAACACGTTTCGGAAAACAAAAATGCTGCAGAATTTAATTAACAATAAGAAGTTTGGAGCACATATGTCAAAGATTTTACCCACAACAAAGAAAAGAATGAATTAACAATATAGTTATGATGATGATAATTATAGGTAAAACAAGAACGAAAAGAATGAATTAAACAACAAGAATCAATTAACATACAGATGAATTGATAATGTACCTTAAAAAAGTTGCATGCAAAATGAAGAACCATCTCATTCATACACTCGAAGCTTTTCTTTCACAAAATGCCGCGGCCATATGATGACGAAACAATATATATAAAAAAAAAAAAGGGGGTCGTCAAGACAATTCACTGTGTTATGTGAACTTGAAATGAGAAGAATTTTCTGTGACGCCCAGCAAAATTTGTGAGTTCGTGAAAGTTTAAGGGCAGGTGTAGGTTACATATTGGTCGATAATTAAGTTGAGGAAATGAAAAGATTTTATTTATTAGATTTAGAGCCAATTTTTGACCAATAGATTTGTGTGCATCTTTGTTTGGATTACTGGCTGCAGCAGGTGAAAGAATTGAAGAGGTGATCGACCAAACATTCTTACCAAAATGTTAGACAAACCAACCCTTCTTTTCTTTTGAATTGTTGAAACTTGAAGAGTCCAGTTTCAGTGCAAGCTGCTTTAATTTCAAGTGATGATGAACTCAACTGCCAATCTAATAATAATACCTGGAGATGGTCAATTTTTTGTGAGTAAAGTGTTAGGTTAATGTCGCTCTCAATATAACGTGAATAATACCAATTTGCTGCTAAATGAAATCACACATGCATAATATAAGAAACATGTGCCATATTTGTTCATGCCATGGGTGAGTTCAATCTCATTAATTCATAATTTTGTATGAATTATGGGTTATGAAATAACAAATAGTATGAATTTTGCATCTACCATTCCACATCTAAAATGTATTTTATAAGGCGTCTAATAATTAAGTGTCTTTCATATAGACAATTATATAGTCAATTAAGTCACACTCAAGAGAATAATTGACATACAACTTAAAACCAATGAAAATGTCCTGTAATTTGAGGGCTTTAAAGTAACCAACCATTCTGCATCTAGCAATCTACGAAAATGTACTGAAGCCGCTTAATCATCAAGTGCTTTTACCTAAAAACTACTCTCCACAAGAAAATTTAGGGGCCGGTGTGAATGGACTTTATTAATTCAAAGTGATGAAAGAAAATCTTGTATTTTTGGAGGGCTGCCAATCTACCATTCCACATCCAGAAAAAAAAAATGTACATAATTGGATGACGATTCATAAGCTACCAAAAATTTCCTTGAAGGCCACCGAATACCTTTTTCTTTAAAAAAAAAAATATTTAATTGAACATAAATGCTTTGTGTAACATGATTTTAATTTTATCTCACTAGTTTTACTTTTACTGGATCATAATGGAATGCGCTTGGTTGCTGTAACAATAGTCGCAATATCTAGGATGATATATAGAACTCAAAGGACTAAACTGCTTTTCAAAATTATTTAATGCACTTAATTAACTTGGGTCGAACAAGTTTTATCGATCTACTTTGGGAGTTTAACACTTTAGTTAAGTTAATGAAAATTGAGTATCCAAAAATTATTTGCAGAGGAGAAAATAACTAAATAAAGAATACTCTTATTAAAAGAATTGATATTACTGCCTATAATTGTTGAGAAGTTAAAATCATGAAAAAACAAAATAAAGTTGACTAATATATAAAAGCATGTTTGTGATTTTTTTTTTCACATTGCTAGAAACATCCTTTTTTTTTTGTGTTAGTTTTTTTTCTTTTTTTTGGGGGATTGGTTATAAATTATAACTTATAACTTACATATATTACAAAATTTTCATTTCAAATTTTATAGGCCTCACTAACATTAAATTAATGCATCTCACCAAGAGAAAAATCAAACCTATTAAATGACAGTCATCGCATTGTGAGATGATTTATCTATTCCACAACAAAATTTTATCATAATGTGAATGCAATATAAATGGAACATTCTAATTAAGATAATTGAAACTCTAGCAGTAATTGCTGAGCTAATGAATCCACAAAGAACCAAATTACTAAGTTGGCCAAAGTTTAGTATTTGTTGAAAGATTCGCAAGAAAACAAAGGTTTCATAAACGTTTCATTTTAGTACTCATTAGACCCCAATAACATTGTTATTTTTTACTTAGGCCCTTCCGAGAACAAAAACCGTAATTTACACTTAATTGTTGGACCAAAGCTGTTAAATCGCAAATCATCATTAAAACACATTCATGCATGAACTTGAACCATCTGCACATACAATTAAAACTCTTTTATTATATATTTATGATTGATGTATCAAACAAATTGCATAATTTGTTGATCATCATCATTCACATTCTTACACAACGGTACTTAAAAGACTTCTCAGTCAGAGACTCAACAAACGCTTAAATAGAAGAAGACCCAAAAAAAAATGAAAAGGGAGCACAAAGATGATGAATGAAATTTTAAGGCAAGCTGATCATCAACATCTCAAAACATAACGACTCTTATGATGTCCCAACGATGAACGTAACTGTCACAAATGGGGCATCGCAGGACAATTTCCGGGACAAGAAAATAAATACTAGAGCCACAACATGTTGCTGATATGAAAATGAGATTGTGATGATCATCACTGTTGGTTTCTCTCCTGTAAAAGAAAGTGTAATAGTCACAATCTTTATCATTCACGAGATCATTCCAGATATCGTTGAAGTGATACAAGCCACCTCCAAGATTCACCCTGGTCCTTAGATCCACTATCAGTGTAGCATCCCTCACATTTCTGTAATATATGAGATCTACCTGCAATATTTTTTTAACCATGAAAAAGCCATTAGATTGTTTCCCAAATTTAAACTCAACCCAAATGAATTGAAAAAAAATAAAGAACGAAATGTCATTAAATTGACTACTGATGTAGTGTAATAAAATAAATAATAGCCGATCAAATGGGTCAGTTCGAGTTCAATGATAAAAATAACGAACAGGCATGGTTTTTGATTTTTTTTTTTTTTTGATTCAATAAACGGGTAGGGTTCGAGTACACAAAGTTTAACACGATATGATAAGAACAAACCACACACTGAATACAAAACCACTTCTAACACGATCCATTGCCAAGCCTATATGTTAAGATGTGTATGAAAGTGTGAGAAGCAAAATATGAAACCTCAGGATCTAGGCAACGCTCCCAAGGGTAACAAAAAGTGTATTCGGGGTTATAGTTGAGAAGGAAGGATCGAAGAGCGCCATCCATCGAAGCAGAATATGAGCAAGCTTCTATACGATATAATGGAAACGCGAGGGTTAATGAGTGAAGAGCCGAGACAGGGTATTTATAGGGGAAAAAAATCCGAAAGTGATTTGACTCGTTTGTCGTGATCTCGAGTCTTTGGTAGTTGACTCAGTAGTAAACCACTTAAGTTTGTGCGTTACAAACTTTTGTATTAATTGTCAAAAAACAAAAGCTAATAATTAAAAGATAATGCTATAAATGCATATACCGAAAATTATTCCTTTAAGTGATATTTCTATCTCTAAGTTTACTTCCAGCTCTAAGTTTACTTCAAGAATTTTCAACATTGTGTGTTAATTTAGTAATATAGAAAGCATCCTCAAAGGATACTTCAGTTGGTTGGCTTCTTGTCACGGAGGCAAGAGACTAATGGTTCAAATAGTGCAGAAGGTAAATTGTTCGCAATAGCAGAGAGAGTAGAATTATTAAAAAAAAAAAAATGACTAAGGAGTGCAATTAATTATCTACAATAACGATGACTGTATTATAGTGTGTGTGTGTATATATATATATATATTAAGTATATATGCTCATTTTAACTTAAATACTAATTTTTTTTTTCTATTTAAACTTAACTGCCATTAATTTAACAAGTTAGAGAAAGATATAATGACTATTAAAGGAGTTAATGCATATTTTCTCTACATTTTTCTGAAACGTTTAACAAGAGAAGGGCATCTCACCAGAATTCAGCAAACAAATTAATGAAGATTATATTTCTCTTTAAAAGAAATCAAATCATATTTGTCAAATGAACCTGAGTAGATAAGCATACTAGTAAAGACACATTGTTTATTAAAGAGAAAAACCATCCAGATTAAAGCAAACAACTGGCAGAATCCATTAGAGTTATTAAAAGGCAAAAAATTATACTATCAGATGACTATAGCAAATGAGAGGTATGGTAAATCCACAGGCCATTTTATGTGATGAAAGAAAGCAATTCCAGGGCCAAAGATCACTTTTGGTAAAATATATGTAAGACGAAAGAATTTTTGTTCAACGTGAGTCAACAAAGGCCAATCCGAAATAATGATGGCAACTTCTATTGTTTTAAAAATAAAATCACCTAGCAAGCCATATTATGAAATCCAAACCAGAATTCTGCAATTATTATACACCAGAAAGCATTCATCAGTGTTAGCCAAGTACAGAGAAAATGAGAAGAGATCTCTAAGTGACTGACCAGATATCTAAAGAAACTCTCGGAGAAATTTCCATTGCAAGATCTTTTGTTGCCTTGTCTTGGCCTGCTGCTTCTTGTAACCAGTCTAAGTCTACAAAAGCAGCATTACATTTCCAGTTAGACAATGAATTCCAGGTAAAAGCACCAACTTGACCAAAACAGTTAAAAAACAAAATAACTAATACCGACCAAAACAAAATCAATTAGGCTCCAACAGCTCAGCATTAAGCCATTTTCAAGCCACTTCAATTCAAATTCTGTAATAATGTAAGCAAATCATCTTGAATACATAATCCTGGTAACATTTCGGCTGAACTATAAGGATTCATGATATTTTATTAATGTTTACAAAAATGGTGCAAGCGCATAACTGTTCTGGATTTCAAACACCGGGATGATTGCAAATGAAAAAATAAGATATTTTTATCAGTGTGGAAGTCATTTTACCAGTCTGCTAAAATCGCCTGTAAAAATAACAATGTCATGGAATCAACTGTGCAACACATGGGCTAGCTAATGAAAAAATTGATTGAATAATTGATGCATTAAAAATACTATGGAAAATCGACACCAACATCCTTGTCCAAGTAATTGCAGAACTTCTTACTGAATCTAGCTCTTTATAATCTCTTAGGATTCCCACATTACTCTAAAGACCTCTCTGTAGCTGATAGAAAAGAAATTCTCTAAAGTGCCTCAAAATAATATCTATCATTTTTCTAATTTGGACGGGGAATAGAGATAGAGAAGTAGCAAATATGGTCAAAAAGAATATGTGCTGCCTCACAATATTCTTTCTTTTCTTTGTTGTTATTTATTTTTTTTTATTTTTTAATCTATTGCAGTCTCCTCCTTTGTCGATCTTCTTTTTTCCCCTACAGACAAAAACTAGAATTCAACTCCATGAGTTTGAATCAACATCCGACAAAATAAAAGTTTATTTATCAGTGGAAAGTGGAGAATAAGCACCACAAATATTTATCTCATGGACAGTACTAATGAAAATTGCAGACCTTTGAAGCCAAAATTTAGTTTCAATTTGTGAGGTAAAAAAGGGAAAAAAAAATCGGAGGACAAAATCTAAATCTTGGAATGTAAGCTTCTGATGGTAGAAAATCAACTTAGTAAAAACTTTAAATATATCAAATTTTAATTTAACATGAACATGGGCTTTGATTTATTCAAATAGATTGTGGATATCGTAACTTATCTGTGTATCTCACCATGATGAGCAACTGTTGCGTGAGTGAGCCAGCTTGACTGCCACTAACACTGCTCCAACAAGAAACATACACTGTGGCTATGGTCTGCAAATTGATTTGAACAAAATCAGGCACTATAACTTATTATTTTCAAAATTTCAAACTCAATTCAAATAATTTAATCATTTATCATCACCAATCACTTTTTATTAAACCAAAAAATAAACAAATAAATAAAAGAAGATAAAATATAAACACTGATGAATTACACACCCATGAAGCAGGTATCATGATGTAATAAATACAACTCCCTCAACCACTTAAAAATACAGAGCCACACACAAAGACAGCCAATCTCTCTCTACAGCAATTCACTTCACAGATTGCGCCAAAATAAATATTAATAATAATAATAATAATAATAACAAAATAATAATAATAATAAATATTAATAATAATAATAATAATAATAGAAAAGACTCATAATAATTGGGGTGACCTGTCCTGGAACATCAATTGGTGTTTGATCACCCAATACAATACTCATGATACAAAATAACAAACGTCATAATCATTCAACATTTCCCAAGTATAAAGCGATGACCTCTTACCTTAAAATACCACTTTGTAGCACACAAACAATGCAAACATCTCTTTAACAAAAGAAGAGTTTTAACACTTGCACTTCGCTATTCAGCAAGAAGGGATAAGTACTTGTCCACATCTTTCTTTGTCGGGCAGCCACATAAAAGAGCTTTGTATATGACAATATTAGGTTCCAGTCCTCTATCAATCATTTCATCAAAGACTATCAAAGCATCTACAAGGTTGTTTGTATAGCAAAGCCTTGCAATCAAAACAGTATAACATACGGTATCAGGTTCCAATCCTCTATCAATCATTTCATTAAAGACTCCCATAAGGTTGTTTCTCTTGCTAAGCGTTGCAATCAAAACAGTATAATATACAATATCAGGTTCCAGTCCTCTATCAATCATTTTATTAAAGACTGTCCCAGCATCTGCAAGATTATTTGCAATCAAGACAGTATAACATACAACATCAGGGCTTATTTCCATTTCCTTCATCTCCTCCAAAAAATCCGAAGCATCAACTACCTCTTCATTACTTCGCAAGGTATGTGGCGAGGAAGAAGAACTTTTATTTATTTTTGAATAAGCGTCACATAAAATTGTATAAAGCACAACATCAGGTTTGATCCCTCTCAGCTTCATGTCTTTGAAAATGTTACAAGCTTCACGCAAACAATTTAGTTTGCAAAAGCCATGTATCAGCATTGTATAGCTAATGAGATCAGGAATTAACCCATGGCGAGTCAAAAAATCAAACACCTGATGTGCCCATTTAATTTCTCCAGCCAAACATAATGCACCTATGACCTTATCATAGGTAGTTTTGCTGGGTTTAGCATCCAGTTTTAACATTGTATCAAGCAACTTGAAAGCGTTGCTGTTATAACCCTCTATAAGAAGATTAGTCAGCAATTTATAACAGGACTCTGATCTCATTAAGAATCCCCGCTGAGACAAAGTCATAAAAAATTGAAAGGCCTCTTCTAAATGATTTGCTTCACAATAACCATCGACCATGGCACTATAATTTTCCAAACACTTCTGTTTCAAATCATCAAAAAATGCCCTAGCTTCCTTCACCCGGCCACTCGTGCACAAGCCTTCAATAATCATGTTGTGAGTAATAACATTAGGTTTCACACCCTGCTTTTTCATATATTTCAAACAATCAAGTGCATCTCGCACACTGCCATATTGAGCAAGCCCACGAGCAAGCACGTTATAGGCTTTAATATCAGGTTTATATCCCATCTCCCTCATTTTCTTGAATAAACCTATAGCATCAACAAGTTTACCTCGAAGAATGTAACCATCAATCACAGTTGTGTAGTTGGCAACATCCGGAACTATCTGCCTACCCTCCATTTCATTGAACAGTTTCACGGCCTCTTCTACTTCCCCGAGTTTGCATAATGCATCCATAATGACATTATAACAAACCTGGTCAAGGAAAATCCCCATATTTTTAAACTCCTTAAATTTTTTTATAGCTTCAAAAGTCTTCCCCAACAGGCATAAGCATTTTAATATCACACTCACTACATAATTTGTTTCAATACCTGTTGATGACATTTCTCCATGAAGAGACAAAGCTTTACTTATGTTCCCACATTTGCAATATCCAGAAATCAAAGCACTATATACATACTTATCAGGAGTAACCCTTAGTTGTTTCATACGAAGCAACACACTTTCAGCTTCTACAAGTCTACTATTTTGGCAAAATTCACGTATTACAGCAGTGTAAGCAAAGGCATTCAAAGGAATACCATTCTCACTCCATTTCAAAAGCAGATCATAACCCGCATCTAACCTTCCATTCTCACAAAGCCCTTGAATAATGGTCGAATAATTATATCCATGCAGGGTTATTCCTGCTTTATTAATCTCATTCAACACATCGAAAGCTTCTTCAAATCTAGCCAGCTTACAAAGGGCCTTAATTACAATATCATAAGTGAATTGATTCAAACTAAACCCCATACACTTCATATGTTTGTAAAGTACTAAAACCATATCTACTTCCCCACACTTTAACAAATGGTTCATGAAAAAGTTACAGGTGAATTTAGACCAAACGAATCCAGGACGATCAGTTTGGAATAACACATTTAAAGCCTGATCAAACATTCTCTCGCTACAATAGGCCTTAACCATTGCATCAGAAACTCGATAAAACACATTCGCCCCTTCTTTAGAAAGAGCTTCAAACAGATCAATAACCTCAAAATTCAAATCATTCTTTTTCTGAACAAGTTCCCGTAACAGAGACTCCAGCTTCTTCTGCCTCCCACAATAACACAAGATTCTGACAATGGCAGCATACGTGTGAACATTGTGCCTAAACCCTTTCGCTTTTAACAGTTCAAAGAATGTTAATGCAGCTCCGGGGTCTTTTCTGAAACTATCCAATTTGTTAACAACTTCACTAGTACTATTACACTCAGAAGAGTCCTCTTCTTCAGAATCTGACCAAATATATCGAGAATGTGACGAAGAGTCTTCTCCTTCTTCAGAATCTGACGAAATATATTGACAATGTGACGAAACTGGTAACTGGGGAAGGGATGAAAATGAACGGCACCTAATGCACTGAACTGGTTTGATAAAATGCCTCAACGAATTTAACTTAATAGCCGATACCCACATAAGAGAGAACGCATGAGAGAAAACAGAGGATTTATTAAACAAGAGAATTGTGTGAAGAAGAAGAAGAAGCTTACTTCACATAAAATGAAGGCAAAAACGGCACCGTCTTTTCGAGGCGGGAAACTGGTTCTTTGTTTCTGGTCTTTTTTGTTTCAGAACCCCTGACCAACAAAGATCAAAGATTTACCTAAATTTTGTGTTGAATAAGGGTCGGATCGGGCCGGGTATCCGGGTTTGGGAATAACAAATGATTATGAATGTGTTGTCTTGTCTAATGCCTACGTGGAGGAAAACCAAACATAAGAACAATATCTCTCAACATAGCTAACTGTCTTTAACAACGTTTTAACTGCTCTCCCTTTGCGATAGCAATTAGCAGTTAGCAAACAATGGCTAGCTTCAGTACTTCATCAAGAGTGCTGCCAGTTCTCTCATTGCAGCCACAAAGAAACCTGAGCATCATCACGTCTTCTCCATCTTCAGCGCATTTTAGCAACACCCATTTGCATAGTCTGAAGATTCGTCACAAAAGTTTGGGCCTTTCAAGCTTTGAACCAGATGGGTTTGTCGTGTGTTCTGCTTCAAATAATTATTTTTCAGTTGATGAGCAAATGAAAGAGAAGCAGAGCAGTGAAGACCCTCATGAGGTTAAGAACAGGTAATTTGTACTGTGTTCTTGCTAATTTTTTTTGTTTTGAGCACATCAATTATGCCGTTAGAGGGTATATTTAAAAAAAAAAAATAGTATGATGTTAGCCTTTGTTCTGTCTTTTAGTATGGTTTTTTTTTAATACACGTCTTTTAGTATGATTATTGTGCTAATGATGCAGATGCCTTTATTGAAGATTTAGTTTTTCTTCTTTTTTTTTTCTTTTTTTTTTCCTGATGAATTTGAGTATCATGATTTGGGATCTCATAGTTTACTGTCTTGCTGTAGTATGTGGAACTGGAGGGGGTATTCAATTCGCTATCAGTATTCGGGAAGCAGTGGTCCTGCTCTAGTTCTGGTTCATGGTTTCGGAGCAAACAGGTCTAGATCGTTGATATTTCGCTTCTCATTAGCAGACAACTAATTGCTATAGGTATTAATTGCGGATTGCTCTTCACTGTCATACTTGGCACATTCATTTTTTACCTTATGCATGCTAAGAACTTGTATGACAATCCCCTTGTGGTTCCTTGAATTAGCGCTGGTGTAGAAGTAGAATGATATTGATGGACCGAGCCAATTCATTTTGCTGGATTTAGTTCTATCCGGTAGCTAAGACTTTGGATATTGGTCACAGCATTGCTTGCATTCTCTAATGAACCAACTGTTTATGCAAGTTTCACGATAAATCTGCTGTGTCAATTTGAACAGAAGTTTTGTTCTCTTTCCCCTTGTTTACGTACTAATTATGTGTCTTCATTTAGTGATTGTGATGTGTAAACTGCTATTTACAGTGACCATTGGAGGAAAAACATTCCAGTTCTCGCTAAATCTCACAGGGTATACTCAATTGATCTTATTGGTTATGGATACTCAGACAAACCAAATCCTCGAGAATTTTTTGACAAACCTTTTTATACGTTCGAGACATGGGCCAATCAGCTGAATGATTTTTGTAAAGATGTGGTAAAAGATCAAGCATTCTTCATATGCAATTCAATTGGAGGTGATCAAGCATGAGTCAATAAATAGCATCTGCTTTCCATATTATCACCACTTGGCTAGTAAACAGTTTATATGGTCCTCATGTAGGATTAGTGGGTCTTCAAGCAGCAGTAATGGAGCCGGAGATCTGTAGAGGCATGATCTTGTTGAATATATCTCTTCGTATGCTTCATATCAAAAAGCAGCCTTGGTATGGACGGCCTTTGATCAGATCATTTCAGAATTTATTGAGGTAAAACTGAGAAAATTTCTTTCTGCTCAGGTTCAAGTTTCAAACTTGCCAGCTTATGATTTAAGTTAGATATGCTTATTTGATAGGAACACTGCTGTGGGCAAACTTTTTTACAAAATGGTTGCAACATCAGAGTCTGTCAGAAATATTCTTCGCCAGGTATTGCACATTTATATTAGTTTTGCAATTAGACTGCTGGGAACTATATAATGGTTTGAAGTTTATCATGACAAAATAAATTTAATTAGCTGTCTGCAGTAGAAATAATGATGGATTTGTACATGCAAGGAAATGTAATATTGATCAATACCGGTTCCTCACCATTCGTTGGAAAGAAAAGAGAATGAATGTGGTTGATGTTGTCATCAACTCTGTTGATTGTTTTTGTTGTTTCAGTGTTATAATGACACCTCCCAAGTGACAGAGGAACTAGTTGAAAAGATCTTGCAACCGGGACTTGAACCTGGCGCAGCAGATGTATTTCTCGAATTCATTTGCTACTCAGGAGGCCCTCTACCTGAAGAACTACTGCCACAGGTGAAGGTCAGTTTCTTCGAGCTGGATCAAATTCACAATATGCCAATCTCCAGCCAGCAAAATTAATTTTTGCTAACTCTTGGTGATTTTGGATTTGTTCTTCTTGTATACTTGTGTTGTGTTCCTTCTTTGCTGCAGTGTCCTGTTTTGATAGCATGGGGTGACAAGGACCCATGGGAGCCCATTGAGCTTGGTAGAGCCTATGGGAATTTTGATTCTGTGGAAGACTTTATTGTCCTCCCTAATGTTGGCCACTGCCCTCAGGTATCCCTCTATCTCTCCCTTTCATGTGCGTGCATGCACACACACTCATACTTGCACACATGTAGGTGCTGTGATCAGGTGGGAATTTCCTTTCCCTTATGAATTGGAAATTATGTGGTGGCTATTTGAATGTATGGAAAATACATTCATTTTTTATGCATGTCTGAACATGTATGGGCTTTGGCCATCTTACTGATTCACTTGGGAGATTATAGTATCAAATTTGCAATATTTTTGAGGCTTTGACTGGTTCAGTAATATATTTGGCTTCTGATTTTATATTTGCATTAAATATTATGCATTTTGATGATGATGATGATGGTGCTTGAGGTAACAAAAACTTTGCATAAAGCTTATCTATCGATGTGCTTGAAGGATGAAGCACCCCATCTTGTCAACCCACTTGTGGAATCATTTGTGACTCGCCATGCTACACCACCAGCTAGCATTTCTGCAGCTTCTTTTTATCCTAGCAATTGATAAGATCAATTTTAGTTACTTTCTGTAACTAGGAACCCATTTGTAAGCTGTAACTGCTACGCCTCAGCAAGATAGTAAATTGTTTGGCAAAAGATCCATATGACTGTAGGAATTGTAAATTAGAAGTTGATCTCTGACCGGTTTTATCATTTATGTACGTTGTTCATTTGCGTTTATCAATCCAAATCATGCATCTCTCGTGAAAACTAAAAGCTAAAAGCAAAAAAAACAAAAAAACAAAATCAGTTCATCTTAGGATTGTTGATAAAGCAAAGATGCCATGAACCAGGACTTGAAAAGACATATGAAAGAGCAATATTTGTAGTCATTTTCCTTCATATTTATACGCCTTTTTTGACAGTATAATTTTCACTTTGACTTGTATTATGGCACAATTTTTGCACAAGGTGAACTGTGCAATAAAAAAACGTTTTTCATTAGGTAGGGTTAAATCACTAGGAACGCCAGTGCCAAATCACTTGTCACCACAGTAAGCAATAACTTTTTTAATAATGTTGTTGATTCCACTCCAAACTTAAGTGGCAAAGGAAACCGACAACTTCAAAATTCACATTAAGCGTATAGAATTGCAGTTTTGTATATATATATTTAAAGTAGGAGTGAACAAACTCAAATTGTTTTTTAGTCCTCATTTCTTTAAGTTTTGAACTCCGCGGCCAGAAAAAAACAAACTGATTGAAATCACTCGGCTAAGGTTTGGAGGCGGTTCTCAATGATACTTATAAGAACATTGACAGATAATCTCATATCGTGAGGTTAATTTCTAACATAATAAGTGTGGTATTTAATGTTAGTGCAAGTCTTTGAATATATCAATTTGTATAAAATAACTTTAAATGACACTAGGGGAGTATATATCGGCAATGGAACTACGAACTCTTGTACAATATTATACAACTACTTTTTGTATAAATTAATGTGACATAACATCATTTGGTTGACTGAAAAAATAAACTAATAAAAATAAATCATATGAGTAATGTGGTGGCTTCATTCAATCAATTTTATTATATCACATAAATTTATGTAAAATTAATTTGTACAGAAATTTGTAAGTGTGCATTATTCATCAAAAAAAAATAAATCTCTCAATAACTGAGAGTTTTACAAGTTATCTACTGAATATAACGAGTGTGACAGTCACTTTGATACATAAATATGCCATAATTTTATATACCATGATCTTAATGTGGTAATTTATGAAGAGATAAAATTAAAATCGAAAGAAGATGGTGTTTATTCAAACTAATCTCTACCAAAATTTATCACATACGTGTTTACAAAGAAGGTTGTCAGAGCAATTATGTCACTTTTGGGCTAGTTGGCATTTGTTGACTCCATAAAATACATTATATAATACTTGAAAGGCCAATTCGTTTGGCCTTTTTTTTGCTTTTTACTATATTTTTTTATGCATCGAATCGAAACAAACAAATAAATAAAGTATGAGATTATTAATCAAATGATTGTGGTGGGCTTACATAATAAATTTGGTCCCTACATCACCATCAACGTCATCATCATGATTATCATCAATTTAAGATAATCTTTACGCATGCTTGAACCCCATTTTAATAAACAAACGCATGATAATTGCATATCATAATTGCTTTAAAGGTTAGGGAGGGGAAGTGGACATACAATATTATAAAAAATAATTTTATGAATTTTCTCCGGAATACATATCCATTTGATTTTTATATTTTAATTTAATAATTTATATAATTCGTATATTTTAAAAAATACTTCAAGACATTCTTATTGTTAAATATATTATAGTCCGACTCTTAATTTTTCTTTTCTTTTATAATAATACCCTTGCAACAATATTTATGGAGATATTAATGAAAAGAAAAAATATTAATTCATCAAAATAACCTTAAAAGCAAAATTAAAATTCACATAAATGTTATGTCATTATTTTCCTTTTAGGGTTGATTTGGTAAATTAAATTTTTATATACAATTATAAGGAAGATTGTTGCAAAAATGTTAAACATTACTTTAAGTTAGGTGATATTAATTTATTTATAAATAATTATTAACATAATCGTTGTAAAGGTACAAAAAATAGTAGTTCTTCTATTTTGATACTTATTGTTTAATTTGCTAATAAATAATTATTCGTTAATTTATTTAATTAAATTTCTTATAAATAATTTAATTAATGTCAAGAATCTTGTTACTAGGGTATTATTATGAAAGTAAAGAAAAAGTAAGGGTAACAATATAACATATTTAATAACAAGGGTACTTTGAGGTACTTCTCAAAACATAAGGAATAAACAAATGCTTAAACTAAAATACAGAGACGTAACAAATATTTACCCATTTATCCAATACAACTACTTTTATTTTGAAAAAAAAATGTGATATTAATCAATACTTTGGTAAAATAAACATTATATTGCCACAAAACTGATTTATTGGCGACTAATTATCGATTTATATACTCATTCATGCTTCAATTCAATATATGTAATGTAAAAATGTGTAAATAAATAGACTAGAAAAATCTGCCAATAAAATAATAAGAAGACAATTGTTGAGTAACCTAGAAAGGGCCATAATAGCAAACCACCACCAAAATTGTGAAATATTATTTTATTAATTAATTGGTGATGAAAGCGCCAAACACAAAATCCCAAATACCTAATTGGATTTCCGATAAGAGATAGAGGAGATGAATTCACCCTATAAAATCCAACAACATAAACAGTAAAATTTTATTGGTGCACCCACCAAACAAATTGACACACACACACACATATATATAAAGAAAGAAAGAAAGAAAGAAAGAAAGAATCTGCTTTGACTCAAGAAAAGCATTTTTGTCATTAATCGTTAACACTTGTGCCATGAATCATTTCTCACGTATTATATGAAAAAGTTCTGCGAAAATCATTTGCAGGATTAGCGAATGCATATCAACGAGTCTTTCACAAACGGAAACTTTCGAAATTTTCCTTTTAAAAAAAAAAAAATAACAAAATTCTATTAAAAAAAATTTATTTTTAAAAAATTCTGTTAGTCTTTTTGATTCATTGATTACTTAGCTCTTCTATACACAGAGGTCTCTATATAAGGTTAAGTATACACCTAAATTAGTGATGAGCATAAGCATTAAATAACAATTCTTATAAAAAGTGAGGAGGTTTTTGAATTGTAATTAAAATATATGTACGTCTAACCCCAAGATTACAGTTTTAAATAACGGCGTATACACTAAATATGTGTTTTAAAATATATGTGTGCCTCCCCTCAAGATTATATAAACATATGTAAAGTAGTTTTACACATGTGAATTTACCATTAAGCTTGTACTATAAAAGATGCTTCCATGTCCGCACCCGAGAATGAGTCAGGAGTCTTTATATATATATATATATATATATATAAAGCACATGTTTATAAATGATTGAAACATAACATAGACTATTGTGAAGACTTGTTGGAGGACTTCTCTTGCACTATTCTTTTGGGGAGAGAGAGTAAATGGGGAAGTTCAAAAGGGTTTGTGTGTTTTGTGGAAGTAATTCAGGAAACAGAAAGATTTTCAGTGATGCAGCTCTTGATCTTGCTACACAACTGGTTTGTAAATTGTCATCTCTCTCTCTTATATATATATATATATATATATATATATATATATATATATATATATATATTTCTTTCCTTTGCTTGCAACACACAAACTCACAACACACATATAACGCATGTGTAAACGCAGTTAGATTAACGGTGATGGCTTAAGCTTGTTTGAAGGTATTTTAATTAAGAAAAAGTTGCAGGCTGAGAGGAAAATAAATTTGGTGTATGGAGGAGGGAGTGTCGGGCTTATGGGATTAGTTTCTCAAACTATTTTTGATGGAGGGTGTCATGTTCTTGGGTAAGTTAAAAATATTTATATATTATTGAAGTTTCTTAATCTTTTATACTATTATGAATTGAGGTGGGGCGACTTTTAATTTTTCGCTGCTGTGTAATAGAATGATTGGTAGTCAAATATGTGGGTGTTTAAATACTCTAAAATTCTCAATCGTTGATATTTAATTATTGTTGTTGATATTAACTGTCGCAGATATCATCCTTTTTTATAATCATAGGTTAGACAATCTTATAGTCGTTTGATGAATCACGAATATTTGTACACTTCTAAGTCTTTTGTGTTATGAATCTCTCATCAAAAATATAAATTTGTAGATAATAAGTTAGTAACGAAATATTTGTGATTATTAAAACATAAAAACGGCTGTAAGGTGCTTTCACCGTGCTTATGTTGTTTGTTGATATATCTCCAATTGTTTTCTTCATCATTGTTGTTGATTCTAATGCAATTTTTCTTCTTGACTAGGGTCATACCAAAAGCTCTAGTTCCAATTGAGGTAATTAATTAAGATTATAAACAATTCTGCTTAATTCTCTTAATCTTTCCAATTACTAAATTACTCAAATCACTTTTGTCAAAATCTCAGATATCGGGACAGACAGTAGGAGATGTGCTAATTGTGTCTGATATGCATGAAAGAAAAGCAGAAATGGCTAGAAGAGCCGATGCTTTCATTGCACTTCCAGGTATATATATCACAATTTTCTAGCTTCGAAATTCATATTTGGATGGTTGATTGAAATAAGATATCGTTTTTTTTTTAATTTTTATTTTATGGGTTTTTCTCTATTATAATTTATGAAGGAGGGTATGGAACAATGGAAGAGTTGCTGGAGATGATAACATGGTCTCAGCTTGGCATCCATGATAAACCTGTAAGTTGGTATAAACAAGAAATACATTATTGTTTGATTGAAATAACGAAAATGTTTTTCAGAATCAAACCATTTTTTTGGCACTACATTGATGAAATCTTTCTACTGAATTTTGATTTTAAAAAAACAGGTGGGTGTGTTAAATGTTGATGGATATTATGATTCTTTGCTAAGGTTCTTTGACAAAGGAGTAGAAGAAGGATTTATCAAATCTTCTGCTAGAAATATTGTCATTTCTGCAAAGAATGCTAGAGATCTTCTACAAGGAATGGAGGTGCCAAACTTACTGCCCTTCAAACCAATAAACATCTATTTATCTTTTCTTACTTTAAACTTTTGCTTGTTATAGAGATTAGAAAAGCACTTGTGCTCCTGCAGGCATATATACCTATGCATGATCAAGTGGCTTCAAGTCAGAGCTGGATTGTAGAAGAAAACAGAGAATAAGAATTGTAGCAATTTGCTTTTGGTAATTCACACAAGGAAAATGGAATTTTTGCTATGAAAATGAAGCCATTATCGATAATGGACTCAAGTGCAAGCAAAAGGGTAGAGGATAATACACAATAGCACTATGAGTCAGATGAGCAACAGTACAACGACATCATTGTGCGCTGACGCATATGTGTGGCAATTTCAAATTACTTGCAATGAAAACAAGTATGGAAACTTGGCATCTCGATAATTCACGGATTTGAAACAACTATTGAACTCTATGATATGATCAACTGGAACTACCAATCATGAAATCAAATAAAAGCCTAGAATAAGCTCAAAACTTCCATTTCGTGACTGAATCAAGACATTAAACTTAACAGGAATTGTCAATTAACATGGTCAGCAGTAACCAACTCCATCCTTGCAGTCTTTGGTCAAATTATTAAATGTTTCCAGACGTATCTTCCCCCGGTAAAAGACCTCAGTGTCCACAATGGCTCTCATGTACCCATCAAATTCAACTGGTCTTCCACGGGTTAAACGTGTCATCCAATGGTACCACTCACTTGTGCTATTCCACAGGTCCTTGTAATCGTCAAGCAAATGGACCTTGTATTCTGACCTCAGAGCATCAAAGTAATTATAAGATGGTTCATTGGTTGCAATATACAAATTTGTCCAGGGATGAACAACCTCTTCAAGCTTCTCAAGGAGTGCACCAGGTGATGTATCAGAATCCAAATTGGGCCAAAGCTTCTTATTTTTAACTCTCTCCCCACGAACAACATGAATCGCATCATATTCATAATCCATTCGCCCACCAATCTCTGCAACAATATTTAACAATATCTTAGACTTAAGCAGGGCATGCCATGGCCTCTCGATGTACTTAGCCGCTTCCCCGTCACAAACCATAAACCAAAAATTTCCTGGAGATGGAGCATCAAACTGCCTCCATATGATTGTACTGTTATCTTTCTTTAACTTCTTTGGTTTGACCTTATAGCTAACAACCTTCTTAACTGAAACTTTTTTCTCATGCTTTTGATCCCATTTCTTCCACTCCCTTAAAAATTCACCTTCCTCCACAACTGATGCCACGTCCTTAAGGTGCTCAAAGTCAAAATAATATCGAAAATCTTTCCCATCCACATCCTGATTACTCGGGTTATATTTCGCCGCCAGGCACATACTCAAATCCATCACAAATGTCCTTTTCAAATACATAGCCTCCCCTAATCCGCACAAGAAACTCCACGCAAAATGATTCATTCCTTTGCAATAATCTCCTCCTCGTTTATAATATAAGTACTTCCCTTCCTTAAAATCTGCCTCTGATCCGGTATTCAGAACTGTGTCATTGATCTCATCATCGAGAATTGCCTTTGATACTATTGTATTCCCAGCACTCCTGGTGCCATTAACTCTTCTCCTAAACAATCTCTTGGCATTGATACCCGAATGCCAACCACTTGCATGCTCAACTCTGTAGAAACAATCTTCTCCATATTCAAACCTAAACCTCCTAAAATCCTTATACTTCCTCCAAGACTTATCTCTCTTGCTCCTAAACCTCCAAGCTACATCACACTCATTTGCCTTCGACCCATTAACTGGTGTGAGGTACTCCAAAAACAGAACTGACTTAAATTGGTTAAGATTAAATCTCTCAACAGCTAGCAAAACTCGGGGGTCAGAACAATTTACTACCCTCAATTCATCACAATCAGAATCATCCATAACGGCCAAATTTTTCAGTTTCTTCTCAGCTTTGTCAATCATTTGTTCAGTGATTGAACTACCAGCTGGCACAGACCGAAAGACTTCACCAGATTTGAGGATAGAATTGCCATCTTCCAAGGTTGGATTTTCAGTTTTGGAGAAGAATTTTGTTAAAGCTGAGGTAGATTCAAGCCATGGATCTGGAGGTTGATATGTAATGGCAATGACTGTAAATATGAGAACTGAGAATACAAATACAGAGAAACAAAGGTTGCCAATTAGTCTTATGAACAATTGGCCAATCGGCTCTGATTCTCTCATGCGCTCTGCCTAAAATGAAAAACCCAATCCTCTAAACTAATCAGATATTAAAAATCTATCATAAAAGAATGTGCTTGGCAACCGAGAAAATGCAAGAAAGTAATAAAGTGAAGAAAGCTAGGCTTGGGGCTACATACGTTAAATATTAACTCTTAGATGAGGTTTGCCCATTGTTGAATTCCCAAATTATAGATTCAATCAGAACTTGAAACCATATCAGGAAAAAGGCGTTCGGTGACTGAGAAAAAGAAGGAATGTGAGAGAATATTGATGTCAAAAGACTCAGTGCGAGGCTAAAGTTAACTTCAATTCCTTGATGGGTTTTTCTCACTGTTGTATACCCAAGTTTTAGATTTAACAGAATCATTGTGGTTTTATCAGGGAAGAGGTGTTTGGTCACCGAGAAAATGATGGATACCGAGAGAAAAGATTGACGTCAAGAGATTGAATGCTAGCCACAAGGCCAAAGCTAACATCATACTGTTCAGCCGTTAACTTCGTTCAATTTTCCAATTTCATCCGTTCAAAAAAATAAATTTCCATTTTTATCACAGACCATTAATTGCACTTATCTAAAGATTCGTGTAAAAAGCTTCCATGGCTACACTTCACTGCGGTGACTTGATCAAGGAATGCGACATGTCAGCATCAAGAGACCGGAGCATTTTTAATTTATCAATTAATTATCTATTTCAATAGATTTTGATTTTTTTCCTGTTTTTTTTATTTTATTTAATAATACATCCTAAATTCCTAATGCAGGGAAGTTTTTCAAGTCGAATCAGAAAAGGGTATCCAATAAATTATTTTTACATAATGTTAGTGCTATTGATCAAATTTCATATACATCATGAACATTTTTATTTTTCAACCAATTCGATAATACGTCTTTTCAAGAGTGAGTTCCATCCATGGGTTCATAACACAACCATTGCCGAAAAAGCACTTGTGCTATGGGCATCATTCATCATAACACAATGACTGCTGAAAAGCACTTCCTGTGCTCCTTCAGAAATATGTACCTAGGCATGATAAAATGGCCTCAAGCTAAACAATGTTTTTTATGAAATCAATAATAATAGACTTTTGCATTCAACTGCAAGCAAAAAGAAGAGGATAGCTCATAAATAACATTTTGTGTCAAATGGGTACATAAACTACCCATTGTATAGAAGAAAAAGAGCACTTAATAACTTTCAAAATAAATCTCAATCAGAAGAACAGAAAGCATTATAAGTTGAATCTGTAATATGATACATGCATTTCATGATCAGCCAGAATTGCCAATCATCGATAGAATGAAGGGACAAGCAAATAAAATAAGAGCCTAAAATAAACCCAATATTATCATTCCGGGGCAGAATCAAGAGACTTAAAACATAACAAAAGATGCAGATCAATTTATGCTTATGGCGAGAAGTGCTGTCCCCCAACCTGGTCAGCAGGTATTAACTCCATCTTTGCAGTCTTTGGTCAAATTATAAAATGTTTCCACACGTGTCTTTGCTCTGTAGAAGACCTCTGTATCCACAGCAACTCTCATGTACCCATCAAACTCAACTGGTCGTCCGTTGTTCAAAAGTGTGGTCTCATTGTACCACTCACTTGTATTGCTCCAAAGTTCCTTGTAATCACCAAGCAAATGGACCTTGTACTGAGACCTCAATTTATCAAAATAATTATAAAACGGTTCATTGGTTGCAATATACAGATTTCTCCATGGATGAATCATTCCTTGAAGCTTTGTAAGGAGTGCATCAGGTGATGTATCGGCATCTAAATGTGGCCAGAGCTCCTTATTTTGAGCTTTCTCTCCTCGAACCACGTGAACTGCATCAAAATCCCAATCCATTTGCCCACTGATCTCTGTGACAATATTCATCAATCTCTTGGACTTCCACAGTGCATGCCATGGCCTCTGTATGTACTTTGCAGCCTGCCCTTCACACACCCTATACCAATAATTTTCAGGCTCAGGGGAATCAAACTGTCTCCATAAAATTGTGCTCTTATCTTTCTTTAGTTGTGCCGGTGTTACCTTATGGGTAACAACTTTCTTAACTGGCACTTTTCGCTTATGACCCCGATCCCATTTCTTCCAATCCCTCAAAAACTCACCTTCCTCCACAACTGATGCCACCTCCTTAAGATGTTCAAAGTCAAAATAATATCGAAAGTCCTTCCCCTCCTCATCCTTATTGCTTGGGTTATAAGTTGCAGCCAGGCATACACTCAAATCCATTACGAATGTCCTATTCAAATAGACAGCCTCGCCTAAGCCACACAAGAAACTCCACATATACTGATTCATTCCTTTGCAATAGTCTCCTCCACGGGAGTAATACAAGTACTTCCCTTTCCTAAAATTCGTCAGTGATCCCAACGTTGGAATTGTGTCATTGATCTCATCATCGCGAAATGCTGGTGCAACTTTAGGATTCCCAACACTCCTACTAGTAGCATTAACTCTATTCCTAAATGACCTCCTGGCATTAAAACCGGAGTGCCAACCACCTGCACGTACGATTTTATAAGTACAATTTTCTCCGTATCCAAACCTAAACCTCCTAAAATCCCTATACTTCCTCCAAGACTTCTCTTTCTTGTTCCTAAACCTCCAAGCCACATCACATTCATTCGCTTTCGATCCATTAACCGGTTTTTGATACTCCAAAAACACAATTGACTTAAATAGCCTCAAATTGAACCTCTCTACGGCTATCAAAACTCGTGGATCAGAACAATTTACTACTCTCAATTCATCACAATCAGAATTTTCCGTGACGGTCATATTTTTCACTTCCTCCTCAGATTTCTCAATCACTACTTCAGTGATCGAACTAACAGGCGGCACTGAAGGTGCAAGTGGCATAGCCTGCAAATCTTCACCGGTTTTGAGGATAGAGCTGTCATCTTTAAAGGTTGCATTTTCAGTTTTGGTGAAGAATTTAGTTAAAGCTGGGGCAGATTCAAGCCAGGGATCCGGAGGTTGATATGTAATGGCAATGACTGTAAATATGAGCACTGAGAACACAAACACTGAGAAACATAGGTTGCTTATCAATTTGATTAAATTTTGGCCAATTGGCTCTGTGATTGGATTTGATTCCTTCATGAGCTTTGCCTAACCTTCAGAAACAAATTCCCTAGACTAACCAGATCTCAAAAATTCTATAGCTATAATGGGTGTACGGCAACAGAGAAAGTGTAAGAAAGTGAAAGAAAATTAAAATGAACTAAATTAAGCTCAAGGGTCACTTACATCATCTTTGAGATGGGTTTTGCTCACTGTTGAATACCCAAGTTTCAGATTTTATCAGATCTTCCAATTATACTAAGAAAATGGTGTTTGGTGACCGAGAAAAATGAAAGGAAAATGAGGGAAAATTGATGTCAAAAGGCTAAGCACAAGCTCGAAATCACTTCAATTCCTTGATGGGTTTTTCTTCCTGCTGAAAACCCAGATTTCGATTTAACAAAATCTGGTAGTGTCGGTGTTTGGTTAATGAGAAAATGAAGGAAAATTAGGGGAAATGCAAGAAAAAGAGGTAAAATTTTGGAAGAGTCGAAACTAAAAATATGATAAGTTGGAACTCGACTGAGAAAAATTGGACTTGAAGTTTACTTAAAATCAAATACGATAATTAATCATTTGTGTTATAAGCTTTCATTACAAGGAAAGCGTGAAAAGGGTCCTCTATTTCAATGAGTTGGTGCCAGTTCACTGGTACCGATCTTGGCAGGTTCCACGTCAGCATCAAGTCGTTTAATTTTGTTTTTCTGATTTTTTAATCGATTTTGGATCGGCATCTTTTCATAGAGATATTTGTAATACAAAGCCCAAAATTGGCCTAAGAGTGAGAGGTGGAGGAGTTGTTAGCCTGTTTCTCTCATTGATAAGAAGGGTGAAAATGACAACAAAATGGGAATAATATTGAAAAAAATTACAGTTGCATTACTTCTTCCCTTATTTATTCTTCTTCAATATCAAGTTCACACGTTTCAAAATATGAATTTTGCTTATACATAGCCGTTTAGCACTTGATACAAGGGAGGTGAAAAAATAACATGCATTTTATTCATGTCGTTTTGGAGAAAATGTTTTGGTCCTAAAAAGGAGACTATCGCGGGTAAGGTCCTGTGTTTAAAGACTTGTTCGGTATTATTTTTTAATTAATATTTTTTAAAAATAAAAATAAGAATGAAAATAATATTTTACAGTTGTTGTACTTTTGAATTGAAGTATAAGTTTGGTATTATTTTCCGTATCATATATTTAAAATTAAAAAAAATAATATGTGTGCAGTAGACATGATTGAAAATGATTAAATCAGTAATTATATGTTCATTAGAATAGTCGTATAGAAACAAAATATGACTAAATATATTATCTTAACATTTAAATAAAATTAATTTGTTTTTTGTATAATATGATAAAAAATTGTAAAATTTTATTCATTCAAATTTTTTTTAACTAGTCAAAGGATGAATCATAATGAACATAAAATGAATCTTATACAAGATAAAGTTACCTTATAAGGTTCAGTATAGATTTTACAACAAGCAAGGGCAAAACAAAGTTAAGAAGAGCATTGTTAGTTATCACCAAGTCATTGACTCCAGCAAAAGCAGAGAGCAACCAAAAGAAAATCCGTTGCTTAGGCTGCATAAATATTCAAATTAATCTTTCGTGAGCAGTCATCCATTCTTTTGCTTCTTGAAAAATTATACGATCTAACTTGTATATTTTTTTGTTGCTTTCACTCTCAATAAATGCCCAAACACCTGTTTAATAATCCCTTTAATTTGAACAAATGAAACTAGCTAGATTCCTAAACACCCATTGAGTTTGCAGTATTTTCATGTAGCAACAGAACCAAATTTTATAGTAATTTCTTATATAGCAACGGAACCTCACATATAAAGAAATATGAAACATAAACAATAACGGATATTAAAATTCGTTTAGCAGTCCTTATCTACCTTTGGATGGTGGTATTCGCATTTTTTATAATGTCATAGGGGACATGAGAGGGTCCATTAGATTTTCTATTAAGACCTCAAACCTGCAAATTTCCAAGGACTTCAATTAAATCCCTTTACATGGAAAAATGAGAAATCTAAAATATAATATATATGGTTCAACATGTAAATGTTTGCCTACCCATAAGGCAGGTCTCTATTTCTTATCGTCTTGGTATATGATGGATCGTCAATTTCTAGAATGTAGAGAGGTGTTTTCTTCGTTATTATGTATTTGTATTGTGGTTCAGAGTTTGGCCAAAACCATACTATGTCATTTTTCACAGTACTTGGATAAACTTTTGCATATGAATTCTTGAATGTGTGAACCTGAATAATCATAGAAAAGGTCATATAAAATCCCATTTTAGCCATATGATGTTGAATGACAAAGTGCATACCCGATCTTCTGGTATAATGAATCAAGATTTTTACGCCAAACAAGCTAAGATAAGAGCTGTCCAATAACTATTGTTATAGCATGCTAATGTTTTTATTAACATTTAAAAGGTTAATAGATCTCAATTCTTTAAAAGTTTTCGACAACCGAATTAAGCCGGGTTTTTAAAGAAAAAGAAAAATGACTTTGTTTGATTGATATGCTACACAAGTTCACCATCAACCTTAGAACCAGAGCAACAATTAATGGCAACAACAAAATATAAAGAAATTGTAAAGTAATTAAATAAGTTACCGCAAGACCTAAAAGCTGAAGCGTGTACTATAAGCGCTAACAAGTTCTCTCAGATATGCAAGACTGATATTAGACAGGCTTGTCATTTGGCTAGAAACAAATACAAATGCATTTACATTAGGGGATTTGAACACAAGACTTTCTAGTCAAAACCAGCTTGGATATAAATCAAAAGATAAAAGTTATTACTTATGAATTATTTCACTGATATGAAACAGAAATCATCATCAACCTTAGAATTAGAATGACAACAACTAAATAATTAATTAAACACACAGATATTATAAATTAATAATTAAGTTACGGCTTGAACTAAAAGTTTAAGCTCATTGGCCAGGGCACAAACTATATTGTTAAGCTCTAAAAGGCCTCATCACTAGCAAGATCGATACCAAATAGAAACATATATAAATACAATCACATCCACATAAGAGGATTCAAAGTCGAAAATAGTTACCGACCATCAGGGATTCAGGGGGGGCCTGAGGGATGAATTTACAGTTATCAGAGCCATTGAAACACCAAGCATGATACACACATTGCAACTTGCCCCATTGATCAATTCTCCCTTCAGACAAAAGAGCCAATATGTGAGGACATGTATCATCAAACACTTTCCAAGCATTCTCATTTCTGTCCCACCACACCACACATCAAGCCCTAACACTTTCTTTGCATGAGGCACTGTCTTGTCCAAATCACACACTGGCATCACTGGGTACCACTGTGAGAACCAATCAAATTTCTCATCTTTGGCCTCAGTTTCGCTGAAATTGTAGACGACGACGATGATGACGAAAGGCTGGTATAAATTTTGGTTTTGATTTTAAAAACAAAGTGGGCATTGGACTAAAATGAGAAATATACAACGGGGGTTTCATGAGTTGTTGAGTTTTGTGGCAGTGAAGTGAAAGATGAAATGAAGAAGCCACAAGTGCTTCCATGTTTGCATGTTTCAGAATCAAAATTCAAAGTTACTGGGGAAGACAAAAGAATTTGAAAAGAATATTGAACCTTGGCATTGAGAATGTTTCTTGAAAATGGGTAATATAAAAATTATATAATATTTTATTTTTGTGAATGAAAATGAACGAATGGCTGTGCTCGTGGCTCGGAACATAGAAGCACTTATTTAGTTATTGTCACAGTTTACGTACGCTTGTTAACCATCGGTTGATATTGGACTGTTGGGAATGATTTTTTTGTTTGTTAAAAGTGTATTTTTATTGCCAAAAGTGTTTCGCTTTCCTTTTTATATTTATTTATCAACTGTCCTATGTTGCAATTTTGTGTTGGCAGAAGGTTTCATGTTATGCTAAATTTTTTATCCAAAAAATAAAAATAAAAAACAACAACAACAAAAACACTTATGCAACTGCACTTTCTAACTTCTCTTCATCTACATGTTTGTACAAACTACATTCAAGTATTTAGAATAAATTATATTTACATATTCTAATTTTCGAGGATCCATTTGAAATTGTTTTTAGAGGTTAAAAAATTATGTTTAAAAGATAAAGTTAATTTTAGTATTTGATAAATTTACTTAGAAATTTTTTTGACAAAATTACTCCATTCTACAACTGATTTTGAAAAATAAGAAAAGATTAACTTTTCAAAATCTGATTTTGAGGATCACTTTTACGCTTAATACAATTTCATATATATTATA
Source organism: Atalantia buxifolia (assembly GCA_030444775.1). Taxonomy (NCBI): domain Eukaryota; kingdom Viridiplantae; phylum Streptophyta; class Magnoliopsida; order Sapindales; family Rutaceae; genus Atalantia; species Atalantia buxifolia. Next base: position 31,542,797 of record CM059832.1, on the reverse strand, counting down.
AAAATTCAAAATTATCCTTATTAATTAAAATAAAATCATTAAATTTAAAGAGATATTATTATTACTAACAATTATATTAAGATAACAAAATAAAAAATAAAATTAATAATACAAAATATTTGTTTTAGTTATCAATTATTATAGGTACAAAATAAAAATATTTTGTATACATATTTATAAAAGTTTAAATAAATTTTATTCAACATTATGACCAATGTAAACTTGCATACAACTATTTTTTAAGGCATGCAACACTTTTAAAAATAAAATTTATCAGTTTTTTAACTGATTTTGTTCAACAGATTATTTCAACACTACAACTAATAGCAATTATTTTAAAAGTTACAGTATTACCAAACAGGGGTTAAATGCTAAACTTAGCGAAGAGCATGATTGTAGTCGTGATAATGAAAGGATTTGTAGATGAAGTGAGACAACCATTTTGAAGCTGCAAAGCAGATTACTGCAAATGACACGATTGTAGTTCTTGTAGCCATTGACATGGCATTCTGCTTGGTTGCAGCAACAATCCCAACTGAAACAACAGAGACGACTTGCAGTATGACCTCAAGTGCACTGAGACTCTTGTGTGCAGCATTGCAACTTTTGCAGTTCACCACATGAGACCAGTACCTGCAAATTTGAATAAAGTTCCTTTAATTAAAGCACAAGATCTTACGTTTTAATGGGGTCACAAAAAACTTCATAGTGTTCCCATTTTCAAGGTATTGCATAAGAAGTTTGGCAAAAACACAAGAGAAATTGTTTCTCAAGCCTGAAGAAATAAATAATGCTTCTTTTAAATATCCATAAATCCCTGCCCTTTCTGTGTGTTTCAAAACCAAGAACTACATGGCGTTAAGGGATTCAAGTTTATTAAAGCGAAGCCCAAATACCTGTCCATGAGCTGTTCTCTTGGCAGTGTTGGTGGAAGAGTTGCATCGAATTTTCCTCCCCAATTGAATTGGCCACCGGAATATTTTTTTAACCACATCCTGAAACCAACTACCAGGCTATCGGATTTTGTTGGCACAAAACAAGCTTTCTGCCAATTAGCAGGGCCAACAGCCATTATCTTTCGCTCCTGCAGGGAGAAACCAAAGTCAGGTAACAATCTGTTGTAGAGAATTTTATTCACAGCTATTCATTTCTTTTATCGTTGAAAAGTAGTATTTAAATCAACAAAGTGTTATTTAAATCAACACTCTCTATTGAGAAGAAAAACAAAAATATGCTTTTCGGATGGTGTCACAATCAATCTAGTAAAATGAAATGGTCGACGAGCCTCAAATCTGAGTTTGAGGCCTAGACCGGAGGATTAGGGGCTGTTTTATTATTTTTTTTTTTTCCTGAAGTTCGAATCTTAATTGTTTTATGATATTTACTGAGGTTCGAATCTAATTATAAGATGTTTAGATTTGAATACAAGTTAAATACTATAATTTTTATCTAAATGGCAAAATATTTAAATGTAATTTTAATATTCTCTCATTAATATCCATATTAAATAAATTTATTTTCTATCATATAAATTATTTTATTATTTTTTATTTACCTCTACTTTTCGTTATATACATGTATTCAACTATATATATATTTTTATTTTTGTGAACGAGAAATTTGAACAAAATCGAATCGTAGATGAGTGTGTTTTATAATAGATCTATCTCTTGGTATTTATACTTGCTATTTTTATAATAGATTTTGAATTTTATTTAATACATTAATTTTAATTCAAATGAGTAAACAATCCTTGATTGATTTATGTAATTTTTAAAAAAATCAATATAATATACTAAAAATAACAATAAAAGTATCAATATTGTGTGTTAGATACATATTTTATTTTTCATGCTCTGTTAAGACAAATATTATTAAATTTTTTTTACTAATCAAATAATTTATTTACAACTTGTCATGTTTTTAACAAAAAAAATATAAGTATTGTTAATATTTATGATGATATATCCTCCCGGCATGTTCCAAAAACTTTAGATTAAAATTATTTTAGCATACAGACAAAGGAATCACCTCAACGTGAAGCAGGCATAAATCTGAATCCAGAACTAGGTTCTGCCCAAGATGAAATATCCACCGCGGAACAACTTTGTCTATCCAAATCTGGAAATTTCTTGGGAAGGCCCAGATTACTCTGCTGTTACCCGGACTTACTGGAGCACAAATAAAAGTCATAGCTACTCTTCGTTGCTCCAGCTTCTGCACCGATCGAAATGTATATGGACAAACAATGCGTGAGCAACAGAGAATAGGGAGTGAAGAGTGATTCTATCCGTCAGCTGAGCATAACGAAACATATTGACTCTTACCTCTTCGGCTTCTCCCGATGATGCAGATCCATGTTCCTGATTCTCCAGAAGATCAGAATAAACAGTAAAGACACAAGGTGCCAAAAATTTGGCACTTTCCGAATCCTGCTTTGCAATGAAACCATTTATGTCTATTTTCTCGAAACTCATTTTGATTGGTCTTCCCCCTTCTCTATCGAGCATCACTGGAAAGAAAATTTAGCATTAGCTAATGGTTTTTATTAATATAATTGACTTAAACATAAAACAAGGTTTATCAAGGATTTTATTAACCTTTGGGTTTCCTCGTACGCATCATTCCGTAATGTGCATATGGAAGATGAGCAGGGTCCATAAGATTTTCCATCAGGACCTCATATCTGAAAATGCAATTTACTCTCACTTAGAAAAAGCTGTTAACTTGCATTTAACCGGCTGTCATTTAACCTTCTTAATGATTGTTGCCAAATATCAGCATGGTACTAATTCAAACTAGAATTTCAAATTAAAAATGGAACACCAGATCATTGCATACCCATAAGGAATATCCCTGTGTCCAAAACACTTTGTGAATGACGGGTCATCTAGTACCGGGATGTGAGGAGGTTTCTTAGTCTTGATAATATCCTTACACTCAGGAGCATCATTTGGCCAAAACCATAAGATGTCATGCTGCACGGTACTTGGATAAACTGCTGCACATGCTTTCTTGGATGTGTGGACCTGCATAATTTGATAAACAAGTCAGTAAAAATTAAAGCAATCAGCCACCCAGCAAAGTAGAAATCTTAACAACTCTGCATGCAAAAACAAAGATCAAAGCTAGATTGCAAAAAAAAAAAAAATTATTACAATAAAATTTTATCATGCGAGAAATGGAATCATAATTCATGTATTCTGCTTATCTTTCGCTGTTTCCTCGGTATCAAATTGAAGTCGAGAGGTGTGGTGGCTTTATCAAACATTAAATTAGCTAAAGTTCTTTCAGAATTAAACGTGTCCCCATGGAATTAGGCCCTTGACCTATTTTATTACTTCCAGTCTTTCAGTCCTTCGGGGATTCTAATTAGACCAAACTATAGCAAGGAAGTAGCATCTCACTCTACACATAATCGAGAAAACCGCAAAAGCGTATATAGCAGCATAAAAAATAATAAAACATATGAATGTGATGCAAAAGTGAAGCAATAGACGTTACAGGGGGGCCATCTGGGGGAGCCTGAGGGATAAATTTACAGTCACCCGAGCCACTGAAGCACCAGCCATGATACGGACACTGAAGCCGTCCCCATTGATCAATTCTTCCTTCTGACAAAGGAGCCAATCTGTGAGGACAAGCATCAGCAAAGACTCTCCATTCATTCTCATTCCTGTCCCACCAAGCCACGACATCAAGCCCCAACACTTTCTTTGCATGAGGGACTCTCTTGTCCAAATCACACACCGGCATCAATGGATACCACTGTGAGAACCAATCAAATTTCTCCTCTTGTGAGTTAGTTTCAAGCTCTGTCTCTGGTGGGTCTGTGGCTTCAGTTAAAACTTGAGATGATGGTGATAAGGTGGTGAAGAGTTTGGATGGTTTTGATGAGAAAGATGATAAAGTGGATAGTGAACTGAAGTTGAAGCTTAAGAGCTTGGGCTTAGTAGTGAAGTGGGTTTTGTTGTACTTAAGTTTTAATGGAGTGTTATAAAATGGTGAAACTGAGGAGAGTATGAGAGCTTCCATGGTTGAGGAGAGTATGACACCTTTCTCTGCAAAAACTAGAGATCAAGCAAGGTTAAAACTTGAGAGTGAATGAACGTGCGCCACATGAGTCATGATCAGTGGACTGTGAGCTTGACGCTGAAAAGTCCAATATGAATGAATGCTTCTCTGATGTGTGTGTCGTTTATTTCGTTGAAATTTCTCGGTAGTTGAATCAGTCAACATTTGTTGAGTCCAACTGAATAAGTCAGGAGTTGTTGAGTGATTTGATAGCTATGCAGGTTGTGTGAAAGGACCGCTGTTTTATTTGACTGTTGCGGGGCCAAGGCTCCTCACTATGCCGAACGTTGTCCGTGGATTAACGGTCATCGTAAATTCGCGGGAAAAAAGGGAATGGTCAAAATTATGTTTGAGGATTTTTTTTTTATTATTTGAACAATGGAATTTTATTTAAGAAAAAGGCATAATATTATCAAATTATAATTTTTTTTAGGAGATTTATTGCTCCTGATATTTACAATTATACATATATTGAGATCTGTTTACATCAACTCTGATATGACACCGCTCAGATTTTTAACACTTTTAAATATTCGAGGGACGTCAACTCCCATCATATGACAAAGATTACCTTCACTCAAGATCTGAGGTTTCAAGGAAGAAAATTTAAGTTAAACTTCTGCAATACGTCTGCGGGAGCTTCAAATCTCTTCCCTCACATTTATGAGGGAGGGACTCTAGCCACTTGGGCGTAGTTATCAAATTATAATTATGTTTGTGTAAGGCGTCACATTCACTGGATTTATAAATTTTGTACTGTCGCTTGATGCATTCGTATTACAAGTCTTTTATCCGATTATTTATTATAGAGGTAGCCCAAGTGGTTATCAAATTATGATTATGTTTGTGTAAGGCGTCACATTCACTGGATTTATAAATTTTGTACTGTCGCTTGATACATTCGTATTACAAGCCTTTTATCCAATTATTTATTATAGAGGTCTCGTTTTTGTTAATTTAAATTTAACATGACCCGTCAACCTATCTTTCATCCTTAAATTAATATTATAAAAAAAAAATTTTAATGTCAATACTTTTAATTTTTTGTACGCTAATATATAAGAACGTCACATAATCTTGTAAGTTTAGCATGATTTTTGGATTCTATAACATCTTGAAGCTTGAATATTAAAAATTGAGATATGTCTATGAGTCTACATAGTACTTCTTGTTGAATTTTTATTAATTTTCTTTTGGCGCTTTAAAACAAACATTTTACATTTTTTTTATATTTTGTAATATTTATGGAAAACATTCTGTATGAAGAACATTTTTGTATCTCTTTACTGGCGTACATGCTTATTTATGGTTAAGTTACACCTAAATTAATTCGTGAATTGCATTTTTCCTTGAGAATTAATATTAGACATGCGAAATTATGAACTTTCTAATTTTATGGCCAACAATGTTGACTATATAAATGAGAAGGTTTTTAGTTACAACTAAATGAATTATTTTGAAAACGTATGTTTAACTAACTAGACTAAAATTAATTTCAAAAATAAAAACTTGACTTTCTTTTTGGTTAAACTCCACTAAAATTAATTTCTATTATCTTAGTCATGTAGGACATGCATAATTTTTATTATGGTCTGCATAAGTTAATGTAAAATTTCATTCAGCTCACTATACTCTATATTATTTATATTTTATTCACTAGTATTGTAAAATTTTTTGGATTGTAAAATTTCTTTTAACCCCTGACACTCTGTTTTATTTACTTGAAACCTCTAGAGTTCCAACTTGCTCCTATAATTTTAAATTTTCAAAATAACCTCTATTTAATTAAAAAATATAATAATTATTAAATGAATTATAATTATTACTATAATAATTATTATTTTTTTATTATAATAATAATTTTTATTATTTTATTATAATTATAAATATAATAATAATTTTTTCGTTAAATTGTTTATAATAATAATTAACGATAATTATTAATAATAATTAATTCCTCAATTAAGTTGACCATCGGAGTACTTGTTTAACCATTTCCTGAAAGCAATCACATTGGCATCTGACTTTGTTGGCACAAAGAAAGCCTTGTGCCGATTTGAAGGGGCAACAGTCATTGCCTTACACTCTTACAAAGAAAACTTATTTGTCTGGAATGAAGCTCACAAGGAGACGAAGAGAATTATGATGCTAATAAGGAGATGAAGAAAATTTTCCATGACAGATTGGTTTATGGAAAGCAAAAGCATCTGTGAAAAATGGCTTATGGCGAGCAGAAGCATTTATTAAAAATGCTTCATGGCAAGAAGCATTTGTGAAACATAGAATGAACATAAATCCTGATCAAATAAACAGTCAACCTTATTGCTTAAGCATCAATGACATGAAACTACTTTAATACGTAACAATTTAGACAACCAGTTAGTGAAGAGATAAAAGAAAGATTGTAATGAAAATTACCAAAACGAAGATTTGAATCTTTAGAAATATGAAGAAAAAAAAAAGCATAATTTTGTATGAAAATGCCTATTAAAAATCGGTCTTTGTTTGGCACGTAATTGCTTTGGATAAGTGCAAAGCAATATGTTTTGGTTTGTTCTAATGCATAATTAACCTTATTTTGAGTCTTGTCAATTCTCGTTGTTAAAATCTAATGATATTTTAGAGAAGAGTGACGCTATTTGCACCCCTTTATATCTCTTATGAAACCCCTCTTGTTCTTTATTTATAAATTTACCTTTTATATTTAAATTATATTAAAAATAAAACTTATCTAATTAAACCCACCTATGTTTTTTTTTCTCTATTATAAACTCATTAAATCTATAAAATTTTAAAAAACAAATGAATTGTCATAGAATAAGAATTTGATCTAAATATAAACCAAGTTTTTGTAGGAAAGATAATTTTTTGAAGTTTGTTTACTTAGACCAATTTTTTTTTTAAGATTTTCACACATATCTTTATGTATATACCAAGGTTATTACCTGCTAGGAAAAACAAATATAGATAGAGATAAAAAGTATAAATTCATGAATGCTATAATTAAGAAGAGATTTAAAGTGGTTTGAAATGGGAGAAGGGTGAGAGAGAGCGCTTAACAATTTTTTTTTTAAAGTATTAATGTAGGGGTTTATTAAGAAAGTATAATAAATTAGGGTTATTTTAGGAATTAAGAAGAGTATGTAGAGAAAAGGGGTTTAAAAATAATGTTAGAGGTATGCTAATAGTCCAACTCTTTAGAGAATCTGCTTAACCCAAAAGAGTATTTAAGAGAAGTTTTTAACAGTCTCCTTACGTGAAACGTGAACTAAGACTTCAGATAGAAGCTCATAGATGGGCCTGAAGACAAAAACCCAAAAGTTACCATGGTAGAGAAACCATTTGACCCAAAAACTTAAGCAAGTAAGGGTCCAATAATAATATTTAAGACAAGTCTTAACAGTGGGGATTATCCAAACATCGAATCAAAATGTGTTCCAAGTGAAGAAGATACAAATCGAGCAATGCATAATGAAATTGGAATTACCTCCAAGTGAAGAAGATATAAATCTGAATCTAGAATCAGATTTTGGTTTAAATGAAATGTCCATCGTGGAATAATTCGTTCAATCCACATAAAACATTCCTGGAAACACTCCATATTACTTTAATTTTACCAGGACTAACTGGAATACATATATAGACTAGAACCATCCTTCGTTTTGCCATAAGAGATATTAACTCCTAAATAATTTTAAAAAAAATCAAATCAGTGAAAAGAAATGGAAATCTAATGATTATTATCTTTAATTCAGGAAAGATACAAGCATGAGGTGCTACCATATTGTTTCTTGTTGACGATATTGATCTGTTGCTTTGATCTACTTTGCTACTTACATTTGCCTTGATTTCAAGAAAAGCATAATTCACGCAAGGTGCCATAAACATACTTCTGCCTCGGTCTTACTTTGAAGTGAAACCATTTAATTCTAAGACTGGGACACTCATACTGATTGGTACACCTCCTTCTTTATCAGCCTTAATTGTATAAGAACTTAGTGTTAACCATAATGAACCTCACATATAAACATATATGAAACATAAACAATAATGGATCCTAGAATCAAGTAGCAGTTCTTATCTACCTTTGGGTGGTGGAATTCGCATTATTTTATAATGTTTATAGGGGACAAGAGCAGGGTCCATCAGATTTTCTATTAAGACCTCATACCTGCAAATGTCCATTGAATTCAATTAAATCCCTTTACATGAAATATGAGAAATCTAAAATATATATGGTTCACCATTTAAATGTGTGCACACCCATAAGGCAGGTCTCTATTTCCTATCGTCTTGGTATATATGATGGATCGTCTATTTCTAGAATATAGGGAGGTGTTTTCTCCGTTATTATGTCTTTATATTGTGGTTCATAGTTTGGCCAAAACCATACTATCTCATTCTGCACAGTACTTGGATAAACTTTTGCACATGCTTTCTTGAATGTGTGAACTTGAATAATCATAGAAAATGTCATATAAAATCTCATTTTGGCCATATGATGTTGAATGAGAAATTGCATACCCGATCTTCTAGCATAACAAATCAAGATCTTTAAGCCAAACAAGCTAAGATAAGAGCTGTCCAATAACTATTGTCATAGAATGTTAATGCTTTTATTAACATTTAAAAGGTTAATAGATCTCAATTCTTTAAAAGTTTTCAAGAACCAAAATAAGCCAAGTTAAAAAAAAAAAGACGAATTACTTTGTCTGACTGATATGCTATACAAGTTCACCATCAACCTTAGAACCAGAACAACAATTAATGGCAACAACAACCAATAACAAAACATAAAGAAATTGTAAATTAATTAAATAAGTTATCGCACAACCTAAAAGCTGAAGTGTGTACTATAAGCTCTAACAATTTTTCTCACGTATGCAAGACGGATATTAGACAGGCTTGTCATTTAGCTTGAAACAAATACAAATGCATTCACATTAGGGGATTTGAACACAAGACCTTCTGGTCAAAACCAGTTAGATATAAATCAAAAGATAAAAGATTTTACTCATGAATTATTTCACTGATATGCAACAAAAATCATCATCAACCTTAGAATTAGGATGACAACAACTAAATACTTAATTAACACACAGATATTATCAATTAATAATAATTTATGGCTTGAACTAAAGGTTTAAGCTCATTGGCAAGGGCACAAACTATATTGTTAAGCTCTAACCGGCCTTATCACAACCAATCAAATTTCTCATCTTTGGCCTCAGCTGAAACTGTAGATGACGACGACGATGATGAAAGGGTTGTAAAAATTTTGGATTTTGATTTTAGAAACAAAGTGGGTACTGGACTAAAATAAGAAATATGCAACAGGGGTTTCATGAGTTGTTGAGTTTTATGATTGTGAAGTGAAGGATGAAATGAAGAAGTTATAAGTGCTTCCATGTTTGCTTGTTGCAGAATCAAAATTCAAAGTTATTGTGGACGACAAAAGAATTTGAAACAGGTATTGAACCTTGGCATTGAGTATGTTTCTTGAGAAGGGATAATAAAAATATATATAATATTTTATTTTTGTGAATGAAAACGAACGAATGGCTGTGTTCCTGCAAGAAATTTGACTTTTTAAGACGGGAATTTTTTACAACACTTTGACATTTAGTCACGAAATGATATGTAATGTGACGAATTTATGAAATCATATCCGATAATTTTGTCATGATTTGTGTTATATTTTATGACCAATAATTTTATTTTGGGACACAATATTTGGTCTTTAATTCAACCTTTGTGTGACAATCTAAATTTTAGTCACTGAAGAGCATAATATTTTGGCGCAGAAATTTCCCTCCAAATTAAACATTTTGGGACAATATTTCTTCATTTATGACAAAATAAATGGTTGCAAAAATATAAGTATAGGCGACAACACTATTTTGTAACTAACAATAAGTGTAAATTTAACCAAACTATTTGTGACGCATATATTTGTCTCTAAAGCTATTTTTATTTCTTATAATTTTAAGACCCTATTTTTTGGTCATTGATGAGTAATTACAGTGATAAAAATAAAAGTAGTAGTCGAAAGTTGTCTTGAATAAATCTATATTTTTGTGACCAAGTTATTTCTTTCTTGAGACGTACTATTTGGCATTTGATTCAACTTTTTTGCGACGAACATTATTGCAGTAAAAAAAGTGATTTTTTTTTGGCACAAAAATCTCCTTTAAAAATTGTACATTTTGGTACAATATTTTATCGTTTATGGCTAAATAAATGGTCACTGAATATAATTATAAGTGGTAAAATTGTTTTAAAACTAAAAAACAGGTATACATTTAGGCAAACCATGAATGACGCATAATATTAATCTCTAAAGATATTCTGATTTCTTATAATTTTAAGATTTTATTTTTTAGTTCTAGATGAGTCACTATGGTGACAAAATTAAAAATAATAACTGAAAGTTTTATATTAGATAACATTGAACTTTTATGACTGAGTTATTTATTTCTTGCTTGGTCTCTAATTCAACTTTTGTAATAAACATTATTTTAATCACAAAAGGACAAAGTTCTTTTTTTCCTTTACTCACAAAAGTTCCCTTGAAAAAATAAACATGCCAGGATGATATTATTAATATCACAAAACATAATATAAGTGATGAAACTATTACGTAATTAGAAAATAGTTGTAAATTAAGGGAAACTCTTACCGACACGTAATACTGGTTTGTAAAGTTATAACTTTAGGACCTTTTTTTTTTGTCACATATGAGCAGCTACAATGGGAACATAAAAAAATAGTAGTTGAATATTTTTCTTCACAAATTTTAGCCGATATATTTTGTTATTACTATTTTATCTAGATAAAATTTTAATTCGCATGACTAGATTGCTACTTTTCAACAATTTAAAAAATTATCAAAAAGAATTGAACACAATTACTAATAAGTAATGGTAGAACCACAAATACTTTGTTAGAATTTATATAAGTAACTTTATCACATCAATTTGCATATAAAGGGATTGATTGACTTTTTTGATAGTTCTCTCATCCACAATTCTTTGTATAGACAAATTTGCATAATTTGTTTGTAATCTATTATTATTTTGACAAATTGACCAATTACAAGCCTTTTAATTTAATTTTATTTGAAAATATTTAGCCATCTCAAAATTCGAGTAGCTTATAAAAATTAATTTCTATTAGTACTAGTAATATCATGTGTGTGGGGGACTCCTTTTTTATTAAAAGAAAAATTGTAAGCAATATACTAACTTTAGTTTATATATAATTACTTATAATAAAATGTAATTAAAATTATTTTTTAAGTTTGTATAAAGTATTAGTTGGTCTTACCAAATAATAATAATAATAATAATAATAATAATCACCATCATCACCACCATCATCATCAATCATCATCACCATCACCATCACCATCACCATCATCATCTCGGTATTCAACCAAAGGTAAGACAAAACAATTCCTCAACAAATATCACTTACTCCCTCGAAGCACCACCAAAGAAACCAAAGCCCTTAGTTAATGAATGGGGTTTTTCACCTCTTATTAAATCTTTTGTTCTTCATAAAAGTAGCTCCATCTTCTTCTTATTTCCTTATCAAATTATCAAATTTGAAGTTACCATTTCAGATTTTTCTTTTAAACCCGAAACCCATCTATGAGAATCTCTTTTTCCTTCCATTTCTTGTTCTTATTCTTCATGAAGCCTTTGTTTCATGGTAGGAATCAATTTTTTAATGAGAAGAGAAAAGCCCATTTCGGAAAAGACTTAATTCGATTGGGGATTTTTAGTCTGTTTTCGGCAATTATTTGGAGGTTGAATCGTTCTTACTATCAATTGATTTGGCCACTCGCAGGGTTCCTCCACTATCAGATAGTTTAGTAAATTTTGTTCTTGTTGTTTATTAGGTGTAGTAAAACTGTTCCTCTAGTTTCTTGTAGTTTTCTCTCTCTCAAATGCATTAACTATTTGGTATTTGCTTCTTTGTAGGATATGGAATTATGAGGAAGCTACCATTCTCAACAGTTTTGATCATCACAACTTTCCTGACAAAGGAAAATCGAAACTCTGCCTTGTGAATGAACTTGATGCTAGCCTCTGCTTGTTGCTTCATGTAATATTGCTTTTACTTGTTTTGATTTATTGTCAATTGGATTATTAAATGTCCTACTTTGTCTTATTTTTTTATTTGGTGTAGGCAATAGAAATATTCAAATTTGGAAATTTTAAAATCATTAGGACAAACAGAAGCTCAATTACTACATTTTCTTCAATCCAAGGTCAGAAACCTGGTGTACAATGTTAAAATGCCATTATGGACTTGCAACAGTAGTCTGGATATCTGGTACTTTCTGAATTATATAGTCTATAGGATTTAGCTTAGTTGTTGATGGCAAATTATGAAACCTGGATGCCAAATCTCTGTCTTTTATAGACTATCATTACATTTAGCTGAAGTATACTATCTATATATGTTTTATTTATTTTTATAAATGAATATAATAGGAAAAGAATTGTTATTTTCTTCATCAAAGTAATGAAAAAAGTCTGAGATATGATTACATATGTATTTAAATTATTAGTATTTCATCCACCGAGAGAGGGGGGGAAGATGGAGCTCTGTACCTACTATATAGCATTACCAGATGAAGGAAAAAGAAGTAAAATTTTCACTTAACTCATATGCAGTTATTGTGATATGATCAGATTTAGGAAATCAAATCATAGTAGTTGACGAAATGCTAATAACGTTTAAGTGGAAAACAGAACGATTGCACTAACATACAAGGAGGATGATTGGACTCTTTAGCTTCCACTCAAAGCAAGTGCTTGCAAAGACAAAGAGCTCATCATACTGTGATATGATTACTATGCACATGTGTTTGGGTCATACAATCTTAAGAGCTTCTCTAATGAATTTTTCAGTCTTTAAAACTATATTGAACTGCCTGGATTGAAGCTGACTATGACATAAAGCATGGTTCCATTCTTTAGTTAAATTCTGTTAGAACAGCTTGAGGCAACATTGAACTCTTTAGTTCTTAAATTAGAAAAGTAGCTATTATGGAACTACAAGTTTGGTTATACTTTTAGATTGTTTGGTTTTACTTTTAGATTGTTTGGTTTGTGCACTTGAAAATTGCTTGCTTTTATCAAACTAGTTCGTTACGAGTTATGGTTTAATTACTTAATTGATTAAGTCAAAAAGTAACCAATGGTAAAATGTACGAAAGATGATAAAGGTAAAAACAATTTCTAAGGGTGACTCTTGGTCATTCTTGCTCCCCCATGTTAATAAAAAGATTTAATGCCTTCTATGACAAATTATTAAAGTATGTTTGCTTTCTCATTCATAAATATGTGGTACATATTTATATTACAGTGAAGCATGCTTTCTAAATCAAGATGCTCAACTTACTGATGAATAAACAATGTATAAGATGTCCAGACAATGGGCTAAATTGGTTTTGAAAAGTGACTTGAGATAATAAATGCTTGATACATGCCAAATGCTAATTAACATATATTATTGGTATTGATTCTTATGGGAATTTCTTTTTTCTGCAATTTCTGAATTTCTGAATCATTTGCTTCTAGTAGCTTGAGAGGACAATCTATGGCACAAAAATCCTAGTCCAGGTCAAGTCGAGAAGGCAAATTATTCTTAAGGGTAACTTCTAATTCTTTTTTTTTTTTAAACCAATGAATTTGCTATTATTCTATTTGCACAAATTGTTATACTGTTTGATAAAGAGCTTTAACTTGAAATCTTAAATTGTAGCAATAATTATGAATTTCAAAATTGGCTATAGTAGCATGAAAGAGCTATCCTTGCAGCACTCGATAAACTTGATGATATTTCAGATGGGGGTGAGCCACTTTGTCTCTATAATCTCAGTGGTTTTCTCTCTGTCTTGACTATTTGTATAGCTTATGGTTGTGTTTAAATTTCCAGATTACTCTCCCAATGAACCATAGCAACACTTTTCCCACAAGGAGCTTCTTGGAAATGTACAGGGACACATTAAAGTACTCTGACTACTACTCATATGGACAAAAAAAAAGGAAGAACAAAACTAATGGTTCTTCTTCTTTCAATTCTGCTCAATCAAAGGTACATGTATAAAATGAAATTCAATCTTTTAATTTGCTAATGGATTTGAATGTTAGTTGTATTTCTTAATTTGTTACTAGATTTGAATTTTAATTTTTGATCTTCTTTAATACATATTAATGAGTTTTTGGCCAATGCAGTGGCTGTTGCTTTACTAGATGTGATTAGAGATAAGAAACTTGATAAATGGTATCAACTTCTGCAGTTATAGCTAATTGTGCTTTTATCTGCATCTTTTTAGAAGTTTCTTATGTTAGATTTATAATTTTATTAATGGAGGTTGTGTCATAATCTAATGATCTGGTGATTGTTTTATTTTATTTCTATAAAAGGATTTTCTCATGGTAACTTCCAAATTATAAAAGGAAAAATAAGAATAAGTAGTCTCCGCTAGCATCCTATTTATGTTTTGAATAAAATAAAAATAAATTATTATTTTACTGATGGTAATGTTTATATTTTTAGTTAAATTTAATTTTAGTTAAAAGAATAAATTTTGGCGGCATGAGATAGATGTCCCACAAAATCAATTTATTAATTTGTTTAGTAAAACACACTTATTATAACAGCCTTTCATAAATTGCCACATGTACTAATTTAACCGACCTAGGTAACTATTGCTTTTATCACATCTTTAAACCCTACTTTATAAGGTTTTCATTACAAATTACTTAATCACCCGCCACTTCTCCACTGTCTTTGTGTTTCACGTGTTTCAAAGAAACAAACAGACAGATGTTTTCTAGTGTTTCTCTTAAGTTATTTTATTATTAGTTTATTTTATTCATATTGTAACTGTGCATCTTTTTGTCTTTTTTTTTTATTTTTTCTTCCCTTGAAAGTGCAAGTACACGTACTGACATATATTTTATTGCAATTTTTGTGTAGTGATTTTCATCCGGCAACTATTGCTCCTTTTTCTTATCCACCAAATTGTCTAGGGATTCTCCATTCTCCACTCACCAAGGTTTGATTTTTTTTTTTATTTTATATTATTTTTATATTATATCATGCATTCATTATTATACTTGTTTAAAATTTCAATAATTGATAGCTTCATGAGCCATGTATGGTTGAAAGAGTACTGACATATATTATATTATACTTTTTGTGTAGGGATTTTCTTCCAACAGCTTTTGCTTTAGCTCCTTTTTCTCGTCCATCAACTTTTCCTGCGGATTCTCCATTCTCCATTCAGCAAGGTTTGATTACTTTTTTTGTTTTATATTATATTCTTCTTTTATTATTCAATTGATTTAATATTTCAATAATTAATAGTTTCATGAGCCATGTCTGATGGACTTTTTAATATTTATGCTTTAATAATTAATAGGTTTATGTACTGTTGAAATTTTTTTTAAATACTACAAAATTATCACTAAATATATTAGTATAACTTAGACTTTGTATAACAAATTATAGGAAAACAATAAAATATAAAGAATCTAACTCTCTCAAATACTATTTCAACACCATTAAAACATTATCATAGAAATATTTTGAAAATATATTTAATAAATGAAAATATTTAATATTTTAATAATTAATAGTTTCAGGAGCTATGTATTGTTGGCTTTTTGATATTTATACTTTAATAATTAATAGATTCAAGGTATGTTTACTCTTTTTTTTCCTCAATACTGCAAAATGATAACTAAATATATTGTTATAACCTAGACTTTGTATAACAAATTGAAAAAAAAAATATAAAGAATCTAACTCCCTCAAATACTATTTCAACACCATTAAAAAATTATCATAGAAATATTTCAAATATATATTTAATAAATGAAAATTTTTAATTTTTAATAATTAATAGCTTCAGGAGCCATGTACTGTTGGCTTTTTGATATTTATACTTTAATAATTAATTGGTTCAAGGTATGTTTACTGTTATTTTTTCTCAATACTGCAGAATGATAACTAAATATATTGTGGGCGATTGTTTGTATAGATTAATTTCTTCTGCATTTTTTTTGTAGCTGTAAAAGTTGTGCAATGCTATATACAGTTGGAAAATTAACTTCGTTTTTTGTTTCTTTTGTGGGCGATTGTTTGTATAGATTAATTTGTTCTGCATGTTTTTTTGCTGCTGTAAAAGTTGTGCAATGATATATACAGTTGGAAAATTAACTTTGTTTTTTGTTTCTTTTGTGGGCAATTGTTCGTATAGATTAATTTGTTCTGCATGTTTTTTTGCTGCTGTAAAAGTTGTGCAATGATTTATACAGTTGGAAAATTAACTTCGTTTTTTGTTTCTTTTGTGGGCGATTGTTTGTATAGATTTTCATGTTCTGCATGTTTTTTTGCTGCTGTAAAAGTTGTGCAATGCTATATACAGTTGGAAAATTAACTTCGTTTTTTGTTTCTTTTGTGGGCGATTGTTTGTATAGATTAATTTGTTCTGCATGTTTTTTTGCTGCTGTAAAAGTTGTGCAATGATATATACAGTTGGAAAATTAACCGTTTTTGTTTCTTTTGTGGGCAATTGTTTGTATAGATTTTCATGTTCTGCATGTTTTTTTGCTGCTGTAAAAGTTGTGCAATGATTTATACAGTTGGAAAATTAACTTCGTTTTTTGTTTCTTTTGTGGGCGATTGTTTGTATAGATTAATTTGTTCTGCATGTTTTTTTGCTGCTGTAAAAGTTGTGCAATGATATTTACAGTTGGAAAATTAAAAGTCATGTATTTGCTAGACTCATTTGTTGACATCACACGTAAAATGGCATGTATATGAATCAATTTTAATGTGTTTTAATGACTTTAACCTAGGTCAGCTTGTCTACTTTACATGGTGAAATTGATTTCAAGTAACAGATGCCAACTCTGCTAAATTATATAATGCTTAATAACATGTTCTAACAAAATCAATTACAGAAGCGGTCAGAAAAAAAGCAAACAGAATCGTAGCAAAGTGTCTTCTGTGCATCATGGTGGATCGAAGTCTCATGCGCAAAATCTGAATGAAATGGTATTTGAAATGATGGAGAGTTTGTTTTAACTTTTTCTGTTATTTGCTTGTATAATGTTTATTAATATTAAAATGCTTTTCTTATTTTGTATTGGAAAGACGGAAATGCTTGGAGTCTCCTGAGTTGATTGCTTTGTTCAAAAAGATGTTTTGGAGTGAGGCCAAAGGATGGAGTAGTATGGAAGCAAAAGCTAAATACGTAAGTAATTCTAATTTATTGACATGTACTTGCGGAAATTAAATTTATATATTTATTTTGAACTGAAAGTATATTTGGGATTTAGAACATGTTTGCTTGAAAAATTTATTCTTACTTTGTGTTATCATTTTACTCATATTTTTGCCAGTGCTATCGGTCTTACTGTTTTCTATTTATTTATTCTTAGTCAATAGAACTTATTATTCAATAAGTCTATATAACTCGCTTTCTTTTGTATATGTGTTTATTACTATTTTTAAAAGTTTATTAATTATTCAACTCTTAATTATGTAGGACCAAATGATAGAAATGAAGAAAAACTCCAATACCGAGGAAAATGTTGAGCCATTAACTGATAATCAAATTTGTGAAATTGTTTTGGGAAAGAAATCCAATTTTGTGAAGAAAATGATAGGTCCTTCAAAGTTAGCATCTAATGTAGTATTATCCCAACAAAATCAAGAGATGGCGAAGACAATTAAGGAGCAAGCAAAAAAGATTGAGGAACAAGACAACAGACTGCAGGTAGTCGAAGATTTCATGAAATTCATGAAAGAGCGACCATCGTTTTCATTTACACCTTTTGATCCTACATTATTTGATTCTCAGTCCCAATAAGGCCTTTTTAAATACATTTACTATGAAAACTTTTAGTTTTCTAGCATTTAGGTCATTGATAGTGATTTGTGAACTTTATATTTATATTTCTTTGCCAAGAACCGTATTTATTTGGATTTTAGTGTCATGCCTTGTGTTTGAATATTTTAGATTATAATTAAAGATATAAAAATATTTTTTATGTTAGTCTCATTGTTGTTGATTAGTCCTTTTTTTTTTATATTAGTCTCATGGATAAAGCGTACCACTGTGATTTATGCAGTCTGTGATTTGATCAGTAGTTGGATTTAGATCCATTATTATTTGGATCCCAACACAGTGCAACTATGGTACCACAGTTGGATCCTAGTCTCATTGTTATTGGTTTATTTATTAATGACTATGCCTATATTTAATAGCTACACCAACTCTTCTAGTACAATGTAACTAGTTGCAATATAGTAAAATACGTTGTTTTTAAAAAAATTGATGTGAGACAATATTGATTGTCACTTAAAATGAAAGTAATTGTCATAGAATAACCTTTTTTAAATTGATATTTTTTGTAACTAGATATCAATTTATATGACTGTAATATGTTGTCGTGAATTTTTTTTTAATGACAATTTGAAAAAGTCACTTAAACTTTTTCGATACGAGAAAAGTAGGCATTAAATAGTAAAATACCGTCCTTAAAGACAATGTGAGACAATTTTGATTGCCACTCGAAATAAAATTTATCAGTTTTTTAACTGATTTTGTTCAACAGATTATTTCAACACTACAATTAATAGCAATTATTTTAAAAGTTATAGTATTACCAAACAGGGGTTAAATGCTAAACTTAGCGAAGAGCATGATTGTAGTCATGATAATGAAAGTATTTGTAGATGAAGTGAGACAACCATTTTGAAGCTGCAAAGCAGATTACTGCAAATGACACGATCGTAGTTCTTGTAGCCATTGACATGGCATTCTGCTTGGTTGCAGCAACAATCCCAACTGAAACAACAGAGACGACTTGCAGTATGACCTCAAGTGCACTGAGACTCTTGTGTGCAGCATTGCAACTTTTGCAGTTCACCACATGAGACCAGTACCTGCAAATTTGAATAAAGTTCCTTTAATTAAGCACAAGATCTTACGTTTTAATGGGGTCACACCAAAATTCATAGTGTTCCCGTTTTCAAGGTATTGCACAAGAAGTTTGGCAAAAACACGAGAGAAATTGTTTCTCAAGCCTGAAGAAATAAATAATGCTTCTTTTAAATATCCATAAATCCCTGCTCTTTCTATGAGTTTCAAAACCAAGAACTACATGGCGTTAAGGGATTCAAGTCTATTAAAGGGAAGCCCAAATACCTGTCCATGAGCTGTTCTCTTGGCAGTGTTGGTGGAAGAGTTGCATCGAATTTTCCTCCCCAATTGAATTGGCCACCGGAATATTTTTTTAACCACATCCTGAAACCAACTACCAGGCTATCGGATTTTGTTGGCACAAAACAAGCTTTCTGCCAATTAGCAGGGCCAACAGCCATTATCTTTCGCTCCTGCAGGGAGAACCCAAAGTCAGGTAACAATATGTTGCAGAGAATTTTATTCACAGCCAGAAACAATGAAGAAGCTATTCATTTCTTTTATCGTAGGAGAGTAGTATTTAAATCAAGAAAGTGTTATTTACATCAACACTTTCTATTGAGAAGAAAAACAAAAATATGCTTTTCCGATGGTGTCACAATCAATTGGTGTCACAATCAATCTAGTAAAATGAAATGGTCGAGGAGCCTCAAATCTGAGTTTGAGGCCTCGACCGGAGGATTAGGGGTTGTTTGATTTCTTTTTTTTTCCTGAAGTTTGAATCTTAATTGTTTTATGATATTTACTGGCTTTTTTTAATTACTTATATCTAATTATATGATATTTAGATTTGAATACAAGTGAAATACTATGACTTTTATTTAAATGGTAAAATATTTAAATGTAATTTTAATATTCTCTCTCATTAATACCCATATTAAATAAATTTATTTCTTATCATATAAATTATTTTATTATTTTTTCTTTACCTCTTTTTCGTTATATACGTGTATTCAACTTTTTTTTTTTGTGAATGAGAATTTTGAATATAATCGAACCTTAGATGAGTGTGTTTTTTAATAGGTCTATCTCTTGGTATTTATATTTGCTATTTTTAATAATAGATTTTGAATTTTATTTAATACATTAATTTTAGTTCAAATGATTAAAAAATCCTTGATTGACTTATGTAATTTTAAAAAATTAATATAATATACTAAAAATAACTATATAAATATCATATATTGTGTGTTAGATACATATTTTATTTTTCATGCTTGGTTAAGGTAAACATTATTAAATTTTTTTTATTAATCAAATAATTTATTTACAATTTGTCATGTGTTTAACAAAAAAATATAAGTATTGTTAATATTTATGATGATATATCCTCCCGGCATGTTCCAAAAGTTTTAGATTAAAATTATTTTAGCATACAGACAAAGGAATCACCTCAACGTGAAGCAGGCATAAATCTGCATCCAGAACTAGGTTCTGTCCGATATGAAATATCCACCGCGGAACAACTTTGTCCATCCAAATCTGGAAGTTTCTTGGGAAGGCCCAGATTACTCTGCTGTTACCCGGACTAACTGGAGCACAAAAAAGAATCAGAGCAAGTCTTCGTTGCTCCAGCTTCTGCACCGATCGAAATGTATATGGACAAACAATGCGTGAGCAACAGAGAATAGGGAGTGAAAAGATTCCAAAATTCTATCCTCAGCTGAGCATACCTCTTCGGCTCCTGCCGATGGTGCAGATCCATTTTCTTGATTCTCCAGAAGATCAGGATAAATAATAAAGACACAAGGTGCCAAAAATTTGGTACTTTCCGAGGTACTTTCCGAATCCTGCTTTGCAATGAAACCATTAATGTCTATTTTCTCGAAACTTATATTAATTGGTGTTCCCCCTTCTCTATCGAGCATCACTGCAAAGAAAATTTAGCATTAGCTAATGGTTTTTATTAATATAATTGACGTAAACGTAAAACAAGGTTTATCCAGGAATTTATCAACCTTTGGGTTTCCTCCTACGCGTCATTCCGAAATGTGCATATGGAAGATGAGCGGGGTCCATTAGGTTTTCCATTAGGACCTCATATCTGAAAATGCAATTTACTCACACTTAGAAAAAGCTGTGAACTTGCATTTACCCGGCTGTCATTACACTTGAGTTCAACTAGTTTTCTTAATGGTTGTTGCCAAATATCAGTATGGTACAAATTCAAACTAGAATTTCAAATTAAAAATGGAACACCGGATCATTGCATACCCATAAGGAATATCCCTGTTTCCAAACAACTTTGTGAATGACGGGTCATCGAGTTCCGGGATGTGAGGAGGTTTCTTAGTCTTGATAATATCCTTGCACTCAGGAGCAACATTTGGCCAAAACCATACGATGTCATGCTGCACGGTACTTGGATATACTGCTGCACATGCTTTCTTGGATGTGTGGACCTGCACAATTTGATAAACAAGTCAGTAAAAATTAAAGCAATCAGCCACCCAGCAAAGTAGAAATCTTAACAACTTCTTCATGCAAGAACAAAAATCAAAGCTAGATTGCCAAAAAAAAAAAAAAAAGAAATTACAACAAAATTTTATCAAGCAAGAAATGGAATCATAATTCATGTATTCTGCTTATCTTTCGTTGTTTCCTCGGCATCAAATTGAAGACGAGAGGTGTGGTGGCTTTATCAAACATTAAATTAGCTAAAGTTCTTTCAGAATTAAACGTATCCCCATGGAATTAGGCCCTTGATCTATTTTATTACTTCCAGTCTTTCAGTCCTTCGGGGATTCTAATTAGACCAAACTATAGCAAGGAAGTAGCATCTCACTTTACACATAATCGAGAAAACCGCAAGAGCGTATATAGCAGCATAAAAAATAATAAAATATATGAATGTGATGCAAAAGTGAAGCAATAGATGTTACAGGGGGGCCATCTGGGGGAGCCTGAGGGATAAATTTACAGTCACCCGAGCCACTGAAGCACCAGCCATGATACGGACACTGAAGCCGTCCCCATTGATCAATTCTTCCTTCTGACAAAGGAGCCAATCTGTGAGGACAAGCATCAGCAAAGACTCTCCATTCATTCTCATTCCTGTCCCACCAAACCACGACATCAAGCCCCAACACTTTCTTTGCATGAGGGCCTCTCTTGTCCAAATCACACACCGGCATCAATGGATACCACTGCGAGAACCAATCAAATTTCTTCTCTTGTGAGTTAGTTTCAAACTCTGTCCCTGGTGGGTCTGTGGCTTCAGTTGAAACTTGAGATGATGGTGATAAGGTGGTGTAGAGTTTGGATGGTTTTGATGAGAAAGATGATAAAGTGGATAGTGAACTGAAGTTGAAGCTTAAGAGCTTGGGCTTAGTAGTGAAGTGGGTTTTGTTGTACTTAAGTTTTAATGGAGTGTTATAAAATGGTGAAACTGAGGAGAGTATGAGAGCTGCCATGGCTGAGGAGAGTATGACACCTTTCTCTGCAAAAACTAGAGATCAAGCAAGGTTAAAACTTGAGAGTGAATGAACGTGCGCCACATGAGTCATGATCAGTGGACTGTGAGCTTGACGCTGAAAAGTCCAATATGAATGAATGCTTCTCTTATGTGTGTGTCGTTTATAACTTTATTTCGTTGAAATTTCTCGGTAGTTGAATAAGTCAACATTTGTTGAGTCCAACTGAATAAGTCAGGAGCTGTTGAGTGATTTGACAGCTGTGCAAGTAGTGTGAAAGGACCGCTAGCTGTTTCATTTGACTGTTCCAGGGCCAAGTCTCCTTACTTTGCCGAACGTTCTCCGTGGATTATCCGTCATCGTAAATTCGCCGGAAAAAAAGAGAAACGTCCGCTCAATACGTACCAGGTTCAATTTTTATTTGTTCACATATGAGGATACATAATGTGATGAGTTGGCTTTTGAAAAATATTTGTAGGGTAATTATTAAGGTCAAAATTATCTTTTAGGATTTCTTTTTTTATTATTTGAAAAATGGAATTTTATTTAAGAAAAAGGCATAATTTATCAAATTATAATTATGTTTGTGTAAGGCGACACATTTACTTGATTTATAAATTTTGTACTATCACTTAATGCATTCGTATTACAAGTCTTTTACCCAATTATTTATTATAGGGGTCTTATTTTTGTTAATTTAAATTTAACATGACCCGTCAACCTATCCTTCATCCTAAAATTGATACTATAAAAGATTTTTTTTGGTGTCAATACTTTTAATTTTTTGTATGTTAATATATAAGAACGTCACATATATGTTAATCTATATCTCAATCTTGTAAGTTTAGCATGATTTTTGGATTCTATAAGTAAATATCTTGAAGTTTTGGATATTAAAAATTGAGATATGTCTTTGAGTGTACATAGTACTTCTTGTTGAATTTTTATTAATTTTCTTTTGGCGCTTTAAAACAAACATTTTACATTTTTTTATATTTTGTAATATTTATGGAAAACATTTTGTATGAAGAACATTTTTGTATCTCTTTACTGGCGTACATGTTTATTCATGGTTAAGTTACACCTAAATTAATTCGTGAATTGCATTTTTCCTTGAGAATTAATATTAGACATGCGAAATTATGGACTTTCTAATTTTATGGCCAACAATGTTGACTATATAAATGAGAAGGTTTTTAGTTACAACTAAATGAATTATTTTGAAAACGTATGTTTAACTAACTAGACTAAAATTAATTTCAAAAATAAAAACTTGACTTTTTTTTTTGGCTAAACTTGACTAAAATTAATTTCTATTATCTTAGTCATGTAGGACATGCATAAGATAATGGACTATTTTTATTTTGAATTATGTCGAAAGAATGTATGCTATGTGTTAAGTCACTAACCATACTAAGTCATTAATGGGTGAATTGCATTTTTCCTTGAGAATTAATATTAGATATGTGAAATTATGAACTTTTTAATTTTATGGGCAACAATGTTGACTATATAAATAAGATGGTTTTGAGTTACAACTAAATGAATTATTTTGAAAGCGTATGTTTAACTAACTAGACTAAAATTAATTTCAAAAATAAAAACTTGACTTTTTTTTTGTTAAACTTGACTAAAATTAATTTCTATTATCTTAGTCATGTAGGACATGCATAAGATAATGGACTATTTTTATTATAAATTATGTCGAAATAAGGTATAGTATGTGTTAAGTCACCGACCATATTCAACATTACTAGTAATATCGTAGTAAATGAAATTATCATCTAATAATTAAAAGTTTTGAAATCCTCTCAGAAATTAAAAAAAAAAAAAGAATTGGGAGACGTTACTTTTCTTTTAACGTGACATTGTATGAACTAACATTACTAATCAAGACTAATACTAAGTTACATTCATGTAACTCATAACTACTCATATGAGCCAACACCACTCACTATTTATGTGAGGGAATTATACGTTACATCCCCTGATCAATCATATCATAAATTCAAATAAATTTCTTTTTATTTTTCTTTTTCTTCTCTATAATTTTTGCTCATTTACATTGAAGACCCAAATAGTCTCTGGTGTGGGCTTGGCTGCTGAGCCCACATCAGATTTTGGATAGAAATCATCGAAGGCTAAAAGTAGACCATCTCATTTGTCAGGTTCCACCATTTATTAAGTAAATATATAGTTTGTATCATTAGTAGTGGGTCACTAGCAATTAATTAACCTGCCTTAGGCGCCAATTGGTTTTAGCTTTCATAATTGATAAGATAATATTACATCACCAATTAAATGTTGACACATCATTGTTCATATCATTTCGGGTGTAAATTATGTATTCCAACCATGCATGCATAGCACAACTACTTAAAAGTTCTTTAATCTATTTTTTCTCATATCTTCAAGCAAGATTATTAAAAGGACATTGTCGTTGGATTTCGATTCATGCTTTTGCAGCCTTCTAGTAAAGAAAAAAGATCCAGAAAAGATAATGGAAATTTATATATCAACAGCCAATTGAATAAGGAATGAGATCAATTGAAAAAAACCAGTAGCAGAAGTAGCCCAATAACTATTTTATAAATTTAGGAAAAGAATAAAATGTATACAGGTTCAGCTTTCCTTTAAAATATTTGTTTAATATAATTTATTTAACGACTATAAGTACTTATTTAATTTTATAAGTTCTTTTTAAAATATTTATCAGTATTTTTTTTAGTTGAGTTTTTTGAATTCAAATAAGTTAATTTGCCTCCATTAACAAAATTTAGAATTTGAGCTTTTAGGAATGGAGATTAAAGAACTTTTAAAAAATATATGTAATATATATATATATATAACAATACCTGAAGAACATTTCATTAATTACATGATACTCTTATTTATATATCAAACCTACATAATAATAATTAATTGCCACCATTTGATAGAAAATTAATTGCTGCTACTTCAATATATATATATATATATATATTCTAATGAGATTGCCTCCGCTTTACTTATTTTATACAAAACCTTACACAAAATAAATTATTGCCATTATTTGATAGAAAACTCATTGCCACAACTTTGGTGAGGAGCATAGCATGTATGGATGTTTCCCTCATCACTGTTAAAAAAAATCTAGTTTATTAGAAATATGATGAACACATTTCACCATGCTACTATTTGATATTTGATACTTGCTACAGCTTCATTCTTCTTTTTATTATCTCATTCAAGAATACATGCAAATTATTAATTTATGTTTGAAATTCATTTCATCTTCATTTTATTTGTGCATTTTGTTTTTTTATGTAATAATATTATATATCCTTTGTCTAGAATCGCAACTGTTGCAAAGGAAAAGTAAATTAAAGGCAGATTGGGATGATGTTACCACTGGTGCTTTTGTTAAAATTTGCGTGAATGAGACATTACCTTGGAATCAAACTAAATAGTCACTTTAATATGATTGGGTGGAAAAGTCTTTTTGCTAATTTTTTTTCGATGACTGGTGGAGATTATGAATAGAAACTTTGAAAAATAAGTGGGACATCCTAAAACAGATTGGTAACTTTAGACAAACTTGCTGAGAATGAAATTATTTTAGGATGGGATGCTGTAAAACAGACAAATACTACCAGCGATGAATATTGATGGGAGAGAGGATTGAAGTTGCAAATTCTAACCTTCTTATTTTATTGTGTAATAGGAAATGATTTTAGGAGCAATTTAGAAGTATTTTTAACACATAATCCTTTTGTATTATCATTGTAGGAGATTCTCGAAACAACTAAATTTCGTTATAAAGGCTTGAGAAATGTTGACCAACTAAAAATTTTATTTAAAGATATTGTTGCGCCATCTATGTGTTTTGTACCAAATGATGGTGATATTGAACCATCTAATGAATATTCTAGTGAACATAATAATACATATTTTCAGGAGAAGAATATCAATATTGAACCAACTAATTTTGATGGGCTAGAAAATATTGAGACTACACATGATAGCGGAAGGAAAAGAAAATTATCAATTGGAGTAAATTAGTGTGAAATGAGTTGACTTTTGCAAAATATTTGTAGAGTAATTATTAAGGTCACAATTATGTTTTAGGATTTCTTTTTTATTATTTAAACAATGGAATTTTATTTAAGAAAGGCATAATTTTATCGACCTGTGTGTTAGGAACTTTTTTTAATAGAATATGTGTTAGGATTCTAATTATATGAAGTAGTGAAATTCTAATCTTGTGAAATTATTGAAAAAAAAAACAACTAATTCTTTAAATTGTGGATTGATTTCTCGCAATTGATTCAAATTAGCCTTTTATATTCATGGCGTGTGGCACTGCGTCCAAACCACCCACCAACATCACTAGATACCATTGTGAAAACTAGTAAAAATTTTCTTCTTGTATTCATTCTGAAGCTGTGGTTCAGTTGTGTATATGTTTTCTCTTGCGATTGTTAATGGTGATGATAATGTACTTACAATAACAACTGCTAATGGTGATGATAATTATATGTTTTTTATTAGGAAAAATATCAATCGTCCACCTGTTTTTTTTATTTTTAAAAAAATACACAATTTTTTTTTTTACCTGAATTCCACCTAAAGTTATAGTTCTTTGCACATTTCCACTTCCGTTTTAAGTCTGTTAAAAAAACTAACGGAATTTTAAATAAATGACTGTTTTACCCCCTAAACGAAAATTACAATTTCACCCTAATTAAATACAAAAAAAATGATTAGATTATTTTTTTATAATCTATAAATTTTACTCTAAATAAATGAAAAGATTTTTTGTAAATTTTTTATAGATTTTTTAAAAATAATCTGATGAATTTTAAATAAAAAGTATAAAAAAATGCTATGTGACTAATTGACATCTTTTTTTTATAAATTATAAAAAATTTAAAATCTGATTATTTTTAAAAAATTTATAAAAAATCCTTTTTATTTATTTAGGTTAAAATTTATAGATTATAAAAAAAATAATATGATTACTTTTTATATTTAATTAAAATAAAATTATAATTTTCGTTTGGGGGGTAAAATGGCCATTTGATTAAGTTTCTATTAGTTTTTTTGACGGAATCCAAACGAAAATGAAAATGAAAAATGAAACAAAATATAACTTTAGATGGAATTCAAGCCCAAAAAAAGAATGTGTATTTTTAAAAAAATTAAAAAAAATAAATAGACGGTGAATATTTTTCCTTTCTATTACAACTGCACTTTCTAATTTCACTTGATCAAAATGTTTGTATACAAGCTACATTCAAGTATTTCCGTACAGAAAAATAAGTTGTATTTACATATTCTAATTTTCGACGTTAAATGCTAAGCTCAGCGAAGCGCATGATTGTAGTCATGATAATGAAAGGTTTTGTAAATGAAGTGAGACAACCATTTTGAAGCCGCAAAGCAGATTACTGCAAATGAGATGATTGTAGTTCTTGTAGCCATTGACATGGCATTCTGCTTAGTTGCAGCAACAATCCCAATTGAAGCAATGGAGACGACTTGTAGTGTGACCTCCAGTGCGCTGAGACTCTTGTGTGCAGCATTGCAACTTTTGCAATTCACCACATGAGACCAGTACCTGCAAATTTGAATAAAATTCCTTTAATTAAGTACAAATCTTACGTTTTAATGGGGTCACAAGAAACTTCAGTGTTCCCCTTTTCAAGGCATTGCATAAGAAATTTGGCAAAACACAAAAGAAAATTTTCTCAAGCTTGAAGAAACAAATAATGCTTCTTTTAAATATCCATAAATCTCTGCTCTTTATATGAGTTTCAAAACCGGCAACTACTGTAAAATCCCATGACATGGTGTTAAGGGGTTCAAGTTTATTAAGGTGAAGCCCAGATACCTGTCCATGAGCTGTTCCCTCGGCGGTGTTGGTGGAAGAGTCGCATTGAATTTTCCTCCCCAATTGAATTGGCCACCAGAATATTTTTTTAACCACCTCCTGAAACCAACTACCAGGCTATCGGATTTTGTTGGCACAAAACAAGCTTTCTGCCAATTAGCAGGGCCAACATCCATTATCTTTCGCTCCTGCAGAGAGAAACCAAAGTCAGGTAACAATATGTTGCGGAGAATTTTATTCACAGCCAGAAACAACAAAGAAGCTATTAAATTCTTCTATTGTAGGAGAGTAGTATTTAAGTGAACACCTTCTATTGAGAAGAAAAACAAAAATATGTTTTTGGATGGTGTCACAACCAATCTAGTAAAATGAAATGGTCGATGAGTCTCAAATCTGAGTTTGAGGCCTAGACTAGCAGTAGACTTGAACGCCAATCCACTCAGCATTTTCAAAAAACTTTAGGTTAAAATTATTTTAGCATACAGAGACATGAATCACCTCAACGTGAAGCAGGTATAAATCTGAATCAAGAATTAGATTCTGTCCAATATGAAATATCCACCGCGGAACAACTTTGTCCATCCAAGTTCGAAAGTTTCTTGGGAACGCCCATATTAATCTGCTGTGACCAGGACTAACTGGAACACAAATAAAAATCAGAGCTGCTCTTTGTTGCTCCAGCTTCTGCACCAACCGAAATGTATATGGATAAAAAAAGCCCAAACAGCATAGAATAAGAACTGAAAAGAGTGCTAAATTCTACTGTCAGCTGAGCATAACGAAACATATTGACCTTTACCTTTTCGGCTCCTGCTAATGATGCAGATCCATTTTCTTGATCCTTCATAAGATCAGTATAAGCATAAAAGATACAAGGTGCCAAAAATTTGCTACTTCCCCACTCCTGCTTTCCAATGAAACCATTTATGTCTATTTTCTCGACACTCATTTCAACTGGTCTTCCCCCTTCTCTATCGAGCTTCACTGTAAAGAAAATTTAGTATTAACTAATAGGTTTTATTCACGAAGAGAATATAAATGACTTAAACGTAAAACAAAGTTTATCTAGAAATTTATCAACCTTTGGGTTTCCTTGTAGGCATCAATCCGTAATGTGCATATGGAACATGAGCAGGGTCCATAAGATTTTCCAATAAGACCTCATATCTGAAAATGCAACTTACTTGCAATTAGAAAAAGTTGTTAACTTGCATTGACCCGGTTGTCATTAGACTTAAGTTCAACTAGTTTTCTTAATGATTCTTGCCTAATATCAGTATAGTACAAATTCAATCTAGAATTTCAAGTGCTAACTCACTCAAATTAAAATGGAAGACTGGATCATTGCATACCCATAAGGTATATCTCTGTTCCCAAACAATTTTGTGAATGACGGGTCATCTAGTTCCGGGATGTGAGGAGGTTTCTTAGTCTTGATAATATCCTTGTACCGAGGTGCAATATTTGGCCAAAACCATACGATGTCATGCTGGACGGTACTTGGATAAACTGCTGCACATGCTTTCTCAAATGTGTGGACCTGCATATTTTGATAAATAAGTTGGTAAAAATTAAAGCAATCAGCCACCCAGCAAAGTAGAAATCTTAACAACAACTGCATGCAAGAACAAAAAATCAAAACTAGATTGCAGAAAAATTATATCAAGCAAGAAATGGAATCATAATTCATGTATTCCGCTTATCTTTCATTGTTTCCTCACAATTAAACTGAAGACAAGAGGTGTGGCGGCTTTACCAAACATTTAATTAGCTATTGCTCTTTCAGAATTAAACGTATCCCCTTGGAATTAGACCCTTGACCTATTTTATTACTTCCAGTCTTTCAGTCCTTCCGGGATAGCTTTCAGGAAAAAAAGACGCTGAAGCGCAACAATTATAAACAAACAAACTCTATGCCTAGAAGAGATTCGAATTAGACAAAACTATAGCATCTCACTCTACACATAATCGAGACAACCGCAAAAGCATATATAGCAACACAAAAAATAATTAAACATATGAATCTGATGCAAAGGTGAAGCAATAAATGTTACAGGGGGGCCATCTGGGGGAGCCTGAGGGATAAATTTACAGTCACCCGAGCCACTGAAGCACCAGCCATGATACACACACTGAAGCCTTCCCCATTGATCAATTCTTCCTTCTGACAAAGGAGCCAATCTGTGAGGACAAGCATCAGCAAAGACTCTCCATTCATTCTCATTCCTGTCCCACCAAACCACGACATCAAGCCCCAACACTTTCTTTGCATGAGGGAATCTCTTGTCCAAATCACACACCGGCATCAATGGATACCACTGCGAGAACCAATCAAATTTCTCCTCTTGTGAGTTAGTTTCAAGCTCTCTTTCTGGTGGGTCTGTGGCTTCAGTTGAAACTTGTGACGATGGTGATAAGGTGGTGAAGATTTTGGATGGTTTTGATGAGAAAGATGATAAAGTGGATAGGGAACTGAACTGAAAGCTTAAGAACTTGGGCTTAGTGAAGTGGGTCTTATTGTACTCAAGTTTGAATGTAGCGTTACAAAAAGGTGAAACTGAGGAGAGTCTAAGAGCTTCCATGGCTGTATGCAGCACCTTTCTCAACACAAACTAGAGATCAAGCAAGATTAAAACTTGAGGCAATTATTGCTGGTTGTGAAACGAACACGAGTCATGAGTCATGATCAGGGAACCGTGAGCTTGAGGCTGTAAATTGCCCAACATGAAGGAATGATGCAATTTTTATTTGTTGTTTTCTGAAGCATATATATGAGGATAATCTGATGACAGGTGTAAATTAATGTGAAACGAGTTGGCTTTTACAAAATATTTGTTGAGCAATTATTGAAGTCAAAATTATGTTCTAGGATTTTTTTTATTGCCTGAACGATGGTATTTTATTTAAGAAAATGACATAATTTTAATTATGTGTTAGGATTCAGAGTATAAAAAATAGTAAAATTCTAATCATACGTAATTATTTTTTAAAAAAATTAATTCTTCAAATTGTGGATTGATTTCTCACAATTGAATCAAATTAGCCCCTTATATTCGTGGCATGTGGCACTATGTGTTCAAATCACACACCAGCATTACTACTAGATAACCTTTGTGAAAACTAGTAAAATTTTTCCTCTTGTATTCATTGTGTGAAGCTGTAGCTCAGTTGTGTCTATGTTTTCTATTGAAGCTGTTAATAGTGATGTTATATAATGTTCGGAAAATTTATGGAATTTAAAGTAATGGAACAGTTAATACATAAGAGCTTCCGTGGCTGCAAAAACTTTTAATATAAAACTTCCAATTTAAAGGGTTACAGATGTGACATTCATATACTATTGGGCACAATTTTGTTCATTATGGGTCTACCGTTCCTTGCATTCAGAAGAGCCAAACCCCTCAGAGTTGTAACATGTATCCACCTCATCCGCTTCAAACTTGAAATGCCAAACTACACTTGTCTGTGCAGCAATCTCTTGGAATTGTCTTTAATTTCTTTTTTATGCAGATTTTTTTTTTTCACAATCCAGATTATTATTTTTAAATTTCAATATTTTCTTATTCTTTTAAGTAGATGTCCGTTAAAAGTTCTGTTAGGAGTTTATAATTATCAAAAGGTGTTCGTTATAAACTCATCATATAAAACTCAAAGCTGTTGAGAAAAAAGGAGATACAACCTCATTAGATGGTGGAGTTGTGTTCCAACATATAACGAGATAATATGTTATTCTCTCTCTACAGTTGAGTTTTATCTGATGAGTCATATCAAACACCTTTTGACACGAACAAGCTCAGTAAAAACTTTTAAAGGACATCATCAACTTGAAAGAATAAGAAACTATCAGAATTAACAATAAATCCGAATTGTGAAAAAAAAAAAAAAAACTTGTTCTTGCATCCACAGAGCTTGGTGCTTGAACAGAGAATATATGATGCCTGTAAACAGATGTGTCAAACTCCATTTGTAAGAGATTCAATTTATGTACCATTTCATATATAATGAAATTGGACCCATGTCACAAAAGTTGGCAAAATATGAATTAATCACCTCAAACAGCCTTAAAAACACGAAAACAAACAAACCCAGCAAGCAAAATAACCAATGCAGAGAATGAAAACAAAACTCAAAACCCCAAATCAATGTACAATATACGTATTTGAATCTCATTAACTGTAGACAGAATCTTAGATATATACATATACACCAGAAGTTCTTCCGGAAAAATCAGCCCACCAATCCAAGAGCTGAGATTGTGACATCAAAGAATCAGCACCAGCAGCAGCCTCTTTCAAAAGCACACTTCTTTGGTGAAGTGAACCTTGCAAATTACTACTAAGGCAAATGGTTTCGGGCTCTGAGCTTTGTGCTTTGAAAGTTGGAACTTTTATGGATGGGCGGCTTGGTGCCTCATTTAATATCGTTAATGCGTCCGGTAAGGTTGGGTGTAACAGAGTAACTAAGAGGTTTGATTGTTAGAAATTGATACTTTATTGAATTAGAGGAGAATAACTAATACATTTTTTTGATTTTGAATTAATCATATTAAAATAAAAATTTAAATAAAAGTAAAGTTCGAAATATATCTTACATTAATATCCATTACAAAAGTCACATGCATTAAATTAAATTAGAACGCAAAGACGCAAAGAGATACAAACTTTTTACAAACTATCATGAACAAATTAATAGTTTAATACAAAATTGTTACAAAAAAATTGAATTTAGATTCAAAATTAACTTTTTCAATGGTGGCGTGAACACTTTATAAATGCGACTATTCCCTTGCGGCAAGATAATAAGTTAAGTCGGAGCAAATCAAGAGCAAATATTAGATTCGATTAGATTAGATATTAAAATTGTGATTATTTTGCAAGGCGCAATTATAACATCTAAAAATAAATAAAAAATAGATTTAAATTTAAAATATTTAATGAATATTAAAATTAAAACAAAATTTTTGGACTAATAGAATCTACCCCTTCTTTTTAATGTCCTAAATAAAAATTTAGGACTTTAATTAGTTAATTAGGCCTAAAAGTTTAATAATATAAATATTTTGATATTTGTTATTTTTACCAATATCTATAATTTTATAATTCAAATTTTATTATTTATTTACTAGTAATTTTAAAAAATAAAATTAAAAATTAAAATTAAAATGGGGAAATGGGTAGGGGATGGGGATTCCACCTCATCCCCGTCCCCTTCCCGAATAAGAAATTGGGTAAAAATTTTCTTCGTCCCCTCCCCGAATAAGACATTGGGTATGAAATTATCCGCATACACTCCCCGAATAGGGAAAATCCCCGAGGATACTGGTCCTAAAGTGTGGGGATTTTTGCCATCCCTAGAGTAACTAAGAGGTTTGATTGTTAGAAATTGATACTTTATTGAATTAGAGGAGATTACTGTTTCTATTACAACTTATATTATTTAATATTAATATTATGTTTAGATTTTAATCATATCTAATATTTAAAAAACATTTATTTTACTTATATTTAAAAAAAATTTCCTAAATTATTTTTAATAATTAAAAAAGAAATTAAGTTTCCATAATACTTTGTCGGGCTCGAATCACTTGTAAAGGTAATAAATCTGCTAAGTTTTGGTAAAAAATAAATGAGCGTAAACATTTTTTTAACTTTTTAATGCATAATTTATCTACCGCATATATGTATTGTGAGTAAATATATGACTTGACGGGTGACCTGGCTCAAATAATTTTAGAAATATATATTTATATCTCGGATAAAATTGTGCCGTACCACAGTTGCACCCAACTATTGGATTCTCACCCATTTAAGTGAACCCTACCTATTTAAGTGGATTTAATTTTGATGCAACCAGGGTATAGAATGATTCAACAGATGGCAATGGATCCTTATATCTCGAGATGTATAATACAATTTTTGCCTATAAATATATGAATTGATTTGACTCTCAATAGCCTTTAGATTATAATGTATTACTGATTTTACAATTTAAAAAAAAAAGGGCAAAAATTAATTAAACTTGCGAGAGTTATAGTAGGAAATGCAAAAACAAAAAATAAAGGCCACCAGCAGCAGCAGGTCAACGCAATTAACGACTGTTGAAAATGGTAAGTGTTTGATGAAACTAACTTAGTGTTTGATGATATGCCTGTGAGATTATGATTTTGCGGGAAACAACAATTACAATATTCTAAGACTCGGTAAGTACAAATGATCAGCCTCGGGTCATTGTAGACTCTCAAAAGCAAGAAGCTTCGTGGAAATATCATAGTGATAAGGTTGATGACGGCTCACCACTGCCACTGAGAAGCAACCGACCGTACCCTTAATAGACAAGGTCACCTCATTCATATGGATTCACCTTACAGATTCTGTAATTAATTGTTGTTGGGTAAATGTGGCCCATTCTATTCATATTAATTGTTGTTATTCTATACTAAATCTAGGCCGTTGATCCAGTTATATAACAGCTGTAATATAATATAACCTAGCACACTCTCCCTCATGACTAAAGGGCCTTGTAAGTTAACATCGTCCAAAAACACTATCAGGAGGATTATTTTGATGGACAATCATAACGAGCTGAAATAGAAATGAGGATTGAATATTAAAATAAATTATTTATTTAAATTTAAATAGGAATGAGTTGAATTGTCATTAATGTGTTTACTTTGTTTTGAAATCGGAAAGTGTTACATTATTACAAATTATTAAAAACTTCTTAATTAACTATTGTCATTATTATTATTTTTTATTTTAATTATTTATTTAAAAATTATTATTATTGTTAATAATATATTAATTAATTATAATATTATAATTAATAATAATAATAATAAAAATCATTGACAGTGACATCATTATCAACAACAACGGCGTCGTCGGCATCATCATCGACAATGGCTGCTGCCATTGGATCATGCTATTGCTGCTACTGCTTGAAAACGTTGCTACTATTGATGATTGGCGACACTGCTGCAACCGGACAATGCTGTTGTTGCTGCTCGATTACCAACGACGTTAATTTTGGAAGCAACGGTTTGGCAAAGACGAATTTTGGCTGTGTTTTTTTTTTGTGTTTTTAATTGAATGAGGGTATTTTTGGTATTTTGAGATTTTAATAAGAGCAACATGGGGAGGGAGTATTGGGGATGGGAGACTAAGTCCCACCTTTTTGGGAGTCCTTCTTCCATTTTCCATTCCTAAATTGAGGTAGATCTCATTATTCTGATTTTAATTTAGGCTTCTATTTTTGCAAAGTAAATATCATCGAAGGTTCCAATTCTGAATTCCAACCCAGAAAGTAATCACATCATAAAGACTTCAAGGGTCTTGTCATCAATGAAATCGTATTGCTCGAGTAGTCGACTTGCTGCTGTCTGGGTCTGGCTGCAGGCACTAGGCATTTAACGAACCACCAAACGAGCCCTACATTTTCCTTTAATTAATGCCAAATTAATTGAATCATGTCCCCAGTATCCATAGGTTGGTGGGTGCAATTACTGAGTCTCACCAAAATACATTAGTTAATTATTAATGCCACTCAATAATACTCTTTCTCGTAACATCTTTTATTTACAGCCAGATCGATAGAGAGCTTTCAGTTTCAAAACAGAAGAGCCAAACCCTGTAAATGTATGTTCTCTTGGCATGCATTTTAATTTCAGGTTTCACCCTTTTAATTAAGTTTTCACCAAGCACCTAGTTTCCTTAGAATTCAATTCATTGTGTCTGCAAGCCAACTATTATTATTATTATTCGCATGCAGAGGATAGTTTCTTTAGAAGTTTTGTTTCTTACTATATTTTATTTTTTGGTTATAGGGTAGGTTGACTTGAGTAATAATAGAGCGGAAGCAGCTGCCTTTGCGGAACAAACTGATACCAAACGAAGCAGGCAACATTGGTAAGATCAAGACTTTAAAAACTATTCACATGTTGGTAATTAGTTTCTTGTGTATTTGATCATATATAATATAATATACGAATACAGTGTTGTATCTGTTTTGGGTGTCTTTGTTTCTAAAATAACCAAAATGTATAAATCTTTTGCCTACAAAACAGAATCCACCTAGTTTTGTTTAATGATGACCCCGCAAATTGATTATTGTACATGTGTTTGTTATAATTTCGACCATTATAAATATGCATGGCAGATCCTTTCGCATAATTTTTTTACTGTGATATTGGGAATTTGTTAACTTCTACCATTTGTCAGGAGTTAATTTAACAATTTTTCAAGAAAGGATGTAGGAAATATGTATATATGTTTCTCGTTTTTGCTGCTTTGTTCCTGTCTTTATTTTTCTATTCCGTACATATATATATATATATTGTAATCTGCTTCTTTCATAGATGACGGGCTATTATTGCTGCTTTTGATTCCAATTTCTTGCATCGAATGAGTACACTATCAGGAGGATTATTTTGATTTTCATAGGCTGATGGAGGATTAAGATGGAAGTCAATTTAGTATACAAACATAATCCAATGGTTAGTGTTTCTTTTTAGTTAGTATTTTGATAGTAAGATTCTTGTTTTTATACTAACAGCTCAATATGTTTCTGAGTTGATGCTTAATGTTGTTTGTTTTAGGTTTTACATGGTGAAAAGGTGTTCGATATAGACTCAAACTATTTTTATTTGACGTTGAACCTCAAAGAAATACAAGATCATTAGATTTGAGGTTGTATATTATCCTGCAACCCATAAAAATGATACCACTGAGGCATCGAGACTGGATCTCTTAAAAATAATATTATTGAGGATTACCTAATTAATTTAATGTGGAACGTTTTTTTTCAATGTGTTTATTTCTAAATTTTATAAAAGTGCCTATATGTCTGGTAAATGAATTTAAAATACAAATAAATTTAGGTGCTGTTTTTGGACTTGTGAGGCTGCAATGGTAGGTGGCAATCTTTGTGAGAATGATCCAGTCCATTCTTTTTAGCTTCAATGGCCGAGGATTTATATTTCTTTTCGGTCTAAACAGTTGGAATGTAAGCCATCAAAGTTTTATTATGTAGCCCCTGTGTGGTTGTTTGAATTCAGGCTGTCTAGAGTCCTGATGGGTTGTTGCAAACCTAAAACTATGGTTTGATCAGGCCTACCGCGCCTCATCAATGAATATGTGTTTGATTTTGGATTAAATGATATTAAAAATTTCAATACTCCTTTTTGTTGAATTTGATTACATATTTTCCTCAGTTTCTTTCTAATCCTCAAAATGGTTCCATCAATGGTTAGTTTCAGAATATACTTGTACAGATTGAAATTATTAATTTATTTGTATCATAATCATTTATGGAGTGACAATTTCAGTCAATCCAACAATTAACCCATAGCAATTCAGAATGAACTGAATCCTTTTAATTAACTACACTCATAAACACGGACACAAGTGTCGTTTGGCTTGCAAATAAATTAACACTCTGCAAATAAAAATCTCTCAGGTCCACATTCCATCGTACAAGCAGCTCTGCATTTACCTATTTTGCACTCCGCCAGCTTATAGTATTTTGAACTTTGTTTACATTCAGCATTTCTATTTGCCACGAACATCATCACCTCATATTCTGCAATCATTAATAAATTAATTTATTACTATATCTAACATATGAAACCCAAATTGTACTCATAGTAAACAGTTGTAAAATCTTCAATATCACCTAGTCTTTCTGCAATAAGATAAATAAAATCAAATCCATAAATATAACAATGGATTGGAAAATTGGGTCAGTGAATCCAATGATACATAGCATGCATTTTAACAAACATAAAGACACAGACAAGTATCAGGAACTCGAACAGGATCAAGTCCCACTGTGTAATGCGTATTCAGCCTAACAAACATCATATTCGTGGCACACCCGCAGCTTACTGTTTTGCAAGATTAAGCATTTCCCATCATCATCTCATTTTCTGCTTTCAATAATAACAATTATCATTATATATAAATTCTTTTTTATGCATAATTAAATAATTATTAAAACTATGACATGGATTTAATAAAAATTTTACCTGTAAGTGATGAAGAGAAAAATCAAAGAATGGCAAAAGTTGGGAAGCTTTCCATGATGATGATTATGAAGATTAGAAGCTGTAATATACGTTAAAGGAAGAAATGGATTGATGACTATTTATTACATTAATTGCTATATTTATTATTGGGCAACCAACAGCATTAATGGCAGTTATTATGATTTGGAATTAACCAACATATTGGTTACCCAATTATTGGTCTTATCTTGTTTTTGATGTTCTAATAAAATAATCAGTTGGACATAATCCTAGTTTAATGTTTGATAAATTATACTGTTAAAGATGCATGTGCTATGAATTTTAAAAGTTGAATGCCTATATTAGTCATTATTATTAGCCAAAGAGTTGTTTTATTATATAATCATCCAGATAAACTTAAGTTACAAGCTCCCTTAACCTTAACAAATAAACATTTCGAAGATAAAAGGACAACTTAAAAATAAACGAGCTTACTAGTTAGACCAAAATTTTTGATACCGCTAGATATGGGTTTGATTGTAGTTGTGGACTCGTGGTAACGATAATATATTAGAGCTATGATTTTAGATAGAAAGTGCACTTGTGGGCAGGAGCACGCTGCATATTCGATTAAGAAATTTTGAAACTAGCACATAAATCTGGGCATGTTGTTCAAGACACTAACATCGAAACATTTTGCATTATGTAGTTAAAGAGTGCCTATATCGCACAAAATTTTTTTACATTTCTTCGGGCTCAATCTTGCAAAAACATTGAGCTGCTGGAGATTTTCTAGACTCTCATATCTAAAAATTGAGGTGTCAAAACTGACACGGTTAGTAAGGTTGTTGCTCAGAATCACTTTCTTCTAAGAATCTACCTTAAAATCTCAGCTAAGATTCTAACCCATCTGGTCTTCTCTAAAAGCAAAATTCGATGGGGGCCTATCTACTGACAATGTACCTTCTAACACCTTCACAACTTCGCCAATGGAAGGTCGTAAAAATGGTTGGCTTTGCATACACCACAATGATATCCTCAGGGCTCTCTCCACTCCTTCAGACACTCTATTGTCCTCTGAATTCAGTTCTCCGTTGATCTTGTTAACAAAATCGCGCAGATCACTGCCTAATATGTCTGCCTTGCATGTAACAACTTGAAGCAACATTTCCCCAAACATGTAAATATCTCTCTCAGATGGGGACTCCGAAGAAGAAGCTGTCTCCTTTCCAAGTATGCTTCTAAGTCCGAAATCTGTCACTTTAGGAACCAATTTTTCATCAAGAATGACATTTTCAAGCTTCAGATTCCCATGAGAAACACAAGTTTGGCATTCCAAGTGCAAATAAGCAAGGGCTCGAGCAACTCCTAGAGCAATATCAAGCCTCTGCTGCCAACTCCTTTCAACCTGAGCCTGCTCCATGTTGAATAACCAATTATCAAGAGAGCCATTTGGGACATACTCATATATGAGAATAGCATGTTCAGACTCAAAACAGAACCCCTTTATTGATACAAGATGCCGGTGGTGCATTGCACCCAAGGTAGAAACGACCCTCCTGAAGTCCTTCTCAGTTGCTACAACGTTCATCACCTTGGCAATTACTGGCATTTTGTTGGGAAGTAAACCTTTATAAACAGAGGGGCCAAGTTGATTTCCAAAGTTTGCAGTCAGCTCTCTCACCTCTTCATAGGACAATCTGATGAGAACGCTGTAATGTGGGTTCATTTGAGCATCTTTTCCAAAAGGGATCCTTGTTTGAGCCTTAGTTTTACGTCTCCGATATATAACCCAAAACATAAACATCTCAATGCTCAAAAAGGCCGAGACTGTCACCAGAATTATCAAGGAAATGGCTCCCACAAAAGCTTTACCATCGCCCCTACGTTCGTCTAATCCTTTAGATGAAATAGGAATTGGCTTGACATTGTTGTGAGGATTAGCACCTCTAGCAGAAACTGCCTGAGGGACCAAGCACACTTTCAAGAAAGAATTTGCAGGAGTAGATGGTTTCCTATATCCACTAATAAAGCTGGTTCTTTTGATTGTGCAAAGCCCTGAACCATCGTTCTTTGAAGTTACTGCAACGCAAGTAGAGTCATTGGAGCAGAACTCCTTACAGCCTTCCTCGCTCAGCATCAAATCAACATCTAGAGGAGGATAAAGACCGTAAAGAACTGTCTGCTTCAGAATCATCATGCTGGTATTCAACTTGCAGTTCCCCAAATCCACCATTTTCCTGCAGCCAGTATTGACTGTATCCACCGCAGGCAGGTCATTTCCCCAATTTACAGAAGCCTCCGACAGACAATCACAAACGGGGGCGGTGGAATTGTACCCACATACGCTGTACAAACCACAAGAGCCAAACACATCACACTGGTTCTGAACTGCTTGCCACCCTACCCTCCACACATGAGCCTCATTGTCCCACGAGTAAATTCTCACATTCCCATCTGAATCAATCCTAAGATGCCTCAAGACCACAGAAGGGTCTCCAAAATCCTTACTCGATGCGGACCAAACCGTCTTATTACTGGCATCAAAAAGCCGCAAAGCACCAATAGAATCAAACCTTGCTTCCTTAGCAACACCATAGGAGCTCAAATGAGTCCTCCAGTAAGTCACATTGCTTTCCCACACAAGAGCAAGCTCACCAGAGCGGCGTATCACAAAATTGTAATAACTAGAGATGGATTTTGTTGAAGGCGCTCTTAAGACCTGCGGAAAGTGCAAAGACTGACCAGGAAGGAGAGTGTTCGTGGGGCTATTAAAGCTCTCCCAAAGCACATTATCTTCACTACCCATTAACACTAAGTTCCCATTGTTCAATAAAGTAGCTTTTTGAACACCTAAACTAGAAGTATTACTGCTCCAAACAATCAACCCACTAGGGTTTTCAAACAAAATCAACCTACCATCCAAATTGAGCCTAATTGTAGAGTTCTCAGAAACTCTAAGACCACCACCAATAGCCCAAACAGGCAGATTCGCAGCTTTATCTTTTAAATTAAACCTAATCCCCACAACAAATCCATCACTATCACTATATTTTGAGCTAGTATCCAAGAACCCAAATGCAAAGACACCATTTTCAGACACCCAAGTTTTGCTTTTATCAAACCCAGAAATCTCAAAACCAAGAGGTACCGAAACCATAGCAAGGTCATCGCATATGCCACTAAATGCAAAACCCAGAAACAGAAACACAACCAAAACAGAACTAAACCTGCTAAAGCAGCAAACATTACCACACTTACCATGAAAATGCTTGATGGGTAGCTCAGGATTCAGCTGAGCCAGCAAAACTTCACACATTTCAGCAGCAAAAAAAAAAAAAAAAAAATGGTGCCAAACTTAGCTTGTATTCAGAAGAGAGGGAGCGAGTGAGTGTAAGCAGCAGCAAGTAGCAACACTAGTAGCTAGAAAGAGATGAGGTGTGAACAGTGAAGAGAATATTTGAGAGATGGATATAAAGTCACGGGAAAGAAAGACGTGAGAGGAGGAGTGAGTGCTTTTTGTTTTTGGGTTCAACTTTTGATATAAAGTGAGCGATTTTTTGAATGTTTGAGAACTACAATGTGAGAAGATACAGCAAAATTTGTGTCTTTTCTGCAGCAACCGAGGTTCTTTTCATATCTTTTCTTCCACTAACTACATTTTTCGGATTTTTAATAGATAAATTTGAAGGAGCAAGTAATCTTATAATATTATTAGGTAATTTTTTCATAATTATTTAATAAAAATTTAATAGTTATAGAAATATAAAATAATAAAATTATATTATTTTTATAATTATTAAATTTTCATCAAATAATCATGTATTATGTAAGATAATTAAAGTTAAATTGATTTTTTTTCAAATTTTAATGATGTTCTGCACTTTATAATGAAAGAAAAAAAATTAAATTGATAATTATTTAGCTGGGTAAGATTGATGCTATATTTACTTAATCCGGAATGGGAAAAGTGAATGGAATGAATAACTCATTAAATTGAGACTCAGAATCGGAATGAGTTTCGTGGGTTCACGAAAATTTTGGATTGATTATTAGAGTTCTGATTCCACTGTATTCTTTGAAACGACAAAATTATCCCCGCTACAACTCAAATTCCCAAAATACCCTCCCCGCAAATTTTTAAAAAAAATGAAAACCTAAGCAAGCAGCCGCTGCCCAAAGGAAAACGATCGGACTCGTCATCGACGTTGCGCGTGCTGTCACTGACATCACAGCTGCTCGTGCTCGTTTTCCACATCACAGCTGTTCGTGCTCGCGATCGTCATTACCGTTTCTTCCTCCGTCATGCACTCGTCGTCGTCCACACATCATAGCAGCTCGTTGCAGATCGGATTTGCTCCCTCCGTCACGCATCGTCGTCTTCCCCACATCGCAGCTCGTCACCGACGGATCTGGGCTCGCCCCTCGTCACAGATTGTCCCCACATTTATTTATTAATGCAATTGTTATTATTATTAATTATTTCTATTTCAGTTATTATTATAATAAATGCAAATTTACTAATGTTATTATTATTATTAATTACTATTTTAGTTATTTTTTTTATTTTAACTATTATTTTTATTATTATAAAATTTCTTATTATCATTGTTGTTATTAATTTATTAATTATTACTCTTACTTGTTTATTTACTATTTATTTTAATAGTTATTTTTTTTATTTTAATTATCATTTTTATTATTATAAAATTTATTATTATCATTGTTGTTCTTATGAATTTATTAATTGTTACAATTACTTATTTATTTACTATTTATTATCATCATCATCATCATCATCAAATAACAATAATTAACAAAGAGCATATTAGTAAATTAAAATAGTTCATTTTGATTTTAGGTTCTATTGATTCTTATTTTCAAGTAAATAATTTAGGACAAATTCTATTTCAATTTCATCTCATCTTATTACTAATTAGTAAATACAGTATGAGTGAGATCCAATAATTTATCTAAACTCTAATCACTGGGCTTGTAATGTGCATATTATGTAGCAATGCTGCAACAATATTTATGGAATAATAATTAGTATAGAGAATTTTTATCCCAAAAGATGATTTTCAAGTTAAAATCTTCAATCATCTAGTAGAAAGATGATTCCGAGAAAGAGAGATTGTTATTTAAAAATCTTTTTCAATTTCATCTCATCTTATTACTAATTAGTAAATACAGTATGAGTGAGATCCAATAATTTATCTAAACTCTAATCACTGGGCTTGTAATGTGCATATTATGTAGCAATGCTGCAACAATATTTATGGAATAATAATTAGTATAGAGAATTTTTATCCCAAAAGATAAAGATGATATTAATTTTGTAAACCTGAATATATATATATATATATATATATATATATATATGTTCTTGCTGCAATTCATTTTCTAAATTAACGGCAAAGAAAAATAAATAAATAAATAAATCATCCTAAATATTGTGTATAAATTTTAACAATCTTGAAATAAATAAACTTCAACAA
This sequence comes from Atalantia buxifolia, assembly GCA_030444775.1. Lineage (NCBI taxonomy): Eukaryota > Viridiplantae > Streptophyta > Magnoliopsida > Sapindales > Rutaceae > Atalantia > Atalantia buxifolia. The sequence goes on along the minus strand of CM059832.1, from coordinate 31,498,924 downwards.
AACTAATAATTTAAGTTTATGAGTTGATTTTCTTCCTGAATCCTGCGTTCTATCAAGAGTTTTCCCTCCGGTGCCTAACTCAACTATTCAATATTAAAATTTGAATATCAATTTATCGCATTTCTATTTGTTTTTATCATCAACTGGGGATAATAATTGTGTTTTATAACATAAAATACCAACAAAAATTATGCTAATTTTCAATTTGGCAGCCTCATTCGTACTTGTGGAGTAAATCAAACCAATATTGATAGCTTATCTGACAATAAACTCATATGCAAATTTGTTTTGTAACATTACCTAATTTTTCAAATCATTAAGGTGCTTCAAACTATTAGTAGAGGCTAAAAATGATACACCTCTGTAAAGGTGAAAGTGAAACCAACAAAACAAATGGTAGTGGAGGGCCATCTTCAACTTTTTCTCATTTTGGAATTGAATGCCAAATAAAAGCTTTCTGAATTTGGTGCCATGCCAAAAGACAAAGCCACTAGGCACTGGTGGTGTTTTTGAACAACGTGACATGCACTTGAAAACTGAACAATATCGGCCATTCTTGCAGCTTGTCCTTGTGTTTGAGCTCTTTGGATTCATTCCATTGATGGCTTATAGCATCCCACTTTTCTTGTTCAAAATATTTACATTTCCCATTTAGTCAATCAAATATGTTAAGTTTCTCCAAAATTCCCACCTGAGTCCAGTTCAGTCGTCGTCCAATTGATTTTTGGTGACACAGTCAGAATCTCGAGCACTCGACGGCCCCATGGAGATTGGACAGGTTTTTGATAAATTTTATAAAATGAAATATATATTTGACAACATATAATCGAAAAGAAAATTCAGCCACTAGACCACAACACAGAACTTTCACTGTCGTCTCTGAGTTGAGATAATATTCTGAAATGATTTATACTCTGCTTTAGGCAATTTCCTTGCAGCAAAAGTTTCTGCGAACTAAATGTCTTAGCGGCAATTACAACATCAGAAAATAAAGAACGAATATTTTATTTTGTATTGAAAAGGCATTAAAGCCACAAAATTAAAAATTTTACAGATTTTTTTTTTCTTTTGATCTATAAGTTAAACAACACTTTGGGAAAAAAAAAAATGTACATGAATTTAATTTGAAAGAACGTAAAGAATTCCTACCAACTTCTCTATTCACAAAAGAACTGGTCATTTAGGATGTGATTCTACAACATCTACTGATCTTCTAACGGGGAGGATAGGGTTCTACAAAGGCGAACGGCTTCAATTAACGAATTTCCTTTCCCAGGCACAGGTAAGCTTACAGTTGCTTCCATTTTCATGTGAGGATGAAGTGGTGAGGGCATCAGTGGGTTATAACTACCGATTGTGTGAGGAGACGACCTAGATCTACTATAGCCAGCACTTGTTGGAGACAAGTTTAGCTGCTCCAAAGCTCGGAACTGGAGTTGACTGGGATAGTCCCTCACACAGCCAATGCGGGGACCTGCTCCCGTTGTCCATTTACAGGACAACTGCTTCCCCAACTGATATGACTTCATTCCTTTACGCGAATTTATCCTTTGGAGAATTGCGTCTTCAGGAACTGGTTCTACTTCATTTTCTGCATCTTCGTCATTTGACGACTCTTGCTTTGAATTTTTGATTTCTGGTTTAGAAACATATGATACTTCTACAGAACCATGAACATTCATTTGAGATTCTGCTGATGGGTTGTTGCTACTCGGCTTAAAAGCTGGAATGTTACTCTCTGGCCTTTCTAAAAGCTCACTCCTTTTTCGTACATCAATACTAGGCAATTTCATACTAAAATTCTGGAAACTGTCCAACATTTGAAGTCCTTTCGAAGGAGTAGTTTCGTGTTTTATTGAATCAGTTTTTTCTTGACTCAAGTCTTGGACATTGTTCTCTTCAGTCTCTAATTCGTCAAGGGCCAGAACCAAGTCCTCATCAGATGAGTGGTTCCTAATATGCATACTGTTTCTTTGTTTACCATCTGAGGCTTCTTCTGCATCTACTGGACTCATCTGCTTACATCAGAATGAAAGCATTGTCAGAATAAGCTCTTTTACTTCCCTCTATCGAGAAACTTACAAAAGAATTCATATCTTTATATTTTTACCTTGACATCTGTGAGATCAACATTGTTCTCTTTAAGAAATGAGATAAAGTCATTGAAGTTTTGTTCTGTAGGGCGATAATGACCACTGTGAGGCCAAACTGCCTGTTGAAAAGAAGGGGAAAAGAAAATCATCATAAGACACTATCTTGATAATTAAAGACAATAAGTTCAAGAAACACAAAGTCGAGATAAAATAACCAAAAAAAAAAAAAAAAGATTACCTTAAGGACGCCACTTTCAACAACTAATCTCCCGGCAGCCATTGTGGCTCCTCCAGCCAAGAAGCTGGAATGCTGAAATGTTCCTTTTCTTTTTTTGCCAACATACAAGGATTTTGTTGTGCTTAGGACAAAGATCCACTTGGAATCAATATCTGCATTTGTGTCGAGGATCGACCCTGACTGCTTGTAAAAGAATTTTCCTTCCTTTACAATAACTTCATAAGGCTTTCTTTCCATCTGTAGATCGAAAGCAATTTATAAGTAAAGTTTTAAGCTATTAAAAATTTAGGATAAAGGATGACCAAGGAAAGAAATAGAGGCTTACTGGACCAAGATACTTGATGCACTGCTGATGAAGCTTCCATCGAGGGCATTTATCAACAAGATTTGCTTCCCTCCCTTCCCCTATATCGAGCCTGAATTTCAAACCAGTGAATCTACCATTAATTTAAAACCGTCACATAATTCAAATCGGTGAAGCAAAAAGGTTTCAGTTAAAGTGTCTTACCAGTAAAAGAAGGGTTCTCTACTATGACTATGAAGCCATTTATCATAATAGAAGTGCAGATTATGTCCATAACGATGCCGTGGGTCAATCTGTTTAACATTAGAAACAAAGCTTTTAAATCAGCAACAGAAAATGTAAAAGTGATTATACATACTAAATCTGTTTGCTTATAAAGTTTGAATTATCCAAATGACTTACTGCTTCGAGCCAGTGTTGTAAGGCAAGTTTTCGTGCTCTGTCATTCTTTGATAAACCTTTTCCAACCTGCAAAATCAAGGAAAACAATTAGATACCAGAAACAAAAAAAATTCTTCCTTACGCAAAATCATATATCTATGAGTTTGACAGTTACCTTAGCAGCTCTGGTCCTGGCCCTTGACCAACGCGAAATGGCAGTTTCATTTTTCTCTATATCAAAGAACGATATAGAACTTCGCTTGAGTTCAGCGAAATCTAAGAGCTTCCACCTAGAACAATACAGGTTGTTGCATTAGAACAAGCTAAAAACATATAGAACTTTGTGAAAAATACCGGCAATATCAACAAATAATACACACCAGCTCTGCTCAACAATAACTGCACAATCAGCTAGCTTTCTCCTTGTTCGGAAGCTTTTGTATACTTTCTGCAATTTTATTGCAGCTTCATGCTTGGGGTTATTGGGATCCAAAATCGGAAATTGTTGGATTGTCTCCATAGAATCTTCTGACCTTGGAGATTGATTATCCATTTCGTTTACCCCTATTCTGATTGATTTAATGGACTCATCCTTTTCTTTGTCTGATGATAAAGATGATGTTCGAGAGATCATTGCCTCCAACTCACATTCTTTAAAGCTAACCGATCTTTCTTTCACCATTTTCCCACATCCTAAGGATTTCAGTATTGTTGGTTCCAAATCTTGACTATTGAAGCTCACAGATCGAACCGGTGTCTTCACTTCCTCATCTCCAAAGCAAATGGACTTTACAATGACTGATTCTAAACCACTTTCCACATCACTGTATTCCGCAAATGGGCACGAAACTGAAACTCCCATCAGCACTTATTTGTTTTAGATTCCTGTTCAAACAAATCAACAATACGTCAAATGACTCGTATGCAAATGAAACATGTAAACCAAAAAGGAAAAATTTTCCAGCTACCAAACACTAGATCAATTTTTCATATGAATAATCAATGAGGAAACAAAAACGAATCCATAAAATCTATTTTGTTACTCAAAAATGCAATTACTGTCATTAAACAAGTTAATTACTGTCATTAAACAACGAAATGGATGTGTGAAAATGGAGAATATTCATGCAATAATGATGACATGCAACTTAATTTGATGAGGAAAAACCATCAACAAACAGCAAAGATCTAGAAGAACCCATTAATGAAAATCAAATTTTTTTTTCAAAAAGAACAAATGAATTACCATAAAAGATGAATCATAAACAACAAACCAAAGTGACCGTCTTCAGAAAACATTACCAAGAACCCAACAAACAAATGCAATAAATAATTCAATAAAAGAAAGAAGACATATTCACCATTTGCAGCAACTGTCCATGAAGCAAAACACAACAGAAAACACCAAGCAAGAAAAAGCAACAAAAAATGGTATTTTGCTTTGCCGCATGCATTACCTTGAATTGAGGATGGCTTGTAACTTATAAATGGCAAATGGATTCCGAGTCTAAAGGGTGAAGGTTTTGGATATTTTACCTTTTTTCCCTCTTTCTAAAAACAGAAGCTGAGTTTGAGCTTTTCAAGCTTGTATGTTCGAAGGATACCGTTGGGAACCTCGTTGTTGTATTTTGATTGAGAGAAAAGAGTTATATAGAGGGACAAATAAACTGATGCGAGTCACAGCGTCGGACACAACACCCACGAAGAAACAGGGAAAGAAAAAAAAAAAAAAGTGTTTTCTTTTTCTAAACACGTGGAGTGGACTGTGTGTAATAATCCCCATAATATTTTTTGACTCATCACAAATAATTTTATAAAAATTTTTATTTATTTGATTCATGGGAAAAAAATTATATTCATCTCTGTTTATATAAAACAAAAAAGTATAATTGATTGATTGGTGATTTTATTAAATACTTGATATAATTTATCATAAAATTTTACTCTTGTTTGGGATTCTCCACCCTTTTTTAAGACAATTATTAATTTATACAAATATGTGCACATATAACATGATTCAGCAATGTCTTATGAATTAACCAAATAGTAGTTGTTCGACAAAAAGCAATCATTGTTGCTTACCAGATTATGATTTTCAATTACGAGTAATTAGACTTCAAAGATTTCTACGTACGTAGATTTTCTGTATTACTAATTTTTTTTATATTTAGAATTTATATAGATTTTATTGAAAGTGGGTATGAGAAATTTCTCATCAATTGAGGAATTAATGCTAAACACGAAGGTAGTTTGTGTAGCTAAAAATTTAATGTAATTGTTTGTATTCTTGTTCAAGTAAAAATTAGATAATATGTAGAATATTTTCTTGGAAAGTAATTAATATTAAACTTTCTTGAAAAAGCACAAGTTGAATTTTTCACTAGTCGTTGGTCAAGTGCCATTAACAAAGTGAGATTAGTTGACTTAATCTTAATTTATCGCAATGGCTTATGTCATGTGATACTTCTAGCGTCTCCGAGTAAACAGCACGGTAGCTTAACTTGCAAGCTTTTAATCTTAAGGTTAACTAAAATTAAGTCAACTTTTTTTTTTCATGTATTTTGAAAAGTAGAGGGTATGCAAAATTTAGATCAATTTCTTAATTTTTTACCCCTTTCAAGATTAAAAACTACTAAAAAATTATTCAATTAAACTAGTGGGGACAACTCTAAGTATACTAATAAGTTTAACTATCAATAAAACAGAAAAAATAATTCTATCGATTCACCAATTTTCTAGGATATTTAGAAGTTTTTATTTTTTCAACGAGGATTAATTTAATTAGTTAAGTTGTTTTGATGATGGGCTTGTACATGTAGACCGATGTAGATTGATATGATAAAAAAAGAAGAAGAAAATAATTTGTGAAATTGAAAGTTTAAATCTATTGAAACTTCGGCGCATTCTTCACTAAAAACCCATAAGCTGACTTAGAGCATCTTACATGGAGATGCAACAAAAAGTTTATATTTAATAAGTTAAAAGCTTGACTCTTATTAATGTTAATAAGGACTTGATTAAGGTAATTACTAGAATTTAATACAATAACCTTATCTGTCTAAGCGTATATTAATTACACAAAAATATTGATGTGATCGATTTTTGGTGGATTGTGTTTGGGTGCATGCATTTTTGGTGCCGGTCACATTTTGGGGTACAATGCCTTGCACTAGCTACTTAATTAACTAATCCCGAATAAATCCCAAAATAGGTAGGCGTATACAGTCAATTTTATTTAATTGTGCATTAATTTTAGAATATATTGGAGTGTCCTATGCGTATAATTTTCCTTAATATTTTTTTATTATTTTTGTTATAACAGTTTAAATAACAAAGGACAGTAAAAATTCGATAGTCAGCTTCATTAATTGTATGGTGTAATTAACATACATACCATGATTAAGACTTCTTAATTTTCTTGCATTCAAATAATTAAAAAAAAAAAAGTGAATCCATCCAAAATTAGTCTCTAATAAACTAAAAATAGACAACCTAAAGAGACCTTTACAGTCAGCTTTTGTCTCAGCCTAACACGCACAAAACTGCTTATTTCAAGAAAAACAATCGAACCCCATTTGCTTATGAAATCACCAAAATGCATGGTTTTTTTGACGTTTCGTTTAGAGAGCCTTTGATCCCCAAAATTATCAAAATTATGTGTGAACGTGTGTGTCACGTTTTAGCCTTTACACTTCATACATACATATATATATATATATATATATATATATATATATATATGTAGTACACATAATGTGGATTAAATTTAACTGTGTATACACATAAAGTAAATTATACGCGTAGTTAGAAATTTAGTATTTGCACCAAATAAAAAAAAGATTTGAGTATAAAATAATTTATGTGTCGGAGGTATTATTAAAAGATTTTCGGTTACTTGGCAGCTTACTTCATAGATTCTTTTATGGATTCTTGATAGAGAAAAGCTAGACAAAGGGTTGATTCGTGATGAGGAAAAAAGTTAAAAAATTTTAAATATCGATCTTAGTCAAGGAATCATGAAATGAGAATAGCTTTCTTTCTTTTTCCTTTTTTTTTTTTTTTCAAATTTGCTATTGTTCCTTTTTTATGTTTTAAAGCAATCAAGTATATCCAATTGAATGTGAACCAACCACGAGAAGAGGTGCCGTCTATTTATAAAGAAATAATTAAGTAGACAACATTGGTCACTTTATATCGAATGAGATTGAGTATTGGTTGAATAGTAAAGTATTAAGAATTAATTTAACTATGTATGCACTCTATAGGGTCCGAGAGATGGTACTAATTACCGGCAAATAACATGATTAATTATCACATGAAATTATGAAGTAACCGATTTCAAATGCCCTAACTAAATATGCGTTAAGACTAACCTCAATCTTACTAATCACAATATTGCAACTTAAAATCAATGACATAACAATGTTATGCAGCCATTTATTTTATATATGCTACGTGACTTAGAGAAGACAACTAATTAAGCAAATTAACAATGGAGTAGTCTAAATATCATTATGATATTCTGGCCATAATCTATAGATGCCAACACATTTTTTTTTTCTTTTAGTTAATTCATCTATGGCATAGAATACAATCTTTAATTAAAGATAATATCACCTCTAAAATAAAAGCAAATAATGTAATCAAATCGTTACATTTTGACCATAATCTAGAATGCCAACAAATGTTTCTGTTTTTATTTCCTAGATTTATCCTGGGTAAAGAATAATATCGCCATTCAAGATATCTCACCTCTAAAATATTAGTAAGAATCCCCATTGCCATCTCACTTTTGTCCATGTAAGAAAAGAAAAGAACCTAGCATATAATCTAGGGTTAGGGCAGCTACGGCACGAAACATGTGTTGTTAATATAAACTTTTCTAACTTTTCATACGCATTTCAAATTTGTCATTATGAGTCTCATATTTTTATGATGGATCTTTAATTATATGGTATGTTATGAAAGAATAAAAAATTTTAATAAAATATTTAAACATATAACAAAAAAAAAAAAATTGTACCTTGTATAAATTGTGGGATACAATCCCTCAAAATCTATGATCTTTGTTTGAATTAAAATTTGAAGCACATCAAAGTCAAACGGGAGAAAGCAAATTATTTTAAGGAAATATTTAGCTTTTAAATGTAAAGAACAATAAATTAAAAAAAATTTAAGGCATAACCTTGTCACTTACAACTGTCAATTTCAGATCTCCATGCAATATTTAGAGATGGATACTTTGCCCCGTACTATGTAGAAGAAGAATTGTGGGGCCAGGTCTAATCTATGTCCACGTGTCAACTGTCAATTCAACCACGTGGCATTGGGCATCATCTGTGATACAAAACGTACCTAACACACAGACACTCAAATCCCTTGAAACAAGCAGAAAATTATATTAGTGTTCTTTGATTAGAGTAGATGCAAATGCTATTAATATTTTAGTTCACGATCAAGATTGAGGATTATTATGGAGTTTAAAAATCCTGTACATCTTAATATATTTTTCAATACATTACATATAATTCTTGACATTCGAAAATTATATAACATGTTAAAAAAATTATCGAAAGTTATATATTTTTCAATACATTACATATAATTCTTGACATTCGAAAATTATATAACATGTTAAAAAAAATTGTCGAAAATTGTAGATGATCAAATTAGTATGACGTCATTTGTACCCTCTTATATATATATATCATATAATACATTATTATTAAATAAATTTTGACTCTTTTATTTTCTAAAAAATATATAATCTTAAAAGAAAATGCCAACCTTGGAAACCCAACAAATTTCAAACATCACTGGTGATGCTTCCAATACAGACAATAAAGATGGGTATTTGCGTATTAAAGAATCTCAAAATTTCAAAGCTTCAATAGAAACGTACGACGTGTCGTATGGTTAAGACACAAAAGTGATAGCATAACGCCATAACCCCCCCAGCAGAGCTGGAGAGCACGCTGGCAAATTAAATAATGCCAGACAAAATCCGAGTGACCAAAGACGCGCTTTTGCATTCGCAGCAGCACCGACGTCAGTGAAGCGCGTGTGCACCGTATGGCGTACAGTTGCGGTGCACGGAATACAAATGCGCTGACGAAAAGACCGAAAGAAAAAAGTCAGCGTTAAACGGTTGACTTGTTGACGCCAGTCGGATTTTCCTTTTCAACAGTTTTATTTGTTAGTCTTTATGTAATTAGCAATGGAGTAAACTTTAATTCATTTTTAGATAGAATGACATTCAAAAGTGTAAAATTTTTTAATTCATCTTTATTTTTATTCAAGAGATGACGATAAATGAAGTGTGTGTTGATGAATTATTATTTTTTAAATCTTCTTAACTGTAGATAGGAATATATTAATGCTTTAATATTTCTATGGAGTAAATTAGATCTTCTTTTTTCTTTTTTTATTATTATAATTATTTTGGGAAAAGGCACGAGAGCGAGTATTAACGATTTGAGAAAAAGAGGCTTTGCGAAAAATCATTTCCTAACCAAACTATTGCAAAGATCATTGGTTAAGATCAACGGGGATCAGAACTCAAATTGATATCATATTCTTACACAATCGTTAAGAAAACATTAATCGCCAAAAAATAAATTACATTTTATATAAAATTATTAGTTATGTTCTTTTTTTTTTTTTTTGGTCATTGTTAACAAGCATTTAACAATTTTTTTTTTTGGTAATTGCACATGGTAATAAGGCTGTAATAATAATAAAAAAGTCATGTTCTAAGTTGGCTCAAATCTTCACACCCTTTTACTCTAACCAAAACCTTATCTTTGAACTAATTATATCATGATTGGACCGTGGACCACACAAAATATATGGCCACCCTCGTCTTTTCGTTTCCTTTTTTCTTTTACTTCAATTCTAGTCCTTGATGCCAACTCTTGCTAACTAGCTGGCCGGCTCCCACATTTCTAAAGCATTAATAGCAGCTTTATTTTTCAACAAGAACGACAGCAAATTAGAGCAAGAAAACGTTTCTCATGGAGTCAACGGTGATGAAGTGTTATCATATTAATTAGGTTGAGTTGAGACCATTATTAAATGCAATATGAATTCGATTTTCTTACCATATGGTTGGCTCATTTAAGTGGGGTTGTCAGAACTTACAACATTCAAATTCAAAAATCGATACCAATAAAATATAAAAGTATAAAAAACGTCACACTTGTAAAACGGATAAACACGTAGTCTATGATATGTTTTAGTCACGATATCACTGTATCAGAATTGTAGGTTGGAATTCATTTTCATATAAATAGACGCAATGCGTACGTACACGAACGAAGTGATCAGTGTAAACATTTCAAAAATTTATCGATCATCCAATATTTGTTGTGTTGTTGAAATCACCACTTTTGAATTTATCTACAACTGGCTGTGAATCCACGCAAACTAGAAAAACAAAAACAAGAACAAAAACGCCTTTGAAGGGTCAAAAGAGTTGAAGTTTTGAGCAAGAAATGCCAAGAAAACTCGGTCCGGCGGAGAATATACGACCTTGTTTGATTTTTAGGTTTATATGAAGTGAAATATGGGCTTACGTGATACAGTAATATGAAAGAGACAGACACGTGGCCCACATAAGAAAAAGAAAAAGGCAGAATCAAAAGCCATCAACATCATACGAGCTGCTCATCACCGTCCATTTGTTTCCCAAGACGCGACGGACGGTGGCTGATGCATATTAATTTAAAACCTAAACCTTTGACTTCACTAATTCTGTCTGTCTCTTCGGTTCGGTGGTGGGTTTGCGCGTTAAGAGTGGCCATTTGCCATGCCATGCATTGACCTTCGCTTTGCTTTTGCTTTTGCTACACTCACAAAATAAATTAGTATGGATATTTGATTAAAATAAAATTTTTAAATTGAAAGTGAAAGCCACTGAGGTATTGAGTGAGACCTCTCTGTTTTTATATATACATAGAGACAGATGCCACGCCATGCCAAGGTAATTTGGTCTTGGATAGGTCTATTACATTGCATCATATATACGTATGTTGCACCCACCACAAGTTTTTCTTTATTCAAAAATAAATTTTTTTTATGACGAGTAATAACTTTACCATTATATATACTTTATAAATGTTATGTATAACATTTTAAATTAAGACATGGGTTGTAAATATAACAATAAAATCGTTACCAATATTATAAATAAGTAAATCGTAAGATTGTGACGGTATAATAAACATCTAAATTTTAATTATTAGGAAAAAATTATCCCATCTTTATTTGATGAATTTATTTATTCCCAATGCATATATTGCCAAAATTTTAGTTATTAGATGTAATATTAATTGATTTAATAATGAGCTGCAAGCACTTCATGATGTATCCATAAGAAAGTGGACCCAGTAATACTTTATTATAAACCAAACCATTAAATAAGATATTGACCAACTACCCACCCCTTCAAGTCTAAGAACTTGTCAAGCAAGCTTGTTGAAATGAAGTCTCAAAAACTCACACACCAAGTTAAGCTTGTCAATCAAGCAAATATCGAGTCAATTATCAAACCACGAGACAGAAAGGTGCAAAAGATAAAGAAGGAAAGGCAAAAGTTTCTTAAAATCCAAACAAAGAAATGGTCAGCCTCGTTTTTGCGTTATCCTTTTCAGTAACATACCCTTGCAAATTTTTGATGTTGACAAACGAAAAATGATTTTACCTTTGTGGGAATTGGTGGAGACATATAGACAAGTTTTGTTTTTTTCTTTTTTTTTTTTTCCGGAATAGTTATAAATTATGAATGTATAACAATTTAGGGTCTATTAAGACTCTAAATATATATATATATATTTATAATATGATTTATAGTATTTCTATTAAGATATTAGCTTGAACTACTGTTCTCAACATTATTATGAGTACGAAATCACCATTAGACTATTATTAAGGTACAAGTCGGCATGAAAATTCTCTGCAAGTCTTTCCCCACCAACAAGTTACAAGCTTTTGACTTCCTCTTTTTGCACAAGTGTTTGACATTTTATTAAACTTACTTATTTAAAACAAGTAGCTCGTTGCAGAATCAATTAATTTTCATACTGAGTACTTATGGAATCTAAAATTAATGGTGTTGACTTTCTTAATTGTAAAAAGATCAAGAAAGTGAAGTACAAAAGCCAATTAATTTAAGTGCATGCCAGAGGTGAAACATTTAAAACAATTAATTTGTTGCAGAAAACACAGTTAGCAGTTGAATTGATCAAATTATATCGGCACGCATGTTTCTCTCTTATTTCATGTTTTCGTTTCATTTAATTTATCATCAAAATTATGCATGCATGTATGAACACAGTGACCAAAGGGGTTGAATGATGAGATGACACCAACAGCTATACAAAATTGAACAAAACAGAAACATGTTTTCTTTATTTTCAGTTGTGTTAATAAGAATGCTGTATAATTATCATGTTTCTGAATTCTGGTACATAGATTAGGTTTTGTAACTCAATACAAGAATCTAATTGTAAACCCACTTGCAACACGAACAGAAAAATAATTAATTGGAGAAATATTATTTTTTTATCATCTTGTACAAATATAAATGTACCACAAGTACCTCATATATTAAGCAAAACAGAAACATGTTTAGTACTTTGCTAAATAAAAATGCTAATTAATAATGTTTCTAATCAGGGCAATTAATCATAATATCAATTAATATGGATCCAAAGAAAACCTACCAGCCTCGTGAACTACAAATAATGGAAAAACAAAACGATCATATAATTGGGGAGGCATGTGGCCTATCACATGATTGTTTAATTTCTAAGCTTGAGTTTCAAATTTCTAGCCATGCTGGAACAAATTATGTTAACTAATGTATTATCTATAAGTGAAAGATACACGTTAAGCGAGATTCTTGGTGTCGAGAGTCTTAACAGAGATGAAAATCTTATCATATATCATCTGCTTTTAATTGTGGTTAAAAGTATCCCAAAATTTGGGTGTGTAAGGAAAAGTTAAAAGTATTCAACGGAGAGTGAGAGGGACAATAGCGGATAGCATTGTATTGTAAATATATACTTTTTATCTATTGATCGCTGGATTTATTTTACCCAACAACGGATTTTTCTGACCTAAATTTGGTGGGAAATCAGAACGCCAGTTGAAAAGTTCCACAAGAAAATATGCTCTGCTTCAAGTTCAAGCGCAGGCTTCAATTAAAGAAGATAGCTATGGTCAACACTCATACCTGATAAAACCATACCTACTGAGAAAGCTGGCACCGATCTTTACATGCATATATTACGATTAAATTAAACCCACCAACCATCTGCTCCTCCCAATGGATAGCATTAGCATTAACAATTTTTTTTTCGTATTGTATTATTAAATGTGCATGGTTGATCTTCACAAACTTGAAAAGAGGATGCTTCCTTGATCATTTGATTGCTCAGATTTATATATATTATAGCATCAAATACTTCTCTTTCTCCCTTTCTCACACGTCACGCTTCGTTTTGTGTGTCGGTTATTTGTGTGTGTTACTAAATAATTATCAATCCCATTCTCGTACTAACTTTTAGGGATGCAAAAATTTGATCAACAAGTACAAATGCCCATAAAAATTATTTACTCACAGGTATTAATTAGTTCGATTGATAAAATTTTTTAGAGTAGCACATATTCTTAATGAAACGAATATAATTAAGGAGTACTAATGAATTTGAGACATTTGAATTTAACATTAGATAAATGCTTCACAATATTAGAACGTCTGCACCTTCAAAAAACCCAAATTTAACTTTATATATGTATATAGATAGTGTATAGATGGCACACAACGTTGTATTGACTAAATCCACTAGACCACTTGTTTGAATTCTTTTGCTTCATTCTCAAACCAATACAAGTCAAAATCTTCACAACCGTATTACTTTGTATCGAGTTTGAGCCCATGTGACCGTTTCAACAGCAGAAATTAATAAAAACAAAGATAGCACTTGTAAAGATGAAGCTGTTGTCCTTCATTTGACAGGATGTCTTTCTTGGATTCTGTATACCCAAAAAGAATTCAAAAATTGCAAAACGAATGGCAGTAGCAGCAGCTGAAAATTTGCAACAAATGCTTGCATTCACACTTTGGTCTATGGGCAGACACACATGCACACAAATTATGGAATTAAATTAAAAGCAGTAGGAGTGCTAGCTAGCATATGGTCTGGTAGTACTACGGAAGATCAGATCTGGCATTTAATTCTACAAATTGGTTCAATAAATTGGGCATGGAGGCACATGAAAATTATAAAACAATGTTTAAGATATAGTTCCCCTCGATATTTTTCCAGCATGTAAGTCAACGCCTATTAGCTGTCCAAGCCCCTTGGTCCAAAATCATTTGCTCCCACACAATCCTAGAAATTTGTGGACGCGTGCACGTTCAGCCCAATTTTTCGGAACAAATTTTTGAAGCCCAATTTGATGATATTGTCCAGCTTTTGGGGTTTGTTTTGGGGTAATACATGCTACCTTTCAACTTCATCCCTTTCCTTCTAGTTCTCTCATGCAAAATAGTGAGAAGATTTTCTTCCGAATACATTCAGTATCGACCTAGATATATGACTACACCATAACAAAGTTGATCTAAGCAATTTTGGACACATTCATAAACTCTGCCGTGTGAAGCATTTAAATGGTAAGTAAATAATATGGATGGTGTTGTGGTAGTCGGATATAGTACAACCCGAATATTAAATATGTTGTGTCACTTGTTCAATAAATGGGTCGAATAAAATCCATTAATACCAATTTCTGAACTCAACACAAGCATAACTCGAATGGAGCCTATTGCAATCATTCTAATAGACCTTTTGAGTAATCAGAAGAAATTCTGGAGTGTTTAGCCTATCTTTTAACTCCTAGCAATCACAAGGTTCCAAGTTTTCAGTTGACCTTAGCATCTTCTTTACCTTCAAAACTAATATATATGAAAAACTACTAGTAAGAAAGAAATTCCTCCCTAACACAAAACGATAAAAAGGAAAAACGTTATGGTTAAGTACAAATTTTTCATAATCTTATTTCAAAGCTATATAATGGCATACTGTATAAGTTACAGAAGCAGCAAGCTGAAATTATACACCAAAAAACTGCATGAACAAACTAAAGACAAGTACTAATCTGACACCAATCCAGCTACATATTCATCGATAGTATTATAAATACATCAACTCACGAATGAGATATGCAGTTACATTGAATCATCAGACTCATCAGAGTCGCTTCTTTCAGGTGCTCCAGTGTTAGCTCCAGCCTCCGCAATATCAGGTTGCTTTGGTTCAGGTGAAGGTGCATCCTTCTTGTTTGCATCACGTGCATTCCCATCACCTTCTTCTTCTTGCTCGTTCACTTCAGGATGTAAGCCATTCAGTCAAGGAATACTTGAATTATAGCTTAAAGTATGTATAAAATATTCAATCAAGAAAAGTTAAGACAGTAAAAACATCTATATCATTTAAATCACAAAAAATCTATAACCCCCTCTACGATCAAGTACACAATAGTATCACATCTTAGCAATGATGAGTTGTTCCATCATTCATGTGATGCCCATTTTCAGTGACATGATTTCAATTTTTTTAAGCAAATGATCTATACCAATAATACCAGGACCTGATACACTCAAATTGGTTATTGAACATCTTAATCATCTGGAGGAGAAAGAAAAATGTGATATGCCTAACCCAACAAATATCACAAGATCTATGAAATATGCTCAATGGCCCCAACAAGAATGATAGTTCATAATTTCACCATTAGCATAAGTCACAGCATGAAAATCAAACTTTGGCCAACAATGGAGATGGTCCCTATACCTTGGCTAGGAATCTGCATACTCTGTATTTGTAACAACATCCAGGGTTTCCGAGACCTATAAATTTTCTTGATGAAAAACATTTTTTCAATTTTCCGTTGCTAAACAACTATGCTGAAATTAGATTTAAATTTAAGGATATCTGCATTTTCGACTGTTGCACCGGTCATGATGTTCAACAAATCTTTCTCGACGCGCTGTACGAGTTCAGGCTGAAAAAGGGAACAAGAACAACACGAAAAATCAATTAAAAATTTTGATGGACAGAAACAAAAGATAATGCTGCACTATAGCCACATCAGCTTTATGTCAAGCCAATCCAAACTAATCAAAAACTTCTAAGTTACGTTTCCAGTAAAGGTCAAGTTTTTACGAACTATATAAAAGATGAACATTTCCACTGAAATTACATACATCCGATAAGAGAACACTGCATTAGCTGGCAATTTATTCCCCAGACAGAGAAGCAGTTTTATTTTGTGTTTTACTTTATTTATTATTAGAAAATGCGGCAAAAATCAACAAATTGTTAAAAAAGTAAGGAGAAGTTGTACATTGAGATCCGGCTCCCTTCGAAATCTTCGCTTACGAGCATCCCTCATAGGAGGGGTAAGACCATGTCTGTACTCCACCACATCTGGAGTAGAGTCACCAGGTTCTCTAACCATAATCATCTGTATAACAACAATGATTAATACAGTTGCATTAAGAATGATGAAGACATGCGCTCGATCATATTGAATAGAAGATCTTCACAAGGCCCGTACCTGGCCAATGTCTGCGGTTTTAACTAGAGCACAGTCATCATAAGTTTTGAATGACTCCACAACACAAGGAAGATCCATGAGAGATACTGGAAAATGGTCATTGCCTATGACAAACGTGCCACTCCTCCCGTCCTCTGGAGAAAATCCAAGTTAACAGATGTGCCAACACAATAGGTGTAACAATTAATTCTGCGAATATTATGCTTGAAAAAAAAAATTAATAAAATAAAATTCTTCCAATTGTCTCACTGCTTCTATTATAACTAACGTGGGGAATAAAAGATCATTGAGAATTGCAAGCACAAATTTGTTCAAAGGAAAAATAAAATGAAAAGGCATACTATACATTAACATTGATATTTTCCAGTTGTGACGGCCCAAGGACAAAAAGGAGGCAAGCAGGGAAATTGTAATAGAATTAGAGATATACTATATCAATGAAAATGTTTAAATAGTGCAATATCTCCTTCTTACTGGATTATACTCAGCATTAATTAAAGAGTGCTTCCTTACAAACCGCAGGGATTATTCAAACAATTCAAGGAAAGAATAACATGTACTTACCACAAAAAGACAAATCCAGTGATTTGTCCTCTTCTGAAGACCCATTTTCACTCAAAAGGCAATCTATCCGCTCAGCAACTGAAGGCGGAACTCGCAGTATGAACTGCTCCTCCATCAATGCCTACAAAAACCACTGCCTCAATCAACCGAAATAAAATCTTCAACCAAGTCCACAAACAATAATTCTCTTCAATACTCAGATGTATATTCCCTACTTAATCAGATTACTTTTATCACCAGATCTGACCGACTACTCTTAGGCCTTCATTTTGACATCACTAAAAACTCACTTAGGCATTTCATCAAACAACTTACCTGAAATACTTTAATCTATCAAGAAAACAAAAAAATTTACAAGAACATAACCTCATTATTCCTTTATTAAACATATATCTACACAAACTGGAGCATTAAACGTATATCTACGCAAATTGAAGCATGGGTTTGCTTCATCAATTCGAAGCTTAAGATTAGAGCATGAAAGGATCAAAATTTACAACTTAATCACTGTTCATCGATGCTAACTAAATGGACAAAAAAATTGAATAAATAGAAAATACTTGGACCGAATCAACTGCAAAATTACGATTCAAGATCCAAATAATGAAAAAAAAGAGGAGTAAATTTAATAAGACACGGGAAGCAAAATCGGAATAGAAAGATTTATGGATTAGTTTTAAAACAAAAATTGTTTATGGATTACACAAATTATCAATCATGGGAAATTCTAAGCAAAAAGGGAATTGAAATTAAACTAAAGAAATAATTATGATAATAAATATTTAAAAATTGCAATTACCCGGTTAAATTTGTTGCAGGAGAAGGAGAAGAGACGAGGGAGTTGCACATATATGTTTCTAATAGGCGGTGACGTGGCAGAATTTTTGAATATTCATGAGCATATTTTTGACATCATAACATTAATTTTAATGTTTAATATATAAACACACACGAACCGTTGCAAGGGCAAATATTGGTAATCTATCAATGTATTTATTTTTTACGTCACATAAAATATTATCCAAAAATAAAACAAAAATCAAGGTATTTAACTGACTTGAAAAATTATTTCTAAAATATACAAACATATTTATTTAATTAAAAAGAGAATAAGTAAAGAAAAAGTTAATATTTAACAGAAATTGAATTAAAAGTCGTTTTTATCTCGAAGAGTTTAATAATAAAATGATAATTCTCTTAAAAGTTTGATAGTAAAATGATAATTTTTCTAAAAATTTAATATTAAAATAATAATTTATCTATCAAATTAACAGACAATTTTATTTTACATCTAAAAATATTTTTAATGCCCTCATGGCATCAATAAATTTTTAATGTTCTTAACAAAATAACAATAAATTAATAAAACTTAAATGTTTGATAATAAAAAATATTTTTTAACAAAATATTTTTCTTGATATGATATATCAGAATAATTTTAGTAATAAATTAATAACATCCCTGAAAAAAATAATGAGCATTTTTTTTATTTAAATAAATCTAAATCAAACAGAAACAGTACACATCCTTAAAAGGACGGTGTCTACTTATCTAGAGTCGCTAACCCTAGCTGTCAGTTTACTCTTTCTTTATACGCAACAAGGCAAAAGCAAAACTCCCAAAAGCAAAAAGCACGGCACAGCCCTCTGGTAAGTCCCCAAATATCCCAAAACCCTAATATCATTTTCGCGTCTTTAGCTGAATATCATGTAAACCTTTGCTTTCGTTTTAACTTTTTTTTTTTTTTTGATTGGGTATGAGGATAATTCGTCTTATAACTGTAGCCCTTATTGAAACTGTGCAGATTGGACGTTTTCGTTTCTTAAACAATGAGAGGAAGAAGTTACACGCCGTCGCCGCCACCGCCGCCAAGGGGTAGTGGTGGCGGGTACGGCCGTAGAGGACGGAGCCCTAGCCCAAGAGGCCGTTATGGTGGTGGGCGTGGGAGAGATTTGCCCGCCAGCCTTCTTGTTCGTAATCTTCGCCATGATTGCAGGTAATGATTCTTTTTCTTTTTTCTTTTTAATCTAGTTTACTATTTTATTGGTTAAGAGATTTTGTCTAAATGTTTTAGAAACTAGTTCACTAGTTGATTGAATGGAAAAGGTGTGGCTTGTATATGAATGTGAAAGTGTCATGGTTGATAGTTGTAGAAAATACTTTTGAGCAAGTTTGCTTTAGTAGAAAGTTGTTTCCAGAAAGATTGCTTCTTGGAAAACTAAAGTTATGTCTATTGTTACCTTTTGGAGAAGTGATTTTTAATAAGATTGGTTCTGCACGAAACTACTTCTATGCCAGAAGTATTCATGTATAAAGTGCGTTTGAGTAAAATGACTATGTAGAAGGAACTCTTTTGAGTGTAGGTGGCTTCTACCCAAAAAAAAAAAAAAAATTAAAGGTTTGTGGAAATGCACCTAATGCAGAGCTTGGAGGCCATTGACGTATGATCCTGTTGATAATGAAATATTAACATGACTTTCTGTTGCTTATAAAACATCTCTACTGCTATAAGCGATGTAGAAACTTTTTTGAAGAACATATGAAATCCTAGGACCTAGATCAAGATAAATCTTAGTGTAGGTCAAATGGTTATTTGCATGTATTATACAAAATATGTAGTTTACAGTAATAACTACTAAAGGTTTCTGATTTGGAGAATATTGGAAGCGGGAGAGTTTAATATTTGTTTAATAGTTAATTTTATGTCAAACTGTTAAGAAACATTTAAAAACCCTACTTGCTGCCATAGGTAGGGTTCTCAGTATTTTGAAAGAGCAATACCGTGCTTCCCTTGTAGTATTCCAAGTTTTTTCATGCCCACTGATCATCTAATGGTTGAATGCTGAAAATTGGGAGATTACTTTGGAGGATTGATATTGCTCTCTTGAACATAAAGGTTCCTTTTGTTTTCTTTGTGGACATCTATTCCACGCATGTATCTTCGATCTTTTTGCTTCTGTAATACCCTTTTTCTTTCTTTCAACTGTGGCTACACAAAATAACCCCACTTATATGGAAACTTTAACCACAACAATAACTGAAGTGGTTAGCCATGTGTGAGCTTCATGCATAATATAATTCTTGAATTGATGAGAATTCTTACTCTATTGATGGGTGCTAGTTACTAGACACTGAAATTTATACAAAATCTGGATGTCTGGATGAGGAATGGTAGTGTCTATTACATATTGTTTATGCATATAAAACTTGTTTTGATCGGCTCTATTTCCCAACTTGTGTTGTCTGCTTATTCTAACACAGGTTGGCACAAGCATGTAGCACTTATCTAGTTAGTATGACTCTCTGCGCCATAAAATAGTGCCTTGTGGTGTTGCCCCTCATTACAAGTAGATATAATCCAGTGGGAAACATTTGGCCCCCATTTGATGAGTGACAAGAAACATAATTACATTACACAAATGACAAATGCATTATGAATTTGACCTTGTCTATAGAATGGTACATCTTAATAAAACATGAAGTTGGTTCTGTTTGAACTGTCCAACCTCTCGTTTTGGTGGATGAATACGGCATTGATTCTTATTGGAAAAGATGAATACAAGATAGATAAGTAGTATGTGTTCATTCTAGAGACACACTGACTAGTGTCTTATCTGGGAATACATACTCAGCTATTTTTAGAGTCATTTCTTAAAATGATTTTTTTGAGTAACATTTCATTTGCTTTTCTTGTGCTGTTTGTAGGCCAGAAGATATTCGCAGGCCATTTGAGCAGTTTGGAGCAATCAAGGACATTTACTTGCCAAGGGATTATTATTCTGGGTGAGCAGATATTTACAGCCTTAAAAAGTTTGAAGTATCTTTGATAACTGCCTTATTTTGTTTACTTAAAACTATTGTCAGTTTTATCATGAAGTTGAGGAAATTCTTGGTAAAATTTTCAGAAAAATTGTTGGTTTCGTGAAGAAATAGTAATTATGATGTCAGGGTTCGTTTTCTGGATCTTTATACCTGGGATTTACTATTTTTTATCGTGATATTTGAAAATGCACTTTTTATGGGATTCATATAATTGTGATTCATGTGGTTTGTGCCCTTGTCTTTTTGTTAAAAAAATCATCTTAACACCATCTTTTAGAAATTTGCGTTTTGAAAGAGTTTGACAAAATTTGAAAGCATGTTTGTTGAGTTGTTACTGAACAGCCTACCGAGCACCTGCCTCATTGTAATCTGTGTCTTGGCATTCCTTCATGATGTACTCTATTTTAATTATTAGTTGGGTGCGATAATTGAAGTTGCTGGGATTTAACAGTGCTATTAAAGTTTTGAAGACATCATTCAAGTATTTAGAGTTCTTTTGAAGATGATGTTAATGGTAGTGAAGATTTGAAGGAAGTTGGGTTTGAATACATTGTGAAGATGTTGCAAGTCTTGAGGAATTTCAAGTCCACTTAAAACTGACACTTGCAAGGTTAGCAGGCAAGTGCTTGCTTTTTAATGCTTATCATGACCTTCCATATTCCTGGGGATTGTTTTGGCAGTTTCAATTTGCAAAGGTTTATGGTGTGCTCAACACCCGTCATAATCTTTTTCTCTGTTGTTGGCTTTGTAATGACTGTTTGTCCCAGCCTTTGTTTTAACATCAAAATTTTGCAGGGAACCTCGTGGTTTTGGGTTTATCCAATTTGTGGAACCTGATGATGCTGCAGAGGCCAAACGTCACATGGATGGTCAGGTTCTTCTTGGCCGGGAGTTGACTGTTGTGTTTGCTGAGGAGAATAGGAAGAAGCCATCTGATATGAGAGCAAGAGAGCGAGCAAGGTGAGTTTTATGCTACCTTTGCAGGGTATTTTGGATGAATTTGCTTTTGGCCTGAGGTTTGACTCATTTCTTTATTAAATTTATAGTGATGCATTTGGATATTTTTCAAAAATTTATAGATGCCTGCTGTGATTGTGCTAGGTGAAAGGGTACATTGTTAAACATGTCTTCCCGACATTTAAAAAATATTGTTGATCACTAATTTGATGGCCTCTTCTTCAAGTGGACTCTTACATGTAGTTTACATCTGGTGACATTCATACCAGCTGCCATTTTTGGATTATGGACGTTATATGCTCTGTGATGAAGATTTGTTTTTTATTGAGTAGAACTAATTATTCAAAATATAATGAGAATTTGCTAATGTATGTCCTAAAATTGTATTTAATATCCTTTGGTCAATGTGAAAGGTAATCAATTATGATGCATGGCTACCATTTGTTGCATTCAGACGTATTTCTTTTATCATTTTTTGTGGCAATAAATATTACTAAGCTGCTGCTGGCTTTCACTTTGCAGGGGTCGATTTCGTAGACGTTCCCCGCCTCTTCGTTATTCTCGTTCCCCACCTCCACGTTATGCAAGATCTCCCTCTTACGGTCGTGATTATTCTCCTCCACCCAGACGCAGGAATTACTCCAGGTGTGAAATATGTTAACCTTGTTTTTCATTTGAAGTTGGGTCTGTTGGGTTCCACTGTTTTGGGTTTTATAGCACAAATGAATGCACAACATTTTTGCCTTTCTCTAGCCTAAAATTTTCTTTTGCAAGTAATATTGTTACTTGTAACTGCTTGCAAATGAATTAATTTTTCTTAATTTATCTGCTCTCTAAATCATTTGTTTCAAAAAGGGTAGGCACAAATGAATGCATGACGTTTTTGCCTTTCTCTAGCCTAAAGTTTTTGTTTGCAAGTAATATTGTTACTTGTAACTGCTTGCAAGTGAATTAATTTTCCTTAATTTATCTGCTCTCTAAATCATTTGTTTCAAAAATGCTAGGCAATTGATGCCTTCTTGGCTTATGCCTTCTTGGCTTTTGTGCTATTCTTGTTTGAATCCCTATTTGTTTTTACTTTTCCTTCTGTTTTATTAGTGTTTAAATCTTGGTTGTTCATAACTTAAAACTTGCTTGAGCCAAGTGTCTAGAGACGTCTGTCTAACGTAATTATCTGGTCTATTCGGAGGTAGATCTGTTTCCCCTCATGGTCGGAACTATAGCCGAGAGAGATCATACTCGCGTTCTCCAGCTTATGATGGCCCCAGAGGCCGAAGTAGAAGTCCCCACAGAGGCCAACGTCAGAGCTGGAGCCCAAGCAGAAGCCGGACCCCGAAACGTAACCACAGCCTGAGCAGAAGCCGAAGCCGGAGTCCAAGACGGGGGTACTCAGGTGAACGCAATGGAGACAGGCCCCCTAGTCAGTGACCCATTAGGAGAGAACCAGCTATTTTTTGAAGCTTATGATTCTGAAGCGGGTGATGTATTGTTGGACAAAATTGGATTTAGATCCCCAAGTCAGTAATTCATTGGAAGAGAACCACATTTTGTTTTAAGCTTATGTTTGTGAAACAGGTAATGGTATTGTTGGATGAAATTGGATTGAGATCTTGGCGACATTTGGGTTGAACTCTGTAGGTTACTTCTTTGTTGTTGCAGTTTATTCTGATATGCAAATAGTCCCCGTGCTGATTTGAAAAGCAATTGAGTTTTTCAAAATTTGCAGGCTTGAATATTTATGCCTGCTTCATTTTCTCGCAAGTCATATGGCCGAAGGTAAAAGCTGTCCTGCAATAAGGCTTGAGGGCTTTCTCCATGAGATTGCCAATTTCGGTGGGTATCTGCGGGGCCCCATTTGAACAAAGGGGTTTTTGACAGAAAGGATGCTCCTTTTTTGACGTTTGTTTCCACAACATTTCACTTTACAGCCAAGCATGCCATGGAGCTTGGTTTCTGACTTTTTTTGAATTATGAATATTTGCTTCAACTTGGGGTTTGGTTTCTGTCTTTGATTTACGCCTTTTTTTTTTTTTTATAAAAAAAAAATAATTGTGAGTGCTTTTGCCCGGCCATCTTGTGACATTTGGTTCTTTTGACCTGACCCACCAAGAAAAAGTTTTTGTAAAAGAAAAAAGAGCCATTGTGGTTCACAAAGGTGGAACAGTATGCATGTGTGCGGCGCGTTCTCGTTTCGTTCAAGTCTATATTTAAAACTTGAAAGGAATTATAAAATATCCCACAAAGCGGCATGCATTTTGCTCTTTTTTCCTCTCTTTAGTCTTTTATGTGATGACCGGGTACTAAGCCAAAGTCATGCACATCACAGCAAAGCTTGTAATAAAATGCCCACGCAATATTATTTTTATTTGCTGTGTGGGTGTGTCAAGTTCTCTTATCATGCAGTAAAGATACAAACACGTCCGCGTGTTCTAAAACGTAAATTTGATGGTAGCTAAAAGGGGCATGGGCATCACTATGATTTACGCATTGTTTTATAATTAAACAACATTGTTCGGTCTTAAAATTTCTGGATGGTATTTACAAACTTAGTACGCCAAATAAAAAAAGTAAAAAAAGAATATACCATTATCCCATATGGTAAGGTGAACATAAGAACCACGATTACAGAAAAGATAAAGAGCCCATTCACAGCCAAGACCAAGAACCCGCATCAATAAAATAAATCCAACATAAAGAGAAATTTAAGGGTGAGGTTATTCGTACTTACTAAATATTACTCTGGCCCATTTATTTAATTAATTAATCTAATATTAAAATTTGAAAAAATTACACCTGTTTAATGCCAAATACTCCCTCATATTTGTTTATTTAGTAAAAGCAGTTTTATTTTTAGTGAACATCGCAACTTTCATGTTGGTATTAGTCTAATGTTGTTTACTTGTTTGCATAGTTTTGATGATTGACATGAGTAAAGCAAAAAAATAAAAAAATAATAAAAAAGTTTAAAATCAGATGAATTGTGTTGATTAGTTTTAGTTAGAGAGGTTATAGATGGGGCGTAAAGAGAAGTTCTTTTTAATTGAATTGTTATCTTTTCCATTACAGTAGTTTTATGTTGTGGGCATTGTAATAATAAAAAAGTTAATTAAAATGTGGGTGAAAATAATATTTTGATCGGTTTAAATAATCTTATTATGACCACCTTCTAATCCTCATGAACTAGATTAAATAATGACTAATTAATTCCTTTAATCTCCATTTCACAATCAAACCGTTTCTCTTTGACTTTCCATTCCTTTTGAACATTAAAAGACTATAATCGAATAATTGCTTGTGACTTTTGGAGGGAAAACGAAATCGCTAAATTCCCATGAAGGCTTCACTTTAGTCTTTTTACTTTCCATGCCTCAATGTGTACGTATGATTTTCCCACTAAAAATAATATGTGGACCGGCTTTTCTTTTTTTGGTGTGTGTGTGTCACTCTCTCTCTCTCCCTCTCTCTCTATATATATATATATATATATATAATCTTCATAAAAATAAAAAATGTAAATTTTAATAATTTTTAAATAAAAAATTTAATTTTTACTAAAAATTATATATATATATTTTTTATATTTTAATAACACTCTTAAATAAAAATGAAGATGTCTCACTAAATTATTAATTTTTATATATATTTACCAGTCATAGTTTTGGGTATTAAAATAATACAATAAAGACAAAACAACAAACAACAAAATTTTGCAGACTTGCGTCTGTTGCGCTCATAAGGAAAGCTGCAATAGCTCCTAAATTCTGGAATCCTGCATTAAATGCTACAAAATATATTTTGTATCAGTGTGGGCCATGGTCAATATTCATAAGTACAGTGAATGTCATTATGGGAGTAATGTTTTAGATTGCCATAGAAGTGTTTAATTAAATTGGCTTGGCTTTTGTCAGTTGTTGGGTTTTGTTTTAAAAATCTTTTCAGATTCTGTCTTAAAGTTTTCTTTGTACTGGGGAAGTCAGTTACTTTCGTTTTGCGACTGAAAACAAGAATACTCTCAGTGAGTTTTATGAAGTTTTGCTGATTCGCTCAAGGAAGCTCAAAAAGGGGAAGCTTCTGTGGCATCTGTGACCTCAGGCAATTTGGATCGGGTACTTTTTCAGTTCCCTTGTTTGTTTTCTTATTTGGGTTCTTTGTTGTTTGATGTTCTTTTGAGATTTTGGCATCTGGGTACTTGCTTTTGTGGAGCTCTTTGATGATTTGAATTCTGGGTTCTGTGAATATTAGGATTTTTCCAGCTTAGTTCTAGTCTTCTTTTTGGTCTTTAATGGCTTACTTGCATAGGATATGAATAGGGTGGCTTGATTTGTATTTGCATTTTTTGATTCTTGATGCTGAACTTGAGATTGCTGGAAATTAATTTTGGATAGGCTTCTACTCTAAATAGATCAGTACTGGTCACGATTCTAATGATGTATAAAAACTTCACAGCACGACCGAGTTGTCTCTCTTTTGTTTTGTTTTTGTTTTTTTTTCAATTGAGCACATTGTACTTAAGGTTCCCTGTAGTTTTATGTTCTTGCAACTTTCTGCTCTTTCAATGTTTATATGGGCTTATGTTTCTAAAATTCAGGTTTTGATAAGTTCTGAAACCGAAATTGCTATAGGAAATGGTGGTGCAATAATATATGTCCATATCTGAAATGCCGCATTGGGATTTCTGAAACCATTCAAGATTGCAATTACCTCCATTTTTCTCCAGAAATAGAAAATTGCTTTTCTCCTTTTTTTAGCAGCCGGGAGCATTGCATTGGTGAATTTTCTGTAATTACCGTTGCTAGTCTTGTTTTATCTCAAATATTCTAATTGTTGTGCTATTATAACTATGTTTTTGTTTTTTGAAATTACCTCATCTGGGTTATGCTGCTTAGTTTGTCTACTTATCTGCCTCGACTTTCTGTTAATTGCATTTTTTGTTGAAAAACTGAAGAAAGAACTTTGAAATCTTACACACCTGTTTCTACCATATTTAGCAGAGGATTTGATCGCTTGTCATCTTAGAAATCTTTTATAATGTTTCTCCACATTGTGCACCCTTATTAGGCCGGCAGCAGCACTCGTGTAACTTCTTACTCTAATAATTCCATTTAGACAATGATGCTGGGTGGCTTTATTCTGCATTTTGATGCCTGTAATGGTCTTGGATTATGCGTCCTGCTTATGTAGTAAATCCATTCACTCTGTTTTATTGGCCTTAGCAGGACCTTGCACTCAGCTATTGGCATCAAATTCCATTTTCGTGTGTTTCTGGAAGCTTTGGCAGTCTGATCTCCACCTTGGAGTAATTGACTGGACTGAAGGTGTAGGTTAAAGTTTGTTGGACAGATGATGCCTGTAAAATGGCTTGGAAGTGTGGTTTTTCTTGCAATTGGCCTCTTTACCAATGTATTAGGTAATTTGAGGAATGTATCCTTGACTCATGTAATAACTTTCCTTGATCTTTCTGATATGACTAACTGATTCATATAATAACTTTCCTTGATGTTTCTGATATCCGAAGATAATCTAAATTAATTGCCTATCTTGCCTTCTTACCAGTTGTTTACTTTATTGAATTTGTAGGTGCATATGTTGGTGTAAACATTGGAACAGATGTTTCCAACATGCCATCAGCTTCAGATATTGTTGCAATACTTAAAGCCAATCAAATTACTCACGTACGCCTTTATGATGCTGACAGTCACATGCTGAAAGCCCTTTCAAACAGTGGAATTGAGGTAATTGTTGGTGTACTGAATGAGGAAGTCTTGGGTATTGGAGAATCTGCATCAGCTGCAGCAGCCTGGATTAATAAAAATGTTGCTGCATACATGCCTACAACTAATATTACAGCCATTGCGGTTGGCAGTCAGGTTCTTACCTCAATCCCTAATGCTGCCTCAGTTTTGGTGTCGGCCATGAATAACCTTCATAAAGCTCTAGTTGCTTCAGATCTAAATTTCCAAGTCAAAATTTCAACTCCACACTCCATGGATATAATCCCAAGGCCGTTCCCCCCTTCCACCGCTACATTTAATTCTGCATGGAACTCTACAATTTATCAGATTCTTCAATTTTTGAAGAATACTAAATCTTTTTACATGTTAAACGCCTATCCTTATTATGGTTACACTAATGGAAATGGCATTTTCCCAATCGATTATGCACTTTTCCGACCAATGCCCTCAGTCAAGCAAATCGTTGACCCAAACACTCTTTTTCACTATAACAGCATGTTTGATGCTATGGTGGATGCTACCTATTATTCCATGGAAGCTCACAACTTTTCAGGAATCCCTGTCCTTGTCACAGAATCTGGCTGGCCTTGGCTTGGTGGAGGTAATGAAACTGATGCCACTTTGGAAAATGCTGAGACCTACAATAACAATATGATCCGAAGAGTATTGAATGATACTGGTCCACCTAGTCAACCCGATATGCCCATTAACACCTATGTTTATGAGTTGCTCAATGAAGACAAGAGGCCTGGACCTATTTCGGAAAAAAACTGGGGTGTGTTTTTTACTAATGGAACTTCTATTTATCCCTTGAATTTTAGTGGCTCTGGTCAAATTATAGGAAATTCTTCTGGGGTCTTCTGTGTGGCAAAAGATGATGCAGATTCTGATAAGTTGCAAAATGGCTTGAACTGGGCTTGTGGGCAAGGCCATGCTAACTGTTCTGCTATCCAACCAGGGCAGCCATGTTATCTTCCCAACAACATCAAGAGTCATGCATCTTATGCTTATAATGATTATTATCAAAAGATGCGTAGTTTTGGTGGAACATGCAACTTCGATGGTACTGCTACGACAACTACTAAAGATCCTAGTGAGTTCCACTTTCTTTAATCATCATCTTTCAAGTTATTGCTTTGGATAAACCTTGTTTGCTTTATTCTTATTCTAGATTTGGATATTTTTAAAAGAAACTTGCAAAAGCATTTACTATTCTTCTGTGTCGCAAAGAACAATTTGGCAATACATTTATTTGATCCATTGCTGATGTCTCTTGGTTTTGCTGCAGAAAGTTGTTTCTTTCATCATTTTTATCATCTGAACAAAATTGAGTTTCTAGTTATAATATGGATAGATATCTCATTAAACATCAAAAAGTAGAGAAAGGTTTTGTGCTTCTCCCAGTAACTATTTTCTGATAGTAACTGCTGTTGGTAAATGCAGGATTAAACAAGTTATTTACCCAATTTATGGCCACAATCATATATAGATTTAATGAATGGTCGCAATTTTCTGATTTGGCCGATACTAGCAATAAATATATAGTTTCTGGATCTTATTGCCAACATTTTGGATGATTATTACTATACATCATTAAGCTTGCACTGTTTCTTGTACTGAGCAATCTATGTCTGTCTTTCATTTCATTTCCTTCTATTTATTTTCCTTAAATTTTTTCTGATTTTTGTGTCATTGGTTACTGTCTTACAGGTTACAGATCCTGTATGTATGCTGGGAGGTGAGAATCTGAATTTATTTACATTTAAACTGTCCTGAATTAGAAAACTTAGTTCTATTTCTTTATCTATTTTGGGTAGCTCTAAACATTTAATATCTTGAAACAGCTCTCATTCAAGCACAAGAGGGGGGTTTTTGCCTCCTGTGGCGTCCGGACCTGTAAGCCCCTTCTCTGGGGCTACAAGCCTGCCAGTTTCCAAAATTCATTTACTGATATCAGCAGCATTTGCGGCCCTACTGATCTGACCGCATTGATTTGTTAAAGCGGCAATGGGAATTGCTATGAACGACATCGTGCAAATGCAAAAGCTCAACAACATTTTACATTGCAGTGGAGCCAGAGATAATGTACAAGCTTGAAAATAGGTCAATGGCGGGTTGTATTCTTGATGTATTTTTCTTTCCTTTTACAAATTTTGCTTTTGCTCAACAGGGTTTTCTTTTCTCTTTTTTCTTCCTGAATTTTTGTCTGTCTCCATACCCTGTGTAGCATGTATTTTCGGTCTCATTGTGATCTATAATCCTGAATATGCTTAGTAATTAAGCCTCTAATTTTTTGGGACAGCTTGATGATCTGAATTTCATTGTGATACGAACACTAATATTTATGCGGAGAAATTAAATGAAACAGAAAAATGTTAAATGGGGTTAATTCGAGGAAATTCAAACCTCCAAATAAGTATTGGTTATTCAAGAAACTAATAAACTCTTAATTACAATTTTTACGTTGCTAAAATAATAAATTTATGATACTTTGTATTGAATATTATCAAGTTTTATATAATAAAGATTATTTAAGATTACAACTTAAAAATTATTAACACTAAGTATATTCTCACATAATATTTTATTACTTACATGCAGTTTCATAAAATAAGTATAATTATTTTTGACTAGTTTAAAATTAACTAATAATATAAAATAAAATAAATAAAATAATTTTAATAATTTTAAAAGTTTGTATCACATTGGGTGTACTTCAAAACGAGGAAAATGCGTTTTAGCCTGTGAACATCATTTTCTTTGCTTATGCATGCTTCCTTGGTAATTCTATTGTAATTGGTAATTCGAGATTTCTGTAGGGTTTTGCCCCGTTTCTTTTAAACACATTTTTGAGTTTGGTATTTTGGATGCACGATGATATTAATAATCTAACAGTTAAAAAGCGCGGTTTAATGCCTGGAATAAGAATCGGACCCCGTTTCTTTACACATTTTTTGAGTTTGGTATTTCTAGATGCACGATATATTAATGCTGCATTTACTAAAGTGGAATCGGAATGACCTGGAATCGGAATGAACAGGAATGAGAATGAGGAATTGGAATCAAATTAAGTTGTTTACTTGAACTATAGGAATCGAAATGGGAATGAGCTGAATTGCCATTAATGTGTTTACTTTGTTTTGAATCGGAATCGGAATGAGTTAGATTGTAACAAATCACTAAAAAGTACTTAATGGATTATTGTCATAATAATAATAATAATAATAATTAACTAATATATTAATTAATTGTAAAATTTTATTAATTAATTATTATAATTATATTAACAATTATTATAAAAATATATTAACTAATAATATTAATATTAATTAATTAATTATAATAATATATTAATTATTGTGATTATTCATTCAAAAATTATAATTATTAATAATTATTGTTAAAAATATATTAATATATTAATTAGTAGTTATAATTATATTATTTAATTAATAATATATATATGAATTAATTATAATAATAATAATATATTAATTAATTAAAACAATAATATATTAATTATTGTGATTATTTATTGAGAACTAAAATTATAATTGTTAATAATATATTATTATATTAATTAATAATTATTAAATTAATTAATAATTATTAATTAATTATTATTTAATTAATTATAATATATTAATAATTAATAATAATTATATTAATAATTATAATATATATTAATTAATTAATTACAATAATAATATAATTAATTAATTAAAACAATAATAATATATTAATTATTGTGATTATTTATTAAAAATTATAATTATTAATAATTATTGTTTAATATATTAATTATTAATTAATATATTATTTAATTAATTAATTATAATTAATTATTATATTAATAATTATTATAACAGTATTAATTAATTAATTATAATAACAATAACAATAAATTAATTATTGTGATTATTTATTCAAAAACTAAAATTATAATTATTTATATATTAATTAATAGTAATAATTATATATTAATTAATAATAAAAGTAATAATTATATTAAATTAAAGTTAATTAATTAATTATAACAACAATAACAATAAATTAATTATTGCGATTATTTATTCAAAAATTATAATTATTTATAATTATATGTTAATATATTAATTAAAGTAATAATTATATTAATTAAATAATAATATATGAATTAATTACAGTAATAATATTAATAATTACTATAATAACATATTAATTAATAAACTATAATAATAATACATTAATTATTGTGATTATTTGTTCAAGAACTATAATTATTAATAATTATATTTAATATTATATTAATATATTAATTAATCATAATAAGTAATTAATTAATTATAATAATATATTTATTAATTAATTATAATAACACATTAATTAAATATAATTTAGGACAAAATGGGTATTTTTTGTTTTGGTGGAGGGCAAAATGGGAATTCCTGGGAATGGGAGATTGATTCCCACCTCCCCATGGGAATCAATCTCCAATTCCTCATTCCCAAATAGTTGTGGGCCCCACTATTCCGATTCCCACTTCATTTTTGCGAAGTAAACGCGTCAATTATTCCGATTCCGGATTCCGATTCTCTAATCCGGTAAGTAATTGCACCATAATAGTTTAAAGCCCTTTCATTTTCTACTGTTAGGTTGGTCTACTAGTAAAAGACCAAATAGTCCTCCAAGAAGAGTCTACGTTTTGCGACAGGATCAAGGGGTCTTCTCCAGCGGTGACTCAATGGTTTTAAAGTAATTTTCTTTTTTGGTTGGGCACTTGTATTTTGGGATATAAGGGACTAAATAATCAATTTAGGCTTTGTTGACTTCTCTATTTTTAAAAAATTGAAAAAAAAAAAAGAATTTATAGTCAAAGGAGTTTTGGTGGGTTTTAAAAATTGAGGAAAATGGTTAATTTCACCAAAGGAGGGGGTTTTGGTTAATTTCCCTGGATTTAAGGATTTTATTGATGATCATGACACATGCTGCTTCTATTTTATTGATGATAACACATAAAATAATAAACAACAAAAATGTAGCAAAAACTTTGGTTAGTTTTGTCTACTTGCAGTCATAAAATTTTTGGTTCAATGTTCAATAATTTTATGCTAATAACATGCATGAAGCTCACATATTCATCGATCAGGAATATTGTTTATGACACTGGATTTTCTTTTTAAAATTTATTATCATTATTATTTTATGACACTGGATTATATAGGCATTATATACATACATTTAAGGACATGAACCATGCTGGTTCACCTAACATACCAAGAGGTCAATCATGCCCTTCTTGTACGCTAATATAACAATTTGGGCTTGGATAAGTGCAATATAAATAGCTTGGCATAGAAATCATGCTATTGCACAAAAACAAGCTTCTTTATTCTTCAAGCTAGTCCTTTAAGTTTAATTAATGGCACCGACAACAGTTTCATTGAGTGACCTCTCGGATGTCACTGATTTTGTCGTCAACCAAGGAAATGGAGTGAAGGGCCTCTCTGAAATGGGACTCAAAGCCCTCCCTAAGCAGTATATCCAACCCTTGGAAGAAAGATTCAGGGAGAAAAAAATTGTACCCCATGAGTCCATTCCTATTATTGATATGTCAAAGTGGGATGATCCTGAAGTTGCAAAATCCATCTGTGATGCTGCTGAGATGTGGGGATTCTTTCAGGTTGTGAACCACCGTGTTCCCCTTCAAGTACTCGACAGAGTCAAGGCGGCGACTCACCGGTTTTTTGGGTTGTCAGCAGCGGAGAAGAACAAGTATTCCAAGGAGCTTTCGCCTTCTAACAATGTGAGGTTTGGCACAAGCTTTAACACTCAGGCTGAAAAGGCTCTTGAGTGGAAGGATTATCTTAGCTTGTTTTATGGTTCTGATGATGAAGCTTCTGCTTTGTGGCCTCCTGCATGCAAGTAAGGAAACTGAACTCTTTATCCATTTAAATTTACTAAAACATGCACTTACACTCGAAGAATAATATTCTCCTCCCATGATCTGAGCTTACCTAACTTCTTAAAAGATCTTTTAATTAACACATATTT
Source organism: Atalantia buxifolia (assembly GCA_030444775.1). Lineage (NCBI taxonomy): Eukaryota > Viridiplantae > Streptophyta > Magnoliopsida > Sapindales > Rutaceae > Atalantia > Atalantia buxifolia. The sequence continues at coordinate 31,465,177 of CM059832.1, read as the reverse complement.
GTTATTGTCCATGTCTAGTCAAAATCTATTTGTTTTTGTTATTTCTCTCTTGTGAAGAATCAATTGCCACCAATATATACCTGCTCAGGTTAAAACTCACATGAGGAGACAATCGAGGTTCTAATTAATAATATATCTAGCATGGACATAGACATGGAGTTAATTGACTTCTTTTTGCTTGTAGGGATGAAGTGTTGGAATACATGAAGAGCTCTGAAGTCCTTATCAAACAGCTGTTGAAAGTGTTGATGAAGGGGCTTAAAGTGGAGGGAACTGATGAAGCAAAAGAAGCTCTCTTGATGGGTTCAGTGAGAACTAATCTCAACTACTATCCAATGTGTCCAAATCCTGAACTCACAGTTGGAGTAGGCCGCCATTCAGATGTTTCAACACTCACTATCCTCCTTCAGGATGATATCGGAGGTCTCTACGTGCGTGGAAATGATGGCGAAAGCTGGATTCACGTCCCTCCTATTAGTGGAACCCTTGTGATCAACATTGGTGATGCATTACAAATAATGAGCAATGGTAAATACAGGAGTGTTGAGCATTGCGTGGTAGCAAATGGAAGCAGCAACAGGATTTCGGTCCCCATTTTCGTCAACCCGAGGCCTCAAGATATAATAGGTCCTTTTCCAGAAGTGCTTGCAAGTGGGGAGAAGCCAGTTTATAAGCAAGTTTTATACAAGGATTATGTGAAGCATTTCTTCAGCAAAGCTCATGATGGGAAGAAAACAGTTGATTTTGCTAAGCTAAGCATTTTCTAAGAAATTTCTGCTCGTTCTGCTAATAAACATATATATTGTCAACTTCGGGTAAAAAATGAGTGCTGCTAATTTCAGGGGAGAAAGCCTAGATCTTGATTCCTATATCACTGTTGTGATCAATAAAGAGTTTGTATCTCAATTTCCCATTTCCTTATGTATAACTTGGAATGAAATTTCTATTTGATCGTTATCAATATTTGCTTTTGCTGTCTCTTGGATTGATATTTCTTATCTCTCCCTAAAATAACTCCTATTTCTCTTTCTATTGAGGTTGGCCAAACTCTAATTAATTTTTTAACTAAACCTCCTCCCATAATTCAAAATCGGGGGGCCAATAAAAAAAAAAAATCTGATGGATGATATAAATTGATGAAAACTATATAAGAAAAATAAAAGTACCTCAAGACTTTCAAGTTAATTAATTTGTAAATTAATATGAAATTACTATTAAGGATAGAATAGTTTAACTTAAAACAAATATGCTTTTATTTTTTTACCACCAAAAGATGAGGAGTTAGGCAGGATCCCTATCTATACTATAAATCAGTAATGAAGCAAATACATAAGGAGAGGGACATAAACTAGATCCTTCTTAAATAAATGTAAATACACAAGAATAAAAAGAGCTGAGTAAAACTATCAAAAGGAAAAAGAAAGCCATCCATACTAGAGTTTGACATGTGAAACTTGCGCATCTAATGTATTATAAAACGCTAAATCATCATCATTATCTTCTTCTTCTTTAAATTTAAATGAATTCTTCATTGGTGGATTTTCAAAATCCAAAGAATTCATGGAAAATTTTTGTCATGGGTGCACAGATCCTCAGTCTAATCTTATTTTCGTCAAATATATTTTATTAACATATTAGAAATCAAATTAATGGAAAATCATATTTATGTAACTATAGCTCAATGATAAATAGTAGGCAAAACATACTAAAAATTGAAATCACAATAAATTATAATTCAATAAAAGTAAAAGCGCTAAACATTCTTAAAAAGGATGTACATTTTAAACCTCTAGTCTTTGATATGAGACAACAAGAAAGAAAATTAAGAGAGAATAAGAAGAATAATAAAATGGGTGTTAAAAAAAATTTCAATATTATTTTTTAGATTTAATAAGTTACATCGTAGAAGTTTGTTTTCTAAAATTTTAAAGGTTAATAATATAATTTAATAAGTTACATCGCTAAATATTCTTATTTTTTTGTTTTTTACTGATTGAGTGTTCTTAGTATTTTATAAAGCTTGGCCCAAACCCACATTTTCCCATAATTTTCCCATCCCTAAGGAGGAGAAAAATATTGAATTCATTCTTATTAATTTCATAATCATTATAATTCAGAATTTTCTTCCATATATATTTATATATCATGAAGGGTAATGTTAGGTATGCTGACATTTGAGCATAGTAAAAGCAAGCAACACTTGAAATATTTATAAGTTATAATGGCAATGATTCCTATCATTTATACATGATATATTTAATTTGATAATGATTCATAATGGTCATTATTGAGAAGAGTCTTTAATTAGGATCATAAAATAAAGGGAGATTGTCAATTTCTCCTTACTGAAGTCAATATATAGTACTTAGCCTTTATTATTTTCATAACATTTAAAAACCTTATTGGCACAAAAAATTTAAACGAAAAGAGGGGTAAATGAGTCATTTACTTGATAAATTATCTTGGAAATATGAAAATATATTTATTATAAGAAAAATGTTCAAGAATAACAAAAACTAAAAGAAAAATACCTTATTATTAATGTTTTATTCTTACCAAAATATATATTTCTCATTTTTAGTACTTTATTTATTTATATATTTAATTTATAATAAATATGAATAAAAATATATTTAAAAATAAAGGTAATAATATAAAATTATGCTGCTAGGCAGGTTATTTGCTATTATGAAAACAATAAAAGAGTAATTGGTATATAATAACTTCAATAGGAGAAAACTGATAATCTCTCTTAAATAAATGATTCTTATATACTAGAATTTTTTTCCTTAATGTTTTTCATGCAAAGAATGATTAAAACTCGCATCTCATTTGTTAAAATTAATCATTTCTCCCTCGTATTTCAAAACTCATCAAAATACCAATTATGGTTAAAAAAATATATGTCTTTTACAATTTTACCCCTATGGCTAGTCAAAGGCTCAAAGTGGTCCTATCTTGTATTACATAAACCTCTAATTATGTATCTATTTTTTGGTAATTAATCGATAGGCACACATAATATGGATCTAATGAATTAATGTGATGATGTTATACAATGGATTAATGGTAAGTTACATGCATGTACCTTACAACTCTCTTACATGAATAATAATTATTTATTATATATGTGAGAGAGTTATAAGATACAAACATGTAACTTAGGGAGATCACTATACAATTAACTTATGGGGATCACTATATAATGACACTTACGATTTTTATGAGGATAAAACAAGAAGCCCAATTAGACTCATCACTGTTGATAGCGACGTGCGTTACTCTTTGGCCAAGTTTCGACGCGCATCTCCGTCTCGTGCATAAACTCTGGCTGTGTACGACTGTCCGTCGTCCTGAAGCACTTTTACTGAGGATAAATATGAGAAAGAAGGAAGCAATATTGAATTTTCTTAGCAAATATTTGATACTGACTGCATTCCCTGCTGACACGCAAGTAATGGTGACAACTGACTGGAACATTCACTGCATTTGAATGTTATAGAAAGAAAATTGTGCTATTGTCATAGAGATGGTGAGAAATTTCAGCATTCAAAAAGAACAAATAGGAGTCTTATTCAGACTAATTCAGACCTATTCAAATTTCTAAAAAAAAAAAAACAAACAAACAAACACCACCTAGGAGATTTATTCAATCTTGGTTACTTTAACTGGTTTCATTTTCACTCATCGCGCAATGTAATAGTTTCTAAAAGAGGAAATGCTAGCCAGCTACCCTCAAATCTGACATCATGAGAATTTGACAGAGAGTCGGGCTTGAGGGCTTCTAAATAAGAGTCCTTGCTCTCCCTGGAAATGTGGGAAAGAAGCACATTTCGCCATCCAACAGTGCTTCACAGAGAGAACTTTTTTGGACTTCCCTCAGTAGTGGCCAATTCGCACTTTACTTGTATGATAAAAAATATCAGGCAATTTGAACTTAACGTGTATGATCGATGTTACAGGCAATTAATTTGCACTGTATCATGAATTCGTTGGAAATAATTAATTCGAAATTTGTAGGGATGCCAATCAACTTGTCGGTAAACATATCATATTTATCCTGTATGTTGTTTTCCGTTTTTTAATGTTTCATTCAATGCAATAAATAAAACAAGGTGTTAAAAAGTTATAGTGGATCAAAGCGGTAAGTATATATAGTTTCTTAGAGTGACAAAAATGTCCTTCACGTATTAAAAAAAAAGAAAAAAAATTGTTAGAATACCATGTGCAGTGTAGGTCCCTGATCGTAAGTTTTTGTCATGTTTCTTAAAGTTTTATATCATCTCATATTCATTGATTTTTTTTTTTGAGATGATATTTATTGGAAATCTGAGATAAAATATTAAACATTTAATTTGAGAATTTTAATTAACATTTGAAGTAATTATGTAGTTATTGGAGAAATTGCTTGATTCAAAAGAATATTTTTATTCTTATTTTTATTTCATATTTTCGTAAATAAGTCAAGCTGGGAAAAGTGCCCCAAAAATAAGTTAAAAAAATAAAATTGAATTAGATTTTAAGCAATGATAATCCCCCCACCTTTTATGCAATCATTTCATGGCAAGAGTAATATTATAAAAAGCCATATTGAATTGAGGGACAGGTGAGAATAGTAAAATCCCTTATTTTGTATTATCCACATCACAAGTCAGTATAATCACCCCTCATTTGTAAATGAGTTAGAGGTGATTGCTCCTCTATAAAATCATTATTATAAAGAGGAGTAAATTTCAATTCATCTGCCGAATAGAATGATTATTTTTAATGGGTTAGGTTATTTTACACATTAAAAATTATTTTGAACATTTTGTTACTCTACACCTATCAATTAAATCTAAAAAAATAAAATTTAGTTTGTACACTCTTTTAAATGTCAAAACAGCCCTCACCCTATATATAATTAGTAAAATCCTTCATTCACCAAAAATAGCTATCTAAATTAGAAAAATACTCAACTCACCAAAACTAAAATGAAAAAAGAATAATAGAACAAGAATTTAAAGTTTTCCCTTTTTTTTTGGGCAGAAAGGGTTAAAGTGAATATTAGTTATTCATATCCATTATTCATATAAGGTTTTAATTCATTTTCTTGAAAAAAAAAATCAACTCCAAACTTATTCATCTTACCACAATCAGTACGAGACAATGAGGATTTTTTTTAATTTTTTAAAATATTGCCAAAAAAATCACCAAACATTTTTTTTTTCAATACTCGAAAATTATTAAAAAAAAGTTGAAGTTAAAATATCCCAAATTATTGATTGGTCCTTTATAAAACTTGTATTGTTAGTATGTTAGAAGTAAAATTTGTTGTAAAAAATTGTAAGTTGAATATTGAGTGTACTAGATGGGTGTACAAAGTAACTATTTATATTTACTCATAATATATTATCCTTAATAGTAAATTAGATCATGGATATTTTTGTTAGAAAAAAATTTATTAAAATTCACAGTGTAAAAAGTAATTGTTAAAGTATTAACAGGTTCACCTATCTTGAATTTACTCCTCAAAAGTTTGAAAACCTTAAATTATTCCCTATTTTTATTTGAAAGATGATGACAAATGAGGAGCTGCGCTGATGATTTTTTTTAATTGATGGATTTTTTTTCTCTTTATCTTCTTGATAGCAAATAGAAGTAAATTGATGTTTTCGTGGTTTTCGTGGTTTTGGAAGTAATTTAACATTATCATTCTAAACAGAGATAAATTGAAAATTAGTCTCATAAATAATCCAATGACTCATTGGTCTTTTTCACTTGCGCACTATAAGAAAAAAGAGATAAGACAACATGAATTTAGCAACGCGCATATTATATGTGTTGCAAAATCTAGTATTTAACAACATTTGAGAATTGCGTGTTGCTAAAAGTTAGTAAATAACAGCATGCTTCTTAGCGCGTTGTGGAATATCTTATCACAACAATTTATTAATTGTGGTGGATTTCATGGACCAAATGACAATGTGCAAATGGTGCATGTTGTTAAAAGTTTCATCTTCAACAACATTTTGAAGGGTACATTGTTAATAAAAATGTATCACAACATTCTCTTGCTCATTGTCATTTGCATTCAACAACGTGCTTCCTTGTATGTTGCGAAATACTTTACCACAACTCGACGTTGTTGATTATTGTATCACTTTCTTTATTAATGTCTATAATAGTAATAAAACAACTAATTTCAAATAATAAGTGATTCATTATATAACAATTTAATTTATCTAATTAGGTTTATTTATTTTTATATAAATTTAAATAATTTTATATCTATTGTAATAACAAAGCAACTAATCTTAATCCTTTTACATAAATATAACACTTACAATACTCTACATGTCGAAATTTCTGGGATAAAAATCTTTATAAAAAATGAAAAACCTATTGTTTGATTTTTATCTTAGTTTTGCATATTTATGAGCAAAGCCCAATAGAAAAAGAAAGATACTGAAAAAGGGATTTTGAAAATTTCAAAAAAAAAACGAGCCAAGCCCAGCCCACCATGTAATTTTTAAAAATAATATAAATAATAAATTAAAGAAACCAGTTTTATCAATTTCTTATGCCTTCTTCATGTTTTTCTTCCCTTCTCTGTGTTGGCTATATCAATTGAGCTTACAAACGAAAAGAATTGTAATAGTTGTAATAATAGATCCATTAAGATTTCTAAAGTCCTAATTGAAATATGAAATGAATTTTTTCTCTTTAATTTTTTTAATTTATTAAATTCTACATTTGGGCTTTTAGGTTTTGGAAATTGATAACTAGAATATGCATCTATATTGTCTTGTGAAAAACGAAAATAATCATAGAAATAAACAGAAAATAACGTCAAATAAGGAGTACCATTTTGATTGATCATTATTTGGGAGATTTCTTCATAGGTCTATATATTTCTCTTTTGTTATTTTTTTCACCATCTTTAATAGACTGGTTTCTTTTTCTTGCATGTATTATTTAAGATATATGTAAACTAAATATTTTTCTTTATCTTTTTCTAGTTTCTTGTGTAGTTGTGCCAATGGTTATTATTTTGATGAATCTTGATTTTGTTTATGCAGGAATTTTTCTTTTTATTGCTAATGATATGATGGAGCTTGATCGAGGATGGAGTTGTTGCTAATATTGTATCTGTTGAAGAGATCATTTTTGTTATTATCACTTTATGATAGTGACAATATCGAATTTTGTTAAACAAATTGTTGTAGTGAGTGTCAAATTAATTTGTAGCTACTTCTTTTTAATAAAATAAAATTTTTTAATCAATAATTATTTTGTTTGTTAGTAGTATGTTTTATATTTATAAAAAAAATAAATAAAATGATATTTTGCAAGTAAAATTTGCAGACAAAATAAAATTAAAAAACAAAAAGCCAATTCACAACGATTGTATGCATGTTGGGAAAAGAAACTTGAATACTAAGACTTTTACAGCGTTAATTTTGTGTTGTTTAAAGCATTTTCAACAACAAGCACAACACTTTTAACGACGTCTCTTGCATGTTGCATGTTGCTAAAAGTAGCCTACCATAAGACAACATCTTGATCCGCAGCGGGCGAGTACACGTTGTCAAAGACTTTTTAGCAACGCTCAATGTTCGTTGCCATATCTAATTTTTCTTGTAGCGTGCCTAGTTACTTCCTATTATTTTTCTAAAATATTATCAGAGCTAAACTTTCTTCTTAATTCTCTTATGTGCAAAATCTATGGCTGGTGATATTTCCCCCACTATTTAGGCTGTGATTATACGAAATAACGTGAACCAGCCATAAAATATTATATGTAGGAGAACTAACACAAAAGCTTAACCCTGATATCATATTAGAAAAATCTCTTCATCCAAATAAACTGGTAGACAAATTACGATTCAACGATAATATTAAGTCGAGTTCCAACAGCAGTAACAGCCGTTATATCTCAATCACATATTATTACTATAAACGAATAATACAAAATCTTTAAAAGCAGAGAGCAGCATCTTACTTTCTTCTTAAACAAACCGTGTTTTGATTACTTCCAAAGAGTCTTTATTTACTGATAAATCAAGAGTAAGATGCATGAGGTGTAGCGGCCTAGCGTATTCCGAAGACGATAAGAAAATTCAAACCATCCTTAATCCTAGACTATGCAATGTAAAATTCTTTACTAAATCCCTTATCAATTTTGGATCGTTACAAAATAGACTGTGAAACCTAATAACATTGTTAAAAAATGAGACGCACGTCAATTTCAATTTTCAAGGTCTTTTTATTCTAGTTTCCATTTTTCTTTTTCTTTTATTTTAACATCGTTTCCTCCTTGGCAACGAAAGCGGTTGTTGAGGCCATTGAACGACATCTACAAATATATTTTTAAAAAATAATATTGAAGAAAGGAAAATGCTAGGGAGCAAGAGAACCACGAGAGAAACGGCAGCAGTTGCTGCCGTTTGGCTTCTCGTTTCTCTCGCCAAAGGAAACAATAAAAAAATAAAAAAAAAATTGAATAAAGAAATGGGAAACAGGAAAAGAAAGAAATCCAAACGTTATCTCTCGCTCCCTAGCACTACTCAAAGAAAAAATAGTCATGCCAGCATTATGCCAGACACGGGGAAAGTTGAAAATTTTGGTTTGGTTTTCTCCTAGTTTTCATTTACACAAAACGTTTTACTAAGCATTTGACTACATCACCATTGTGCTTTTCATCGACTTCTGTCTGACCAATTCCTGGTTGAACTAAATCATCATAATTTGCTTACGCTTCAATCATTTTTGTAATGTGCCTTAATGTTCTCGTGATTATTACGCGTGAGCTTTCTCGAGTGTGCCGTTTGTACCATGTTCTGTCCGAAATTATTTCGGTGGTAACAAACAAGTTGTAAAAATCATACAACACAAGTTACCTTTTATATTTGGATTGTGAGTAAAATGCTCGATTTATGTGCGGACAGCGTAGAAGCAAAATCCATTGGCTACACAATCCATATGTCTAGCTTGAAGGACGATATAAAATGTTCAATAACACACTACAATGGAATAGAACCCATGGCAGCAAGAAGTAATGTTGACAAAAGGAATTGTAAATCAGCAGAGAATGTTCTAAAAATTGCCCAAAAAATTTCAGTACATTATGGAGAGATAGTAAGGGAAGCATTTACATTTCAAACAAAAGATAGAGTATATATATATGTTGATTAGGGGGCAGCAAGAGCTCTGAGTTATCTAAACTGAGGCTAAGATCCAAAACATTACATGAGATGATACGGCACTCAGAAGCCAGGTGATGAACGCTAAAATTACTAAAACATCACATGAGGGAAACAGTGCTGCTTGCCGTGAGGAGGACACAGAAACGGTGCTGCTTTGCCGCAACAGACGAGAAACGGAAAGAGTGCTGCTTTGCCGTGAGCCCGTGACAGAGGAGGAAGACAGAAACAGTGCTGCTTTGCTGTGAGGTGGAGAGACTGTGAGGAGGAGAGACGGAAGGAGTTCTTTGCTGGAACGATGATGATGCGTCGCCGTGAGGAGTGCTTTGCCGAACGATGATGGTGATTTGCGTGAGGAGGGAGGAGTGGATGATGATGAAGCCCGGCTAGAGATAAGGTTTGGATTTCTTTCTTTTACTGTTTCCCATTTCTTCATTATTTTTTTATTGTTTCCTTTGGCGAGAGAAACGAGAAGCCAAACGGTAGCAACTGGTGCCGTTTCTCTCGTCGTTCTCTCTCGTTTCTCTCGCTCCCTATTACTACTCTTGAAGAAATCGAAGGAAGATATGGCCATGAATTTCATTGTCCTTACTGACGACATATACTGACATACAATGTTTGTTACAATCTAACTTTTCCCTATCTCTTTTTTCTACCACATGTGCCTGGACTTTTAACCAAAAGTAAAAGAATAGTAATCGAGGGTAGTTTAACTTGAACCACGTTTTCCTTTCCCATTCTTGATCTTCTGATAATCTAGACTATAAATTAACACTTCAGCAATTGCACCAGCACTGAGTATAATTCATACTTCTTGTGATACTAAGTCCAAGCAAAAATATATGGCACCAACAAATGGCTCTATCCTGGCAACCGAGTCCTGGGATCTTACTGATTTTGTTGTAAACAAAGGTCACGGAGTAAAGGGACTCTCCGAAATGGGACTCAAAAGCCTGCCAAAACAATTTCACCAACCCTTGGAAGAAAGATTCAGTGAGAAAAAGATCCTGGACCAAGTGTCAATTCCCCTCATTGATATGTCAAAATGGGAGAGTCCTGAAGTCGCAAAATCCATTTGCGATGCCGCTGAGAATTGGGGATTTTTCCAGATTGTGAATCATGGTGTGCCCCTGGAAGTACTCGAGAGAGTAAAGGAAGCTACCCACAGGTTTTTCGCGTTACCGACAGAGGAGAAGAGGAAGTACTCAAAGGAGAATTCACCAATAAATAATGTCAGATACGGCTCAAGCTTTGTTCCTCATGTGGAAAGGGCTCTGGAGTGGAAAGACTTTCTCAGCCTGTTTTATGTTTCTGAGGAAGAAACTTCTGCTTTTTGGCCTCCTGTTTGCAAGTAAGTGCCAATGTACATACACGCATACACACACACACACACACACACACACTCTTTCATGTACTAGGATTGTATACTGAACGCTATTATTTTGCTTTTGTTCTTTTCTTTCCCCCTCTTTCGGCCCGTAGGGATGAAATGTTGGAGTACATGAGGAGTTCTGAAGTTCTCACCAGACGTTTAATGCATGTGCTAGTAAAGGGGCTAAACGTGAAACGAATTGATGAAATAAGAGAACCTATGTTGTTGGGCTCAAGAAGAGTTAACCTCAACTATTATCCTATGTGTCCCAATCCTGAACTCACAGTTGGGGTAGGCCGTCATTCAGATATTTCAACATTCACTATCCTCCTCCAGGATGACATCGGGGGACTTCACGTGCGAAAAGACAATGGTACTGACTGGATTCATGTCACTCCTATTAGCGGATCACTCATTATCAACATTGGTGATGCATTGCAAATCATGAGCAATGGTCGATACAAAAGTATTGAGCATTGTGTGATTGCCAATGGAAGCCAGAACAGGATTTCGGTCCCCCTTTTCGTGAACCCAAAACCTGAATCCATACTCTGTCCTTTCCCCGAAGTGCTTGCAAATGGGGAGAAGCCACTGTATAAGCCAGTTCTGTGCGCAGACTATTCCAGGCATTTCTATACCAAGCCGCATGATGGGAAGAAAACTATCGACTTTGCAAAGATAAGCGACATTTGAAATGAAAATAAGTGAATGCCTAGCTAATTGTTATCTTGACGAAAATAAAGTGCACGGTGATGAAGGTGGGATCCAGTGAATAATGCTGAGGCCAGTTCTTCACTCCTGATATGGAAAAATAAATCTATTGTTATGAAGGGTTTTACTCTGGTTTCAAAGCTCTATGTATTTGATTCTATTTGTTATATAAATAAATTGTATTTGTGTTCTGTGCATGTGTTTTTTTTTTTTTTGACACTTTACGAGATCTTTTTAAGTTACCAGAAACCCTTTAGATATTTATGTTTAGAACTTTATTGGTGTCATGATCGTAATTATGATGTTACGTCCTTATGGTATAATGATACTCTCGTATTTGTCTTCAACCTCAAGTCCAGTTCAAGCTTAAGTCTAAATGTTTAAATTTGGATGGATCCAGATTTTGAATAAGACCTCGCTAAATTAAAATTGATTGTAGGTATTAGTCCTAATGTTCTTTACAGTTAAAGCAGCAAAATATATAATAACAAATTAAACATCAAGTGTTGCGGAAGCACGAGGTTGAGCAATTACCAATTTTATAGTGACTGTAATTTTTGGAGAAATATAAATGTGGTGTAAATAAATACAAAAAAAAGACACAATAATTTAAGTAGTTCGGCGTAATGCCTACGTTTATGGGCAAAGACTGGAAGATAATTTTACTAACAATGGGAATTTATAAAAGTGGAAAAAAAACTCTCAACACCTAAAACCCCAATGTACTCAAATGGAACCTCACTAGAACACTTAAGTGTAAGCTCTCTAAAATCTCTCAAAAAGCTCACTTGCAATTGCTCTTTACTTCTCTCAAATTGGGATGATTTACAAATGCATTCTACTTCTCTATTTATAGGCAAAGCTTAACACATGATTTACAAATGCTAGCACATGCAATTGGATCATGCTAGCTCAACATTGGTGTGCTTGAAATTTGCATGCTAGTTGGCTCACGCAAGCATGCTTGACTTTTCAATAATTCTCCACCTCGGTGAAAATTTAGTAAACCTGAGCTGATTACCAACAAACCATCCTCCAATCTTTATTTTCTCTGACTATTTTCAAACTTGTAAGTTATTGATCAAGTTTAGACAGTGCTTAAACTTGATCGTCATCACCACCTTAGTCAACATATTTACGGGATTCTCTGCATTCTTGATTTTTTGAAGAAAAATCTTTCCCTGATCAACAATTTCCCACACAAAATTAAATCGTATGTCGATGTGCTTCGTACGTGCATGATAAACTTAGTTTTTTGTTAAATGAATAGCACTTTGACTATCACAATACACATTAATGTGCTCCTGTACCAATCCCAAGTTTTCCAGCAAGCCTCGTAACCAAATAGCCTCTTTAACAACCTCTTTAATTGCCATGTACTCGACCTCTGTGGTCGACAGTGCAACTGTAGACTGTAGTGTAGACTTCTAACTGATTGGCCCTCTAGCAAAAGTAAATACATATCCGGTAGTTGATCATCATTTGTCCAAATCACCAGTATAATCAGAATCGACGTACCTGATTACACCTTGACCAAGTGTATCATCTCGCTCAAACAATAAACCAACATCCATGGTCTTCTGAATGTACCGTAGAATCTATTTCACAGCTTGCCAATGCCCTTTACCAGGACTATACATACACCTGCTCACTATACCAACTGCATGTGAAATGTCAGGCCTTGTACACACTATTGCATACATCAAGATACTTACTGCATTTGAATACGGAACTTGTAACATGTATTCTCATTTTGCATCTGTTGAAGGAGAAAATTGTGCAGAAAGCTTGAAATGAGAAGCCAACGGGGTATTCACAAGTTTTGTCTGCTCAGTACCTTCTTCAAATATTGCTTTTGAGACAAGCTGATTTTGCCGCGAGCTCTATCTCTGCATATTTCCATGCCAAGAATCTTCTTAACTTCACCTAGATCTTTCATCTCAAATTCTTGATTGAGTTGAGTCTTCAACTTCTCAATCTCATTTTTGCTCTTAGATGCTATTACCATATCATCGACATACAAGAGCAAATATATAAAGAATCCCTCTTGTAACTTGCAAAAATAGTCACAATGATCAAATTTATTTCTTATGTACCTTTGCCCTTTCATAAATTGATCAAATCGCTTATACCACTGCCTCGGAGATCATTTCAATCCATAAAGCGACTTTGTCAATTTGCAAACCCAATTTTCTTTTTCAGCAACTTTGAATCCATCTGGTTGAGTCATGTAGATTTCTTCTCCCAAATCACCGTGCAAAAATGCAGTTTTTACATCAAGTTGAACTAGTTCAAGATCAAATCGCTTATTATTGATGTATTTTTCTTTTACAAATTTTGCTTTTGCTCAACAAGGTTTACTTTTCTCATTTTTGTTCCTGAATTTAATTCTTTGTCTCCATACCTTGTGTAGCATGTATTTTCGATCTCATTGTGATCTATAATCCTGAATATGCTTAGTAATTAAGCCTCCAATTTTTTGGGACAGCTTGATGATATGAATTTCCTTGTGATACGAACACTAATGTTTATGAGGAGAAATCAAATGAAAAAGAAAAATATCAGATGGGGTTAATTCGAGGAAAAATGTCATTGTGATACGAACACTATGCTCCATTGTAAAGATTTACTCCTTATTTATTAACAAGCTTTGATACCAAATAATACGAACACTAATGTTTATGAGGATAAATCAAGTGAAACAGAAAAATTAGATAACAAATGGGGTTAATTCGAGTAAACCCACACCCAGGGGCGAAGCTAACACCATATTTTAAAGGTGGGCTAAAATTTTTTAATTACTATTCAGGTTCATGATACGTTTGAGATAAACCAACAATTAATCCCAATTAGGAAGGTTTTCTTCAATTATTGATTCTTATTTGAAAATTTCAAATCAGGCATGCAAATTAGGGAATTTGTGTAATTAAGTAACAAATTATTTCGTAATTAAAAAAAAGTAACAAATTATTTCAAAAAATCTTACCCGAGCTTAGCCACCCTTTAGCTTCGCCTTTGCCCAAACCTCCAAATAAGTATTGGTTATTCAAGAAACGAATAAACTCCCAATTACAACTTTTACGTTGCCAAAATAATAAACTTATGATAATTTTTATTGAATAACATCAAATTTTATATAATAAAACTTATTTAAGATTACAACCTAAAAATTAGTAACATTAAGCATGTTCTCACGTAATGCTCGACTACTCATATGTAGTTCCACAAAATAAGTGTAACTACTTTTGACTAGTTCAAAATTAACTAATAACATAAAATTAAATAAATAAAATAATTACTATAAAATTCTTAATTAATTTTAAAATTAATAACATAAAATTAAATAAATAAAATAATTACTATAAAATTAAATAAATAAAATAATTACTATAAAATTAAATAAATAAAATAATTACTATAAAATTATTAATTAATTTTATCATAATTATTATTTTTTATTTTAATTATTGTTATTATTATTATTCAAAAATTAATTAGTACTAATAATTATCTTTAATTATTATAAATAACAATTTAACAAAAAATTATTATTAATTATTTTTATAGATTAATTAATTATAATACTTTTTATTCTTGTTAATAATAATAATAATAATCTATTTAAAAATTATAATTATATTTATAGTTATAATAAAATAATAATTATTATTATAATTCATTTAATAATAATTATATTTTTTAATTAAACAGATGTTATTTTGGGAATTTAAAATTATAGGGGGCGAATTGGTACATTAAGGATTTTAATGAAATAAAATAAAGTGTAAGGGACTAAACGGAATTTTACAATACAAAAAATTTTATAATACTTATGAATTGTAAATAAAATATAATCTAGGAGTTGAATGAAATTTTACAGGGCAGCTGTATCTTAGGAGAACCCATTGAATTTTCTTAGCAAATATTCGATACTGACCGCAGTCCCTGCGGACATGTAAGTAATGGCGACAACTGACTGGAACATTCACTGCATTTGAATAGTTGTAGAAAGAAAATTCTGCTACTCTCATGGAGATGGTGAGAAATTTCAACATTCAAAAAGAACAAATAGGAGTCTTATTCAATCTTGGTGGCTTTAAACGGTTTCACTTTCACTCATGACACCATCCCTTCAATTTTATGACGTAATTCAGTGAGGGTACGTCTATTTCATCGTGTCGGGCTTAACAAGTTGCAATGAAATACACTGAGAATGAATAGAAGAAAAAGGAAATATTATTGGATTTTCTCAGCAAATATTCGATACGCTTTGCCTTTCCTACGGACAGGTAATGGTGACAACTTATTAAATTCATTGTCATGGAAAGAAAATTATTCTAGTCTCATAAAGATGGCGATAATGAGAAAATTCCATTTTGCAAAGAATAAGGGCAGTTTGGTTTTTAATTAATGATTTAATTGACTTAATTTTAATCAATTAAATTATTAAGTTTGTTTATTTTTTTAATTTAATGAAGATTTTTAGCAATTAAATTATTAAGTTTGTTTATTTTTTTAATTTAATGAAGATTTTTAGCAATTAAGTCATTAAGTTATTAGGTTAATTTTTTTTGCTTTTTACTTAATTTAAAAAATTTGAATGTTATCATTAAAAGATATTTTCTAAAATATCTGAATCTAATTAATTAATTTTCACCCTTAACTAAATAAAATTCAATAATTAAAATTATTACCTATCTGTATATAACTTGTGATAATATATAGTGGTAAACTATTATTATTTTTATCTTTTTATTTTGTTCAAATTAACATTATTTACCTTCATAATTTTTTATGAATATTTTTCATATAAAAACATCACGAACTATAATAAAATTGATTAACATATATGAAATAAAATATTAAAGTATTGTACTCAATTGAATACGATTTATGTTATGATATTACCTTATTTATATTTTTTGAGATGTTTATTATTTGTTTAACATTATAATTTATAAGGGCATAAATGTAAAATTTTTTTAGTTAAAAAAGCAAACAACCTATTATTTAGTTTTAGCTATTCAGACAAAAAAATAAAACATGTCATTCAAATTCAGACATTCAGCTCTACTCAAAATTCAGGTTGCGTTTATTTTTTTATTTGAAATCTGAATATGTCAGAATTTAGTTGAAGTCTGAATAGGTCTGAATGAAATTGTCTGAATGATATGTTTGTTTTTTATTTTTCAACATCTGAAGAGAAAAATATAAAAGCTAGTAGTTTGACATAAATATTATTTTAAGTGGTGTATATATTTGTTCTTCACAATTTATAATTTTCACATGTTAATTAATTTGGTAGTATTAAAAAAAATACTATCATTATTTATCTTAATTTAATTTTTTAATAAAAGATGTAATTATAACATCAAATTTTATTATAAAGTCAGCACTGTTATTTTATTTTTGATTCATCACAATCAACATAATTTAATTTATTCAATATTTCAGTTGAGTTAATATTATCATGTAAATAAAAATTTAAAGCAATTAAAAAAATAACTTCAAGAATAATATAAAAATATTAGGTTTATACATAATATTGGAAATACATGAATTGTTAAGGATATTTTTGAGATTTGAAAATAAAAATTTTCATTTACACTTTAGACTTCATATAAGAATAGACTTTTTATACTTTTTTTATCAGATAAAATTATTTGACAATAAGTGATTAAGTAAAAAAAATAATTTAAAATAAATAAATATTTAAAAAAAATTAAATTCAAATTTCAGATTAAAAAACGAACCGCACCTCCGACTAATTTAGGTCTACTCAAATTTTTAAAAAATAAAATAAAATAAAATAAAAACGCCACGTAACTAGGAGATTTAGGCAATCTTGGTTACTTTAATTGGCTTCATTTTGTCTCATCGCGCAATATAATAGTTTCTACGAGAGGAAATGCTAGCCAGCCGCCCTCAAATCTGACATCATGAGAATTTAGTCCCTTCAGTATCTAATGACTAAGAATAAGCTAGTCAAATGGATTCACCTAAATTAAAGGGAGCCTAGGGAAAATAAACTAAATTAAACGTGAGATTTTGACAGAGAGTCGGACTTGAGGGCTTCTTCCCTGGAAATGTGGGAAAGAAGCATATTTCGCCATCCAACAGTGCTTCACAGAGAGTAACTTTTTTGGACTTCCCTCAGTAGTAGCCTAGTAGGCAATTCGCACTGTACTTGTTTGATAAAAAATATCAGGTAATTTGGGATTCAGCTGCGGTATTACAGTTGTACGATACCACAATTAAATTTAATTATTAAATCTAATCAATAGTTGTTATTAGAATTGAATCTAACGGTTGGATCTAATTGTGATACCGTACAACTTTAATATCATAATTTTATCCGGCAATTTGAACTTAACATGTATGATCGATGTTACAGGCAATTAATTTGCACACGACTTGTATCGTGAATTCGTTGGAAATAATTAATTCGAAATTTGTAGGGATGCCAATCTACTTGTCGGTAAACGTATCATATTTATTGGAAATCTGAAATAAAATATTAAACATTTAATTTGAGAAATTTAATAAACATTTGAAGTAATTATACAGTGATTAGAGAAATTGCTTGACTCAGAAGAATATTTTTGTTCTTATTTTTATTTCATATTTTCGTAAATAAGTCAAGCTGGGAAAAGTGCCCCAAAAATAAGTTAAAAAAATAAAATTGAATTAGATTTTAAGCAATGATAATCCCCCCACCTTTTATGCAATCATTTCATGGCAAGAGTAATATTATAAAAAGTCATATTGAATTGAGGGTGGAAATAGATAATCCCTTATTTTGTATTATCCATGTCACAAGTCAGCATAATCGCCCCTCATTTATAAATAAGTCAGTGGTGATTGCTCCTCTATAAAATAATTATTATAAATAGGAGTAAATTTCAATTCATCCGCCGAATAGAATGATTATTTTTAATGGGTTAGGTTATTTTACACATTAAAAATTATTTTGAACACTCTTTTACTCTACACCTATTAATTAAATTTTAAAAAATTAAATTTAGTTTGTACACTCTTTTAAATGTGAAAACAGCCCTCAACTCACCAAAACTAAAAAGAAAAAAGAAAAACAGAACAAGAATTAAATGTTTTCCTCTTTTTTTTTGGGGCAGAAAGGGTTCAAGTAAATATTAGTTATTCATATTCATCAAAATTCATTATTCATATAAGGTTTTAATTCATTTTCTTGAAATAAAAAATCAACTCCAAACTAATTCATCTTACCGCGATCAATACGGGACAATGAGAATTTTTTTTTAAATTTTTTAAAATATTGCCAAACAATTCACCAAACATTTCTTTTCTTTTTTCAATACTTGAAAATTATTAAAAAAAAATTGAAGTTAACATATCCCAAATTATTGATTGGTCCTGTATAAATTTGTATTGTTATTATGTTAGAAGTAAAATTTGTTGTAAAAAATTGTAAGTTGAATATTGAGTGTACTAGATGGGTGTACAAAGTAACTATTTAGATCTACTCATAATATACTATCCTTAATAGTAAATTAGATCATGGATATTTTTGTAAGAAAAAATTTTTATTAAAATTTACAGTGTAAAAAGTAATTTTTAAAGTATAAACTTGAATTTACTGCTCAAACGTTTGAAAACCTTAAATTATCCCCTATTTTTAATTGAAAGATGATGACAAATGAGTGAGGTGTGCTGATGGAATTTTTTTTTTTAATTGATGGATTTTTTTTTTCTCTTTATCTTCTTGATAGTAGATAGAAGTAAATTGATGTTTTCATAGTTTTGGAAGTAAATTAAACATTATCATTCTAAATAGAGATAAATTGAAATTTACATTCATAAATAATCCCTTGACTCATTGGTCTCTTTCACTTGCCTAGTTACTTCCCACTATTTTTCTAAAATATTATCAGAGCTAAACTTTCTTGTTAATTCTTTTATGTGCAAAATCTATGGCTGGTGATATTTCCCCCACTATTTAGGCTGTGATTATAAGAAATAATGTGAACCAGCCATAAAATATTATACGTCGGAGAACTAGCACAAAAGCTTAACCCTGGCATCATTTTAGAAAAATCGCTTCATCCAAATAAACTAATAGACAAATTACGATTCAACGATAATAATAAGTCGAGTTCCAACAGATCTAACAGCCGTTATATCTCAATCATATATTATTATTATAAACGAATGATACAAAATCTTTAAAAGCAGAGAGCAGCATCTTACTTTCTTCTTAAACGAACCGTGTTTTGATTACTTCCAAAGAGTCTTTATTTACCAATAAATCAAGAGTAAGATGCATGCATGAGGCGTAGCTGCCTAGCATATTCCGAAGACGATAAGAAAATTCAAACCATCCTTAAGCCTAGACTATGCAATGTAAAATTCTTTACTAAATCCCTTATCAATTTTGGTTCGTTACAAAATAGACTGTAAATCTAATAACATTGTTAAAAAATGAGACGTACTTCAATTTCAATTTCGATGATTTTCTATCCTCATTTCCAGTTTTTCTTTTTCTTTTATTTTGACATCATTTCCTCCGTGTTAATGAAAGTGGTTGTTGAGGCCATTGAACGACTTTCATAAAGATATTTAAAAAAATAATAATAATGAAGAAATCGAAGATATGGCCATGAATCTCATTGTCATTACTAACGAAATATACTGACCTACAATGTATGTTTGAACAATAATTTTTCCCCATCTCCTTTTTCTACCACACGTGCCTAGATTTTTAGCGAAAAGTACAAAAATAATAATCGACGGTAGTTGAGCTTGAACCACGTTTTACTTTCCCATTCTTGATCTTCTGATAATCTAGACTATAAATTAACACTTCAGCAATTGCACCAGCACTCAGTATAATTCATAATTCTTGTGATACTAAGTCCAAGCAAAAATATATGGCACCAACAAATGGCTCTATGCTGGCAACCGAGTCCTGGGATCTTACTGATTTTGTTGTAAACAAAGGTCACGGAGTGAAGGGACTCTCCGAAATGGGCCTCAAAAGCCTGCCAAAACAATTTCACCAACCCTTGGAAGAAAGATTCAGTGAGAAAAAGATCCTGGACCAAGTGTCAATTCCCCTCATTGATATGTCAAAATGGGAGAGCCCTGAAGTCGCAAAATCCATTTGCGATGCCGCTGAGAATTGGGGATTTTTCCAGATTGTGAATCATGGTGTGCCCCTGGAAGTACTGGAGAGAGTAAAGGAAGCTACCCACAGGTTTTTTGCGTTACCGACAGAGGAGAAGAGGAAGTACTCAAAGGAGAATTCACCAATAAATAATGTCAGATACGGCTCAAGCTTTGTTCCTCATGTGGAAAGGGCTCTGGAGTGGAAAGACTTTCTCAGCCTGTTTTATGTTTCTGAGGAAGAAACTTCTGCTTTTTGGCCTCCTGTTTGCAAGTAAGTGCCAATGTACATACACGCATACACACACACACACACACACACACACACTCTTTCATGTACTAGGATTGTATACTGAACGCTATTATTTTGCTTTTGTTCTTTTCTTTCCCCCTCTTTCGGCCCGTAGGGATGAAATGTTGGAGTACATGAGGAGTTCTGAAGTTCTCACCAGACGTTTAATGCATGTGCTAGTAAAGGGGCTAAACGTGAAACGAATTGATGAAATAAGAGAACCTATGTTGTTGGGCTCAAGAAGAGTTAACCTCAACTATTATCCTATGTGTCCCAATCCTGAACTCACAGTTGGGGTAGGCCGTCATTCAGATATTTCAACATTCACTATCCTCCTCCAGGATGACATCGGGGGACTTCACGTGCGAAAAGACAATGGTACTGACTGGATTCATGTCACTCCTATTAGCGGATCACTCATTATCAACATTGGTGATGCATTGCAAATCATGAGCAATGGTCGATACAAAAGTATTGAGCATTGTGTGATTGCCAATGGAAGCCAGAACAGGATTTCGGTCCCCCTTTTCGTGAACCCAAAACCTGAAGCCATACTCTGTCCTTTCCCTGAAGTGCTTGCAAATGGGGAGAAGCCACTGTATAAGCCAGTTTTGTGTGCAGACTATTCCAGGCATTTCTATACGAAGGCACATGATGGGAAGAAAACTATCGACTTTGCAAAGATAAGCGACATTTGAAATGAAAATAAGTGAATCCCTAGGTAATTATTATCTTCATGAAAATAAAGTGCACGGTGATGAAGGTGGGATTCAGTGAATAATGCTGGGCCAGTTCTTCACTCCTGCTATGGAAAAATAAATTTATTGTTATGAAGGGTTTTGCTCTGGCTTCAAAGCTCTATGTATTTGATTCTGTTTATCATATAAATAAATTGTATTTGTGTTCTGTGCATGTGTTTTTTTTTTCCCTCCTGACCTTATAGATATTTATTTTTAGAACTTTATTGGTGTCTTGATCGTAATTATGATGTTACGTCCTTATGGTATAATGATACTCTTGTGCTTGTCTTCAACCTCAAGTCCAGTTCAAGCTTAAGTCTAAATGTTTAAATTGGGATGGATCCAGGTTTTGAATAAGACCTGGCTAAATTAAAATTGATTGTAGGTATTTGTCCTACTGTTCGGTACAGTTAAAGCAGCAAAATATATAGTAACAAATTAAACATCAAGAACCTTACTCTATATATATATATGTGTGTGTGTGTGTGTGTGTTAAAAATTAAAAAAAGGAAAAAAATGAAAAATTAGCTTATAGCGTAATTGTAATAGAAATTATAAAATTGTACGTATCATGAAATATTAATTCTTGAAATTCTTTCTTAATTTCAATAATAGAGAGTAGGTTAAATAATAGAATAATTTGATACAATTATTAAAAAAGGAGCAAGTCTAATAGTAAAGGAAATAAACCACGAAAAAGTTATTACTATATATACATCAATTGTGGCGATGTTGTAACATTCCATTACCAGTGACAATAGTGTCTTTATTTTCTTCAATAAAGATGTGCTTCGTTCAATTGAAATGGTAAATTACTCCTTTCATATTGAATTTAAAAATCCCGTGTAAGAGTAACGTAAGTATAAAAGGTATTTCAATTATTTTAGGAGAGATCGAATCTAGGACATACTAGAAAAATAATGAAATTCATGTTCTTATATAACAAATCATAAAACTTTATGGCTCTTAAAGAATTTTTCTTCAGCGAGGTTAGACTATAGCCTAGGGTTGGCAAAATTTGGATCCGGATCCACATGTATGTGCATCCGAATCTAGATCTATATTTATATTTTTATATCCAAATCCACATCCAGATTTGAAAAAATATGCGGATGTACAAAGATAAGCAACGTTTGTGATTAAAATATGTGAATGCCAAGCTAATTGTTATCTTGATAAAAATAAAGTGCAAGGTGAGGAAGGTGGGTTTCATTGGGTTTCATTGAGGAAGGTGAGGAAGGTGCCTTGGTATAGAAATGCCTGGAATAGTCTGCGCACAGAACTGGCTTATACAGTGGCTTCTCTCCATTTGTAAGCACTTTAAGAAAAGGACAGAGTATGGCTTCAGGTTTTGGGTTCACGAAAAGGGGGACCGAAATCCTGTTATGGCTTCCATTGCTAATCACACAGTGCTCAATACTCTTGTATCGACCGTTGCTTACGATTTGCAATGCATTCCAAATTAAATGTTGATAATGAGTGATCCGCTAATTGGAGAGACATGAATCCAGCCATTACCATTGTCTTTTCGCACGTGAAGTCCCCCGATGTCATCCTGGAGGAGGATAGTGAATGTTGAAATATCTGAATGACGGCTTACTCCCACTGTGTGTTCAGGATTCGGTCACATAGGGTAGTAGTTGAGGTTGACTCCTCTTGAACCCAACAACATAAGGGCTCTTATTTCATCAATTCTTTTGACGTTTAGAGTTTAGGGTTTTAGGGTATTCTTATTGTATGAAAAATGCTTTTTTAGTGCAAAAAATACATTGAGATAAATGACAGAATTTTCAAAACTTAAATAGCCATTGTTTACTGTAAGTAATTAATTCTTATGGTAGGTAATTAAATAGCCATTTTTTTGTCTACACCAAGCACACCTCATTTAGATTTAAGGGCTTTTTTAGTTATTAGTGGTATGTGAAAAAGAGCATAATAATATTTTTACTTTAGAGTCCTACTCTAAAACAAAGAATATTCTAAATTCTCTGGCAATTCTGTCACCATATTTGTTTGTCAAAACAGTACTACTCTTATTTACAGATGATGCAACACAGCTAACTTTATGTGAGCAAGCGGCAAAGAATTTTGAGCTCATGGTAGTGTTTATTTATTTTTCGGCCCAAATCTAAACAGCTCTGCATTCGGCTTTCAATAATTCTCATAAAGCCCCGGTTAGTATTTTCAGTTTAATTACAAGTTTGTTTTTAACGAAAACTACTAAAATGGACATCAAAACTCTCCAGATTTTATTGGCTTTGATCATTAACTGTTGATAACAAGCTTCATTTCTCCGAATGGCCTTAAGTGTTGAAAGCAGCGGCTGTGAACAGGCAACGGCTGACCTTAGAAACACATTGGCATGCCACCTAAGCTACATCTATTTGCAGCCAGCTGATGGAAGAAGTGAGCTGGATTTAATGAGGTGGCAAAACGGTTATACAGAGGAATATCAGCACATGGCCACGGATGGATGGAGATTCTAAAAGCTTTATATCATTGGCTTATAATAGCTATATTCACGGATCAATTTTTATTTATTTCCAATTGCTGTCCTTAGCCAGCTGTCGTTTTTCACAAGCTTGTGTATAAATAGACCAATGCTTGTAAACTAATGTCATTCATTCAAGTTATTCATTTTACTCAAAATGCCTCTGGTTCATGCTCTGCTTGCTAAAATAAGCAATTCTTAATGAATTTAAGTTTGAGAACCTTTGTTTTTCTTCTAGGTCAGAACAAATAACAAGTTAAGAAACACCCTATATTGAGTAATTTATGTAGAAGATAAGAGAAGTTTCTTCTCAATGTATTGTTACTTTGATACCAATGACTAAACAATAAAAGAGACTTCTTGTTTTTACGGATTTCAGTTTTCTTCGAAGATCGTTTTCTGAGGGGACTTGGGAAATAGCTGTAGAAATTGGTGGAGAAGAATTTGAAAGTTGAATAGTTGATCAAATCGAAAGCATCAGAAAGGGTTGAGGCTGCTGGAATTTTGAGTTGAGGATGAATGTCTAGAAATTGTAAAGCATTTTGATTCCCATTTCAGTAATTTTGGTTAACAGTAAAATTGTAGTAAAAATAAGAATAATAATTGGGGTTTGAAGATATTAATGGAGGGGTCTAAATAGCTCCACTCCAGTTCTCTTTTGTGAATATTACATTATAGATATAGTACAATTACAAATTGTCCAACTAATTAAGAGCCAAAGCTCAACCTAATGCCTACGCGGACGGATCCGATGTATCAATTTAAAGTACATATGTCTCAGCCACATGTCTGATTGAAGTCTGATTATAATTATTAGATTGTTACTCTTTGTAAAATGAAAACATTTGAGAAAACTGTATTTTAATGACATGGATTAAGCAGTATTTTACTTACATGGATTCCTTATGGAAGTACTAATTATGTGATAATACCCCCCTAGTCAGCTTGGTTGGCACAATCGCCTGAATTCGAATAATAACAAGAGGCAAATTTAAGTTGATTCTTAAATGATGTAATAATTAACTCGGTCCCCTTTGGAAACACTGAATATGAGTTATTGACTCCATCATCGTTTTCAGTTTCATTGCTAACTGCAGCATGCGATTGGAATCAATTTTGCTAGTAAGTAGCAAGTGAAGTGCTGTAGCATTTCTCACGCACTTGCTTCATAACACTAAATCACTTTTGACAAATTACATTGACGGCAGCAATTGTTTTATTTATTTATTATCATTATTATTATTATTTTGTGATGAAGCTGGAAATGATGAAACGTAGAAGAATCTGTTAGTCCATTATAAGCTACTCATATATAGCCTGCTGATTTTGACTCGTGGCTATTGATAAGGAAAATACTGTTTGGAGTCCATCGAAAATTTGGTAAATGAAATGGAGCGTTAGTTTTTTTTTTTTTTTTTAAATAGATTTTTGGAGAAATAAAAACTGTTCTCAAGAATTGAATTCGTCAAAAGTCAAAGAGGTGTTTGGTAGGACCTTCTCAAACTAGAACTAAACTGATTTCCTGGGAAACAAAAAAAAAAAAAAGGAAAAAAGTAGTACTTGAGTGACTTCGTACAAAAAAAAATGGTAGTACTTACGTGACTTTCTACAATTTTTATCATAAATATAAATATAACTTAAAAATAATTTTATAAATGATTTTGAATGTTACTTTTCAGGGTAGGTATTGCTTTTAATCATTAACCAAAGTCAAATTTAGACTGTGAGGAGAAAAATAAGGGACTGCCTGTGTTACACTTACAGTCGGCCTGTAAATATTCTTCTAGTCCCTTATACTCTATATTATTTATAATTTATTTATAAGTATTATAAAATTTTTTAAATTGTAAATTTTTCAATCCCTTACATTTAATTTTATTTTATTAAAATCCTAGAGTACGAATTCGCCCCTTATAATTTTAAATTTTCAAAATAACCTCAATTTAATTAATAAATATTATTTTATTATAATCATAAATATAATTATATTTTTTAAATAGATTATTATTTTTATTATTAATAACAATAATAAAAAGTATTATAATTAATTAATCTATTAACAATAATTAATAATAATTTTTTCATTAAATTGTTAATAATAATCATTAATGATAATTATTATTAATAATTAATTTTTGAATAATAACAATAACAATAATTAAAATACAAAATAATAATTATGATAAAAATTAGTTAAGGATTTTATAAGCAATATTACAATTTAACTCATTCTGATTTTGATTCTAAGAAAAAATAAATAGATAAATAGTAATACAGTTCATTCTAATTACGATTTCTGCAGTTCAAAAAAATAAATTATTCTAATTCTAATTCCTCATTTTGATTCTAGCTATTCTGATTGTAATTCATTATGTTTCCAACTAAATTTGATTTCTGTTTAGTGAATGCACTATAAAATTCATAATACTTATGAATAAATTGTACATAATATAGAGTGATCTAATTGAATAATTTATTTGCTTGAACTACAGGAATCATAATTAAAATGAGCTTTATTGCCATTTATGTGTTTACTTTGTCTTAAAATCAAAATCAGAATGAGTTAAATTATGACTAATTGCTATAAAATCATTCATTAATTTTTATCATAATTATTATTTTATATTTTAATTATTTTTATTGTTATTGTTATTTAAAAATTAATTATTAATAATAATTATCATTAATTATTATTATTATTATTAACAATTTAACAAAAAATTATTATTAATTATTGTTAATAGATTAATTAATTATAATACGTTTTATTCTTGTTATTAATAATAACAATAATAATATATTTAAAAATATAATTATATTTATGATTATAATAGAATAATAGTTATAATTATAATTCATTTGATAATAATTATGTTTTTTAATTAAATGGAGGTTATTTTGGAAATTTAAAATTATAGGAGGCGAATTCGTACTCTAGGATTTTAATAAAATAAAATTGAATATAAGGGGTTAACGAAATTTTATAATTCAGAAAATTTTATAATACTTATGAATAAATTATAAATAATATAGAATATAGGGGGCTAGATGAAGTTTTACAAACAGTGAGAGAACAAGGACAAAAAGAGAACAACATAAACTCGTGTAATAAGAAACGGAATTTTTTATTAAAAAGGAAAAAAAAAACTCGTGTAATATTGCAAACTATTTTTGTAATTCCGCATAGGTCACATGATTTTTTTTTCATTACTAGACATCTTTATTCAAATCAATCATGCTATGCACCATCATTTTGTATAATAATATCATTTGTAATTATATTATTACTCTTTTGGACAACACCATTTAAAAAATAGTACCAAATGCAGCTTACATATATTTTTCTCTTTTTATAACATTTTAGTAATATCGAATATGATGACACTTCACATACAACATCACAATGAAAGTAACTACTTTTTTCTCTCAAAAAAAAAGAAAAAGAAAAAATATCTATTTTTATTGTACGGATGAAAAAGAATACACCATAGTAAAGAATTAATTGCAAGAAATCACGAGTGAGAATCCTAACACTTGATTAGCAAGCTAGCTTAGCCAATTAATCCCATTAGTTAAATGATCAAAAGATTATGGGTCAATTTGGTAATATTGTAACTTTTAAAATAATTGTTGTTAACTGTGCTATAGAAACAATCAGCAGTAAAGAAAATCAGTTAAATGCTTAATAAAATCTATTTTAGAAATTAGTAGTATATGTTTAATAAAACTTGTTGAACTGCTTTAAAAATACAAATAAGTAAAATGGATATAATGTTAGATAAAATTTATTTACACATTTATAAATGTGTATATATAATATCTTTTTTACTTTATTAATTTTATTTTTTATGCTAATATAGTTGGCAATAATAATCATGTTGTTAAGTTTAAACTATTTGATAAGAATAATTTCAAACTTTTATAATATATATCATGATGTATATGGAATTCAATTAAGCATAAAAATTGATTATCAAAATCACATTTTAAAAAGTTAATCTTCTTCTGCTTTTCAAAATATGATGTAAAATAAGTAATTTTATCAAAAGTCAATTAAAAAAATTACCAAAAATCAAAATTAAGTTTTAACTTTTTAAAATCAATTTTAAGACTCTCAAAAATAAGTACAAAGGGGCCTTATTTATGAAAGCACAGCAAGATTTCTTAGGCAGAAAAGAAGAGGGAAGCACTCAAAATGACTTGACTCAATCATCGTTTAGAGATAAGAAATAAATAAACGACACATAAAATTATACATGTAACAAAATGACAATTTTTACTGAATACTAATACTAGTTTGGAAAAAAGACATGCTATTGACTGAAAATCCTATAACACTGAATCATTCTTTCTTTAATTATACCAAGTTTGACATGCCATTGCTATTTTTCAAAAAAAGTAAGCCATGGCATAATCAGTTGTCTGAATTTTTTCGGTACCTATCAAGTGTATCAATCAATCAATCAATCAATCACTATAAATAAGCATTAATAATGTTAATTACTTGCAGCATCACCAAGTATAATCCATCCATCTCGGAGAGCTAAGTCCAAGCAAAAATGGCACAAACAAATGGCTCTACCCTCGCAACTGAGTCCTGGGATATTGCTGATTTTGTTATAAACAAAGGTCATGGAGTGAAGGGTCTCTCCGAAATGGGACTCAAAAGCCTACCAAAACAATTTCACCAACCCTTGGAAGAAAGATTCAGTGAGAAGAAAATCCTGGATCAAGTATCAATTCCCCTCATTGATATGTCAAACTGGGAGAGTCCTGAAGTCGCAAAATCCATTTGCGATGCCGCTGAGAATTGGGGATTTTTCCAGATTGTTAATCATGGTGTGCCCCTGGAAGTACTCGAGAGAGTAAAGGAAGCGACCCACAGGTTTTACCGGCAGAGGAGAAGAGGAAGTACTCAAAAGAGAATTCACCAACCAATAACGTAATGTTCGGCTCAAGCTTTGTTCCTCATGTGGAAAAGGCTTTGGAGTGGAAAGACTTTCTCAGCCTATTTTATGTTTCTGAGGAAGAAACTTCTGCATTTTGACCTCCTGTTTGCAAGTAAGTGCCTATATATAGACACACACACACATACATACATACATACATATACATATACATATACATATACTTTTAAATATACTAAGTCTGTTTGGTACTAAAGCCGGGCAATTGTAGTTTAAAAATAATAATATTAAAATATTTGGTTAAAATTAATTGTTATAATTTATAAGGTAAGTTTGTTTGATCCACTACTTATATAATAAAAAATTTATCATATCTTTATTATTTTTGTAAAAATTATTTTTAAAAGTCATACTACTACACTATTTTTATAATTATCACTTTTGGTTCACAATAGCTTTCAAGCTATATCACCACAATACCATGATACGTAAGATTGTGTACTGAATGTTTTTAGTTTTTATTTTTTGTTTTTGCTTATAGCGATGAAATGTTGGAGTACATGAAGAGTTCTGAGGTTCTCATTAGACGTTTAATGCATGTGCCAGTAAAGGGGCTAAATGTGACACGAATTGGTGAAATAAGAGAACCTATGTCGTTGGGTTCAAGAAGAGTTAACCTCAACTACTATCCTATGTGTCCCAATCCTGAACTCACAGTGGGAGTAGGCCGTCATTCATATTTTTCGACATTCACCATCCTCCTCTAGGACGATATCGGGGGACTTCATGTGCGGAAAGACAATGGTAATAACTGGATTCATGTCGCTCCAATTAGCGGATCACTCATTATCAACATTGGTGATGCATTACAAATAATGAGCAATGGTCGATACAAAAGTATTGAGCATTGTGTGATTGCCAATGGAAGCCAGAACAGGATTTCGGTCCCCCTTTTCGTGAACCCAAAACCTGAAGCCATACTTTGTCCTTTTCCCTAAGTGCTCACAAATGGAGAGAAGTCACAGAATAAGCCAGTCTTGTGTGCAGATTATTCCAGACATTTCTATACTAAAGCACATGATGGGAAGAAAACTATCGATTTTGCAAAGATAGGTGACTTTTGAGATGAACATATGTGAAAGCCTAGCTAATTTTTATGTTGATAATATGAACTGCAAGGTTGGTTTCCTAGAATAATCCTGAAACCATTTCTTCACTCGTGTGTATCAAAGATAATGGGCTTTCAACAGCTTATGTATTGGATTATTTCAATAAATTTTATTTCACTCTACTGGTAGTAATTCATTCTTCTCTCTCTCAGCCTATTGGTTATTCCATAAATTAATTACTCTTTAATTGCCTATGTGGGAAGATCATTCTTCCAATAATCTCTACGATAAACTCTATAACCTTAATAAGTTTATAACTTTTTTGCTGCTAATCCCAACTCGAGACCATATTTTTAAGTAATAATTTGATGAATTTATAAGATAATATACTATAAAATAATACTTATAATTTCCATTAAGGAATTTCATTAAGGTCCCCACTTATTTCATAAAATAATATGTAACTTGATGTAGATATGTGTGTGTAAAGATTTATGTTTGGGTTAATTATGAAAAATAATATAAACTTGCTCGATTCCGAACAATTTGCCAAAATTAATTAGAAATACAGACATTTGAAAAGTTCTAGCCTAAAACAAATAGATTGTCTAAAGCTATGCATTAAAATAATTTCAGATTAATAATATGAAGTTAATTGATACTTACATGCCAAAAATATTTTCAATCCACACACACACACACACACATATATATATATGAATCCCCTTAGTTTTATATACTAATAAATAAAAGAATAGTTTTATTTTAGTTTAGTGGAACTGTATAATTTTTTCTTTATATTGGGCCCAATATCTAACTAGAAAATGAAAACAAAGACGACATAAATGGAATAAGATGGTGTTTGTTTTTTAGTTTGAAATGTAATATAAATTTGAATTAAGCTGAATTTTGAATATATTTAAATGTCTGAATCTGAATGATATACTTGTTTTTGTTTGAATCTCTACAAATAAGTACTAAATTTACTTTCAAGAACCTATGCTTTTACAATTATTTATCCTTACTAAATTTAAATGTTAAAATCTATAAGCAAAAGTAATATAAATTGGACAATGATAGACCATTTCCTAACCCCAAACGTCTAAACTCAAAATCATACGTTAAAGCATGAAATAAAATGCAATTAAGTGAAAAAAGATTTTATAAATACATATTATATAATTACATAAAAAGCCCGATGAATGAAGCAACTTAAAAAAATGAGGAGGGATGTCGGTAAGGAAAAAAATAATAATAATAAAGACGAGCTCATATTAGTTCGGTGGACAGGTGTGGAGTTTGAGGATAAGTATAGAAAATGAATAATAAAATGGGAATATTTTTTTACATTAGAATTTAGTTATCTTCCATTCGGTAAAAAGCCATAAAAATGAAAAACAAAAAAAATGAGCTGAACCCCCTCTTATTTTCTAGAACTAAGCAAAATCCCCCACAGGTTTTAAAACTTGTTAAAACCCCTCGCTGTTAAAATAATCACTTTCGTAAAGGGCAATTCTGTCTTTTAAAAGCAAGTCCAACAACTTTTCAGTAAAAATTATACATTTTACAGATTTTGACTTAATTCAACGTAAAGATAAATTTAACATTTTTCTTATTTTCCCCCCCACTTTTCTCTCTCTCGCGTCAAATTATAACCTTGCTTGAATCAGTCCATGGGTGGTGACCACCACGCAAGCCGCTAGTTTTAATGCCCAAACCCAACATGTCGAGAGAATGATAAACTCTTCAATCATGAGCCCAGTTTTGATCCACTTGACAACTATTACAAATTTTCATCCACTATAGCCAACAATTGTTTCCTCCATCACCTCAAACAAATTTATTGAAACAAATTCCAAGATAAATCAAGATTGAGACCTTCTATGGCGTTGCTCAGAATTCAGAAGCCAAATCGTCATCTTTGAAAAATGAGAGAAGAAAAAATTTCAGAAATCATATTTACTTTTTATCGGCGGCAATGGAAATATGGGTCAAATCGATTTAAGAATATAGGATCCGTAAAAGTCCGATCATATTGCTTATTGTTTGTGTTGGAAATTGAAAATATGAAATGGGTAAACCGATTTATCATTTTTAGTTTTTTGTGTGATTGTTTTATAAAAGAGGAGAATTTTCTCCTCAATCAAGAATCCAATGAAAAATGCAATTGGATTTTTTCTTTTGCTATTGTATATTGCAACGTATTTTGCGTAGGCCCATAATCTATTGATAAACTGATAATATTTAGTTTTAAATGTCTATTATTTTTAAGGGTAGAACTGCCCTTTCAAAGAAGGTGATTATTTTAATATCATTGGAGTTTTAACTAGTTATAAAATTTGAGGGCATTTTGCTCAATTCTTTTAGGCAAAAATGAGCTACCCAACTCAACATAAATTATAATACCCCCATATGGCAACAATCAAGGAGGGAGCTTAAGCACCTTGGGACTTGACAGAAAAACTGGTGCTTGAGAAATAAGAATCTGGATGATCCTTCAGTCAAAAAGTGGACGGGCACGAGGGCTAGACCGGGCTACAGTCTGACCAGGCCCAGGAGAAATTTTTTAAGATCCCTCAAGTTTTGTGATTTTGTTATGTAACAATCTAATATATCCTCTACTGGATCTCTACTAAAACAATTGAAATACCTTTCATACTTAAGTTACTCTTAGATTGGGACATATAAATTCAATATTAGAGGAGCAATTTACCATTTCAATTGAACAAATCATATATTTGTTGAAGAAATTAAACACGCTTAGGGGTTATTACTATTTATTATGAAAATGTTATGGTTTGTTCTGATTAAAAGAAAAGCATGTGAACATATTATAACACTGTCTCTAGTATAGGAATGTTACAAAACTGCCGCAATATATTTTATAGCAAAAACCTTTTCTTGGTTTATTTCCTTTACAATTAGACTTGCTACCTTTTTTTTTTTTTTTAATTGTATCAATTATTCTATCTATTATTAAAATAAAAGAACTTCATGAAATAATATTTCATGGCACGTATAATTTTATAATTTCTATTACAATCACGTTATAACATATAAGCTAATTTGTCACCATTTTGTCAATTTTTTTTAACATATATATTTTGTTAAGAGCAAGGTTATTGATGTCTTGTTATTTAATTTTTTTTTTTGTTTACTGCTTTAACTATACTGAAAATTAGCAAAAGTACCTACAAAAAGTTTTAATTTAGCATGAGGCCATAACATCATAATTAAGACCAAGACACCAATAAAGTTTCAGGAACTGCAAAAAGATCCCGTAAGGTGTCAGAAAATTAACTAACAAAAAGAATACATCCACAAAACACAAATACAATTTCTTAATATGACAAATTGAATCAAATACATAGAGCTTTGAAGCCAGAGTAAAACCCTTCATAACAATAAATTTATTTTTCCATAGCAGGAGTGAAGAACTGGCCTCAGTATTATTCACTGAATCCCACCTTCATCACCGTGCACTTTATTTTCATGAAGATAATAATTACCTAGGGATTCACTTATTTTCATTTCAAATATCGCTTATCTTTGCAAAGTCGATAGTTTTCTTCCCATCATGTGCCTTCGTATAGAAATGCCTGGAATAGTCTGCACACAAAACTGGCTTATACAGTGGCTTCTCCCCATTTGCAAGCACTTCAGGGAAAGGACAGAGTATGGCTTCAGGTTTTGGGTTCACGAAAAGGGGGACCGAAATCCTGTTCTGGCTTCCATTGGCAATCACACAATGCTCAATACTTTTGTATCGACCATTGCTCATGATTTGCAATGCATCACCAATGTTGATAATGAGTGATCCGCTAATTGGAGTGACATGAATCCAGTCAGTACCATTGTCTTTTCGCACGTGAAGTCCCCCGATGTCATCCTGGAGGAGGATAGTGAATGTTGAAATATCTGAATGACGGCCTACCCCAACTGTGAGTTCAGGATTGGGACACATAGGATAATAGTTGAGGTTAACTCTTCTTGAGCCCAACAACATAGGTTCTCTTATTTCATCAATTCGTTTCACGTTTAGCCCCTTTACTAGCACATGCATTAAACGTCTGATGAGAACTTCAGAACTCCTCATGTACTCCAACATTTCATCCCTGCGGGCCGAAAGAGGGGGAAAGAAAAGAACAAAAGCAAAATAATAACGTTCAGTATACAATCCTAGTACATGAAAGAGTGTGTGTGTGTGTATGTGTGTATGTATATTGGCACTTACTTGCAAGCAGGAGGCCAAAAAGCAGAAGTTTCTTCCTCAGAAACATAAAACAGGCTGAGAAAGTCTTTCCACTCCAGAGCCCTTTCCACATGAGGAACAAAGCTTGAGCCGTACCTGACATTATTTATTGGTGAATTCTCCTTTGAGTACTTCCTCTTCTCCTCTGCTGGTAACGCGAAAAACCTGTGGGTAGCTTCCTTTACTCTCTCGAGTACTTCCAGGGGCACACCATGATTCACAATCTGGAAAAATCCCCAATTCTCAGCGGCATCGCAAATGGATTTTGCGACATCAGGACTCTCCCATTTTGACATATCAATGAGGGGAATTGATACTTGGTCCAGGATTCTTTTCTCACTGAATCTTTCTTCCAAGGGTTGGTGAAATTGTTTTGGGAGGCTTTTGAGTCCCTTTTCGGAGAGACCCTTCACTCCGTGACCTTTGTTTATGACAAAATCAGCAATATTCCAGGACTCAGTTACCACGGTAGAGCCATTTGTTGGTGCCATTTTTGCTTGGACTTTGCTCTGAAGGCGGATGGCTTATACTTACTTGGTGATGTTGCAATTAATTAACACCACTGACGCCTATTTATAGTGATTCATTGATGTATTTTAAAACGATTCAGAAAAGAAAGTATTATTGTTGTGTAATTGTTGTGCTTGCACTTTATTGTCCTACTTACAGTTTTTTTAATTAATTTTCTTGTCAATTATAACACCGTTTTTTCTTTCTGGGTCAAAATAGTAACACTCTTTGAGTAAATGATGTATGGTACAAATACATTGCGCAATGCTTCTAACGAACCCATCCATTATTACACATCACTTTCTACACATAAATTTATTAAAAAATCGTGATAGTTGTGTCATTACTCTCTTTGTCTAAATAATACTACTTTGTCTATCTATCTATCTATATATATATATATATATATATATATATATATACTGACAGAAATTATATATATTTTTAACAAACTTAGGTATTCATTGTTTTAGTTCCAAGTTATTGATCTTTAGAAGTCAAAATAGATTGCGAAAGAAAAAAAAAAGATTAACAATGAGATAAAATTAAGTCAAGAATAGTATCCTACACTTTAATATTCTTGATAATTTGAAATACAAACATAGACAATAATAATAATAATAATAATAAATAATAAATAAGAGAGATGATCAAAGCAGACTCACAACTTCTTTTATGTAAATATGAAACAGATATTTGATTAAAAGTTTTGTATGTTTCACGGGGGTGTTCTAATCCTTGACCACTTCTGGATCTTTAATAGCAAAATATAGATCGAGAGAAAAAAGTCTTGAAGAGTACCCTATACTTTAATCGATCTTAGACGAGAGAGCGAAGTTTGGAGTGGACTAACCCAGCTGTAGCCCGGGTAGGCTTTTTTTTTGTGTTGGGGGAATTAGTTAATTGCAAAATTAATCTTATTGAATTTTATATTAAAATAATAAAAATTGAACAGGAAATTTTTTTGGGGGGGGGGGGGATTAGTTAATTGCAAAATTAATCTTATTGAATTTTATATTAAAATAATAAAAATTGAACAGGAAATCTAACTCATCCTACCTTGTCTATCCAATTTCCCAAAATTGCAAAACTCAAATATAACTGCTTCCCAAAATCTAATGAAATTGAATAGTAAATTCACTGAACAGACAATAGATTCCTCCCTCTTGGTTTAGTTTTACGTCCTATTGATGCATTTAAATTACTTAATATGAAGATGTTTTCAGTTTTGTTGAAAGATTTTATGTTCAAGATTTCACTCTGATTGAGCTACAACCTACCGGCTTTGAGAAGACAGTTAGAATGCTTTGAGATTGATATACCTCTCTTCAACAGTTTCAAAATCTTACTTTTCTTTATGAATTATCTTATAATTAGTTGAGATCAGAAAATAATAAATTTACTTCTTGTTTGATAGAAATTCTTTTAGTATTAACCTTTCGTGTTTCAACAACAACAAAGAGAGTATTTTCTATTATGAAACTAATAAAGACAACACATCGAAACAAGATAAAGAATAAGTTTTTTTCAAATTGTAGATTGTTTATATTGAAAGAGAAATTACAGACTATCAACACAAATTTGATAATGTTTGAGTTTTCTTTTTGAAGAATCTCAAGACATAATTTTGGTTTCTTTTTATTCACATTGTTGTTTTATTATATGTGTATTGTATAGAACAAACACTTCTAAGAAGTAAATTTAATCAGCTCATCTCAAAATATATTGCTATCTTCACCACCTAGTTCTTTAAAATTTAAAGATAGACAGGGAGAGAAAAAATTAAGAGAGATTATGATCACCAAAGCTATTAAAAAAAAAAAAGTTTTGTATGTATACACCAAGGCAATTCTAATCATCACCTTTTCTTAGATGTTCAGAAGTTTTGAGTGTGAGACAAAAGTAAATAAACAGTGAGGAAAACTAGATCAAGAAGAGCATACAAATTAGCCGTACAGCCACGACTCTTAGATCTTCAAAAGCCGAGTAATAACAGTTTTAAAAAAAAAAAACAAAAGAATTAAGTGTGATTTATATTATTCTAGACGATAAAATCTAAGATACTCTTTTTAAGAATTTTGATCAAGTGGGCACAGCCGCTCGCTCCTTATTGAGAGCCACTACCTACGTGGCCAAAAAACACAATCCCAAATGAGAAGAAAAATGAAGAACACACACAATTAGATCAAAATTCTTAGAATAGTTGGTAGACTGAGAGAAGAAACGGTGGAGATTTGAGAACGAAAGTAATTGGCAGAAGTCACATGTCAATAATTATGGATTGGGAGAAAAAATTTCTTTGGGTTGTCCGTTGGGGTGCTGAAACAATTCCTAAGGCTCTGCCATATGGCAGGGCATTGGAACCCCTAATAGTCCAAGTAAATTTTATTTTGAAAAAAATCAGTAGATCTTAGTGTAGAATGCATTATTCAGCCAAACGAAAGAGCCTTAGTGAGTTGCCTCGTCATCATTGCATGTTGAGGTGGTGGAACAAATCGACATGAATTTTTCTCTGTGATTTAGTGGTTATATGATAAAGTGAAAAACGAAAACAAAGATTATTTTCAAATTGCTCCGTCATTTTTAAAAGCTGTTAAGTCATTATATTTTTGTTCAAAAGATAAGAGGAAAAGTGGGTGTCCTCATTAAATCTTAAAAGATAATGAGAAAATTGAGATTTCAAAAGGAATTTCAAAAGGAAGGATTTGATATGAAAATAGTCAATTCACGAAGGAAGCAATCTGGAATTAACCAAAAATGACAAAAATAAAAAATAAAAATTAGCCACACAATTCGACCTTCAACATGAATATTAAAAGTTGAAAAGATAAGAGGAAAAGTGGGTGTTCTCATTAAATCTTAAAAGATAATGAGAAAATTGAGATTTCAAAAGGAATTTTATAAGGAAGGATTTGATATGAAAATAGTCAATTCACGAAGGAAGCAATCTGGAATTAACCAAAAATGAGAAAAATTAAAAATAAAAATTAGCCACACAAATCGACCTTCAACATGAATATTAAAAGTTGAAACCTGTGATAAAAAGCTTAAACTTTGACACAGAATTTGAAACCCTAATATAAAAATTGAAGCATGATACGTAAAATTTGAAACTGCGAAACCCATTTATAATTTATATCAGTACATTCAGGCTTTCCATGCAGTTTTTACTTGGACCACTCAATAAGTTTTACTATTTTAGTGTATTCTTCTGCTTACAGTTGCAATTCCTACCGAATTTCAGGACTTAACTTTATTGAATTCAAAAGTAAACTTAGGCCTAACTTTATTGACTTCGAAAATAAACTTAGCTAGCGGTTTTTTTTTTAATGAAATCTAAATAGGGTTGAATTTAGTTGAAGTCTGAAAAAATCTATATATATATAAAGTAGTTTTACAATCAGATATAAGTTAAAAAAATAAAATAAACACATTATCTAATGCATTGTATTTTATCTTGTAGTGTATTGAAATTTAAATTTTTTTGTCTTTTAGTTAATTCCTAATTTTATTGAAGTCATGGATCTCTAATTGGAAAACTAATAAATAACATATTTATGTTTCTTTTTTCAATATTTGAATATAGGTGTTAAGTTGTTTTTTGTTAAAGAAAATATCTTAACACCTATAATCTTTTAAGGTACACATTATCAAATTTTGTTAACATTTTAGGTTTGATTTTTGTGTGAGCTAAAAGTGCTTGATGTCACGGGATGAGTGTTTTGTGCAACAAACCCATGCGGCACCTAGACAACCTTTGCCGAATGTTGCTAAGTAAGCCTTTGAGCTTCTCGCCTAGTAAAGCCTTGGAGGTTTTCAAAGAGTTAGAGAAAAGAGAGCAATGGAGCCGAATAAGAGAAATTGTATTACTCGAAAGAAAGATTACAAGAGAGAGTTTACAATGCTTGAGTTGCTTGCTCTAAGCTTGTTGCTCAAATGCTAAGTGCCATGCCCTATTTATAGGGGAGGCTTGCCAAACTCTAGAGATTCTAGAGAAATCTACTAACTATCTAGAATTTACATATGCTGGAAATGTATAGAGAATTCTAGAATATTTACAAGCTTAAATGTGCTAGAGTTGCCTAGAACTTTCCGGAATCGGGCCAAGCTAGCACTCTTGCCCTTGTCTTGGGTCTTCTAGCCCAAAATGGTGGGCAATTGGGCTAGCGAATTGGGCGGTCCGCAACATCCTCCCCCACCTAAGCTCGCGGCGTCCTCGTCGCGCTCTCGTGCTTGAAATTCTGGATGTGCTCAGCGAATTGCCACAAATCATCTTCACGTTCCTAAGTGGCTTCGCTCTCGGGGAGGTTTTTCCACTTTACCAAGTACTCGTTGTATGGTGGCACGCCCCTCTTCCGAATCACGCGATCCGCAATGATGTAGTCCACATCTTTGTTGAACACGGTGACAACAACGGTTGGTGCACGTCTTGATTCTCCGCGACTTGGGTCTCCCACGTCTCCGTGATATGGCTTGAGAAGGCTCACATGGAAGACCAGATGGATATTGAGTTTTGGTGGAAGTTGGAGTTGATACGAGACATTGCCCACACGTCGTACAACTCGGAAGGATCCCTCGTAGCGCCTCACTAACCCCTTGTGCATTTTCCGCAAAGTCTTGAATTGTTGGGGTAGGAGCTTGATCATGACTTGATCGCCTTCCTTCTACTCAATATGCCGTCTCCTTGTATCCGCCCACTTTTTCATCTTCCTCACGGCTTTGTCGAGGTAGGCTGGCGTGATGTCCGCTTCCTCGTGCCATTCACGGGCGAGCTTGTGTGCCGCGGGACTTTTCCCTCCGTAAGTTGAGGTTATGGCATTGGGAGTCATAGGCTGAAACCCCATGATGATTTCGAATGGGCTCTTGCCCGTAGCCTTTTTTTCATTGCAAATTATAAGAAAATTGGGCGATATTGAGTAGCTTCGTCCAATCCCGCTGATGAGCGATCACATAATGCCTCAAGTACATCTCGAGGAGGCTATTGATGCGCTCGGTCTGCCCATATGTTTGTGGGTGGAAGCTCGTCGAGAATTTGAGATCCGTCCCCAACATCTTGAAGAGTTCCGTCCAAAAACGCCCAGTGAACCGAGGGTCTCAATCGCTTACAATGCTCTTTGGGACTCCCCAAAACTTCACAATGTGCTTGACGAAGAGTCGGGCTGCCTCATCAACCTTGCAATCAGCTAGTGCGGTAATGAATGTTGCATACTTGCTGTAACGGTCGACAATGACTATGATGCTGCCGCACCATTCGGATTTGGGCAGTGATGTGATGAAGTCCATGGAGACACTTTCCCATGGCCTTGTTGCGAGTGGTAGCGGCTCCAATAATCCCGTTGGGAGTTGATGATCCACCTTATCTTATTGGCACACAAGATAAGTTCGCACATATGCCTCGATGTCGTCCCTCATGTGCGGCCAAAAATACGAGGCTTGGACTAATGCGGTGGTGCGCTCAATTCCGGGGTGACCAGCCCACTTGGAGTCGTGGCACTCCTTGATGACTTCCTTCCATAAATTTCCCCACCTTGGCATGAACAGCCGATCTCCCTTGATAAGGAGGATGCCTTCTTCTTGCCAAAATCGCCTTGTCTTTCTCTCGAGCACCTTCTCTAGCAAGTTCTTTACTAGCGGATCTTGTTGGAGGCCTTCCTTGATGTGTGAGATAAGGTCGGACTTTGGTTGGCTCATGCTAAGTGTTGCTAATTCGGCCTTGCGGCTTAGAGCATCCACAACGACATTGACTTTACTCGGTTTGTACTTGAGCCGATAATCGAATTCTGCTAGAAAATCTTGCCACCGTGCTTGCTTCGGACTCAACTTCTTTTGTGTGTGAAAGTAGCTTGTCGCTATATTGTCCGTCATGATTGTGAAGTGTGAGCCAAGCAAGTAATGTCGCCACACTCTTAAGTAATCGATGATGGCTGTCATCTCATTTTCTTGCACCGTGTAGCGGCGTTCCGTATCATTTAGCTTTTGGCTCTCGAACGCTATGGGGTGGCCTTCTTGCATAAGAACTCCACCAATGGCGAAGTCGGAGGCATCCGTTTGGACTTTGAAGGGCTTGTTGTGGTCCGGAAAAACGAGGATGGGTTCCTCCGAGATTGCCTTCTTCAACTCCTCGAATGCACGTTGGCACTCTTCGGACCAATGCCACGTTCTGTTTTTCTTGAGCAAATCGGTTAAGGGTGTCACCTTGGCTGAGTAACCCTTAATGAAGCGGCGGTAGTAGTTTACCAGCCCAAGGAATGAGCGAAGTTCGGACAATTTTGTGGGAGGTTTCCACTCGAGGATGGCCTTCACCTTGGCGTTTTCCATTATTAGCTTCCCGCCCACAATCTTGTGGCCAAGGAACTCCACTTCTTGTTGGGCAAATTAGCACTTTTCCATTTTGAGGAAGAGCTCGTTGTCTCGGAGTACTTGGAGGACTTGTTGCAAATGTTGGGCATGTTCCTCGAGCGTGGTGCTATACACTACGATGTCGTCCAAGTACACGACCACAAAGCGGTCGAGGAATGGTTGGAGCACCTTGTTCATGAGCGTGCAAAATGTGTGGGTGCATTGGTGAGACCAAAAGGCATAATAAGGAATTTGAAAGACCCGTACTTTGTTGTGCACGCTGTCTTCAGTTCATCTCCCTTGGCTATGTGCACTTGGTAGTACTCGGAGCGGAAGTCGAGTTTGATGAAGTACCGCGCCTTGCCAACTTGGTCGAACAAGCCTGCGATCAACGAAATTGGATACTTATTCTTGATGGTGATCATGTTGAGCGCTCTATAATCAATGCACATCCGCAACGATCCATCCTTTTTCTTTTGGAAGAGGACCGGTGCATCGAATGGGGCCTTTGAGGGTCGAATGTAGCCTGCGTCCAGCAAGTCTTTGAGTTGTGTCCGCAACTCTTCAAGTTCAGGTGGCGCCATACGGTAGGGCGCCAAGGCTGGTGGCTTCACGCCTTGTTCCAGCTCGATCGTATGATCTACTTCTCGTCGCAGTGGGAGCTTCTTCGGAAGTTCTGGAGGCATCGCGTCCTTGAACTCATTGAGGACGGCTTGTATGCGCGGAGGGACTTGGCTTGGCTTGGCTTGTTTCCGCGATCTCCTTGCTCATTTAGTTCCCGGATGGAGACCAAGAAGCTTGGGTCCTTCTTGAAAGCCCTCTTGAATTGCATGGCCGAGAGTGTTTTTTCCTCGGACTTGTCTTTCTCCTTGGGCACCATGCATGCCTTGCTCCCGTCGAGGATGCTTAGGGAGTTCGTAGCGGGCAGTGGGAAGGCATGGACTTGGTCGAAGAATTTCATGCCGAGGTCCATCTTGAAGTCGTCCATGGGCACGATGGAGAAATTAAGCTTTCCGCTTCACATCCCGAGGGTCATGGGCACATCTTGTGCAATACCTGCAATTGGCTTGGCGGGTGAGTTCACTGCCTTTATTATGCCTCCTTCCTTGGTGGCCTTGAGGCCTAGGCGCTTGGCCTCATCTACGGACACAAAGTTGTGTGTTGCTCTCGTGTCTAGCAGCGCGCGCACGGACTGACCATTTATCTTCGCGCTCACATACATAAGCCCTTTCTTCGTGAGTGCGGGCTGTTGGCGGTTGAGTGCGCCAAGACGTTGGAGGGAAACCATGCTGAGTTGGGGTTCTTCCGTGGGCATAATGAGGTTGTTCTTGAGTTGGGCTGCAAGAGCGTTGAGCGACTTCTTCTCCAGACAGTTGCGTACCCAATGAGGGCCATTACATATGAAACATAGGCTTCGCGGCTTCGGTGCCTCCTTCTTGCCCTCCGATTTACCTTGCCCGCTTTTGTTGCTGGGAGGTTTTTTCTGCCCCCAATCATTGCGATTGTTGCCCTTGTCCTTGTAACTCTCTCCCCCACCTTTGCCTTGGCTAGACTTCTTGTCTTTGGATTGGGTGGAGTATTCCGTGAGCGACTCCACAACGGCGATGGCATCGTCAAGTGTTTGAACGCCACGCGTATCAAGCTCGGTCTTGACCCAATCCTTGAGGCCATCTTGGAAGTAGAAGAGGGAATCCTTGTCGAACATGTCGCTTATCTCGAGCATGAAGGTAGTGAACTCGTTGATGTAGTCACGAATGCTACACGATTGCTTGAGGCGACATAGGCGCGCTCGCGCTTCCTTTTCAGCATTGCTTGGGGCAAATTACTTTCGGAGTTCTTACTTGAAGTCGGCCCAAGTGCCCATGGTGCAAATGCCCTTGCCCATCTCGCCATGCTTCCGACCCCACCATAGTTGTGCAGCGCCTCTAAGGTAGATAGGTGCTGTGCCCACCTTCGACGCCTCATCTCGCACACCCATGGCATCGAAGTATTGGTCTAGTCAGAAGAGGAAGTTGTCCACGACAGTGGCATTGCGTGTGCCATCATAAGTGTCGAGCTTCGGCACATCAATGCGTCGCGCATCGCTCGTACATGCAGAAGCTGGACTAGCGGAGAGTGTGTACTTGTGCCATGCCCAATCTGAACGGACTTCCTCCACTTCCGCACGGACAGCGCGTAGTTTATCTTGAACAAAGTTACAAAGTTTAAGCAACTCATCATGAAAAGATCGAAACTCACCTCGAAGAATGTTCGCTTGATCTTGGATGAGGGCCTTTGTTGCTATCGTGAACTCGGCGTACTCTCCCTCGAGACTGTCCACTCTTTCCTCTAGTCCCTCGAGGCTGTCTTGAGCGGCAGACAATGCAACTTCGAGAGTGCCTATTCGAGGCTCTGGCGCGTCCATGGATGGGGCCTTGGACTTGCCACGTTTGCCTTGGGCGCGTTCCCCCTCATGACCGCGGCTTGGTTCCGGTGGAACATCTACACCAACAACACCCTCTTGAGCTGAAGGATTGGCCATTACTCGTGAGCTAAGTTGCGTGGGTGCAAACCTTTGCTCTGATACCACTTGTCACGGGATGAGTGTTTTGCGCAACGAACCCATGCGGCACCTAGACAACCTTTGCCGAATGTTGCTAAGTAAGCATTTGAGCTTCTCGCCTAGTAAAGCCTTGGAGGTTTTCAAAGAGTTAGAGAAAAGAGAGCAATGGAGCCGAATAAGAGAAATTGTATTACTCGAAAGAAAGATTACAAGAGAGAGTTTACAATGCTTGAGTTGCTTGCTCTAAGCTTGTTGCTCAAATGCTAAGTGCCATGCCCTATTTATAAGGGAGGCTTGCCAAGCTCTAGAGATTCTAGAGAAATCTACCAACTATCTAGAATTTACATGTGCTGGAAATGTATAGAGAATTCTAGAATATTTACAAGCTCAAATGTGCTAGAGTTGCCTACAACTTTGGTCTTCTAGCCCAAAATGGGGCCAAGCTAGCACTCTTGGCCTTGTCTTAGTTAATATGGTGAATTTGATGGATAAGTAACATGAAAAAAGCCCAAAATGGCAAGTGAGTACAAACAAAAGTGATCTGGGCAAAGTCTAAAAGAGTGTGTAATATTGAAGGTAAAATATCAATTTGTAAAGTTGTATAAGACCCAAAAAAAAAAAGTGTTTATCTTTAGGTGACCGCGTGAGATGAAGAAGTCTTGGTCAACAAATATTGAGCTTAGTTAATATGTGTGAATTAATGTGATGGATAAGTAACATGAAAAATCGGAGGCTATGTGTGTAAACACACCCCAAGATTTTCAACGATACAACAAACACCAACACATCACAAGGCACAAGAGAGAAGTGCAAGTGAGATACAAACAAAAGTGATCTGGGCAAAGTCTAAAAGAGTGTGTAATATTGAAGGTAAAATATCAATTTGTAAAGTTGTATAAGACCCAAAAA
The DNA here is from genome assembly GCA_030444775.1 of Atalantia buxifolia. Classification (NCBI taxonomy): domain Eukaryota; kingdom Viridiplantae; phylum Streptophyta; class Magnoliopsida; order Sapindales; family Rutaceae; genus Atalantia; species Atalantia buxifolia. The sequence goes on along the minus strand of CM059832.1, from coordinate 31,420,677 downwards.
AAAAAAGTGTTTATCTTTAGGTGACCGCGTGAGATGAAGAAGTCTTGGTCAACAAATTAACCCGAAACGAAAATGTATACCGCTAAGTGCTAACACCCATTAAACTACTATAGTTAGTTTTTGTTTTTGAAGCTGCCCATTACCACAAGGCTGACCATGGTTAGTTTGTTGGTCAAGTTTGTTGGTCAAGTACAGAAATGCATTGCGGAATTGACCGATAGTTGCAGAGAACCGAGAGACTCAGATCATCGAATCCTCAGTAACAGTGAAAGGTGAGAGCAAACATAAAAGCACTGAAAAATCTGGTACAATAACGTGTGGTCGGTGGTCTCAGAAGATGGACGGCTGAGGTTAAATCCTGAAGTTTACAGACTGACAAGACACGGGATAGAGAATAGCCACAAAAGGAGGGTCATGCATGTTTGTTCTTTGCTAAGTTTCTACGGCTTACACCTCATGTATCAATTATGTGGGCCTTATTATTTGTTTTTGCTTTCCGCATGTCATTAAATGGGGCTGTAACTCGGCGGCAATTTACCGCATTACACTGCATTCATCTTACACTAACTAATGAGTTATTTTTAATAATCTAAATATTGTTTAATTGAATTTATATTTAAAATTATTGAGCACAGCTCTTAAATTGAATTCAGGTTATATATAATATAACTTAGAGAGAGATTTTACAATATATCAAAAGTTTTATACTGAACTAACAATATGTAAGACATGTATATATTTATTTTAAAAAATTATAATATAATTGAGGATTGATAATTACATTTAATTTCTCCGCACATATAATACGGTGCCTAGCCACGCCCACCTCGGTAGTTTAAAAAGACAAAGCTGGATGGTGTGGCCGATAATGGTCTCCTTCTCTACGAGATGATCTTTTTCGTCCTAATTATTAAATGACCAATCTCTCCCCGATTACCCAAAAACACCATTGATGTAACGCCAAAAATTCTAATATGGAATTTGGGCTTTTGCTTGGAATCATAGAGGCCTTATAATCCTTTTTAGAAAGGAATATTAAGTCATTAATAAGGGTTAGTTACGAGTTAAATGTTTTAAAATGGGTTATTTTTACAAAGATATTAGTGCTTCTTTAGAATCACTATAAATTCATATTTTCTTTTCTATTATATAACCCTAATTCAACAACGCTATTTTTCTTCTCTGCTGCTTTCAACACTCTCACCACACCCTAAGGCTTTAAACGATTGTTTAGGAGAAAATTGGAGCGATTAGTATGTCATTCTTTCCCCTCAATGCTCTTAATCACGTTATCTAGGGTTATAATGCATGATTTACATTGTGATTAGGTTTTGTTTAGGGTTTTGATTAATTACAAGTTTGGTTAATCAATTCTTATAATAAGCATGTAGGATGATTCTGGACAACATGATATCTCGATTTTTAAACTTATATTTTGTGAATAAATTTTCTTAGGAAATTTACATTCTGGAAACTAGACATGTAGAACTTCCTTAATAAATTTTATGTCATCAAATTCGATTTCGTTTTCAAATTAATATGTATTTTCGAAATAAGAACCACTGCGCTGGAATACTGCGATTCCAGCATTCCGATTGGATTTACAAAATTATTTGTACCACCAAATGAACTCGAAAAATTATGAAATTTTATATGGAAGTTAGTATACGTGTCTAGTAATTCCAGTTTTAATTTCATAATTTTCTAATTAGTATTTTATTTTATAAAATTCTCATAACCTGTTCTGTTCGGTTAAGGTTATAAGAAAACAGTTTCGAATTTGTTGAGAAATAAATAGTTTTGAAAATGTTTTTGATTTCGGATCCTCTTGAAAATTTTACATGGGGTATTCATGGATGGCTAGAATAGTTCTATGGAATATTATGTCATTCCGAGTTTTAGATTAAAAGTTAAAATTTTGAGAATCAGACCTATACGGGAATGATTAGAAAAACAGGTTCTTAGAATAAGTTATTAATTATCATATCTTGTATTTATTTAAGGTGTAAAAGGTGATTGAGGCTCTTAGAAGCTTAGCGGTGTGATTATTAAAATTTTTTAATCGAGGTAAGTAACTTCATTCCTAATATACTGGATATGTATAAGTACTTTTATATTATTATAAGTATATATATTTTTACACTATTTAGAAAATTAAATGATTTTCGTAACGAAATCAGTTTATGAAAAAATGTTTTCAAACCTAAATTCTTTTTAACAAAGTATTTTATAAATACTTTTTAAATATGTAAGTTATTTTGTTACATGACTACGTTTTATGATTTTATCTGTAAAATGGGTTGCAAGCCTAAATTATTTTTATGGACTTTTATGAATCTAATACGAATGTTTTGTACTCATGTATGATTTCAGTTATTAATGATTGTATGAGATTCCTAATGTTTTGGCTCATTGTCCATAGTTATTTTGATTCTGATTCTAAGTTTGATCATAATATATTATATATATGTCTGGACCAGTACTGGGTTTCTGTTATGAATGTGCACACAATATTCTGATTCTGTCTGGGCCGGGTCACCGGGACTATAGGTGACACTATGTGACATGAGTTAACTTTTTGTTTTCTGTGAATGCGATTTATGATTTGCTTTCATAAGTAATCATGTTTTTGATATTCTGAATTACTATGAGTTTATGATACTTTATCGCAATATGATGTTTTATGAAATTACGGATTATGATATATATGTTTTTAAATAAAATGAGGCTTGCAATATTTTGGGTATCGATAGGTCTAGTGTGTTAGGAATGGTTTTACTTACCGAGTTGATGGCTCACCCCTCATCACTACTTTTTGCAGATTAAGTTTCTTTTGAGAGGTGTAATTAGCGTTGGAGTTAGAAATTTTTGTTCCCGCCTGCCATTGAATAAGAGGAGGAATAATCTCATGTTCCTTTTAGTTTATTTCTGTTGAGAACTTATAATTTGGGTTTTGAGACTTTTGTTATTTTTATGTTTCTGGGAGATTATTTAGTGTAGACGTGTGAACTTATGGATTTATTTGATTAATATATTTGAGGTATTCCAGTTTGAATTTATGAGTAAAGATTATGATTTGTAAGTACCTCCTTCTTCACGTGCTCCGCACGTGTTAAATTTGGGGTGTTACAATTGACCTTTGAGGTATCCGAGGGACTTTACGGTAATTGCAGGCGAGGGGACCAATTTGCTGGAGAATCACTCGCCACCGAAAGGCATAGAGGAAGGGATAATTGTAATTTCATCGCCTTATTTGGGTATCCGATTTGTTTTAAATTTTATTGTCTTTTTGTAATGGATTTTCTGTGAAAGAATCTGCTACCGAAAAACAAAAAAAAAATCCAAAATCAATTTTAATTTTTATTAAGGAAAACGACATCTATAGGCTATAGCTGTAAGCGCGTCTCTCTTTTCCGTTCCGTTGGTGAATTTTGTCCGTCTAAAGCTGATTAATAAATTAGATTACATATAATAATATCACCATATAGAATTCACGAACAACAAAATAAGTTTTGATGTTGGTTTCCAAAGCAGGAGATGTACAGCAATTGAATCCTCATAATTTTTAACAAAATAATGCTATCATTTGATACCATTTCCGCAATTACGATTGGATTCAAGCAGTCAATTGAATCCTCATAATTATTTTTAGGTTATCATGCAATAGACAGACAGCCAGGTAGAAGCCAAGTAGGTTTTGAAATGCGGGAATGGAGCCAAAGGGTTTGCATGTGCTGCCTAGCCTGCCGCTCTACAAGCGCCCGTTAAAAGGCAAAAGTAGATTCATCAAACAAAATCGCTTTCGAAGGCAAAACCGCTAGTGGTTGGTTGCAATCCTTGAATTGAGATTTCGAAAGGTAAAGGAAAGGTCCCCCCCCCCCCAATGCGTTCAATTTGTTACAATTAATATTTACAAACAGATTATACAACTGGAACCTTCGTTGTGACATATCCTCCCCTAAAGCGCGGCCCAGATTCTTCAAACCCTCTCAAATATTCGAGAGAACTGTGTCTCCACTCAATTATATGATAATTGAGGGAGGATTGAAACTAACCTCATAAATACTTTTATGGAGACTCGAACCCTTACTCTCAACATTGTAAGTGCAAGGACTCTCCCACTAGACCAAAGACCTATTGGTAAGCCAAGTAGGTTTTGAAATGCGGGTATGGAGCCAAAGGGTTTGCATGTGTTGCCTAGCTGGTGCCTAGCCTGCCGCTACACAAGCGCCGTTAAGGCAAAAGCAGATTCATCAAACAAAAATCACTTTCGAAGTCAAAACCACTAGTGGTTGGTTGCAATCCTTGAATTGAGATTTCGAATGGTAAAGGTAAAGTTCCCCCCCACCCCCCATGCGTTCAATTTGTTGCATGTTCCTTCAAAAAAACAAAAATTATAAGGTACACATTATAAACAAAATTTGATAATGTGTACCTTGACAAAACATGAAAAGTAAAATAAATATATAAGGCACACATTTTTTTTATATTAATATATGATACTTACAATATTATTTTTAGCATATTCTATTAATTGCATAAACCAACAAAGAATTGTTATATTTATGAGTTGGACTGGTCCTCCATGTGTTTGTCTCTGTGTGGTTTCTGAGTAAGAGTGCTTGGATTTTGACTCCTACTCATATACTATCAAATGATAGCTCTCCTTCTCTAATCAAAATTTATTAAGAAAATATTAATTATAAATACAAATAGATAGACCTAATAAAAATTAAATACACTCACTTAAAAGTTTTATTATGTTTAAAACTCTCATTTACAATTAGCAAAAAAAAAGGAAGAAAATTGATAGTTGAATACAATAGAACAAGAAAAATGGAAAAATAAAAAATGATAAAATGTATAATAGGAAGTAAATGCATTTAATAGAGGTATTAATGAGAGCGAATATTAAAGTTTTATTCAAATTTTTTTTTATTTAGGTAAAATTTATAATATTTAATTTTTTTCATTCATACCTAAACATCATATAATTAGACATAAGATATAAAAAATAAAATTAAGGACTCATTTTTGTTACTCATTTTTCACTGCTTTCAAAGTACTCTCAAACTTTAAAAATCTTGATTTACTCATTTTTTGTAAAGAGGACTAAAAAAATTCGTCGACCCACATTTATTTTTCCCTTACCTTTAAACAAAATTAAAAATTATTTTAATTTTTTTTTAAATAAGGAGATATTTTAAAAATAGTTAAGTCTCAAATATAATAGGAGTCTTAAACCACTATCTACGTTTTGAGAGCTAAGTCGTCCACCACCTCACTTAAACTGAAGAGTCCGGCCATAGAAGGTTTATTGGAAAAAAAATTTCTTGACCCATTCTTACGCCTTAATAATTTAATATTTTCTTTTACAAAATTAAGGACTCTGTGTGGTTAACACAATTGCTTAATATAACAGTAAATTCTTCATTGTTTTTTTCAAACACTAGAAGATGTTCAGTAGTTTACTAGGAAGAAGCAGCGTAATGGTTAATGGATATTCACCAACCATGAAAAAGTCATCATTTATCGGCATTTGGTGTGTGTTCATTTTCCATAACAATGTGAAAAGCATAAAAATTGCCAAACTATGCAATGTACATGCATCCACCGAAAGTTGAATACGCTAGAAGCAATGCATTAGAAGTAGCCAGTAGTGGACATGTTAATTTCATCAACACCAGCTGCTCTTTATACATACTCTTATTTGTTCAAGTTACTTCACTGCTTTAATCAACCACCAAGTTCTTCAGCAATGGCACCAACAATTGTTTCATTCACTGATGAGTCGTCAACTTTCACTTTGTCATAAACCAAGGGAATGGAGAAGGGTCTCTCCGAAATGATAGTTCGGACGTGTTTAGTGTTGAATTGGGACCAAGACAACAAAAGTTCTTCCGTCGAAGAGGCTTGTGTTTCCGGAGACTCAAAGCTCTCCCCAAGCAGTATATCCATCCCTTGGAAGAGAGAATCGATGAGGCCAAGGTCCTTCCCCAGGCATCCATTCCTGTCAATGATATGTCAAAATGGGATGATGCTGAAGTCGCAAAATCCATCTGCGATGCTACTGAGAACTGGGGATACTGCGGACAGTCAAGGCGGCGACTCACCGGTTCTTCGGGCTGTCAGCTTATGAAAAGAAGAGTTACTCAAAGGAGCCTTCACCTTCTAACAATGTGAGGTTTGTCACCAGCTTTAACACAGGTTGAAAAGGCTTTGGAATGGAAGGATTTCCGTAGCCTGTTTTACGTTTCCTAGGAAGAAGCTTCTGCTTTGTGGCCTTCTGTTTGCAAGTAAGCAAGCAACCTCATTAATTGACCATACAAATTCTCAAAAAACTTGTACATTATTATATCACGCATGTGTTGGTCCTCTTATTTGCCTGTAGGGATGAAGTGCTGGAATACGTGAAGAGTTCAGATGCTCTTATCAAACAGCTATTCAAGTGTTGATGAAGGGGATAAGGTAGTGTTTACATTTTGAATTATAATGTAAATCCTGAGATTAGGTGTGTGGGGTGGGAGTAGGGTGTTCACTTATATTAGAATGAGAATATAGAATTGAAACCAGAAACCAATTTATGCATTTATATTAGGGAATTATCCACCGTCCACTCGTTTTGTCACTATTTTTCAAAAATACACAATTTTTTTTTTTGTTGGAATCCACAGGAAGTTATATTTTTTTTCACTTTTCCACTTCCGTTTGGAGACCGTTATAACTTTGCTAAAATTATAAGGGTAAAATCATTATTTCGCAATGACACAGTGGTGGATAGATGCAAAACAATATAACTTCAAGTGAAGTTTAGCAAAAAAAAAAATTAAGAATTGTGTATTTCTAAAAAAATACGAAAAAAATTGGTGGTCCGTAGATAAATTACCTTTTACATTTGAGGGTAAAAAAATCATTTAAACAATATTCCATTAGTTTTCTTAATGATATCCAAACGGAAGTGGAAAAGTGAAAAGAAATGTAAATTCAGATGGATTCCAGCCTAAAAAAAAAAAGAATTGTGTATTTTTGAAAAAGTTAGAAACAAATGGTTGATGGTGGATAATTTCCATTTATATTATTTTGGATTGGGAGTAAATAATTTTAAATTATAATTTTACCCTTATTTAAAAAATTATAGTTTTTAATTAATAAAAAAATATATTTGAAAAATAAAATATTTACTTTATTATATTTTAAATTAATAATAATTAATAATATTCTTAATTATGTAAATCATAATTTTTTATTAATTTTAATTATGTAAAAAAATTATTAATAAGAGCAACACAAATGAAACATTATTATTAATAATATAGTCCAAAATTAATTTTTAGAATAAAATATGTATTATTATTAATTACTAATATTAAATAAATATAATAGTATTATTTTTAAATAAATATAATAATAATAATATATTTTTAAGCAAAGATAGAATATAATAATATTATTAATTCTCTATGAGTATAATAATATTATTTTTAAGTGATTTTAACTTAGAATCAATGTAAATTATTATTTTTAACTAAATATAATAATATATTATTTAAATAGGTTTAATATTATTATTTTTGATAAATGTAATTTATAAAATAATATAATAATATTATTTAAATAAATATGATATTATTTATTTTATTTTATTAAATATAAGGATAAAAAAAAAAAGAGGGGAGAGTGGATTCCCACTCCCACCTCCCCTGTGAGAGTAGGAATTTCACTCTTCACTCCAAAATTAAGTGGGTTCACAAAATGGGATTCCCACTCTTCCTTACAAATTATAGGTAAACACTAGAGTAAGTGGAGTCAACACTTGTCTTTACTACTCCAAAAAATAAACATTACATAAATGTGAACCAACTTGATGAAACAAAAGAAAAGCTCCTCGTGGGTTCTGTCAGAACAAACCTTAACTTCTGTCCCATTTGCCTAAATCCTGAACTCACTATTGGCGTAGGCCGCCATTCAGATGTATCAACCCTCACCGTTCTCCTTCAAGATAGCATTGGCGGACTTTACGTAAGAGGAAATGACGGAGAAAGCTGGATTGATGTCCCTCCGATTGATGGCTCCCTGCTTATCAACATCGGTGATGCGTTACAAATTCTTAGTAACGGTCGATACAAGAGTGTAGAGCATTGCGTGGTTGCTAGTGGAAGCAAGAACAGCATTTCAGTCCCCATTTTCATCAATCCAAGACCTCAAGACACAATATGCCCTTTGCCTGAAGTGCTAGCAAGTGGAGAGAACCCGGTCTATAAGCCGGTTCTGTACTCGGATTATGTCAAGCATTTCTTCAGGAAGGCGCATGACGGGAAGAAGACAGTTGGCTTCGCAAAAATGAGCAAATTTTTAACGGTAGTAGCTAATTGTTTTGATTGATCAAAATAAAGCACGAGGTGTAAAACTATGAACAATTGTTTCAAGGCTTTAGGGGTGCATATTTGTGGCTTGATGTATCTCTAATATACAACTATAATTAAAAAAAATAATGGGTTACGGAAACAACCAGTCATCACTTGAGGGCAGAGCTGGCCTCCAGATTCTCCATGTTTAAAGTCTATTATCCCTACTTCCCAAAGAGAATTAGTTGCCTTACGTTAGAGTTTATAATCCTCATTTGGTTGCCATCTCGGAACCAATGACTGATTTTGTTGATTAACACTGTTAGGTTTTAGCAGCTAGCAGTTCATGATATTATACAAAAATTTCTAACTCTACCTATGCATCAATCGTGCACCAAATTTGAAAGCAAGATAAACTTATTTCGTAAACCAACAATATCATGAGAGGTATATTCAATTGCTTTCCGGGAAAGATGCATTTATTCACCAAAGTACTAGTCATTTGACCTCTAACGCATCCCAGAATATGCATCCTTACAACAATTGTGTTACAACAAAGACAACAAAATATTGTGATGAAATGCAGCATCAGACTACCGATTGCATGTTTTTCATTTCACCGTATCACAAGAACAAATTACATGATGTAAGAACGAGTTAGAATCTGATATGCAACGAGCTGATGTTGCTTCTAAATTCTACTCCGAAGAGATAGCTCATGCTTCAGTTGGTCCTTCAAAACCCTCCTCAGTAACTTGTTCGAAGCAGTTCGGGGAAACTCCAGGACAATCTTAACCAAACTCACCTGGTAATTAATCAAAAAGTGAAATCAGAATAGAATGATCAGTAACATAAAAAGTTCTAACTTCGTGGACTTCTAAAGAAAATATGAAGGTCAAAAGAATGAAAACCTTAAACAAAGGGTTGAGGTTCCTTTGGATGGCTTTTGAGAATATCATCTTAAGTTTGTCCACCGGTTGACTGGTAAATCCTTTCTTTAGTACCACACATATAACCAACACTTCTGGACCACCACCTGCTGGTGATACACTGATTGCAGCAGTCTCCAGTATACTTTCATCAGCGCCGTCACACACACGCTCAATTTCAACAGAACTCGTCTGCATATCAAATTTTGTGCCCAAGCACAAGATAGAAAAGAAGAGATGAAAAAAGTCAAACATGCGTGCATAAGCAGCTCCTTTGGAGATACAAAACTTAAGGAGGAAGAAGTAATACCTTTATGCCACCAAGATTCATGGTGTCGTCAGCCCTGCCCTGTACTACGATATATCCCCCAACAGTCCGCTTGATGATGTCACCATGTCTCCGTAGGTGCTGCCAATACACGTGAATGAATTAATGCCTCTAAAATCTATCACCAGTTGCATCTTTCAGTTGATGCACCAGCACATGCCAGAGGAGATGAAACAAAATAGTAGCAGTAATTCATTGGCTCAGTACTGGCCGATTCATTTGTGCCTCTATTTTCTAGCATAACACCAGAGACATTGAACAATAGTTTCTATTCAGTAAATATATAATGTTTCCATTGAACCAAAAATACTAGCTTCTGGAGACTCCAACCTGAGCCATGCCAGTTAACTTGACCAAAAGTGAACTTATAAGGGTTATAGTCTGGGTAATCAGATGCCAAAAGGGTATAAGACCTGAGATTACACCAATTCAGCATGCTGCTTTTAGAGATTAAGTAGGACTGCATATAGTATTATAAATACAACTTAGTAATAAAACGGCAGGTCTACACATACCATTCCCTTATATATTGGCATCCCACTGAAGTAAACTTCCTCATGATCAGCATTAAGCAATCTGTCAGTAGCCCCAAGGTATAGAGGGAATAAACCCACTTCACCAACACAAGGTTGATCATCTGGCTGTCACAGTTTAAAAAGATCAATTACACACAATAAAAATATATATTAGAGTATTAATATGGTCAATTTGTCTCCAGATTCATTCATTGTATTACAAGAATCCTAGCAATCTTAGAATATGATTACATCCAATTTGCTTTTTAAAAAAAATATGTAAACGAAAAATGAATCCAGTTAGATGTAGAAAAGTTCTTACATAAGGAACTCCAAGTTCATCAAGAATGACAAAACCCGTTGTCATTGTGGCGGTGCTAAATGCTCCAAAAGCCTGCGGCTGCAGCATACTTCCTTGGATGTAGGATGAGGCAAGCTCTGTGCCTCCACAACATTCAATAATAGGCTTGTAGTAAGCTTTTGAAGCAAGCCAAAGATCATCATCAACATTGGAGGTTTCTCCAGTGGAAGCAAAGGATCTACACATACATTAAGTCAACTTTATTCTGAATTATAAGAAAGCATTTACTTTTGAAGTTGGAAAGAGGCGAGTACCTTATCTTTGTCCAATCTAGGCCTTGCAGACAGTTTGTGTTCTTCCAAGCTTTTACTAAGCTTGGAACCGTACCCAAAACACTTACTCCAGAATCCTGAAAATATTTCAGAAAATAAGTGTAGAAGAGCAAAATATCACAATTCCCAGTACTCAAATTATATAACCATGCACTTGAAGAAGAAGTGGTGCCAATCAGCCCCTAAACTATTGGCGCTGTCTATTACTACTATGATTTTACCAAAAGCCAAAAACTTTGTTATAAACAGGGAATCTGCAGTATCTACTCAAATTCTTATGTCAATTAAGAATTCTCTGAAGCTCAAGTTGATGCCTCAACATAGCCCAGAAAATTAGTCTAGCTTTATTCTAAACCATTACATCATTAACCTAAATGCTGAATCTTATAATCTATATAAGCAGAAATATATTGCATCCAATCAGTTCAGTAGTTCTTTGATATTGGATCTCCAAGGCTGAAGGAATCATCATACTTTGTATCCCAACTTTGCAAGTGTATCACCATTCATAAAATAGGTGGTTAGAAGTATGAGTGGCCCCTTGGCACCTAAGGTAAAAGTCAGATACATGTTCCAGAAACAGGCAATAAGCTCTTATACAAAGGGGGAAAAAACAAGTATAAGAGAATCACCTGAACAAAATTTCCAAAACTGCGCTCAAGAGGAGAGCCATGATAGAGAGCAAGAGCTGCGCCACTTAGAAAGCTTGAGAACAGTATAATTGGTCCCATCACCCATCCTAGATTGGTCGGCCAGCAATAAACATCTCCAACTTTCATATCAATATGACCCCATACCTCAGCAGCGCACCGAATAGGTGAAAGTTGTGTCCATGGGATAGCTTTTGGTTCTCCTGATATAGGCCAACGGTCGAACAAGATACTATTTCATAAAGGGGATGTCAAAATACAGCCAAGAATATCTGTGATTAAAATGTTTCTTTACCTGTGGTTCCAGATGAAAAAAGTATGTTAATCACAGAGTCCACTGGGCGATAAACTGGAGGATAATACTTTGGACTGCCACCACAAGAATGTTGTCACACATTAAAATGGTTTAAAATATTTTAGTTGGAGAAACTGCAAAACCATTTTGGGACATTGCATTGATGATAGCGATAGAAGCTTCCTTGCACCAAATGGGAAAAACAAAAATAAAACAGAGTAGTTTTAGTCATATGGCTATAGATACCCTGGATGGTAATCAACACAGGAAAGAAAATCTTTCCATGATACATCTTCTTGTCTTAGTTGGATGCCTACATCATCTCCAATCACAGGGAGCACAACAGCTTTGAGAGGACCAGCTTCCGCAACTTTACTGTACAACAAACATCTCAAGATGATAATGTATATCATAATAGTAACGATTTCACGAAAAAGAGTGGAATTAGCCCACTTGTTATAGCTTTCAATTATAAAATGCTTCGAGTAAAGCACTCTCACAAAAAGCCTTTACGGAAGCATTTAAAAAGGAACAGCTACTTGGAATATACTTTTGTGCAAATACATATCAAAATTTTCTGAACAGCCCAGGCCTCTCAAAATTCAAAGCTAATTCAATTACAAATCATCATCTAAAACCCACAATCCTTCATTCCTATACAATCTGCAAAGGACATTTCCTTTTGATCTAATTTTAAGGAAAAACATGTGAATGATTTCAACTCAATCATAACAGCAGGGAAGAATTTCATTATAAGCAAATGTACCCATAGTCTAGTAATGTATAACGGTGACATAAATGCTGTTTAGAATCAACTATAATCATTGGTATTGCAGATCAACATGACCTTCTAGGCATATTAGCAAATCCTCTTGTTAAATGAGATGGAAAAGAATCATAAATTCCATACTTTTCATTGAAATACTGATGTATATATATATACAGAAACTAGGAAGCTATCTTAGGAAACTATATTAATTAGGATCCCTATAATTAAGCTAATTAGACAGCTATATATAATTAAGCTAATTAGACAGCTATATACAATTAATTATATTCTGTAACACTCCCCCTCAAGTTGGAGCATAGATGTTAATCATGCCCAACTTGTTACAAAGATAATCAACCCGAGCCCCATTTAGAGCTTTTGTGAAGATATCTCCTAATTGATCTCCAGTCTTCACATACCCTGTAGAAATCAAACCTTGCTGAATTTTCTCACGAACAAAATGACAATCAATTTCAATGTGCTTAGTTCGCTCATGAAATACAGGATTAGATGCAATATGAAGGGCAGCTTGGTTATCACACCATAATTTTGCTGGTACTGAAGTTTTAAGACCTATTTCAGTCAAGAGATTATATATCCACATTATCTCACACACAGACTGTGCCATGGCTCTATATTCTGACTCTGCACTTGATCTTGACACAACGTTCTGCTTCTTACTCTTCCATGAGACCAAATTTCCTCCAATGAAAACACACAACCTGATGTGGATCTTATCCACTTTGGAGCCTGCCCAATCTGCATCTGAAAAGCATTCAATATGAGTGTGTCCATGATCTGCATACAAAATACCACGTCCGGGTGCTCCTTTCAAGTAACACAAAATCTGTTCTAATGCCCAATGATGAACTGTTGGGGATGACATAAATTGACTAACAACACTGACAGAATATGCAATATCTGGACGAGTTACTGTAAGATAATTCAGCTTTCCAACCAACCTTCTATATTTCTCAGGATCTTCTATTAGTTCTCCATCTCCTGTAAGGTGCATGTTCGGAGTCATTGGAGCACTACAAGGCTTTGCCCCCAATTTTCCTGTCTCAGTTAATAAGTCAAGGACATATTTTCTCTGAGATAAGAAGATACCTTTTTTACTCCTTGTAACTTCAATACCCAAGAAATATTTCAGCATTCCTAAGTCCTTCGTGAAACTGAGTATGTAAGAAAGACTTAAGAGATGAGATTCCTGTAGTATCACTTCCAGTAATGACAATATCATCCACGTACACCACTAAAAGAATGAGACCAGCTTCCGATTGTTTGTAGAACACAGAATGGTCAGACTTACTCTTCATCATTCCAATTTTTTTGGCTGACTAAATTTTCCGAACCAAGCACGAGGACTTTGTTTCAAGCCATACAGAGATTTTCGAAGATGACAAACTCTCCCAGACTCCCCCTGAGCAACAAAACCAGGAGGTTGCTCCATATACACCTCTTCCTGAAGATCACCGTGAAGAAAAGCATTCTTGATATCTAGTTGATGCAAAGGCCAATGGTAACTAGCTGCCATAGAAATAAACAATCGAACAGATGTTAATTTAGCAACAGGGGAAAAGGTGTCAGAATAGTCCACTCCATAGGTTTGAGCATATCCCTTAGCGACAAGACGTGCCTTCAATCGAGCAACAGACCCATCTGGATTTACCTTAACTGTGAACACCCATTTGCATCCTATAGCTCGTTTCCCTGAAGGCAAATCGACCAAGTTCCAAGTACCATTGTTTTCTAAAGCATTCATTTCCTCCATCATTGCATTATGCCAACCAGGATGAGATATGGCTTCATGAACAGTTTTAGGAATGGAAATAGAATCAAGGGATGCAGTAAAGGAACAAGAGGAAGGCGACAGGTAGTTATAAGAAACAAAAGAGGAAATAGGATAAGTACATTGGCGTTTACCTTTGCGTAATGCAATAGGAAGATCATCACTTGGGACTGGATCTGATGACGAAGTAGCAGGTGCAGGACATGAATTTGGAGGTTTACGCCTGGAGTAGACTTGAACAATAGGAGGCTTGATAGCAGTTGATGTCGAGATAGGTTCGGAGGATGTGATAGAATAGACAAACAAATCATCATCCTCCCCCTGACTTGTAGGAGGAGGAGAGGACGAAAAATAGGGTATGTTTTCCATGAAGGTAACATCAATGGAAACAAGATATTTGTTAAGGCTAGGACAATAACATCTATAACCTTTCTGAAGACGAGAATAACCAAGGAAGATACACTTCAAAGACTTGGGATCTAATTTAGTGACATGCGGACGAACATCCCGAACAAAACAAGTACTACCAAATATCCTAGGGTCAACAGGAAACAGTGACTTATTGGGAAAAAGGATTTTGTAAGGGATTTCACCATGAAGAACAGATGATGGCATGCGATTAATTAGAAAACATGCTGTAGAAACTGCATCAGCCCAAAAAGGTTTAGGAACATTCATTTGAAATAATAGGGCACGTGCAGTTTCAAGAAGATGTCTATTCTTACGTTCTGCCACTCCATTTTGGGATGGAGTATCAACACAAGAAGTTTCATGAAGTATGCCATGCTGAAACATATAAGATTGAAATAAAGCAGACGTATATTCTTTGGCATTATCACTTCGCAAAGTACGGATTGAAACATTAAATTGAGTTTTAATCTCAGCACAAAACGCACAAAAAAGAGAAAACAACTCAGAACGACTTTTCATTAAATATAACCAAGTTACACGAGAATAATCGTCCACAAAGGTAACAAAATACTTAAATCCCGGTTTAGACAAAATAGGACAAGGACCCCAAACATCAGAATGAACTAATTCAAAAGGGACACTAGCACGTTTATTGACTCTTGGACTCGAACTACAACGATGGTGTTTCGCAAACTGACACGACTCACAATCTAATAAAGACACCCCACTAAACTGTGGACAAAGCTTGAAAGCAAAGGAAGAGATGGATGACCCAACCTACAATGTGCCTCGAAGGGAGATGTTATACCAGGGCACGCAACAGATTTTGGTATTGATGTATCAAGAATGTAGAGGCCTCCAGACTCATGTCCTTTACCAATAATCTTCTTCGTCATAAGATCCTGAAATAAGCAATGATCAGGAAAAAATGAGATGCAACAGTTAAGATTGCGAGTAAGCTGACTTACAGAGATCAAATTAAAGGATAAATTAGGTAAATGTAAGACCGATGACAAAGGAAGCTGAGGGGTAGGAGTAATTGTGCCAGACCCACGAACACAAGATGATGACCCATCGGCTAAAATAACGTAGAAGTGGAAGTGTGTGACTGAAAAAGAATTACCTGTCATATGATCTGTAGCACCAGAATCAATGACCCATTTGGAAGACGATGAAAGAAGGCACGTATTTGGTTTACCTGAATCAGCAATAGCAGTAACAGAAGGAGATGAAGACTTTAGTGATTCTTGATACTGTAAGAACTGGGCAAATTCATCTGCAGGGATAAGAGTTGATTTTTCAGGATTATCATTAGTAGATGCAACATGGGCCGAGTGGGCTTTTTGATTCTTGTACTGAAGCTTTCGACAATCACGCTTCGTATGTCCTGGCTTATGACAGTAATAGCACACAATTCCTCCAGAATCCTGTGGCCGAGCTTCAAACCCTTGTGAGCCTCCTCTTTTGTTTCCACTCTGATCGGTTGATCTCCCAGGCTCATAATTATTATTTCGACTTATCAATGCACCACTGAGTTGAGCGGGCGGAGTGCGAAGTACTCGACTAAATACTTCATGAAAGAGGAGATCTCGAGTCGAAAAGAATAGCAGATCTCAAAGTCAGAGGAAAGGCCAGCAAGGAAACTCATGATAGCCATTTGCTCTCGTTGGCGTTGCTGAATCTTCACATCAGGGCTAAAAGGCAGTAACATATTAAGCTCCTCATAAGTCTTCTTAAATGCCATAAAATAATTCGTAAGAGACTGATCTTGTTTTTCTGCACGGTAAAATGCTTTGCACACCTCATACATGCGAGAAAGATTTCCTTTACCAGAATACAAGAAATCCAAATAATCCATCAACTCTTTAACAAATTCAATGATTAATCAAGCCAATTACCTCGCTATCAATAGAATTCCGAATCTGCAGGAATAAGCGAGCATCCTCTCTAAGCCACGTCTTCCTTGAATCATCTTCAGGAGGATTGTCAAATGAGTATCTTTGTCAATACTCTAGGAGATAAAGTCAACGGTCTTACTCCAATCCAAATAATTCAAGCTATTTAGCTTATGGTCCGTGATTTTAGACATCACGGGCACCATATCCGACATAACCACGGATCTCTTCTCACCATAACTCTTTAACGAATACAAATCAAAAAGCACAGAATACTAGCACAATCGCAATGAGAACCAGAAAAGCAGAAGGGAACAATTCCACTCCAAATAGGGTTACCAAAAATGGAACCCTAAAAGACACTAAACCCTAATTTGCAACCTTAATGCTCTGATACCATGTTAAATGAGATGGAAAAGAATCATAAATTCCATACTTTTCATTGAAATACTGATGTATATATATATACAGAAACTAGGAAGCTATCTTAGAACTATATTAATTAGGATCCCTATAATTAAGCTAATTAGACAGCTATATATAATTAAGCTAATTAGACAGCTATATACAATTAATTATATTCTGTAACACCTCTCATACATACAGATATAACTAAAGGACAGAAGTCAAAACTTCCATAAAATTTCAACAAGTGTAGCAAATAAGCTATTGTGGCAAGTGATTATTGGCACTTGACAAAAGTGATGCTCGAGTCTGGCAAATTATCTTAACGTACATAAAATGCAGGAGCTAGTATAAACAGTACAAAGTTGATCCTTTACCTGTATAAAGGAAATTTTCTCCCTCCTCTGAGTATAAAATCCTGAGTACAAATTGAAGGCAGATTTCAATTTCCAGACCAAAGTAATGACACACAAACGGGACTCTGTAGCTCAAAATGCATATATATGATACATAGAATCTATCAGAATATATAATAATATCCAGAAAAGCACACCATAATTACTACTTTAAAATTGACGGCAAAGCCCATACTGCCAACAGAAATGGAAAAGTAATATATAAGCCAAGGAAAACATGATATCTGAAGATGATAAATCTAAACAGCTCATGCCATGTCTTCAAACTTCTGAAATCTAACTGCATTAACAGGAGAACCAGAAACAATTTGACTGTTTATGTCTCTAACAACTGATGTATATTGTTCAGAAAAAAAAAATATTTAAACTGAAAATTACAGGCTCAATGAAGTTCAATTCTTTCAGAAACTCTAATCCTTCACATTAGGATGGACTATGAGAATGAAAGATCACCTGAGTAAAGATACCCTTAGCTTTAGACACTCGCAAACGAGTTGCAATCTCCCTTGCTGCAAAGCTGTCAGCTATTGATACTACAACATATCCTGCTAGTATGATTGCCAAATATATAATAACTGCATGGACTGTCATCGGCATGTCAATTGCAATTGCATCACCTTTTGAAAACATTGTATCCAACGCATTAGCCACCAACCTGTAGCTCATGCAGCAGATGTATCAACAAAAGGGGAGGTTGTTGACAAAAACATGGATTAACCTCTACAAGCTCTTCGATAACTCAACCTTACCCTATGAAACCTATGATCGCATATGGAAACCAGAACAATCCAACTGAATTTGATACTAAAGAGAATGTTAGCTATATTTACTCTACAATGACCAATAGACACGGGAACTTATTACAATAAGATATAAACAGTGAAAATTATGCAAGAGAGCATACATTACTCGTTCTCGCAGTTCCTTATATGTCATACGATTAACAGCAGAGTCATCACATCTATCTTCTCTCCACACAACAGCCACACTATCATCCTCTTTTCTCTGACGACTTGATGGTAGCAAGCAGCATTCAGCAACATTCAAAACTGAACCTGGAAGCCATGTTCCACTATATTTTGATTTATCTGTCCTATCTAGAATACACTTCGGGCCTTCATGAAATTTAACTGAAATCTCTTTGAGAAGAATTTCCCAATAAGCCTGAAAACCATGCCCAGACATAAAAGTCAGAAGAGAAACAAGTCCAATAACTCATAAGCATATAAATACAACATAATTTTGCATTAAGTAAAGAAATAAATATTCACACACAAAAAATTGCTTACCTCAGGATGTTCAACAGTGAATTTCTGAAAGAGGCTAAAGCTTGTTATAGGGTCTTTGTACATAGCCCCTAAAAACTTTGGTCCATGAATTTCCATCGCATGTCCTAAGTTAGTAAGCTTAGACTGATCTCTATCATTTGAAAAGCACAGAGGTCAGTAAGGCCAACAGATTCAAACTTGCGAACACGCACACAAACAAAAAAGACCATAAGACAGTGAAAAGATCACACATTGAATTACAAATCAAAGCCCAACACAAAAATCAAAAACATGAACATTCATAAGAGATGATAAGAAAGCGAATATTACAGAGATGGGAACCAGTAAAGAGGAGGGCCATTGATGGAAGCATCCCAATCATTATACACACTGTAATAAACAAGTTGATGCAATCCATGTGGGTGCCATGGCTTAAGCACTTTTCGAGCCACGAGCTCCTTCCAAATCTCTTTTGGGTCAAGCCCTTTGCTTCCATCAACCACTTGTTTCAAAATATTATCAAAATCCTCAGCTTCATCCACTTTCAGTCCCACCTTCACCAAATCACCCACTCCCACTTCTCTTATGTTCTTCCCCATTTGCCACTCAAATTTTTTGCTCTTTTTTTCAGTTAAACAGGCACTCTTATGAAGTGAGACAAGGAGTAGTTGAGTTGTGTGGTAGGCACAAAATCAGAATGGAAGATGAGTAGCTGAAACAGGTGCAGTAAATTATTATATTTGGCTCGTTTGGACATTCTTCCTCCAAGTTCAAAAATATTTTGCTTTCATGGATTGCCTCCTGTGTATCTCCTATGGAATTAAATAAAGAGGGAAAAAAAATGACACTTCCATAGTCTTAGAACTTATTAATACTCGTTCTCCGGGATTCCGATTAATTGCAATGATAAATAAAAAATTATTTGAAAATTATCAGTTCAGATTTTTATTAGGTTAAAAAAAAATTAATTTTATTTACCAATAAAACGGCAATAAAAAATTACATTGCTAGTATAAAAGAAGACATTTTTAGAAGATAATTAATAAATGAGATGAGAGGTACTGCTCGCAGATGAGACAAGAAATAATTGAAGCTAGTTTCGCTGTAGTAGGTAATAGGTTCAACATGCTGACGTGAAAGGCGGTCACCAAGAAAGGTACGTGTTGTTCTGTTTAAAAATTTCAGACAACAGCTATCTCTCAAGTTGGTTGTTCAAGCCTCCATGGTACCAACCAATAAATTACTTAAGGGAAATGACAACGGTATTAAATTTATTTTTTACTTTAAAGACAGATATACCCTTCACAAGTTCATTAGGGATCATCAAAATCGATGGTTGGCAAACTTGATATCAAATGTACAGTACTTATTGGAAATAGGGTTACAAGGGTGCTGTTTGACAGGTACTCACAAACAAAGCATGAATGGTCCACTGCCAGCCAGCATGATAATTGCTGATACCTTTTCTTTCATTTCTGTCACAAGTGAATCACACAATAAAATTTCTCGGTCACAAGAAGGAATTAATTACGAATCCACATGGCGTATAAATTGGTTGAAAACTGATTCACGAAGATTTGGTGTTGCTTCTAAATTCTACTCCGAACAGAAAGCTCATGTTTGAGTTGGTCTCTGAGCACTCTCCTCAGTAACTTGTTAGAAGCAGTTCGGGGAAACTCCGGGACAACCTTTACCAAGCTCACCTGGTAAATATTAGGTAAAAAAAAAATTTTGAGGAAAAAGAAATCACATCAGAGTAGAATTGTATCAGTAATTTAAATGGTTCCAAACTACATGGATTTGAAAAGAAATATGGAGGCTCTTAGCACTAGACCTTAAACAAAGGGTTGAGTTTGGTTTGAATGGTCTTTGAAAATATCATTTTGAGTTTGTCTGGTTGACTGGTAAATCCTTTCTTTACTACCACAAATATAACCAACACTTCCGGACCACCACCTGCTGGGGATACACTGATTGCAGCAGTCTCCAGGATACTTTCATCAGCTTGGTCACAGACACGCTCAATTTCAACAGAACTTGTCTGCATATCAAATTATACACGTAAAGAAATGAAGCCAAGCAGCGGATATTAAACAAAAGAGATGAAATAAGTTCAAGTTTGTGAAAAATAGAAAATAATTTCAAGTTTGTGAAAATTGAGCCACGCATATATGTGTAAACACTAAAAGAGCTTCTCGGCGAAGATAAAAGAGCCAATGGAAGAAGTAATGCCTTTATGCCACCGAGATTCATGGTGTCATCAGCCCTTCCCTGTACAATGATATAGCCCCCGACAGTCCGCTTCATGATGTCTCCATGTCTCCTGAGACACTGCCAGTAGACATGTCAAGTTACAAATCATACTCTTAAGCTGCTTGTAAACTGGATTCATGATTGTCTGATAACTCTCTGGCTCCCATTGATTATGAAAAGTGATGGAAATGAATTCAAACATAAGATTTTTTGTTTTACTGGTTGTGTCTTAGCTTAGTTGCAGAAGCACAAGCTCGAGTAAAGACCATAGTGTTTTTAAATATTATAAGAGGTAAACCATTTTGTATCATTGATACGACTTAGCATGAAACTATGTCTCAATGCTACTGTTTTATAATAAAGGCTAGTCTACGTTACCATTCCTTTATACATTGGCATCCCGCGGAAGTAAACTTCCTCATGATCAGCATTAAGCAATCTGTCACTAGCTCCGAGGTACAGAGGGAATAAACCCAATTCACCAACACAAGGTTGATCATCTGGCTGTTAATGTTCAAAAAGATTAATTACACATATAAACAATATAGAACAAAATATTAATCAGTAAATCTGGCATATGCATTCATAATAACTGCGCTCTCTCACATGTTATTGCAATCTCAGAGTCAAGTTACAGGCAAGAAACAATGTAGTGAGAATTTGATTGGCAAGGTTTGTAAAAAGAAAGAGAATCCAGTTAGATCAAGAAAATGTTCTTACATATGGTACTCCACGTTCATCAAGAATAACAAACCCTGCCGTCATTGTTGCAGTGCTAAATGCTCCAAAAGCTTGTGGCTGCAGCAGGCTTCCTTGGATGTAGGCTGAGGAAAGCTCTGTGCCACCACAACTTTCAATAATGGGATTGTACCAAGCTTTCGAGGAGAGCCAAAGGTCATCATCAACATTGGAGGTTTCTCCAGTGGAAGCAAAGGATCTATACGTATATTTTAAGTCAATTTCATTCTGAATCATTTGAAGGCTCCTAAGTTTGAAGTCGGAAAAAGGAGACTACCTTATCTTTGTCCAATCCAGGCCTTCCAGACAGTTTGTGTTCCTCCATGCTTTTACTAAACTTGGAACTGTACCCAAAACAGTTACTCCAGCATCCTGAAACAGTTTCAGAAAATAAATAGGATAAACAAGAGCAAAATCTCGCAATTCCCAGTACTGAACTTATGGCTATGCACTTGAAAAAGTGATGCCAATCTATTACAGTTATGATTGTATTAAAGCCAAAACCTTGATGATATCCACACAATTTTTCCGTCCTTATATCCTATGTCATTTAAGAATCCTCTACAGCTCAAGTTCAAAATGTCTCCCCATAGCCAAGCTAAGTAGTCTAGTATTATTTCTGCACCATGACCAAACAATAGAATGTTTAAGATCCTCCTATTAATTCCGTGGCATATTGACATAGGAACTCTATTGAATAATAGGTGGTTGGTAGTGTAATCAGCTCTAAGGCACTGAAAAATCAGATCAGCCCTCCTAGAAATAGGCAATAAGAGTTTACAGAAAAGGAAAAACCAAGAATTGAAGTGCCACCTGAACAAATTTTCCAAAACTGCGCTCCAAAGGAGATCCGTGATACAGAGCAAGAGTCGCACCATTCAGAAAGCTTGAGAATAGTATAACCGGCCCCATCACCCATCCCAAATTGGTTGGCCAGCAATAAACATCTCCAACTTTGAGATCAATATGCGCCCATCCCTCAGCAGTACATCGAATCGGTGAAAGTTGCGTCCATGGGATAGCCTTTGGTTCTCCTAATTAAGGCCAATAAATAAGATAATAATTCTAAAGTGGATGTCAAACAGGAAAAAGAATAAATCTATGGTAAAAAAATTTTGCTACCTGTGGTTCCAGATGAAAAGAGTATATTAATGACAGCATCCACTGGGTTATAAACTGGAGAGTAATGGTTTGGCCTGTCACCACAAAAATATTGACATACATAATTGTTCACAGCATATTAATTGGAGAACCCATAAAAACATATTGGGATCATGAATTTCGTGTTATCAATACCTTGGATGGCAGTCAACACTGGAAAGAAAATCTTTCCATGATAGATCCTGTTCTCTTAATTGAATGCCGACATCATTTCCAATTGCAGGGAGGACAATAGCTTTAAGAGGAGCAGCGCCTAGAACTTTACTGTAAAAGAGGGACAAAATGCCATTACATTAATAGTGGAATAGTTAAAACATGTCCAAGTCCATAATGTATATCCTACTAGTTTCAGAAAAAAAGAATGGGATTATCACACTAGTTTAGCTTTTAAATCTAACGCAACTACTTCATGCGAAAGCATTCTATGCAAGGCCTTCATAGAAGCAGTTAAAAGTGAACCATTACTTCCAATTTAACTTTGAAAGAAATAAGAAACAAGTACATTTCAATTTTTTCCATAAAGATCAGGTTTCCTAAGAAATAAAAGATGTTTTTAGTTCAGTTAGTCTGAAATTCAAGAGCTTGCTGAAAATGTAAAGAAAGAACCAACTTTCATTTAAATTCACAATTCTCTATCACTTTAACTAGCTAAAAGGACATTCCCTATGATTTAATTTCAAGAAAACCCATGTGAATCATTTCAGCTCAGTCATGTCAGCTGGTAGGAGTTTCATAACACACAAATATATCCATGATCACGCAATGTATTATGGGGTGCATAAATGCTGTTCAGAATCAATTACATGGGGAGTGCAGATATCAACAGGACCTCTATGACACATACAGATTAGCAATTCCTGTTGTATAATATGGATATGATTAAAATGCAATTAATAAAAAATTTTACAGTTTCAGCCACGTGCTGCAAACAATTTATGTTCGTAAAGACTTCAGAATTTTGGTACTCGATAAAGGTGATGACAACATGATTTACGCCATCAAAACTGGTAAATTTCTTACTCAAGATGACAAAATGCAACATCTAGTATAGACTTGTAAAAGTTAATTCTTTACCTGTATAAAGGAAATTTTCTTCCTCCTCTGAGAATAAAATCCTGAATACAAATTGAAGGCAGATATCACCAAACAAATGATACACCAACTGGATTGTAATCTCATAACGAATATAATACATGGAATCTCGAACATATTAAATGTATTCATATCTACCCAGAAAAGCCACACATGAGTACTAGCTTAGAATTGACTCCAAAGGCAACACCGGAACAGAGAAGAAAAAGTGATACATAAGTAGGGATGGCAATGGGGAGGGGAGGGGAGGGGAGGGGACCAATCTCCCCGTACCCATCCCCGATATTTTACGTATGTCCCCGTCCCCTCCCCATCCCCGTTAAAATTACATGAGAGAATCCTCATCCCCTCCCCGAATAATAACAGGGGATCCCCGAGGGTCCCCGATCCCCGAATAATTAATATTTTTTTTTATTTTGAGTTAATCATATTAAAATAAAAAATTTAAATAAAAGTAAAGTTCGAAATATATATTACATTAATATCCATTACAAAAGTCACATACATTAAATTAGTAAGTAACGCAGCATGCAAGGGATACAAATTTCTTTTACAAACTATCATGAACAAATTAATAGTCTAATACAAAATTGTTACAAACAAAATCAAATTTAGATTCAAAATTAACTTTTTCAATGGTGGCGTGGGTACTTTATAAATGTGGACTATTCTCTTTACAGCACAATAGTTAAGTCGGAGTAAATCAAGAGCAAATATTAAATTAGATTAGATTAGATATTAAAATTGTGATTTCAACAGAAAGCAATTATAACATCTAAAAATAAATAAAAAATAGATTTAAGTTTAAAATATTTAATGAACATTAAAATTAAAATAAAATTTTTAGGCTAATAGAATCTATCCGATCTTTTTAATATCCTAAATAAAAATTTGGGACTTTAATTATTTAATTAGGCCTAAAGTTTAATAATATAAATATTTTGATATTTGTTATTTTTACCAATATTTATCATTTTATAATTCAAATTTTATAATTTATTTACTAGTAATTTTAAAAAAATAAAATTAAAATTAAAAATTAAAATGGGGAAATGGGTAGGGGATGGGGATTCCACCCCATCCCCGTCCCCTCCCCGAATAAGAAATTGGGTAAAAAATTTTCCCCGTCCCTTCCCCGAATAAGAAATTGGGTATGAAATTATCCCCACACCCTCCCCGAATGGAGAAAATCCCCGAGGGTACCCGTCCCCGTGGGGATTTTTGCCATCCCTATACATAAGAGTAATGGGGATGTAATATAAAAGGATTTAAAATATAAAGAGTAAATGCTATGTCCTCACTTATAAAATCTGACATCACTTCTAAAATCTGACGTCAATAACAGGATAACTAGAAACAATTCGTTAAGCAGACTGCTTGTATTTCTCTTACAACTAATGCATATATTTGAGTGACAAAAAATATGAGTGTCGCAATAAAGTTCCTAAATTTCAGAGGTTCTACTCCTTCATATATAGAATGAACAATAAGAATGAATGATCACCTGAGTAAAGATACCCTTGGCTTTCGACACTCGCAAACGAGTTGCAATCTCCCTAGCTGCAAAGCTGTCAGCTATTGATACTACAACATATCCTGCTAGTATAATAGCCAAATATATAATAACTGCATGGACTGTCATTGGCATGTCAATTGCAATTGCATCACCCTTTGAGAACATTGTATCCAATGCATTAGCCACCAACCTGTAACTTGTGCAGCAAACAGATCAAAAAAGATAAAATAGAAGAAAATAAAAGTAAATTTAAACATAAAAATAATGATGTGGGAAGAAAGAAGGTTTTCAAGGAATAAAGGACACAACTTATTTCCTTTGATCATTCGTTATTAATAATGGTTACTTCTTTTATCAGCAGCTGAAAAAGTTTATGTAACAGGAAGAAAGCAGGTAACAGTTCCCATGTTAAAGACTCGAATTTTGACTAAAGGATTTATTTCTTCAAATAGAATTCAGCTTAGTTTCACATCGATATACCTAAAGTGCATATATGTGGTGACACTTGATTCAAACGGCCTAATCAAATCTGATGCTAGAGAAAATCATAGTTAATGTTAGTCTAAAATAAGGTTAAACACAAACTACAGTACATATACACAAAATTCTGATGAGAGCATACATTACTTGTTCTCGGAGTTCCTTGTATGTCATAAGGTTAACAGCAGATTCATCACATCTATCCTCTCTCCACACAATAGCCACAGTATTTTCCTCTTTTCTCCGATGATTTGAGGGTAGCAAACAACATTCAGCAATATTCAAGACTGAACCTGGAAGCCATGTTCCACCATGCTTTGATTTGTCAGTTCTGTCTAAAATACATTTCGGGGCCTCGCGGAATACAACTGAAATCTCTTTAAGAGCAATTTCCCAATAAGCCTGAAACCATACTCAGATACAAAATTCAGAATAAGAATGAGTCCGGTAACATATGAAAATAGTAAGTACTTACCTCAGGATGTTCAACTGTGAATTTCTGAAAGAGCCTAAAACTTGTTATGGGGTCTTTGTACACAGGCCCTAGGAGCTTTGGTCCATGAATTTCCAATGCATTTCCTAAGTTAGTAAGCTTCGATTGATCTCTGATGTTTAAAAAACATAGGTATTCGTTAGGAGAAAGATTCAAACTTAGATGCTGAGATAAATTAACGTTATGTAAATCCTATAGACTTAAATTTAGGCTACAAGAAAGGACACAAAGATGCGTGCCCATAAGATAGCAAAATAAGTGGATTTCACAGACAAAATCGGCAAATCCTTAAAAGATACTGCATCACGTGAGCACTTTTAATAATATATAGTTAAGATTAATTACTTACACATTCTTATCCAATAACACCCCCAACACAACTATCCGAAACATGATCAAATCTTTTACTCCTAATATCAAATATGTCAAAATTACAGGCAATTTTAGCCGGAAAAAACAAAAGCAACACAAGAAATCAAGAGATATAAGCAAAAGAGAGATAGGGAAAGAACATACAGAGAAGGGAACCAGTAAAGAGGAGGGCCATTGATGGAAGCGTCCCAATCATTATACACACTGTAATAAACAAGTTGATGCAACCCATGTGGGTGCCATGGCTTAAGCACTTTTCTGGCCACAAGCTCACGCCAAATCTCTCTTGCATCAAGCCCTTTGCTGCAACTTATCACTTGCTTCAAAATCTTATCAAACTCCTCAGCTTCCTCCAGTTTCAATCCCACCTTCATCAAATCCTCCACTCCCACTTCTCTTATGTTCTTTCCCATTTTTTCCTCTCTCTCGTTAACAAGTTCTGATCTTTTTATCAGTTACCAATAGACATTTATTGTTAACATGTAATGACAGCTGTAGAAGATTGAAAAAGGTTGGCAGTTGAACGTGCGGTGTGTTTCTGATGATTAAAAAAATGAGTCAACGACCCCAGTTTCTTTTTTTTTTTTTTTTCCATAAGAGTCAACGACCCCAGTTTCGATATACGAAAGACACTGCTTCTGTGATTTACTCTACTGGGTATTACGGATTTCCACTCTTAAACATCCAAGACTTTGGCACCACCAGGTCCCCACGGATTCGTACGCTTGCATGTATATATATGTATGTGTGTGTGTGTATTTTTTTTTTGTCTAAACTTGGGTCCATCGCGCTAAGTTCGAAAATATGCATGCCGTCCATTGCAATCACCAAAATTATAGCACAACCAGATATCATCCAAGCATAACTCAAAAATCAGCATACAATACAAACAAAATCTATCTCACACTTGTAAACAAATATTTACAAAGAAAGGTGAATCTTAAATACAGACTCGAACTCATTCACTCCATAATTGGGGAAGAGTCTTTATCACCCAACCAATGGCCTCAGTTTGGAGATTCTAACATATTTTAGAGTAGACAATTGATCTTCATACTTTAAAAATAAAATCCATCACCTCCTGCTTGGGTGGTGGAATGATTTTATTTCGACACGGCAACTAAATATTGATGTAACCATATGAGGCAAGACATTTACAATAAGCTGAATTTCTCACAGTTGCTGTCAAACGTGATATAGTTGCAAGGATAACATTGCAGTTCATGTTGGAGAGCATTTTATAGATGCCTAGGGGCACATTCAAGAAAGTGGCATGGGTGCAGTCTTGGACTAATAACGACATGCTGATGAGGAATCTACAACAACATTGAATGTTAAGCAGTGTCAGCTCTTTCATTGGATTCATTACTTGGCAAATCGCAGTGTCCACTCTGCTGCCAGTTGATCATGTTTAGCTTTATCTTCTAAGTACAAGTGGGCAATGCCAGGAACAATGGGATTATCTGCACACATTTAACAGAAAAGTTTATGCACATGACTCGCTTGTAACATCTAATATTACAACAGCAAAAAAGTCCGAGATCTGCACACCTAGGCAGCCCAGCTAAAGTCAATCATGCAACAAACAACAAAAATGCACAAGAGAATCTAGTACAAGGACTTACGAAGGCTAGGGTTTGTGAACATTGATCTGACTGCAAGTAGCACCTTTGTAATTGTCAGAGCTGGACTCCAACTGTCCTTCAAGATATCCAAATCAACAGTGCCAGCGGAATCAACGTTGCAGTGGTAGATTCGAGTTAGAAATACCACCTGCAAAACTATACTTATTATTAAAGAACAAATAAACGAAGAATGCAGCAAAGAAAGGAGAATGTATTTAGTTTATACTAATTTCTACAATTCTAGGACTTCAAATATACAAATGCTTAAACACACAAGACGTAACAACAAGATTCCAACAAAAGGGAATGTTATTTGTCAAAAGATTTTTCAACCAGACCAAGATTTCCAATAGCATGTCTCATTTTCTCAAGTCTCTACATTTGCAAGTACAAAATCCTATCCTTTGAACAATACTATTTACTTCATGTTCAAATAGATCATGCCGGAAAAGCTCAACACATCAACATCACATTCGCAGCCAGTCTGAAGCAAAATTCTTCTTGCCATTCTGATTGGAATTTTATAATCCGTGATAGTTCAAGATTGCCACTTCTTTGATAATTACAATAGAAAAACATGTTCATTATTCTTAAGCAACAATATCAAATGTAAAATAGAGTCAAGTTCCAACTCAGTCTATTTTCCCAAGTGTCTAACTTCAAGAGATGAGATTGCTGCTTGTGTAACACATAACCATGATTATCTAACCCAGCTTTGAAGAGCATCAAGACCAGACCCATCGCGCAATAAAATATGCTTGAAAAACCAATAGGGTTAAAAATAAGAAGAGTAGGAAAATTATATATGGTTATATTGATACATATGCCAGACAAAATGAGATTCATGAATAGCATGCCTTTGGAGGTTTGAACGGATAATCAGCTGGAAATGTTATGTCAAGAAAAAATATACCCCGTTGGTATGGTGTTCCTACAATATGAAAATGAGCTTAGTGAACACTGCAAAGCCGACATGCCAACAACATAACTCAGGCATTAAGCAGATTTCAGAAGCTGCTGTAACAGAAAATAGACAATTCAAATGGAAAGCAAATAGTCGGAAAAAGACATATGCAACTTTTATAGGAACATGTTTAATAACTTGATAAACACATAAAATAAAGCCCACAAATGAACGATGCAGTGCATCAAAACTAGATAATTCAACATGTGAACTTATCTTTCCCAATAGTCTACTGCTAATAAAGACAATGAGCATCAATAATTGAGCAACGATCCCTAGTTCAATTAACGCTTCACTAAACTCATAGCATCAGCAATATTCCAACAAGTTGCCATTATAATTCAACCAAGACAAACCACAAATCAAGACAAGGAGCATGAACAAGAAATTACACGCCACCCCATCATTTGAAACTAATAAAAGTTGAAACATTATCATCAAAAAACAAAAAACAACAAGCAACCATCACTCAAAAAATGACCAATAATTTTATAATTAAAAACAAGAAAACAAGTAAATAAAAACCACCCGCTACTCGAAAATGATCAAAATTGAAACAGAATCATTAAAACAAGAAAACAACCGCCAAGATCACTCAAAAATGATCAAGATTGAAACTTCATTGACCAAAAGCAATGCAAACAACAACTATCACTCGAAAATAATCAGAATTGAAACTTTTATCTTTCACAAACAATATAAAGAGCAACCCACCACTAAAATATGATCAAAATTGAAACTTTATCATGAAGAACGACCACCCATCACGGAAGTATGATCAAAATTGAAATTTTATCATCAAAAACAACAACCCGTCACCAAAAATGATAAAAAAAAAAAAATTGGCAAAAGAGAGCGAGTTAGAGCTTAGGGGAACCTCACCAGCAGGGCCAATGATGGTGGCGACCCAGTTGTAAAGATTGTCACCCTTGGGACCAGCAGAGCAATCCTGAGGTGGGTCCATGTTCAGCTCCGCCATTTCTCTCAGAATCCTCTTCCCAGATGCTGAAACCGACGTCGTCGAGACCCACGATGAAGTCGATGTTCCTCCGACTCCGCTACCTGCACCGCCGCTGTTCATGTCCACAACAACACGCACTACTTTGACTTTCAAGCCACTGTCTCTGTGCGTAAGTTTCAAAATACTTGCATATTGAAACCAAATAATTGTTTTGATTTTGAGTGAATTTCTTTTTCCAAAAAAAAAAATCTAAAAATTCTTTTAAAATAAAATAAAAGAAGTATAATTTATCAATTTATTAGTTTCAAAGAACAAATAAACGTCTTCACTTTTAGAGTAATTTTAGACTTCCACTTCCAACATTTAAGTTTTAATTTAACTTTAATTAATGTGACATTATTTATATATTAGATGATAGTTAAATAATTTATAAATTATAAAATTTATTATTTTCAAACGCATAACACGTAATATTGAGATTAAAATATTAAAATTATAATATTATTGTTCAACTCAACTGATATAGCTAATTGGGAAGAAAAAAATGGAGTAGAATTTGTGTCCTGGTTTTTTTTTGGAAATTAAAAGTTTATTAATAGAAAACGATTACATTGTGTCATGGTTAAACAGCTGTTATTACCCAACAAAAATAAAAATCGCTGTTATTATTAAAATTATACAAAAAGAAATTATAAAAATTCATCTATTTCAATTCTTTTATTAAATGAGGAGCCCTTGATATGTTTAATAAATCAATTCCCCAAAATGCCTGCCCATGGTCCATGGAGGAGATGTTTGCGTATAATCGATGACATGATGAAATTGTTGGATTCAGACTGATTTATGACGACATAATTACTGATCGTATAGGATTTGCAGCCACTCATTTATTAATTAAACAAAAGGTTTCTACTTCACTTATGTAATGCAACAAATAAAATTGCATCATTCTGAATCATGGTCCTATAGTCGGTGGTATCAAATTCTTCACATATTATTAGCTTTGATTTAAGAGGAGTTTGTTTTTTGTTTTAATGACTTAAAAGTGACTTATTAATTAATTAAATTAATTAGAGATATATTTTTTTTTATATATTGATATGTACAATAAGAGATTGATCGAAAGTCTTTTTAATAATACTATTATTATTAAGAGGGCAATCTATTATATTTTAAATGCGGGAGGCAAATACACCCCTGTCAAAGTTCCAACAATGGTTGGAACCCGAACAAATGGGTTTTTATAAGTTAATGAGAATTTTTTGGATAGTTATACCGAAAGCCAAATCCTTTTTTTGTTTTTTTTTTTTTTTTTGGGTAATCGAAACTATTATACATCATGGTAACATTTGCGCAACGCCGATAAACCAGAGCCAACAGAGAGTAACAAAAGCAGAACTTAAACACAAAGATAGTAGAGTTACAAAACTGCGGTTCAAAACAGAGCACGTACAAATTTTTTTAAGAACATTTGAGCCACTTAAAAAATTTAACCTTTTGTACAATTTCTAATTACACAAGATATATATATATATATATATATATATATATATATATATGAAATGTAAAATTCACTACAAAACTATATACATGTCCCATAGATGTAAAATTCACTACAAAATTGTATGTGACATACTTTTGGATCTATCTATTATTAGATCTCAACGCAGCAACCAGATTGAACAAACCCAGAAAATTCATCAGGCACATTGATTTTTTCCAATTTCACCTTTTGCCCTTCCCCATTTCCGCCAGATAAAACCCACTTGGAGCTCCTTGGTACTCCGACCCGGTAACCAGAACCCGATCGCCCAGCGCTACCCCGCATAACCCGGCCCGTACAACGGAGTCTAGCTCGGACCAACTAAATATCCTCCCATCTTTGCCCACCCCAACATTGGATCTCGGGCACCGACCAGCCTCCCAAACCCCCTCAACCCGCCTCCACTGACCGGATCCGAACCCGTAAACGTCAGCGCTTCCATCGAAAGCCCCTTGATTCTCAGTGTTATACCCGCTGATTACCCAAAACTCATCCCCTATCACCACCCCCTCACACTCGTCTCGCTCCTGACTCAGCTGAGTCAACTCGCTCCACTCGTCCCGCCTCAAATCGTAGACCCACCCCCTCCTCAGCGCGTTCTTATTCTGATCGTGCCCGCCCGCAACATAGACCCGAACCGCCGCAGATCCACACCCGAAAAACGACATCTTCGCCGGCAAATCCTTCCCTTTCCGCCACCTCCGCATCCCGAAATCGTACACGAAAACGTCGGCGACGGGGCTGTAACTCTCCGGGTCCCACCCGCCCATCACCACAAGCTTGCCTTCGCAGCCCGCCAACTGACAAAAGAGCGGCAACCCATTTGGATACCCGGGTGCCGGATCAATCCTGTCCCATACCCCACCGACCGGGTCGAACACGCTGAGTCGATAACTCGGTGACTCGCCTGGTTTTTTCCCACCGTCCGATTCTTTTTCAGCTTGAACTAAGCACGCAACTTTGTGGGTGTGCCCAGAATTTTTTCTTTGGTAGTAAAAGTCTTGGCTTTGAATGAGTTGGCGCCAACGCCGGCAGACTGCGGAGGCGAGGCGATGGGTGGAGTAAGGGAGGCGAGTTAAGCACTCGAGGCCTAGCTCTTCAGGGAGTCTGGGTATTAACTCGGAAGATTCCATTTTCATTGTTCGATTTTTGGTTCTGAATTAGGTGGCGAAGTTTATAACGGCTATTTATAGAAAGTTCGTTAGATAACTAGAAACTGTTCTAATTAAAGGATTCGTGCCACGTGGCGACGCGTTATAAAGGAGCTATGTATCGTAGTCTAATCGGACACCAAAATTTTAATTTTTTTAGTGTGTGTATATTATATATATATTATATATATATATATATATATATATATATATTCAAATTAATTGAAATGTTATCAAGTAAAAACTTGGAATAAAAAGTTATGAATCGACTACCATTTTATTTATTTATTTGAATGTGATCATGCGAATGCTTGTTTGTTGCCACCAATGAATTGGTTGGCTCGGTTTAATGTTTAAGGGTTTTACAAAAATTTTGCTATTCAACCAATTTCCATCTAAGGGAGTTGAATAGAAATAATTGGTCAATAGAAATAAAATTCAATATTCGATTGGTCAATAGAAATAATTGGATTATTCTTTTCGATTTAATTGAATAGGTCACCGTTAATTAAGCACTTAAATAAAATAAAAAAACAAAAACTAAATTAGCATTAAAATTATATTGAACCATATAATAATTGTTATGTATGCATCGATGTGTCAGTTTCAAATTTAAGGCAATGTTAGAGATAACAAAATGAAAGACCTACAAGTATTAAATATAATTTATTATATGCTAGTGACTAGTAAGTGAGATCCTTAATCAGATATTCTGTAAAGAATTTTATATTTTTTACTATTCGATTTTTTTTTTCCAAAGGTCTACATTTAAAAAAAAGGAGAAAATATATTATCGTATTATACGTAAAGAACTCGAATCTTCCATCTCAATCTAGATAAGAACAATCAGTGAGCTATGAAGTAGGAGTCCGATAAATTTTAAATATTTGATAGTAAATGTAAACTTTAATATTACTGTAAATAGTTTTTTGTTTTGATTAAAATAATTTGAATAAAACAAAACAATCTATCTTCCGTATGTTGTGGGCACAAATTTTTGGTACCACCAAATTGGAGATAACATTACAGTTCATGTTTGACTAGTTGTTACCCGGATTGGATAAGCCAAACTAGAGAGACCGTCTGATGTGGTACGATCGTTACGCGCCGGGGGCCGGCGGGTCACGACTCATTCGAAGGTCGGCGTGACGATGTGAGGCATCATAGTTAATCAGAGGGCGACACGTAGATTGTACGATCAATCAAAATGGATAGGAGATCGACACGTGGTGGATAAGTGGATAATGGTAACTTTTCTTTTTTCTTCTTTGCCGACTATATTTCAGTTTCAAGATTACTACTACAAATTTATGGGGGTTTTTTTAAAGGGTCAACATTCAACAACACTCATGGTTTGGCGAAATAATTACCGAACCTCGTTTTATTTTCAAAAATCATCATATAAATCTTCATTTTTTTTATATGATGTTATGATGAAAGACAATTTGGTCACTGTAATCAAGCAATATGGTTATTTAATAAAGAATTTAAAATTATCCGGACTTATCAGTATGTATGCTGAACCTTAGTTTGAAAATCTTTTCTCAAAATAAGAATAATTTTTGCTGGTATGACATGTATTAGGATTCTTAAACTTTTAACTTTTATAATAAAGTCTTATTTGTATTTGAGATGATGTAAGAAGAAAAAAAATTATAATTTTGAAATAAAAGTTAATAATATTTAATAAATACGATTTTAGATAATGATTTTGATGAAAAGCAATATAAATATCATGGCTTTCTATCATAGGAATGTGAGATCAAATTAACTTAATTTTTAAGTCATAATAATTAATATTTACTAATCGGATAATGATTCAGTGTTGAGTTGACTTTTTGCTGAGTACTAAAATAATAGTTATTAGGCAAGAGAAATAAAAAAAAAACTTAAAATAATCTTAATCATTGATTCAATGCTCAGTAAAAAAAAGAAAAAAGAAAAAAAGTTCAGCACTGTATCCTAATTTTTACCAATCACATTTGTCCACTGAATCTTTCATTTTAATAACTTGTTAAATTAATTATTATGTCATTAATGGAGTACTTTCATAAGAGTTGAGATCCTTCATAACCACACGATCAAAGTTATAATAAATTTTTTATTATTTATTACTTTGCGTATGTGGTTAAGATTCGTACTTCACTATAAATCTACTCTAACATAGTCATAACTGGTATATAATGAGCTAGTTTTGCTATTATTTAAAAGTATAGTTATTTTCATTTAAAATACAGTTTGAACACTTTTTGTAAGGCTCATATTTTGATAAAATCCCCAACTCACCCCAAATTAAATATATTTTCTTAAATTTGATTGTACGCCTAATCTTTTACCATTAAGACGAGAGTGAACTAATGAACCAAGGGTATGTTTGGTGCATGAGATTGTATAGTATTATAATACTATTTGTATTAGTTTAATATCAAAATGATGTTTGGCAAAATTTGAGACCTCATTATGGTGCATTATAATGCACCATAATGAGGCATTTGGCGGCATTACGCAAACCCGAGAGAACCTCGGGTTTGCGTAATGCGGTGGCTTTTGCCTCAATTGAGGCAACAGTTAATGCCTCGATTGAGGTAAATTTATTTTATTGAAATATTATAAAAATAAATTATTTTATTATTAAATATTAATATATGAATAAAATATAAAAATAAATTATATAATAATATTATTTTATTTAATAATACTATATTCTATTATAATATTATATTTATATATTAATGATTCATATAAAAATAATATATTAATATTATTTATATTAATTTTAAATTAATATTATTTAAATTTATTCAAATTTAAATATTTATAATTATTTATATTAAATTATAAATTTATTAATATATAAAAATGTAAAAATAACAATATATTATAAATTAAAATATAATTTATAATAATTTATTAATTAAATTAATAATTATAATATAAATTTATTATTTACATATAATATTAAATTTTATTTTATTATAATTATAATACAAATTTTAGAAATTTAAACATTTACTAAAAAAATTGTTAAATTTCTAAAATTTAAGAATTTTATATTTATTATTTTTCTAAGTATCAATAAATATTATTTTGTAATTATTTAATTTAATTAATCACAAAAAATAATACAATACAATACAACACCAAATATAATTTAATTAAAAATTAATACAAAAGTGAAGACCAAATATTACAACATTATTATAATACAATCTTGTCAATACAAAGATAATACAATCCACCCGCATTAAAATAATGTAATACAAAGATAATACAATACAAATACACAAACGCACCCCAACCGAACAAGATTAAAAAATAAAATTAAAAAGCATTATATAGTTAAATTAATTGTTTAACCAGAGCATCTATAAGTTGCTTTTATCTTTCACATATTATTCTAAATACCAATTTGAAAGATTTAACTTGTTTTTTAAATTAATTTTAGGAGAGGAGTTTCACAATTTTCGCCTGCTTTTCAAAGCTTTTTAGCCACGGATCAAATGGGCATGAACAAAAAGATGGATCCCCGACCAAGGTTGATGAATTCAAGGTCTTCGACAAATTTCATATTTCAAATTGCAAATAAAATCCCAACAATAATTAGAATTAATGACATGATTAACTTCAAAAAATTATTAAAACGAAAGATTTTTTTAATCATAGTTAATGCAAAAAAAAAAGTCTAATATCAACCAAGATCATAATAAAACAATATTCGCACCGACAATAATTTGGATTGAATTGAAATGACGTTCAATTTATAAAATTTTAGGTGGGGCTGACTGAAGCAAGAGACTTTTCAAGCATTATTGTTGACCGAAATGAATCAATCAATCTTATTTGCGTCTCCTTTGTTTTATTAAAGAAAAAATGAAAAGTATTGCAGACGCATTTTGGTTTTTTTTTTTTTTTTTTTAACTAAAAAAACTTTATCTTGAGTGATCAGAATTAAGGCCTTATGTTGTGACTTCTGATCGTTATAAATGCTTATTTGTTTGTTTTGGTTGTGGTTCACTTTAGACTTGACAAGGGGATGAGTCCGGCTGGGCCCACTCCAATCCCTTGCTCAATTCTATGATTAAAATGAACTCTTTAAAAGCTCGAGCCGACGAACTACAACTCAGGCCAAACTCTTGTTGGGTCAGTGTCGGGCTCAAGCTTTAGCTGAGCCCAACCATAATTTTTTTTAGAATAAGACTCCTATTCTTCATTCTTTACTAATAGTATTGCACCACTATCGTTCCATTTTTATGTTGAATTTGTTGGTAATAAGTATTTTATATTCAGTTTTAATAACAATATAATATGTAACAATCTAACCAAGTTAACAAATTAACTAAACTAACAACAAGTAAACAATTTAAATACAAAATAACTAAATTAATATGAAATAGAGATTAATATACTTAAGGTGCAATTGCGACCATTGGTTTTTGTGTGCGCTTCAATAACTCTTGAGTTTTATATATTCTTTTATTTGTAAAGATTAATTTAAGGATCGGGTCAATTAGCCCAAGGACCGATTATCATTGAACACCCTTACTGCAAAGGTATATTTATATGACCGAAGTTATAATCTTGTTATCGTTAATATGATCATAATTATACCTTTAATGGTAATTAAGAGTTGTAATTATAATTAGAATTGTCATTGTGCTTATTTCAAAATTTTATTATATATTTGTTTGATGGTAAATAAATAATTTTACATATTATAAAACTTATCATCTAATAGATGAGTGACCCCAATGAAGGTCATCTATAACATAAAGGTTATCTATTTAGTAATAGTTAACGTCATGTTGTTGTCGTTTGTATAACATAAAGGTCGTGTAGTTAACTATTACTAAATAAATAAGTCGTCTATATAATGCACCAACATGCACTATGTGTCTGTCGGAATTATTCAGATGACATGTAGTTTGTACCATATATTAATATATGACATGGCGTTGGATAATAAAACTATAAACAAGAAATCATTTATCATACATGTCGACGATTTTTTTTTTTTTTGAAAGGCACTAATGATGAAAGAGAAAAATTATTTAGAGTTTATTTTTCTTTTTTAAATAGAATATTTTTTAAAGATTTATCTATACGGTGGGGTATATAGATAAATAAAAAATTAAAATTGTTTTAAATTTTTCAATAATAGTTAGCTGAATCGTGGTGTTTTGTGAGTTGTTTATGTTTTATGGTATCAGAATTATGCTCTCATACTTTCTCCACAGTAAGTGTTCATTTATTTGTGTCAATTAACTATTGTTTATGCTGCGATTCTTATTTTATTTTCAGTCCTATATTATAATTTTTGTTTGGATCATATGTCCACTTTAATTTTGATTTTTCTCCATGGGAATCCACTTGAAAATTCTAATGTAAAATTCTTTAAAACACCCTTGATCTACACAACTTCATTAAAAAATAAATAAATAAAATAACAATAATAATTTTTTTCCCTTTTAATTTGGCAGCCATTTTAAAAATCAGTAATGCTACACATCCTAAATTTTTTATCCCAAAAAGTTATCTCAAATGATGTGTCATTTATCAATTAGTTAGTGAGATAATACAATTAATTCACTTGGATCTTGTAAAGAATTATCAACCAATCAATTAATGACACATCATTTGAGATAACTTTTTGGGATAAAATACCAAATAAATCCACTATAATAAATTATGACACTTTTTAGTTACCATTTTAACCTAATTGTTTTCAGATTCGTACAATTATATTTTACGTATTTGTAAACCTTCCTTTTCTTTTTAATATCATAACCCTAGTGTGTATATGTATGTGTGTGTGTGTGTATCAATATACGGTCGTCATGATCATATTTGATATGAAGTATGAAGTTCATTGCATTTTGAATCAAGCGACTTTGTTTTGGCACCTTGTATAAGTTTGAGAATGTTAATGAAAAAAGAAAATTAAAAAGATGTGGGTAAATAATTTATGCTTGTTTATTATGGTCAAGTTTATAATGTTACAACACTGGAAACATACTCTGTTTTGAAATTCACCATAACATTTTACTAAATATTTAACTATTTTTTTTTCTAATTAGTTATTTCTTCAGCACAATAAAAGAAGAAATAATATGATTATGAATTATCCTCCTCCATATGTTCAGTGAAAGTTTCCAGCATTGATTCTCATTCTAATTTTCTACATAGAAAACTAATACAAGTATACAACTGAAACGTTTCGAAAACTCAAAAGAACCTAATCTAAATCCTCGTTATCTAACTTTTCTTCAAAATTCTTGAACTCAAGCCACTTGTTTGATATACACAACTTCATAAAAAGTATAAAAAAATCCCCAAAAATGTCAACAAAGCACTCACAATGTAGACCATTTTAGTAGCAACAACCATCACATAAACCAGAAACCCAGATGGAATTATGCACATGAAAATCAAACCAAGCATCTCCATCGGCACCCTAAATGGCCTCTTTATTGCCGGCAACTTTTTCCTTAGCCATAAAAAAGATGCAAATTCTAGCAGCATTCCCAAACTATACAAGAAATTCACACAAGAAATTATATTTGCGAAATCCATATAAGAAACCGTTAAGGCTATTAATGTTGAAATGAAAATTCCAACCCAAGGCGTGTGAAACCAACTTGATCTGGATCCAAAAACTTTTGGCAAAAATCCTAAATTAGTCATGCCCAAAATTTGGTACGCACAACTACTTAACTGAGCTTCATAGAGTCCAATGATCGATAAACAAGCACCAATTTCTATGCAAATTTTTAACCATTTGCCGGCTATAATTTCAGCTACTTCAGCAAAATACCCATCAACCCAATTTTCTTGATCTAATGGTACAGCCCCAGTGGCAGCCAAAAGTGGTAGCAAATAGGCTGCACAGGTGAGTAACCCAGCTGAGAAAAGTGCTTTTGGGAAAGTGCTTTGGGGTTGCTCAACTTCACCCGCCAAAGTACTTGCGTTGTCCCAAAAATTCAAGTTCCAAAAAAGGGTGTTGAAAAATAATCTCCAATTTTTTGGCACCCCATTTTGGCCTAAGCTAATCCATCTCATAAAATCAATCTTAGGAATTGCAATCACAGTCAAAAGTAGAAATGGTATAAGTGAAACTACACCTAAAGTGACTGCTGTGTAACCCACTATAGCCAAGCCCGTGTAGTTCAAAAAGGACAAAACTGAAGTTACCGCAAAAATTGCCAGGTGGTGAGAAAACCTGAAGCAAAAACCGGGAAGACCAATTTGAGATAGTCAATGCAAAGAATTGGATATGAGGCCAGGTTTATGACACCGCTGAGGAATTTCCAGGAGCCCATAAGGGATCCCCAGAAGGGACCAAAAGCATGGTGAGCCCAAATGACGTAGCCACCATTTCCAGGGAAAGTTGTGGCAAGTTCAGCAGTCACTAGGGCCTCAGGAATGCTCCAAATGAAGGGGAAAATGAGGAAGCCCAAGACAGCAAAGAGCGGCCCGGCCGCTCCTACGGCGGGTTCTTCACCGTAGGGGCCGCCGGCAACCTCAAAGTAGATGAGGAAGATGAGAGGGAGGAGGGATAACTTCTTGGAGGTTACGGTTATGGTAGATTGTTGTTGTTGTTGTTGATCTTCAAGAAAGGGAGCTTGGGAGATGCTTTCTTGTTCTTGGCCCATTGCTTTGTAAGGTGTTATTTGCCTCGAATTCTGTTTGCTTGGGAATCGTATTATTGGGTTTGTTGGTGTTGTTGAATCAGCGTGGCCAACTATGATGGCATTGAGTGGTCCACATGATATGGGTTTTGTCAAATTTACATGCAACCACAAACATTGATTTACTTGTACAGTTGTAATTGCTATACTTTCTTGTATGTTGTCACATTTTTCTTCATCATTATTTTTAGATAAG
This sequence comes from Atalantia buxifolia, assembly GCA_030444775.1. Taxonomy (NCBI): domain Eukaryota; kingdom Viridiplantae; phylum Streptophyta; class Magnoliopsida; order Sapindales; family Rutaceae; genus Atalantia; species Atalantia buxifolia. The sequence continues at coordinate 31,379,796 of CM059832.1, read as the reverse complement.
ATGCATTGAATATGAATGGCCATCAAGAAAAGTGTTTTAAATGAATTAAGTACTGTTATGTATGCATTTATATTATTAATATTTAAACCTAATTTTTAAAATTTTAATTTATGCTGTGATTCAAGCTCTAAAATTTTCAATTAGATAATCATATTTTATTAATTTATTAACTTTTTAATCGTTTGAGAATGTCAAACAATAAGATTATATTAAGTATTTAGCTGAGACCACCTAATTCAAATCGTGATGAAGTTAGAAATTAAAAAAATTAACTTAAACTTTAGGCATTCTACATCTTTAACAAAAACAGTTGATAAAAGTTTTTGTAATGAAAGTTGATCAGATTTCACAATTGCATAAAGCAAATCCTCTTGCGACCCAAAGTGCTCCGATTTCTGCATAAAGTCCTAATTTTTCATACAAAATCATTGAGTAAAATAGTTTTCTTAGGTGTAAAGCCATTGTGACAAGCCAATTCAACGACTAACAAAATATCTGCAAGATTTCATTGCACCAAATCACTCACCAACTAAACAGCTTGGCTAGTAAAATACTGGGGCTTGAAAATAAACAATCGAAGATATTGATTGATTGAAACATAAATTAATAAAGAAAAATAAAAAAATGAATTTCAGTATCATGATGGATGAACACTCAACTCAAGAAATTTCCAGTATTAAATTAAAAAAAAAAAAATTTGGATCAGTATCAAAAAAAAAAAATTCTATAAACAGTGGCATTTAATCATTCATTCATGCGTTAAAAGGCAAGGAAACATGGAATCTTTGGCTACATCAATTTTTATTTGAATTAATTTTGGCAATTGAAATCATATCCTCCACTCCTAAGAATCTAATCTTGTCGGCTTTAAATAACATCTTTTTTTTCTTTTCTGCCAATTATTGAGTCTTTGATCTTTCACGCATCCTTCGCACAGCTAAGCCCAAATCCTTATATATGTGTATATTAGTTTGCATTGACCCAAAGTGTTGATTTTATAACTCTAGGTAATGGTTGGTATGAATCGGTCCTAATAAATGTAATAATATTTAATATCCTAAGAGATTGTGACATGCGAGACTTTAATTACTAAACTTACAATCGTTGACTGCACGAAATTTAAAATAAAAATCTTAACTTCATCTTCATGCATGTGGTAAAAATCAATTGTCTTGCATCTTGTAACCAAAATACTAAATAATTTTTGTTTGCGAAATTCATAGCATATATAGAAATCGGATATATTAGGGGAGAGAAAAGAAAAAGAAAAAGAGGAACGATTGCATCAGTGTAGAGTATATGTAATTTTTTCTACTCTTAGTTTTTATTTAAGACGTTTACAATCAAAGGGTAAAAAAAAAAAAAAATGTCCGCATAACAACTTTTACATACCATTTTTTGAGTAAGAATATTGAGCCCAAAGCCACGAGCCTCGCTCTGCATGCCTACACAATTTTTTTGTTATTTTGAAAAGTAAGTCAATTACATACTTAAATCAAGAGCTTTGCCTCATCCTTCTGCAATTTCACCACCATCATTAAACTTAATAACATTCTTAGCCTTCAAAAACTTCATAAAAAAGTACCACCCAATGGCTCCCAAAGTCATCAACCCACTCACCAAATAAACAATCTTTGTAGCAACAACCATTATCACAACCAAAAACCCAGATGGAATCAAGCACATAATCACCAAACCAGGCAGCTTCATTGGCACCGTATAAGGCCTCTTCAATTGTGGCTGCTTCATTCTCAGCCAAATAAATGCTGCAAATTCCAATAACATCCCTAGACTGTACAAGAAATTTGCTGATGCAACTATGCTTCGAAAGTCCATATACGAGACCCCTAGTGTTATCAAAGTTGACACCAATATGCCCACCCAAGGAGTGTTGAACTTCTTGGACCTTAAACCAAAAACTTAGGCAAAAATCCCAAATCAGCCATGCCCAAAATTTGATATGCACTGCTACTTAATTGAGCTTCAAATAACCCAATTGCCGATAACACAGCCCCAACTTCAAGCCAAATTTTTAGCCACTTCCCAGCAATCATCTCAGCAGCAGTGGCATGGAACCCGGAATCCCATTGACTCTGATCCACATTGACAGCACCAATCACAGCAAAAAGTGGGATCAGATAAGCCACACAAGTGAAAATCACAGCCACAAATAGTGCCACAGGGAATGTCTTTGGGGGCCTACCAACTTCCCCAGCCAATGTGCTAACATTGTCCCAAAAATTCAAGTTCCAAAATAGGGTGTTGAAGAACAAATTCCAATCTTTTTTAAGACCCTTTTGGCCTGAACTCAACCACCTATGTGGCTTAATTTTTGGGATTGCAGCCAGTGACATTATTATAAAAGGGAAAGTGAAACTAACCCAAGTAAAACAGCAACATAACCGACAATTGTCAAGCCAGTGAAGTTCAAGAATGATAGTATACAAGTCGATACCATGATAGCAAGACTCCTAGTCCAGCCCGATTCAAGAGGGTGAATCACTTTCTTCAGATAATCAATACACAACACAGGGAAAGCAGCAATGTTGATGACGCCACTCAGGAATTTCCAGGAGCCCATGAGGGAGCCAAAGAAAGGGCCGAATGCTCGGTCAGCCCATATGACAAAGCCGCCGTCGCCGGGGAAGGCCGTGGAGAGCTCTGCCGTGATCAGGGCTTCGGGGACACTCCATATAAAGGGAAAGATCAGGAACCCCAGTAGGGCGTAGAGGGGCCCGGCGGCCTTCACGGCGGGTTCTTCCCCACGGCCCCCGGCCACCTCGAAATAGATGAGAAATATGAGAGGTATAAGAGTTAGTTTCTTTGATTTTTTCGTGGTAGTTGCCACGGTGGTTGGCAAAATAACTGGCGGTGATGCTGCTGCAGAGGTTCGCATGGCTTCCGTCTCCTTCATCTTCATCGTCGTCACGTCATTAGGTTTCAGATAAGGAAGACCCTAATTATTTTTCATTTATTTAAAAAAAAAAAAAAGAAGAAGATGAAACTCAGATGTCAGAAGGAGGATATCAAGGGATTGGAGGCTGGTGTGGCTTTGATTTCAGTGAGGTAAATAATGTAGTGATAGAGCAGTGACGAAAGAAGTAAATTTTGCGTGAGTTAAAGACGAGTGGGAAGTGGGGAATCATGGCCGAAAAGGAGAAGGATTATGTGAGAGAAAACAATTTTGGTTGTTTCGGGAGTGGGTTTAATAAACATTAATGCTTTTCATGCGCATATTTCTTATCCCAAGCCCTAGATACTTTATAATCATGGGCAACCGACTGCTGTTAAATTCTTTTTGTGGGGAGTTATGATTTGCCAAGATGGCCACTTTGGTATTTTCTTTAGTCACGTATCTGTAGATTATTTAATTAAGCACTTATTGATAGTTTAGTTGTCAACTTAAAATTTTAGTAGTCAATATCTCAATAGTATTAAGCCTTAAAGTTTCTGCTATTTGCCTGGGTCAAACCCGAATTAAACCAAAACGACGCCGTTTTCGTTTTTTTTGGGCCTTTTTGCTTCCATGAAACGTAGTCGTTTCAGCCAAACAAAAGCAACTGTCTTCGTTTTCGTCCTCCTCTCCTCTTCGTTTCACCAGCCGTTTCAGTCAACCGAAAGCAAACGTTGCCGTTTGACCCAGGCAAAAGCAAACCCAAGCGTCTTCGATCTTTACTGCTGCAATTTGGCTGATCTAGTGCAAGTGCTGAATATAATTGCTCTGCAAGTGCTGAATTTAATTGCTTTGCAAGTGCTGAATTTTGATAGCTATTGTCATTTCCATTTTATTTAATTTTCAGTTGAAATAAAATGTTAAGAAAATAAGTGTGTTAAATTGCTATTGATATTCCTTTTCCCTTTCGTACTTGATTTGGGTGCGTAATGCCTAGTGTTGAGGATGAATGATGATGAAAATGAGATTTTGGTCCGGAAGAAACTGTGTACAGATTTGTCTGCATTTTGTGATGAATTGCTGTGCAAGTGACTTACGCAATTTGTGTTGAATTGGTCTGCGCAATTTTTCTTTGAATTGATACGCAATTTGTCTTTGCAATTGCTCTGCATTTACAGCTCAATACAAACTACAAACGAACTTATAGGGCTTCAGATTTAGAAGAAAAAGCATAAACCTAGGTGACATTTTACCTTTAAAGAAAGTGAAAGAATTATAAATAATAGAAAGCAAGTTAATTAGAAGCACAAAAGCGGATTTTGTGGACACCAAAATAGTCCAGAATCAGCAATTTTATTGCCTTCTATAAGCATGATAAAAATGACACACAGACACACACACACACACATCACAGGCTTTTGTTCAAGCTTTTGATCGGGTGTGGTGAATCCGTAAATCTTTGAAACTCTATCTTGTTCAAGCTTTTGCTTTTGCCTTGTCTGAGCCAAATCTGTCACCATCGAGGAAGATAAGACTCGGGTGTCTTTGAATCGAAGAGGAAGAGGAAGAGGAAGAGGAAAGACAGAAAGCGGCGGCGTTTTCATTTTCACTATCTTTGAAACGACTACGTTTCATGGAAGTAAAAAGGCCAAAAAAAAAAACAAAACAAAACGGTGTCGTTTTGGTTTAATTCGGATTTGACCCGGGAAAGTAGCATTTTCTTTTAAGGCTTTTCACCAAAAAGTAGCCACATAATTAATGGTGCGTTTATTTGTAGGTTTAGAGAATGGAAATGATAAAATATAATTTAGGAATGAGAATAAAATATATGGGTCTTATATAATTTCAGAATAAGAAATGAGAATCTCATTCCCATGAGAGGGTTGGAAATGAAAATGTGAAACGAGAATAAAATATATATTTATTTTTTTATCCTTCTAATTTTTTCATATTTCTTAGATTAACCTTATTCAAATCATAAATAATTTACTATTTTAAATGTCATTAATAATAATAATAATTATTATCATTAAATTTATTATTTTAATTATTTTTATTGTTATTTTTATTAATATTATCATTATTAACAATAAAAAATAATGATAAAAATAATAATTAATAAAAATAAAATAATAATAATTAATAATAACTAAAATAATAAATTTAATAAAATTTAACAACAATAATAATAATGTAATTTTTATTATCTAGATACATGTATAAATATTATTATAAAAATGATATTAATTAAAAAATAATAAGAATAATAAATGTTAATAGTGATAATATTAATAAAAATAAAAATAACAATAATTAATAGTAACTAAAATAATAAAGTTAATAAAAGTTAATAATAATAAAATTTAATAATAATAATTAATTATAATAACAAGTCACAACAACCTAATTATTGTTATTATTATTTTTATTAATATTATCATTATTAACATTTATTATTATTATTATTATCATCATCATCATCGTCGTAAGTAAATCGTCATCATAAAAATTTACTAATTTTATTATTTTAAATGTTATTATTATTATTTAAATTTTATTAATTTTATTATTTTAGTTATTATTAATTATTTTTATTTTTATTAATATTACCATTATTAACATTTATTATTATTATTATTATTATTATTATTATTATTATTATTATTATTATTATTATTATTATCGTCGTAAGTCGTCGTCATCATCAAAATTTATTAATTTTATTATTTTCAATGTTATTATTATTATTTAAATTTTATTAATTTATTATTTTAGTTATTATTAATTATTGTTATTTTTATTTTTATTAATATTACCATTATTAACATTTATTTATTATTATTATTATTATTATTATTATCAAAATTTATTAGTTTTATTATTTAAAATGTCATTATTATTATTAAATTTTATTAACTTTATTATTTTAGTTATTATTAATTATTATTATTATTTTATTAATATTATCATTATTAATATTTATTATTATTAATTTTATTTTTTAATTAAAATCATTTTTATAATAATATTTATACAAGTATCTAGTTAATAAAAATTACATTATTTGCTACTATGGGTATTTTGATAAATTGATTATTCCCATTTATTTTGCCAAATAAACACATCAATGGTATTAAGTATATTCCCATTCTCATTTATTTTCACAAGTAAACATTGAAACCTCATTTTCATTCCTCATTTTCATTTTAGCTCATTTCCATTCTGTAAGAAACGCACCATAAAAAAGAGTGGTGGATGTGAGTCTTACACATAAGGATGACTTCACACAGAGGGATTCCTCTTCGATCAAATAATCAGATTCTCCGAATCCTCCTTTTATTTTGTCGTCTTTGACTAAAATAAATGGCATTGAAGTTGTATTTGGAATGGCCCATGTTATTTTACAGGTATCTAATTAGGTATTTTTATCTCATAATTTAGGTATTAAAAAGTCAATATAATTTAATTATTTGATAAGCTTTATTTTTCATATTATGAGAACCGTATCTCATGGTCGTAGGTTATCGGTGCGTTTGGAATTGAAGCTAGGTAATTATACCTTAATAAACATAGTATTAAAATATTTTGGTAAATATTAATTATTGTAGTTTAGAAGATATATTAATATAATTTTTCACTTGTGCATTAGAAAATTTATTAGATTTTTAATAATTTATCATATATGTCAACGATTTTTTTTTTTTGAAAGGCACTAATGATGCAAAGTGAAAGAGAAAAATTATTAGAGTTTATTTTTACTTTTTAAATAGAATATTTCTTTTAAGACTTATCTGGTAGGGTATATAGACAAATAAAAAATTAAAATTATTTTAAAATTTTCAATAAGAGTTAGCTGAGTCGTGGTGTTTCGTGAGCTGTTTATGTTTTATGGTATCAGAATTATGCTCTCATACTTTCGCCATAATAAGTGTTCATTTATTTGTGTCAATTAACTATTGTTTCTGCTGCAGTTCCTTATTTTATTTTCAGTCCTATATTATAATTTTTGTTTGGATCATATGTCCACTTTAATTTGATTTTTCTCCAGTGGAATCCACTTGAAAATTCTAATGTAAAATTCTTTAAAACACCCTTGATCTACAGACCCTTGATCGTATGTTCACTTTAATTGTTTGAACAATAGTACAATTATATTTTACGTATTTGTGAACGTTCCTCCTTTTTTTTTTCAATATCACAACCCTAGAGTGTGTGTGTGTGAAACATATGATCGTCGTTATCATATTTGATATGAATTATGAAGCTCATTACATTTTGAATCAAGCGATTTTGTTTTGGCACCTTGTATAAGTTTGAGAATGTTAGGGAAAAAGAGAAAATTAAAAGATTTAGGTAAATAATTTAAGCTTGTTTACTATGGTCAACTTTATAACGTTACAACACTGGAAACATACTCTGATTTTGAAATTCACCATAACATTTTACTAAATATTTAACTATTTTTTTCTAAATAGTTATATCTTCAGCACAATAAAAGAAGAAATAATATGATTATGAATTATCCTCCTCCATATGTTCAATGAAAGTTTCCAATATTGATTCTCATTCTAATTTTCTACATAGAAAACTAATATAAGTATACAACTGAAACGTTTCTAAAACTCAAAAGAAACCCCTAAAAAACCTGTTAAAAAAAAAAAAACTAATCTAAATCCTCGTTATCTAACTTTTCTTCAAAATTCTTGAACTCAAGCCACTTGTTTGATCTACACAACTTCATAAAAAAGTATACAAAAATTCCCAAAAATGTCAACAAAGCACTCACAATGTAGACCATTTTAGTAGCAACAACCATCACATAAACCAGAAACCCAGATGGAATTATGCACATGAAAATCAAACCAAGCATCTCCATCGGCACCCTAAATGGCCTCTTTATTGCAGGCAACTTTTTCCTTAGCCATAAAAAGATGCAAATTCTAGTAGCATTCCCAAACTATACAAGAAATTCACACAAGATATTATATTTGCGAAATCCATATAAGAAACCGTTAAGGCTATTACTGTTGAAATGAAAATTCCAACCCAAGGCGTGTGAAACCAACTTGATCTTGATCCAAAAACTTTTGGCAAAAATCCTAAATTAGTCATGCCCAAAATTTGGTACGCACAACTACTTAACTGAGCTTCATAGAGTCCAATGATTGATAAACAAGCACCAATTTCTATGCAAATTTTTAACCATTTGCCGGCTATAATTTCAGCTACTTCAGCAAAATACCCATCAACCCAATTTTCTTGATCTAATGGTACAGCCCCAGTGGCAGCCAAAAGTGGTAGCAAATAGGCTACACAGGTGAGTAACCCAGCTGAGAAAAGTGCTTTTGGGAAAGTGCTTTGGGGTTGCTCAACTTCACCCGCCAAAGTACTTGCGTTGTCCCAAAAATTCAAGTTCCAAAAAAGGGTGTTGAAAAATAATCTCCAATTTTTTGGCACCCCATTTTGGCCTAAGCTAATCCATCTCATAAAATCAATCTTGGGAATTGCAATTACAGTCAAAAGTAGAAATGGTATAAGTGAAACTACACCTAAAGTGACTGCTGTGTAACCCACTATAGCCAAGCCCGCGTAGTTCAAAAAGGATAAAACTGAAGTTACCACAAAAATTGCTATGTAGTGGGAAAAACCTGAAGCAAAAACTGGGAAGACCAATTTGAGATAGTCAATGCAAAGAATTGGATATGAGGCCAGGTTTATGACACCACTGAGGAATTTCCAGGAGCCCATTAGGGATCCCCAGAAGGGACCAAAAGCATGGTGAGCCCAAATGACGTAGCCACCATTTCCAGGGAAAGTTGTGGCAAGTTCAGCAGTCACTAGGGCCTAAGGAATACTCCAAATGAAGGGGAAAATGAGGAAGCCCAAGATAGCAAAAGAGCGGCCCGGCGAGCCTACGGCGGTTCTTCACCGTAGGGGCCGCCGGCAACCTCAAAGTAGATGAGGAAGATGAGAGGGAGGAGGGATAACTTCTTGGAGGTTGTGGTTATGGTAGATTGTTGTTGTTGTTGATCTTCAAGAAAGGGAACCTGGGAGATGGTTTCTTGTTCTTGGCCCATTGCTTTGTATGGTATTATTTGCCTCGAATTTCTGTTTGCTTGGGAATTGTATTATTGGGTTTGTTGGTGTTGTTGAATCGGCGCGGCCAACTATGATGGGGTTGAGTGGTCCACATCATATGGATTTTGTCAAATATCTAGACCATGCAATGATACTTTCTTGAATGTTGTCACATTTTTCTTCATTATTATTTTTGGGAAATATAAATATCTAGACCATGCAATGACAGAGTTAGATAAGATGTATTTAATATGAGTGGCCATCAAGATAAGTGTTTTAAATGAATTAAGTAACTACTATTACATATGCATTTATATTATTAATATCTAAATCTAATTTTTGAAATTTTTAATTTATGCGTGATTCAAGCTCTAAATTTTTCACTTATTAAGAAAGAGAAGGCACTTACAGCTTGACAATGTTAAATGATCATATTTTATTAATTTATTAACTTCCTGATCATCTGAGAATGTCAAACAATAAAATTATATTAAGTATTTAGCGGAGACCACCCTAATTCAAATCGTGATGAAGGTAGAAATTAAAAAATTAACTTAAACTTTACGCATTCCTATAACTTTAATAAAAACAGTTGATTGTGTAATGAAAGTTGATCAAATTTTGCAATTGCAAAAAGCAAATCCTCTTGCGAACAAAAGTGCTCCGATTTCTGCATGAAGTCCTAATTTTTCATATAAAATCACTGAGCAAAGTCGTTTTCTTAGGTGTAAAGCCATTGTGACAAGCCAATTCAATAACTAACAAAATATCTGCAAGCTATGGAGTGGGGTTTACAAGTGGCTGAGAAAGCTAATATAACTTTTGGGATTTTTGAATCGGATTCATGGACAAGGCTACGTTACAGATTCTGTATGTAACAGCTCAGTGCAAATTGGCCTTGTATCAGCTAAGTTCCAAAACTTTTCCTCTCTCCTGCAACGCGTGGATGCCCCCATTTGCTTCGTTACATACAGAGTCTGTAACGTAGCAAGGTCCCGGATTCATTGGAAGTAATAGACTTAATCAACAAGAAGTCCAGTCGCTTGACTGAAATTGGATGGTTGATCTCTGACATTCAGGAAAATCTGCAGAATTTCCAGAATTTCAAAGCTCATCATTCCCCTAGAGATTGTAATGAGGCAGCTCATTCATTAGCAAAGTTAGCTTTGCAGAAGAAGGAAACTGTAATTTGGTTGGATGAAATTCCACCGGAGATGTGTACTTGTCTTTTACTTGATCAATAGAAAGGCATACTTTCTTTTGAAAAAAAAAACAAAATGTCTGCAAGATTTCATTGCACCAAATCACTCACCAACTAAACAGTTTGGCTAGTAAAATACGGGGTCATGAAAATGGACAATCGAAGATATTGATTGATTGAAACATAAATTAATTGAGAAAAAAAAAAATAAAAGATATGAATTTCATTATCATGATGGATGAACACTCAACTCAAGAATTTTTCAGTATTAAATAAAAAAATAAAATTAGGATCAGTATCAAATTAAAAAAAAAAATCTATAAACAGTGGCATTGAATCATTCATTCGTGCGTCATAAGGCAAGGAAACATGGAATCTTTGGCTACATCAATTTTTTTATTTGATGTTGGCAATTGAAATCATATCCTTGGCAATGGCAGGATTCCTTAGAATCTCAAAATCTTATCTCGTCGGCTTTAAATAATATTTGTTTTTTTATTTTCTGCCAGTAATTGGAGTCTTTGATCTTCACGCATCCTTCGCACAGCTAAGCTCCAATCCTTATACATATATTATATGTATATATAGTTTGCATCGACCGAAAGTTTTGATTTTATAACTCTTTTAAGTAACGGTTGGTAGCCACTAGGCCTTGTGAGGGCAGCGGTTCAAGCCCTCACAAAAGTATTGTGTGGACTAAATATTTAAACATTTATTAACTATTTAAATAAACAAAAAACTCTTTTCCCTTGCGAATGTGAGTGGAGTGGAGACATACGTCCTCTGTGAGGGGTAATTATCTGGGCATGTACTATATAAAGATTTAATGTAATGTATAAGTAAGAGTTATATACATCGATTGTAAATATTAAGGTAGGGTAATACGTAATATCTGCTATAAAGAAAGTTGTAAATATCTATATAATCTTTGGTGATTAACCGGTTTAAAAAAAAAAAAAGTGTTGTTGGTATAATTCGGTCCTAATAAATGTAATAATATTTAATATCCTAAGAGATTGTGACATTTACGAGACGGAAAATGCTAAGTAGCGAGAGGAACGAGAGAATGACGAGAGAATCGGCATTCTCTCTGCCGTTTTCGCTTCTCGTTCCTCTTGCTACATAAAACATTAAAATAATAAAGGAATGAATAAAGAATGAATATATAATGTTTAGTCATTCATTCTGTCCGTCCATGCTTCCGGCTCGCGTGACCGACTTCTGTCTCCCTCACGATTATGGTGCTATATATTTTCTAGCTAATTTGCAACAGCGTGGTGTAATTATATTTTCGCTTTGTGATTAGTAAGATCAGTTGTGTACCTATTGTCGGGAGGTGCATCAATTTTATTGTATGTACATCTGTTTTCATTTCATTTGGAAGTCCGAAATCTTTTGCCTTACAAATTGCGGTGAATGTAATTTTATAGGAAATTGTTGCCACCGTATCAACGACGGTAACAAGCTATAGTGGGTTTGAAAATTAGTTTTGCCCTTTGCTCGGTAGCGGCCCTGGATGCTTCTAAATTTTTCCAAAGTACCAAAACGGCTATAACAACTTATAGCAATCACTATCGATTTCAATAGAGCTTTTTTTGGTTTGTCGTTGCTTAAAATCCTTTTCTTTCTCGGGTTTCCACTGCGCTCAAGGAAACTTTGATCCGTTCTTGGAACATATTAGAGGGTTGCAAGCTTCATTCGGTAATTACATGCACTCATCAAGTATGCACATTCGTGATTACCACCAAATATTAATTGTATACACGAAAGGAATTCATCAATTAATAGATAATCTCATCCATGAATGATGAAATTAAATTAAACAGCTTAGGAATCTGAGCACTACTGTGACTGCGAATATAATCGTCTTCATCATCTTTTCTTGCACCTGCCAATACCACCGAAACAAGTTTTTAAGACTAAAAATAAGTTTTATGCCTTATTTGATGTACAGATAGAAAGATAAGATTCTATGATATGCAGTCAGTCATCTTACAGCCTAGATTGTCTGGTGGCATCATGACCCCGCAACAAGTTGTAGTGTCCATAACCATGATACAGAACACGGATAGGGTTTTTTTTGCCATACTCTTGACCTCAGAAAATATATTTTTTTCACGATTTTATGAATATATATATATATATATATATATATATATATATATATATATATATATATATATATATATATATATATATATATATATATACTGACAACTCGTCATTCTCTCGTCCCTCTCGCTACCTAAAGCAGACTCAATAAAGTATCTAGGGTTTGGGATAAGAAATATGCGCATGAAAAGCATTAATGTTTATTAAACCCACTCCCGAAACAACCCAAATTGTTTTCTCTCACATAATCCTTCTCCTTTTCGGCCATGATTCCCCACTTCCCACTCGTCTTTAACTCATGCAAAATTAAAAATTTTTGGTAATGATTTTATTTTTAATTTTTAAATTACTGAAATTATGTATTTATACTTGCTATAAAATAAGTAAATGAGAAATGATTTGTGGATGGGAAAATTATTCCCTACATGAGGATTCTCCATCCCCACTCCACTAAATTTATTGGGGAATGGGGTGAGGAATGGGGTAGGCTTCCCCACCCCACCCCACCCCACCCCACCCCATTGCCATCCTAAACGAGAGCAACCGCTGCCGTTTCTCTCGTCATTCTCTCGTCCCTCTCGCTACCTAGAAAGCACTCTTTACGAGACTTTAATCACTTAACTTACAGTCGTTGATTGCAAGATCACGTGTCTCGTAATTTAAAATAAAAATCTTAACTTCATCTTCATGCATATGGTAAAATTCAATTGCATGTCTTGCATCCTGTAATCAAAATACTAAATATTTTTTTCCCAAATTCATAGCCTATATATAGAAATCGGATATATTAGAGGAGAGAAAAGAAAAAGAAAAAGAGGAACGATTGCATCAGTGTGGAGTGCATGTAATTTTTTCTACTCTTAGGTTTTATTTAAGACGTTCACAATCAAAGGGTTAAAAAAAAAAATTGCCCGCATTACAACTTGTATATACCACTTTTTTGAGTATATTGAGCCCAAAGCCACAAGCCTCACTGTATGCCTACACAAATTTTTGTTACTACGAAAATTAAGAGCACATTTAGTATGGCTTATTTAAGAGACATAAGTACTTATTTAATTCCATAAGTATTTTTAAAATTTTTTATGGTGTTTGGTTATTTTTGAATAGGGATTTTTAGCTTTTGGTAGCCCAAAATTTAAGCTTTTGTATAAAACCTCTACTAGCAAAAGCCTAAAATTGAATAGGTAAATAAACTAATTTACCTCTACTAGCAAAAGCCCAAAATTTAAGCTTTTGGGAGCAGAGGTTAGAGAGTTTTTCTAAAAATATATAATATCAAAATATCCTTAATATATTTCATTAATTACATAATACTCTTTGTATAAAACCTACCCAACGAAAATTGTTGCCGCTACATAAACATATTACTGCACGCCACTTCACTTTATCTCTCTCTCTGTTTTTTTTTTTAAATAACCAACATTTTAATTTTGCAATCCCTACACATACCCAACACTTGAGAGAGTATATATCGATGATGCAATTTAATTTGGATAATATTATTTTTGGGAGAATATATTAATGATCAATTTTTAATTTTAAAAATTAAAGAAGTGATTGAACTGATTTTTTCTTATTAATTAATATCTTGGAGGCATTTTATTACATGTGATATAATTATGAATACATATCCTTTTTGTAATTGAATTACACAAAAGCATGTTTAGTTTTACACAACCAAACAGTTTAATAGTTCAAAAGTATTTTTTTAATTGACAATCAAACACCTAATGGTTTTTTGTCCAAAAACTCTATTAGTATAAGCTCTACTCCTATAAGCTCTATTTAATAAGCTGTACCAAACGGAGCCTAAGTCAATTACATATTTAAATCAAGAGCTTTGCCTCATCCTTCTTCAATTTCACCACCATCATTAAACTTAATCACATTCTTAGCCTTCAAAAACTTCATAAAAAAGTACCACCCAGTGGCTCCCAAAGTCATCAACCCACTCACCAAATAAACAATCTTTGTAGCAACAACCATTATCACAACCAAAAACCCAGATGGGATCAAGCACATAATCACCAAACCAGGCAGCTTCATTGGCACCCTATAAGGCCTCTCCAATTGTGGCTGCTTCATTCTTAGCCAAATAAATGCTGCAAATTCCAATAACATCCCTAGACTGTACAAGAAATTTGCTGATGCAACTATGCTTTCAAAGTCCATATGTGAGACCCCCAGTATTATCAAAGTTGATACCAATATGCCCACCCAAGGAGTGTTGAACCTCTTGGTCCTTAAGCCAAAAACTTGGGCAAAAATCCCAAACCAGCCATGCCCAAAATTTGATATGCACTGCTACTTAACTGAGCTTCAAATATCCCAATTGCCGATAACACAGCCCCAACTTCAAGCCAAATTTTTAGCCACTTCCCAGCAATCATCTCAGCAGCAGTGGCATGGAACCCGGAATCCCATTGACTCTGATCCACATTGACAGCACCAATCAAGCAAAAAGTGGGATTGGATAAGCCACACAAGTGAAAATCACAGCCACAAGTAGTGCCACAGGGAATGTCTTTTGTGGCCTATCAACTTCGCCAGCCAATGTACTAACATTGTCCCAAAAATTCAAGTTCCAAAATAGGGTGTTGAAGAACAAATTCCAATCTTTTTAAGACCCTTTTGGCCTGAACTCAACCACCTATGTGGCTTAATTTTTGGGATTGCAGCCAGTGACATTATTATAAAAGGGGAAAGTGAAACTAACCCAAGTAACACAGCAACATAACCGACAATTGTCAAGCCAGTGAAGTTCAAGAATGATAGTATACAAGTCGATACCATGATAGCAAGACTCCTAGGCCAGCCCGATTCAAGAGGGTGAATCACTTTCTTCAGATAATCAATACACAACACAGGGAAAGCAGCAATGTTGATGACGCCACTCAGGAATTTCCAGGAGCCCATGAGGGAGCCAAAGAAAGGGCCGAATGCTCGGTCAGCCCATATGACAAAGCCGCCGTCGCCGGGGAAGGCCGTGGAGAGCTCTGCCGTGATCAGGGCTTCGGGGACACTCCATATAAAGGGAAAGATCAGGAACCCCAGTAGGGCGTAGAGGGGCCCGGCGGCCTTCACGGCGGGTTCTTCCCCGTACGGCCCCCGGCCACCTCGAAATAGATGAGAAATATGAGAGGTATAAGAGTTAGTTTTTTTGACTTTGTCGTGGTAGTTGCCATGGTGGTTGGCAAAATAACTGGCGGTGATACTGCTGCAGAGGTTCGCATGGCTTCCGTCTCCTTCATCTTCATCGTCGTCACGTCATTAGGTTTCAGATAAGGAAGACCCTAATTATTTTTCATTTATTTAAAAAAAAAAAAAAGAAGAAGATGAAACTCAGATGTCAGAAGGAGGATATCAAGGGATTGGAGGCTGGTGTGGCTTTGATTTCAGTGAGGTAAATAATGTAGTGATAGAGCAGTGACGAAAGAAGTAAATTCTGCATGAGTTAAAGACGAGTGGGAAGTGGGGAATCATGGCCGAAAAGGAGAAGGATTATGTGAGAGAAAACAATTTGGGTTGTTTCGGGAGTGGGTTTAATAAACATTAATGCTTTGCATGCGCATATTTCTTATCCTAAACCCTAGATACTTTATATAGAGTGCTGGTAGGTAGTGAGAGGGACGAGAGAATGACGAGAGGAATAGGGATGGCAATGGGAAGGGGAAGGAGGAGAACAATCTCCCTGCACTCCATCTCTCGATATTTTACGTATGTCCCCATCCCCTTCCCATCCCCCTGTTAGAATTACATGGTAATCCCCATCTCCTTCCCGAATAACAACAGGGGATCCCGAGGCCCCCGATCCCCGAATAATTAATATATTTTTTTGTTTTCGATGTTGAGTTAATCATATTAAAATAAAAAATTCAAATAAAAGTAAAGTTCGATATATATATTACATTAATATCTATTACAAAAGTCACATACATTAAATTAGGAAGAACGTGACATGCAAGGGATACAAACTTCTTTACAAACTATCATGAACAAATTAATAGTCTAATACAAAATAGTTACAAATAAAATCGAATTTAGATTCAAAATTAACTTTTTTAATGGTGGCGTGCATGACTTTATAAATGCGACTATCCCCTTTACAAAGACAATAGTTAAGTGAAGCAAATCAAGAAAGCAAATATTAAATTAGATTAGATTAGATATTAAAATTGTGATTATTGTACAAGCAATTATAACATCTAAAAATAAATAAAAAATATATTTAAGTTTAAAATATTTAATGAATATTAAAATTAAAATAAAATTTTTTGCTAATAGAATCTATCCGGTCTTTTTAATGTCCTAAATAAAAATTTAAGACTTAATTATTTAATTAGGCCTAAAGTTTAATAATATAAATATTTTGATATTTGTTATTTTTACCAATATTTATCATTTTATAATTCAAATTTTATAATTTATTTACTAGTAATTTTAAAAAATAAAAATAAAATTAAAAAATAAAATGGAGAAATGGATAGGGGATGAGGATTTCACCTCATCCCTGTCCCTCCCGAATAAGAAATTGGGTAAAAAAATATCTCGTCCCTTCACCGAATAAGAAATTGGGTATGAAATTATCCCCATACCCTCCCGAATAGGAAAAATTCCCGACCGCACTCTCCGCCCCCGTGGGGTTTTTTGTCATCCCTAGAGAGGAACGTCCTATCCTCTCATTCCTCTCACTCATTAAACATTAAAAAAATAAAAATGAAATAAAGAAATGGCGCATGAAATCTAACTTTCACTTTCCTCTCTCTCTCACGCAGCTTCACTCTTCACTCTCCAACCTGAGCAACCTGTTCACGACCTCCTCCGTCTCCGCCCAAAGAACCGATCACGGCCTCCTCCCTCTCCCGGCCAAAGAACCCGTCACGGCCTCCCTCCTCTTCACCAACAACCAAAGAATCGCTCACGGCCTCCCTCTCTCTACTGCCATCTGTCACTCTTGTTTCATTTATTTTTTTGGCACTTATATTTTCTCGGTTTTGTTCTGTTTGGTTTAATATTTTGTGGTTAATCAGCCGATTAAGGAGTTGTGTGATATTTTCTAGTTTGGATCTAATTTAAGAACTTTTGTCAGTTGGAGTTTTGTTCTTTAGATCTCGAATGAGTTGAAAATGCAAATGCGTTAACCTTATGGGCAAGCATCAATTTTGATCAATCCGAGGAAATTGCAAATGATTTTGAGGTTTATGTCAATTGTATGTATTTGACTATAGATAATTGATGTAAGGTAATTCAGATTGTAATTTTCATTTTTTCGTGTTATCTTTTTCTTTTGGAATGATAATAATAGTTCATATGGAGCCCAATCAATAAAAGTGCTTGAAATTGAAACTTGTACCCGTGTGTGTGTGTGTGTATATATATATATATATATATATATATTTTCCTTAAAAAGTGCTTGAAATTGAAACTTGTACCCGTATATATATATATATATATATATATATATATATATATATATATATATATTCATAAAATCGTGAAAAAAATATATTTTCTGAGGTCAAGAGTATGGCAAAAAAAACCCTATCCGTGTTCTGTATCATGGTTATGGACACTACAACTTGTTGCGGGGTCATGATGCCACCAGACAATCTAGTCAGTAAGATAACTGACCGCATATCATAGAATCTTATCTTTCTATCTATCTGTACATCAAATAAGGCATAAAACTTATTTTTAGTCTTAAAAACTTGTTTCGGTGGTATTGGCAGGTGCAAGAAAAGATGATGAAGACGATTATATTCGCAGTCACAGTAGTGCTCAGATTCCTAAGCTGTTTAATTTAATTTCATCATTCATGGATGAGATTATCTATTAATTGATGAATTCCTTTCGTGTATACAATTAATATTTGAAGGTAATCACGAATGTGCATACTTGATGAGTGCATGTAATTACCGAATGAAGCTTGCAACCCTCTAATATGTTCCAAGAACTGAAACCCGAGAAAGAAAAGGATTTTAAGCAACGACAAACCAAAAAAGCTCTATTGAAATCGATAGTGATTGCTATAAGTTGTTATAGCCGTTTTGGTACTTTGGAAAAATTTAGAAGCATCCAAGGCCGCACCGAGCAAAGTGGCAAAACTAATTTTCAAACCCACTATAGCTTGTTACCGTCGTTGATACGGTGGCAACAATTTCCTATAAAATTACATTCACCGCAATTTGTAAGGCAAAAGATTTCGGCACTTCTAAATGAAATGAACACAGATGTACATACAATAAAATTGATGCACCTTCGACAATAGGTACACAACCGATCTTACTAATCACAACGCGAAAATATAATTACACAACGCTGTTGCAAATTAGCCAGAAAATATATAGCACTATAATCGTGAGGGAGACAGAGTCGGGCGAGCCGAAGCATGGACGGACAGAATGAATGAATAAACATTATTTATTCATTCGTTCTGGTCGGGCCGGGTTAATCGTGAGCGTCGGGAGAAGAACCGTGAGCAAGCCGTAACTCGTGAGGGAGAGAGCAGCGTGAGGGAGGCAGAAGCTGGTCGGGCGAGCCGGAAGCCGGGACGGACAGAGAAGCAAGCCGGCACGGAGAGAGGAGCGTGAGGGAGAGAGAAAAGTCGGGGTTGATGTAGCGAGAGGATAAGATTTCCCTCGAACGCAGCGATAAAGTAAACATTATATATTCATTCTTTGTTTATTTTTTTATTATTTTAATGTTTTATGTAGCGAGAGAAACGAGAAGCGAAACGGCAGGAGAGAATGCCGATTCTCTTGTCATTCTCTCGTTCCTCTCGCTACTTAGCGATTTCCTACTTTATAATCTTGGGCAACCGATCTTTGTTTAATTCTTTTTGTGGGGACTTATGATTTGCCAAGATGGCCACTTTGCTCACCGAGCTTGTCCGAAATACCAGATCAATGGTCAATAATTATTTAGAGTCCATATATGATAATTATCGATCATTAATCCGGTGCTCAAAGATAAGCTCTGAACACCGGATCGCTTCCATTTTCCTTAGTCACGTATCTGTAGATTATTTAATTAAGTACTTATTGGTAGTTTAGTTGTCAACGTAAAATTTTAGTAGTCAATATCTCAATAGTTATAAGCCTTTTCAGTTGGACCAAAAAGTAGCCACATCATTAAGAGTTTGGTGGATGCAAGTCTTACACATAAGGATGACTTCACACTGAGGGATTCCTCTTCTGATCAGATAATTAGATTCTCCGAATCCTCTTTTTATTTTTGTAGTCTTTGACTAAAATAAATGGCATTGAAGTTGTTTTTGGAATGGCCCATGTTATTTTACGGGGATCTAATTAGGTATTTTTATCTCATAATTTAGGTATTAAAAAGTCAATATAATTTAATTATTTGATAAGCTTTATTTTTCATATTATAAGAACCGTATCTCATGGTCGTAGGTTATCGGTGCGTTTGGAATTGAAGTTAAGTAATTATACCTTAATAAATATAATATTAAAATATTTTAATAAATATTAATTATTATAATTTAAAAGATATATTGATATAATTTTTCACTTGTGCATTAAAAATTTTATTATATTTTTAATAATTTTGATAACATTATTATTTAAAATTTTTATTTATTACATATCATTAATTTTTATTTTATAATTATAATTTTTTTCTAGAACAACTATAATTTAAAAATTACATAACCTCAATTCTAAACAATACATATTAACGAAAATTTTACCGAAATATTACTTCTAAGTTTTGAGACAGAGAGCCGAAGCCGACAGAAAGGCCAAAAATCTAGAGGCAGATGTAGAAATATAAAAAGCATGGGGTTCATAAAATAAAATCCTTGCTGTAATTATTATTCAATATAAAAAAATACAATTATTAGTTATTACCCACCAAAAACAGAGCAGCTCTCTGTTGCTCACGGGCGAAGCATCAATGGAATCGTTGTCTCTAAAGCAGTTAATTTCTGCGACAAATTGGAGATACCCAATAATCCCGCTCCGTTTGTACTCAAGAAATCTTAGTCTACACTTTCACAATCGGCCCTTTCGGTTTCCTCTTATTCGCTCTAAACAATCTGACTTTCAAGGTAAGTTTCTTAGTTTTCTGACAATTTTGCAATGTGTAGTAGCAGTAATTTTATTTTGTCAGCTGGTATTAATTGCTTACAAAGATGGTTTAAACAATAACTGGTTAAATGATTTTTTCCCCTTTTCGCAAGCACAGGTGTTCCATTTCACGGCGTTCTGACATAACTAATGAGTCCAAACTTAGCAATTCATAGCGTTCAATAAGGATGCGTTTATTAATCGTAGCTGCTAGTAAAAATAGGTGATGTTGTATTTTCAATCAAAGTTAGGCACAATCACAACTTTAACAGTCGGTCACGGTCACCAAGTAGATATTGTTTGCGATACATCGGTCGTAGGATTTGCTTTTTAGCTTCAGGCAAAGGTCCTTTACCTTAAATGCATATACTAAGCTAGGGAGTTGAAGACTTATAGACACTCGTAAGCTTGCCTTCGGTACCATGTGGGAATTCAAGACTTTTTGTGATGGCTATGTCGTTGCTTTGAGTCTCACTCAGGCATCCTTCACCTTAAAAGCATTTGTTTAGTTATAACTTATAACCACAATCCTTAATGTATGCTTATCTTGTGTCAACTACACTTGGGTGGTGATTACATACCTTTGAGAAGGTTTAATTTTTCATGGGGCTTTGGTGTTATGTTGCATGGACAAGTGTTTTGTTTTAGAATTCATATCGGATGAATGACCATTTTCTGCTCAAGTGTTTTAGTGGCATATCTTATGGTTTCATTTTTTTTTTTAATCTCCCACGTTTACTAGGTGACAGTCTCAACATTGAGTCTGCCATGCAATCTCTGTATTAAATGTATTCTGGTATTAAAAGTACAGCTAGTGATGATCCTTTTAATTTGCTTACAAAAAAATGTCAGATTTGATTCGCTAAATCATGTATCGTTCAGACTTTTTCCTTTTCCAGTCCTTTCTGTAGACCCCCAGTTGTATGTACTCATGGAATGAGAAAGGCATCAATCCTTGTTGTAGCCAGGAATTTATTTTAGGTTGGACTAAATTTATGCCCGAAATGGGAAGTGGGCTAGGCTAGGCATCAAAAAGAAGTTAAAAATTGTACATGCAATCTTTTAGAAAACTCAGCCAAGATATAGCCTAGTTGAACAAACTCTGACCTCTCGTGGTGACATAATCTCAGAGGCCTTGTTGATATGGAGGACCTTGTCTTCTTTATGCACAGTTTTGAAGTTCTGTACTGCACTTAAAGTGGACTAATATATCTGTCAAATTAATGACGTTAAAACTATATTATTATACGTTTGATTCTCATTTATCATTTTGTAATATGATTCAACTATGTTGTAATTTCAAAGCATAATTTAAGTTAATGTCAAAGTTTCTGCTTCAGATTTTCAGGGCTATGCAAAACCTAAACGTCTGTTGCCAGCCACAGAAGTGAAAATCTCTACTGATACCTCACCAAGGACATTTTCTTCTTTCAGTCCCAAAGAATCTCGGTCTTTGTTTAAGGTTAAGATACAGACAAGTAACATATATGGCTCAAGTTTGAGTGATTTGCATGCCGGTATACTCTTATGCTTGATAGACGAAAATGGTGACTCAATATTACAGAGAATACCTTCTAGTTCAATGACTTATCATTTTACCAAAACGGAGGACTCAATTGATCCTGATAGGATGCACTTTCAAAGAGGTTCTTCTGACGAGTTTACCTTTGAGGGACCTAGACTGGGACAAATTGAAGCTCTTTGGATCAGTCTTGAATCAGGTTAGTCTACAATCTTCTATTGTGCAGCCATGATATATAACTTGTTCCGTTCATACTTAATACCATGAGTTATAGAAGCTTAGACACAATTGGAAAATTTATGATGATTGTCTGAAGTGAGTAGTTTAATATTTCGAAAAGCTTGTTTCTCCTTAACCACTGATGAATCACTTTTAGTCCTACAGCTTTAACTGGAGAACTCTGGAAGATTTTAATAATTGGCTCTCTCTTTTTTCATTTCTACGATCAGGTCAGTGGAGATTAGGAGGCATAAGCCTTACAATCATCGATGCTTGTGAATCTTCATTGGAAGAAGATGGCGAAGAAAAGATCCAGTATAAAGGCTATTGTTATGATTTTGAAGTTGTTGATATCTTGCTTGGGGAGGGAAGTAATGCGTCCATGGTGGAGCTTAGACCTTCCTGTTTAACTGAATTATCTGGACTCGACCCATTCACCTTCTTGGCTACGGCTGTGTCACAGTCAAATTCACTTTTGAATGCTCAGATATCTAAGGAGGAAAGCATGAAGGAATATGCAGATTTGAAGTTCTCTTTATTACTTTATGACGCTATTTTGATTCTTGTTGGTACATCAGTTACATCATTCTCAATTGGCGAAAGTTCTGCTTTGGCATTCCTGATTGGTGGGTTCAGCGGGTTTTTGTATCTGTTGCTACTGCAGAGGTCCATTGATGGATTGCCAGCCCCAGAATCAATTTCCAGCCAGCCCCAGAATCAATTTAAATCTCCATTGTCAAGTATTGCATTGGCTGTAGGAATATCATTTTTGGCTCTCAAGTTTAGTAACATCTCAGGAGATGGTGTTCTTCCCTTCTTGCTTACCCCAAAAGACCTCTTAGTTGGGATGCTGGGATTTCTTGCATGTAAAGTCGCCGTGGTTCTGGCTGCCTTCAAGACAGTGCCAGTGAGTGTGAAGGAGAACAAGTAATACATTCTTGTGTTATGCTTTATTCAAAGGGAAAGCAGATTGTAGAATGTATCGGTTATTCGGACAAATACCTAATAAGAAGACATCTAAATGCGTATATTTACGGGGAACAAAACAACATCTAGATGCATATATTTTCGGAGAACAAAACAAAACTTCAGAAGAAAGGAAGTGACCTAGCATTGCAGAGCTCGTATGTTTAATGCATATATTTTCGGAGAACAAAACAAAACTTCTAGAAGAAAGGAAGTGACCTAACATTGCAGAGCTCGTATGCTTAATGTTGTGCTTTCGTGGATAAAAATATTAAGTGGTATGCGTTTGCCGGGAGTCGAACCCGGGTCTATTGCTTGGAAGGCAATTATCCTAACCGTTGGACTACAAACGCTTGTAATCGTAAGGCTTCTTAATATAAATTTAAAACTAAGAACGAAGTTTGGCAATAATTCTACATTTTGAGATTTTTATTATTTTTTTCTTCATGCAGCGAATCATTATCTAGAACATTAGGGGATTATGAGATTTCAATTTTTTTTTTTTTTTGCCCCCTTGCAACTTTCTTGGATCATTTTTTCTTGTATGTAAACACACGTTATCTAGCCAAGTAACCATCTCTATATATCTAAACATTTGCCTTAAATTGCACCTAATCCATCCCTTTTGACTTCGGCAACACATTTTCCATAAGTATAACACATAAAACAATTTCAAAACCCTTTTAACACTTTTTGTTTTATTTATTTTCCTTGGTTTGCATGACATTCTTGTAAACTCATTCTAACAATAATTTGGTCCATCTATAAATCAACATTTAGCTACACTCAGTCAATGTCTCTAGAATTTTCTTTGTATCTTTCGATTAACATGGGGTGAATTGTTTGCTTTGGCCTTACATTCTTACTTCATTTTCAAATTTATTCTCAATCCGGCTACAATGTTCTTACTTCATCGGATTGAAGGATATTGGCTCGGCCATGGGAATTGTTGTCTTAGATAAGTTGCAGACATGACTCCCCACCATTCTAAATATTTCCAAATAGAGCCTCCAAGATTTCTTGGAGAGTTCTGTTGTCAATCAATTTATATCACAATCCATATCGATCTCATAGGATTCAAATTACCTTAAAGTTAAATTTACTATACATTTTGGTTTTATTTGATCTACGTGACTTTAAAATTAGTTTGATGTTTCACGCGAGGGAAGACCTATTAAATTTTACTTTATATTACTGTCAAATATTTTGTCTAACAATATTAGTGTGATGGGAAATCAATCACTGGTCCTCTTGATCCTACGTCAAAATGGCTAAACTATTGGTTTAAGAACCTCGAATTTCGATATGCTCAGAGCTTTGATTGATTTACAAAAATCTTAAAACCAAGAAAGAAAAAAAGGAAAATGACATTAACCTTATCCGTTCATTAGTATTAACTTAGTTCTTTAGGTTCCATCTGGCAACCAAAAGTAATTATCTTATTTAAAATACGATCGCTTGAAGACAAAAAGCACTTTAATGGAAACAAGAGCCTTAAGGGGGTATCGCAGGTGCTCAAGATTCCAATGCCCAATAGCACAACACGACAGCACTTGCAACAACAATTGACCACATTGCTCTCTCAGACAAAATTTAGCATCTTTGCAGAACCCTGAATAACAAACAGAATTTCAAAGTTAACATACAGAGGGACAAATCATTGCAAATATTAAATTGAAGCTTTATCTTAAACAAATTTTTTCATTGGTCACATAAAATTTGATTCCTTTTCTGCTTCTATCGCCAATGTATTTTGTCCCAATTTGTTGCATGCAGCAATATTTTAGTACACAACATCAAACATCAGCATGTTATATGAAACATTCTTGACAGATCCATAATTCAATTTAGTATTGCTTGAGAGACAATATTTTTTGCTTATATCTCAACTCTTCGCCTCAATTCATCAAAGTGATAAAATAATCTGAAGATACCAAATGTGTTCAACATTTTCGATGGCAGCTAACCCTTGCATAGGAGTAAGCAATGACAAAATCACGTGTCAAAAGACTACAGTTGCAGCAACAAGAGCTGGAGTGACCGTAGCTCCTAGGCAAAGAAGCTCATATTTTTCCGGGATTATCAAGACAAGGCATCCCTCAGAGCACTGCTCTGCTTGTAAGTGAAATTGTTGAAAGACAGTCTCAGGATAATAGCTTAGCCATGGAAGATGCTTGTAGAAGCAAGCCACAGTTTCATCCGATGTTCCTTGAGGAGGCTTATGAAAGATGCAGAAACATCTGTGCTGAATATGCAAAGACCTTTTATTTAGGTAACTTATTCCTATTATTCCTTTCAAATTTTTCCATCGTGCTGCTTCTGTAATGCTAAGTGCATAACGTTTAAGATTATTTTTTTCTTATGGTTTCCTAATGCAGGAACGTTGTTAATGACGGAGGAGAGGCAGAAAGCGATATGGGCAATTTACGGTAAGAAATAACCTGGAAACTTCTTGTGCAAGAAATGAAATGACATTTGCAGATAAAAATGTGAATAAAATTAACACTATTACTTGACTAGATGAATCATGTTTTTACATTTAGACTCTTCAATGAATCAATTTCGCAGCTAAAACTCTGTCTACAGTCTGGTGCAGGAGAACCGATGAGCTAGTTGATGGCCCCAATGCTACTTACATGGGCTCTGTAGTTCTTGATAGATGGGAAGAGAGACTGCAAGACATTTTTAATGGGCGGCCGTATGACATGCTTGATGGTGCACTCACTGATACGGTTTTCAAATTCCCTTTAGACATCAAGGTGCTTAAATACCAGGTTTCAAAAGCTATTTTCTCTGAAAATCAAGATGAAATGTAATGATCTAATGGGATTTTTCCCCTTCTTCTTCTTCCATAACAGCCTTTTAGAGACATGATTGAAGGAATGAGAATGGATACAAGAAAGTTCAGATACGAAGACTTTCAAGAGCTTTATCTTTACTGCTATTATGTGGCTGGCACTGTCGGCTTAATGAGTGTTCCAGTAATGGGAATTGCACCGGATTCTTCATCTTCTGCACAAAGTATATACAATGGGGCACTCAATTTGGGTGTTGGAAATCAATTGACAAACATTCTTAGAGATGTTGGAGAGGAGTAAGTTTCAACATATCAAAACGGCACAATATATATACTAAGAGTTTTTCAAATTTTAATTTCTTCAACTTAAATTCATTCTTATGTATGTCAGTGCTTCAAGAGGGAGAGTGTATCTTCCTCAAGATGAGCTTGCACAATTTGGATTATGCGACAAGGATGTTTTCGCTAGAAAAGTCACTGATAACTGGAGAGAGTTCATGAAAGAGCAAATTAAAAGAGCAAGAACTTTCTTTAACATGGCTGAGGAAGGAGCTTCACAGCTTGACAAGGATAGCCGTTGGCCGGTGAGTTTTTCAATATATTAGACACCCCTTATATAAAAGGCCCTATGAAATTGCTCTGTAGATGTTGACAAGTTGATTGATGGTGATTTGCAGGTTTGGTCATCCCTGTTAATATATAGTGAGATTTTGGATGCTATTGAGGAAAATGACTATGACAACTTGACAAAAAGAGCTTATGTTGGAAGTATGAAGAAGTTTCTAATGTTGCCACAGGCATATAATAGAGCTCAATCAAAAGATAGTTTGATTTTTCCCTACTGATCAGGATTTTCAGAATCCAGGACATGGGAACAAGGAAAAACAGAAACCACAAAATGACATGTTTTGTAGAGAAGAATTAAAATTTGTATACTGATTTTCTAATATTGCTTGTGAATGTAAATTAAGTTGAATATGAATTAACATTTTTCAGAGTGAAATTGTTCACAAGACTCTCCAATTAATTCTTTGAATATAAAGTAGGCATGCATTTGAAAGCAATACTTAATCAAGGCTTAGTCAATTTCCAGGATAATCAACACACATTTGAAAGCATGTGTTCTCTCCAGATTGAAGAAAAATAAAATCATGAAGGAAATATGATTTTTACGCACACACACAAATGCGATAATTTGGAGATTCATTTTCCAGATTTATAAGGCATAACATCAACTAGAATAATGCTAAAAATCCCAATTTGTATTCTAATTAATGTGACATTTATCTATTGGAGGGTATGATAATAATTTTACTCTGTTACAAATTTGTAAAACTTCCTCCATCCAAACGCGAACATGACTAATTGACTATCCATTTTCCCCATATTTTATTTATATTTATTAAAATAAGTATTAAAGTTTCCACCACGCAGCATGAGACCGATAGCTTATAACTCTTTTGTAAAGTAGCATAGCTGAAACAGAGGTACCCCAGAACGAAGCTAATCAGCAAACCTCCTAGCGAGCATCACGGTACTAAATTAACTTTTATACTATTTAGCGAGCGTCACGATCCATTGAAAAATCAGTAACTATATCTATTTTAGTCATTATAAAATGAAACAACTCTTTAGTAATTTTAAAATTTATGAAATGCAATTTAAAAAAAAGTTAAGTAATTGCAATAGCACAGGTTACTGAATACTTAACTCTTTTTTTTTTTTTTTTTTTTCAGGCGGCATAATAGAAGCAGTTTATTTTATCTATCATAACAATTCTAAAATGCCCTTAACTCGTAACTCTTTTTTTTTTTTTTTTTTATGTATTAAACTATCTGGTATCTGAAGGCTATATTGGACCTCGACTAATTCAATTTCGAGTTTATTTTATCTATCGCAACAATTTTAAAATGCACTTAACTCGTAACTTTTTTTTTTTTTTTATATTAAACCATCCAGATTCGAAAATCACATTAGATTCGACTAATTGATTCGAACCTGGGTATAACCACTAGGATAGCAAAGCTCTCCCAATAAAGTATTTAACACAACCGCATTCTCAAACCTCAAGTCAAGACCTTAGTTAAGATAGAACAACCCTATACTAGCTGATCTACGTGTTTTACGTGTTTGTTGATTAACCTTGTAACTCTTTTGTAAAGTAACTTAGCTGAAAGTCTGAAACAAAGTCATGGGCCCATGGCTAGTCCCACAACGTCTCCAACATGCAATGGCATAGCGAGCATCACGGCACTAATTAACTTGACTGAAAATCGTCGAGAATGGGGCACGACAGACAAATTAACGTAATGTATCCGTCTGGGTTGTGCATTACGGATTAAATGTGTCTGCTTCAATTACTCACACTTGTTCGTTTTTATAATTAACTTGCAAAAGGTTAAACATGGTTTTCTCAATCAGTTTCCAGGATTGTCAACGGACATTTTTCAGAGTGATATACATTTAAGAAATTGTACAAAAATATCTCAGGCTAGCAACTTAGCCACCGAAAGTTGGTAGCATTCAGGCTTCCACCAACTCGTAGCTTCCATGACAATAAACTACCAATACCAAAATGGAAAATTTTACCATGTAATGGATCCTAATAAAGAAGAATATTTAGAGTGTTACCAAAAAAATTCTTTTAATTTTACTCTTTAAATACCTATTTGCTTATCTATGTTGTAAATAAAAGGGTGAAAAAAATGCATATACTTTATTTTTGAAATTCACAGAAATTGCAACAACACATTTTACTAACCTAATTATTTTTGTTCAGCGACTTGTTTTGTCAGCATCACATGCACAACTTATTTCATTCACCACAGCGATCCCAAAATGGTCCTTAGGTTTAGCTAGTCTGAAACGACTCGAATCAGCAAATCTCCTAGCGAGTATCACGGTACTAATTATCTTGATTGAAAATTCGTGAAGTCTACGACAAGCAAATTAAGTCATGCATGCGTCTGGATAAGATTCATGTTAACTAATTGAGAGAACAAATTCCATCTTCAAGCTAGCTAGTCCTATAGTCCTATATATAGCTGCGATGTGTGCTTCAATTTTCACAACTTGTTAATTAATACATAAAATTATCTTGCAAAAATTAACCATGGTTTTAATATTTGAGAGAAGTGGCAGTTTTAAGATCAATACTATTCCCATGTTTATTATTATCATCCTGCTGGTGAGTTGTGCATCACAAGTGGTGTCTTCCAGGTCGACGCATGAACAATCCGTTGTTGAGATACACGAAAAATGGATGGCTCAACACGGACGCAGTTATAAGGACGAGCTGGAGAAGGAAATGCGGCTTAAGATATTCAAGGAGAACCTTGAATACATTGAGAAAGCCAATAAGGAGGGGAACCGGACGTACAAGCTAGGCACCAATCGGTTTTCGGACTTAACTAACGATGAGTTTCGTGCTTTATACACCGGATACAAGATGCCAAGCCCGAGCCATCGATCCACAACGTCATCCACCTTCAAGTATCAAAACCTGTCCATGACTGATGTTCCAACTACCCTGGACTGGCGGGACAAACAAGCTGTCACTCCTATCAAGGACCAACGCGAATGCGGTAATAAGAAGAATTATATTAAGTGAATCATATACTATATACGAAATTTTTCATGTGACGTTACTGTAAACATGTGAGAAATACCGCCCGTCTTAATTTTATGAAATGCCGACATCCACACTAGAAAATCACTCATCATCTTATTTAGAGAGCAGTCTCAAGTGCGGACTCACGCCTTTACAACACTGTAAAAACACGCTGCCACACACATCTCAGAATGATTTATTAGACTGAACTGCCAGCATTATATTTTTTTGTTTCGTCTAGCTTATACATGTTTAATATGGTGCAGGATGCTGTTGGGCATTTTCAGCCGTGGCGGCAGTGGAAGGGATCACCAAGATTAGTGGTGGTAAGCTGATTCCACTTTCGGAGCAACAATTGGTAGACTGCTCGAGAAATGGCAACAACGGATGCGATGGCGGTTCCATGGAAAAAGCCTTTGAATATATTATACAAAACCAGGGTATTGCCACAGAAGACGAATATCCGTACCAGGCAGTCCAAGGAACTTGCAGTGCCGCCCAGAAGGCAGCTGCTGCTAAAATCAGTAATTATGATGGAATACCCTCGGGTGACGAGCAGGCTTTACTCAAGGCTGTAAGCATGCAACCAGTATCTATTGGCATTGCTGCCTACAGTCAAGACTTCAAGAATTACAAAGAAGGTATTTTTAATGGAGAATGTGGGACTCAGTTGGATCATGCTGTCACTGTTATTGGGTTTGGAACAACTGAAGATGGAGCCAATTACTGGTTAATTAAGAATTCATGGGGGAACACTTGGGGTGATGCTGGCTACATGA
The DNA here is from genome assembly GCA_030444775.1 of Atalantia buxifolia. NCBI lineage: Eukaryota > Viridiplantae > Streptophyta > Magnoliopsida > Sapindales > Rutaceae > Atalantia > Atalantia buxifolia. Next base: position 31,349,529 of record CM059832.1, on the reverse strand, counting down.
AGATTCTCAGAGATGAAGGCCTCTGTGGCATCGGCACTCAGTTTTCCTATCCACTTGCATGAGTACGAACATTATGTATTTGCCACAAAAAGCTGATATATATTTTGTGGTTTTTAATTTATATTTCATAAAATTAAATAATATTTCTAATCTTTACTTAAACTATTGATGTTTGTAATTGAATGCCAATATGTATTTCGTTTGGTATCAGTTAATGTTAAATCTAGAGATTAAATATCTAAGTTTGCTCTTTGCCGTAATCATTGGTTTGCATTTCAACTAATAGATTGTACAGAGAATGTCTCAGGGCCTATGCTAAAAACTTAGCCGTCGAATATGAAAAATAATAAGGAGCCCGAAGGGTGACGCCATGGCAGTGAAAAAAATAAATAAAATAAATAAATAAACCGAGCAGGGTTATCCCTACAAGTGTAACTTTATTTTGTTGCCATCATACTATATTTTGCAGTTCAAATATAATTGCTCCCAAAAATTGTTGGCATTTAGGCTATCACCAATTTGTAGCTTTCATGGTGATGGGAATAAATTAATGAGTTGATCATGGGGTAGTTCCAATTATGCTACTAGTCGATCATCTATATAATATATGCAGATGCAACAAAATCAAGAGTTAAAAACACTGAAATTAGAAACTTGTATGAATTTTGTTTTCAGATTCACTTTTTCTATTGTCTCTTCAGTTTTAAAATGAAAGTTCACGTTAACTTGCTTCGAGACAATAAAGTAAGCAAGCAGAGCACAAATATTCAATCATACATATAAAAAGATAATATTTCTTTTTCAAGAATCGAAAAGAACAATATATTTTCAATGAGAAAAAGAATTGTTAAATAAACGCAAAAAGACTTCTTTTTGAACATTTGTAAGTCAAAATATTTATGATTTTTATCGTATTTGAAATTATGCCCAATTCCAATTGTATATTTTATGACATGATAGTACGTCTTGATGTTGGTAATTAATTAAGGATTCTTCATGCGACTCTTATTTATATTATAGATATCAAAATTCGTCGCAGATTTTGCAAAATTTCATCCGTCCAAATAAATGGGTGCATGTATTATCGAATTATAAAGCTTTTATTATACGGCGTGACATCGCTCATAACTCTTCTGTAACTTAATTATTTAGCTCTAGAATAAAGCAGTAAATTTCTGTTGCAGGAGCATTTATAATAGTGCAAGGTTAAAATTTAATTACATATTATTGTAAAAAAACGTTTGAGAATAATATTTCTTATGGTTTCTTGATGCAGGAACCTTGTTAATGACAGAGGAAAGGCAGAAAGCAATATGGGCAATTTACGGTAAGAAATAACCTGGAAACTTGTTGTGCAAGAAATGAAATGACATTTGCACGTAAAAGTGTGCATAAAATTAACACTATTACTTGACTAGATGAATCATGTTTTTACATTTATACTCTTCAATGAATCTAATTTCGCGGCTAAAATTCTGTCTACAGTTTGGTGCAGGAGAACCGATGAGCTAGTTGATGGCCCCAATGCTACTTGTATGGGCTCTGTAGTTCTTGATAGATGGGAAGAGAGACTGCAAGACATTTTTGATGGGCGCCCGTATGACATGCTTGATGCTGCACTCACTGATACGGTTTTCGAGTTCCCTTTAGACGTCAAGGTGCTTAAATTACAAGTTTCAAAAGCTATTTTCTGTGAAAATCAAGACAAAATATGCTGATCTAATGGATTTTTCCCCCTTTCTTCTTCTATGACAGCCTTTTAGAGACATGATTGAAGGGATGAGAATGGATACAAGAAAGTTCAGATATGAAAGCTTTCAAGAGCTTTATCTTGACTGCTACTATGTGGCTGGCACCGTAGGCCTAATGACAGTTCCAGTAATGGGAATTGCACCAGATTCTTCATCTTCTGCACAGAGTATATACAATGGGGAACTCAATTTGGGTGTTGGAAATCAATTGACAAACATTCTTAGAGATGTTGGAGAGGATAAGTTTCAATATATCAAAAAAGCGGAATATATATGCTAAGAGTTATTCAAATTTTAATTTTGCTTCAACTTAATTTATTTTTATGTATGTCAGTGCTTCAAGAGGGAGAGTTTATCTTCCTCAAGAAGAGCTTGCACAATTTGGATTATGGGACAAGGATGTTTTCGCTAGAAAAGTCACTGATAGCAGGAGAGATTTCATGAAAGAGCAAATTAAAAGAGCAAGAATTTTCTCTAACATGGCTGAGGAAGGAGCTTCACAGCTTGACAAGGATTGCCGTTGGCCGGTGAGTTTTCAAATATATTAGAAAACCCTTGCGTACGAGGCCCTGTGAAATTGCTCTGCAGATGTTCACAAGCCGACTGATGGTGATTTGCAGGTTTTGTCATCCTTGTTAATATATTGAGAAATTTTGGATGCAATTGAGGAAAATGACTATGACAACTTGACAAAAAGAGCCTATGTTGGAAGGATGAAGAAATTTCTCATGTTGCCTCAGGCATACAGTCGAGCTCAATCAAAAGCTAGTCTGGTTTTTCCCTACTGATCAGGATTTTCAGAATCCAGGTCAGGGGAACTTGGAAAAACAGAAACCACAAAATGACATGTTTCATATAGAAGAATTAAAACTTGTATACTGAATGCCCAATATTTGCTTGTGAATATAAATTGAGCTGAATACAAATTAACATTTTCCAGTGTGATATTATTCACAGGACTTTCCAACTAATTCTTTTAATATAAAGTTGGCATGCATTTGAAAGCATATACAGTGATGAAAGCAGTGAAATTAGAAACTAGAATGAATTCTGTTTTCAGAGTCAATTCTCTGACTTGAAATCAAATTTCCATACATGTCAAAGCATAAATTTTCAAATTCAAGAATTTTTATAACAATATATTTTCAATGGGAAATAGAATGGTTAAAATAGACAGGTTAATGAATTAGAATTGAAATAGAGGTAAGAAAATGGCATGTTGCTAGAAAAATGTACTTTGGAAAAATAAAACTATAAAATATATATGATAGAAGAACCAAACTACATGGTGAAAAATCAATGCTATTGTAAATTAATTTAAACTTAGCCCTTTGTACTATTAAATTATTAATAACTTGCAGTGAGGACTTGCAAAACAGCATTGACGAAAAATTTAAAATAGGGAAATGAATATTGGGCCTCATGAAATTTCTTGCACATTCTCGCAAATTAGAAGGTTATAATTACATGCCCATAGATATGTGGCCCAGCTGGCTTTTGGAATTTAAAAAAAAAATGTTTTAAAAAAGTGTTCCTTAAATTTATGAGAGTGTATTAGCTAAATTTTAAAATTATGATAATGCCCAAACAGATTTAAAAAAAATTATATACTACTATAAAAATAATTTTTACTAATATTTGACTTTCTGATACTTTTTATAAATATCAATAATTGTGTACATATGCACAATTTTTTACTTTTAACAAATAAGTATCACAAGATATTGATATCATTTTGTAGTAAATTAAGCATCAGATACCACTTACAATGAAGTATAAAAGATTAAAAAATATTCATTATAATTTTTATAATCCCAACTCCAATCTTGGACCTCTAAAATTCAAAACTTTTTGTTTAGATCACAGACCAGTAGATTCTCTTAAGGGTTTTTATTTAAATATTTTCAATTTATCCTTAAATACCAAATTTATACCTTATTACATACATATACCTCACGGAGATAGGAAAAGTAAAAATAACCTTAAAAAAACCAAGAATCCACACCTTTTTTCCTCTCTGTTCTCAGGAAGAAGTAGAGTACGAAGTCGGGTAAGTGAGTAGAAATTGGAGATAAGTAAGTCGAGTATATGATTTGATAGCAAGTCGAGTAAGCGTATTAAATGAATCGAGTATTAAGTAAAAGTCAAGTAAATTTTTTTGAACAAGTCGAGTAAAATTTATGTAATTTTTAAAGAGGTCGAGTATTAAGTCGGGTAAGACATCGAAAGTGAGTATTAATATTTTTAAAAATGAAATCTAGTAAGTTGAGCATTCAATCGAGTAAAAGTGAAGGCGATTGAATAAGTAGAGTATTTAATGAAAGACGAAGTCGGCATGAAATCTAGTAAGTTGAAGATTGGTCAGTAAGAAAGAAACGGGCTTAATTGAATAAGTTGAGAGATTCAGTGAAAGACGAATTTGGATATGAAGTCGGTAAGTTAAGCATTCGGTCGGTGAGAAGTGAAGACAATTAAATAAGTCGAAAGATCTAATCGAAAGACGGGTATAAAGTCCAGTAAGTTGAACATTCAATGAGTAAAAGTCGAAAGTGAGTAAATTAAATGAGTCGAGTATTAATTTTTTGTTGTCATTTTATTGAGTTTATTTTTATATTTTTTCTAATTTTTTAAATATATATGTGTAAAGTTACCGATTTTAATAGATTAGGATATATTTTAGGTATTACGAGGGAAAGAGGGTACATCCCGCGCAATTCCCCCTTCAGCCCTTCTCTTAAAATTAGGATATGAGCAATAGTAAAAAGTCAAAAGACAAAAGTATAATAGAGAAAGCAAAATCCCTAACACAATCTCAATCGAAATCTCTCCCATTTCATCATTTTGTCAATCGAAACTTAGAAAACAAACCCACCACGACACTGCTGACACACCCAAAACCTGCACCACTGCCTTTGACTGGCCACTGCGGTCATCTCCGTCCACCAAAGTCTGATCTCTGTATTTTTGTATCTTTTGCTCTAGTTCGCCGCAGAAGGGGCCAATAGATAGCTTACACGGGTCGCTTGGAATGCAGAGGCCCTTCAGAGCGGGGACACGAACAGGGAGAAAGCATCTTAGCCCAAGCGAAGCATAGCCTATCATCCTCAGCACCATCACTAAAAAGATAAGTGGCGGGGAATCAATGTACATAACCTATTCGCTGGTTGTACGAGTGGTCCCGGAACCACAACAGGTGAACCTCTCTGATGCGAGGGCTTTGTTTTGATAGAATCTGTGAACAATAAGCCAATGCTCTGGAATTATATATATAGAGATGAAGGTGGCATGGTTATGTGCACAAAAATTGATTTGGGTCTGCATTTCTGTCCTAATGATCTCTGATTTGGGGGCCTGGTTAGACCTACCTTTTTTTTTAATTTTGTGTATGATTTAGTGCTGTTAAGTACTTATTCTTTTATTAGGCACTAGTATTCAAAGATTTACAAAAAGGAATAAGAAATTGTGTTTGTGATTTAATTGAACTTCTGAAGTTGTAATAAGTATATATTTGAAGAACATGAAATTGAAAATATGCTTTAAAACAAATAAGCAAGAAAGACGGAAAAACATGAATTAAATATATGACCTGCAACAAAACCTATGCTTTTAAATTTTGAGGTGTTCAAATAACTATGTTTGTGCAGCTTCCAGCCATCATGAACACTCAGTTGTTTGTCACTGGTAACTGCCGTCATCACCCTGGGCTGTAACGGCTTTCAGCTACCATCAATACTTAGCTGTTGGTCATCAGTAACAACTTCTCTGCCTTTTTCCAGCCGCTGTCGTCCCTGCCGTTGTGCCTCAATCTCTATTCAAGGTAAGCTTAAATGAATGACTGACTTAGGTTGAATATAGAAGTTAGCAAGTAGATTAATAGCAGCAATCACAGAGCTTATCATACAAAATTTTTGAAATGTCAAGGCCAAAATTGATTGTTCAACTTTTCTAATCTAATTTATCCTAATCTACTGTGTTCAGGTTTTCTGTTTGCACTACGTGTATATATGAATTTAGGTTGTTATTATTACTTATGCTGTACAATTATCTGTTGAAATCGTATGGTACTTTTGTGTTTTTAGTTCTTTTTATTGGTAATGATTGTTGATACTGTGAGCAAGATTGATGCTTGATTGTGTTTGCCAAATTGAGTATTAGTTCCTGGGAAACTTGAGAGCTATACTTAATGAGTTTGTGCGATCATATGGGCTTTTAAGTTTTGTTGTGATTTCTGTTCTTTCTTATGATGAATGCTGATCATCAAATGATGGCTATTGTTTGGAAGAACTGGAAGATAATTAAAAAAGTAATTGCTGGTAAGTGGAAAAGAAGAGGGGGTTATTATTATTTTTTTTTTCAGTCCCTGTTGCCAGCTTTTTAGTGTCCTGCAGCTCTGATGTGTTGTAGGCTTATTTACTTAATATGAGTTTTATAATTTATTTTTAATTTTCCTCTAAAAATTGTCTTCTTTGTGTTTTAATTTTGATTTCTTTTCTCCCTTTCCTAATCTGGAGTGACCTCTGCAATAACCATGAAATGGTACTGATAATAACTAATAATCACAAGAATATGTAAAATATACAAGGGGAAAGTAAAAACTTTGCTTTTCTGCTACCAGACACCTTCTTAATCTCTTCCTGGAATATTTGAACTTTTTTCTTCTGGGTCTGAATATGCTATTATTCTTTATCAAGTGTCTGACATAACTGTATATCTTTCTAATTTTACTTTTACTCTAAATGCTAACAAAGTGATGGAAAAAGGTGTATCTGTTGCAGGTTGAAATTGAGTTTTTTTTTTTTTTTAATTTTATCTCTTTGAGGATGGAAACTTCTTGCCTTTGATGATTTCTGCAACACCTTCTGGGCTGAACGTTTTGCTGCAATGTTCATTACATTGGTTGTAAATTGTCTCTTCTATTTGCTTTTTATTATGTTGGTTCATATTGAAAAAATATTTATCATTTTTTTTCAAGTGTTCTGGACCACTTTTCAATATGTTTTTCATTTTTTAAAAGCAAAAATAAAAACTTGATTTATATATATGGTAAACATCAATACAAGAGAATAGTCTAACAGCTTTTAATAAGGATTTGGTGAAAAAAATTATCATCAGTAAGTATTTATTGTAAGTAATAGTGTTTGTTTGTTCAACAGTTAACAAGGGTCATTGAGAAATTTGGGATGGTAAAAAAGAATGAGGAGAAACAGAAGAGGCAGTACAAACTGTTAAGTAATTTTCTTTGAAGACTTATAGCAATTGAAATGGACTTTCAATATGTTATTTTTTTGGATTTTTTTTCCTTGTTACCTCTTTTAGTAATGGAATAATTTACAGAGAAAAAATCTGCTTGTTTATTTTTTGATTTTCTTGGGCACTTGTTTATGTAAAGAAGGAAATTTTTTTTGAAAAACTCAAAAATGCTGTTGCAAGAATCAGGCTATTTGTGTTGTCTTATAGTTAGAGGTTTCCTTAATATAATCAGCCTCATTACTTGTTGGTTTTGGAACTGTGACGTATATGAAGGCTCATTGATCAACTTCATATTATAGGTTGAGGTTCTATGCAGGACTATGAGTTAATGTGGGGTTTTCAGCTTACCATCTCTTGTATGAAAATTATATGGAATCCAAGATATTTTGTAGATTCTTGTATCATATAATATGAGTTGGGATGTTACTTTGATTAACGAAGCATAGCACAACCTAAGACTTTTGGAAATACTTAATATATTCTATTTTTTTTTATCTTCCCATTGTATTTTTTTAAAAAAACAATGTTTATGATTATTTTGACTTCGTAGAAATAATGACATCGGATGGAAAGTTGATGGATTTTTTCCTGGTAATGTTTTCAGTAAAGGACATGAAATTGTAGCATTAATGGATGCTCTTTCTTTGTTCTGTGTAATGTAACTTGTTTCTTTCGATGGGCCTCGTATGTTAAGAATCCAACTTGCCTACAGTGTAAACATCCATTTGAGTTCCTCTATGTTCACTGTCCCCTTGATGGCAGGTAACTATCACCAACCCCTTTCAAGTTGTTTTTCAGATACAGGATCCTATGTACATACAATTTTGCTAACTACTATACGTTATGACCAAAAGTGAAGGGAAAAAAGAAGTGATTGGTAATTGTGTAACCCAATTCAAAACTTTATTATAAATTTATGTAACCTTAAAGTGGGATATTAAAAGAAATGTAACTTTTAAATGTGACTTCTTACTTCATTAAGTTAATGCTTGTATGGAAATTTGTCACTCATTAATACTTCTTATGACATCATTACACGTTCTAGGAGAGTGTGTGCTTACTACTTAGAGCCACGTGGTTTAAACATTTGATTGTGGAGGATCATGTAATGGTATATGATGATGTGGAAGAGTATTATTATAATTCATGGTATATTGTTAGGTTATACCACGGACATATTTATTAGAATGATAATTTACAATCTGATTCTTTGTGAATAACTTATTGCTTTGAAATTAGAGTTCAAGGGAATTGATGAGTACACTGTGAAAGAGCACGACCTTGTGATCTATAGGTTACGTATGTTGCCAAGTTAATTACAGTCTACAATCATAAGGTGATATATGAGTAATTTATGATTATTTTTGCTTTCAAATATCCAAAACTTATTTTTGTAGTATACTAATTGATTGATTTTATGTACCTGTAGGTGGGAAAAAGAAGTCACATATGGATATTCAGTGACATTCTTAGGCTTGTTTTTATTGGTTAATGTTTCTTGAAACTTAATTTAGTATTTTGTTGTTTAGAGCGTGTCGAAAACTTATTTTGGTACTTATATTTTTTTTTCTAAACAATGGTGTAGTTGAATTATATGAATTTAAGTGACGTATTTGAGATGTTTATTATGTGAATTGTGTTGCGAGGTATGGTATATTGAGTATATTTTGAGTTTTCTTTTGGTTGTAAAACAAAAAAGAAAAATAAAAATAAACTATTAACAAAAAAGCAGCATAACATTAATAAATACTGACATTAATAATTTTTAACTTTATTATATCAGTGTGCTACTGATATTGTAGTCACATAAAGCACTGATGTGGAAGTAGTAAAACAAAACAAAAAAGTGTCATTATAGTATTGTTAAAATAATGACGTAAGTTAATGATATAAAAATTATTGACACTAAAAATTAGTGTTAGTGTATTCGATTAGAGCATTACATCGACATAATTAACAAGCGTTAGGAAAAGTAATTACTGACATTAATTTGATGGCGGTAAAGTTCATTTTTTTAGTAGTGATATTACCCTTGATTTAAATGTCTAATTTAGCTATTAAAGTTTTATGAAACTTTCATCGTTAACTGTAAAATTATAAGTCTGATTAACTCTATTCCTTAGTTTAGAAATCTTTAATTTTATCAATGTTTTTGCTTTTACGGACACATTGAGTAAATTTCAAAAAGAGAAAAGAAAAAACAAAAGAGACTAGCTGAGATCACATCACATGATAAGTCATTCAAGACACATTATATTTTGAAATGTTAATTATAAGTTAGCACACCACGAATTTACTTTATCTAGTTGTATAATTTTTCTTGGATATGCTTTTTATTTATATACCAGTGTTAATGTTTGATGTTTTACTTCTCACGTGTAGCACCCAATTTTCTTATTTTGTTTCCATAATAATGTAAATTGTTATCCGAACTTTAAAAATCTGTTATATTTTAAAATTTCCCCAACTTCTTCTGATTTTTCATGGTTCGTGGCTTTAAAGGCTTTTTATTTTGGCTGTATATATGCTCACTTGTTCTTGTCTACTGATTTATTATTTAATTTTATGCACTTCCATTTGCATTTCAATATTGTTCTTGCGATGCGTCGGGCACTGCTGCATGGCATGTAATTGGTTGGCGAGCAACTTCTGATGTGATTGCTATTCAATTACCTTGCAAATAAATAAATAAATAAATAATAATAATTTCAGTTATTAGGGTATTTGTTGGGATTGAATTTAATATTCTACCTTGGTTTACTTGAATTCTCATTTTAAGACTGGAATCACTTGATGTAAGAGATGTGGCAGACGTATATGCATTGCTTTATTCAATAACGTTTTAATATAAATTTAGGCCTGCGTTATCTTAACTCTGAGGCCATCCACACATCTGCAGATTTGCATATGCTTAAAATTGATGCGACATCTATGGAAGAAATTAGTGTTGTGTTTACGGTTTAGTGTGCAAAAAGGTTTATAAATTATAAGGCTATTGAAAGTGAAGACATTATGTGTTTAGGGGAGAATAAATGTTATAATTAATATCAAAAACTCTAAAAGTATAATTAATCTATCACTGGTTAGGCATCCAAAAGTCATAAAGAATGAAGAAAAAGAAAATTAATTTTTTGCAGCTGATACATATGCATACAATATCCTAAGTGGTCTACAATTATAGCAACATTTAAGGTTCCGGTTATAGTAAGTTAAATGAAGGCAATTACGCAACATTCTATATAATTTTGCCTTCCATGCATATGCATCTCCGTTGAATGTTGATAGCAACTCGTCGCTTCTAATTTTGTCACATTCCCCGGTATATCTCAGGAAACTTCGAATGGAATATAGCCAGGCTCTCTTCAAGTTTTACTTTCAAGAAAACAAACAAAAAGAAAAAGGGGAAAAAAGAAAAAAGGAATACGAGTTCTTTTCTTGTACAAGCTAGCTATTCTGCTATCCTCAACCAGCGGGCCACTGCTGCATGAACAGTAGTGGTTGATAAGAATGCCACTATTTTGAGACGGGAAGTCAGCACCCGTCAAATTTACTTTACCTGGGTGAGTAGATTTTGTTGGCCCTTGAATATAGATCTGCTTTTTCAATTTTTTTTGGGATCCTCAATGGCTTCCTTTAAGTTCTTTTTTTACTTTCTGGCGGTAGTATGCAACTGTGTCGAGATATCTCCCGAAAATAGTTTTTTTAAGTATAAATAAATATTATTTTTAAATATATAATTTAAATTAAACACAAAAAAATCGACACAATACAATACAATATTAAATAGATCCCCTAAGTTACATGCATGTACCATATAACCCTCTCACATGAATAGTAAATAGTTACTATTTATATGAGAGGTTGTATAGTACATGTATGTAATTTAACATTAGCTTATTAAATATAATATAACTAAAAGCTAATACAGTACAGTGTAGTATCAAATATTGTACAGCATTATTATAATACAATACTAATATAATACAGTATAATACATATGTATTAAAATAATACAATATAATATGTCAAACATATCTTAAGTGATATAAAAAAGGATAAAAATATTATTTAATATTAGCGAACGCAGTTGTGCGCTACTTCTATGGGGATAGGTGACTCTCCTTTTTTTTTTTTTTTTAACCCATATAATTTGTTATTAAAAAGTCCTTATTCTCTAGCTTAATTACTATATTATCCTTTTCAAAAAAAAAAATAACTATATTATCATTTCCTTCATTTTTTCTTAAAAAAATATTTACGAGTTTAAATTGGCTACAATATTTGTTTAATATGACAGTAGCATCCTTACATAAATATTTCTTACTCAAAATTTTATTTTTCAGAGATAAGATTCAAAAAAGAAACACCATACTCCATTACTACTTTTCCACTTCTTATTTTAACCCCTTTCTTTTATCATGACATTTACAAATAGCTTGATATTTTTTTTGTGAAGTTATTTGGTCCCGTTAATTATTAATAGAGTAGATTTAACTCATTTTGAGCCTAAATTTTGATTTAAATATTCAAATTACTTCATATAATTGATTTAGGAGATTCAAATAAAAAAATTTCATTATAAATATCAATATTTTTGTCAAGTAATTTGGTGACTTATAATGAATGAGAAGTCATTTTTACTTGTATAATTTTTTTAATAAATTTAATGTAATAATGACTCCATATTTTTATTCATAAACCTCTCTCTCCTTTTTTTGTGGTTAATTGTTTGTCTTAGGAAATAGATTTAAACAAATATACAAAGGGTGCTTGCGGTATAAAGAGTATTATTGATAATTCATACTAATGGCAAAAGAAAATCAAAGCTCTAGCGGATAACAATGCATGCATACATTATTTATCGCATGGTATATTATTTAGTGGGCATGCAATTAAGTTGCTTACATTATATGATATCAAATGCAAGCTTCTAATTATTCCTCATGATCAGTCCCCTCAGACGATTAACAGCAAACAGGACAGACATGTTCCCTCTTTCCACTTCCTCAACGACCTCTTGGACAGTATCTTGGAAACCCATAGCTTTCTTAATTTGGAATGTCCTTCTAGTAACTTGAGCCGGTCTGAGTCTTTCGCTGAGTAGAGAGTTAATAGCTTCTTCATCAACTGATGCTTCATCTCGGCGAAAAGATGTCAGGCCCAGAGCTGCCAATAACTGCTCTTTAACATCATCAACTCCAATTTCTTTCCCAGACAATTGCAAGAGCAACGCACGAACAGAATCATGGAGTCCCAATTGTTCTTTGATCAAATGAACAGCCTCTTCTTTTGTCACGGCTGTGTCACGAACTTCGACAAGGATAGATTGCACAGCACGCCATCTTCCAGCTTGATCATCATGAGGTTCAAGAGCCATAGCTTCTAATCTATATATAAATTAGTTTACCCAAAAGAGATATTTATCATCAGTACCTAAAAAGACATGTAATTGATTTAAAAGAAAAGAAAATCATTTGTCAGAAAGACAAACTACAAAGTTAATTTGTTAAATACATCCTCTCTCCAATATTACTTGTACATCAGCAGCAAGTTCATCATCAACAACAAAAGAAACTAGTTCATCATCGACAACAAAAGAGATATATATCAGTAATACAGAAACAGAACAAGGAGCATTAAAGGTGGATAAAGCATTAAAAAAAAATGTCATTAACCAACACCTAGATCTGGGATTTGATCACCTGATTAAGCCAACTCGCCTTGCTTCATTGTAATATGCAAGTGACTCATATAACATAAGGGAAACCCTAGACAGGTTCATGCTCACTTTTACTTTAGTTCTACATGCACTAAATGATGTACTTGCTACTTTTACTTTACTTCCTACAATAATTCACACTAGCTATCGTCTACTTTATGAATTTTTTTTTTTTTTTTTTTTTTTGCAGGAGCACTTCTTTATGATCTAAGACGTTCAAAAGTGTCAATAGAAAATTTGGCAAAAGCATGCAAGAATGAAAAGCATATTTAGTTTTAGGCCATCCCTCATCTACATATTTATATATGAGTATTGCAAGAAATATATGTAAGAAATGCTGTGTTTATAGAGTGCAAAAATGTTGTGATGTCACCGTTGCTCTACGAGAAACTAAAGACAAACTGATCTTTTCTTTTTTTTTTTTTAATACTAAGTGAATTTTTATTTCAGTTTACCTTTATAGTATTGTTATCATAGGCGGTGCACTCTAGGACCCGGTGGGAACATCGGCAGGCAGCTGGTTTTTGAAAATTTTAAAAGATTATTTAAAAAATAAAAATGTGTTCTTCGAATTAATGAAGGTGCCTCAGCTAAATTTTAAAATGATGATAATGCCCTAGCTGATTTTATTTATTACCCTTGATTTAAATATCTAATACTGAAAACTTTAATTGGTTATGAAATGTTTATGAATGCTATACAATTTAAGCTTTTCAATTACGATCCTTATTTTTGTTGTGCGGGTTACATAGGTCCGGGGACCCACGCGATGATCACAAGTCTGTACAAAAAATTTGGTCCCCGTGGGATGAAGGACAAAAAACAGGAAAACTAGGACACGTCAAAGCAATCAGCAAAAAGGAAAAAAATCCAAAGATCTTATTCATGGGAATATTTCAGTTTTCTAAAATAATATTTTTATAAACTAGAAAATTAATTAAGAGAAACACAATGATGTATAACACATTCTTTATAAACTTGTAAATTGAACTCACAAATCCTTGTTAGTCTCATCATCCATCAATATAATTACATAAAGAACAATTATACAACACTAGGGGACTAAAACTTTGCAGTGGAATGCCCTATACATGGTTAATTTAATAAAAGAGGCCTGACTTTTTTTTCCCTAGGTTCAAACGAGTGGCTTTTAATCTCTTTAATTATTTAAAGAGATTAAAAATAGTAATAACAGTAATATCAATAAAAAGACTAATAATAGTAAAATAAAGCTAGAATATGAACGCAATTTGGAATGAACTTATTAGAACTAGTGGAAAGAGGAAACCCTAAGCAAAATTAGTACTTTCTTGCCGACCACTTGACTTTTGATGGATACATATATGCATAACAAAATTGCTTTTTTTTTTTTTTTGGGGGTGTTCTAACATCCAGTAGTTGTGATTGTTATGAGTTATTATTTTTTTTTAACAATTTTTTTCTTGCTCACCTCTGCTTCATGCATAATATTACATAGATATGCAATAGTTAGGCATCCAAATTCCACAAGTAATAAGGCATCCAAATTCCAAAAGGAATAAGAATGAAAGTAAATAAAAGTTACAGTTTTGCAGCTGATGTATATGCATACAATTATCTTCACATGGTCTACAATTATAGCGACGTAAATTTAAAGTTCAAGTTATAGTAACTTAATGAAGGCAATATGCATATATATATATATATGCATATTGCATTAAAAGTAACTCATCCCTACACGTTTTATCAAATTTGTCATTTTTGGAAGTGTTTGATATATATGTTTTTATCATATATATTTACGTATATAATAATTCTACATGTATTAATTCTTTAGCTCCATTTCATATTCCTTTAATTTTTTTTTTTTTCCTTTAAATCCTATATCTATATATGAGGATCATTGATTTCACCTCATTCCCACCCAAAATCTTGGTAATAAAAAGCTAGGCACTCACCACTTACGCCTTTACCTAAAAATATTTCTTTAGTTGAATTGATATAAAATATTAACAAAGACAAATTCCGCATGTATGAGTCTTCCAACCTTCCCTCATGATGAAAGAATTACTCATTGCCAAGAATCCGTGACAATAAAAAACTTTCATATAAATACGATAATTAATTATGGTCATGTACCTTTGATCTTTGCTAAAAAGTCAGTTGCATATAAAATATTATATGCTTAAAAAATTTTACAATAATGGAGTCCACTAAATATATATTACATAACTGTAAAATATCATATCTGCAGATCGCATTAACTTGAACTAGTGCTGTATCAGCATTAAATGACTATTTCTTCTACAACGTCTGTCGAAAATCAATACCAAGTTACCAACAGATCATTTTTCACACTAAAGCAATACAAAGTCAGTAAAAACATCCTTTAACACAACAAACTAAATCCGTCGGTGGCTAGCATTCTATTATCAAAAATAGAAAATGAAGTTGTTCTTGAGCTACTCTACATAAACAGCCTAAAAAATAATTCTGCTATTCTCAAGTTGTTAAGACAAAAAAAAAAAAAAAAAAAAAAAAACCCCCCCCCCCAAACACCCTTTTTCTTCTTTACAAAAGCTGAATACATTTCATGATTATTAAAAATCTATTTACTTCAGTCTAACCTTAAGGAAATAATCTAGTGTTGCAGTCAATGACGTATTGAAAATCTTCAATGAGATCAAAGTTTACCATAACAACCATAAAGGATTTGCTTATATAGCAGAGTACACCAAGTGGAAAGATTAATCTCAGAGAACACTGCAACTTCCATACCTCATATATTTTTCAATTTAGATCTGTTCAACAACGTGCAGTAGCCGGTTGATATAGGCAACTTGGTTTGTAAGAAAAAGGACTGCAAATGATCATAAACAAGACACAATTTTTTTTCTTTTTTTTGGCAGCGCTCAACCTAAAGTTAACATTTTTTTCACTGATCTATTTCCGTTATAATACTGTTAGAACTTTGCTGATATCATAAGGGTAAAATTGTCATTTCACAACGTCATTGTTTGAAGATAAAAGTGGACGGGTGTAAAATAATATAACTTTAAATGGAGTTTAGCAAAAAAAATAAAATAAAATAAGAATTGCATATTTTTTAAAAATGCAAAACATGTGGTCGGCGGATAATTGTCCTTTTATATTTGGGGGTAAAAAAGTCATTTAGACAATATTCCATTAGTTCTTTTAACAATTTGGAGACGAAGATGGACTCGTGCAAAATAATATAACTTCAAGTGGAGTTCAGCAAAAAAAAAATTAAGAATTACGTATTTTTAAAAAAGTAGTCAAAAAAATAGGTAGTCGGTGAATAATTGCCCAAATTAATAATGTGGATCTTAATTTGAAGAAATTTATTGATCATATCAAATTCTAAATGTTGTATAATATTAAGACTTATTTGGTAACAAGAAATGGATGCACAGAAGATCTTGTGTGAAAATAGAAACAATTAGACAAAGAAAGGCTTAAACCATAGCTCATCCTAGTTGTTTATGTCACTTATGGAAGCTTGAGGCACCAAAATCATCAAATATTCACATTGTCAGATAGATGCTGATGCTTAATACTTTTATCATGATATCAGGAAACTAGTTTTTTGGTGTTTGTATGTTACAAATTCTGTCACATAGAAAAGTCCATATTAAATAGATATGCAAGAGTGAATTTTAAGCATCTCCGACACAAAACTACAAAACTAGATAATATGAATAACAAAGTACAACCAAAACTGAATAAAAAAGCTAAATCATGCGTGCTCTTTACACATATAAAACAACTTGTTGCGAGCCTCCAGATTCCAGAACAATATTCATTAATATGATCTGCTTAAATGGCAGTTAAAAAACAAAAAAATAATAATACAAATTATGAGTGGGTAGATAATTTGCAATACGTTAAAAAACAGAAAAATAATAATACTAATTATGAGTGGGTAGATAAGCTTAGGAACAAGAACTACCAAACAAGCTTCAAAACTGCTTTCTTAACTCCATTGAGTATCAACAATTTATGCATCAACCTCAAGATTTTTGAATTATTATCATCGTATGGTATAAAAATAATACAAATTGGCACTATTGAATGTAACTTACATTCATCAGTTCCGCTAGTGGTGCCGTCGAAAGATTCAGGAGAATAACTGATGCTGAAGATTTATATTCGAGAGATGATTTCAAATTTAAAGGAATTGGTGAAGTTGGCTAAATGTGCCGATTCGTAAATCGTCGTTTAGTCTGCGTTGCCTATCGGTAAGTTCACTCGCCGCCTTCATCTCCATCTCCACCATCTAACCTCTGCAATTTCTGCCGATGACCAAGGCAACGACAATGGAGAAACTTCAAAGCGAGGATAGAGACAGACAAGAGAAAGCATTATGTGGACTAAAATGATGAATCCAAGACTTGAGCATGTTAAACGACATCGGTTTGTGTATGTTTATTAAGCTCGGAAGTCACGAGCTCAGCATGTGGCTTACTAAAGATCAAAATGGCAGGGACTAAAGACGTTTTGACCAAATGTTTAAGTGAAACATGTGAAGTGCACGTGGTGGAAGAATCAAGTTAGTTAGAAGTTGTTAATCCAAGTGGCGGAAATCATGCTTTCTAGGTTCTTTATCACCGCTATAAAAGCCGATCTTCTAAGCATTTTTGGATCGATTGAAGAGCATTATAAAGAGAGTTAAAAAGAGAAAGCTTCGTCTTGTTCCTAGTAGTTAACTCTTGTATTGCTCTGTAAAAATTACTAGAATCATTAATAAATCCCGCTCTCGTTGGCTTCTCCCATGGATGTAGATTGTGCTTCTTTGCACAATTGAACCATGTAAATCCTTCTCCTTCTTTTGTGTTTAATTTGTTTCCAATTCTTGTTCTAAATGTGTTTGATAGTAGTCATTTTCATTACAAGTTTTTCTTAATCCCTTAAGCTTGATTGTTTGGATTCAAAGCATCTTTGTGATTTAGTTTATGATCTTGGGCAGTGATCGAGTTGCTCATCTAATTCTATAGCACCTAAATCACTACACTTGGTATCAAAGCAAGGTTAACAAATCAAGATCTTAGTATGGCTACACCAAAGATCGATCTTGAGAAGTTTAATGGAAAAAATGACTTTAATATGAGGAAAGTGAAAATGGAAGCTTTTTGGTTACTCGGGGCTTGGTGATGTAATTCAACTAGTGACCAAGAATGAGGAAAAGAACTCTCTTCATCAAAGACTCCTGAACAGGTTGCTGAGATTGATAGAAAGGCCAGAGGAACGATAATCTTGAGCCTTGCAGATTCTGTTATAAGGGAAGTGGCAAAAGAATCCACATTCTTTGATTTATGGGCCAAACTAAAAGTATTTACATGAAAAAATACATGGCAAATAGATTATACATAAAGAAAATAATGTTCACACTAAAAATGGTGGAGGGCACATCTTTAGATGATCATCTTGATGAGTTCAATAAAGTGTGTGACACTTTTGAAACTATTGATGCATCCTGATGATGAGGATAAAGCCCTTCTATTAATAAGTTCTCTACTAAAATCTTGTGGGAATTTTGTTGATGCCTTAATGTATGAAAGGCAGACATTATCATTGGATGAAGTGAAATCAGCACTCAACATAAAAGAATTGCGGGGTAAACAAGACTATCCTGGGAAATGAATCAAGTCAAGGCTTAACAAAGAAAAGCCAGATTAGAAGGCAAGAAAAAGACAAGGCAAGAACAAAGAAAAACCAAAGGATCTGAAGTGTTTCTTGTGTCACAAAGAAGGCCACTTCAAGAAAGATTGTCCAGAAAAGAAGCTTAAGAAGAAAGGGCAGAATGGAGGTGCAGCAGTAGCTGAAGAAGAAGGCTATGAATCTGCTGGAGTGTGTATTGCAACAGACAGTAAAGATAAAGGTAAATGGGTTCTTGACTCAGGGTGTACCTTTCATATGAGCCCATATAAGAGTTACTTTACAGAATATCATGAATATAATGGTGGTAGAGTAATGATGGGGAATAATTCTGTATGTAAAATCATGGGAATTGGCAATGTTAATCTTAAGCTACATGATAGAACCATTAGAGAGTTGAGACAAGTCGTATGTGTTCGAGTTGAAAAGAAACTTAATTTCTTTAGGAATGCTTGATCAGATGGGGTGTAGCGTTAGGATTGAATCAGGGGAACTGATGATTGTCAAGGATTCACAGGTGGTTATGAAAGGTAACAGGAACAATGGGGTGTTCATCTTAGATGGGGATGTAGTTAATGGTGAAGCTAGAGTGTCATTAACTGATAACATTGACAAAACCAAACTATGGCATCTAAGGCTGGGACACATAGGAGAAAGGGGCCTTAAAGAACTTGAAAAACAAGGTGTATTTAGGAATTATAAGCTGGGAGACTTGGATTTCTGTGAAGATTGTGTACTAGGAAAATCAACTAGGGCTAGTTTTAAGAGATCAGTATATAAATCCAAGGATAAGCTGGAGTATGTCCATTCAGATTTCTGGGGCCTCGCTCAATGAGATATCTCTAGAGTGGTAATAGTTATTTTTTTATCAATCATTGATGACTTTTCCAGAAAGGTATGGGTCTACATCTTGAAGAATAAAGATCAAGTGTTTGATAAGTTCGAGAGTAGAAGAATTTGGTTGAAAATCGACTGGAAAGAAGATGAAGAAACTTATATGAGACAATGGCTTAGAGTTTTGTAATAAGAGGTTTGATAACTATTGTGCGAGATGAGAAATTATGAGAAACAGAAATGTTAGATTGACACCTCAAAGAATGGCTTAGCGAGAAAGGATGAATAGGACACTCATGAAGAGGGTGAGGAGCATGCTTGTTCAAACAAATCTTCCCAAGTCACTGTGGGCAGAAACACTCTTAACACATGTCTGGTCAACCTTAGTCCATCTTCAGCCATAGAATTCAAAACACCTTATGAAAAATGGACTGGACAGCCAACAAACTATGGAGATCTAAAAGCTTTTGGCTATACAGCCTATGCTCATGTAAGCCAGGAAAAGCTAGCTCCCAGAGCTTTAAAGGGTATTTTCATAGGCTATCCAGAAGGAGTTAGGGCTACAAAAGCGGGTGTACAGATGTTAATCCTCTAAAATACATAATTAACAAGGATGTGATATTCAATGAAGAAGAACTGATAAGCAAGAAGTCTGTCCAAAGGAAGTCTGAGGAAGATATAAAAGGTTAAATACACACAGATTGAGGTGGAGCTACCAAACTATTATGATACACATGAAGTGTAGATTCATGTGATATCAATGATGAGTCGAAGCTCAAGATTTAACCCAACCAAAATCACAAGTACAGAGTTACCGAGTTGGCTAGAGATAGAGCAAAAAGGCAAACAATACCACCTAGAAGATACGGATATCTTTGATCTTATCATATATGCCTTGGAAGTGAACACGAAATTGATGATGAGGAACCAAAGGCTTTCAATGAAGCAATCTAGAGCAAGTTTAGAACATAATGGAAAGAAACTATGGATGATGAAATCTTATCCTTGCACAATAATGAAACCTGGGAGCTGGTTGAAAGGCTAGAAAAAAGAAGAATAGTGGGCTGCAAATGGGTTTTCAAAATCAAGGAAAGTTTGACTAGCTCAGAACCTAAGAGATTTAAAGTAAGGCTTGTTGCAAAGGGGTATACAAGAAAGAAGGGTTAACTTCAAAGAAGTATTCTCTCCTATTGTCAAGCATGCTTTAATAAGAGTGATTCTGTCACTTACAGCAGTTTAAGACATGGAGCTTGATCAACTTGATGTCAATACTGCTTTTCTACATGGAAGACTTCAAGAAGAGATATTCATGACTCAACCTAAAGGGTATGAAGACCTTAACAAGCTTAGACATGTATGTTTGCTTAAGAAACCTTATTATGGATTACAACAGTCCCCTAGGCAATGGTATCTCAGATTTGATGAATTCATGGTGACACATGGATTCATGAGATGCATCTATGATTGTTGTGTGTATTACAAGCTGTTGAGGGATAATCTCTACATATATCTCCTACTATATGTAGATGACATGCTGATAGCTTGTAAAGAAATGGAAGAAATAGAAGGTTTGAAGCAAATCCTAAGCTGTGAGTTTGATATGAAGAATTTAGGGATTACAAAGAAAATATTAGGGGTGGAAATTGAAAGAAATAGAGTTCTTTGGTCTTATGTTCACATCACGGAAGAAATACTTGGCGAGTCGCACACATATCAGATGTTGAACTCTAAACCAGTTTTGACTCCCTTAGCAGCTCATTTCAGGCTTAGTAACTTACAAACTTCTAAAACAAGTGAAGAAAAGCTGGAAATAGAGGATGTACCTTATGCTAATGCAGTGGGATGCCTTATGTATGCCATGATCTTGACAAGATCGGACATATCACATCTTTGTGAGTGATGTGAGCAGATACATGGCAAAGCACCTAGTAAGGAGCACCTTTGGAAAGCGATAAAGTGGATAATGAGGTATTTGTCGTACATTGAGTGTGGCACAGTGTATGGAAAAAATAAGGAAGTTATGAAGGTCATCGGGATTTGTTTTCTATGAGTGATTCTGTCTTTTGCTTGATTTTTGTTTTAAATTCTGACTTTGGATCTTGAGACCATAAGAAATATTTTTTTTTTTTTGGGCTATTTTTTATCATCAAAATTTCCCTCTTCTTATTCTTGTTTAGATCTCAGAATCGCAAAATTCATAGAAAGAAAATACTCACACACCTCAGCCACGCATTTTTTTTTACGTATTATTATCATCGTTATGTTGACCCTAATTTGTTTTTTAAAAAAAATATTAACTCTAATTAACTTTCTCTTTTTGTTTTTGTTTTTCTCAGTCTTTTTGCCTATTTACTCT
Source organism: Atalantia buxifolia (assembly GCA_030444775.1). Classification (NCBI taxonomy): domain Eukaryota; kingdom Viridiplantae; phylum Streptophyta; class Magnoliopsida; order Sapindales; family Rutaceae; genus Atalantia; species Atalantia buxifolia. Next base: position 31,327,964 of record CM059832.1, on the reverse strand, counting down.
TTTTATTTCCGTTATTATTTCATCTTTAATTTTCCATTTTTACTTCCTTTTTTCCTTCTTATTTTAAAAAAGTTTGTATGATCTATTAATTATATATTTAGTGTTTCACCAATAAATTAATTAAAATGTCCCTGACCGATACGAATCGGCAAATCTCCTAGCGAGCATCACGGTACTAATTACCTTGACTGAAAAGTCATGAAGTATGGAGGGCACGTACGACAAACAAATTAAGGCATGTATAGGTCTGGATCATGCATTACGGGTTAAACGTACGTGATTCATGTCAATTAATTGAGAGAACAAGTTCCATCTACTAGCTAGCTACGATGCGCGCGTCAAATTGTCACAACTTATTATTCAATACATATAATTGTCTTGCAAAAATTAACCATGGTTTTAATATTTGAGAAAAGTAGCAATTTTATGAACAATATTATTCCCATGTTTATTATTATCATCCTGGTGTGCATCACACATGAGCAATCCGCTGTTAAGAAACACGAAAACTGGATGGTTCCATACCGACGCAGTTACAAAGACGAGCTAGAGAAGGAAACGAGGCTTAAGATATTCAAGGAGAACCTTGAATACATTGAGAAAAGCCAATAAGGAGGGGAATCGGACGTACAAGCTAGGCACCAATCAGTTTTCGGGCTTAACTAACGATGTGTTTCGTGCTTCATACACCGGATACAAGATGCCAAGCCCGAGCCACCCATCCACAACATCATCCACCTTCAACTACCAAAACCTGTCCATGACTAATGTTTCGACTAGCCCGGACTAGCGGGACAAAGGAGCTGTCACTTTATCAAGGACCAAGGCTAGCTTTTGCGGTAATAATTGTAATTATATTAACGGAATCGTATACTGAATTTCTCAGGTGACGTTAATGTAAACATGCGAAAAAGACCATCCGTCTTCATTTTATAAAATGCGGAAATCCACACCAGATAATCAGTGGTCATTATGTTTAGAGAGCATTCTCAAGTGCGGGCTTTTGCCTTCACAACACTGTAAAGCACGCGACTGCAGGCGTATGAGAATAATTTTTTAGGCTTAATTGCCAGTATTATATTTTGTTGGGTTTGGAACAACTGACGATGGAACCAATTACTGGTTAATTAAGAATTCATGGGGCAGCACTTGGGATGAGGCTGGCTATATGAAGATTCTCGGAGATCATGAAGGTCTCCGCGGCACTGGGCGCTCAATCTTTCTGTCCACTTGCATGAATACGTACGTGCATTATGTATTTGCCACAAAAGCTGATATATATTTTGTTTTTTTTTTTATATTTCGTTAAGTTAAATAACGTTTTTAATCTTTATTTAAACTATTAATGTTTGTAATTGAATGTTAATACGTATTTGGCCTGGTATCAATTAATGTTAAGTCTCGCGATTAAATATATAAGTTTGCTCTTTGCTGCAATTATTTGTTTACATTTCAACCAATAAATTCTACAAAGAATCTCTCAGGGCTCATGGTAACAACTTAGCCGTCGATTATGAAAATAATAAGGAGCCCTGAAGGCAACGCCGCGGCAAAGGAAAAAAATAAAACAAAAAACCGTGCCGGGTTATCCCTACAAGTGTAACTTTATTTTGTTGCCATCATATTATATTTTTTCAGTTCAATTAAATACCAGTGCTCCCATAAATTGATGGCATTTAGGCTATCACCAATTTGAAGCTTTCATGATCATGAGAATAAATTAATGAGTTGATAATGGGATAGTTCGAATTGTGATACTAGTCGATCATATATATAATATATGCAGATGCAACAAAATCAAGAGTTGAAAGCACTGAAATTAGAAACTTGTATGAATTCTGCTTTCAGATTCACTTATTCACTGATTGTATCTTCAATTTTAAAAATGAAATTTCACGTTTACAGTTTACTTGCTTCGAGACGATAAACTAAGCAAGTAGAGCAAGAATATTTATACGTATCAGAAGATAATATTTCATTTTCAAGAATCGAGAAAAACAATAATTTTTAATGAGAAATAGAATTGCTAAATAGACGCAAAAAAGAAGCACACACAGACGTGTAATAATTCAGAGATTCATTTTCCACATCTTAAGTCAAAAGACTTATGATTTTTAGAAATTATGCCCGATTCTAATTGTATATTTTATGACATATAGTACGTCTTGATGTTGGTAATTAATTAAGAATTCTTCATGCAACTCATTAATATTATAGGTATCAAAATCCATTGCAGATTTTGCAAGATTTCCTCCGTGCAAATAAATGTGGGCATGTGTTATCGAATTATAAAGCTTTTACCACACGGCATGACTTCGCTCATAACTCTTCTGTAACTTAATTATTTAGCTCTAGAATAAAGCAGTAAATTTCTGTTGTAGGTGCATTTATAAAAGTGTAAGGGTAAAATTTAATTACATATTATTATAAAAAAACTCAGCGCAACCAAATCCGAAAATTATTGCTCGCGCTTACGCATACACAGGGGATTAAATGTGATCCACGTTATCTGAGAGGACAAATCAGCCAGATCTTCTGCTGCTATATATATAGACAGAGAGCTGCCATGTTTGCTTCAGTTATTCTCTATTTTGTTTATAAATTAGCTATATAGCGAACTCCTTCGACTTGCTAAATAAACAATGGCTTTAATATTCAAGAAGAGTAGTGTTATGATAATTATTATCATTGTGGTGATCACCATTTGTGCATCACATGTTCAAGTGGCGGTGTCCCGATCAATGCATGAAGCAGCATCCATTTCCATTGCTGAGAAACACGAAAAATGGATGGCTGAGCATGGACGCAGTTACAAGGACGAGCTAGAAAAGGAGATGCGCTTCAAGATATTCAAGCAAAACCTTGAATACATTGACAAAGCCAATAATAATAATAATAATAGTAATGAAGGGATCAATCGGATGTACAAGTTAGGCACCAATCAATTTTTAGACTTAACCAATGATGAGTTTCGTGCTTCATATGCCGGAAACAGCATGGCAATAACTAGCCAGCACTCATCCTTCAGGTACCGAAACCTGACCCAACTTCCAACTAGCATGGACTGGAGGGAGAAAGGAGCTGTTACTTCCATTAAGAATCAAGGCGGATGTGGTAATCTATAATTATTGATTGACTAATAATGTGAATCAAACCAATGTGATTTTATGTGTGCGTTTATATAGATGTTTCAATTCAGGATCCTGAATTTGTTAAATTATACACACACATGTATATAAATACTAATTAGATTTTATCTAAGGTAATTACACATCGTCACATGGGCTTGTTGTTCTAGTGATTTTTAAGTAATTTTCTCTATGTGGATACTCTAACTTGAATCTTAGGGATGTAGGGGCTAAAACAATTGATTTGGGATTTTTGAAAACTCGTTCGTCTACTTGAAGATTCCTTTGTTCAGTGATCCAATACCCATAACCCATTGTTTATGAACTGCATCACTTTCCCACCTTAAATTTAACAAACTTTAACTACTGGTAATGTCACCGAAGAAACGTGTACATTTAACAAGCCAACATGACATACATAAAATCCAAGTAATTGCAGCGGTCCACCCAGTGATTTAAAAAATATCAATTTTCCATCCATCGTAAAATTTGACTTCAAGTTGCAAAGGTAAACTTCAGTTTACCGTTATTTTCATCAGCATTTAATTTTTGACTGAATATCACTGATCTAGAAATATATATATATGCAGCAGCTTGTTGGGCATTTTCAGCAGTGGCGGCGGCGGAAGGGATCACTCAGATAAGTAGTGGTAATCTGATTCGACTTTCGGAGCAACAATTAATTATTAGACTGCTCTTCAAATGGTAACTCGGGTTGTGTCGAAGGCAAGACAGATATTGCTTTTAAATATATCATAAAAAACCAGGGTATTGCCACGGAAGCTGATTATCCATACCATCAAGTCCAAGGATCCTGTGGCTGTGAGCATGTGGCTGTGAGCATGCGGCTGCCGCTAAAATCAGTAGTTATGAAGTTTTACCCTCGGGTGATGAGCAGGCTTTACTTAAGGCTGTGAGCATGCAGCCAGTATCCATTAATATTGAAGGTACCGGACAAGACTTCAAGAATTACAAAGGAGGTATTTTTAATGGGGTATGTGGGACTCAGTTGGATCATGCTGTCACTATTATTGGGTTTGGAACAACTGAAGATGGAACCAAATACTGGTTAATTAAGAATTCATGGGGGGACACTTGGGGTGAGGCTGGCTACATGAGAATTCAAAGAGATGAAGGTCTCTGTGGCATTGGCACTCAGTCTGCGTATCCAATTGCATGACTGTAGCTACTAGCTAGTGTTAATTTCATATTATTTTATATTTTTCAATAATGATAAGAGCCATAAACTTTGTACAAATTAATCAAATAGATAAATTAAAATGCTAATTAATTAGAATAAAATTGACGAATCTATAAAGCAATAAATATAGTTACACTGATAAATAAAGTTGCTTAATATAGAGAATTTTAAGTGGAAAAAGGTAATTAAAGAATATTCATATCATATTTACAATAGGTTCTTTGTAGATGCCAAATTCGAAGTTGCAACATCAATGTGTTGCATTAAAATTCAATGCTAAACTTATTTTTTGTTGAGTAAAGAATCAATGGTCAAGATTCTTTTTGTATTTTTATTTTTTTCTATTGCCCGACAACTAAAGATTCAATATTAAAAAAATTTAGTTCAGTATTGAATTCTTGTCACAATGTGTTATATGTATAGTAGAATAAATCTTCATATTTCATTCACCCAAATTGACTCGGCAAGAATTTGCACTTTTATTTATATTTTTTAAAATATTATAAGTTGAAAGAAGAATTTATGAGCGTCTTGAATTTGCATGAATTGTAATTACAATAACGATTAGAAATTCCCTACAACTTTCCTAGACAGTTCTGTTGAGATATTTATGGCCCACGTATTTGGGCTGAGACGACTTCAGAAATAATGTGATTTGCCACCTTATATTAACAATGGGTGATTCCCTAATTTTTAATACATTAGATACCCATCAACACAGAGATAAGTTTGATTTTCTTTTAATTTCACTCTTGATACCTGTGTGGACCCTTGAATACGTCAACATATTAAAACTATTACTAAAAGAAAACAAATATAATGTCCATATCACTGTAAGTACAACGTGTTTATTTTAATTAATTCTGTATATACAAATTCTTGTGCCATTTTTGTTAGTAAAAGTAATGTGACAATATTATATGTATATAAATTAATTATCATCACGTCTCGTGTTTGGAGGGAATTAAAAAATATATATTTATAAGACGAGACATGTGTCGATGGTGTAACTATATCAGTTGGAACAAAAGGTTTATTTCCCTTAGTGTTATTATTGTCAAATAAAATGTATTTTTTATAGGAATAAAATAATCATTTTAGTTCTTCTTGAATCAAATATGCAGGAAAAATTTACGTGGATATTTTAAAACGCGAATCACATGTTAATATGTATTACGTCTGTGTTTGTGTGCGCGCGCGCGTGTTGCGCGTGTGCGCACACAAATATATGTAGAATTTAATTATATTAAATTCAACACTTCAGCTCTGTGAATTCATAGATTCCCCACTTCATTAATTAGTTGGCATAGACATTCATTTTTATACGGCAATTTGAGTCAAAGTAAGCAAGCGCCAAGACGTCAACAAAAGTTTCAGAGACGGAAGAAGTCATCAAAAGTTTAGCTGGGAAACAGCGAACAAATAAGTTTAGTATAATAATTGCTCATGACCTTCGAAATTTCAAAGTTGATTCATCATTTTATAATTTGAAAAGTCGTCGCAATCTTGCTACTATATTAAAACAACTCTTAAGGCTCCCTCATGCTTATACCTTATATAATCTGTGGGGTAGCAAGTAAAATCGTCATACATTGCATTCATCACCTTGTTGCGCTGAATCTTTGAAGAGAGAAGCAAAAAAAGAAGGAAAAAAAAAAAAAAGAATTCAATTGAAGCTTCTGCAAAATGTGTTCAACTTTTTCACTTGCAGCTAAGCCATCCATCGGAGAGAGCAGTGGCAGAATATTGAGTCTACAAGTTATCAATTCAGCCGCAAGATCTGAATTGAACATAAACATCCCCAGAGAGAAAAACTCGATCATTTTCCCCAGATTATCAACACAAGGCATGCTTCAGAGTGATGTACATATATGCGAAATCGCGGAAAGACAGTCACTGGCTAACAATTTATCAGACAAGGGAGATGCCTTCAGAAGCAAGCCACAGCTCGATGCTATGTTTCTTGATGAAGCTTATGAGAGATGCAGGAAAATTTGTGCAGAATATGCAAAGACTTATTACTTGGGTACTTTTAATTTCCATCCATTTTAATGATGCTTAATAGCACATGAACTTCTATTGCTTTTGTTCTTCTAAATGATTCTAGTTGTGTTGTTGATGCAGGAACTTTGTTGCTGACAAAAGAGAGACGGAAAGCCATTTGGGCGGTTTACGGTAGGAAATAGCTACTAAATTTACATAAATTAATCATGGAAATGATATCATGAGCGAAGTTGCGTAGGTTATAGTGAACAACATTACCACGCTTGTTTGGTTAATCCATAACTTCAAAACTGTTACAGAATCGTGTCATGTGTGCTACTAATTGTTGTAATGGACATGTAAGTTCTAAATATTCAACTCAATGCTTTGTTGTTACAGCTTGGTGCAAGAGGACTGATGAGCTAGTTGATGGCCCTAATGCATTTTGTCTAAGCCCTGCTGCTCTTGATAGATGGGAAGAGAGACTGCAAGATATCTTCAATGGGCACCCTAATGACATTCTTGATGCCGCACTTACTGATACTGTTTCCAAGTTCAATTTACACATCAAGGTACGTCAAATTTTTGATCTCAGAAATGGATTTTTATTCTTTTTATTTTTAATTTTTTTTGGCTTTAGGCTTATGTCTATGAATCTGATGTGGGGTTTCAAATTTTTATGATGTATAGCCTTTTAGGGACATGATTAAGGGCATGAGAATGGACACAGAGAAATGCAGATATGCAAACTTCCAAGAGCTCTATCTTTACTGCTACTATGCAGGTGGCACTGTAGGCCTAATGAGTGCTCCGGTAATGGGGTTGGATCCGGATTCTTCAGCTTCTGCTCAAAGCATATACAATGCAGCTCTCTACTTAGGTATCGGAAATCAACTTACAAACATTCTCAGAGATGTGGGCGAAGAGTAAGTTTCGTAAACTTCTACTTGACAGTTAGTACTTGTGTTTAAATACATCCTTACCAACAACTAAAATCTTTACTTTCAGTGCTTCAAGAGGGAGAATTTATCTTCCTCAAGACGAGCTTGCGAAGTTTGGATTACGCGACGAGGATATTTTCTCAAGAAAGGTCAGTGATGAATGGAGAGAGTTCATGAAAGAGCAAATTACAAGAGCAAGATATTTCTACAAGCTAGCAGAAGAGGGGGCTTCAGAGCTTGACAAGGCTAGCCGATGGCCGGTAACTAAAAAATAATTTGAAATAAACTAACAATTAATCCATCTAATGAAGATTCACAATTGCGACAAAAACAAAACTCAAGTCTGAAGATTATTGACTGTGAATGATATGCATGCAGGTGTGGACAGTCTTGGTATTGTATCAAAAAATCTTGGATGCCATACAAGATAATGACTATGACAATTTGACAAAGAGAGCTTATGTTGGAAACATTAAAAAGCTTTTCTTGGTGCGACAGGCATACTGTAGAGCTCAATCAATTTCAACAGTTACGGATTAATTATTTTATTTCAATTTTCCTTACACATTGTTTTAAGAAGATAATACTGGAAAACCTAGGGATTTAACATATTATTAGAAGCACCAATACTTATATCATGTTGAGGTAGCCATACAAGTATTCAATCAGCAGACCATGTATTGAATTTGTAATGCTTACATTGTAGTAAGAAATACATTGATTTATACACATTTGCAATAGCTTGTTATGATGCAATCTAGATTTAATATCCAACTCTGGGCAATTTAGGATAATTACATTAGATTCTGCAATTTCATTGCCAAAATAAGGGGACATTTGAATATGGTTGTGATAAAGGGGAGATACTAAAATTACATCCTTATAAAGTTGATAATTAAAAACGATGAATAACCTTCATATGGTTCGTCGGTTAACTTTGTAAACATAACATTATCGCAGGCGAATATCTTCCAGATTGCGAAAAGAGTTCGCTGTGAATTTGTGATTGCATCAACTGTCACACCCAACACTTTTTTAAATTTGTTCCCACATATTCAACATCCCGATGCTCAAATAAATGATTAATTCTGTGAGATTTGTAATCGATATCCATTAGAATTACTACCCTCAAAATTACGAACGGATCAGATAATAGATTTAGGGGTTAATTTACCAAAGGATGTAAGCTTTTTAGGTTTGAAGGAGACAAAATAATTTGAACAATATAAGGTTTGCAATATTTGAAAACACAACAGATAATGATTGAAAAAATTATAGAAACACCCATTATACGAAAAATGTTTTTAACTCATTGTCCCTCTACAGATCCCAAACTCCCAACATCATCCTTCTACAGAAGAAAGAACCAAAAAGAAACAAAAAAATTGAAAGCAAGAGAAGGGAAAAAAGGCCATATTGTTTTGTTTGCAGGAAATGGTACATACGTCGATTAGAGCAATGCCAGCTCCACTGCTTCCTCTTGAAACTCAATCATAATCCAAGTAAACAATCAATTCAAGGAAGCCTCACCCGTCCATTTTACATGATTTTGCCTTCCGTCCACCACCATAATCATAAGCATAAATCTTAAATTTGAGAAACGAAACGCCCTGAGCACATACACCAGCTGATAGGCAGTGGCTGCTGGTAACATACCAAGTTTGTGCCGGCTTGCATTATAGGAAGTAATCAGGTGTTCTCCGGGTCACATCTGGCTCTCCTCTTCTTGGAGCAGGCTCAAACTGCAAATATAGAAATTTCATAAGATTTAGCAAGTGCAACAATCCGCAAGCCTTCTAGAATTTTGAACCATGTGTTGGGAAAACAAAGAGAGATATCAACCTGAATGAATGTGTGGCCCTTGCAGTCATCAACTTCCAAGATGGACGCCATGTTCCCACAGCGATAACAGTAATTGGGTGCACTAAATATGGTAACCACCTTTTGTTCCTGTCAAAGATAAGCAGAACTGGTTTAAAAAAGAAAAAAAAAAAAAAAAAAAACTACCAATCCAAAAAGAGAGAATGCCACATCAGCTTTAAAATAGGAGGTATTTACATGACCCCAGTTGTATCCTTCCATAACCAGCTGGTGAGCCCTAGCAATCAGCTTTAAGTTATTTGTATGATTAAATTGCTCTGATATGTCCTGCAACAAGAAGAAAATCAGCAACAAAATCAGCTTTATGAATGGGTGAGATACAATGACGAAAGGAAAGAGCAATTGTATTTACTTGGCCAAAGGTATATCCAGCACCCCTTGGCGATATACCCCAACCACAACGATCATCTGGATCAGACCATAAAAGATCACACATGGGACCCTCATGGGGAACTTCTTGAACGCGGTCAAAATTACGAATGTTATCAAGAGTCTCAATGGACGGAGACAATCCACCATGGAGACAAAATATTTCTGATTCAACCTTCAAAACAGAAAAAAATACATATAATAACGGAAAACTACCAATATCAACTAAAACAATGGCAGACAATTAAAATATTTAATTTTCACTTATCAAGCTTGAGGATCAGCTAAAGTAGTAGTTGGGGAAATAAAAAAAATAAATCAGCATTCTCAACACTCAACATGAAAATGAAATGGAGGATATTGCAAAACAAACAGATTGGGTTTAAGCTGGTTGTAGAGGGTGTTCCGGCAGAGAGGACAGAGTGGAGCACTTTATAGGTTCTAAATCATTGACCATGATGGCAATGATGATAAATGGGGGTGTGTAGCAACATTGCTGGTCTGTCGTGAGTACAATGGTGCAACCACGGTGACAATTGACACTCAGGTAACTCATGCTTGCCTGGCACTAGCTTAAAAACTGATAAAATAAGACAGTCCTTCATGACTGAAAAAAAAAAAAAAACAATTCTATCTCAGATCAACAATGAATTATCACATCTTTAGGGGTTTCCAAACTAGAAATCTCATCTAAAATGGATATGAATATTCAACCGGCCATCCTCTAATATCCCCCACCTCCCAACACCCCTTTTCTCTGGGCCAAGGAATACCCTTTTTGTTTCTTTTTTCATTTTAGACATAAAACAAAGAAACAAATAAGGTCATACTAACCAATGCTGTCAGTGGAAAATAGTCAAATAAATCTGTGAATATCTTCCAAACATTTGCATTGCCATACCTGCAAATACAAGCAAGAGATGAATATCCAAACGAACAGCAAGCAAGACAAATGTAGAAGAAACTTTACTGAACCAAGAAAAAAAGATTTACACTTCAAGCGTGAAAGAATATTGAGTAGAATTACATAAAATACAGTAGTCATTTCTTAAGGGTAAACTATATTCTTATTCTTCATGTGCATCAACCCAACAATGGTCAGCAGACTACTTCCCAATCCAATGTTACAAAATGTCTTCACTGCAATAAACCGAATTTTGTCTTCGTAGTTATTTCGCCACATTTTTTAGAATAAACATGGCATACAATCATTTTTATATGATTATTGCAAATCCATGTATACACATGAATAGATATGCTCTGAGTGTATAGAATATTTGACAGATGGCTGACAACCTTTATAAATGTTGAAGCATGACCCTTGTGTCCCTTCATAGAAATCTTTCAATCGCATGTTCTGGGGGAATTTGAACCAATCACTACAGCCAATCCTTAATATGTTTACTTTTTTTCTTCAGCATCTATTTGAAATGACTGCCAGCACCAGTTATTGGTATCGATGCCCGTGTTCATGAATCAGAAATTGAATAATTTAAAATAAAACCACATTGACTGACTAGCTACAACTGTTCCATCAATACATTAGATCTAGCTGAGAGCAGATTAAAGCCTAGAGATAATCGCACCAAGACCCTGAATAGAAGAAAAGCATGTTGTCTGACAAAGCCAACATTACAATTGTGAGGATAAAATTTCCAATTAAGGTCCCAAGCCACAAAAATTCTTTGTTCCAATCAAAAGATGAACCTTAGAAACCAAGGATTCCAGGAAACTCACTTCCTAAGGCACTCATCATAGAATCCATAGACCTGAGTAATCTGCAGAAGGAAACATAACGCCATAATCAGCTAATGCTGATAAAGTTTTAGAGATAAAAGACTGAGAATCACAAGTTTCAACTGCAAGCAGACATTTCAAAACCTGTATAAGGGCGTAGAGAGAAGGCTCCACTTAAACAGAATCACTAACTATAGTTCTTTGATTACTACCTATTATTTTAAGAAATCTGAAATAAGAGGAAGACAATTATATCAACTTTGACAGGCACTTCCAGAAAGCATATCTAAAATAAAATATGAAGGGTACCTGACGACTTTCATGATTCCCCCTTAGAATAGTAATCCTTTGAGGATAACGCACTTTCAAAGCTACCAATAGCTGGAGAAAAAGGAGGGAAAAAAAATTCAGAAACATAATTTAATGCCCCAGCCATAAACCACAAAACCTAAACTAAATCCAAAATGATTGATAATTTGGAAAATGAGAAGCTTCAGATTGAAAAGAAACTACGTAGTGTGCATCCTCACTCTTACCTATGGACAACTCTTTGAACTAAAATTAAACATTTGAACTAAAAAACAAAAGATACCAACTTATACATACCGTAACAGTTTCTACTGAATAGTAACCACGGTCAACATAATCTCCCATGAACAAGTAGTTTGTATCTGGACACTGAAAGAAACCATGGAATCGAAAATACACATTTAATCGTGAACTCTGATATGGTGAATATATCCAAATAAAAAATGAAAATGAATACATACAGTGAGGAGACAACAAAAAAGAAGCATAGTCAAGCAGACAAAACAATAAAACACACTTACAATAAAGTTATCAATCCAAAAACACCAAACTTAAGATAACATATCCAGTTCAAAATAACGTTGGCTTAAACTATGAACCATCCCGGCACAACAAACGTAGGTATAACGTGACACAGTGCATAGGATCCCAGCTTCAGACGGTTATTACCACTATTGCCAGGATGCATCACACATGGCATCACCTAAGCTGCTAGAACGTAAAAGCTCCTCTACTCGATATATGCAGAGGACTTCAACCCCATATTTAAAAGAGGCTAAGATAAATCTCCAATTAGAATATCTTAAATATCCAGCATAACTAATGAACATTTCTTCAGCAGAGACAATAATAACCCCTTAAAAAGAAGTACCTTTCCTCCAATGCGGAAAAGTTCTGCAAGATCATGAAATTGTCCATGAATATCACCACAAATTGTAACAGGACTTTTTACAGGCTGCAGTGTAAGCAAGCAAACAAGATTAACTAAAATTCACAAAACTTTAAACTCCTGGTAAGTACTAGCAAATTTGATACAAGAAAAGCACTACCAAATATAAAAATGAAGCACAGACCAGCTAAAAAAGAACAAGAGATTGAGAACCTTAAACACAGTACAACAAATGATCCTACATATCACTTAGGCTTAGTAAGCACTAACAGTACTAACAGGCGGTAAACTAAGGTTGGTCATGATCATTGTCTCTAATACAACCCAAATGGCCATCCTAAAATATACTAAGTTGAAACTTGAGATTAAAAAGCATGATAATGAGAAAGAAACACAAAATGTAAACAAAACAGGATTCAAGTACATAAAGAATGATAATTTATAGTATCTCAGAAACAATTATCAGATTTTTTTTTAAAAAAAAAAAAGACGATCTTATACAATGGCAGAATAAGCACACCTGGACATTACTTTCATCCATCAATATCTCCTTGGCCTTTTCGCATAACACTCTAACCTGGAACATAAAAGAAATGTCAGGAAAAAGAAAATAAAAGAAACCTCTGGCAGTGTTGATGCAAATTCTTTTCCTACTCCTATAGATACAAATAAAATAACTTGAGCCAAGGAAAACAGTAAAAACGCTGATACAAATTGTATTTCTGCTCCTATAGATACAAGCAACATAACCTGAGACAAGGAAAACAGTAAAAATAAAAAAAGGACATGTGCCACAGACAACGGACCTATGTGTAGTTAAAATACAAACATCACAAGGAAAAACTGCCACATAAGTAAATATGCTAAAAAAGCACATGAAGTGATAACATTGACAGAGTTCCAGGAAACTGTGGCAAAACATATTTTGTCAACAGTTCAAAAATCGTTGGCTTTGGTGTATGCCATCACCATAACAATTTTTCTCCTTTAATCAACAAGCTTGAAACAAAACTCACTATAGGAACATTGATACACCTTTTTTTATCAAATGGATTGAAAGATGGAAGCAGATGAGCATGGTATTTTCTGATTCTTCGTGAGCATGGTATTTGCCAATTTTCTGAACTAACTTCGTGATATGCCTAAATCCTAAAAATATTTCCAAAAAAGGCTCAGAAATTTTCATGGCATGCAGTTGCCTATTAACATTCTCATCTAAAAAACTATAGGCTCATTCATTGACTTTTCCCAAAAACATCCCAGGAAAGTACAAGGTAGAACCAAAACGAAGGGGGCAAAAATTTACAACATTCCACATCTTAGGTCCCTCACATATTTACACCAACTCAACATGAAGTTCAGTTCTCAACCAAGAAGCATTGAGAATAAGAAATCTTGATTAACATAATTAAAGTGCTGAGAATAAAGAAAGAAGCATCAAAATACAAGTATGTACAAACTGCCCTCTTGCATGCTAATATGCTGATTCCCTCCACAACCCATTTCTTCTTTTCCAAGAGTCCCATTCAGAAATATAAAAAACCTCCGCGTATTAAGCACTTAGAAATAATTCCCCACCCCTCACATGCTATTCCGCATACAACGCAAATGGACATCAGCTTCAACAAGCCTAATCAAGAAAAAGGAAAAACACAGCAAAAGCATCTTCCATCAAATGAATCTAACTAAGGCTTCTACTCCCCATAACCCAAACAAAAAGAAAACAGAGATTGAAAATTCGCATCCACAAATGCCAAGATCTGCAGCTCTCACATTAACATCTGCCATGACTGCACGGTTAGCCGACAATATAATTCGTGAAAGTATCAGCAGCACTCAGAGCAAGACCAAATCTTGGGGCATCCCAAAAATAAATACAAGAAGAAAAGATTATACTTTCTATATCTCTGCATCTATTACAATTCAATAAACCAGAAAAATAAAAAAACTTCAAACAAAAAAGTTCCCGGCTTAAGAAACCCAAAATGCAATTTAAAATCATCTCATTTAACAGATCTTATTCAATCCCTAGGATAACCCACAAATCCATTTCCAGATCGATCCAATATAACCCTAAGATTAACAAAATTGACAGATCTCCCGCCAAAAACATCAAATTCATCGATCCCTCACAAGTCCGACACAACAAACCAAACAACCCGCATCTGCACCATTACTCATAAATTAACACAACCACTACAAATAAGCGAAAATCCAAAAAAAAATACAAATTTTCAAAATAGCAAAAAATTCATATTTTTTAATTTTCACATTACAGTACCTCTTGTTCCGATAAGGGCTTGCACTGCATAAGCTGAGCAATCTGCTCGTCGAGATTTCCATGTGAGTTTGAAGGGACCGAATCCAAGCTCATTTTCTTGTCCTTCTTCTTCTGAATTTGCAGATTCAGATCCCTTCACTTTCCTCTTTTTAATCTAACCCTAACCCTAAATTTCAACAAACAAACCCTAATTTTTTCGAAACCCTATAATCAAAATTCAATTCTGTATCTCAAAAAAAACAAAACAAAAGGAAAAGGCTTCAGTGTTTAGAGAGAGAGAGAGAGAAATGGGCTGAAATAACAAATTTTTGGAAAGAAAGTTTTAACAAAAGGTGAACGGTGGCCAGGAAACCAATAATAGTAGTAATAATTACTCTCTTTTATTTTATTATTTTAATTTGCCCTTTTTTGTTTAAACTTCTTTTTTGCATTTGGGTCCCTAACGAGCGACATGCGGACTGGGAGCGTGATGCCACCGCCCATTGAGGACTGGGTGGTGGTGTGTCAGACGGGAAGACGCGCGTGGGGAATTGAGGGGTATGAACTTGTGGATGTGAGTGGCCCATGCTAAAGAGCGAAAGATCTTTCGACTGTTTAGAGAAACCAGAGAGATGAGAGATTTTTAGTGATGTTCTGGCAACTAGATGCTTCATCAAAAAAACATAAATAAAAAACAAAAAAATTCGTTGAGTTTAATTTTTTATAGTAAATTATTTTAATGGAAATCAAAGCAAATCATTTTAACGAGAAATTAATTTATCAAAGACTCTAATTTGACCCCTTTTTTTTCTTATTTAACGTACGTTAAGATTTCAGTAGAGTGATAGAAACGATAATATTATCTATAAATAATTAGTACTGTTACATATTTTAAATTTTTTATTTTAAAAAATTATTTTAAATGATGTGTCATTTATCAATTAGTTGGTGAGATAATATAATTAATTTACATGAATCTTGTAAAGAATTATCAACTAATTAATAAATGACAAATCATTTAAGATAATTTTTTGAGATAAAAAATTTAGGATGTGTAGCATTATTGATAAATAATATGATGCTATGGTATACTAAGTATTATTGTGTAGTAAAATACTATTTTTTCGCTCTAATGTCTTATGGCATTCAAATATTATTACTCTTTGTAAAATAATATTTGCACAATCCTTATACAACAAATTACTCAAGGGTATTTATGTTTAGAATGTTCTTTTTTTTTCTGCTAAAGTAGGTAATTAATAAGTGGTATATGCTTGAAAAATGAAAAACCCTTTATACAAATAGGTTATTAACACAATATCCGATTAAAAAACAACAAAATTTTTAACACTACAGTATACCTTAAGTCAAGTTATATACTCCATCTTCACAACTCTTGCATTAGTCAAGTGAAATTGAGGCAAAATCGAAAACAAATAATTATGCAATGATGATTTTAAAAGATAATTAATGCGACGCTGATATTAAAATTTGTTGCAATCAACAAAATAACTCTTAAACCCATTGAGTGGGAAAAAAGAAAACACAAACCCAAAAAAAATAAAAAATATTTTAAATCTTTATAATCAATGACCTCAAAATCTTAATTATAATATGACAATTATGTTGAGGTATCTCATAGGCGATAATTTATATATGCATAGCTAAAGTTTTGAAATGGTGTATGATATTTGAGTAGTTTAGAAGTCTCGAATATACTTTTCCTTAGTCACGTTCGCTTCTTATTACTTCTTGGATATAGAAGTTGAAAGTCTTGAATTTTTTTTTTAATTTAGCAGCTTGCTAATGATGCTTCATTAATGTCACACTTTGATCTAAATATCGTTATTCGGTCTAATATTATATGTCATGCTAAATAAAATTTTTGGTGCACGGGTTCTCTCCCAATAGGATTGGCAAATATTTCAGACTTGGGTTGGGCTTGGCAACGCCTAAACACAATTGGAGCATGTCTGTTGTTGGGGTGGGTCGGATTTTTTTATCCCCAACCTGAAAGCCCAAAATTTATGTGCTATATTTTTAGATATTTTGTTAATTATATTTTACAAATTTACGATACATAAAATTTTATTTTTATTAGATTAAACTTTAAAAGTTGGACTAAAAAAAATCTAAAACTTTAAATAATATGTTATGAATGGATTAAATAAATATTAAAGGATAAATTTTAATTATATATATATATATATGGGGTAAAGCCCGGTCCAGCCCGAAACATCCGGACTTGGGCCCAACAAGACTTTATATCTGCCATTCGTATTTTAAAGGTGTTTTTCCTTCATTGCTATTTATAGTTCACGGATGAGCATGCACACAACACACTCACTTTACTTTGCATATGGATGCCCTCCTGTACTTGAAACGACATATATATATATATATACTGCCATGCATGAGCTAGCCAGGTAGATTAATATGTGATAATTGTAATGGATATTTTACAACGCTTGTGTGATCTGTGTCCACTGGTTGCAGACCTTTTCCCTCTTCTTACAGTAGCAGTCCTTAATCTCCACCCCCCAACACACACACCAAACAAAAAAAAGAAACAATTGTGATATCTTCTTGAACGTATTATAAACTCTTAAAAAGTGTTTATTACAGGCAGGAGGGAGGAAGGATGCAAGTTCCCGTTTGATGTAGCGGAATAGACTATAGAGTTTAGTAATGTATGTAGTGTTACGAATGCAGAAAATTAAGATCAGAAACAAGGCAACCATCCGTAATTGATTGCCGGCGAAAATAGGTTTTTTTTTTCACTAATGAACTTGTTTTAGTCATTTCTCAGCATACATTAATTTGTAACTTGAAGGACATCTCACATCTCAATTCTCAACACAACAGGAGAATACAGTATCTGATTCTGCACCGATGTTCTTCGTCATTGATAACAAGTTGAAATATATATATATATATATAAATTGAGAGAGAGAAAAATATTGAAAATTAACCTGTTCGTGCATCAACGGTACATGTATCTATCATAATCATGCTTAGTTGATAAGTTATTAAGTTTGAGATTTAAAAGTGGACCGAAAGGTGTCTGAAACCAAACCTTGTGTGATTGTGATCTCTCACTTAATTTGATTCTATTACTTGGCATGTTGTAAAGGTAACCTGATTGTTCACATATACGTACGTACGTGTGTCTAAACTTATTTGATTTATTATGAAAGACGACCGCTTATGGATTTGGTTGAAGTTAGATAAAAGTGCTTTTCATAAGTGCTTTTTTATGTTGCTGTTAGTTGTCTATGAGAAACTTACTTTAGAGAAGCACTTTACAAACACGGATCGAAAATCGAAATGATCTCCCCAGCAACCCTTCATATTAAAAATTTAAGAAACAATATGGGAAAAAAAAAAAAAAAAAGAGAGCAAAATTTGGGAATCTAAAAAAATGCTTTTGGTCAACTTCACTCGTAAGTGAAAACACGCAGAATTGTTCCAAACAAGACAAAACTTGCCAGCCAAAGTTACCAAACACATGAACTGAGAAAAACAGCAACAGAAAATTAAAAAATAAAAAACTTCCCACGTGCACAATGGTCCAAAAGAGGACTTGTTTGCTTTAAGTCAAATACAACTATACAGAGCAATTAGAGTAAGTGCTTGAACAAAATGGTTGGGTTCTGGTTTCCTAAGAAAATGAAGCACTTCTGGGTATTGACATTCGTAGATTTCTTATGATATGTCTTTGACTTGTGCATATGAGCCAAGAGGGCAAGTACATTTATGACTTGTGCGTATATGCAAATGAACCTTATAAGATTACAAGAATTAGCTAAAAGTCTTTAATTTGTTAATTGGGGGATGCGCCAGTCCATACACGGTCTTAGATGCATTTTATTTTTAGCTGTATTCTGAAGTCAATTACTGCTTCTCAATTGCAATATTGCTTGTCTATTTGCGGTATGTAGGACCATAATGAAAGTTAATTATTTAAATGAAAGTAGAGAGGATAGAATTTCAGCTAATTATGTAGGCATTAATGGAATGAAAAGAAGACCTAGTCATCAAAAGCCTAAGAAATTAGTGAGAGATGATTTTTATGAAAGTCCAATGAGTACGTTAAAACAAACTCTAAAAAAAATGATTAATTGCTCAAATGTATGAACATATTAAATTGAGAATTTAGGTTGGAAAAATCTCTTCTCAGCATTGTGAGATGGCTGAAGCTGCCGAACTAAGAATTTGCATTTTGGGGGACTATAATGTAAATATTATAACGTTGGGGAGCCACAACAAAAAATTAATAAATCTAGGGGTAAAAATAAAATTTATATGAAGAGATCAATTTCTGGTAATTTAGTTAAACGCCCTTTTTTCAGTTTTCTAACACCTTAATACCACACTTTACAGTCCATTCAATTTCATGTAGTACATACAATGTAGCACATGTACTAACTGCGCCCAAATAGTTTAGAGATTATGCATATTAATATATGTAATAAATAAATAAATAAATAAAATATTTAATAAAATATATACTGTATATCTGACAAAGCCAGTTCAGAACAGATAACTCACCTTTAATGATTTGGTTATCAATTTATTGAAACTTTTACGTATTTAGCAAGTCATAATATCTCAATTATGATATCTTTGGATTTTGTGACTCTAGCCATTGATTCTTCTTGAGTCATTTAAAACAACGGGCGTTACTCATCTAAGCCGTTGATTCTTTAACCAGAGTAAATAAACCATGGTTTAAGACTAATATAAATATGACAATTCTAGTGCGAAGAAAGTATAATGTAGAGATCCCAGTGAGAAATATGTTAGCTTCAACTTCATTCATAATCTTTCTTTTAGTATTATAAGTTGGTTTGGAATATTTTCAAGCTGTTGATTAAGACGAGTTCAATTTCCTTTCACGGGATCTCTTTTTATCAATCATTTTGGGTGAGCTCTCTTTTTATACCAATATTTTTTATATATATTTTCAGTTGCATTTGTTACATATTTGTATATACCTCTCTTTTTCTTATGAGACCATAAAAAAATTATTTTTTGTATTAACTAACACTTATAGTTTTCATAATATATAGACTACAAGCACTCGTGGAGAAGGTGAGAATGAGATAATTTTAATATAATTTTTAAATTTTATTTATATTTGTTCACCAAATAAATTCTTATTGTTTTAAATATTCTTAAATGTCACGTGTAATTTATAATACCAAAATTTCTTATTTATTCACGAATTTCCCATTTATCACAGATAAGAAACAATTAAAAAGGTGAAAAAAAATATTTAGTATCAAAAATAACTTTTTAATGATAACACATTAACATCTCTTTCAATTCCAATATTTTTAAAAAAAAAGAAGAATAAGTATAATTCTTTATTTTGATATAGTTGTAAACCTCATAGATCCAAACAATCAAGCTAGAAATATTTTAAAATAAACTAAAAAACTTATCTTCATATTATTTTGCAAAAATAACTAAAGTGCCCAAAAAAAAAAAAAACTAAGTTCCCAAATGAATGCATATAACTCATTCAAAATACTATTATATGCTTAATATAAAATGCCCCCTAAAAATATTGGAAAGACAACAAATTACATATATCACTTAAAAAAATAGTTTTTATAAAATACTTTCAAACATACCCTTCTCCTATTGCAAATATATGGATATTTTCTTCTCAGTACTTATACCCTTACAACAAATGATTCCTGATTTTCGAGCCATGACATATAAAGTTTAGATTGTCTATTGATATCCGTTAGGTCCTTAACCCTATCAAAATGACTTAAGTACCCTCTAGTGTTAAGTCACATCTCTCCTTCCAATCATATTGACTATTCGGGGGGCAAAGTTTAGAATAGATCACTTTAGGAGTATTGGATTAAAACTTTTTACCAATTAATTCTCAATTTGATTTTGTAAAAGATGAGCCAAAAAAATAAAAATAAAAATAAATTGTTTAGTTGATTGTGTGAAAGGATCTTAATTTGATTTTTCGAGATATCAAATGAAAACACTTTCGCACACACTTAAGTATTGATTAAATTTTATTATTATGTAGATAATTTGGTCGTTTCGAGGTTAGATTCGTACACTTAAAATGAAAAATAAATAAATAAATAACAATCTGAAAATGATGTTTAATTCAACCACATGATAGATCCTCTAAAATCCAGTGCAATAAACCTTCTTTCCTCATCTCTCTCTTCATTCAAAGTGGGGTTTGACCCAAAAATGGTAAACAAATGAATAAATGTCATAAGACTTTTTAATTAAATCTTCTTTGTCATGAGAGTTGAAAAACAAAACAAAAATATAATAGTAAAATAATATAAATAATAAAAATACAAAATTTTAAATCTAATTAATTAATTTAATGCAAAGCCAAGAAAATTTAAAGAAGTTGGTGAAACCCATTGCATAAAAATGTCCAGCTGTTGCACGCTTTCAATTTTCAACAAGACAAAAGACTCAAGCTTTGAGTTTTAAGAGAGAGAGAAAAAAAAGGTTCTTCAGTTAAGTTTTGTTTTTGTCAACTCTTTGTTTGCATTTGCAGAGGCAAAAAAAGGCAACATTTTTAACAATTACAAGCAGTAAAGCAAGGCCTCTTTGGATCAACTCTCTTTTTCTTGATCTAAATTTGAAGATTGGAGCTATTTGCGCTTGTTTTGGGTTCTGGGTGTCTATGAATTTTTGCTTGTGAAGATGGAACAACAACAGTCTTCAAATGCTTTAAGAGGGTTTCGAGTTCAAGCTCCATTGGTAAGCTTTACTTGGTCTATTGGTGCGTTTTAGCCTTTCTTTTGTTAATTTTGTGAATTTTTAGGAGATTTAAGAAATATCAAGTTGCTTAATTTACCGTTAAATGTGAAGTCTTTGAGGGTATTTGGATATGCTTTGGTGGTTAAGTAACTGAAGAATTCTTGCATTTTTCGGTTCTTAGGCTATTGGTTTTGTGAGTTTTTGTGGATACCCAGACAGGAAATGCTTGTCAACTGTGCAATTGGATGATAAATTTGTAGCCTTGATGAGCCTTTAGGATCGCAGTTGCTTGGTTTTTATTTTTCTCTATATTTTTTTTGGTGGGGTTTATAGTCCCGTGAGTTCCTATGGATGCCAAAATTCTGATCAAATGAATCACGTGTTCGAGAGAATTTGGAACTTTGTTTAGGATCCCATATGTATGTCTTAAAGTATGCTTGTTAAGTGCTCAATTTTTTGACAACCGGTTCTTATTTCTGCATTTTTTATGCTGCATTTTTATTTTGTGTCTCCAAAGCAGGGGTTTTTGCATAAATAACTGACACAATTTTCTATTCAAACATAATGAAAATTGGAACTTTAATCTAGCTGTGTTCATTTTCTGGTTTTCCTCATTGATTGTATGTACATTTTGGATGAATGGTGGTTAGTTGTCTTATCTGAAATGATGCAGAAAATTTATATAGTGTTCCTCACTGATGCTTGGTAATCTGTTTTGAGCTCCTAGGAATCCTTGGCCATTTTGCCTCCTGGATTGTAGGTCTGACTTCATCTTCTAGCTATCAGTTAACACTTCTGGAGCTTAACACTCTTGGTGCTATCAAAGCAGCATTGTCTTGGAGACAACACAAACATTGGGGAATATGCTGTTGAATAAAAAAATAATTCAGCACTCAAAATCATGCTTTTTTTCTTCTGAATCTATTCTGAACTCTTTTTGTCATGAAGCCTAAGAGGTTGCACAAAATCAATTTTCTATGTGATACATCTCTGAGATTCTGACGTCTGTCTAGACAGTTAGAATGACCCACACCTGGTCAATTTTGTTACCAAAAGTTACTGGAAAATATAAAACAGAAAATGCAGCTTCTTGCTAAGTGACATCAAATATGCCAACGTTCTAGGTGTCTAGAGCTTGATAAAATTCTGGTTCTTATTATATTTTCTTTTTGTTAATCATACTCTTTTGTTCTAATTGATGGATTGTTGAACTCTTTGGCATTGAACTCTTGTTATCCTTTGCCGAACATGGATAATTTTGCAGGTTGATTCTGTTTCATGCTATTGCAAAGTAGATGCTGGGCTAAAAACCGTTGCTGAAGCAAGGAAATTTGTTCCAGGATCTAAACTCTGTATCCAGCCTGATATCAATCCTAATGCACACAAAAGCAAAAACTCAAGGAGGGAGAGGAGTAGAGTCCAGCCACCACTCTTGCCTGGCCTTCCTGATGATCTGGCCATTGCATGTTTGATTCGAGTTCCTCGTGCTGAACATCGAAAACTTCGTCTTGTTTGTAAGAGATGGTACCGCCTGCTCGCTGGAAACTACTTTTATTCTCTTAGAAAAAGTCTAGGAATGGCTGAAGAGTGGGTTTATGTCTTCAAGCGAGATCGTGATGGAAAGATATCATGGAATGCTTTCGACCCTATCTATCAGCTCTGGCAACCACTTCCACCAGTTCCCAAAGAATATTCTGAGGCCCTTGGTTTCGGCTGTGCTGTTCTAAGCGGCTGCCATCTGTACTTATTTGGAGGAAAGGATCCACTCAGGGGGTCCATGAGACGAGTCATTTTCTACAGTGCCCGAACAAATAAATGGCATAGGGCACCTGATATGCTTCGGAAACGTCATTTCTTTGGTTCTTGTGTCCTAAATAACTGTCTCTATGTGGCCGGTGGGGAATGTGAAGGAATTCAAAGGACTCTCCGCTCTGCTGAAATCTATGACCCTAACAAAAACCGATGGAGCTTTATTGCAGACATGAGCACAGCAATGGTGCCCTTCATAGGAGTCATTTATGACGGAAAATGGTTTCTAAAAGGTCTAGGGTCCCACCGTGAGGTCATGAGTGAAGCCTATGATCCTGAAACTAATAGCTGGACTCCAATTAGTGATGGCCTGGTTGCAGGTTGGCGTAACCCTAGCGTCTCTTTAAATGGCAGGCTTTATGCTTTGGATTGCCGGGATGGGTGCAAGCTGAGGGTTTATGATGAAGCCACTGATTCATGGAACAAATTTATGGATAGCAAGCTTCATCTAGGGAGCTCCCGCGCATTGGAGGCTGCAGCAATTGTTCCCCTGAATGGGAAGCTTTGTATCATTCGTAACAACATGAGCATTAGTATGGTTGATGTTTCTAGTCCTGACAAACATGTGGAGAGTAATCCGCACATATGGGAAAATATTGCTGGGAAAGGTCATTTCAGGACTCTTGTCACAAATTTACTGTCCAGCATAGCAGGTCGGAGTGGTTTGAAAAGTCATATTGTGCACTGTCAGGTGCTTCAAGCGTGAAGCCCATAATTGATTTTGCTTATGCTTACCATAGCAATTTGTGCATTTCCTTCACTTGGCTGTGATGGGTTTTCATATTGGCAGTTAACCTATATGGGAATTCTGCATTTTTTGTTCCAGAAAGCTTCATATACTCTCTGTTACTGCTCTGATCTTCAATTTTGCAGAGATTGAATTGACAATGATGTGCCTGGGGAGTTATTGGATTTTTTCTTGTTAGATTGTTTTGCTCATGTTGAGGCTTGGGAAAGTGGAAATGATAAATGTTCTTCAGGGTGTTGTCGAAAAGGTGACGTGAACATGGAGATGGCAAAATTATCACTGAAATTTCATGTGAGAGTTGATAAGGTACGGTCAAACTTTTCGGTGGTAATCCCTTATTTGGAGGCAAGGCAGAGTTACTGTTGATTTGGGCGAGAGAGTTATGGGCCATTTCATTACATTCAGGAAGAGAGAGCAGATACATGTAAATCTTAGTCAATTTGGTTTTTAGGGCTGAGTCTTTCGTTGTATTTTGGAGTCTTTATCTTAGCTAGTTGTATGTAGAATGTAGTCTTTGAGATGCTTTTGTGAATGTACATGGGTTACATAAGATGAGTCAATATATACTTAGATCACATCTCTATGGCTATGAAATGGTACTTCATTGTGTTGTCCCTAAACTACCATCACAGGTTATATGCATCGTACTACATTTGATCCATATAATTTTCTATGGCTTATTGTACTGCAACTCTTGAACCCTGAAATGCATGTTTCGCACTCCAAACTCTCCTTGTCACCGTCTGTTGATAAACATTTCAAGGACTCTTCGCTCTGCATCTTGAGTTTTGCATGTGCAGTATCAAGGGGGACCGCACGAAAACCATTGGATTGCTTAGATTTGCTTGTTTATAGCTAAAAGGTTTGCCTTGATAGCGAGGCCTAAAAGAAATATTTAACAAAAACATGCCTGAATGTTGGCAACTTTTTGAAAAGGCGCTTTGCTTTCTTGAACACAAACTTTTGCCACCAAACTGGGATGCCATCACTATCTTATTCTCCAGATGGGAATCATTAAAGCAATTGATCATTTTTGTTGTTATGCCGAAAGTTCATACGCAGCATATGAGGATTATAAATTCTCGATAAAGTAATCATATGAACTGAAATGATATAAGAAAAGGTGATGAGGATAGGGGTCTTTGCTTTATATGCTGATTATAATCTGATTTATTTATTATTATTTAAACAAAAAAGAAAAAAAAAAAACAAAATTGTTGATATTTTTAAAATCCAGATTCAATACAGGTACATCTTAGGGTATATTACATTGACGTGTTTGACCACTCCTGGCTCCTGCCTGTCCCTCGCCTTTTATTAATTATTTAATTACGGAGATATTATGGCAACGTCGTCGTCTGGTTTATTCAAATTAGCGAGGGAAATAGGAACTGCTGTGAGTCAAAAGAAAGGAGGAGGATGGTACGGCCCTCACATGGCCGCAGCCACTCGTGCCATCGCTGATCGGATGCCGTTAGTTGATATCATCCTCGAAGTCAGAGATGCTAGGGTGGGTATATATAAATATGTACGTGTATGGATCCATCATTAACGTCCGTTTATTGTTCGATTAAATGTCTCACTGAAAAATGCTCTGGGGTGGTTTAGATTCCATTTTCATCTGAGTTTGATCAATTAAGGAACCACCACCCTTTTTCTTCATCTAGGAGAATCCTGGTTCTTAACAAGATGGACCTCGCCTGCCCAACTCAGTTCAAGCAGTGGATCACCTTTTTCAACCAGCAAAACTGCCCTTCTTTTGGCGTCAATTCCCATAACAAGCACAATGTCAAGGAGGTTGGTCAACTCATCCTTGTAATCTTCCATAATGGTCAATTCATCATCTATTTTATTTATTTATTTATTTATTTGTTCTGCTTTCTGTAGTTATTTTCTTGATGGTATGATAATGATATTCATTCCGCTTTGCTGCTTCTCTCAGTTTCTTAACTTTTTACAAGCTCATGTGAGAAATTTAAGGAAAAGTGATTATGATGCTTCAAGTGATACCATAACGGTAATGCTGCTTGGGATTCCTAATGTTGGTAAGTCAGCCCTTGCCAACTCTTTGCATCAAATCGGCAGGATTACTGCTGCAGGTATTTCTGTATTCTCATTAAGTTTTCTTTTTATAGTAATTAATTTGTTTGTTTATAATGTGTAATGATTTCCTTACCAGAAAAAAAAAAAAAGATGCTGTTGTGAAATTATCTGAGTAATGATGGTATAAATTGTCAGACGGTCACACATCATTTGAGATACAACCTTTGTATCCTAACTTTGTAAGCCTGTCATTACTAATTGTTTTAAGTACAAAAATGGTAAGAAGTTTTATTTATTTATTTATTTTGTCTCTCTGGCTTTTTGGTTGTGTAAAAGAGAAAGGAAAGCTAAGGCATGCAACTGTGAGTCCACAGCCTGGAGAGACAAAAGATATCTACAGTTTGAAGGTGATTTGCCTCTCTTGCCTTGTCCTTGAGATGTTCTTTCTAATCCAGAATTCTGTATGGTATTCCTAAATCCAACTATTTGAAGATTAAACATCCTTTTTAGCATGCTTCTCTTTTCACTTTCCATTTTGCTGTGCTGCCATTTGCTCAAAGTTATTTCCTTTTTTCCAGATTGCCAGCCATCCCAATATTTATGTGTTGGACACCCCAGGTATTTTGCCTCCCGAGATTCATGATGTTGAGGTTTGCTCCAAGCTAGCTTTAACAGGTGCGATGATCAAACCAAGGATTTTTTTCTCCAACTTTTGATCAAAATTATTCATGAGATTTGACCCCATAGCGTGCCTAGCTCACTGGTTTAATTAACATTACTCAGGCAAGTCATACGATCAACTCGTCCTTATTGTAATGTATTAGGGACACCCATGATGATTCAAATTGCAAAAAGCCTCAGCAGTCAAATAATGTTTTGGTTCTCTAAATTTAAATGTAGGAGCAATCAGGGACAGCTTGGTTGGGGGAAAGGAACTCGCTCAATATTTTCTTGGCATCCTCAATTTCAGCGATGAATATAAGAAGTGGGCAAAGTTTTCCATTAATGAGATTAACAAACCATTAACGTTGCACCACAAAGCAGATCAATCAATTGCTTCTGAGTCGGGGATGATATGGAAAAGGCAAAATCCCACAGATCACACGCAGGTATAAATTTCAATATAAACTGGGCAAGGCACAAACCATATACGAAATATGATTGGTG
Organism: Atalantia buxifolia; assembly: GCA_030444775.1. Lineage (NCBI taxonomy): Eukaryota > Viridiplantae > Streptophyta > Magnoliopsida > Sapindales > Rutaceae > Atalantia > Atalantia buxifolia. The sequence continues at coordinate 31,300,740 of CM059832.1, read as the reverse complement.
TAAATTACTTATCTATCTCAAGTTTTTAGCTGACAATAATAAAACGGCTAACAGTGCTCATGAGTGAAGGATTTTTTTTTTTTTTTTGGTTAAAATTTTGCAGATGACTGTCTAATAAAGCAAGTGATTTGTTTTGATGTCAAGTCCTTAACTGTTTGGCAGGATTTCATGGTGCAGAAAGTTCGGAAGAGCTTGTACGAGGTAATGTCATGTTTCAACGGAAATTTGGAACATGAAAAGGATTTAGTAAAGCTTATTGAGGCAGAGTTCATGGCACTGAGGGAAGCTTTTCAGATTCCCATGGATTCAGGTGAGGATACTGACAGTAAAGTTGCTTCTAAGTTGCTGAATCTTTATCGTACTGGCAGGCTTGGGCATTATACTTTGGATCATCTTCCAAAGAGAAGAGCATCGAATGAATCGTTTGTAGCTCCTAAATGTTATTGACTTTTTTTTTCTTTTGTAATTATTTATTTATTACATTTACATCTCCCTCTCGATTTAATCAAGTTGGGCCTGCAGTAATGCCTGACTATCAGTATCAGCACCTCACTCGGCCTGAGTTCGGCTTCTTAGTCATATCCCTAACTTTCAAGGCTTTCTTTACTTGGACCTTTTAATTGAAATCTCATAGTTGTTTGAGACGCGAATCTTTTGCTTTTTCGCACATTTACCAACTGTTAGTCCTGAAATGTTATGACGGAAAGTACATAAAATCTTTGTTTCCTAAATTGCTATTTTGTTAGAACCGATTCAATCTTTTCATTCGGTGTTTATTTATTTCTGATTGATAAAATGAATCATATTTGTTGTCATGAACTTTGCCATTAGGTAGCAGTTAGTACCGAGAAACCAGTTTTTGAACTGCAGATTCAGGCTTTTAATTTTGTTATTGTCTAAAAAATGAGAAACATAGAACAGGAAGCATACAAAATGGATCGATATTTGTATTCAAAGCTCAAACACCACGAGCAACCATCTCCTGATAGCGTTTGAAGGATTCATCCCGTTAAATCTTCCGCTGGTTCCGGAGGTTCTTAACGAAAGCATCAGCTAGTTCATTGATATCTCCTCTTTCTTCTCCCACAATCAACCGCCTTGTTTTAGTCGTCCTCTTATCCTTTGTCTCATGGCTTTCGCGAGTGAGAACCTCTCTGTTATGCTCCATTTCAGCAGCTCAAATGGTCAAATTTCCCGCTATGATGATGGACTCTCGATGTTGAGTTTCCAGCCCTCTTGAGAAAGAGATAAAAAGAGAAGGGTTCATCTATGTTAGAACCGCTTTAAGATAGAGCATGCCTTTAGAATTATACGATCAAAATTATAACGAATTTTTTACTATTTATTATATTGTGTGTGTGACTATGATTTGCACTGTACCTTATAACAACTCCAAAATAATCATTGCCAAAAGAGAATTATCTCTGTGATGATCAGATAACATTATGGTCCTGTATTTATGGGTGCTTCAAGATTCCAGTTTCCAAGTTTCTGCTAAGAAGCATGTGTTTGGCATGGTTAAAAGCGAAGGAAACAGCAAAGAAGTTAAAAAAAATAAACTTGTTTATCCTTGGTGACAGACAACTTTTCGATGGTGAAACATTAAAGAAATCATTAGTGAATGCTTTTATTTATCAACTTGTTGATTGGGATCATTTTCTTTCTTAAACAAAGGCATTTTCAATCGTTTTCATGGAAATTTTGTACATTTTCGAGTAAAATATTTTGATTCCGACCGTTATGATGACGGTGTTTATAATAATAATCTATCACTAACTATGCTAGTGATTGGATGATTTGGGCAAATAAAGAGGCTGTAATCTAGGGAGATTAGCATTAATAAAAATGAGAAAAAATAACTTTGCATTTGTTCTTTAACCGGGTTGCAACTGCAGCCAATGCTGCTAGAACAGACCAAAAATTACTTTACACACAAACACTTTTTGTTCATAAATACAATAATGAATAATTGAATCTCTAAATAGGTATTTCCTAAATATAATTTATTTTTTATATATTACCAAACATGTGGCAATCGCGTAGTGTATACTCTAGAGGTTGATAAAAAAGCTGTGATGGATATGACTTGGTTATTTAGCGACACTGTGACAGTTAAACTGGAGCACTCTCAAGTTACTATCAGTTAACAAATATGAATATTACAATCTATACGTATATATAAATATGTAATATAATACAATATATTATGATTAATTATACTAGGTGTAAGTAGGTTAGTTTGACAATATTTTTGAATTTGAAAGAACTTCTCTTGGATAGATTGACCTCCTTAGTTGGTAGTTACCATGCAATCGTTCATGAGGTTATCAGTCGTCCTGTTTAGATTATTATTCACGTGGTAAACTTAAACTTATTCTTTCATTTTAACATCAACGCTATTCAAGAAATCTTTTTCTGCAATGTGTTGCTTTATATTGAACCTTTTACGTCGGCATATAGGAATTATTTTTACTTTCCTGGTCAATTTTCCAAACTAAGCCCGACAACATTGCTCATGCAATACGTTAATTACTCAATCAGCTGTAATATTTAGTGCTTAATAGTTAAGCTTTTGGTCATGTGGTAAACTAACATAACACTAAAGCTACTTTTAATAGAGAGGTCTTGTGGTCGAAGCTCCCAACATAATTACATTCGCATTTGTTTCTGTTTTCTATCTTCTTTACACGGGCTTGATGAATGGGCCAAGACTATTTGGTATCCGTCTTGCATATAAGGGGTCTTTAAGGCTCCTGTTGGTTTTTAATTAACCAACTGTGGGAAAATATGAATACCAAAGCAATGCTCCAATTTATAGTTGCTGTCATTAAGAACTTTCAAAGTTTACTTTTGTGCATAAATATGACCCTAGCTTCTATTTTCTTATTATCTATTTCAGTTGTATTTATCGTGTGTTTATTTCTTTTTTCATTGTTCTTTATTTGTTATACTTTGTAAGTAGTTTATTAAAAGTCTATGAGGTTGGAAGTGATGATTTACTTTTCTGTATAAGACCCTAGTTTCTATTTTCTTATTATGTATTTCGGTTCCATTTATCATGGGTTTCTTTCTTTTTTTCATTTTTCTTTATTTGTTATATTGTCCAAATATTTATTAAAAGTCTATGGAGTGTCATGAAATATACATTATATATGTGTTTCTATTGTAACTCTGACATTATATATGTGTTCTACTGTAATTGTGACATAATTACATTAACTTTAACCTTAATTGTTCCTGTGATGCGGTGCTCTATATTGAGCACTTCACATCAGCATACAGAACTTAAACCCTTTTTTTTTTATCTGTTTACGCGAGCCTGTCTTTGCCAGGGTTTCATTCTGACCATCGCTAAGGCAATATTTTCGAAAGAGGTCTTTCATGCATTTTATCGAGGCCAGACTACTAGATTCTTGAGGCAAGCCAAATCATACTTTCGGTCATATGCTTGTCTCAAACTAAAAATTATATGTTTACTTTTTTTCCACTCAAACTATGGATAACTTTGGTTTTATTTTGCTAGAATCTTTGGGGACGGTTTAAGCTTTTTACATGGCTTCATTGAGAACACTAGTATCTGGTGGTGTCATCGTATTCTATTTTAGCTCATGACTTGGCACTTATATTTATGCTAGCAGATGATGTCCTACTTGCATAAAAAAGGTACTAGTATAGAAGTGACTTTTGTGTTAGTAAATACTGCATGGAAAGTAGGGATTTCATGGACTTTGGACAGATTTGGCACCAAACATACTGATAGTTCTTTCGTGTTTACAAGATAGAATGGAATATAGGTACATGATAGGCTAGGATAATACTTATGGAACTGAAAAATCTTGTTTCTTCACTTTCTTGGTCTCTATATAGTCTTTTCAATTCTTTCCTCAGTTCCTCTACATATACAATTAAAACATCTATTTGTTAATCGTGTCATTCAACATGACACAACCCTAATAACCCATTTAATTTCTATTTAACAAAATTTACATTAAACATTGTTACATATATTGCATTCTTTTATAGAGTTCTGATCTAGCACATCATTGTTTAACTTATAGTTGTCATTGTTCAACTATAACGGACGTCGATATCGTTAAACAATTCTATTGTTAAGTTATTTTTAATGTCGTTGTGTTTGTTGATTAGTTGTTATTTCAACTGGTTTTAAAATGAAAAGGAGTAATATTAACTGATATTTCCGACATTGAGTTAGTAACATTTAACGAATATGAACACTTGATTTGGAAAAATGACTAACTATAGCAAGTGTGAGTAGGTTAGTTCGACAACATTTTTGAATCTAAATGAGCTTCTCATGAATAGGTTGTAGCTATAGAGAGATACGCATCGAGTTATTTTTTTAATCGATTAATCCTAAGTTGGAATGTTCCCAATTCGTTGTTATCTATGATTATTCTTTTCTCAATCGCCAGCATTATTCTCAATCTTAAACTAAAATTTACAATTATTATATTAAAAAAGAAAACAATTATTTTAAACATCTAAATCTAGTTGAAATATGAGAATTGTCTTTGTGATGATGACAAACTTATATTTTTATGTAATTTTCAACAAAAAAAAGCATGAATTTTGCACTAGTAAATGGAAAGAGAAATGGCTTAAAAATGTTAACATATATATTTGCATAACATTGATTTTGATGATAACAGGTTAAAATGTTAGAGATATTAAAATTGGTTTAAGTTCTTAAAGCCGTATAATGTTTTTGGGCAAGTTTAAGAATTTGGACATAAATGGATAACTGTTAATTTAAATTGGCAAACCGTTTTGTAAATGAAGATTTATAATTTTGATTCTGGAAGATAATGGTGAACCGTGTATTGGAAAATATTTAATCGACAAATTCTAGAGAGTAAATTCTTTGGAAATGGCAAACTGTCTATTGATAACAGCTAACTGATAAATTCCAGAGATAAATTATTTTGTGACTGGTGAATTGTTTAGCATAAACAGTTCGCCAATTGTGTTTTGTAGGTCTCTGAAATTAAACAGCAAACCGATAACTCCATACAGTGATTCAACAATTCAAAATTAGCATAACGACAACTTGGACAGAGCCAAAATGGTGATCCGACAGTAATTAACAACGATCTAATTATTCCAAAAAGTCAGCAATAGCTAATTTTCCTCTCCAACTATAAAATGCTCAAATTCAAATTGAAAAAAGATTTTAGGATTATCATTGAGCTTGTCATTGTGTATTAAATCTCTCCTTTGCTTAAAACTTTTTTATTTTTTCATTAAATCACACATTGAGCTTTCATTTGTAAAACATATATATTGTGTGAGGGAAACTCTTTGTAATCTTCATTTTTGAGTGATTGTAAGTATGTGAAACACTTGCATTAAAAGGTTTGAGATAACCTCAGATTATAAAAGTTGATTGATACTTTGAAAGTCAATTGTAAAGATTTTAAAGTCTTAAGGTATAAGGCTTGGATAATGAAATTCTCAAGCCCAGTGAGCTTGAAAGCGTAGACGTAGGCCAAGTTTGTCGAATCACGTAAAAATCTTGTATTTGATTATCCTTCCTTTCTCTCTTTATATTTTGATTGTTGATATTAATTTGATTATTATTTTTTGACTTTATTAGATATTTGCATTGATTTTGTTTTAATTATTTCATAAGTTTTAAAAACTCAATTCACCCTTCTCTTGAGTTGCACAATTAGTATTTCAAAAAATTATTGAAGTGCTAAGATTTACTTTTTTGTGGCTAAAAAGAACCTTAAAAGAAATTTTACAAAATAACTCAATTTTTATTTTTATTTTTATTTTGAAGTGATGATTATGATATTTTAATGAGGTTTAGCCCACTCATTACTTAGGATTTGCATCAAGAGCTCCTACAACATGATGGATTGATGGTATAAATATTTACCAAGGAACCCATTCCAACAACTGTAAGTCAAGCGAAAACTATCTTTTTCTCTTTTTGTGTAATTAAAATAATATATATATCACAAATAAATAAGTAGAAATTTAATTAATACAAATCAAGATAATAAATCATCTACAAGAGATAAAAACTACATGACTATAGTTTGATATAACCTTTCATTATATGATTAATGAGATTAAGTTCAATACCTCTTTAGATAATGCTAAAGTCTCATTACATCAAGAACCACATCATTCTAGACTCAATACAACGACATATAACCAAATCATTTTACAAAGGAGTATCACAAATGTTTACTAGAGATAGGCTATTTCGTAAATTTACACTACTGAGAATGTAGATTAGTATGTTGGGAACTTATCCTTCAAATATGATAAAGAGCGAAACTAAAATTACTTCCCATCATCCATGTAAAGATTCAAGCCGTAGCACCGAAAGCGAGGTCACCGCACTATCTTCGTCTTCTCTCTCTTTTTCGCACGCTGAATTGCTTGCCAAATTAGCTGCTACCTCTTGCTTTTATATCCACATTTTCACCGCACTATCTTCAAATATTCTTATTGTCTTCTATCATTTACTACTATATCTTTATAAAAATATCATTTTATTCTTTTTCGCACGCTGACTAACAAAATACCAATTTTATTCTTCATGATAAAAAAAATAATAAGATAAATTTGTAATTCATATATCATAATTCTAGCCAAAAGAATTTATGTTAGTATTTTATATCCATTTTAATAAAAATATTACAAATTTATTTTGTAAATAAGCTTCAAATATTTTTTTAATCATTAGGGTAAAATTAGTATTTTATATCCACCTGATAGAAACGACAGAGATAATAATTTTTTTAATTCGAAATGATAAGTAGAAAATAATAATAACTCTTTAACTTATGTCGTATTGCAATTTTGTTTTAGCCCCAGCTTGTTTCCTTTAATTATTTAAACTTCCAAACTAATGGAAGCTTTGGACTTTGGCCATCCAAGTGGGATGGACCCAAGACCTTCTGGCTGTCACTTTAGCCATGCACGTATCAACAATTCTCCCTTGAGGCAATTAAATTTAAAATAAGATGGATAGGTTGCAATTGAGATATCTGTTACATTGAAATATTTGGAAAAGGTCATGTAATCTCAAAGCGCATGGCCTGTTTGAGAAACAAACGATTCCTCTGCTTTTTGCCACATTTACTAAGCGCTAGCCTTCAAATGGTATGAAATTATAGTATACAAAGTCTTTGATCCTTCAATAATTTGATGATCTGAAACCGGTTGATAGAACCGATAGAACAAACCATTTTTTGTTTCGATGAACTTTGCCAGAAGTTAGCTGTCAATACCCAGAAAGGCAGAAAGCAGTCGATGAACCGAAAATTCAGGCTTTTGATTTTATTACTGTCCAAAAGAAGAGCAACAGAGAACAATGAGTATAAAGGGATGGATATTTGTATTCAAGAATCATTTATTATGACAACACTGCGATTTTTCACTCTACATATACACGGTTCAAAGCTTAAACACCGCGAGCAAGCATCTCCTGATATCGTTTGAAGGACTCATCCCGTTGAATCTTCAGCTGATTACGGAAGTTCTTAATGAAAGCATCAGCTAGTTCATTGATATCTCCTCTTTCTTCTCCCAAAGTCAATCGCCTTGTTTTAGTCGTCCTCTTATCCTTCGTCTCATGGCTTCCGCGAGTGAGAATATCTCTGTTATGCTCCATTTAAGCAGCTCAAACAGTCAATTTCCCCGCTATGATGATGGACTCCTGATGTTCAGTTTCCAGCACTCTTGAGAAAGAGAGAAGAACCTTTGTGATGATCACATAACATCACAATCCTGTATTCATAGGGTACTTCCAAGATTCCGGTTTCCAAGTTTCTGCTTAGAAGCATGCGTTTGGCATGGTTAAAAGCAAAGGAAACAGCAAAGAAGTTAAAAAAGCAATTGTTTATCATTGGTGGCAGACAACTTTTTGATATGAAACATTAAGAAATCGTTATTGAATGGTTTAATTTGTTAATAACTTGATAGGGACCATTTTCTTTCTTAAACAAAGGCCTTTTCTGGCACGTTTCATGGACATTTTGTCACTTTTTCAAGTAAAATATTTTGATTCCGACGTAATGATGAGGATGTTAATAATAATCTGATCACTAACCATGCTTGTGATTGGATGATTTAGGCAATAAAGAGTTTGTAAACCAGGGAGATTTCTGATTTGTATTAAAGAGTGTGAAAATACAGCTTGCATTTGTTCATTAACTAGGTTTGCAGCTGCAGCCATTGTTGACAGAAGCTAGAACATTCCAAACATATACACACAAACACTTATCCGTTCATAAATACAATAATGAATGATTCTTCTGTTAATTAACCTTAGATGGTGATGAATGAATTTCTAAATAGGTGTTTCCTAATCCCATTTTTACATTGGACGGTATGTTTTGAGTCAAACCGTGAAGTCCATGTTGACATGATTTTCTTCAAAATGGTGATCATAAGAGCACAAGATTGCTTTGCTCTTTTAAATTTTCTCCATAATGCACAAGGGTAAATGAATTAACTGTGTAATGTAAAAGAAATGGCAATTTTTTCTGTATTTGGTTTCTGTGTTCAACATTCCTTTCACAGCAAGCATGTGCTTGCTTTATTACAAAATATAAGACACACGAGATATGGCGAACATACATGATCAAATCTCTGATGTTATATTTAATTTAAGCTCAATGTTTGTTGTCACAGAAACTATTACAACCTTTGACGAAATGACCATTAAGAGATCCCTGTATGTTTATGTGCTTCAACGGTGCAATTATACAGATGAACACGGAAAGCTCTGTAACTATAAGAAACAGGTTTGCTTCCACCTGCAAAGAATCAAGGCATCTTCATGAGTTCAAAAGAAAATCGTAGATTATACTTCAGCAATTAGAATTTGTCCAGGAGGAAGGCAAAGCTTTTATCTATACTAGTTTAAGTATCCAACCCGTTTAATGTGGCAGCAGGAATCTAAGCATCACCACTTCCACAACATAGGAATTGATTAAAAATTTCTAACTGCCTAAAATGTGAGTCCTTTCTCTCTACTTCCACTTTTGTCAGGATTCCTTGTATCAGCCTCAATCCGCAAAAAGATCCCTATTGAACTCATCCAAGTTCAAAGTCTGCACATGCTTCTTGTGATATTTGGGTCCCTACTCAATAACTCGAGCTATCGGTCATCTCCATACAAGAGTAATGCAAAAAGCGAAAACTCGGAATGTTCTGGACAGCTATTTCTTTGTTGCTATGAACAATTTCTACAGAGAATGCGAACATCTTTGCTATAAACATCTATTAACAGGAAGAATGATGTCATTTTTCATATCTGAGACCAATTAGAAATAACATTACTCCAGATAATGATATTGGTTCTGATAATTATTCAAATTCAAACTTCAAAAACAGAAAATCTATTCCCATTTCTGAGACCAACTACCAGTAACCTAAGTTCAGTAGAACCTATCAAGCAAGTGCAACTAATTTGGTGTGCACTAATATCTTGAGGGAAGTGTGTTTGAGCAGGAGGGCTCATCATTGAAAAGCTTTTAAAATCATGCTTTGTGAAGCATATGATGCACGTCGGCTAATGAGATGTTAGTTCAGGCATCTTGACAATATTAGTTTTGCTTTTTGCAATGCCTGAACAAAGAGAGTCAATATACAGAAACCGGTTGATGAACTAAAATTTCAGGCTTTTGATTTCAGTATTGCCTCATCTTTTGTTTTTATTCCCAGTTTCGTTTTAATGAAAGCTAAGCTTTTCTATCAAAAAAAAAGAAAGTACATATGGCTGGATGTCTGTATTCAATAATCATTTATTATAAAACACTAAGAATTCACTGCAACTTTTCACTCCAGACATACATGTTTCAGAATTCAAATTCCTCGGGAAATCATCTCCTGATATCGTTTGAAGGACTCATCCCGTTGAATCTTCAGATGATTGCGGAAGTTCTTAATGAAAGCATCAGCTAGTTCATTGATGTCACCCCTCTCATCCTCCACAATCAACTGCCTTGTCATCCTCGCTTTTCCACTTGTATTAGTCTTCTTCTTGTCATTCATGCCATGGCCTCCATGAATATGAGCCTCTCTGTGGCTCTCCATACAAGCTGCTTAAACGGACAAGTTTTCAAGTCTTTGATGGGTTGTCTAAGAGGTTATTCTTAACCTTTAGACCAGAGTTTCTAGCTTTGTATAGAGAGAGAATTGCTTCAGTGGTGGTAACTCAAAGCATCACTACCTGTATTTATAGGTGTATTCATCATGCTTCCAGCTTCCAAGTTCCAGATTTGAAGCATGATTTTGGCATGGGTAAAAGCATAGGAAACAGCAAAGAAGTTTGAATACTTGTTTATTATAAGTGACAAACAACTTTTTGATAATGGAACACTAAAGAAATCATCTCAGAATGCTTTAACTTGTTAGCAATTTATTATCAGAAGCGCCCCCCCCCCCTCCTATGTCAAGGCATTTTCTGTCGCGATTCATGGAAATCTAATCAAATTTTATGGAAATCTAATCAAATTTTCCAGTAAAATATTATGATGCCGATGTAATGAATGGTAAAATGATCACTAATTATGCTTGAGATTGGATGGATTAGGCCATTAACTTTTTGTAAACCGGGGAAACTACATTAAAAATGGAAAAATACAGCTGGCATATGGTCGCTAACTGGGTTTCAACAGCTGCCATTGTTGACAGAAGCTAAACATCCAAACATATACAAACAGATTTGTTTTTACGCACAATAATGAGCATGTTTTATTTTAATTAATCTTAGATGGTAATGCATGACCTTAGAGAAAAGTTCTGCTTAATCTCGAATAGAAAAGGCTAAAAAAAGTTAGATGTGCGAAACTGGGGAGGACAAGTAGACATAATATTATTCAAAATGGTTATCATAAGAATGTAAAGATTGCTTTGCTTTCATAGTTACTAATCAAAACAGGATAATTGAATTAATGTGCACAGCCTTTATTAAGATATGTTCTATTAGCAGGACGGTAATGGCAATTTCTGCTGCATCTTAGTTCACACATAAACTTACAGACATGAAGAAATAATGAAAAATGAGAAAATGTGTGGCTGAAAAAGGCAAGAAAAAATTTGAAAGACAGCAAACATTGAATCTGTTGCAATAACCACACTGCTTTATTACTGAAAAAACACACAGGAAGTGATTACATATACAAGATGAATCCAACATGCTATTTTTATTAAATGATCAACGTTTATAATCAAAGAAACTATTAGTATTACAACAGTTTACAGAACATGCACTCAACTCGTATTAAGAGATCCCTATATGTTCATGGGCTTCAACCATGCAGATGTAGAGATGAATAGGGAAACCTCTGAAATTACAAGAAACTGGTCTACTTCCACCTGTGAAGAATCAAATTCAAGGCATCTTCTTGAGAACAAAAGAATACCATATATTATACTTTAGCAATGCTAGTTTGTCAAGCAGACACAAAAAGCTTTCATTTATACTTAATTTAATTGTCCAACTGGTTTAAAGTGATGGCAGGAATCCAAACATCACTGGTTCCACTATTTTGTCACGACTCCTTATAATTTTGCTAAGGAAATTCAGAAATATTGCTCAGCCATATGAAAGCATCCTTCATTTCTCAATCTGCAAAAGGATTCCTATTGAATTTGTCCAAATTCAAGGTCTGGACATGCTTCTTAAGAAATTAAGATGGTGTTAATTCTAGAATAAGGGTCCATATTGTCTCTTCTGCTATTGCTTAAAAGTCTTATTCTAGAATCCTCTGGCTATCAGTCATTTCATTACAAAATTAATGCAAAACAAAATTACTAAAATGTTAGGAACAGCTATTTCTTTGTTGTTACAACAATCTTCAGAGAGAACGCAAACATAATTGCTATATCTCAGCTCCGCTGCTCATCCGCAGACAGCAATTAATAGGAATAAATAATACCATCATAGGTTGGCATCATTTCAGAGTTGAATGCTAAAGCCAGCAGTAGGCGCAATTTAGACAAATTGTAGTACTAGGCTAAGAAACAACATTAAGTAGAAAAGAGTATGTCATTATTCAAGTTAAAAATCATTAACTTAAAACATTTTTCAAGTATGAATAAAATTAATTATGTGTACACAAATTTCTCAATGGAAGCGTGTTCAAACAGGATGCTTCCCCTTTTGCTTAAAAAATATTGGGCATACTGTATCTATCAGGCACATGCTGCATGTCAGCTAATAAGATTTTAATTTGAGAGATCTTAATAACATTAGTTTTGGATTGTTGTTTGTAATCAACGAGTTGTTAATGATTGGTTCAACTAATCTGAGGCATTATTGGTAGTTGAGGATGCTTGAAACAAATGAAAACAGACACAGCAGCACCCTTTCAAATATATTTAAAAAATTGCACCTGTTCTCAATATTATCTCCCTTTTCGGACTCCCCAAAATGAACCTTTGATTCTCAGTTGCAAGAATGATGACCTAAAAATTTTCATCAATTCGAATATTATTGATCATCATTTTACATATTGACCACACAAGTTTTGGAGTCCTCATTTTGACATTTATGAAGCTGCCACATCAAATTACCAGAAACCAAAATGATCCCATTCAACAAAATCATCGTTTCATCCCCAAAATTGCAAAGTATCATTTCAATACAACTATTCAATTTCACTACAGAGAAACCAAAATTCCTCCCAATCAGAACTAACTATAACCCAAATTTCAGTCTAAAATAAAAATGATAATATATAAATAAAAAGAATTAAACTTACCTTAAATGGATGAAATGCTAGACCTTTGAAAAACTTTACTCTTACATTGTGGGATTTCTTGAAACTGCTCAGCAGGTAAATCCTCAGACAGAGCACCAACAAAGAACCTTAACACATCAGAATTTTTGACTTTCTCAATCCCAGTGACAGGCAACCAAAGGAACAATTTTTTAGCTTGAATGCCAGACACATCATGCACAGCACCATAACTAAGCTTCCCTTTGATATGCTTGTCATACCAAACAAGCTGCTGAAAGTGAACATAGCAAGTTCTTGTCATCTCAATAGAGAATGAGCCAGTGGCTTTATCAAGAGTGTAGGACTCGATGTCGCTTGGAATCAGGCCCTTTGGGAGGCCATAGAGAGGAAGAAGGTCGTGGACGTCTATGATTGACTGGAGAGGATGAGATGTACGGCTGTGATTAAAGGGTTTCTTGGTGATGGTGAGGGAGAATGTGGGGTGGGTTTGCGATAAGAAGGTGAGAAAGAGAAGGCACAGGGAGATTGAGTGAGGAGAAGCCATTGTTGAGAGGTTGGTTGGAGAAAGGAAGAAGAAAGGTCAGGTGGTAATAAAATGGGGAATGAAAGCGTAAAATTGGAAGACCAAATTTTGTTGAGTTGACTTTGAGTTGATTATTTTAGAAATGTTGCTTGTAAGTCGTAGCTTCTTGTTGTGTTGGGCTATTTTTAAAGGATTGGAGATGGTAATATAGGGGGGATGATGGAGGATCCAATTGGAACGAGAAGTCAATGGCTCGTTGGAGTACTGGGTTTATAATTTTTTTTAAATGATTTTTTATCCAAATTGCAACCACACAACAATATTACGTTAATTCTTAATCGGATCAAGAAGTGGAGGACCCATAAATTCAGATTAGGGGACTTGGTTCCTGGGTTAGAATCTTTTAATTGTTCATTCGAAGACCCTTGAAGTTGGGGTAGTAATATGAGATTCGTTTATTTGATCCAATTCGATGCAGTTAAATGTGGTTATGTTTGAAAAAATTGATTCGTTAAATAAATGAGTGAATTCAATTCGATTCGCTAATTAAACGAATTAAATCGAATTCAAATTTAAATATATTGATTCGTTTATTCGTTTAATTAAATTATTTTTTTATCATTAAATTTATTTAAAAATTTTATAAAATTTGAAGGTTAATATTATAATTTAGATGACTGTATATTTAATTCTAGAATATGATTTGAGTTATTTGTATTTTATTGTAGGATATTAAATTTGTGGCTTTTTATATTTTATTTTACTTAATTTTATTTATTAATTATATTTTTAAACAAATTGTAAACGAATCCTGATTCGATTTAATTCGTTATAGATTCGTAATAGGATAAATAAATAATAAGCAAATTCATATTCGATCTAATTGGTTTATTAATTCTACTAAATAAATTAAACAAATCGAACCGAATAATCGTTTAATAAATGAATCGAATATGAATCAATAAAATTCAATTCGTTTACGAGTCGATTCGAATTTGATTCGTTTATTTGATTTGTCACCCTTAATTTTGAAGTTTCAAAAAATAAAATTTCACTCTTTTATTTCAAAATTTAAAAAATAATAAAAATTTACAACTATTTTGTTTGTTTAAATGCGGTAAATTTTTGTAAAAAAAAAAAATGCAGTAAATTTTTTTATTTGTTTCCCAGAAGAGACTTGAGTTATACATTTTTTTTTTTTGATACGAAGACTTGAGTTATACTTAAAAAGAAAGGAATGGTCCAAAAGACTGAAAAAGACTTTTGGGCTTTGGTTGCATCTGCATATTATTTTGTAAGAATGTAAATGTGAAAATTACAACAATCTTCAAGAAAAGAAAGGAAAAGAAAAAGAAAAAGAAAAAGAAAAAGTGAGATAGAAAAATTTAAAAGGACTCTCCTTTTATCAATTTTAATGGTATCATGCGAATAAACCTTTGCGTTGCTTCTAAGCAAATCGATGGATTTCGCTTCTAAGCAAATCTGTGGATTTTCTAAAATCATTTTTTTGTATTTTATTTAGAAATTTCCCAACAAATTCACTTATCCAATATAAAAAAAATGTCTTCCATTTAAAGAAAAAAAAAGATAAAAATATCCTCCTAATTAGTTGGGAAACTAATTGCAAATCCTAATTTCAAACAAATTTTAATTCTTTTCTAAGATCGCATTTTCTTTTTGGAATATTATCAAACCCTAGTTAATCTTAAATAAATAAATATATCTATATATATATATAAACTATATAAACCCTAAGCATAAAGGAAACTAAAGCAAGTCGGTTGCTCTTATTTCATAAGGCGGCAGAGGCTTCTCCATATTAACGGCTTCTAAAACGCTTGCATGGTTCCGCGTTGCATGTAAAGCGTTATGGATGATTCAAGAAGAAGAAGAACAAGAACAAGAAACAGAGGTGTTGCCGCCATTGATGATGCAGAGATTGATGATGCAGAGATTAAAGGGTATTTGAATACAAAGAAGGATCTGATCTACAAGAACATCATATGGGAAATTTTGAACAGAAGATATTTGCAAGGCCAGAGCCAGAAACAAAAACAAAAGCAACCCGGAAAGGAAAAGAATGAGAAAAGTGAAGGAGCAAAGAGAAAGAAGAGGATTAATTATGAGATTGAGGAGAAGAAGAAGAAGCAGAGGCTGAGTTCGAAGGTGAACTTTGATGTGTTGGAAAAACAAGAAGAAGATGAAGGCGAAGAAGAAGGTGGCAATGAGATCGAGAAGGTGAAGACCATTGTTGAAAGTGAAGAGAATTATGGTGAAGAAGATGATTATGGGGATGCGATTGATGGTTACTATGGGAATGAAGAAGATGAAGTACAGGGTTACAATTTTAACGAGGATTACTAACCCGTGAAATTTTGTTTTGATGCTGTGTTATTATACGGTTATTCTTTTATATCCGGGTGAGATCAGCACAACAGTGATGAACACAATTCAGGTGTTTGTATTGAAAAGTTCAATTATTGAATTAATTAAAAGTTTATTCTTTTAATCTGCATTATTGTTTTTATTTTATCAAATATGAAGAGTAGAGCACAACAGAATAGATCTGCACCATGAAATGGTGTTCCATTATAAGTTTTCAAGTGGTTCAAACATAGTACAGAATGGTGCTCCATTATAAGTTTTCAAGTGGTTCAAACATAGTACAGAATGGTGCTCCATTATAAGTTTTTAAGTGGTTCAAACAGAGTGGTACAGAGTGGCTGATTTGCAGCTAGAGTTAAAATCTACTGCTTACTATATACTACATAGTACAATTTTACAACTTGTTTAGGAAGAGAATCAGACTTTTGATCTGAAGATAACTAGCTCTAAATTGTAACTGGTGACACTGATTTAGTGCACACACATATAGCAGAAGGCAAGTGCTTGATGAGTATCTACTCTGTGATTAGCATCTGCACTTCATTGGTGGGGGTTGGCAACTGCAAATACAAAGATTCTGAAAGTGAGATAATTATGAAACAATAAAATTTTTCTCTAAAGCATATTGATGGATCAAGTTCAAACAGATAATCAGATAAACTGTAAACATGAAACAATCAAGGAAAGAAGTTCCCAAGAAAAACTTTAGAAACAAGCACACAGATGCCATAATTAAATCCGTGTAAATGACTGTTTTTGCAACTGTTCAGTTGAAATTTGATTCTAATGTGGTAAGATCAGCATGAATGAACGCCAGCATGAACAAGACTTCAAAGTTCAAACATTCGTCTAGAACTGTTCAACAACAAAGAACCAACTTCAGACTAACAAAGAAAGAGAAGGTCACCTACTTTCCATAACTTTACTGATTATGCAGCATAATCAATTTCTCAAAATTCAATAATGAAAAAGAAGCTAATGAGGATATGATAAATACACAAGTAAACAGTAAAAGAAAGATGATATACGTTCAAGACTGGTCACAAACACATAATTCCCCAAATATATGTAAGAAACTGCAAGTAAGACTGCTCAACATAATCCTTTATGAGCACTAGAACACTTCTTCAAATGATTTATTATAAAAACTATCCTAAAGCTATGGCTCAATACTTCAATCAGTGCTTTCAAAGGTAAGCTGGGTTATATCCTAGGTGCTCAGGAAAGTTCCCCCCTCCCCAACCCCAAAAAAAAGGCACCTTAACTCTCTCAAGGTAGAGTAGCAACTTCAATCAGGCACTTGTCTCAGTACTAGGCAACATAAAACTAAAACTGCATTCTATCCATAATAACACATTTCCCCATTTCTAAACTACTCACAGAAACCATGACAAAACCTTTAATCCCTGAGCACGCTCAAATAAATAAATTATATAGGTTAAACACAAACTAATTAATCATTTTTATTGGTACTAACCATGAGCTCAAATGCTAAATAATGCAAAAAGAACATATGTAATGTTTACAAGGCCTAACTTAACTTTTACTTCTCCACAAATATAGCAGAAGCAAAAATCCTTTCCACACTTATCCATTTATTTTATATAACAGAACAGCATATTGATGAGTTCATCAAAAGAACTATAACCCCAACAAGTCACAATAATCAAATGTCATAAGCATATACAAACGCTCAGAGAATCGATTTGCAAAAGGTTTGATTTAACGACAGTAGAAAACCAATAAATAATATCTCAATTTCACAGCTGCTGTAGGATATAGCATAATCACCAGTTCTTAAAATACAAGAAGATGCAAACACATGCAAGATCCACTACAAACCCTAACAAAATCATAAGAAATCTTTTACTCTAATAACCATAAATCTCAAAAACTCAGATGTAAATTCTCCACTAATCACTGAATCCACGTGAATAACGTGATAAAAATCAAAACTTTAAATGAACATTTCATCAGTTGCCACAAAGAAAGAAACCCTAAAACACCACTACCTGAAGAACGCGTGTCCAGGACCCACAACCAGACTCAGAAAGCCCATTATCACGGCAGGAATGAACGGTCTCGAACTGATCAACATCAAGCTTCTTGTTAATGAAGCCCACTTGAAAATAGATCGAATCAGACGGAGGCAAATCGACTCTGATCTCATCAACATCGAACCAAAACAAGAGCCTCTTAACCTGAATTCCCTCCAAATTCGTAATGGACCCGATACTGATCTTGCCAGTGATCGTCTTGTCGTAATAGACCAAGTAATCGAACTCGACATAG
Organism: Atalantia buxifolia; assembly: GCA_030444775.1. Classification (NCBI taxonomy): domain Eukaryota; kingdom Viridiplantae; phylum Streptophyta; class Magnoliopsida; order Sapindales; family Rutaceae; genus Atalantia; species Atalantia buxifolia. The sequence goes on along the minus strand of CM059832.1, from coordinate 31,282,809 downwards.
CATTCGGATGATAATTCGACGGTGAAAAGGCCGTCGTCTTGTAGGGTGTAGCTGACGACGTTGCTGGGTAAGAGGCCCGGTGGGAGGCCGTACTTGGGGAGGATTTCGTACACTGTTGGTGGTGAAGGATCGGAGGAGAGCAACAGGGTTGGTCTTAGCAGAAAGAGTGAGAGAAGAAAAAGGATGAGGATATTTGTAGACATTTTGTTTGATGATTTGCTTCTGAGAAATTTCTTTCAAATGAAATTAAAGCAGTGAAGAAATCTTTGTTAAGATGAGGGTATGATTTATATCGATTTGGTCAGACAAGAGAGAGATTTTGTCTTTGTGTTTTATCATTGAAGTCCCTAAACATCTTTAATTTTCCATTTAGCAGCATGATTTAACAACTTTTATCAAAGTAATATTTGTTGTAGACGCTCGGTCTCAACTCTCCACAAAATTAAACTAATTTCTTTTTAAGTTAATTTTTAAAATATTAAACTTTAATCTCTAAAATTTTTAGAGATAATATTTTTTCTCAATAATTATGTGAAAATCTGAAGTGAAACATTAGGATGAAAAATATGAAATCTTCAAAGAAAATTTAATATTTTTTCTCAATAATTATGTGAAAATCTTAAGTGAAACATTAGAATGAAAAATATGAAATCTTCAAAGAAAATTTAATATTTTTTTCTCATTAATTATGTGGAAATCTTATGTGAGACAATTCTCATACCTTTTCATTCACCATTTAAGTTTCAATATAATACCAATAATAGATAACCATTTATATTGTTTTTAAATTTTTTAAGATATATGCCAAAATAATTATACTATACAATAATTATAGGGTTCTATTTCGTTTAATAAGTAAAATTTTAGGGTAGTACAATATAAAAAGGCTGAATTTGAATTTTGCACACCACTCATATGAATGAAGAGGAAAGGTCAAGGATGATTAAAAATTTAAAATCCAATCGATGTCACTTTTTGTGTTGGTATTAAGGGGAGGAAAAAAGGGAACACATAAAGATATTTGTGTTGATAAAATGTGTTTAATTTTCCTTAAATTAATAATATAAAAGTTCAGGGATCTGAATGATAAGATCTTGTTCTCGTTTTTGTGTGGATTGTCGGAACTCGGAAGAGGATGTACGGCCGTTTGTTTGGTAGGGATTGGAGAAATATCGGCCGTTAGATTGAATGAAATTATTGGTGAGGTGATCTTGTCGATTCCAAACAAACAATTTCCTTCGTGTAGACCTGACTTTACATGTTTCTCTTCGGACTTTTATGGGAATTGACGAGTCAAAATTATCGCCTTTAAAAGCCAAATTTATATCACAGGCATTTTGCTACTATCTTCTTATAATAGTCAATGATTGAACAGTTGAAATTTATTACGATTGCAATATGTATATATAATTAGAAAATTTACTCCCACTCACAAGGATTTAGTGATGTAACGAGTCAAAAGTGAAAAAAAATTATAAGAGCTAATCCTCATAGCATCCAAGATCCTGCTGATAAGATGTCATTAGATGTGAAGATTTAATCCCAGTCGTAAGATTTAATCGTCAATATATATGGCATCCAAGATTCCTCTATACAATAGCAAATGGACAGACCATCAAGCTCCTGAAAGTTTTCATATTTACATTTCCTTGTATCCATTCTCATTCCCTCAATCGAGTCCCTTGAAAGGCTATCAATATTGAAAAAGAAAAATTCTATTAGCCAGATATATATAATCAGAACTGGAAATCAAATGGTTTATTGAATATTGTAAGCCATCTTGATGTCTTTAGAACGGTATCAGTAAGAGCAGCAGCTTCAAGCATGTCCCCGGGGCTGCATCAACAATTTAAGCATCTAAACCATTCTCAAATTAATAACTGGGAACCAAAATCCACATGCATATTTCCATTGGAAAAATCATTATCTATCAATGAGTACTTGCAAATAAATCGTTGATAAAACAATGACCTAGATGGATAGATAGAAACTCTTTGCACATTCTGCACAAATCTGTTTGCATCTTTCATGAGCTTCGTCAAGGACTTTAGAATCTGGGGAAAAATACTGAGCTTTAATTTCTTTCTGGAGGTCATGCTTATGTTCATTTCAGGTTAACAGAGTATAATGAGTTAGATGATTTGTGATTTGTGTCATCAAACATTGATTCAGATTCTGGAATATAATAGATCAAAAAGGCGAACACAACTAATGAATGGAGCTCCATGAGTCAATCAATATGCATTTTGTTGGAAATTTTCAATAAATCTCACAGCCATGTTTTAATGTTTTTCGCGATTCAGATTAAGCGAGTAACGGTTTGTTTGATACTGCCGTAGGAGAGCTGCAGCTTAAAAGCCACAGCTGCAAAGTCTTGATTACTAATTTTTTTTTTTTTTTTTGCTTCACAGCACCTCGATACAAATATAACATAAGACGATGAGCGAGGTTCATATATTTTTCTTGCTCTATTTTTTCAGTGTTACTTTTTTCTAACTAGAAAAATATATATATCCATAAAGCAATTCTTTGACATAATTCTATTAATATACAGCAATCAAAATTAATTCATCTATGAATTTAATTAGTAGTTCAATTGATAAAATCTCTTGATTATTGAGTAAGAAAATTGACTAATTGAAACAGAGGAGCAGGTTAAGGACATGATCCCTTAGCTGTATGTTGATGGATAACTGGTAACTAAAGTTAAGAAGCACTGTCATGTGAATGCTAAAATAAGGATTAATGCTTCTATTTCTTTCCAAAAGAGAGTGAAGGAATAAGCGATTAATTTGCACTCTTTATTTTCTAGTAAGTATGAATATATATATATATATAAACATAGCCTTTCAATTGTCATTTTAGCATCCTGGGAAAGAAGCACTTTTAGAGAAGCACTTGTGAGTTGAGATCACTGTATTGTCAATAGAAGTGTGAAATGTTTGGTTAATTAAATGGGTTTTGGCCAAACAAAACTTCATGCTTAAACTGTGAACATACATATGTGGTGATTAAAACTTGTATACATGAGCAAGTAGTGAACAAAATCTATTGGGATTATCCTCTTTTGAGAATTTTGCAACTAGTTACCATGATAAACATAAAAAAAAGAAGAGAGCTAGTGTCACATGAATCATGATCTTGTCTTTATTTAAAATGTCAGTTACTTCATTTAATTTTTTTTTTTAAAGAATAAACCTTTTTCTTAATTCTACAACTTTTGCCTTAACGAAGAGGGTAAAAATTGGAACTAAATTAGATGACTCAACACAATAGATAGTATTACATCACATATGTATAGTTGGAAATTTAAGAAATGAATATGATGGAAACCTGCCCCGTCAAACATAATTAACCCATATGGGTCCCTTTAATTAGTTTGTATTACAGTTGCAAAAACAAATAAAATTAATGCAAAAAGGAAGGTAGGATGATTAATTACTTCATCACATCATGATTGTTTGATGACAAAATAAGATACAAAATTAATATCAATAAAAGATGAAGTACACAAACTTTGACATATAAAAATTAAAAATAAACCCCTAAGCAATCTCATACGCTAGAAACCAAGTATAACGTGAAGAAAATGCAAGATAAAACCCCACAAGCCATCTCTAACCCTAGCCACCTACTTGCTTTCCCACCATCACTCTTTTGGTCAGCACTTGGTGATCCATTTTTTGAGCTACTGCTAACTGAAATCACAAGAAGGATAATTAATTTGATTAATTAAAAATTATGCTGAATCAAGTTTGTACACAAGAGATCAAAATCAAACGTAGTGTTAATTAGTTACCTGGGGTGTCACTGTGTCCTTGTGTTAGGTTTGAAAATCCCTGGAACACCTTTGCGTCGGGTGAATTCGGAGCCAAGTGAAGCAAATCTAGTAACAACGTACGAATCAAGATTATCATTATTAACGATTATATAATCTCGGATGCGTGAGCATATGGAATAACTAATTATATGTGTGTGTGTGTGTGTTTTACTTACTGATGCATTCCGATACGTTAGCCGGTGAGTGGCAAGCAGTAGGGAGATTAGCAGCAAGTGTGGAGTTGATTTTGAGACCGAGGCTGGGATCATCTTTGTCTTTGATCAGAAGGCACAAGCACTTCTTGCTCTTGTCAAGCAACTGTTTGAGCCCACCGCAGCAATCGACGGTTGGTGTTTTTGCATCACCACCAACGTAAGGAAGACACGTGGCGAGCGCGACGACTTTGTCGGCGCATTCTGCTTTGTCCTGGTCTATGTTCGAGCTTGCCAGGCCAAGTAGCGTCAACACTAAAATGCAAGAAAATGGCACCATGGCTGCAAGTTTTGAAGCCATAATAATATTGTGGACAGGAAAGCTAAAAGCTTAAGGGAAAGAGCTGAATGAATGGTGGTGATGAGGAGGGTAAAGACTCAAGAGATATGGGCGGCTAGGCTAAGGCTGTCCCTTTTTATGCTTTTGTTTGTGGCTTATTTATGAGAGGTACCAAGTAGTGGATGGTAGTGGAACTGAAATAATTGTGTTGCTTATAATTATTACAAAATTTTACCCTAAACTTCGCATGTGAAGAAGCTGTTTTGTCTTAGAGTGGACAAAGCATTCTAGTGAGAGTAACACAAGTCAAGTTAAAGAATACGATAGAGAATGGTACTTGATGTCTTTGGGTTTACATTAATTATATTTTAGAGGTTTAAAGCGAACAGGAAAATTAAAGACATTAAGTTGTAATTCACAACGGCGGCAGTGTAATATTTACAAACATATTGTATTGTGGTAAAAATCATGTGAGACTTGGGAACGCAGCTTTGCTGTCTTAATTGTTTATCCGGTTCGAATCTGAAATCAAATGTAATTTTCGAGTATCAAATAATTTAATAAAAAAAAATCATGTAAGACCAAGTTACTTTAACAAAGTGCACACAAAAGATAAGAATCTGCTTCGGACCCTTAGACGGGTGGACTCGCAGATTTTGGACCACCACTCAATAAATCAGCAGTTAATGTGTTGGCTCTTGTTTCTGAGTGGACGTTTAGCAGCTGCGGCCTGCGAAGAAACAGCTAGCTACACTTTGAAGCACAATTTTTTTTTTCTTTAATAAAATTGAATTGATCTGAAAGCACAGCAAAGATTTACTAAATCGAACTCACTTGGTGATCTTGTTTAATTTTTCTGTAAACGAAAGAAGTTTTAACTACTCAAGTTTTGAAAGATCTACTTTCTTTTCAAAAAAAAAAAAAAATTACTCAAGTTTTTGTCCTTGAGGTCTTTGACTGTTTCTTCAAAGAATCTTTCAGAAAATATGAACAATTTGTTTTTACGACCCGTGATACTGCTGAATTTCTCATTTGTTGTGATTTTTTTTTTTTTTTTTTTTTTTTGAGGGGATCAAATCCGTGATTACCCATAAATTAATTAAAGTTGACGAAGGGACCTAAAATTTTGTCCATTATATCAAGCTTATTGATTACTTTATTATTTGCCTTAGCTAACATATCATCCAATTGATAGTTTCAAAAATTTTATTTATTTTCATTGATAGTACAGATCAAAGAGGCCTTTATTTATTAAGCTTTTGGACTTCATCTTCTTTTGATAGTATGAGTAACTACTTCTCTTATCTTATTAAGATTTAAGTGATTGTGAGACTTCCCAAACACAATGATTGATTTAACATTAACTAATTTTTCTTAACTTTGTTATATATATATTGTTACTGATATTACATTAGATATTACAATTAATATTTATAATCTTATTATATAATTAGGTCTACTAATATACATTGACAAACTGAAACACTTGTCTATATTATTTTAACCCTCTTTAATATTTGAGGGGTACCTACTTCACTCACATTTCATAAGAGAGAAACTGTCTCTATTCAATTAGTTAATAATTAAGAGAGTACTGAAACTAATTTTTATAAAGCTTTTATAGAGACGTGAATTCTCACACTCAATATTGTAAGTGCAAGACTTCTCTCGTTAAATCAAAAGCTCATTGATACATTAACACATTGTTTGTAAAAGTGTGTGTGGCTTTTTACATTACATGCGGTGTGTTTTATGTCATACAAATTAAAGGTATATTTGTGTACGGTTCAATCAATATTTCAAATCATACACTCTCGTAATTTGTTTTTTTCTTTAAAATATTTCCGTCAACTATTCATTTATTCATATCATTCCAAAATTATGGAGTTGTGTGGAAATTTCCAAGTACATGTTTTATTCTTTGAAATTGTTCGTTTTTTATAAGGATATGCACTCTATGTTGTAGTTTAACAATCCAATTTTGAAACCCATGATAGGGCAAAAATTTTTAATTAACTGCACACTCTGGAGACGACGAGGACAATTATTTAGCAAATATAATAACTCAGAGTACTTCCTCAAAATGAAAAATTACTTGCTTGATTTGGCAAAAAAAAAAAAAAAAAAGGCCTGTGGAGACCATAGATTAAATTGAGTGACATGCATTATTTGGCATGTATTTTTTTTTTTAAACCTTCATCATCAAACATGGGGGCTTGAAATTGCTACATAACGAAATTTAATGTTTCCGAAATTAATGCATTATTTGATAGAGGTTGGTTTTTGGATAAGGAATGCTTTCATGGATTATACGTTAGATGGACTGGCATGTACACATCACTGAAGTTACTATCTTTGAATATTTTCCATTTCCAATTCAAATAAAATGTTGCCACTATTAAGGCACCACAAAAATATAGACAAATGAAATGACACGTGACAAGAATTGGCACCAATTAATTAATGAAGCATGATGCAAAATTTGTACATTTCTACTTCCGGAATTGATGACAATCAAACTTGATGCCATGCTTGCAAGGTTATTGTACAGAAATTTAGATTCTTTATTGATACAAGGCCATACCATCCGAATTAATCTTAATTTAAATCTTTTTTTTTTGGCCTTAAAATTAGGGTATTGTCACTTATTTCTTAATAGTTTTGTGATATATATCTTATTGTACACCACGTCGACATCAAGACTCTAGGAAAGAAAAATGGATAGTTTTTTTTAAAAATTTTTTTTTCTAGTTAAAACTTTTTACGCATAGAAGAGTAAATGGTAAAAATTTTTAAAAAATGGCACTCTCTAATATTTCCAATGCCATATATTTGAACGTAAAAATAATTACTTAATATGATAAATAAATTGATATTCATGAATTTATAACGCATCAATTCGAGATGGGAAAAAATAGATCAAAATAAAATTAAAAAGAATTGTGTAAATAAGAATTCAAATTAATGATCTAACTAGCTAGGCTTATTCACGTACCTTTCTCCATAGCCCAGGCCAAGTAATTAATTTTCCCACCAACTCACGATTTTGAGCCTTTCTTGGGTATCCCGTATTCCGTAGGCTAGCTAGCTCATGGCCAGCTTGCTTGATGCTATTGCTGTAATGGGTCACTTGAGCATCATCATCGTCATCATCTTCTTCTTCTTCTTAATGCACGAAAAATCTATTAAAACTCCGGATAGAAGTTGGTGACAGATAATTATTAGGTAAGAATATAAAAAGAGTTCTTTTTTTTGAAAAAGTTTGAAAATAGTTAAATATTAAGAGAAATGGTATTGATATTCTCATAGTTTAGCAAAATGATTAGTCGACACATACACTCTCTTTAGGATAATTATGCATTATAGTGCACTTCTTAAATTGTATTTCATTTAAATATAAATGTCTGGGTATTTGTGACCGGCTATTTTTAGAAATAATGGAGCATTTGTGATTATTTTATCAAATGATAGGGGTGTCACTGCCTTTTTTTTTTTTTTTCTAAATATTGATAATACACTATCACAAATGCTGAAGTGATACATACAAGATTTTTAAATATTTAAGAGAGAATTCTAAAAAGAAAATAACTAAAATTTCTTCACTAATATGAGATTTTTTAAATAATGTGGAAGATCGTGGCGAACAAAATTATTATATAAAATATGAAATTTATTAAATTTTAATCGTCCATAAATCATTAATGCATGATCGTAGCTTAAAATAGCTCAAATTAAAAGTGAATTTTGACTCATATAGAACAATTAATCCACATCATCTTTTGACTACAGTTTTAAAATCTTTGAAAGTATGGCTGCACTTAATGCTTTTCACACACACACACACACACACACACACGTACGTCGAACACTTCTACAAAGGAGTTATCAACGAGTTAATTACAGAGGCACTTCCAAGTTCATGCACGATACGAAAATAAAGGGCCATGTGCCTTCTGTGCCACGGCAACCGTGCGTCATTGAATTTATTGAGGCCTACAATTGCATGCAAAAAATTCACTAACGTACGGACCATTTATATGTTACTATAATTAATGTTTGGGTTTTGCTGTCTTGAATCAGCTCTAAGGTAGATCACCCACCATAATTATTAGAATATATATATTCAATGATTGTGGTGAGTGGTCTATTTTAGAGCTGATCTAAGACAGCTACTGTGTTAATGTTTTGCATATATATATATATCTCTTCTTTAATAGAACACACATAATCTCTTCTCTCTCAATTTTTGTTAGGGAAAAATCAGTACTTAAGTTGAATGACATTGGTAATTTTATTATTATCATTTTTTATGTTACTATTTAAAAAATTTATGTCTTTAAGAATGCAGTCGAATAATTTTTAAGTAGATTTATTTAATTTATCACTCAAATTTTTATATATTAAAAGATGAAAGAGATTACACTTTATCCATTTGGTATCTTAAAAAAAGAAAAGAAAAGAAAGGGTTTATGTTAAAAATGGATCTAACTTTTCATGCGTGCACCAAATGATTATGATTTTTTTGGAGGTACAAAGAAGTAAAAAAAGAAAGTAAAAGCTACATATTTCCTATACAATTTAGAAAACTTTTTGGGGCTTTGGAGGGCCATTGATGAATATTGGTACTCTCGCTGCAACAACTTTAAACTGCCCATGACCCCATGTAAGTAACTAGCTCACATGCAAATTAAAATCAGAGAATGGCCTCATAATATGTGTGTGTCTATATATGGACCATGCATGGTCCTTCAGATATATATGCGCTGTGTGTGTGCGTGTACGATTACTAAGATTTAGATGATATTTTAGTTTTTCACATGCAATGCCTGTATAATTGATGGCGACATTATCCTTTTGATGCCAGCATCATTTGTGATTGATTTTCCCAATAACATAAATTTGATCTCATTTCAGCATAATACATTTACTTCACTAATATCAGACATTTCTTAACAATTAAATGTTAAAAATTACAACGCCCCCTTTTCAAATACCAGTAAAAGCTCGACGTTGGCTTAATTTAAGGAGAAATTTCATTGGACCTTCACAAACTGCCCTCGTTTTCCAATTTTCATCCATCCATGGGCTTGACAAAGGCTTGTGCCGAAATTGACAAATCATATAAGTTTGAGGATCCATGTGTTATTATCTGGAAGACAATTTTACACACCAGATTGAATCCCTCAACTTAAATAATGGAAGCTGAGGGATCTGAATGATAAAATTTGTTTTGACCTCCATCGCCTCGATTTCATGATTCTTCTTCTTCGTCAAATTTCAAAATTTCAAAATTTCAAAGCCAGCAATGGAAACCCTGAATTTCCCACACGAAACCCAAGTTTTCAAATTCGCTGCGGTTTCAAGGCTCCTGCTTTTAGCGCTAATAGTGCTTTGGCGAGCTCTCTTAAGCCCCTACGACACCTCCGCTCCGTTAAACCCCAATTGCCTCGTCGATCCCCACCAACAACAACACTCGCCTAACAGTTCGATCGGTTGCAGAATCGAAAGTGGCATCGTTTGGGACAGCGTCTACTTCGTCCGTATCGCCCAATGCGGGTACGAGTACGAGCAGTCCTACGCTTTCCTCCCCCTCCTTCCCGCTTTCACTCACCTGTTATCTCGCTCAGGTAAAAGTGCATTTGGATTCATTCCATTTTGTTCAGGAACTTGTTGATATGGGTTTGGTGTTTTGTTGCAGTTCTAGTGCCGTTGATTGGAGTTATTGGGTATAGGGCTGTGTTGGGATTGGCTGGTTATATTGTCAGCAATGTAGCTTTCTTGTTTGCTGCGGTTTATTTTTACAGGTGATTTGATGAAATTTGAGAACTGGGTTCTGTTTAGAATACGTGATTGGTGAGTTTTTTTTGTATTTGTTGATTGGTTCTAACAGGCTATCGGTTATGATCTTGAAAGACCCTGATGCAGCTTTGTGCGCTTCGATGTTGTTTTGCTTCAATCCGGCTTCCATCTTTTATACATCAATGTAATGCTCTTTCTGGTCAAAAAGGGGGAAAAAGAAAGAAAGAGATTGAATATGCTACAAAATGAATTGAGCTGCAAAATTTGATTCTTTTTGCAAATGCAGATATTCGGAGAGTTTATATGCACTGTTTTCAGTTGGGGGATTGTACTACTTAATGTCTGGTGCATTAAACATTTCGGTTCTTTGGCTTGCTATCTCTGGTTGTGCAAGGTCTAATGGAGTGCTTAATGCCGGATATTTCTGTTTTCAGACTATGCATCAGGCTTATGATGCTTTATTCCTGAAGAAACGCCATTTTGTAAGTTTGTGATTCTTTATGATTGGCATGTTCTATTTTTTTTTACTGTTTCTGTTTAATAGTATGCAAAAGATGTGGGAAGACAGGAGAAGCAATTGAATTGTATGCTGAATAAACTTTCATTTGGATAGGCTCAGGGTTATTAGAACCTACGCATTAGTCACCAGCAGTTTGTTTCCAACTAGCTTGGGTCATAGTCGTAGGGCATTCAAGGCTCTGAAATTTGTGTCCTTTGTAATTTCTTTTCTCTGTTGCAGTTGGCAATGTGGATTCTTGTTTGTGGAGCGTTGCGCTGCATATGCATCTTTGCTCCATTTATTTCTTTCCAAGTATACGGCTATTTCAATATGTGTCTTGGACGTTCTCCAGATGAAATGAGGCCTTGGTGCAAAGCAAGAGTACCATTACTGTACAATTTTATTCAAAGTCACTATTGGTAAATTCATCTTTACTATTTGATATAAATTTCTTACCACATTGATTTCCTAATTACTTAAGCAGTGTCAATGGTACTAGGCCGATGTTGTAGTTTTGCAGCCATATTTACTTGCTCTTTGGATTTCTTGCTGGTACAGAGAGGTTAATGCATCTAGACAATTTCTTCTCAACAATTACTTCAGAGCAATATTAAAGAAGTTCTTGTTTTTATATTACTGGAACATCGTTAGTACTTTTTGTTCAATAATTGAATAAGGAGCATTGCTGATCAGCATTTTTTTGATGAAGTGGAAGTGACTTTGATTTAAAATAGAATCAGCGCTTTTGTCTGTTCTGTGTCCGGTGATTTTCATTTCTATGTAGGAGATGCTCGTTGGTAAGCTATTTATGAAAAAGGTGAATATGCTAGTATATTTCTAATTTACATTGTAGTTTCTTTCAATGCCAGGGGAGTGGGTTTCTTCAGGTACTTCCAATTCAAACAGTTGCCAAACTTTCTTCTTGCGTCACCAATGTTAACCCTGGCCCTTTGCTCTATTATCCATTATGTGAAGTCACAGCCCAAGCTTGTTTACTCCTTAGGTTTTCGAGCTTCCAATGAGGGAAAAGAGTATGCTCCTGTGCTTTTTTCTTCAGGCGCAGCCCCAAAATCAAATAGTGCCCCTGTTTCAGAGAAACCCCTTTCAAAAATACACGGTATTACTTTTAAACATGTGTTGATTTGATAGTTGCTAGTTGATCCACTTACTGCTGTTTTCTGAAGTGCAATATAATTGGTGAAATCTTAAATTTAAACACTACAGTCCTAGATGATATTAGCTTGACTGGTGTTTTGCCAATGGCTTACATTCAAATTTGAGAGGGGCAATAATTCAGCCAGCCTAATTTAATATTGTGTTTATTAATTGTGACTTGCTATTAGTGCATTATGCTTGCTCTGTGGTACTTATCTATAGTGTTGTGAAATTTGTCTGCATACGACACAAATATGAGAAGTATTTTTCTTGTTCAGTTCATGTATTAATTTTTCCTCATCTACTGCAATATAAAGAAAACTATTGCAATCATTCGTTTGTTTTGAGACAGGGACCCAAAATTTGAGGCTGAGGAAGCAAATGGAAAAAGGAGGGAATCCTGCTCTGGTTCCAGTTGACTGTGGATCGACAATGAAGTCTGGATACTTGTCTCCTGCTGTCCTGCCATTTATCTTTCACTTGGGTTTTATGGCAGCAACAGCCCTTTTTGTGATGCATGTCCAGGTTAGGGTCCTCTGTATTCTGTTTCTATTTATCATCGTGTATAGGTGTTAGAGATACTGGCTCCACATGTTTGTAGATATGAAATTTTCTTTCACAATGATAATCAACTTGTCAAGTGAGGTGATCATTGTTCTAGTTTGCTGTTTATCTATTTCTCTTTCTTTACAAATGATAGTTAATACTCCGATCTAGTCGGCTAAAGGCGGTTACTATGCATCACTATTTCTGATGTTTCACCTATGACACTTTGACAGGTTTCAACTCGGTTCTTATCTGCTAGTCCTCCCCTTTACTGGTTTGCTTCATATTTAATAGTGTCACCTGTTATGGATAAGAGATGGGGTTATTTGATCTGGACGTATTGCGCAGCCTACATCCTTATAGGCAGTTTGCTCTTTTCAAACTTCTACCCGTTCACTTGATAAATCTTCTATCATGGCGTTTTATTGATATACCCACCTCGGAGATTCTCTCAATCGAAGTTGTCGCAATTTTCCTCAACTCGAACTGGACTGCTTAAATTCTTCATTCTAATCATACAAAATTACGAAATCCACTCACTGGATGCTCCTGCAGTAATTCGAGTAAATCCACAGCAAGAGATGATTGCTTCTGTCATCGGTATCTATCATTTTTCTTTTAATCTTAGGCTCAACAGATTGGTGAGCCATTTTTGCTATCCGAATTTTGTAGGCCCAGATGGTGCAGATTTGGTTATGAAATTTTTTGAGTTCATAAGAGTTGACGTTAGGAGTGTTCTGTTAAGAAAATAAAAATTATATGAAATAAAAGGGCATATTTGATATCATTTGGTGATACAAAGTCCCACTCACATGGGGATGGAGTTATGTATGCTTTGGGGGGAAAAAAAGTTAAAAAAATATTTTAAAGAGCATATTTATTAAGAATGTTAACGTGATCTATGTGTTTTATTACTTTAGTTTTCCGAAAAATATTAAAACTATAATCAAATATTTACAATCATAATCTATCATTGTCTCATTTAGATGGTATTTTATAGCTCGACCAGACTATCTGCGCCATAGAATAATCTGGATTGCCTTCAAAATCCAAATAATTGAAAGAAATTCTTTTTCAAAATACGCAGAAGATAGACTTCAACTCCTATAGTGGGTGATTCCAATTCTTGCGAATTATTTACTACGTAATGTTATTAATTTCTCATTTTTATATTCATAATCATTTTGTACATATTGATTCAAAAAACATACGATAGAGGCCCAAAATTGTATCTACTTCTATAGGCCCAAGTAAGAGGGGCCGAAAAACCTAGCCCAATTAAAAGGCCAAACCAAATCCCGAAAGGCAGAAGCCCGTCCTTTGTATATAAAGATAGATAAAATACTTCTCAAAAGAAAAAAAAAAAGATAGATAAAATAAAAAATCTCTGACCTCATCAGTCCTCAGTGTTGCCAAAACGCAGCGTTTCACTTCATCTCCTAATATTCACTTCATCTCCTCAAACTCGGCTCCGTTCCTACTTCCTAGTTCATTTCAAAAACCCTAACTTCTCTCTTTCTTGTAATTTACCCTATAAATTTGCTAAAATCTGATACAGCTAATATGGCCTCTACAGCAGCGACGACGCCGTCTACAGTATCGAATGCGGGGCCCAAGATCTCGAAGTTCGCCGCAAAATCAGGGTTTGTGATACCGAAGAACAAGCTTTCGGGTTCTCTGGTTCCTGTTTTCAAAGGCGCGAAGAAGAACGATCCGATCAACGAAGAAGAAAAAGCTAGCAGTAATGATGATGGTAAGAAGGTTGCGAGGAAGACAAAATGGGGACCTGATTTATCCCTAGATGCTTCTGTTAAACGAGGGCGAGCGTTGGCTTATCAGGTATGATGATGATGGCGACTCTGTATATTTATCTGTTTGTAAGGCCGCGTTTGGGTGTTGAATATCGAAAATGCTTTTTTTTTTCCGCTTTAGGGAAGTGCTTCCTGAAAAAGAACTTTTTTCTTCGGCTAACTTTTAGGGTTTGGTCAGCAGAGAAAGACGAAAACGTATGCTTCTTGCTGGAAATGCTAAAAAACACACTTACTTTTTTAAAGAAGCACTCCCAGATCGGCCAATGTAATAGCAATCAATACCTAATTCCTTGTAGAAGTAGAAGGAGAGTTTTTGTAGTTTTGAAATAATATTTCCGAGAACATGTAAACTGAAGGTTGTTTTGTGGAATGGCTTTTTTCAAATTTAATAGCAACCGATACCTAATATGTTGAGTTTGTTGGACTTTTCCCCTTTTTTTTAATTTAAATTATGGTGAAGTGTGGTGGGTTTGAGGCATTAAGAGCCCCGATCCGTGGGAGGAATTTGTACATTGCTCAGCTGGTGGCAATTAAAGAATTACCTTTTCCCATTGGGTGCTAAAATGTCGGTGTCTTCCGTGTGAATGGCTCACATGGAGGCTTCCCATTCCAGGTGCCACTAAGTGATATTACTGCCTTGGGCAGACTCGGGTGGATCAAATTGTGCAACAACTGGAATCGGGAAGTCTAGAAGCTGAGGAAAATCAAGTCCTGGAGGTAGCTGCTCAGAATGCTGATGAGAAGTCTCCAAATCCTCAAGTTGACAGAGAGGTACAGTTACTATTGACATTGCATTCCTTGTTGATTGCTTTGATTGTTGGTTTCTCTCTGTTTCCATTTTAAGAAATATTTGAGGTTCTGAGCACGTTTGGTATTGTTTCTGAATGTAGAAGTTAGAATGTTTGGAACTTGAGAAGCAGGAAGTGATAGGTATTGTTGATTTTCTTTCCCAGATTATTTTTCCATTTCTTCTTTTCCCATATTATGTATGAACTGATTATGTTTTACGTGCATTTACAGGTGAGATACTAGAGTTGAATCCAAGTTACAAAACACCACCTGATTATAAACCTTTACTGAAAGAGGCTGTGGTTCCTATCCCTGTAAGTGTTAATGCTTGGAACTTTCCTTAATTGGTTTTTCATTTATACTCTTATTAGACTCTAATTTCTCTGCTGCAAGAAGTGAGACGCTCAATTTTGTAATCAAGAAAATTCAACAATGAATTAAAAGATTACCAACCATTTTCTTTATCACAAAGTGTGGATTTTACCATTTTCATGAATCTATCTTTGCTTCTTTTTTTTTTTTTTTTTTGGGGTGTGGTGGCGGTGGGGGGGCAGTTTTGAACTCAGGCTTGATAGTTGGGTCTGGGATGTCAGAAAGAGAAGGTGGGGAGGAGTAAAAGGCTGCTAAAGCTTCTTCATTTCCCGTCTTAATTGTCATATGTCTGTGTGCCGATTAATCTTGAAAAACTGTAAAGCTGGAGATTTTAATCAAGATATTAGAATATACTTTCTGTTTGCGTCCTTGCTGAATTTCAGAGTCGGGACAATGTAAATATTTAAAGCTTGCACCCCTTTCCATGTGGTTGCTCTTTTGGAGACATACAAACATCGTGCTTTTCCAACCTTATAAAGTAGTAGTAGAATTAGATAATTTTTATTTAGATTGCTGACTATTCATCCTAAACAGAGTTAGCATACTGTGAACTACTACATATATCAGTATTTTTAAATCTGTGGCTACATCAGTTGTCTCTAATGTATTTTGTGTGTGTGCAACTGTATATTCATAGTTTATAAAGCAGCAGCTCCTGATGTGGCTGTGGCTGACTGCCTTTGCAGGTTAAGGAGTATCCAGGATACAATTTTCTCGGCCTAATATTTGGACCAGCTAGTGATACTCAAAAACGGTTAGAAAAGGTAAATAGTTTAGCTTCTGCCATTATGTTATCCTTTGCCGAGGTCATTATCAGCAAACTCATTCATTCTGCATGATGTATACAAAAGATTTCATTGTTCACTGATTTATTTTTCTTAATAATCTATTTTTCTTTTTGCATATTAGGAAACTAGAACAGTAATAAAAGTCTATGGCACTAAAGCAGATACAGGAGAGAAGGTAACTCATCAACTTTATATCAGATGTTTCCTTCTAGATAATTAAAAATATGAGGTCATTTTATATTCTTATTCTTCCCTCGTTAAGTATGTATTACTTCATAAAATCTACATTGAGATATTTGCTTCTAGATCGGACAAAATATCTAGATCACGCTATTTTAACTACTCTTCTTTATCTTGTTAATTCTAGGTTGAAATTTCTACATCTGATGCAAATGTCCAGAGTACTTATGAAGAGTTGCACATTAGTATATCCGGTGACTCATATGAGAAAGTTGATGCAGCAACTGATCTAATTGAATTGCTAGTCACTTCAGTATCAGTGAGTTCATTACTTGGGAGAAAACTGTTATTTGCTTGTAGTTCTTCAGTTAGAATTTAGAGCTTATACGTGGTGTCCTATGTTATTTATGTTGTTCTTGTTTTAATCAGAACTGCATTGCCTTTTATGTAGGGAAGTTTGGCTGCCATTTCCACATCTACTTTGGTTTCTGGTGAAAATGTCAATGCTCTTAGTCAAAACCAAGGTGATGGTGCCCAATTTTTGGTCCCTAATGCTTTTGTTAACCGGGGAGTACCACAACCAGTTGTTGGTCCATTGCAAACTCCTTTACATGGTCAGTTTCAGAGCCAAATTCCATGGTTCCCCTCAGGCCCATCACAGAATCCAGTGCATCCTCTGAATACTTCTTCTCCAATCCTTACCAATCCTGTGAACATGCCTGCTAGATTCCCTTCAACTTTTAACACCCCATCTCTTGTTCCCCCCAGTTCGCAGCCGCAAATGCAAGTTCCACCAAGTTGGCATATGCCTCAGATCCATTCTGGTCCACCGAGAAACTTTCCTGTGCCAGCACCGCAGCCTTCATCAATTCAATCTAACATGCTGGGCTCACATCCCTTTACTGGAATCCAACCCCAACCAACAGGGCCACTTCACATTGGGAGACCATTGATGCCTTTATTGCCTCAAGCTGTGTCCAGTGGTGGACATAGACCACTGCCTGACCGGCCATTGACTCCTGCTGGGAACTCCACTGGATGGTCTGGAGCTCCCACAAATGCTGCAGCATCTTTAGGTTCAAGCAACATGGGGCAATTGGCTCACACAATGGGTCCTCCCCAGGGGTCACGGCCTGTTTTCACGTCTGCACCTTCCGCTTCAGGGGGGACATCCCCTGCATTTCCTGCTGGTTTACGTCCAACACAAGTTCCTGGTTCTGCACTTACACCAGTCCAGCCTTTGCCACGTGTGACAATGGCAGCTTCACCAGTGCTATCTGTATCACGGCCAACAATGCCGGCAGGAACTTCGGGTTCATTTTCGGGGAGCATAACAAATTTTTCGACTATGAATCTGTCTTCTGCAACAGCCCCCAGACCTCCACACCCAAGTTCTGGTGATTTCACTTTTCAACCTCACCGGCCACAAAATCCATCCCCTCTTACAGTTCAGAGGCCAAGTGGAATGCTGCCTACTCAGTCCACTGGATCAGTGGGACAAATGCCTGCTCCTCAATCTCCATCTTTCCGCATGGGTGCTCCTAATACAGCTCCTCAACATATCATGCAAGTTCCTAGGCCACAGGTTGGAAACCAGATGGGTCAGCCTCATGCCCATCACATATCAGCTGTTCCATTTGCTAGAAACCCAAATGCAGCTTTTGCAAATGTAAGTCCAGTTTCACCTACTACTCCGCCTTCACAAATGGGACCGAGGAGTTTTGGTCCAGGTCCCCAAATGCATCGTCCGCCTGGCCCTTTCCCACCTCGGCCAGCAAATCCTTTGCCACGAAATTATCCAGCTCTACCCAATCAACCTGAAAGGCACACAGGCCTGAATCCACAGTTTAGTAACAACCGTTCTGGAGGACCACAGATTTATGATCCATTCTCCCCTACTTCCACGTCTGTTCCATCTCAACAGCAGGGAGGTAATCCGGCTCGGGCAAGAAAACCAGAGAATGATCCAGAGTATGAAGATTTGATGGCTTCGGTTGGAGTTAAATGATGTGGTGTTGCCTTGCTGAATGAATCAGTAGGTTAGACCTTAAATGAGAGAAATGGAAATAGAGGATGGTTGAATTTACTTGTGACATGTTACTGTATTATATTTTCTGGGAATCGTAAAAAGAAATGTTGTCGTTTTCCTTTTTACATTTATTTAAATATTTCATCCTTGATTTGCTGATTACCTCATTATCTATTTTATATTTTTCCTTGTGCTGATTATCATAAACCGTTCTTATCTTTTGTTCAATGTTAACGATGAATTTCCTTGTCAAATTTTTAAATATTATCATTATTTTACAATATGGTAGTGAGACTCTGCGTATAATCATATGTATAGCCTTTAATTAATTAATAAGCTGATTTGTTTCAATGTGCAATTCCCAAACGTGTTGTATGCATGCATTAGAAGAAACACATGAATATTTTATAACTTTTCCCTATTTCATACCACTACTTGTATTATAAATTTCTTTTTCAACTGCATAGTGTTGAATCAGAAGCCTCAAATCAAACAGGCAAATATCAAACTTTGGTTTAATTTGATTGAGTATATACAATTCATCTACTTCTCTCGGAGCAAACATCAAATTTTGGTTTCATTAACATTTGCGCAGGAACCCAATTAAGAGATGCTCCCGTTTTGCCACTGCAAAGTTAAATGAAATGCTCTAAAGTCTACATGCAGGAGGACATACGCATAGCAATGTAGCATAATTGTCATTGTATAATTGTCACTGCCAGTGTACTTAATTATATATTTAAACCATGGATTTTGTATCGTCTAGAAAGCATTCCCATATTCTAGATAGATGATGAAAGGTAAGAAAAACTCTCTTTATCAATTGTTTTAAAGGTAAACTAATAGAAGTTTCTATTTCTCGTTCTAATATGTACAGTCAAGCAGCATTTTTGATACATACAAAAGATGCGAATATGATTTGTCGGCAACTCAAATAGAAGGGCCCGACCTCAGTACCCTCTCTAGTTTCTCAGCCTTGACGAAATCCTTTTCGGTTAGAGGTCCGGATGGAAAAGGTGTGATTTCCACAACCAAGTGAGGAGTTGGGAGCTCATCAAAGAGAGCCCTAACGTTATTGCAGCAGACAGATTCACCGTGAGCATTCTCCCTCCTAATTTGACAACCCTAACAAACAACAAAATGTGTTCCGTCAAAATGCCAGTCAAAAGTACTATATTCCAAATATATTCAGAAGTGTTATATGTTGTCTTGAGGTAAAAAACCTTGTGGGAAGTAGCATCCGTGAAGTGATCATCATCAGACAGCAACGACGCAATGGCTTTGAGAAGTCGGCGCCCTTCAGATTTGGAGGGCACCCTGTAGTTCCGTCTCAGTGTTCTCTTTGTTGTAGGATGCCATTTGCTCACCAATTTCCTTTTGTCAGCTGCTTCCTTGTCTTGATGAACCAAAACAAGAGAATTATTCCAACGAGAAAAAGAGTATATATTTCCGAATCAACAAGTAAGAGACATGTAAATATAACATATATTTGAGCTGAAGTAGAATAAAAGTTACATGATGTGAAATGTAATCTTTTGGTATTAAATTCATTATCTAAAATAAATATTTCAACCAAGAAAACAACTCAAACGGTGTCACAACTACCAGTATGACAGAATGGACAATACTTTGAACTAAGATGAAAATGGATCTGATTGTTGATGGAAGGCCAAAAAGGCACAATGGCTAAGTAGGCATGTCAAAATAGCCATTGAGCTCAAGAATTAGGAATACATTATTTCTTTCATGTGTAAGGCACTCAAAAAGCACAAATTATCACAATCCCCCAAATTTTTTTTTTTTTTAAACCAATGATTCTTTCCTCACTAAATTTGCAATCAGTTACAGTAAGCAAAAGCAGGACTTACAATAAAATTTGCAATCACTGAGAGTAATCAAAAGACTAAGCTGATTAAACTTGTAAATCAATCCTCATAATATTCTAACATGCAATTTTGAAACCAAAGACTCCAAAAACTGTACTTAAATTTTTTCAACCACAATGTTCATTGATATCGCTGAATTACTTCTATCTCAATAAATAATTAGGGTCTCAGTAAAATGAAACAAACAAAATTTTGCAATTATATACTGAAAAGAAAGTGAGTTAACAACAAGCTACAGTTAAGTCTGTGCACACAACAATTTCCAATGTGATTTTATTCTAGTATTATTAAATCATATCTTAAATAAGGTACTTCTATTTGCCGTTCCCATTAATAGCCAAAAATAGGAATATCAATAATGGGAAAGTAAATGCAAGGAAAAAAAAAAGTCTGAAACCTAGAAAAATGCGACTCTATTGAAGTATGAAACTTTATCAACAACAAACAAGCAAATGATTGTTAAGAAGTCCAAAACCAGGTAAAATTGGGACTCTACAAAAGTTCTCAACTTTACGGACACATATAAGAAGCAAATGCAAAAACAGAAGCTTCCTTATATCTTTCCCAACTATTTATTATATATGAAGTGAAGATGCTTCACCAATTGCTAATTACAAACATATGTTCCACCATAAAAGTCAAATGGTTATGCTGATTCAACTTGTAGATCAATCCTCCTAATGCTCTAGCTCCCAACTTTGACAATGGACACACTATTAAAATGCAATTACTTTATTCCAATAATTACTGAGGATTCTCATTTTAATAACTAACAAATCTAAAACCAATATGTTCTAGCAGTTATAAGTTGAATGAAGCTGTGTCAGCAACAAGATCCACTGTTCTTATTTAGTGTGGTACTACTAATTCTAAGCTCACAAAATTGCAATTTCAGTTTTCGTTTCCAGTCAACAGCCAAAAGGAGAAAATGGGAATCTACAAAAGTGCACAACTTTATCAACAATTTGCAGGTAAATGAACAACAAAGATAAAAGTTCACAAATTTACAAACAAGATAAAAGTTCGCAACTTTATTACATAAGCAAAATAAATCCAAAAACAGAAAGAAACCCACAAACCTGGCTTCCCTTTTATGTTTTCTAACCATTTAGAGAACCCCAAATCAGCACCTTCACTACCAGTGACACCACCACTTTCCAAATCTGAAAACAAACAAAAATACCCACATCAAAAATGTAAACGAAAATGAAACCTTCAACGAAAAAAAAAGAAAAAAAAAGAAAAAAAGAATCATCTGCAAAGCAAAAACAAAAGGAACAAAATGAAAACCCACCAGAGACGAGAGGATTAGCTTGAGATCCAGCTAAGCCAGCTTTCAAGAGGGCATAGTAAACGCAAAGTCTACCAGCCCACAAGAGTGGAGCTTCAAGCAAAGAGGCATTGACTGTTGAAGTTCTAAGTAACTTGAGCTTTGATTTTTGTGATGATTTGGGGTTTGAAAAGAGCAGATTTTGGAGGGTTTTGGTGGGTCTTGAAAGGAAGAGTGATTTGTGGAGAAAAAAAGTGGGACTGAGATTGTTGAAGAGATGGTTTTGGGATCGAAATGGTGAAGCTGTGAAGTTTGTTGAGAGTTGCATTTCGTTTTATTGATTTGTTTGTGAAAATAAACAGAGTGATTGATAGAGAAGATGGTTTGTTGAAGGGAGGGTCTGGTGTTACTTTTGCTTTGGTTCGTCTTTGTGAGCTAAACATAAGAACGGTGTCGATTTCAGCAAGGCGAAATAGCAAATCATGATTGGTTCAATAATATTGGTTCAGTAATGCCCTTCTCAATTTATTATTTATTTGAAAAGGCTGCTTGAAAATGAGAGGAGGCAGGCTAGACAGCTATTATGTTGAAATATTCCGAATGAAAATGAATAAATTTTTCCATCTTCATCTAAATCATCTTATCCATCCCATGGCAGTAGCAGCAGAGTATCAGTCAATTGTGGGGCATAAGTCTCATCCGAGACAAAATTAAATCCAAATATCCGTCGACTTCACCCTTAGTACCACATATTCAAACTTATATACGGATTTTTTTTTTTCTAAATTTGTACGAATTAATAGTAAATCGAATAATATATATATAATAAAAGTAGCAATGTTATAACACATCCACATCCCTCACATGTCGCATGTCTCACATCTTCAAACAAATATAAAAACTTAAAAAATGTGATACATCCAACAGAACACATCCCTCTGATTTTACATAATATTGGAAATATATCCAAAAATAAAAGTTCAAAGATCATCTCTTCTCTTCTCATTTGATTCAGAGAAACAAAGAGTTGCAAAATGCATAGGGAAGAGATAATTGGTTTGATTGAAAGCAAAAATATGTTAAAACCATACATTACAGTAAACTAAAGGCAGCGCCATGGCAATTTTCAAGGCGTCCCAATATAATTCTCTTATTACTATTATTATTATTCTTATTTTTATAAATTACGAGATGTCTAGGTAGTTGCATATATAAATTATTAAAATATAATTTAAAGGAAAAAATCAAAAATAATTTTACGCCGATGCTCCAAGGTCAGGCTCCTGCGAAAATGAATGCGGAGCAAAGCTAAGCTTACAGTTCATAGAAAAAAACATGGGTGAAGCTCTGCTTCGTTCATATCTTTACAAAACGAACATCACTTTGACCGAAAGCAGTTCCGCAGCCAGGGCACTTCCGGTGGCGAATCTCAAGATTTCTTTGGATACACGGATTGCAGAAGAGATGAAAGCATTTTGTTATAACAACCTGTCAAATTTAAAGCAGCCGAATGTTCATCAGTTTGAAACAAAGCACGCAGAAACGAAAACATTGCCTAGCATAAAGTAAGCAATAAGCAATGGGATATTAGCGTACTAACCTCTTTGGGGCGGTCAAAACACACGCCACACTTGAGAATCGCTTTGCAATCTTTTATCTCATCCTGAAGTTTCTGTATTGCAACCTCACCAGTTTCAGAAGTCAATTCGGCAACCTTGTTATTTACTCCCATGAGCTCTTCCTCTAGCTTCTTTCTTTCATTTCTGGTTTAAAAAGCATTGATAAAGCCAAAATTTGAGGAAAAAATTGGTCCGTGAGCTAATTCTAAAGCAGTGACATGATAGAAATGCGCAAATAACTTGATGAGTATGTTGAAACAGGGATCGAGATCAATATGTCCCAGCAATTACCCTTTGTTGCACTCAATTATTTTCGACATCCCAACTACGGATGTTCATGATGGATGACATATAACCAGAAGCTCAACATAAACCAGCATTGAAAAAACAACCCACCTTTCATTTTCCAATTCTTTTCGCATGTCTTCCGTCTTCCGCTGGATCTGCTCATATTCCTTATCAGAAGAAGTAACGGCAGACTTCAGCCACTTCAACTCTTTCTCTGCATCTGCTAATTCCCACTTTGTAGTTTCAAGGTTGACTGCAAGATGTCTGTCTTCAGAGTTATATCTAAGAGCCTCTGTCAGACAGGCTTTCATCTGCAAGATTATCAATAATTGATAAAGGAAAAACGAGAATTACTGAGTTGAAAATTAGTCTGCATTGCATATAGAAGCTTTACCTGTTCTTCAGCGTGGAGAATCCTCAATTTAGCAGATTCCACCAATGCATTGATTTGTTGAAGTTGCCTTGCCAGTGCCTGCTTCTCAGAGAGTAGAAAGCTTTGCGCTTGCTTAGTCTTCACACTCTCAGACACAAGCTGTACCAAAAACCAGACGGAACATTATGCAACCAACTTTTTGAAAACAAAAGGAAAAAAAAAAGGTGAAAATCAATGTAACGGGATCAAAGGGCTAAGATTGTTTTTTTTAAAAAAAAAGGTCTGATGGTATAAGAAAGACCTTAATATTTAGGTCATCCCTCTCAGCCACTTGCTGGAGCAAATGCTGGTTCTGTGTCTGCATATCTTCAAATGCTTGACCAATCGTCTGCAAAAGACAAAAGAAGGCAGTCATTGAACAGGAAAAATAAGTGAATGCCTATAAGAGTAGTGGAAAGTGTGCCAAGAAACCAAAGCTGCAGCGTGCAAACGCATCCACCCCTAAAAGCCAAAAAGGAAGGAAAAAAGAGCAAATCTTATAGAAAACTAATAACCTCCATTTCAGCAATGTATGCTTCTGCTTCTTGATCTTTGCTTTTCATAGCCTCTTCTAGCTCCATCACATCCCTACAAAAGGGATAGCATAAGGTGGTTTAAGAGTATTAAATGATCTCATATCCTCCAATTTTCAAAATCACACAAGGGCTCCATTTATATATGACCGAATTAAACAAATAATAAAAACAGATTTCAAAAAATGTTGCTCATACAGATGATGTCACTGTGAGCAGAAGTGAAATGTTGAAAAGACTAACAAGTGAGCATAAAACAATCTTTGTGTCACACCTGGTCGTGATCAAATACCAAATGGGTGAAGGCGCGAGATAAAAATACGAGGCCAAAGATAAATTACCAAGGGAAATGCTAACTGATCAATAAATCAGGTTGAGTCAATGTCTTAAGAGCAATCCGTCCATTAGGTTAGATTGTGTTAAGAGTAAACATTTGCATGGATGTACAACCCTATTGGCAGTGCATAGGCTTCCTTACACCAGGATTACATGAGAGCAATGTATGAAATTCTCTCCCTAGCCTTAGTTTATGAGTCATTAAATCCAGCTTAGGCAGATAGTAAGCATTTATGTCATTGTTTAACAGGTCATTGAAATAGTAAGAATTTGTATGCAAAAAGAATTTGGTACAACATCAATAAAATTATATGATTTCTAAACATTTAAATTTATTATACAATGATTGCAGAGGGAAAGCAAAAGAAATTCATACAATTTCTAGGAATTTGACAATAGAAGCACACAAGTTTCATTTCCCACTTCCAATCAAGTTATTGCCATTGGATAATGATGAGTGATTTTCAAATGTGCGTGACAAGTTGTACAGAACATGAGATAAGAGATGAACCTCTCAGAAGCATCCAGTTTGGCCACCAGTTCAATTATTTCAGCTTCTGCAGCAGAAAGCCTTTGCTGGCAAGCAGCCTCAGCCTCATTAGCAGCTTTCACCCTCAACTCTAGACTATGTTCATCCAGGGCATTTTTCAGGACTTCAGCTTGTGAATGAGCTCTACGTTCTGATTCTTTTATCTCCATCAAATCCCTGGAATTCAAAATTCAAAACTTTGGCATGAAGGAAATATAGAAGGAAAATTTTTGGAGAAATGGAAACAAATTACAACGGTGTGTATAGTACTGTTTATGCTTAGTATATTTTGCTTTTCAAGAATGGGAAAACACAATATCTGTTTGCTCCATGCAGTTTTGAGAAAATTCTCAAATTAACTAAAAGTCTTGGGACACATGAATAATTTGCCATGAAAGAGAATGGAATGGAAAATGCAATATATGGGATTTTCACTTTCCTTATAATAGTTAGTGCAATATTCGCAATAGAATGCTACATAGGTCCCTCAGGATTCCACAAGATATGCTATATAAATGATACATAAAATATATTAGTATAATAGATGGATAACAAAATAGGATATGCGTGTATTTAAGATTATGACTCCTGCATACTGCTGATGTATTTTATAAAAATATATTAATAAAATATAATCCATCAAAATTAATACAAAAAATGTGATAAAAATAAATTAATTTTAAATTATCTTAAATTAATATATTTTAAAGTAAAAAATTTATTCTCTTTCATAAATATAAAAAATAAAAATTTAAAAGAATTAATATAACTTAACTTTGTTCTTTAGGTCAGAGTCATTGCTGCATTGCACAACCACAGGTATGCATAATAACTAATATAAATAAACATATTAATTAATTTTATTAATATATTTGTATAATGCAACTATTAAATAACAGTTTTTGTAAACAAATGTACAAACATGTTTCACATATTTTCATATTTGAAACAAAACTACCAAATGTGTTTTCACTGTTTTGATTTTCAAATATTGTTTAACAAAACACGCCACCAAGTGCGTTTTCAAATCCACAAAAAACTAATCACTTTTATAGTCAAAGCAATAATTGAAAAAGCAACAGTAAATGCACCCTGAACAAAGTTAATCATACAGTTCAGTCTACCTAACCTTCCAACAGATTACATCCCAAAATCATAATGTACAGATAGCTAGTTTGTAGCATTCTATTGTTTTATATATTCAAAACTTTTTTTTCCGTGGGCGGTTTCCAAAGAGCACCCCATTCGTTCCGCTCTTAACAATCCAATCAGTTCACCGGGAATGAAAGGACTAAAAAAGATTTTATGGGCGCTCATAAACACATGATTTGACAAATTGTTTTTCTCTTCTTCTTCTTGTATTTTTGTAGAATAGCATACTTAGATCGACATACCTGGGATCATGACCTTCCTGGCCATACATGTCCAACATAATCTGCAATTCCAGTTTGTCCTTTTGCAACTTTTCAATCTGCAACATGAAAATCAACCTCAGCTACAAAGCACTAATTTAGTTAGTGATAGTAAATTCAAGTAATAAGATTTCAGATGCAGTAGATACTACTGGCCCCAATTTCTAGCACACTCGCCACATTTGATTATGCCCTTAATTCTTATAATCATGACCTTGTGTAACGTAGGTTCTTGAAGTCAATCGACACTTGAGGGTTTACCAAAATCTGTCAATCCACAGTTTATTTTCAACTAATATACTCTGCATCCATATGGAATCCTGCTTCCCTAAATATGTTCCTGACAATAGCAATAACAGATAGAAAAAACTAGGAAGAGCGGAGGCTGTTAAAAACTGAAACAAAAAAAAGCCAAATTAGATGTGATGCGATTAAGCCCAACTAGATGACACATTGTTGATAGAGTCCAACTGATGAAAGTACTTTGTTCAAAGCAAACCCTTGGACAATTAATATGAGGAGTCAGAGAGCTGCGGATACCCCTTTTTTTTTTTATAAGAAACTCAAAGATGTATTAATAAAGACTATGTAAAAACAGATAGCGGACCAGCTGTCCGCCCAGAAAACAATGACTAGCACTATTTGTGCTATACAAAAGACAGCAGTGGATACTGACAGTCTGCCTAATAAACAGCCAGAAAATTCCTCTTATTGAATTCATGAAAGCAACCAAGCTCCATGCACCTAATGCATTAGGTGAATATGAAATATAAATTAACATTAGAATGAGCAAACTCACTAGGGCCTTCAGAGATTTGATTTCTGCCATCTGTTCCACACATTTGTCTGTCAAGCGCTTTTGTTCATTTGTCTATGCCAACAACAAAAAAATGGTTTATATCACTGCAGGTATGATTTCAATCATGATCTACTGACAACAGGCAAAAATAACAGGCACGCATGAGAACAAAAAGCTACCGATCTATCCATGAACAGATACAATAATTAACCAGAAAAAGTATCTATTTCCAAAATTTAAATTCCTTTCCTTTTGATATCATCATAATCCAAAGAATGGCCATAGATAAATTCAAAAAATGCAGAAATCAAGTCTTAGTAACACTTGTTTCACTACAGAACTTCAACAAATGAAATATGACAATTAAAATGATTAGAACTCCAAGGGATTGGGTCGAGTGGTTAAGGCCCTTGTACTTGAATCCCCTTGAACAACCAGCTGGAATAAATATTTTATATCCCACAAGCTTCTTGACAACCAATGTCGTAGGGTTTAGAAGTAGTAGCCAGTTTACAACTTAGTCTAGGGATTTCTGGATTTTAAAACACCCAACACTATCACACACATACCCAAATAATAATAATAATAATAATAATAATAATAATAACAAAGAAAAAGAAAGAAAGAGCTAGAAATCATTAATGCGATCAAAGATATGATAAATTTATCATATCTTGTTGGACTGCATCAAGGAAATTAAAAAAATTCTAAAACTGGCCCTAAAGGAAGAGCAACCCACAAAAGCCACCATAGCAGTGGAATACAAGCTCAGTTGTCCTAAGTAGGCAAACTTTAAAGTTGCATTACAAAAATGATTTAACAATTGAATTATATGCGCATCTGCCAAAATACCTAACTTCATGCGTAATGCCAAATGCTTATCATATTGTTTTCTGAATTCAAAACATCATCAACTAGGTAATGCAAAGATGTGTTAGCTAGAATCTTGCCAAAGCCAAGTTCACGACTCTCATGTTAATGTTCATAATCTTTTGAATGTTCTGGACAGTGATTTTGGCAATCCATCAACTGTTTGCAATTTAAATTTTGCGACAAAAATTCTAACAATTGCATGGTATGGAATATGGATGTACCCAGGTGCACACAGATGACAAAGCATTAGGGGAGAGATAAGACTTATCTACGTCCTCAGACGTATTTTAATAAAAGTGAAATCAGACTGATATTTTGGAAGTAAAAGAGATTACATGTTATTATTGGGCTCTTTAGCGTTAGCTTCCAGGTCATGCAAACTTAACATGGCATCAAAGCCAAGTTTGATAAACTGCTCTTGCATTTGAATCCCTCCATATTGATAAAATTATAGTATAATAAATTTTATTGTGTGGTTGAGGTTGTCTGCATGCCATTATTAGAGCTTAAATAAAATTGCTAGACCCTCCCTAACATCAAGTTAACAGGTAAGCTACGATTTCACACTACTTACAAATGCTATCACTATGGGTAATTTGTCCAGGTCAAAGCTAAATAATGGAACGAGTGATTGAAAAACATTACAATAATAACACCTCACGAGTGTCAGTAGGATTTACTCAAATAAATAACTGATAATAGAAAAGAAAAGCATAATGAAAAGATAAACCTTTGTACTTAAGGACACTTTTAGAGAGACTGCTTTTTCACGCAAAGAAAGGGCCTCATCCGCAGTTTCCTTCCACCGATTCAACTGAGCTTCCATCATTCCCATTTCCTTGGACAAAGCAGAAGCCATCACCCGAAACTCTGCTTTAATATCCTTTCTTCCTGGAATAAACAACGACATTACAACCAGAAGCTCCACCAGATTTCAGCTGAGAGAAAACTAGCATAATTAACCTCTTCACCTGAATCCTGAATGGCTTCTTCCATTTTAAGACCAAGATCATTTTTTTCAATGATACTCTTCTGCAACTGAACCTCCAGCTGTTCAATTCTAGATTCAGAATCATCAAAGGTGTTCCTTGCAGCATCTGCCGACTCTGCTCTTACATTTATTTCCTTCTCTCTTCTCAAAACAAGAGACCTGTCAATCTGAAATTGCACTTTTAAAGTAGACCAATAATGACACCAATATCTTAAGCGTGACAAAGCAACAAAATATGGCAGTTTACCAGCAAAGAATCTGTCAATGCTTTGTATCGTTCTACTTCAACATTCCAATGCTGGAGTTGATCATTTACTAAATTATACAATCGAGATGAGTGTACATATTTGTCGTCATTCAGCTCATTCTATGCAAACAAAATATCAAAAATTAGATTCTGAAATGAGACAAAATAAAAACTTTTATCCTTGAGATGACATGTAAATGAAGGGACATATATTAACAATTTGAATTTGTGAACCTGAAGATTATCCAATTGTTTTAACAAGTTTATATTGTCTTGCTGTGCTTCTTCAACCTCAGAAAGACGGTCTGCTGCCAGTATCTGTAATATTTGATAAGTAAAGTTTCCTTATACACACAAGGAAGCAAGTCCATATACACAGACAGAAAAATTAAGGATAACTATCCATAACTGATACCTTTGCTTCCTCGACAGAATCCTTCAATTCTTGCAAATCCATCCTCCTATCAGCAGGCCTCTTCTCCGGCGATACACTTCCATTTACCATAGCAGCAGCTGGAACCAGTGAATGCGTGCCGGATGCTATATCTTTTTGCATCTTTAGACTGACCAGTTTTCTTCTACTTTCCTCAAGTTCAGCCATGGTCTCTTCAAGTTCACCTTTAAGCATTAATAAAATAGGCGCATATTTAATAGACAACCATAAGATGAATTGTCCAGCTATTGACCGTTGGATCAAACCAGCGGCCAAAGATTAAATCTGGTTGGCATATAAATATAGCTAAATAAAGAAGCCTATAAGATTCCCGGCATATACATCAGGTTACAGGAGCATTTAATGCTCCAAGCAATAAAAATACGTTTTAAGAGTAAAATTATTAATGTCAAACAGAAATTGATATCTGCCAAGTCTAGCATAAATGGTGATGTACTTAATTTTTATTCTATTTTTAATAAGAAAATACACAAAAAATTTCATGAATATTTTCTTTGTTTAGATGCATATTATTTTAGTTTAGATTTTTTAAAATTTTTATAATGGTTATTTGTTATCTGATATATTACAAACAAATTATGCTATACAATACTTCACAGGCAAAATCACGAGTAATTCCAGTTAGATGCTTACTAATGAATATTATGTAGGAATTTATAAAAGAATCGTGAAAAAAATATTTTTTATTGTTATGGTGATTAAGAAAAGGCTTATCATAAGAATGACATAATAACTACTACAAAAATTTGTATTTTTCATACAAGATTATAAATTAGAACAAGACATTCCAAAATATGCTGACAACGTAATCGCCTGAATTTCTCAAGTTAACAATCTCTCAAAATATTTCCTGACGCATTCTTACTTCTAATTTTTTTTTCCTCCCTCTGATGCCTACTTTGAATGGTGCACTCTTTCTGTAACAAACATACTCTTACAGTTTCGTAAAAATGTCACCCCTTTTTAAGGAGAAACTGAACAAAAAAATAAAATTAATATAATGTACAAAAAATTGAACTGAAAAAAAAAATGTGCAAATAATAATTACACAACAAAATTCTACAATGCCATTATTTTTGTAAACTGAATTAATATACTCTGCTACATTTTTTTTTTTTAATTCCAAGTCCTGCAGCTAAAATAGGATCAAGACATAAATTCAAAAAGAAAATTACATTAAATTAAAATAGCTCTGAATGGTACCAGGATTCAATGTCTATCAATATTTGCAATTGGTTCGTTGAATTTATTTGACTAAAAGAGTTGTTGGTGGGTGCAAGAAAGTGAATATGAAAAGAGAAGATAAACGTGTGACGAAGCGACTAAATCTGATATTAAAAATTTTGTGAATTATATCTTATTATTATAATTGTGCAGATATGAATGTGATCTTATTCACAAGTGCTGGTAAATTATCCACAAAATTTCCTACCTAACAGAAATATTCAGATTGAATCATCACACAAACCTGCAAGGTGTTGAATCTCAGCTTGATCAACTGAATGGCTGCTTATGTAAGTCTCAA
Organism: Atalantia buxifolia; assembly: GCA_030444775.1. Lineage (NCBI taxonomy): Eukaryota > Viridiplantae > Streptophyta > Magnoliopsida > Sapindales > Rutaceae > Atalantia > Atalantia buxifolia. Next base: position 31,251,355 of record CM059832.1, on the reverse strand, counting down.
TTTGATCAGCATATTCCTTATGCTTCAAGTGGATAATCTCCATCACCTCATGCAGATTTTTAGCCTCTTCTTTCATCATATCATCAATCTTAGACAGCTGGATAATGGCATCTGAGAACCCCAAATATATGACAATCAATGTGAAGTTCCTAAGAAAATACTATGTTGAAGATCTAAGTCACAAATAGGGGTGTTCGCGGAGTGGATTTGGTGGATTGGACGTCAATCCATATATGATTCATAATTTTGCGCATTATAAATTTTCAATTCAATCCAATTGATGGATTGGTGAAATTCCATCCAAATCCAATCCACATGTTTGCGGATTGGATGCGGATTTGATTCAATTCATATCCAATCCACCATTTTGCGGATTAGTGTCTAGGTTAAAATTTTTAATTCTATCAAATCCACGAACTAATTAAATAAAAGAAATAATATAAAAATATTTTTACTACTGATCAAATTCAAAATTGAATAAGATTTCAATAAATTAATTGTTTAAACAAAGCTAGAATAATACATTCAAAGTTTCAAAATATAACACATTGAAAAGAAAAAAATCTCATTCGTTTAGATCAATACATAAAAATTAACTGTTTAAGAAACTATATTTACTTATTTAATTATTTTTTATTTGGATAAGATATAATATATTGTTAACGTAAGTACATTTTAATTTATTTTATTGTTAGTAAGTAGTACTGCCACATTTACAAGTTTAATTCTTTAATTAAATAAATATTCTTTTTTTTTTTATGGATTCGCGGATTTTTGTAGATTTACAGAAGTAAATTTATAGCCAGTCCACTTACTGTGGATTTTTAAATTTTCAATCCAATCCAATCCAATCCACCAATCTACAAATCGGATTTTTGCGGATCAGACAGATTGAACGGATTGGATTGGATTCTAAACACCCCTAGTCGCAAACGACTAACCTAATCACAGGAAACATAAATAATACATAATAACAATTGGACCTGACAATCAAGATTTTCTAACCTTCTGCAGATAGCTTTTCATGCAAAGCCTCAGCTATGCTCTTAGTTTTCATTCTCTGAGCATCAATGACTTCTTCAATAAATTTCATCAACTCCCTAGCAGATGAGTGACGTGAGGCAAGGGCCTCTTCAACATATTGGAGTATTCCATCTTTGCTACTGCTCTCAATGGAATTCACTTGAAGTAGTCTACAGAGAAACATATCCTCTGGAGGACAAGATGGAATTGAATCTGAAAAATACAAGAAGTCAATATAGTTAAGTGTATCGTGAAACTAGGGTTTAGTAATACAGAAGAATAAACAACCAAAAAACCAATCCTCTTGTAGACAATAAACTGCTAAAAGACCTCGTGTCTGGTTTTCAGAATCCAACTTTTGTAAAACATTTGATCCTCCCCCAGCCCGTACTCCAAGCAGGATCAAATCATCGACAAACTACAAGGACAGCATAGCAAAATTTCCCATCAGACAATCCAAACTACAGCTGATAGAGAGACCAGAAAAGAGTGTGGTATATAAAAAGTAAAAAGGAAATAAGGGAATTTCACAGTTCACCAGATTCCAAAGTTGGTTCACTGTGATCAACATTTCATCATATGAAGTTTGCTTCTCTTGTAATTCTTTAATTTTGGCTTCAAGACTCTGCAACTCATGCTTCTGAGAATCTAGTTGCTGCACTAGTTTCTGATTCTGGTATTGGAGAACCGCTGCATCAACCTGGACAAAAGAAAAAATATATTTATGATATTCTCTTTAACTTCATGTCAACCGGAGTGACAAAGGCAACCATGTCAATTATTTAAAAAAGCAAATCAACGATTTCACATTACATCATGATTATCTGCACTTACCAACTAGTATTTCAAACTTGTAGTCATCTACCAGATAACAGAAACCCACCTACCTGGTGAGTGTCTGTGCAGAAGCATTTGTTTCACGTTTCTGCTTGAGTGGCAAAGTCCCCATGCTTTGGCTCACCACTCATCAGCAAGACCAAATTTTTATTTTGATCTTTCACTAGATTTTAAAAAATAAGAAGCTTGCTCCAGCATCCAGTATAAATGGAAACAAAATTTTTCCAATTAAGTATACAGCCCTATTTCCACATTAACTACAACTATTCAATAGCATTTTTAAACATTTTACTATATATACACGTCTGTGTGTGCGTGTGTGTATTGTTAATCATAAGCAACACTACCATGTGAAAATTTCATTACTCACCACTTCAACTCAATTCATGAGGTGCTACATAATCACACTACGTGCACAAACGTGCTCCTTAACCTAGCAACACAATAACACCATGTGTGCAAGTGTATTCCACAAACTAGTATTACAATTACACCATGAGCGTATACGCACTCCATAAAGTAGTAACACAACCATAGAGTGCAGTACGCACGTGATGTGATTGTATTGCCACTTTATGGAGCGCACGTGGTGTGATTGTGTTGCCTATTTTATGGAGTGCCAACACAAACAACATGTGCGCAAATGTGTTCCATCCATAAAGTATCAACGTCTCCCGCCAAAATACATCTCCACAGTAATTGTAAATAACCGCAAAGATTATTCAATTTTCCACAAATGAAAATACAAAAATTTCACTATGTCCAAAAATGCACACAATTCAATTCAATTCCATTCCATTATCTATGCAACCAAGCATGGTAAACACTATAAGAATAGACACTTAAATGAAAGAGAGGTGAGAGAACGTACAGATTTGTTACTGGAAGCGGAACTAGGGGTATTACGAGCCATGGTTGGAGACAAAGAGTGAGAGTGAGAATTCAAGTTCAAGTGCGGCTTCTTCTTCTCTGGCTCTTTCAATTCTTCTTCGTTTTCCATTTACTCATTTACAGACCTCTGCAATTCAAAACCCTAAAATCAAAGACACCGAGTGTGAGTTCTCTCTAATTGGATAAAATCAAGCAAAGTTTAGTCCAAATTTTGAATTCTAAAGCGTTTCCGATATTAAAAGACAAAATCGCCCTCAAGATTTCAATTTTTGCTCAACTCGAATGGCACGTTTTTATCATTTCGAAATTGGAGGCTTACAAGATCGGGGAGTATCGAAGGAACTAACCGTTCGTTTGACGGCGGCGTTTTAGTAACGGCTGCTGCGGCCTTGTTTCGGTTCGCGGCAAATAAATGGATTTTTTTTTAATTCTTTGTAAATTGCAAGAGAGCGACAGTGAGAGTGAAAGAGACAAGTGTTGTTGAAATGGCGTTGGTTTTATATTGAAGTAAAACGACGTTGTTCTGAGTGGCGGTTTGGGTAATGGAAATATGAAATGCTTAAATCGATACCACTTTGGGTTTCGTTTTTGGTTGGGCCCAAAATCAGGCATCCAGGTTGGGCCCAAAATCAGGTCGGTGGAGGCAAAACCTTAGATTGATATGCCCTTTCTCATTTCTTAATACACCCAAACAAGTCAGTAAAACCGTAGATGATTTCTAGGTCACGCGTTATCATTGTCGGGAGAAATTCTAAAATATATCAAAGATACCATATCAACTATATAATAATTAAATGATACTATGATATGTGTGTATTTATTTTGAAAACTCATCATGTAAGTAGTGGTTATATTAAATTTAATTATACATGTCATGCATGCAGTAATTAGTTATAATACATCAGAAGTATTTTAGAATTTCTCAATTGCTGAATATACAATGACGAATATTGAGAAAGTGATGACCAATAATTAAGTGGACTCAGCACACAAAGAGGCCAACAAAATGAATTGACAAAGAAAGTACACATTACACAGGGCTGCTAAATAGAGGACTCAAGATTGATTTTTCAAACACATGCAAATCGATGGTTCATTCATTTTATTCATGAAACTTCATTGCCATTGCATTTGAGTGCTTTCATGGCATTGTTCAACCAATCCGACGGCCCATTGTGCCATTTATTAATTAAAAAAACAGCAATAATATTATTATGTCATGTGTCGTTGACTGTCTTTTACAATATTTTCAGGATGTGTTCAGTTGACCGGAGAGAAGAAGAGAGAAGAGAGAAGAGAGGAATTCGATTGCTGCGAATTGAAGAATTTGGTTTGAAGTTTCCTCTTATATGTTGAGTGAGGAAATCGAATTCTACCACTTGAGTGGAGGAGAGGTAAATTAATTACCATATTTATCCCTTAAATATAGTGTCCTATTGTCCACATCTTAAACTTCTTATCCTTTGCTAATCATTTGCAATTGGTTATTTTATTTGCCGTTACCATTTGCCAGTATAAGAGAGATAAAAAAAAGGAACTTCATATTTTCACTTAATCAACAAATTAATCATTAAAAAAGACAAAAAAAAAAAAAAGGCAATAACATCAAATGAGGAAGGTGAAGGTGAAGCCTATATTCTCTTCAAATATTTAGTTAATTTAACATTGATATATATTATACTACATTTTTATTTTTAAATTGTAAACATAAAAATTAAAGAAAATCAAATCAGTTCATAATAAAAAAATTTTCTTTCAATTACTAGCTGCTTTATTTATTTATTTATTTTTAGGTTAAATTTATTTATAACTTTGTTTGTTTATATTTATATTTTATGTTTTTCTGGGAAAAAAATTCTCAAATTTGGTAAACGATACAAATTTTTATATACTTTTTCTTTTTTAAAATTTAACTTAATAACAAATTTTGAAATTTTAGCGCAAAGGATAAACTTATTCAAATAATAAATAATCCATCCCTCTCCCTTAGAATTTCATGGCAAACAAAATAATATAAATTTTAATTGTCTCTCTCATGACCTCTCTTTTCGTCTCATGTACTCTCTTTTTCACTCCTCTCCTCTCTTCAAAGTGAACACCACCAATTAAAGTCAATATATAAATATAATTATCTTGTATATTTCTAGAAAGAAACTTCACATTTTGTCTTTTTAGAATATTCCAAAAATTTTTGTGTTAAAATAACTATTTGAGATTATGACGTATATCTAATAAAGTCTTTTTAGAACAATCTATTTGGTTTATGAAATGTAAATATATTTGATCAATCGACTTGATTGTTCTTGTTTGTTATTGATGATGGTTTTTTTTTTCTTTTCTTTTCTTTTTAATGCTTACACTCAATTGAATTTGGTTGTTCTTTTTTCTTCTAAAGGAAGGGATGATAAACAATTTTTTTTTTCTTAGCACATAAGTTTTTCTAAGAACCATTACTTAGCATTGAGCAATTTACTAATCGGATTCCACACGATATGGTAGTATTCATTGAGCAATTTACCAATGAGCTTCCACACGGTATGGTAATATTTGATCGATTGATTTGATTGTTCTTGTTCGTTAGTGATCACAATTTTTTTTTTTTTTTTGCCCTTTTCAATGCTCACACTCAATTGAATTTTATTGTTCTTTTTTACTTCTAAGAAAGAAATGACTCTCAATTTTTTTTCTTTTTATTTTTCTTAATACAGAAGTTTCTTAAGAACCATTATTACTTAGCATTGAGCAACTTCCCAATTTGCTTCCACACGATATGGTAGTACATATTCGTTTTCAGTTTAAAGCAGGGGCAGAATTGGGATTCCAACTCTTTCAAGCCAATCGGATGCATATAAATTATGGAAGAAGTGTACAAAGACTACAATAGAGATTTTATACATAAACTATCATATTTTATTTAAAAAATATAACATTTTATTGAAACTTTACAATATAAAGTTATGCTTGCAACAAGACGATTATCCTAGCTTGCAAGAAACCTAATACGCTACATATATAATTTAGCCCTCCCACTCCAAAAAGAAAAAAATAAATAAATAAAGGTCAAGCGTGGGTAAAAAGTTGTACAAATATGAAGTGTATACTGAGCCTGTCGAAATCATATTAAATGAGACAAGAATCCGCATCAAATTACAACAATGATTAGATGCTGTAATTGAAAATTGCTGGCAGAATGCGACATCAAATTGTAGTCTATTTTAATTGATTATTTAGCCAATGAGCAGATGAATTATTAATATGTAATCACACGTTAAAATTATCTTTAAAAATTTTAAGATAAACTCGCGTATATATAAATATTTATGCAAGTACGTAGTTCCAATTCCAGAATTTCTAAATTAATTTGATTGATATCCTTAAAAATCTATCTTACTTCACATAAAAGTTTGTCAATTATACATATCCACACATTTAAATGACGAATACATCCCAACAAAGGCGTCACGCATCCAAAAAAGATTAATTAGGTCGTTTTCGCAATTAGCAACGTAACCAAAATTGATCATCACCCTAATTGTTTCATCGTTTGTATCAAATGACAAAGTTTGATTGTACGCAACAAAGCAAAAAACAACAACAAAACAAACAAAAGGCAACAAATTAAACAAGCAAAAGAAAGAAATATTTTAGTGAATGCAATATTCAAATTTGGATGTATTAATTAATTCACCATTGTCATTGCATGTGCAAAGCATGGAAGCACAAACATGCACAACAATGGGCAATGTATTGCGTGAAAGGATGTAAGCAAATTATTATTCAATTAGAAAGCAACAAGCAATTATTCAAAGATCGTTTGCGTTGTGTAGGAAGTTTCAAGTCTTTTGAGAAAAGTTGGTGATTTACGTCTTTGTTCTTAATTGCTTTTGCAGAAGAAGAAAGGCGCGAAGCTCAAAGTCTTATTATGATATTGAGCAATTACATTGATTAAATTAATCTTGAATTCATATGGTTTCACATGTGGATCAAAATCTTTGAGACTGATTGGCCTTTTTCATTCATGATGAATGACTTATACAAATTTCTGATGAGTTGTAGGAGATTGAGATTGTCAGAGCACTAGTATATTGTTAAGGAAAAAGAAAAAAAAAAATCTATTTTATAGATTTAAAGTGCCTTTAAGAAAAATACTTAATTAATAAATACTTAAGTAGCGTTTGTTTTTTTTGTTTGAAATCTAAATGGGTCTAAACTTTTCTAAAGTGTGAATGGATCTGATTACGAAAATCTGAATGATATGTTTGTTTTTTTTTTTTTAAATATCTGAATATAAGTGGCATCTTTTTTGTTTTTACAATAAAAAAAATCTTAAACTTAGTCATTAGACATCTATGTCCTTATAAATTAAAACAAAAAAGAAGATTATATTTTATAATAAGCATTAAAATATTTCTTTTTTATAATTTGTTTTGTTGTTGTTTTTGCTTTGTTATTTTAGGAAGGAATATTATATTTGACATATCATGCCAATGAGCTTTTCAATAAGTTATTTTATAGGAATATTTTTAGAATATAATATTTACTTATCATTCAGATCTTTTTTCATTCAGATAAAAGTCACAAAAGTTTACTTTTTTTATTCAGATGTAAATATTTGGAAATCAGACATAAGTTCCAAAAAACAAATAAGCATATTTAAGAAAAAGTCTGAAATTAATAAAATTTCAGATTTCAGATATTTAACAAACAACCTCTTAGTGTCTTAAAAAGTAATTATGTTTTGCCTATTGTTTCATTGTTTATCTAAAAAATAGGAATGCCAACATAGAGCTTACGCAATAAGCGGAAGAATTATTTGAACATGTTAAAGGGTGTGAATTTTCCATTGCTTCCCTTTTTACAGAAAAGGTAATTCTGCGGCAGATAATTTAACTAATTTAGACTTATCATGTTTAGACTACACCTAATGAAATTGTCCATCAATAATTATTTTAAAGAATCTGCAATGACAATTATTGGGTATCATTAAATTTCATTTCTCTATAAAGTACGAACTAGAGATATTAATTTCTTACCCTTTGTTAATAATATGGCTTGTTGGACTTGAACATAAAAACACAAAAAAAGTAAAAATAAAAAATAAAATAATAATAATAAAATAGCCAATGGGCCCTTTAGGATTAGACACACGCTTATGTCAAAATTGGACTAACTAGAAAAGAGGGGAGAAACTTTTTCAAATTAGTCCGTCGATTTTTAACATATGTAGGGATAGGAGCCTGAGTTTGAATAAGAGTGTGTATTAATTAATTAATTACCTACTCCTCTCCTATAATTTATCTTAATCTCAAGCTTTGCTTTCGTTGATCCACCTAAATACTTTTGACAACTGAATCGAACGGTTAATTTCAATGGATGATTGACATCAACTTTGGTACTGTATGATGATGATACCATTAGAGGGACAAATGATAAACTTTACTTCATTGTCAATTTAGTATTTTGTCTTACGTCAACATCCCTATCCATTGATAAAGGTGACGGCAACATAATTTAACTAATTATTTATCTAATTTTGTTTATCCATTTAATGTGGATTGTAAATAACTAAAATTTTCTTGATGCAAATAATTAATTAGTGAGATGCAATTCAAATGGGTCGGATCAATTGAAATGGTTTGCGGTTGAGAAGGCGGTCAATGTAATTGTTCTTTGTTTTTCTTGGTAGTATTTTATTGACAAAACCTCACCCTTGAGAGAGTTGAGATTCTACCACCTTCATATGGCCTACTTCAAATATCTGTTATCCTAAATTTGTGGTTCTCATAGCTTTGCTCTAGCTTTTTCAATAATCAACACCCGAGTAGAGCACTGTTATTTCAACCGTAATCCAACATATTAGAATAAGTTTATTATTAATATGATTATTGTTGTTAGTATTAGTATTTAGATTGGTGTAATTAGTATTTGCAATATTAGGCACTTTAATTAATGAGTAATGGGCTGTCCAGCAGCCAATGTCATTATCAAAGCCGATGTTGCTTCAGCCATATTTTGAGTTTTAAGGCAAGCTGGCAAAACTACAGCAGCCACCTTTCATTTGTTCTGCATGTACAAGGATGTTGGTTTTGTGGGGGAAAAAAGGAACGAAAAAAAAAAAAGGCGCCCAAATTTCAGTTTATATTTTACCCAATTGCCATATTTAATTAGAATTAGTTTTAATTCGGCCAATTAAACATAATCTTTCAAGTCCAAACAACATAGCAAAGTGGTGGCTGTATCTAGGAGACGATAAAATATTAGAAAAAAATATTTGAATCAAATCAAATAGAGATCTTCTGCAACAAGTTGGTACTGAGAGGTACAATTAAAAAATATAAAATAAAGTAAAAGAACTTGTAACTTTTTTCTATACAAACAAACATATATGAACTCCAACACTCAATGCAAACCAAGAGCAAAACCATGGGCTTTCGTTTAAGCCAACATTATTGAAGGCTTAAATATTAAACTAAGTGGGATTCCACCAACCCTAATTAGTTTTGCACACACACCTAATTAACAATCAATTATATTCGAATAGATTCTAGCTACTGTATATCTTTTGTGTATATTATCTCTCATGTTTACCTCTCCATGTCAACAGATGCAAAGACTTTTTTTCCCATGGCAATAAAACTCTTGGACTCATCAAGTTTGTGTTCCTTTTGTGACTCGACATCATCTGAATCTTCATCTTCCTCTCTAGTCAATGATGAGTACTCAACCTTTTGATCACCATAAAATTTGTCCAATACCAAGTACAGAGAGACTGAAAATATGGTGACACCGATCAAGAACCAGCTGAATTGAAGATTGACCAATGATTTTGCTCTATGTAAAGCTTCAGCTCCATGGCATCTGACCACTTGGTGACCTTCTTCACTATTGATGAAGCAGCCTTTGGGTATAAGTGACGGGGTCCAAAGCATGTAACCCATGAGTATAAACCAAGCACCTTGAAAGAAAATACTTGCTGACCTAACAAAGCTGACCAAGAAGCTTTTTGGGTAACCAATCCCCAGAAGGGTTGTGATTAAAGAAACAAGAATGACAATTTGCAAAAGCAAGTGGTATTGGCCTTCAACACCCATATGATCAGCGGAGTGAAGGTGGAAAAGAAGAAATTGTTGCCCAAAGGCTATGGCTCCAAGAAATTGAGTTAGGCCATATTGGAGCTTGGAGCAAGTTTTGTCCAGAACAATAGAAAGCGCTGCATAAGTGAGGAAAGTGAGTGAAATTGTTGCATGCTCAAAGTTGTGAAGATGGTTTGGTGGAATTGTTCCATCTGTGTCAAAGGGTTGATGCTTTTCGGGGCCGATGACAAGCTCCATAGCCATGGATAAGAAGCTTCCTAACATGATCATGTAAAGCTCCAAGTACTTTATTCTTGAAGTGGGGAACCATGGAGCTGATGTGTAGGAATTTGGGCGAAGAGAATGAAGCTTGATATGGTTCAAAAGGTGCCATAACCCAAGTGCCAAGAAGGCAAAGCCAGGTGCCACATGACCGACTAAAGTGCCCATAATGCTTTAATTGAGGGGAGCTCGTATTGGTGGTATATGTTTTTGAGGCAACCAAGCAAGGGGGAGGAATTGTGAGCCAAAATTGTGAGGGGAGTTGGGGTTTTAAGGGGGCTTGGATGTTGAAACATGCCAAGGACCTAAGATGTCTAGAGGCTTCTATAAGGTTTTGAATGTTTGAACATGACTGTTGGCTGGCTTGAACAACAAGATTATTGTTATTAGCAGAAGTTGACCAATAAAACCCATTAGCATTGAAAGAGATTTGTGCCTTTTGTGTAGCTTGTTTTTCTAGAAACATTGGAGAATTCACATTCAACTTTTAAATTACACAAGCTTTGTGTGTATAATGACAGTATTGCCCTTTTGATTAAATTATAAAATAAAAAATGGTACTTATTCTCATGGCTGCTGTGAATTTATTTATTACGGGCATGTGCTCATGTGCTGCATGCAACGGTTCGATCTCCTAATGAAAGTTGGGCCATTTTGAAGCGAATATACCTGTCATCATCAAGTCACTCTATTTATGCGCTGCTTAATTGGTAATCCACTAAATTATATATTTTAATTATGACGATAAACTGTATTTCCATTAATGAAATTTTGCTTTTACGGTTCTAGTAGAGTGTAATCTGGAATAATTCTGGATGCTAACAAATGTGTATTGTTTCTGGCATATAAGATAAGGTCATTATATTAGCTTTGATTAATTTGATGTTGCTTCAACACATTTTTCTCCTGAAAATAATTATGGTAGCATCCAGAAACTGTTTTTTTTTTTTTTTTTTTTTTGCCATTGATAGCAACAACCCTTAATCCTCCATTGTCTTTCTTTTAAGAATTGAGTGTAAATTATCAATTTTTAATTTATATTGAATTTTTGCTTGAGGAAAAAAATAATAATAATAAGGGCCAGTTATTAATAGATGTCGATTTTTGACCGATGCAACAACTTTATGCTTTAACCTAGCTCTGGTACCTTTACTGGTCAACTCTTAGTAATAAAATTGTAAATCTCAGGAAAAATTATACAGGTTAATTAGTACCATTTTTTTAACAACGAAAAAAAGAAATTAAACCTAATTCTATTAGTACTTAATGGTACTTACAAAAGAGCAGGAAATGTATAATGGGTTTTTTTTTTTCTCTTTTTAATAATGATGATTTATCTTTTGAAATTGACAAAGACTTGTATTTTAATTTTTATATGTTTGTTCATTTGTAAACATAAAAATGCTGTTCGCCGGTTGCGACGGCTACGGCATTGAGAATTTTAAATATTAAGAGAAGTGATCATTACATTACTAATCCTGATTAATTCACTAGCTTTAATATTTTAATGGATAATGGTTGCCTAATTAAAGTCAACTGCGATTGAAAACCCATTTTTGCATTCAAATATGCACTTTCCTTCACGCAATTTCCCCAGCAGCAATTTAATTTAATTTTTTTCCTCTTTTTTTTTCACAATTGTGCTGGGTTCTCAAGTAGCGAGTCAATATTTGGTTCTATTGGTAATAATGAAATAAGTCATGAACTTCAAGAGGCCTAACGTGAATTGTCAATAAAAAACGCATAAAATTTTCAACTCATATTTTTCTTCTTCTGAGAATATTTTTCGACCTGAGGTGATCAATTCACCCATGCCTCTACGTAATTATGCTAGAGTTCCCAAGTATAGTTTAAGATATAAACTCTCCACTAATTTATTTTGTATAAATGGATGTAACAATTTCTTGAACCACATAATTAATTTTTATTATTTTATATTTTTGATCAATTAATAAATTTAAATTACACTAATTTATACAAAATAAATTCACACAAAAATTCGTAGTTCTTATCATCTCTCTTCTTGAAATGTACTTTAGAACTCTAGCATTGTTATTGTTTTCTTTTCAACATACAAATCGAAATTTTCTTTTTCTTTTTTGGGTTCATCTCTTATTTTTAATTCAATATTTTATTTGCATTCTGCGATTGCCCATATTTGAACAACATTTGATCCTTATCTTCTTACCTCATAATTAGATAAAATTTTAGAATCTTCGTTAATTGTTTGACAAGTAAACCTATTGAAAAATGTTAACTCATCGATTGCATAACATATGGCTATCCACAAGCCAACCAAGACCAGCACACGTGTTATCTGAAAAGATTTTATGAACATGTCACGTTCTCAATGACGTAATGTTACTTTTGCTTGTGAAATACCAATGTGAAATTTCCATGGATACGCTTGATTATGTGGCAGTACACTATAATATTATAATTTTTATTGAGTAATTTTGCACATTTCAAAATTTTTATCTTAAAAAATTATCATAAATAATATGATATTTATCAATTAATTGATGAGATAATGCAACTAATTCATTAGAAAGCTTGTAAATAATTATTAACCGTTCAATAAATGACACATCGTTTAGGGTAAAATTCAAGATGAAAATTTGAAATATATATCATTGCTTGTTTTTGTTTAGAAAATATAACTTTTAGACAAAGCTCAAGCAACTTTACTTAGAATGAATTATATATGAAGTGCCACATCATTTGAGATATAAATTTTGTATCTTAACTTTAGAAGTATATCATTAGGAACTATAAAAAATGAACGAATGACACATCAAGTTATCATATGATTTGGAATACAAACTTTATTTATCAACTTTATAAGCACATTATTATTCTTTATAAGATGTAAACTTCTAAATAGTTGTTAAAAATTAGAATTGATTGCTTTACTATAATGGAAATTAAACTCTAATTTATTATAGCCGAGTGATTTTCAAAAAAAAAAATTATGAGATATTTTTTAAAATTAGAAATCCTTAACCATATTAAAATTATATTAAAATTCAGTACTGAGTTGAGTATTTGTTAAATACTAAATCATTGATAAAATTTTATCAACCACTCAATAAACGAATACATCATTTAGGGTAAAATTCAGGATAAAATTTTGGGATGTATATTATTATTTGTTTTTGTTTAAAAAATATAACTTTTAGACAAAGTTCAAGCAACTTTACTTAGAATGAATTATATATTAAGGGTCACATCATTTGAGATATAAATTCTGTATCTTAACTTTATAAGTATATCATTAGTAACTATAAAAATGGACTAACAACACATCAAGTTATCATATCATTTGGAATACAAACTTTATTTAGCAACTTTATAAGCACATTATTATTCTTTATAAGATGTAAACTTCTAAATAGTTGTTAAAAATTACAATTGATTGTTTTACTATAATGGAAATGAAACTCTAATTTCTTATAGCCAAGTGATTTTCAAATTATTTCTTTTATGATATTTTTTTAAAATTATTAAATCAATAACCATATTAAAACTATATTGGGATTCAGTATTAAGTTGAGTTTTTGTTGAGTACTAAATCATTGATTAAATTTTATTTTATTTTTATTTTTATATTTTACTTTTCAAAAAATCACTAATTTAGTATTCAGCAAAAAAAATAACTTAGACAAAAATGATAGACTTTAATGTAATATAATTTAATATGTAGTATATTAACTTATGTACTTTTTTTTTAAAAAACTTATCCTTAATATAATAAGGAATCACTAATTGAAAACTCATGTTACACACATATATGTATATTATCAGGTAAAGGAATCCATACTAATAAAATATGAGATCGACTTTTACAATATTATAAATATACTTTACAATGTTCTAAATTTAGGTTACAGCATTTTTTTTTATAAAGAAATTTTTTTGTTTGTTAGATAACATAGTCGATTAATAATATACACTGCTCCGATGATAATGAAACATGTGTAACTGTGGGGCTTAATATTGGGGGCATCGTGATTAGTTATTATTCCATTCGACATTCTTATCGATGTATGATTGTCAACAAACCAAAAAAGATTGATTAACTTAATTAGATCCGATCAATTGAGTGAAAGTGCTTTGATCGAAGAAAAGCAAAAAAAAAACACATTGCCAATAAAAAGCCTTCCAAAAAGTAAATGAACGTGTCTTTTTCGCAAAAGCATTCATCAATTATTATTTTTTTTTCCAAAAATGTACATCAACAAAATAATATTAGTAATATTTATCTTTTAAATATCGAAAATCCAATCAATTTTTATAAATTGCCTTGTAAAGAGGTTCTTCGTTATCAATAAAGCAAAGAACCCCGGAAAAAGTTAGAATTGACAAAATATCATTCGATCTCCTGCTGCATAGTATGTGGGTGGGGAGGAGATTGAATTTTTATTTTATACAATTTTTAATGAAAAAATAATAATATGTATTAGCAAGGTGTAATTTGTAAATATGTAAGTAATCATTGTAATTTTGTATAATTAATATCCAGTCAATTTATATAAATGGCGTTATTAAGAGGTTATTTCTTTCAAGGGGAACAAAATGTAAGCCAATATCGGCAGTGCCATGAGTTGCAATTAATATTCATTTTTTCAAGCTTGTGCTCAGAAACATATTCACAATAATCTAATTAAATAAAACCTAATATCAATGCAATTGAAATCTTAAAGAAACATTTAGGGTTGTTATCAACTCGTTTTATTTTGTCGATGATAAAGCCTTTCTAATTAATAACGAGTGTGGAGCAGCATCAGGTTGATGACTAGGCAGGTTGAAACAAGCTTGGTCATATTTCCAAATTTGGGGATGGAAAATGGGCTAGGCCTAAACATTGTTTTCGGGGAAGCCAAGGCCTTGAAAAGTCCAAGTCAAGCTTTATTTTTCGGAGACCAGGCCTTGAAAAGCCCATCACATAATTGGGCGAGTGTGTATGGTAGAGTTTTCCAATTTCAACTTACATCTTAGATTTTTTTCTTTTTTTTAAGAGTAAGTTCAAAAGTTTCATCTTTCTCATGCGTTCCTTGAATTTTTTTAAATCGAAATGAGGCAACAAAATGCTCACATTCTTTCGATTATCATTCCTGAAATATTTAGTTTACCAAATCACTTGAGATTTAATTTTCTGATGTCAAAAGTCATTATTTTGTAAGGTTTCTCTACTTGAATATTATGGAAATGGACAAACTAAAAGATTAAAAAAATATAAATTTTAATGGATTACAGATAAAATATATTGTATTAAACTGTATATATATATTTTTAATTTTTGAACTTATTTCTTACATTAATTAAATAAGGGATCTTTAAAAAATTATCCCATGTCAGTAACTGTTACATATCTTTTCTTAGTGTATATGTTTCATTCTCATAGTGTTGCAAGAAATTAGAGTCTGCCTCAGAATTTTGACCACGTAAATTTTTCGATGCATGTCTATCTTCATATTGATGAGTAATTTTAGCCGGCAGCATATAATAAAAAGCTGATTAAAATTAATGATTCTTTTTTTTTTAGTGGAAAAAAATAGGTGCTGCTTGATCGATGCTTCTGTAAAAAATTTAATTGTAAATTAAGCAAAATAACAATATTAAAGATTCCAATATATAAGTCTCAACTTGAGTTCCAATATCATAATACCAAGTGTTGTTCATTTGCTAGATGATGGATTTGATAGTTTATTAAATTATTTAACTACCATTTAATGGATAAATACACATCAGTTCGGACTCAAATTAAAATTTAAATATCAGGATATCTAATTGAGCACGACGAGTTAAAAATTTATTTCCATAACTGTCATCTTTGTTAGCTACTACAAATCAAATAATTTTAGTGTCCAATAAATTTTAAAAAATATTTTATAAGTTTTAATAAAATAATCAATTTTGATATTGCTAAGCTCTTTTCCATGTCCTCAACATCAGTTGATGCCATTGGGTCTTCGATTTCCTGACAGCTAATTAAAATATTTTATGAGAGAGAAACAAATTGAATAATTTATTTTTTGTGTAAATTAAAAATAAAACAATAAAGTGGAAGGTAAAAGTTTTCGTAGTTGGAGGTTGTTTGACCATTTATGCGGTTCTAATTTTTTTTTGTTTTACATGATATTTTAAATCTTTACCAAAAAAATGGTGATTTGCTTGGGTCTACCTAGGCATTAGGTGGCTCCGCCTTTGGGCCTAAGGGCCTTCTCATACTATATCAGGAGCACCATCCGCTCACATACCATACGACACATGAATTTAGATTCAATTTTGGGCTAATCAGTGCTTAATTCTTCATGATTTTCTACCATAATTTTCTACACGCATGAATATATAGTAATATATAATTAAAATCTAATTATTTTTATATTCTTATCTAATAATTAGCATTTAAAAAATGTTAACAAAAAGGTCGGATCAACATGTTATAAATAGGTAGGCAGAGATGTATTGTTAATTTGTACTGCACAAGACTAACTAGCTAACTGCTCCAAAAAAAAATTGGCTTAAATCGTTCTTGTCATCCTTTTTTCTCTTCTAATTCTGTTACTTCTTCCCTAAAAACACAAAAAATTAGTGCTTATTTGCCTTTACTAATGCCACGTTTGCTGCTACTGGTTTCTTCCCATATCTTTTCTGAGCCTTCGAACAATCTTTTTTCTAATGTCCACTTTCATGACAAAAAGTATACTCATCTTGAGCTATATTTTTGCTTCACAATTTGGACCTAGAATTCTTTCCACTACCCTTTTTCTTTTTCTCTATCATCCTTTCTCTAGCTAACAAAGCTCTGAATGATAACGATACTCTTTAGGAATGTTTATCATTATTCCGAATTTCTAAATTGGTCAATGTTGTGCAAACATCTTTCAAGACGATCACGCTTTTACAATATAATAAGATAGTCACAAAATGGCTATATTCTTTTGGAAGTAGGTGCAGTAGAATTATAGCCTTGACTTTGTCCTTAATATCTTCATCAAAGCTCTTCAAATCTGTAAGTAACTTTTCAAATCTTGAGATATGGTCGTACATTGACACCTCGAGCTTCATTAAAAAACCATATACCTAACTCATTGCATGAAGGTGATTTTTCAAGACTTTTCAGCAGGTACTTTTCCTCCAATGTATGCCATAAAGTCATCGCACACTCTTCATCTTTCACTAGATATTTCACCTTCTTGGTCAAGCAAGATCTGATCTGATCATAGGCTTTCTCGTTCATGCGATCCCAAGTTTCTTCGTCATATAAGTGTCTTTTATTTTTTAAAACAACATCGAGATCGATTTGAATGAGAGCATCCATAACTTCAAGCCTCCACATATTGAAGTTGATTTTCCCATCAAACTTTTCAACATCGATCTTTTGGCCTCCTATAACAGATGTTGAATAGGGAACTGACAACTCTTGCCCTCCATCTGAAGCGTCTCTTGAAATCGTTTAGGTAAATCTCTCCCCACTTCTGGAAGTTTCGGTTTCTACTATTTGCTCAACGAACTATTCCCCTTTGAAAGAACAGCCTCTATGATGTTTATTTCGTGTAAATAAATGTATCATGAAAGTTCTTAGGAGAATATAGGGGTCACAACGATCTCACTTAAAACATAGACTCTTTAGACTTATCGCATTGTTTACAAAACTTTCCTTGACATGCATAAATACATAATTCTTACAATAGACTTCCCAAATAAAAATGGCTGCCTTCACTGTATTTGTGAGTTATACCATATACGTGAATAATGTTGTATATCCCAAGTACGAACCTTCGACGTGTCATATATCCTAGGTGCGAACCTTCGGCTCTGATACCACTTGTTGTGCACGGAGTGAGAAATCAAGCACACCAAATAATTATAGAAAAATAAAGGATACAAGAATTTAACTTGGTTCGACTATTATGCCTATGTCCACGGGAGTCAGAGAAAAATAATTGTTTTATTAACAATTATTAGAGTACAATTTTGAGTAAAGGAACCTCACTTCCCAAAACCCAAATAAATCCAATATTCTCACACACACTTGAAAGAAAAAAAAATCTCAATTTCCCACACTCTCTGATTGCTCACTCATTAAACCACTCTTCACTTGAATTGTTTTTTTAATTTTGGGATGCTTCACAATTGATTGCTTCTTTAGTTATAGAAGGTCTTCGGCATTTAAGTATTCAATAATTCCTTTACAGCCTTTCCACTTTATAATTGTTTTTCAGCCAATTTCTAAGCCCATGCACACACATGCTTTGCCTATGCTCAACAACCCACTTTCTTCACTTTTGGCATGTTATTGTCAGCCACCACAAGTTTTACCATGCATTGACTCTTAACTTTTCAACAGACTTGTGTGCATAATATTATTTTCAGATTTGCTTTTAGTAAGAGGTTTGAAGATGATGGCTCAGCAGTTGTAAATAGATTGGATTATCTTTTTGCAGAAACTCAACTATTTTGTTAGGTCTTTTTGTTCTCAGATTGCTCTTTTCTTTCATCAGTAATTGGCTCGATAAACTCACAAGAATGCATTGTCATCTCCAAAAGCATTTCAAAGATTGTGATCAACATTATCAACGACTCATTGATGACTATTTGGATCCAAAGCACCCAAAAATTGCTGGTCAGTAAGGGGACTTAATCGATGACCTACTTAGTCTCACTAAAGCTGGTGATCTGACATTAGATGATGTCAAAGTAACGATCATGGTATGTAAATAATCTATTCATTTTATCGAAAATTAATTTTATTCCTTAACTAGTTGTTCTCTATTAACATATATGCTTGGCCGAGTGGTTTTCAAGTATACTTAGCCACCGCAGTCCGAATCATCAATTTTGGGTTACCATCTCTCGTATAACATATACGGTTTACTTTGTATATATGCAAGAAATATTTATAAGTAACACGGACAAAAGTAAGGTTACTATTCCAACCAGAAGGTTTTACTGAAACAGGAAAGAAGAATTTGGTTTGCAGGTTGAACAAATCTCTATACAGTCTCAAACAAGCGACGAGGTGTTGGTATAAGAGATTTGATTCCTTCATCATGAGTCTTGGATACAACAGTTTAGACTATTGTGCATACTATAAATGGTTTGAGGACAATAATTTTATCATTTTACTTTGTATATGTATAACATGTTGGTAGCAAGCCTCAATAAAATCAAGTCTAAGAATTAAAGACACAATTGGATAAAGAGTTTGAAATGAAGGACTTGGGATCAACAAACAAGATTCTAGGGATACAAATTCAACAAACAGAAATAATATGAAGATTTGGCTTTTCAGAAGAATTACTTGAGGAAAATCTTACGCCGCTTCAACATGCAAGATTGTAAGTAAATTTCTACCCCATTTCTTATTAATTTCAAGTTATTCTCAAGTATGTGTCCTAACAATGAAGCAAAGAGGAAAGAGATGTCTCCAATACCGTATGCATCATCAATGGAAAGTTTGATGTTCGGTATGATATGCATTATATCAGATATTGCACAAGAAGTGGGAACGATCAGTAAATATATGGCGAATTCTGGTGGAGAGCATTGGAAAGCTGTGAAGAGGATCTTGAGATACATTAAAGGAACCTCATATGTTGCATTATATTACGAAGGATCAGAAGTTGTTGTTAGGGTCTATGTGGACTTGGATTTTGTGGGAGATCTTGATAAAAAGGAATCCACTACTGGCAATGTGTTTACGGTTAGAAGGGAAGCTATAAGCTGGGTTTCGAACCTAAGACTGTTGTGGCTTTATCTACAATAGAAGTAGAATATATGGCAGCTACATAAGCTTGGAGGGAAGCTATTTGGATACAGAGGTCATTGGAGGAGGTCGGGCACAAAATGAGGAAAAATTTATATGTTGTGTAACAGTTAGAGTGCCTTGTACATTGTAAGAAATCTAGCCTTTCATTCCAGGAGAAAGCACATAGGGGTACAATACCACTTTGTTCGAGAAATAATGGTGGATGGAAGTGTGGATTTACAAAAGAATCCCTACCAAGGAGAACAAAACAGATGTTTTAACAAGCCAATCAATACTGACAAATTTTTATGAGATAGATTCTCTTGTGGCTTAGTAGAGACGTAAGCAACATGATAATGGTGAAAAAGAATAGATAGTGTGGAGACATGATTGGTTCTCAATCAAGTCTCCAAGTGGGAGAATTGTTGAACATGTGCATGCATGTGGCAAATAATCACATGTGGCTAGCATGCAACTTTTGACTATTGACATAAATTTTTTGAGTAAGTAGGAAGCACACAACTTTTGACTTTGGCACCAAAGTAGAAAGTTGAGTGAAATTTTGTATTATTTTAATGTTCATCATTGTTGATTTTTTGGGCATTGCTTGACCTATAAATAAAGGCTTCATTTGCCCTTTTCAATCATCCTATTTTGTCCAATTCAAGTAAGAGTACCAAGAGGTGTAAGTTAAGAGTGTTGAAAGTTTTGAGCTTTAGTTCTAATGTTTTTGAAAGTTTGGGTGTATTGGAGTTTTGGGTTGTGAGACAAAACGCTACAATACTTATAATTTCTTTTCGTTAGTAAAATATTTCTTTTTGTCTTCGCTTGTGAAAGTAGGCTAAAAGCTGAACCATATAAATTTTGGTGTCCGTTGGTAGCATATATGTTTCTATAATGTTGATTTTGATGATAATAAATATGATTAAGAATGATTAATCTTTTAAGCTCAAATTGTAAGGGAGCTTACATTTAGGGGAAGTAATTTATGCAATCATTCTTTAAATATATGAAAAGTTTGTCATCATAAAAAAGAAGGAGATTGTTAATATTTATGTATTTATATGATTTTGATGATAACAAACTTGATTAAAATTGATTTAAAAGTTCAAATTATTTTTTCATTTATGAAGGCTTTATATTTAATAAAAAGCAATTTTACAGTTATTTTCATGTTAATGATGTAAATTGAAAAAGTTTTTTTGAAATTCTGAAAATGCACTTATTTGACAAGTTTTATAAAGTATTGGGTTATAGTATAATTTTATAAAGTTTTGGGGTCAAACTATAATTTTAAAAAATATTTTACTATAGCAAATGGCTAACCGATATCTTGATATTGGCTAGACGACATCGAAAAACATTGAAACTTAGCCTCTAGACACTAACGGTGATCCGACATCTTAAAAACGACGATCTAACAATTTGAAATTTTATCCAACGGTAACTTGCTCAAAGTCAAAAATGGCAATCGGATATCTAATTAACAGCGATTCGACAGTGAATAGAAAGTCAACAACGACTATATTTTAGCTCCAACTATAAATAAGTTTAATCAAATTCAAACAACAACAATTCCAACGATTATCATTGAGCAAAATATTGAGCATACAACTTTCATTGAGCTTTAAATCTTTGTATTCATCTCATTCATTCACACATTGAGATTTCATTTGTGATCAAACACATTGTGTGAGAGAAATTCATTTGTAATCCTTTTTTTAAAATCAAGTTAAGAGATTGTAAGTGTTGGGATACACTTGAGTTAAGAGATTGTGGATAATCTCTTGTTGTGAAGGTCCATTGATACCTTGGAAGTCAAGTGTAAACATTTGAAGCCTTGGAGACTTGCTTAGTGAAGTCCTCAAGCTCGATGAGCTTGGAGGCGTGGATGTAGGCAGAGATTGCCGAACCACGTAAAAATCATTGTGTTTGTTTTCTTTTTCCTTACTCTTTTATTATTGTGCTTTATTAAATTTATTATTTTTTATTTCATTAAGGTAATAAATTAAATTGTTATGTGGTTTGCTTAGCTTAATTTTTAATAACCCAATTCACCCTACTCTTGGGTTACTTAGATAGTATTTCATCCATATGTGATCATTATTTCTCAATTTCACTTTAACTATATCAATATTTCACCCGCCAAATTTCCCAACAAAATGGTGGGGGGATATGGCGTGTAACTTCTTCACGGAGAATGTGCTGTATTTCACAATTCAATATGCTTTGTGCGGAAAGATTTTAAGAAACAAATAAACTTCACTTTTATTCATTTTATGTGGATCAAGTACTTATTTATACATAAGATAAAGCGTCATAAAAGTAAATAATGAATAAAATATTGTGGGATTCCTTTCGCCTTACTTGGTTTTGCTCTAGGAAAGGAACTAGGCTAGTTGGGTTTTCATGGCCTCGTCGGATGTCTTTAAGAAAATCTTTTCTCTTCATTCGATTTATTTCTATGATAGTTGAGAATTTATTTATTTTTGGAGAAATAAAATGAATTTTGAACGCATGTGGAAAAGCAGGCAACAAGCACGTGAGTGAACCGAAAAAATTAAACAAAAAGGGGAAATGATCAAGATTTATGCTGTTCCAGTAAATTAATCATTTTCCAAATGATCATTTTTAAACAACCTCAAATCCCTCTGTCAGTAAACAATTCTACTATCTTTCTCCAATTTTTTTTTCAATATTTTATGCCTATAATCGTACTTGTGATTTTATTTTTTTCAAATAATTTGTTTTATTAATCAATTTGCAAATCTTGTCACTTACAATACTGCAAATTACATTCAATCCACCAATTGGGAAAAATTTTAAATCCTATCCTATCAACCAATCCCCAGATTGAAAAAATATATATATAGATTGGAATTTTCAGAACTGGGTGCACTGGTTTGGACTATGAGCACCTATAGCTGGATATTTTGTAAAGCACAATTATGAGAAATAAGGCAAATTATTTTTAATAAATCTCAGTAGGAGGCGGGTTTATTATTACTACAAGAAATGAAATTACTAGAGTCAAGGAGGAACAAAATGAACAATGCCTAGAAATTATTGAAACGTGGGAAGAGATAGAAGTGTTGATCAGACAGAGTAAGGACATGATTCTGTCATTTAATTAAAAAAAAGAAAGAAAAAGAAAATGCATGCGAACCATAAAATGACCAGTACTCGTAAATCGTAATGCTTAGATCGTTTTGTAGAATTCAATAACCCAATAGCAGTAAACACGACATATAACTTTAATATCTGCAAATCCAGCTCCTGTTGCCAAGGCCTTGAACTCCGACAATGTCCTCTCCTTTGCTCCGGGAAATAGATTGGAGAGGTGTACGTCAAGACTTGCTATATTCTTGCTTACAATATCAGTCTCGGGGAATTCTGGCACTATTGATTCCACCAAAATGACCTTTCCGGATTCTGGTATTGCTTCGTAGCAGTTCTTTAATATCTTTGAACATTCTTCATCGCTCCAGTCATGAAGTATCCACTGAGAGATTAATTTATATGAACATTTCGTGAAATTTCAAAATTTTCGGAATTGACCTACATAATTAATATTTTATTTTCTATTTTAATAATTAAATATTAAGTAGAGAACTAACCTTCATGAAAATAGCTTGTCCTTTAGGAACTTCAACAAACATATCTCCTCCAACATGCTCCACCCCTGCAAGAGAATTAAAACACAAGGGAAAAAGGAAATTATCGTTGTTTTTAAAATAATAATTAATTGAAAAAATTTTACTTAAGAGAAGGATCTACAAAATTAAATAAGCTGGCAACGAGTGATGTATACGTGAAAAATTATATACCTGGACAAGAGGGTGCATGTTTGAGGACATGAGGTAAATCAAAGTTAATACCCCTTAATTGTGGGTATTTAGAAACAATTGAGCTAAGATTTGCACCTAAGCCACCGGCAACATCCACCAATTGGTTCAGCCCTTCAAATCCCTCGTAGATCTCAAGAATTTCCTTCATGACTATGGTTGTGTGATTGTGCATTGATTGATTGAAGAGGTTATTTATTCTTTCATCTTTGGCAGCAGCCGCAAATCCATCCATTCCACTATGTGCCTTCATAAATGGTACCGACCCTTCCAATAAAGCATCCTTCGCGCAGGACCTGTGGGAAGATATCATGCACAAATATGAGTATTAATTGATTGAGTGCATGTATTATATTATAACATCTACAGACACAATTAATGTAAGTACAAGGAAATTAGAAAACAAATTACCAAGAATCCATATTAACTTTGTCCTGAATTATGAGCAGAGTGGGAGCAAGAGAAACTCCATCTTTATTTGGAACAAAATATTTGGAAACTGGTGTCAAGCCATATAATCTTTGAACACTTCCATCTTTGTTCGAGACAAGATTACATGTGAGAAAAGAGTAACTGGCTAGGAGGCGTAGCATTCTGTCCAGTATTATTGGGGCCTTTTTGTTATTTGTGGGCAGCTGAGAGGCAATCTCTGAAGAAGAGAGCTGAGTTGGGCTAGCTTTCGCCATTATCTCCAACAAACCAAGCTCAGTGGCAGATTTAATGGTCATTGGAAGTACTGCGCCGGAAGCGAGTTCCATGGCCAACAAGAAGTCTTGCTCATCCCTTGCTGGTTTCAACATGACTTGGTGATGATCTTGGAGTGAACCCATCTTCTTAGGCTAATTAGGATATAATGGAGAAACTAACAAGGTGCTGTATGGATGCTGAAGAGTATTGCTCAGTTTATGGAACGGTAAACCTTTATATAGAGTGTGTGTGTGTGGAAATTGCTAATATTAATTAATATTCTGTTATTAATATACGTCCAAGCATGTCTCAAAGGGTCCAGGTGGGAGGGCTTTCTCAGCTAATAAAGAAATTTTGATCAAGCAGCCCCAACCATATCAAACAGAAATCATCACGTGTTTAAATTGAGTAAGTTACATGTTTGAAAGGCATCGGTACTAATAATGTTCCAATTAAATAGGTTACCACTCCATGGGATTACACACATGATCATAAATGTGAGAATATCCCATGACTAATATATATATAATCATTCTCAGGGCGCGAGGGTCATGTTCTCTTCAATATAGAAATGTTTTTAGATTGTGCGATTTAAGAAACTTAGTTTTTGAATGAATATAAAGTCTTGTAGTTTAAGAGAGTTAAAAACTAACTCTATCAAATCTCATGGTTAAAAAACATGCTCATATAAAAAAAAAATGAAGGCACCCACACTAAAAAAGAAGTCATATATATAAGGTGTGGATGCCCTTATTTTTTATTTTTTAATATGAACACACTGTTAAGTCGTGCGGCTAAATTAATGTATTTTTGAAGCACTATATAAAGTCGTGTGACTTAATATTATTAAAATCTAACTCTATTAAACTGCATGGTTTGAAAGTGCATCTGCATAAAAAAAATGAGGGCACCTACAATGCTCCCCCTTTTTTTTTCACGCGGAAACATTATAAAATCATATGACTTTATAGTTAATTGAATAATAACTTTATTAAACCACATGTTTTAATAGTATATTAAATACTGACTTTATTAAATTATATGGTTTAAGAGTGTGTCCGAAAAGGGGCCAGCCGATGAGATAAAAGGACTACATATATAATCTTTTAATAATTTTAAGTTTTTAAATACATGAGGAATGGTGCTGCTTAAATTCCTTGATCGATGATGCGTACAGGTAGGAGCTGATTGATTATTAATTCCTTGTATCATTTGTTGTAATCGCATCTTCATGAGATGGCATTCGAGTTTTTTTACAAAATGATGAAATATCTAAAATTTCTAAAAGTAATTTGTAAATGAAATTTAAATATCTAAATGATGGAATTTGGCAAAACTGCGACCAATATCACCATCGTGTAGGCTGTGAATAAATGAAGGACACTTTTGTCACTCTTAGAAGCTATATTTACCACTTTGAAGTTTGATCCACCATAACCTTTTAATACCACATATCATTCATTGTGTTGAATGAAACATTAAAAAAAGTAAAACAACATACGAGAAAAATATGATATTTTTACCGACAAATAGATTGACATCTCTACAAATTGGAAATAATTATTTCCAGATAAATCATGATAAAAGTCGAGTGCAAATTAATTGCCTGTAACATTGATCGTACAAGTCAAGTACAAATTGCCTAATATTTGATCGGACAAGTAAAGTGCGAATTGCCTACTACTGACTGAAGTCCAAAAAAGTTGCTTTGTGTAAAGCACTGTTGGGTGGCGAAATATCCCCCTTTCCTACATTTCCAGGAAAGAGCAAGGACTCTTATGTAGAAGCCCTCAAGTCGGACTCTGTCAAAATCTCACGTTTAGTTTTTTTCTTATGTTCCCTTTAACCTAGCTGAATCCACTTGCTAGCTTGTATATACTCAAAAGCTAGTTTATAAATTGAGGGTTGCCTCAAACTTTTATTCTTAGTCATTGACTACTGAAGGACTAAATTCTCATGATGTCAAATTTGAGGATAACTGGCTCGCATTTCCTCTTTTAGAATCTATGACATTGCGTGATGAGTGAGAATGAAACCAATTAAAGTCACCAAGATTGAATAATTAAGTGTCCTATTTACTCTTTTCAAAATGGAATTTCATCATCACCTTTATGAGAATAGAACTAATTGTCTTTCTATAACAATGAATGTAGGATTTTCTAGTCAGTCGTCACCATTACTTGTCCATAGGAAAGGCAACATGTAGCAAATATTTGGTAAGAAAATTCAATAATCTTTCCTTTTTCTCTATTCATGGTCAGTGAAAGTATTTTAATTCAACTTGTCAAGCATGAGACGATGAAATTGACGAAGGTTAATGAAAACATGGGCATAGAAATTTGGCCTAAATGTAAAACACATCACTTGTCAGCAGTGGTAAGTTCATGCATTCAATAATCTTGGCGGATGAGTTCGAGTCTTAAAAATGGTTGGGATTGACTCTCCTTCTGAGTTCTGGTAGAAATTTATTTAATTCTTCACATTAAAAGCAGAATAGATTTTCCTTTAGTATTAAATAATGAGGGATAAAATAAATTTTCTTCTAGTATTAAGTGAGAGTCGATTTTTGAGCTGTGACATAATAATATTATCAATAAAAATTCCAATTAATTTTTAGTTAAAAAATATCAATAAGGCTTTGAATATAATATATTAATATATATAAAAAACAGTGAAAAAAAATCTTAATTACGTACTCCATTGTGTTGCACCACAAAATTAAACGGTGAGACGCCGCCAAGATTGAATAAGTCTCCTATTTATTCTTTTGAATGTTGAAATTTCTCATGATCTCCACAAAAATAGCAAAATTTTCTCTCTATAACATTCACATGCAGTGAATGTTGTAGTCAGTTGTCGCATTAATCACATGTCCACAGGGAAATGCAATCCTTATCAAATATTTGCCAATAAAATTCTGCGACCTTTCCTTCTTTCTCATATTTACTCTCAGTAAAGGTATGTCAGGACAACGTACACAGCCCGAGTTTATGCATTAGACGGAGATGCGCGTCGAAACTTGGCCAAAGAGCAACACACGTCGCTATCAACAGTAATGAGTCTAATGGGCTTCTTGTTTTATCCTCATTCATAAAAATCTTTTAAGTGCTCTCAGCCTCAGATATAACATCATCATCACATTTAACTCATTAGATTCGTGTCATATGTATCTCTCAATTAACTACGAAAAAAAAGACGTATAAGACGAGCTGTATGCAATAAAAGATCTTTGAGTCTTATAGACATGATTCACATTGAGCCTCTGACTAGACATAGGGGTAAAATTGTAAAAGACTTTTTTAAAAGATAATTGTTATTTTGATGAGTTTTGAAATATGAGAGAGAAATGATTAATTTTAACAAATGAGACGGGAGTTTTAATCATTCTTTGTTTAAAAAAAAATAAAGGGGAAAATAAATTGGTATATAAGAATCATTTATTTTAGGAAGATTGTCAGTTTTCTCCTAATAGAAATAAATTTACACCACTTAATCCTTATTATTTTTATAATAGCCAATAACTTCCTAGAAGTATAATTTTATATTATTACCCTTATTTTCAAATACAATTTTATTCATATTCATTATAAATTAAATTAATCGTATAAATTAAAATTAAAATTAAAAAATAGAGTACTAAAGATAAGAAATGAATTTATGCTTTGGTGTGAATAAAAAGTTAACAATAAGGTATTTTTCTTATGATTTTTATTATTTTTAAACCTTTTTTCTTGTAATAAATATGTATTTTATATTTCCAAGATAAATTATCAATCAAATAACTCATTTACCCTCTTTTTCTTTAAATTTTTTGTGCTAAGAGGGTTTTTAGATATCATAAAAATAAAAGGGAATAAATGATATATATTAATTTTAGTAAGGAGAAATTGACAATCTTCTTTTATTTTATGATCTTAATTAAAAATTCTTCTCAATAATGACCATTATGAATTAGAATCAAATGATTATATCATGCATAAACGACCGGAATTATTGCTATTGTAACTTGTAAATATTTCAAGTATTGCTTGCTTTTATCAATGTTAGCATCACTACCATTAACCCTTTGAGATATTATATGGGACTAGATCAGGAGCGCCTCTTTTACAAATTTTGATACAAAATGTTAACTCTTAGGGTGTGTTTACTTATAGTATTAAGGTGGTATTAAATTACTGTTCACATTAAATTAATACTAGTATAATGTTTGGAAGAACATGGGTATGGGTTAAGATAATTGCGGCATTAGCTTAAACCCGACTCATTAGCTTGCGTTTTTTTCTTTTCCTTCTTTTGCTTTTGGTTTTACTTTTTGGTTTTTGGTTTTGTTTTTGCTTTATCATAATAATAATAATAATAATAATAATAATAATAATAATAATAATAATAATAATAATAATAATAATAATAATAATAATAAATTTTTCATATAATATAACTAATAATAAATATTTAAATATGAATAAACTTATTGAGTTGACCGCTCATCCCTTCTCATTACTTTTTGCAGATTGAGTAACTTGTTGAGAGTTGAGAGATGTGTTTATCTTTAGAACTAAAGATTCATTTACTTTTGTTAGTTGAATAAGAGAATGATGAACTTAAATTTCCTGTAAGTTTATTTATCTTTTGAACTTGTAATTAGGGAGTTTTGAGACTTTTGTTGCATTTATGTCTTTAGGAGAAAATATTTAGTATTAGACTTGTGGATTTATGGATCAAATTAATAAAATTTGATGTATTTTAGTTTGAGATTTCGTTTGTAAGGATTACGATTTATAAGAATCGTTTTTACCACATACTTCAGTATGTGTTAGACTTGTGGTGTTATAGGCACCCCCATTTTTTTTTATACAGAAATATTATTAAATCACATAACTTTATAGTTAATCGTACACTAACTTTATTAAATCATATTCTTGAAGAGCATGTTTGCATAAGGAAAAATGGAACCACCCACAGGATTTAAAAAATATATATATATATATATATATATATATATATATATATATAATCATAATATTTTAAGTTTTAAGTACATGAGGAATGGTGCTGCTTAAATTCCTTGATCGATGATACGTATACGTAGGAGCTGATTGATTATTAATTCCCTTGTACCATTTGTTGTAATCGCATCCTTTACAGTGTCGATAGACGTCGGCTACTTTTTCGCATATTAATTTAAAACAACGAGATGGCTCTCCCACTTTGACACTTTGAGATTTGATTCACGATAGACACGACTGCATTCGAGGTTTTTTACAAAATGATGAAATATCTAAAATTTCTAAAAGAAATTTGAAAATGAAACTTAAATATCTTAATCATGGAATTTGGCAAAATTGTGACGAATATCGCCATCTTGTAGGCTGTAAATATATGAAGGACATTTTCGTCACTCTCAGAAACTATATTTACCACTTTGATCCACTATAACGAAGGACATCTTATAGGCTGTGAATGATATTCGGCCACCACGAGACCATAACGAAGCCAGAAAGGAATGCTTCTCCTGCCGTTTCGAAGTTTTAAATTTGAAAATTAAAAATACATTTTGCCATTGAAAGATATCAAAATTAAATCTAAAGAATTCCAAAATTCCAAAATTCTTATCCGTCCCTCATACTGTCGCTCTCGCTCATTTTCTCTCTCTCTCTCTCTCACCTTCCCTCTCACTCACCCGATCTGTCTCTCTCACTTATCCTCCCTCTCAGGCTGTCACTCACCCACGAAACTTGTTGTCACGCTACGCCCATCGCCGATCAGCCCATCACCGATCACGTCGCCGACCAGCCTTACTTGAAGGTGTGCTTGACGACTTTTGACCTTTTTCACCTACCTA
The DNA here is from genome assembly GCA_030444775.1 of Atalantia buxifolia. Lineage (NCBI taxonomy): Eukaryota > Viridiplantae > Streptophyta > Magnoliopsida > Sapindales > Rutaceae > Atalantia > Atalantia buxifolia. The sequence goes on along the minus strand of CM059832.1, from coordinate 31,221,121 downwards.
GGTAATTAAATTTAGCATGTTGAGGAAAGTTTTGATTTATTGTATTTATATTTTAAAATTATTAGAAATAAGTTATTTGAAATGTAGATTTTGTTTGAATTATACATGGTTAATACAATTTATTTTTCATGGTATAGAAATGAAAGATTTGGAAAGAAACTACAAAGTCGAAGATTTTGAAGAAATAGATGAACAACAATTTAGAAGGAAATAATGAAAAAACTGATAATGTTGTGGATGTGAAACAAAAAAGTTTGAGCCAAAGTTTGGGATGTTGTTTGATAAACACCATTATCTTCTTATGAGCCAAAAAAGGAAGAAGTAGATGACGACAATTAAGGTAAGATTAAACTACTTAGTTAATCATTCTACAATTAATTTAATTTTAATTTATCTTTTTATGGATTTGCTGGATTCAAATGTACAAACACCGTTATCTTCTGAGGTGGTTATTGTAGTCCCAATGCCGGAGAGCAATAAAGATCCAGTAAGTTTTGTGTTCTTTGATGTAATACTATTTAATTTTTTAATTTTTAATGGTCACTAAATAATGGTCATTATTTAGGAACCTGTGTTCCCATGCCAATCACAAGGATGTGATATTTATCCATCGTTTCCTTTTGATTCTCACATTGAAAGTTATAATCCAGTTTCCATATTTATGCCTAGTTAATTTTGCATTTTCTGGAATGTAAAATGGTTCTTATTTTGTACAAACTAGCAATCTCCATCACTCCCATCGCACCCATCTATGTTGCCTTATTCTTCATCTTATCACGAGGGACCTTCTCAGTTTGGTTTGATTGGGTTCTTCAAAATTGGTTATGATTGCCAAGGACTGCAGCAATTGTTCCTTTGAATGGGAAGCTTTGTATCATTCGCAGCATCATGAGCATTAGTATGGTTGCTGCCCACTGCTGTGTGGTGGGGGATAAAAGAGGGAGAGAGAGAGAGAGAGACGGGAGAAACGTTGCTGCACTCCTGGGAGATTTGTTCCGTGCGTGTGTGGTGTTGCTGCTTGCAAGTGCGAATGGCTTTTATACTTTGCACAAAACGGTTCTTTTTGTGCAAAGCTTTTTGCTGGGCTTTGTGTGAATATCGGTGCTGCATTTTTTAATGGTAAAATTTGTTTTTAATTCTCAAATCAAAAACTTCAAAACGGCATGTAAGCATGTCGTTTCTGGCTTCCCTCTGTAACGAGGGTGGCCGAATATCATTGTCCTTTTTTTATTTTATTGAATGAAACATTTAAAAAAAGAAAAAGAAAAAGAACTAAATATTTCCAAGGAATTCATGATACAAGTCGAGTGCAAATTAATTGCCTGTAACATTGATCGTACAAGTCAAGTACAAATTGCCTAATATTGATCATACAAGTATAGTGCGAATTGCCTACTATTGAGCGAAGTCCAAATAAGTTATTTTGTGTAAAAGACTGTTGGATGGCGAAATATGCTCCTTTCCTACATATTTTCCAGGAAAGAGCAAGGACTCTTATGTAGAAGCCCTCAGGTCCGACTCTTTGTCAAAATCTCACGTGTAATTTTCTTTCTTTCTTTCTTTTTTTTTTTTTTTTTAAAGTTCCCTTTAATTTAGCTGAATCCACTGGCTAAATTCTCACGATGCAAATTTGAGGGTAACTGGCTAGCATTTCCTCTTTTAGAATCTATGACGTTGCGTGATGAGTAAACGTGAAACCAATTAAAGTCACCAAGATTGAATAAGTCTCCTATTTACTCTTTTCAAAATGGAATTTTCTCATCATCATCTTTGTGAGAATAGAATAATTTTCTTTCTATAACCATGAATGTAGTGAATTTTCCAGTCAGTTGTCACCATTACTTGCCCGTAGGAAAGGCAACATGTATCAAATATTTGGTAAGAAAATTCAATAATCTTTCCTTTTTCTCCTATTCATTCTCCGTGACAGTATTTCGGTACTATTTGTTAAGCATGAGCTGATGAAATACGTACTGTCATTGAATTACATCATAAAATTAAATGGTGTGATAAGTGAAAATGAAACCGTATAAAGCCACCAAGATTGAGCAAGTCTCCTATTTATTCTTTTGAACGTTGAAATTTCTCATCATCTCTATGAGAATAGTATAATTTTCTTTGCATAACATTCAAATGCAGTGAATGTTCTGGTCAGTTGTCACCATGAATTACGTGTGCGCGCTGAAATGCAATCAGTATCAAATGTTTGCTAAGAAAATTCAACATCCTTTCCTTCTTTCTCATATTTTTTCTCAGTAGAGTTTATGCAAGAGACGGAGATGTGCGCACGTGCTTGGCCAAAAAGTAGCACACGTTACTATTGTTGCGGGAACGTGGGTTGGACAATTATTAATATTACGGTGATTGTAACTTCTTAATGTGGTGAAAATAATTACAAAAAAAAAGAGGACACAATAATTTTCGCGGTTCAGCTTAAAGTATACAGGTAAAGACTTTGAAGATAATTTTTACTAACAAATAAGAGTTACAAAATTAGAAACTACTCTTAAAACCCAATAATTCAACACACCTAAATGGATCCCCTTTGCAGCCTGGGAAATACTCTTTTTACACTCTTGAAGAGCTTACTTATTAATGTTATTAACTCTCACACTTTGAAATGTTTTTCTATCTCGAAACGAAGCTCTATTTATAATGTATGAGTGACCTTGAGCTTCAACAATTGCGGTCCAAAATCCGATGAAATAGCCTTCCTTTCCATAGGCAAATATTGATAATAAAGCATGAACTGCCGATCATTCGTAATGGACAAAGACCACGTGAGAATTTGCAACTAAATTTCATTTGCATGCATTTAAACCATGTACAATTTGTTAACAACATGCATGTGCAATTTGCCGCCACCTTCAATTCTCACCTTCACGCTTTAATAATTTCCCTTTTTCAAGTCAATATTTCAACAGCTATCAATATTGATGAGTCTAATCGGGCTTCTTGTTTTATCCTTATAAAAATCTTAAGTGCTCTCATTGTATAACATCATCACATTAATTCATTTGATCCGTATTATGTGCACCTCTCAATTAATTACCAAAAAATAGAGGCTTCAACCCACCCTATGTTTCATTGTATATAAATTGGCAAAGGTCTGTTGTTGTTGTACTGCACAAGAATACCTAGCTAATTACCGAGAAAAAAAGCAATGGCTCTACTTATTCTTGTGATCCTTTTTTGTCTTCCCATCTTTCTATTGTTTCTTCTCCAAAAACACAGAAAAAAGACGAGCGCTAAATTTGCACCTGGCCCTCCTGGTCTCCCCATAATCGGTAACCTATACCAGATCGATGCCACAAACCTCGCATTTTGTTTATGGAAACTTTCCAAACAATATGGTCCCATCTTTTCTCTGCGTCTTGGTTTTAGACCAGCCATAGTAATTTCTTCAGCAAAATTGGCTAAAGAGGCCTTCAAAACACACGATCTTCAATTTTCTAGCAGGCCAGTTTTGAGTGGCACGCAAAGGTTATCTTACAATTTCTTGGGTCTCACTTTGACTCCACATTATAATAGCTGGAGAGAGATGAAGAAAAAATTTGTCACCCACATGCTTAGCTCCGATAGAACTGAGAAATTTCGTCAAGTTCAAACAGATGAGATTTTCCGTATGATCGAAAAAATATCAAAATTAAGCGCAGCAGCTGCTGATGATCATGTCTCATCGGAAGCACCTATCAACTTGAGTGAGATAGCGATGACTCTTACACGTAATATTATTTTTAGAGTTGGTTTTGGCAAGAGGTTCGAAGATGAAGGCATGGCAGCCGTAAGTAGACTCCATTCTGTTTTTGCGGAGACTCAGGCCATGGTGGGGAGAATCTTTTTCAGAGATTGTTTGCCTTTCGTGGGATGCTGGCTCGATAGTCTCACAGGATGGAATCGTCGCCTCAGAAATAATTTCAGTGATTGTGATAAAGTTTATCAGCAACTCATCGAGGACCATTTGGATCCAAAGCGACCAAAAGTTGCTGAGCAAGAGGACTTAATTGATGTTTTACTTGCTGAGATGAAAACTGCTGATGATCATCAAACGTTAGATCGTATCAAAGCAACGATCATGGTACCATGTTTTTTTCACTCAAAATTAATGTAAATTCTTAGCTGTCCCCGGCACTTAGCCAGAGTTTTCAAGGAACTTTATTTAGCTGACAATTTGTATATGAATCATGGAGAAGTAGGGGTCTGACTAATTAATTTGGGTTTTTTGCTCTTCTATCATATTTTTTAAAAATTAAACTCTCAGCTTTTTTTCTTTTCTAATTAGACAAAAACATTAATTTTTCCTGATATATATGTTTAATTGTTTATTTTATTTATTTCTTTCTTTCTTTCTTTCTTTTTTGCAAGCAGGAAAATATTGCTGCCACGGACACAATTAAAGTTACTCTCGAATGGTCTATGACCAACCTAATGAAGAATCCCGAAGCAATGAAGAAGGTTCAAAAAGAAGTAAGATGTGTGGTAAAAGAGAAAGGCTTTGTAGATGAAGATGATCTTCCAAGATTAGAGTATCTTAAGGCTGTAGTCAAAGAGACATTGAGATTTCAACCAGCGGCTCAATTCGTCCTAAGAGAAACCACAGAAAGGTGCGTTATCGATGGTTATCACATACCAGGTAAGACAATGGTTTTAGTTAATGTGTGGGCAATAGGAAGGGACGGCCAAGTTTGGGATAAACCAGACGAATTTATTCCTGAGAGATTTGTGGGCTCTAATATTGATATGGGAGGTCAAAACTTTGAATTTATCCCATTTGGTGCCGGTAGACGAATTTGTACAGGATTACCGATAGCAATGCCGATTGTGGAGCTTGCACTTGCCAATCTTCTTTACAAATTTGATTGGAAAATGCCTTATGGAATGAAGATTGATGACTTGGATTTTGAGGCTACGCCTGGTCTTACCCAGCACAAGAAGAAGCCTCTCAAGCTCGTGGCAACCAAATCTATATGATGGTTTAGTCATTAGAATTGTGATTTAATTAAATTTGTATGCAAGCACTTTTCTTTATGGTTATTGTTTGTTCGAGGATCATAATATGTAACGGCGAGGGGTGCAACTCAGCTTTCTTTTAAAGCCAAAGCTCATAATGCTTTTCTAGATTGCTTTTGCTTTTTGTTTCTTTTAGTGATTTAATAAAATTTTAGCCCAATTGAAATCATTCTCATTTTGATTCAAAAATTCAACGAAAAAATAGGGTCAGGGAGAGGAACAAGCCAATAACCCACGAATGGCAGCCAAGACCTCTGTCTTTCAGACGATAAAATCAGTCCCGTCATCAGGTTCGATAGGAACTAAGAAAGTGAAAGAGATTAGTGCTTTGGCCGGCGCTTGTGGTGCGGAGTTTGAAGATTGTGCATCGATCACTTGGCTGGTGGCGAAGCAGTGTTAATGGTGTTAATTAATGGTCACCTCTTCCTGATTTCCAGGTTTCAAATACATAAGAGTGTTCCATGATTTGGAATTCTCTACCAAGTTAATTAAATGAAGAAACTATGCTAGAAACTCAAAGCAATAAAACATTGGATTAATATAAATAAACTCAGTATATATCTAATTGATTCATTTCTCAATTAATGGTAATATATACAAGATATATTATTTATTTTTGTTCAAGATAAGCAAGTACAACATACAGCTGGTGTAAGCAACTTAAGGCTGATATAATACTGATTTAATCTAATGGTTGATTTTAAAGCTGTTTTGTCTTCTTTGCTCTAAATATTTCTCGATGAGCTCCTGCTGAGTCACTCATCCTTGTCACCTTCGCACATCATATTAAATGCCACATTGACTATACAAGCTCTAGACAGTGGACTGCTGGTGATATTACAAATTGCTCTCATAGAGGCAAATCGTCGAGCAGCAGATTCATTATATCAAACACGTTGCCTTCGTTCAATATGCCTCTGTTAAAAAAGAATCATCTTCTTTTCTACTCAAGGTTGAATAATCAAGCTTTTCATCATAAACTTTGTCCAAAAACCAAATAAAAAGAGACTGAAAACACTCTGATTGCAATAAAAAACCAGCTGAATTGAAGGTTCACCAATGACTTAGCTCGGAGTAAAGCCTCATCGCCATGGCATCTAACAACTTGATGCTCCCCGTCAAGATTGATGAAGCAGCCCTTAGGTATAAGCGCTGGAGTCCAAAGCATGAAGCCGGTAACTATGAGCCAAACACCATTGAACGTAATACTAGTTGACCTAACAAAGCTAAGCAAGAAGTTTTGCGGGCGGCCGATGGTCATTAGGGTTGTGATCAAAGAAACAAGAAGGATAATTTGTAAAAGCAAATGGTATTGGCTTTCAACACCCTTGTGGTCAGCTGAGTGAAAATGAAGGAGAAGAAGCTCTTGCCCAAAAGCTATTGCTTCAAGGAAAAGTGTTAGAGCATAATGAGCTTTGGAGCCAATTTTGTCGAGAATTATAGCAAAGGCTGCATAAGTGAAGAAATTTAGTGAGATTGTTGCATGCTCAAAATGGCGAACACGACTTAACGGTATAATTAGATCTGGGTTATGTAAGGGTATTCGGAAGCCCCAATAAAGCTCAGAGGCTATGAAGATTGAGCTTACTGCCATTAAGGAGAAGAGCTCTATGTGCCTTATTATTTTTTAAGGAAACCATGGGGGAGATGTGAAGGAATTTGGGTGTAGAGAGCGAAGCTTAATGCTATTGAAAAGACGCCATAAACCAAGTGAGGAGAAGGTGAAGCCTAGGGCTACATGCCCAAATAATTTAGTCATAATCTGCTTTAAGTTTTCCCTAGACCAAAACTATCTTGTTTAATGATTTAAGATGGGAAAATCCTACCGTATATTTATATTGAAATGAAATAATTATGATGGCGATTAAGAGAATCAAGTAAGATATTAATTTTATAAAATTAATGCAGAAATCTTTTGCTTCTTGTTTTTGCAATCTTGTGGCCTTTCCTCACTAGTTAATATTTAATGCTGCAATTATGCTTATATGTTACAAATTGTATATCTTTTGTTATTATATGGATGCCGTAATCAAAACTATAGAAGCAAAAGATTTCATTTTTCGAATACGCAAAATTAAGTACTGAAACTTGTCCATTTTCAATTGAATTTTAAAGTATCCATTTATTGTCCACAAGTTACTCCTCAAGATAAAGTCAATGGCGAAATCATGAACATATATATATAAATTTTCAAGAAAACAACATACAAAAAATTATATAACAGAAACAATCACAAAACTATAATATTTAATAGAGCGTAGATTAAGTAATCTGATCAATTAATTAATGGGTAATTCTTACTTTGGTCCTTGTTATATATGAGTGAGATATTGTTTAAGTGTACTATTATTCTAAATCCGTGATATCATTCTATGTCACCTATGCTTAGAACATGTTTAACATAAACCTAAAATAACACTTGTGCCTCTGAGTTTTATTATAACTATAAATTAGTTTTTATTTTTTTAAGAACCATAACATACCAAAATTTGACCCTTTTTTTAATATGGTACAATTCATTTTACCTTGTTTTTATATATGGTACAATTTAATTGATATATTTACCATCAAAATTCAATCAAAATTCAATTGGGGGATCAATATCACTACAACACATTCTAGTATTCAACCCTAAGCTCTATCTACAAACTAGCGAGAGAGAAATCAATTCTCACTACACTATATATGATTGTTAAAGAGAATGAGGGTCCTAGACTAGAACTCAGGTTCGGTTAGGACCAGTTGGGCTAGGAGCCCACTGACTAACTACACATACATTTAAAAGACCATTTACCATTACATTTGACTGATGAGTTGGACTATTGGCACTCCTCCAAAATTCTTTTAAAACTCCTCTTTTAATTATATTAAACCTAATGTCAAAATTACCCTTACTTCTAAATAAATACATTTAATTTGTGAATTTTTTAATTTTTTTTTTTACTCCTCACAAATAATTTTTATCGGTGATAAATTTCTTGATAAAAATCAATGAATCAAATAAATTATCTCTAAGATTATGATGTAAAAAGTTTTACTATGAATCTAAAAAAAAGTCAAATAATTTCATCAGAATGTGTTTTGTTTATTATCAATAGATTGTCTTATTAATTAAAAAAAATTTATAGAGAATTTGAGAAAAAAAAATTACATGTGTGAGTGTGATAGCAGAGAAAATACAAGAGTTTTTCTTTTTTTTAAGAAAAAAAATAAAAGTTTGAAATGAGATAAAATAGATGTGAGATATATTAAAGTATTTGTTCTAAAATGTAATTATAATCGAAGATGGGTTTTAAAAGAATTATGGAGGGATGTCAATAGTCCAACTCTTCACCGATAACACAATCTATGAGAAAATAGACATTGAATGCCACACTCATACATACTAATGGTGTTTTTTTATCCTAAAGCTCATAAACATTAGATGTACCATTGAACAAAATATCAATAACACATTTAATATACATAGAAATAATTCAATCCAAGATTCTAAACTTTATTAAACTATAGAAAAATTATTACAACTTATGGTAAATAGTATAATGTACACTATTACACGATTTTCCTAGATTTTAACCAAATGTAAAATTCTGGAACAAACCACTACTCTTATACACCTCAAAATATTTAATTTCTTAGAAAATCAGCGGGTCAAGATCGATCTTTCAATTCTCTTTCGATTGTTTTAGGCCCAACTGGAGATGACAATTCCAGACTCATAATTCTTCGTGCGCCCACGAGGCCCAGATGAACGTGAAGAAGAGCCCCTCGCATCTTCACTCACCAGTAGACGCACCATAGACGGGTCTCACAATAGTGGATTTCCAAGCTAAAATCGCAGCCGATAAAACTGCAGAGCATGATAGTCGATATTCACCGCCCAAAATTGGAGCAACAAGGGAGCCGGTTTCACCATTTACCAAGGTGCACGCGTTTTCAGTTTAAAGAAAACAAAGGCATTGTTTCGCCAGTTGGGTGCTTCAAGTACCAGTCTTGTGCCGGACTCTTTTTCCTCTTACGAATTTGCGAGTAGTAGATATTTATCTTATAAATTTATGGGTAGAAGAGACGCATATTCTTCTAAATTAATGAGGGGAGAAATTTAAGTTATTTTATAATCGAATCAATCTAGATTAATCTTAGCAGATCTCTAATTATAAATATTAATAGAGCTGTTATTATAACATATCAATGTTTGGAAAAAACAAAAACAAAAAAAAGGAACGAAAACATTTTTTTCTTGCCAATTTAATTTTCAATTCCCAAGTTATTGCCATTTTGCGCACGGTTCTGAATTGCCTCTACGTTACTCAACGGCTTCATCAGATTTTGTTTCGCATATGCCGCCATCAGCAATCATGAGGCTCACTCTCGAGAGTCGGGCCCCTTCATGATTAAACCAAACTCTTTTGTCAACCACAAACTTTCAAATTTATTTTGACATTAAATCCAAACTACAAAATACAAAAAAAAAAATTTGATATTTAATTATTTTTATTTAATCGGTTTATCAAAAAAGAGATATAACTTCTTTATTTAATCTTACTCACGAGAATAATAATTAAATCATAAGCAATTCCGATTATCATTCAACAAACATTGCTTACAAACTTTGTAATAAAAATATAACAACTATAAATCAAAAAGCGCATCGCATTGGATCTCTTTTTCGGTTTATGTTTTAGCAACATGATGACCTTCTTGTACTCATTTCGTGTAGTTAACATTAAGGCCACATTGATAATTTCATTAATTCTGGAACACGTGGAAAGGCGGAATTGGCTGCTGCAGATCCAACACCCCAAACAGTAACTCAGTATCTGTATCACTAAAAATTCGCACTTGCAAGTGCTTTTTTTGTTTTACCTCCCATAATCATACTTCGTTTCTACGCGAGGTCATAAAACAATATAAAAATTACAGTGCCAGTGAATTCTTGGCTGGAAATGGAAGCCATGCGCGCACACTTCGAATGAAGCATGATGATGAATGGGACGGTGAAATTAATGTTGAAATTTTATCACAAAGTTTGGTCTCAAGTCTCAACAACCAAACCGGTATCACGTTTTTTCTTGATAATGAAGCTTCCTCGTGGCAACATATCGTCGACACCCGTCCTGTTTCAATTGGAAAAATCCAGCATTTATGTGGTCCACAGTTTGGATTATGGTGGGACTTAAAAACGTTGCCAACCACAATTATTAGACTGAGAAATTCTCTACACATCCCCCCCTTCTTGTTTGGTTTATAACTTTTAATTTATGCGTATGATAACTCAATTCAGACGGGTACAAATTATCATGTACTTTGAACGTCTGTCAAGTATAACAGTAAGATCTACCCTGTATATATATATTTATTTATTTATTCCGTAAGAGAGGGAATGACCATTTCAACATTCCTTCGTGATAAAAGAAGACATATATATGTGAAATATACGTGGAGGACAAGAATGAGATAAATTTGAATTAACTAGATAAAAAGAAATCAATAAATAGAGAAACATTAGATTAGAGTAGTAATGCTAGGTAATCCAACGTTTAAGTTTCAATTTGAATCCCAACGGATATGGTATTTATTCATTGAATTATAGTTGATAAGTCATTTATAAATTATGAAATCTATCATCTAATAGATAAATGATTTATAATATTAAAATTTAAATTGAGACTCAAATATTGAGATGCCTAACATTATTGATTAAGTATATATTCCACATTATTATTAAATCAAATCTAATGTTATTTTGATTTAAATATTATATTATATATTACGAATAATAAACTTATATTATTGAAATGAAAGATTAGCTCACAGTGGAATTCAACTTTAAAGTTGATATTGACAGCGTTGCTTATGATCTATTTACTATGTATGTATATATATATACCTAGGTGGACAGGACACCATTGTGAGTAGTGATCAAATCTAAGAGAATTCGATCCATGGCTAGATTTCTTCCAATCTTTGCTACCCAAATCATCTTTCTCCCTTTTCTCCTCTCTTCCTTCACCAAAATTCAAGTCCACGGCTATGCCATGACCATGAACAAAAACCTAATGGGGCTGAAGAAAGAAAAACTAACCCATTTTCAAATCTACTGGCATGACATCCAAAGTGGCCAAAATCCTACTTCAATCTCAGTAGTGAGGCCACCCAAAAACACATCAACAAACGGTTTTGGCATAATAAATATGATTGATAATCCCCTCACTGCAGGGCCAGAAATGAGCTCAAAAATGGTGGGAAGGGCACAAGGGTTTTATGCACTAGCTTCACAGGAGGAAGTTGACTTGTTGATGGCCATGAATTTTGCTTTCATTGAAGGGAAATACAATGGCAGCAGCATCACTGTGCTTGGAAGAAACCCGGTGTTTTCAAAGGTAAGAGAGATGCCAGTCATTGGGGGCAGTGGGCTTTTCAGGTTTGCAAGAGGTTATGTTCAAGCGAGAACCCACAACTTTGATCCGAAAACAGGAGATGCTACAGTTCAGTATAATGTCTATGTGATGCATTATTGATGATTTAATCGGTTTCGCTTTTGGTCCTTTTCTTCTTTGTTTTTAGTGATAAAGTTATTCTCTTTTTAATTTTGTGGTAGGTGATAGCTTTGAAATTTCAATGATGTTGTTGGCCACATTAATTTTGTTGATTTTAAAAGAAACATGGGGTGGTTTTCCGTGTTGGCACCTTAAGACTTTTAATTATTAGAAATCAAGTTCATTCCAATGAGATTGGCACAGCCACCACAATCCCGATGAAATTGGCACCGCACCTTCAGGTTGTGGGCTTACATAGATGTTCGAGTCTCAACACTAATTTAGTGCTGGACTTTATTCCCATGCCCTTCTATTCTACTCCTCAGAATGTAGGTTCCGTATTCCCGAAAAGTAATAAGATAGAATTTTGATGTAGAATATAGAATTATTGATCTAAATTATTCCCTATACATTTAAAATTATAAATATTAATATATTTCTGATTATAATAACATATCAATATTTTAAAAAAAGGAAAAAAAAATACCACAATATAATTTTACCATTATTGTTTTTGGTTTTATAATTAAAATGAAACTTCAACTTAATTTGGTTTGGTTTTAGATCTCATATTTGAATCCAATACTAAACTGATTAATGCGCAATTCTTCATAATTTTCTACCACATGTCCATATACAGAAAATTAGTGATATATGATTAAAATTTAATCAGTTTTATATTTCTATGTAACAACCACTAATTGTATCTTTTTGAAAGGTTGGCAAGAAGTTAGAAGCATAAGGCACGTGATTAACAAAAATCCAAAATTGGCAAGAATCAACAGCTCAATCAAAATCTGCCAACTCTAGCAAAGATTGGCCAATGATCATCTCCTCGTTTATTTTCATCAACGACTTCCGCGTTTTGAAACAAGCACATCGTGTACATGACAAATTTAGAATTAATTACATTATTTGCAAATTTAGTAGTCCTAATAAATTAGTTTTATTAATATGTATAGTATCTTTTAAGAAATAAGACCCGCACGTTACATCTCTGATTACGTGTACAATTTGTTTATACAATTAAGTTACCCCAACAGATATTTTAAAATTAACAAAATCTATTTTATTTATTCATTTATTTGTTTAAAAGGACATCACAACCGCTATGCCATTTAGTTCAATAGTATACTTGTTAATTTTCTAAGTAGCAAGACCAATAAAAATGGTTCACTAGCTAACTGATTTTTTTTCAGCCAGAATATAACTCGAATAATAACAAAATCAAATGAGACTCTCAATAAATCATCACAATCAAACAAAACAAATGTGGCCCAATACAAAACTAATATATTTCACATATTGCAATAGACTTAGTTCATGACAACAAAACTAGCCCGAAATTTAAGCATCATAATATCATATGTTACAATTCATAGGTCCAACCTCTCAATCACTAATGAATTTAATAAATGAAACAAGTAACCTCGAGAGACATGCAAAATTCAGTATATAATTATGCAAAAGCAAAAAGAAATTTCATCACAGTTTCCATGGCTAGGTTTTCCAACGCTAGGTTACCAAACCATCATGTTCTTTCTCTTTTCTTGCTATCCTATGAGCTTAGTCTTTGGAGAAAGTTATGGCTATGCAAAAACCATAGACAAGAAATTTTTGGCCTCAAGGAAGAAAAATGGAGCCATTTTAGAGTATACTGGCATGATATCTATAGTGGCAGTAACCCCACGGCAGTGGCAATTGCGCAACCACAGAATAATTCATCGACGATGTTTGGTTTCTTAAGTATGATCGATGATCCGTTAACTGAAGGACCCGAATTGAACTCGAAATTGGTTGGTAAAGCACAAGGGTTTTATGGATCTGCTTCACAAGAAGAAGATGGTTTGATAGTCGTAATGAATCTTGTTTTCATGGAAGGAAAATATAATGGCAGCACATTAACAATATTAGGGAGGAATAAGGTTTTTTTGCCTGTGAGGGAGATGCCGGTGATAGGCGGAAGCGGGCTTTTCCGGTTTGCAAGAGGGTACGTTAAGGCTAGAACCATCAAGTTTAATCAAACAAATGGAGATGCCACAGTTGAGTACAATATTTATGTGTTGCATTATTGATTCTAGGGCTTTGGATATATATGCTTCGATTTTTTTTTTCTTTTTTTGTTCTCTCGTGATGGAAGGTTACTTACAATATCTAAAATTGCATAAGGTTTCAAACTTTGTATAAATAGTTGTGACATAGTTATATTGTGCATTAAAATACCATAGCAGTAATATATGTATAACGCAATAATTTATATAAAGTAACTTTGTACAAAATTTGTGGCTGAATTGTATTATTTTCAATATATGTGGATAAATCTACTTTTATCAGTTATAATTAATGATGTGAATGTATTATTGATTTTACTTTATTATTTCGCTATGGGATCTTGCTAACTCACATCAATATAGGAGTTGTACCAAACAAGCTAAGTGTAGTTTGATTTTTAAATATTTTTAGGTTATTGGATACACCTTTTGAGTTAATGAAGGGTACAATTAATATCATATAACTTAGCCCCACCCTTTGCTATGATTAATAATATATAATTTTGTGCATACTTTCTCTGAAACAGATCGAGAATCCTTGTCCAAATAATTTAGAATTAACTGATAAAAATATTCACCAACAGACAAACAATTTTCAAAGACATTATTGAATCAAATATGGCAATCGGCAAAGCTTTGGCGAGAAGAATTTCAACAGCTCGCATCATTCAAAGTTCAAACTCAACACTATTAATGAAAACATGTCATACGTGATTCACACAAAAGTACATTTATATTAACAGATCTCCGACCTCCTGCGCATTGAATCCGAGTAGTAAATAGACGTGATATGCTTAAATTATTAATCAGTAGTTTATATAAACTCCTTTGTTGTCGATTTCTTCAATTAAGAAACGGCTGCAGATACAGCACAAAATGATAAATGAACACTAAAAAGTATAACAAAACAGTCTAAAAAATAATTATTAACTAAATCCATTGAAAAATAACCTCACAAGTAGGGGGACTCAGATTTCCATTTGACAATCCTGTCAGTATTAATCTTAACCCCAGTTTCTTAATTAATTATAAGTACTAATCACTACTTATTTTTATAGTTAAATCCATAAACGCATAATCTTTTCATTAGAAACATAAACTAGTCTAGCCCGGTAGTAAATTAACTGTTAGCTTCGCTACCGAACGTGACTCAAACAATACAAATTTTTAAAGTTGAAAATAGTTTAATCTGCAGGCATGCAGAATCTTTGTAATTATATTAATGATGGTATGATGATGTCCTTTTGTCATATAAGTCCCTTTTAATGTTTATTAAATATCGATATGATTTTTTTACATAATATTCGAAAAAATTCTGCCCTTAAAAAATTCGTTTCTCTCCGTTACTCTTTTCTCTGAAGATTTATTTAAATTTGATCCTTTGCATACATATATATAAATACTGGTTTCCTGAAAATTTTGTTTAAATATATTTAGCCAAATTTTATTTAATTTGATCATATGGGGTTTTTTTTAGTTAACACTGTAGCTCGGTTTTGCAGAATTTCTAAGTTTGTGCATTGTGTAATTATGTTCGAGTAATTGTAAAATTACACTCAACTTCTTGCTATTTTACTTCTCCAGGTTATGAATTCATTTTTTAGTAGTACTTAGTTCATCTTTGCACTGTGATTTCCTGTACCTACCAGGTCTATTTTGCTAGAGCCAGAATCAGTTTTGTGTCCACATAGTCACTTTGGTCCACCAAAGGTCCAAAACCAATAAACCCTTCCGGATCAGTGAACCTGGTGATTTCGGAAGGAATGCCGAAGTTTGAAATGCATGAAGTCGACCTCCTAAGAAGAAGTGGCAGACCAAAAGGAGGTTAAAGTTGCCGAGAAAGAAAGAGAAGCAGAAGAGAAAAGCTGCTAGTAAGAGGGATCCACGTCGGCTTGCTATCAAAGGGAAAAAGAAGCAGAAGTTTGCTAATGCAGAGGAGCTAATCAAATACAAGCTTGAGAAGTTCAGTATGGTTTAGGGTGATTTAATTAACCAAAAGCGCTTTTGTTTACATTTTAGCATGTTTGGGTGATTTATAAGATGGTGCTTTTTGTGATGCTAAGCGCTTTTGAGAAAGCGCTTGATAATGGCTTGAATTGCTTTTGGAGCGACACTTGCAAGGAGCTATCAGAAAGTATATTCATGAGTTGCTTTCTTTAAATGTACTTTTACATTATTGTTTTTGGGTTAGTTGGGGGTTGATTAGAGTGAAGGATGAAAAATGTATTAGCATTTAGCATTTAAAGTTAATGAAGTTTTTTTTTTGGTGGGGGGTTTTGGAATCAGTGTTTGAGAGGTTACAAATTTAGTTCTTTTGAACTATTTTCCGTGACTAGTAGAAATCAGCTTGAGAGTTTTCTTGAAAAGGAGTTGTTCTTCGGTAATTATGGATTGAAATGAGACACCAAACAAGGTAATATCTCTCTGTCACAATTGAAAGAAATGTTAGGGTTTTAATTTGGAAGAATGAATGAGGCTTTGGATTAAATTCTTGTAAGTGCAAATACTCTGTTTGTGGTCTAATTTGCTTGTTTGTCTGATATTAATTAGTTTTGGCTGGTTGGCCTACTTGAAATTTGAGGACAACTACCATGAAATCACTGGCTGAAGGTTTAGTTGCCTCTGTGGTGTAATGCTGTCTATTAATCTCTATGCATCCTACATACTTCGCCGTCTCCAGCTTCTTGCATCCCAAAATTGTTTCAAAATCAAATTCTGTTAAACTTTTATGATATAAATGACAGAAGAAAAAAAAAATTCTTGAATGTGGAAATTCCTGACTCTCATCAACAGCATGCTCTGTTATAGATTTTTTGTTGTTGGACCACAATCTTGTCCCTAATCGTTGGTAGTTAATCCTCACTCGTGTTCTGCATGACTTTCTTCTGATTTCAGGCCAAAATTAAGGAAGCCTTGCTGATTGAAAGGTTATGTGATCTGAAGTTCCAAAAGTACAGGGTCCTGTGGCTGAACCATGAGAGCGTTTCTCTTTCAAAAAGATGGCCCAGAAAAGGTCCAGCTGTTTGCCAATTGGAAGAAGATGAGTATTTGGTGGTGTTTTTCTTAAGATGCATATGCATTGGAAGAAACATGAAATTGTTAAGGTCCTCTGCAAGCCATCTAAACCTGGCCAGATAAATGAGTTTGCCGAGGAAATTGCCAGATTAAGTGGTGAATCCCTATGCAGATAATTCGAGACGATACCATAATCTTTTATCGAAAGGCGAATTTTGCTCTTTCTTTACCTCTGGGCCTCCACGTCTTCTCAGTCCCTCCTCCTGGTGTCGATGTTTGGTTGCCTAGTGACAGTTTCGGGACGGCCTTCCCTCAGTGTTGTAAAGCCTTAGTTTTCAGTTCGGCTCGTTCTCCCCCCCGCCCCCAACCAACAACAAACAAAACCCCCCAACAAGAAGGGGAAAAAAAAAAAAAAAAGCCATAGTTCCGCCAGTGATGATTTTTTGCCAGTTGATCAGAGACGGAAAGTGATTCGACCATAGTTCTTGAGGATGATATTGAAGATGAGGGCTTATCCACAAGTGAATCAGATTTTGAAGACTACAGCTTATCTGATTTTCCCTCTAAAAATAGCTTAGTAAGCTCTTCTAGAGCCGGAGAGCTCTCCGGTACTATGTCAGGTTCTTCATCAATGTTTAAAAATTTAGATGATTGTAATAATCAAAATTTTGTAGAACAAAAAATAGACTTTAAAATTTCATACAATAACTCAGTTTACTGGCCCAGACTCTCTTGATCTACCTTGATAATTAATATATATATGGTTACCTCTTGAACATTGATGCACCTGTTTAATAAAAGCTGGAAAACTGCTCTAGCTCCAGGTCATATCTTGTGTTTTAAAGCGAGATTATGAGTGAATTAGGGCTTGACGATAGCTTGTAAAAATCCTCTTGTAATCTGCATCATGTTCCATTAATGAAAAAAACCAAATCTTGCTCTGTTTTTAGTGTTGAAGTGTGCTTGCTTGTGCTGTGAGTAATTTGTGCTTGCTTGTGCTGTGAGTAATTTGCTGTGTTCATATTATTAAGTTCTTGCTGGTATTTAGTTTGTTTCTTGAATTCTTTGATTACTTCTATGATTGATATTTGTTGAGGTTGATCGATTGGTCATCAACCAATGGATTCTGATTATTTCTTCACAGGTATATTGAGAGGATTATTATTCAAGAGATTACATAATAATAATTATAAGGATTTTGAGGGTGTGCAATTAGATTTACATAATAAGCGGATTTCTCTACGACTTATTGAAGCAAATTCCTCCTTGAGAAATGAGAACTGCTTTTGAGCTACATATGTTCACTAATTGTCGGTCCACTGATTAATATTGGTGAGGATCAGAAAATTATTGTAACTTAGGATTCCGAAATAGATAAATCATTTACTTGGAAATGCTCATTAGGCACAATGAATTTAACAACTTCCAATCATATCCTGTGCGAGATGAAAGAAACCGTATGATTCTTTTATTTGTAATTATTTCGGATGTGTCGCCTCTTTGGCATCGTGTTTAATAATACTTGCTAGTTTTTCATAGATTAGGCCACCAAATACAATAAATATCTTGGCGGTTCATATTCTATTTGGCATTTGGAATCTTTTATCTTGTTTCAGTAAGTTAAGAGATTAGGCCACCAAGACCAATAAATATTGCATAGGGTCAGCATTTCTTCAACTTCAAATATATGTCATAAATTACTTTGAATCCATAATCTAGGAACTTATTGGTCACTAATCACTATATAATATGCATGCAGCAGCAAGCAACCTGTAATATATCGTAACAATGGCTAGGCTTTTCCCTTTGTTAGCTTCTCAGATCATCATCTTCTTCTTATTTTCTTTCTCTAATCAAAGTTATGGTTATGCGACAACCCTAGCCAAGAACTTTTTTCGCCTGAAGGAAGAAAAGTTGAGCCACTTTAGACTCTATTGGCACGACATCTATAGCGGCAGTAACCCTACAGCCGTGGCAGTGGTGCCGGCGCCGCAGAAGAATTCATTGACATTGTTCGGTGCCATAAGCGTGATTGATGATCCGTTGACCGAAGGGCCCGAATTGAGCTCGAAATTGGTGGGAAAGGCGCAAGGGTTTTATGCATCTGCTGCGCAAGATGAAAATGGTTTGATGATGGTAATGAATTTTGCTTTCATGGAAGGAGAGTATGAGGGAAGCACAATAAGTGTATTGGGGAGGAATAAGGTGTTTTCGCCGGTGAGGGAGATGCCGGTGATCGGCGGAAGCGGGCTTTTCCGGTTTGCCAGAGGGTATGTTGAGGCTAGAACTCATAAGTTTGATCCTATAACTGGAGATGCAACAGTTGAATACAATATTTATGTATTGCATTATTGATGATGCGTGCTGGGCTAATTTTGATATTTTTGCTTGAATAAATATATATGTGTTCTCTTCTAATGGAGGATGCATAATTTCTAACCACATTGCTGGTCTGTTTTGATTGATTTAAATAGAATCGTTGGTGCTGATTTAATATATACGTTTGAATTTCACACAATAAGGAGTTAGTGATTGAAATGAGGTCATGCTACCTCACATAAAGTCCTTCTAAAATAGAGTGCCTGACCGACCCATTTAAAAGAACAAACAAATTTTGTTTTAAAAAAGAAAAATCTCTGAATCAAATGGTTTTATTATCATACTATGGAACGAGTTGTTTGGATTTCGTATCCCGTTACGGCATTTTCTCTCTCAAATGCAAGAAAGAAAAATATGCATGCAGACATTAATGCTCTATCCAGAAAAAGCGAAAAAAATATTAATGCGTTCGCGTTGGCCTCGTACAAGTAGGCCACCAAGAGCAAGAAATCGAGAATAGTGTGGGGGCCTGTCAAGCCTGACTTCCCTCCACATTTGCTTTCTTTCAAAGCCAAACAAGATTGATCGAAGCACTTTCTCATTTAGTGCTTTGCAAGAGTGGTGAGTGGTGACAATGTGCCAGTGCACTGGCAGTCTGGCACCTGTTACTTGTTTTCTGGCAAGAGGGCATGCGGGCTCCGTAAAATAAATTACAAACGGCCCACTTTTGATGAAGATGATTCGTTGTCTGTGATGCTTGATTGAAAACTTAGGCCCAACAAATCGCTTGTCTTTTCCAACGTGTGCATGTACTCGGAGGGGACATAAAATGAAAGAAGAATCAAGAGCTTTCCATTGTGTTCATCATATCATACACTATTGGGAACAAATTAATTAGACAATCTCATTTACCAAACCCTCAGCAGCAATTCCAGCATGCCATGTGCAAGCCATTAACTGGTCAGAGAATTTATTAGTCCCATTCCACAGAGTGTCAAAGGGATTTGTCTTTGGTATTGTTTCTAGAAACCAACCTCATGTCATTAATCAGATGGTGAAAACACTTTTCTTATTATTGAATTCGAGTCGTTGTAGATAATTTTTCGAGTCTCAAATGGATTTTTCCTTGCACGAAAAAAAAAAATTATTATTATTATTATTATTATTATTATTATTGTAATTTATGATCATACATAAGCACCCACAAAGTAAATATAATTTTTTTATGTATTATAATATAAACAATAATAATAAAATCACAAATAATTTTGTATAAATTAATTCATACAAACTGATATGACATGAAGAGATTGATTGAAAAGTAATAATAGTTATATTTTAAATATATGTTGTTCATGATTGTTTTATACAATCAATCTCTTCAAGTGACATTAATTTGTACACACTGTTTGTATAATATTGTCGTGGCTATATCATTACTTTAACAAAAATTACAAAATAAATGCAATATGATGCATTGACAAATTAAAAAAAAAATAAAAACAAAAAAAATATTGTTAAGTACCCTTACAAAAAGTGCCTTCACAGTTTCATGATAAGCTATCAGCCTACCACTTAAAATTAGTGCCCATTGCACTCCCACCAGAACAACCCATTTATATTTATTGGGTTGGTAAATAAAACGACAGTGAACTTTCTTAATTATATATTTCACCTAACTTAAAGATGTGTGCATAATTCACTTTATATATAAATGTATGTACACACACCATACGGAAACAACCTTGGACTCCAAAACCTTTATATTTTACGATATAGTTTGTCCATGGCTAAACTTCTTCCTATTTTATCTTCACAGCTCAACATCTTCTTCATCTTCTCTTTCTTTTTTATAACTTTCATATCAGGAGAAGCTTATGGATTCGCAAAGGCCCTAGACGAAAAATTATTCGTTTTGAACAACGAAAAATTTACCCATTTACGCCTTTTTTGGCACGACATTCTTTCTGGTAATAGCCCTACGGCGGTCCAAGTTGTGCCACCAGTTGCTAATTCATCAACGGCATTTGGTTTAATGAACATGATCGATGATCCCTTAACCGAAGGTCCTGAATTAAGTTCGAAGATGCTTGGAAGAGCTCAAGGATTCTACGTGGCCGCGTCGCAACAAGAAGTTGGACTCTTAATGGCTATGAATTTTGCTTTCATTGAAGGTAAATATAATGGTAGCACTTTCACTGTGCTTGGGAGGAACACAGTTTTTTCGAAGGTGAGAGAGATGCCGGTGATCGGAGGAACGGGGGTCTTCCGATTTGCTCGGGGGTATGTTCAGGCTAAAACTTACAAGTTTGCTCAAAATTCAGGCGATGCCATAGTAGAGTACAACTGTTATGTGCTGCACTATTGACACTATGCTTATAGTCTTTTCTTTTTCCATTTCTTTCGTGTATTGTTTCGCCTTTCCTTTAGAATTATTCTCTTTGATGAGACAATGGCTTACTACCTTCAAGAATGTTTTTGCTCACCTTTAATAATGATTTTTAACCTTATTGGGGTCGGTTATTATTAATGTATTAAGCAATAATTTAGAGTGTCAATATAGAGGGGGGGAAAAGCCTTTTCAATCTTATTCATTCCCTTTTCAATCTTATTCATTCCAAAATCCAAATGGCTACAAGGCTCTATTTATACATGAACACAAAATATAATTAAGTTATAATCAAATTCACTATTTTGAGATTTTTTTTTCATGTACATAATGGTTATGGTTATTGCCATTTGTATCTTACATATGGGTTTTAAATTCTTATTAAATATAATAACATTTTAAATTATTGTTATATGTACATCATGTAATGATCTTGATTTTACCATTCGCATATGTCATGAAAATCTAGATAGCATAATTATTTACCGAGTCAATATAAAAAAAATGTATATGGGTTTTAATTCTTATTAAATATGATAATGTTCTAGATTATTGTCATATGTACATCATGTAATGATCTTGATTTTACCATTCGTGTATGTCATGAAAGTCTAGATAATAAAATTATTTATTGAGTCAATATCAAAAAAATGTATAAATTAAAAACACTTATATATGAAATATAGTAATGAAATAGTAATGGGAGAAATTGCTTGTGTTATTATGAACATATTGTCAGGTAGATTGTATGGGTCGTCTGCAGTTCGAACAACTATTATATAAGCAAATTATGAATTGACATTTTTAATTTCATGCTTATATGCGTAACTTTATAATTTTGGAACTATGTTTTGAATATTGGGCCAAGAGCAGCCCACAGTTCACAGCGAGCTGCACTAATGGGTATTCATTAAGTGGATCGGGCTCGGGTTGGACCAATTGTCTACACCCAGGATATAATCCAATTTAGACCTCTCCTCATAAACAGGAAAAAGATTTTGTTTGGTCCTACAATATATATATATATATATATTTTTAAATCATCGATGCCTAACTTGATTTGACCTTTATCAACGGCCTGCTTAAAGAATTACAAACACTTTGGACAATATATTAAATATTTTCTTAATTTATTTACAAATCATATGTTCGATTAAAGTTTATAACGATATTGATGGGAATGCAACTTGCACATTTTGGGGGAAGAATATCGGAAAGTGGGTCATCAAAATCATGTTAATTTCTTGCTCGCCAATGGGAGGACACCGCCTTTGCATACTACGAAGATTTGAAAAACACACAAGCAAATTCTATAAACAATTAGTCCATCATCAATCATGTCATTATTGATAAGCTGATGATTTAGGTGGACCAATTAAGTGCCAACTAGTCACGGTCATTATGGTCTTGGGGTAACATTTTAGTCACGAAAATGAGCAGGTGGCTGTCTCAGAATCATTGTTGTTAGTCTCTTAACTTTGTGGTCCTAGATCAAGATGTGGTGGCTCGAAGTCTTCATACCAAATGGACTTTAATTAGGGAAGTTGGTGGCACAAAGTCAAACCGGTTAATTTTTAAAATTGGGTTGCAAAAATGTCAATAATCTCTACAATTGGGAATTTATATGATAAATATGTCATTGCAAATTTTAATTCTTGAGGTCAATCAATTTTTTCATGACATTAGTAATTTTTATTTCACTTTCTTTTGTTTGCGGATGTCGACCAATTCCACCAAGAAACTGTGTTGAGTAGAAGTAAGAGATCGCACTATCAATAACATAACGTTAATTTCAAAAATTGGTATCATGATGAAAGAAAATATTCAAATCCCTTGAGATGTCACAAAAAGTGTTTTTTACCCTTGTTCCATCCACATGTCCCCACTCGACCACAAAGCAATCTAAGATGCATAAATAATAGGAATATGCATATCTTTTTCAGTTGTTAGCTTCATTGATTGAGTCATAAGGATAGATAAAGCTGAGCAAAACGGACAAGAGGACCACAATCTCTAGATTCAACTTTCCCAATTACATGTTTCTCCTTTAATAATTTTCCTTCACTAAACCCCCCACCAGCTTTTCCTTTTTTAGTTTTTCTTTATTATATATTCTTTCTCATCTTTCGATGATCAACTCATGGTCGGCGGAACGCGGCGCCCTCCCATTGGGCCACAACTTTACAGCTACATATCTTAACCATAAAAAAATTCTCAAACTCCTTGGAAGTATCCCGATGCATCGTCAAAAGGGTGAGTCCTATTGGGCTACTAAAGAAAGCTACACGCACATAACTTAAATATCCCTCTATTATTTAACCTTTTTTCTAATCTAAGTTTAAAACTTCGGGTTATAATTAATGAAACCACTAATATAATATTAAATGATAAATTCTCCTCCAATGGCACGCATGCATGTGGCTCCAAACTGCCGAAATTGTAAGATTCCTTAGGGGCTAAGCGGAGTTTTGTGAAAGCAAAAAATCAGTATAATTTCGAAAAGAAAATAATAAAGTGATATGAAAGGCATTGTAGCGTTTCTACTTCATGAATTTATGACGTGTTTAGTTATTCATATTTTCAAAATATTTTCTCAACCAAAAGTATATGCCTATTTATAATGTTATACTTGAACAAATTATAGAATAATTTTTCTTCCACTGAAAGAAAAAAAGGATCATCACAATCCTTAAAAAAAAACAAATATATATATATATATATATAAGCACATTGAAATTTTCCTGGAAAAAGCAATCAATGAGTAAATTGGGCAAAGAAGAGACTTCAAATATTTTTTTCTCACAACGAGCTCTGTTGATTTTTTTTAATATATGTTACTAGGTAATTTTTGTGCCTAGATAGAACTTTATTCCTTTGAAAAAGCAAATCGAATAAGGCTTTTTTGTGTTTATTGAATCCTTCAGAATGTTTCAATTATTGTTCTCTTCTCTTCTTTATTTTTTTCTCCTTTTCAAATCTTATTTTAGTGGACTTGATCTAGTGAGTACCTTCACTTGCTTTTATTGGGGCGGTGGGGTTGGCTCAAAATTTTTAATGAAAAATAAATAGGCATTGAACCCACAACATCTAGGTCGCTAAATATTTATGTTTTCTTAATTAAGGATATACTTTGTTGGTTTGTATTAAATAGGTCTGGGTATTCTATTAAATTTAAAAAATTTTGGCTGCATAAAATGACATAAATACCCTTCACTTCTAAGCTACAAACTCTTTATTGTGATGGTCAAATTTCAAACATTGTAAGGCTACTTTACGGGAGGAGGCGGGGCGTATCGAAATATCGGGGATGGAGTACGGGGAGATTGGTCCCCTCCCTCCTCCCCATTGCCATCCCTACTCTTTATTGTGATGGTCAAATTTCAAACATTGTAAGGCTACTTATCAAAGGGTCTATGAACCTATTTGATAAAAGTGGACAAACTATTTCTTTTTTTAAGAAAATGTAAATACTGAGGGACCATTGTCATTAAATAACACAATCCAGCTATCGCTAACCCTCTATATAAGGAGATGTTCTCAACTTTTCTCACTCCCCTTTGAACGAAAGCTGGTTCATTCTAGAAAAATTTCATCACTATTAATTATTAAAATCCTTCATTGCAAGCTCTTCAAAATATTTGCATCCATGGCTAGATACAACTCTTCATACCTAGATTACATTTACTCCTTCTCCCTTCCTCTTCATCTCTTCTTTTTCATGCTCATTCTCTTCTTCGTGTTAGGGTTTTCATGGTACATAAACTATGAGTCCATGTTTGAAGATTTCATGAACCAAGTGAAATTTTACCTCATGCTTTCTCCTCTCTTTTTATTGCTCATCGTTCACTGCTTATCCGGCGGCGTTCCCTACTTTGCTCCGTTCCCGGCCGAGCCAGATTCTCTTCACAGAGCTGGAGGGTCACCATGGGGAGTTGCTGCTTTGCTTGTGCTTGTTTTGTTCATGGTTTCTCATCAGTCTTCTTTGCATGAACGTTGGTTCCTTTGATTACCAAGTGATTAAGCTTTTGTGATGTAAATATAAAGTAATTAATTAAGCGAGTTTTATTTTTAATGTGTTTGTCTGAGTTTACATATATTATGTAGAATTCTCCATATTTTTAGGCCTGTGTTATTTTTAACTTTGCTTGTATCTGTAAAAGGAGAAGTATATATTTGAAATACTTTTTCCATTGCTTCTTTATGAGTGCTTTGATATGTATATTCACCCCCCCAAAAAAATTCAAACGCCAATACAATTTCGCCTTGTAGATTTCTTCTTCTTTTTTTTTTTTTTTTTTTTTAACTTTCCTTATAATTTATACAAGAGAGTGCGTGGTGGGTGGCCACTTGCTTCTTTGTGGTCAATATAACATTGAGGCATATTATTGGAGAAGAAGACAGACACTGGACTTAACTGTCTTTACCACTTTGATGTGTTCCTCTTCAAACTCTTGTTGTATTATAGAGCAATAAAATATATGTAAAAAGATGGAAAGAATTTTTTTGTTGTGGTAATTCCTCATTGAGGGATGAATAAAAAAATATTGAAGAGTATTTACTAAATCACTTTATACGGGAAATTAATAAATATACCAAATGGAGCGCATGTCAACAAATTATGTGTTTATAAATAGTAATTAGAATAGACTTAAATTGAAATAAGGTGAAATCAAAATGAGAAATGAAAATTATAATAAATTAGTTAATGAAAATTATAATAAATTAGTTATTTTAGTTATGGGAATTGAAATTGAAATGAACTGATGTGTTTAGTTTATTTTAGAATTGAAATATATTTTTACAAGTTATCAAATTGATTTTATTTTATTATTATTATTACAACATTATTATTATTATTATTGTTGTTGTTATTATTATTATTATTATTAATATTATTATAATAAATACTTATTATCAATCCTCCTGATGATAATAATAATAATAATAATAATAATTATTATTACTATTATTCCTATTAATAATAATGATTATTATCATTATTAATAAATTTTCATTATAATAATAATAATAATAATAATAATAATATAAAAAAGGATAAAATAAAAATTTTAATATTTAAATGAGGTAATATAATTATTTTAAAAAATTAATTAAATTATTTTTATTAATCAATTGATAAATATTATATTATTTAAGATAGTTATTTAAAATGTGTAGCACTGTCCTTTCTAAAATCTCATTTCAATCCTTAGCGAGTAAACATTCTATTAAATTTTTGAACTCTTCACTAGTGGGCCAATCCTGTACAAAGAAACACCCAAGATTTTCTCTCACAATATATAATTTTGTCTGGTAAGATTTAACCTAACTTTGGACTATTAAAAGTAGGTATTTTTGACTTTGAGGGTGACAATAAATAAATGTAGGAACTACTTGAATTATTGTACAGAGGACGACTTACCATGGCCTAAGCTGGCTAGTTTATGCCGTTGAACTAACTTTCAGCCCATCCCCTTGAGTCACTGAGTCCATTGATAACTTATGATATTATTGGTGGTGGCGGCGCGTTAATGAATGGGATTGAGTGAATTTAATTACCCTTTACTTTTTGCAATTTTTTTTTCCCCATATCTGATATTATAATCAAAAGTCTTTCGAGAACCCGATGTCCGAAATTCTATTTCCACGGTCTCATGTAAAAATGTGTCAATTACCTTAAGATCAATAGTTTTTAATAGAAAAATAATACTACACTTATGTTGTGCATAATTTATTAATTGATTTTATTATCTATTATTAATAAATTACCGTGACACCTTGGGCATCATTTCGTTTGAAAATTGAAATATAAACTATGTTATCTAATATATGTAAGTGCAGCATTATGCTAAATAGGTAATTCCGATTTGTTAAATGTTAACTACTGTATTAGTAATTTAAAAAGAAAAAATGAGAAAAAAATTAAATTGACAAAATCAGTGTCTCGTAAGTCGTAACAACTTCGTAAGCCAATTTATATGGGAAAAAAATTAATAACAAAAACAAAATTGAAAAATACTTTTGCAAAGCATAGTCCGTACAGTGTCATCAATGACTCACTGACTGTCACTGACAATCTCTCTAATCGAAACAAACGTGTGAAGTGTCAAATGGCACGTGTGCTACTCTTCGTACGTGAAAAGTTGGACGACCGGTCACTTCCAAGACCTATGCAGACGTTTCTGTTGCTATCTTTTTGAACACTGATTGGAGCTCAAGTAAATTGAGTTGTCATTGCCGTTGGATTGTCAAAAATAGGTGGACTTGATTATCTAACGGTGATTGTTCAAAAATTTACTCAATAAATGTTTTATCCTCCCGATCTACCCTAGTTTACTTATATATTGTACTTATAATTAACAAGTAAATAAATAAGACATGACTAATAATAGGTATTTTAAATTTTTTATTCTCAAATGATTTATTATTAATTGAGTAGTTGATTTTTTTAAAAAAATTAATGGATTAATTAAACTATCTTATCAATTAATTGATAAATATTACATCATTTAAAATATATTTTTGTGATAAAAAATTTAAGATATGTATAATGAAAAATTTTAGATTATATATTATAATATCATTTACTAATTGTATGATTGACATAATATTCTAATGTATAAGACATTAAGAATATATCTAAACCAAACCCAATTAATTTGTACACTTAACCTTGTTTTGCCGGGGGCTTTGATAAACTTTTTTTTTAATATATTTAACTGCCTACTTAAACATGGGAGTAAATATTTCTGTCACTAGTTTGTATGTTCTTAGTAGACCTTTGGATTATATTATTCTCATATCGTTGTATCTGTAAATTGTATAATTAAAAAAGATAAAATTTATAATAGATTCTTCTTCTTCTCCTTCTCCTCCTTCTTCTTCCTTTTTTTTTTTTTTTTGGTTTTTTGGTCTTTCAATTGTTATTACGTTTTGAATGGATTTAAACTCTATGAGTATAAAGTTGACAGATAAAGGAAGAATATTGTCACTTTTTACAGTAATTAAAGTGGACTTCATTTTCGTATCTTGAGGCTTGACAGGGACTTTAACTATAACTAAGCATTAACTTAATCAAAAAATTGGATGATTACAGATTCATTAGACTCTTAAGAAACATAATACAATTACATCGGTGGTCTTTTATATCATTTTCCGTGCATAATTTTTGTGTATTCTCTCCATGATTGAGTTTTATCAACATCTCCACCACTCAAAACAAAAGTACCTCCGTATTTTTCACATTATATTTCCTCTGATGCCAACTTTAGAACCAACAACTGAAGTGAAAATACTAAATTTGGACCAAATAAACTGATAATTGGACTAAAAATATCTTAATAATAACTTAAGAATATGAAATCCACCTAGTGATGCACTGCGGATTAAAGCATTAAAAGATTTGCAATAAAGGAAACTTGAAGCATTTTATTAAGAAGCTAGTCTGCATTATACACTGATGGGTGATGAGTTAAGGATACATTAGATGTGAATAGATAGAGAGGTGCTTAAGCTATGAAATAATGCCATGAATGGAGTACTTAAGCTATGAAATAAGGCCATGAATGGAGGGTTGGTAAGCGATGAGAAGGAAAAGCAGCAGCAGTAAAAATGCTACACCCCAGGGCGAGCCACCAGCTCGGTGGATGGCACCAGGCTCAGACCCGGGAATAGGGAGGCTAACCTGGCTACCTGCAGAAAGCCAATGAACTATGATGATCAAAATCAAAGGAGACACCACTAGTAGTCTTTGCAGAAGCTCAGATGCTGTGGCCATTACTGCATCATAGACTAAGTAACCCAGGAATCCGCAAGCGAGTATCATTGCTGCCTTGAGAAACCATTGCTCTGTTAGGCCGACACTCAGAGGCCTTGATCTTGCAGATGAAGCCATAAGTTGAAGCAAGTGGTTTGGAGCTAGATGGGACAGGACAGAAGGGTTTTAAAGATAATATGGTACAATTTTCTTTTTTTTTCTTTTTTTTTTTTTGTATTTGCTTTTGTGGACTTGTGTGACCAAGTAATGACACAAGATAAAGAATTATTGAGCCTCTGTCAGTAACTTTGTCCTATATGTTAACATTTTTTAACAGAGGCAATAATTTACAAAGTAACAATTTGAAATCCAATATTTCTCATCTCATTTAGAAGAATCCAACCTGTTGCAAACAAAATTGACCCTCTAGCTGTGAAATTTGCACTTATGCTGCTGTGTCCTTCGACATTTCTTCCGCTGAACCATCATTCACCTTAACCCAACTGCACCCGGGCACTTTGTTCAAACCCTTCCGATTTATGGCAACAATCAGCTCAGCTGCGGTATCCCAATTACCGGATAGAGAACATACACTAGCAGCAAGTACATAGTTGGCTCCTAGTTCAGGCTCCAGTTTAAGTAAAAGCTTTCCAAGGTTATCATCTAAACAGAAGACCTGCCCGTGGTTTCTACAAGCCCCTAGGAAACTCCTTAATATAACTGCATTAGGCTCCATTGGCATGTTCCTGATAATATGATAAGCTTCTTCAATCAATCCAGCTCTTCCAAGCATATCAACCAAGCACCCATAATGCTCCATTGTTGGTTTGATATTATATACTCTCGCCATTTCATCAAAATAATTCTTACCCACATCAACAAGACCCAAATGGCTACAAGCTGATAAGATTGCAGAAAATGAAATGCTGTCTGGTTTTAGCCCTGTTTGTATCATCTTGGCAAACAAGGAAATAGCATCATTTCCTTGGCCGTTATCTGCAAGCCCAGAAATCATGATTGTCCAAGACTGCAAATTCTTCTCATGCATTAAATTGAAAACTTTGAAAGCTTTCTCAACATGCCCACACTTGGAATACATCTCAACCAGGGCGGCTCCTATAGCTACATCCAGCTCCAAACCATTAACGACAGCGTATGAATGAATGGATTCTCCTGCCCTGACATTGATCAGACTGGTACAAGCAGAAACCAAGCTCACCAAGGTGACCGAGTTTGGATTTTCATTTGCTAGCTTCATTCGATGGAACACCTTCAATGCGTCCGATGGACTATCACTGTATGCAAGAAAAGTAATATCAGGATATACGGTAATAAGGGAAACGAATGCATAATATCAAATTCACATGAAAACAAGCACCGCAACTAGACAAACTCATTAACTAATGAACTTCATGCAGCAATGATTTGGCTTTTATTCACATTAACGGTTTTTTATTTTATTTTATTTTTTAAATCCACGAAAATTAGCAATAACACATATAAACAATTCGAATCAAATCATTGAAGAAACATACCAAGCAACAAAACCCGCAATCATAGAACTCCAAGAAACCACATCTCTCACAGGCATTTCATCGAACAGTGCTTTCGCAAAATCAATTTCCTTACAGGCTGCATACATCCTCAAAAGGGTATTCCCAATATATTTATCCGAATCCAAACCCACTTTAAAAATCAACGAATGCACTGACCCGCCAACTCCAATCAACAGACACCGACCACAAGCTTTTACAACAAAAGGGTACGTAAAATTATCAGGTCTAAGCCCTGTTTTTAGCATTTCATCAAACAGTTTGATTGATTCAATCGAACAAGAGGTTTTTGCGTACGTTCTTATAAGGGTATTGTAAGCAAAAAGCGGTGGCGTGACGGGCAAGTTGTTAAATAAGGATCTCGTAAAGTGGAGCGAGATTGAAAGTGAAGTGAGAATGAAGCGTGAGATTATGTATGTGTTGTGATCAAGTGATGTTTTGAGGAATAGAGTGTGGAGTTGATGAAGATGATGGGCGGTTTTTGACCGTTGAATTAGGGTTTCGATTTGGCGGGAAATCATGACCCTAAACTAAAGCTACTCTTTCTCAACAACTAACTTGTTCGGAAAATCACTCACCTAAATTGAAAGGTAAGCATGGGACTAGTGTTGGGTTTATAAATTTATAATGAAAATCACTCAGTTGTGGTCATGCATAAATAAACATAAAAGTTGAGAAATAAAAAATATATATTATTATTCAAATATTAGAGATCTTTTACGTCAGTTGTAACAATATGACACTTGCAACAAGACCATTTTCTTGGCAATTGAAGTAACATCAAAATTTTGTCAAATTCAAATTTTCACCTAAAATGTGGTTTGACATGGAGTCCTTTTGGGATTGCTTCAGAGGCTCAAAATTAATTTTGAAAAAATTAAGTTAATTTTGGGGTTTGGTGAATTTTTTTCAAATTTAATTATTTTTTTGATAAAATCATCCCATTATACGGTAGATTTGAAAATCAAAGAAGGAATAAACTTATGTCAGATCTCACGCAAGTTTTAACAATTAGTTACACGTTTCAAATTCGTACTTGCATACTTGACAATAAATTCCTTAAATTTGGACATGTAACACTCTTGTTTTAGCCTTAAAATTTCAGAAGTCTTGACATATGATCATGGATGAATAATTCTAAACTCCTCAAATAAAAAGTTATATTGTAAATTACTAAATTCATCGTTCCAAATGATCAATGTACTCGCCAATTAAAACACGATAATGTTTCCCTGATGTTGCTTCTGAGGTTATAGCATTACTCTTACAAGTTATGTAAAATCATACGGCTGTGCCATGCATAAACAAACACAAATGTTGAGAAATTTGAAGTATTGAATAACTTTTGCATATATGGATGGATGAAAAGGGGCGGAGCTAGAATAAAAAATTTAGGGAGGGTCAAATATTATAGAGGTAGATGTTTTAAGGTTAAAGTTTAAAAAAGAGTATCTAATTAGAGGGTAAAATGTTAAACTTTTAAAGTTATCGCGGGACAAATCGGCAAAATGAATATTAAAATCTGAAATTGTAAATTTACATAATTATATTTAGTAATTGCTTTTGGACCTACAACAGGGCATGGCCTCTGTTTTCCATGGGGCAGCTTCCCATGGATGAAAGTACCTACACTAATACTTGATACATGTTTATGCTTTTGCCTTTTTTCATAGAGAAACCGAAACCAGCTTGCTTTAAGTTTTAGTTAACTTAAGATGATGTTCAATAATATTATACGCTTTTTTTCTTCAAGAATTTACTTTGGTAATTCATTTTAGGCAATACTAAATTGTTTGTTGTAGTGAGACTCGGCTTTAACGCTATTGTTGGATCCTTATCATCCTGCTTAAGCTTTTAAACCAAATTATTTCACTAACAATATTTCTCAAGTTTATTCTCCCACATACAATTTTTATTTTAATTTCAACTCATTGACTTACTTTTAAATTCTCTTATCTCTAAGCTTACCGATGAGTTTTGGTTTTAATACTTGAGGAAACCTATAATATTTATTAATTCTTACCACTCAACTTAAACTTTTGTGTAAAGAGATTTCTCTAAGACTCTAACAACCAATATAATCTTTGTTCTTGATTTTTGGTTTTGTAATTTTTGATGATATTAATTATGAAGCTTAAAGCATGCAACTTATTAGATGGGAACATATAAAGATAAAAAACAGTTACTGACTTTATTGAAAGAGAGATTCCATAAAAGACAAGAAAATTGTTATGTTCTGACGAAAGGAATAAACATACAATATCAATTTATTCGAATTTCCCTCTCTCTCTCTCTCTCTCTCTCTCTCTCTCTCTCTCACACATATATATATATATATATATATTTATATATATATATATATATGAAGTATGTGGACCAATTTATTCGGGCGACAAGGTCGATCATATATAATACTGGTTTCATCACCCATAATTAATTCAAGAAACAAGATAGAAATGTGAGTATTCGCTTGTCTTCTTTTTTTATGTGTTAATAGGTTTATGATTTATATGTAACCAATCGTTATATCTTTTAATTAGTCTGGAGACATGCACAAACATGTATGTAAATAAGTATACAGAATCATTTTCAAGTGCGAATGTCTGTATTTTTTTTTTTAATTCGTTATTACACTGTATGATGTATTAGTTAATTGAATAATAATAATAATAAAACACTAACACGCCATATTGTTTAATAGCGCATCCGCAAGAAAAAAATACGGCGCCCACATAGGAGGAGAAGGACTACTATACACACATACTAATGTTGTTTAACTATTTATTTATTCTTCAGTTAGCTAGCTGGCTGGCCATGGATATCAGGGAGCACGAGCGGGTACCGATTGAAATGGAGAAGTTAGCTGATTCTTTGAGTGGGAAGTTGGAGACCCTGCGTCCCTTGTCGAAAGAGTGTTCCATCTACAGAGTTCCAG
Organism: Atalantia buxifolia; assembly: GCA_030444775.1. Lineage (NCBI taxonomy): Eukaryota > Viridiplantae > Streptophyta > Magnoliopsida > Sapindales > Rutaceae > Atalantia > Atalantia buxifolia. The sequence goes on along the minus strand of CM059832.1, from coordinate 31,187,554 downwards.
AGCCCAAGCGTTGTTTACATCCAAGTCATTACACTCCGCAAATGGTTTCAATTGGCCCTTTTCATCATGGCAAGGAAGAGCTAAAGGCCATGGAAGAGCATAAACGAAGGTACCTAAAGTGCTTTCTTCAACGAACTAAGGTACGCATGGCACGTTTCCTTGCATTTATAAAGGACAGGGAAGTAGAATTGCGCAATTGTTACGCTGAAATCATTCACAATCTTCAAAGTGATGAGTTCGTGACAATGGTTTTAGTGGATGCTGTCTTTCTCATCGAGTTCTTTCTGAGACATTATAAACATAGTTTGATAACTGATGATGATCGCATTTTTAGAAAACCGGAGTTGTACAGCGTAATTCGACATGACTTTTATCTGCTTGAAAATCAGCTTCCATTATTCATTCTCGGTGACTTGTTTAATCTAGCCAACACAGCAACCTATGATGACTTGTATAAGAATGTTTCCTTTGTCACAATTACCTGTTCTTTCCTTAGGGCAGATGTACTTGCGGTTCTTCCAATAGACGAGAATTTGCTTGAAATCCACTTTTCCGAAGCACAACATTTTCTTGATCTGCTTATACTCTGCCTTCAGCAATCACAGTCACGCCCTCAAATTGAACTGAAAGATCTAAACATAGCCGGTGTAAAGGAACTTCACCAAGGTGGAATCAAGTTTAAATCAGGGTCAAGCGAGTGTCTACTTGACATCAAATTTAATAACGGAATTCTTGAAATTCCATCTCTTACAGTATATGAAAGGACAGAGCGTTTATTCAGAAATCTTCTAGATTTTGAGAGCATGCATGGCTATATTAGATATTTTAATGATTACATTATAATGATGTGTAATCTCATCAGCAGTCCAAAAGATGCAGAATTGCTCATTGAAAATGAAATTATTGGGCTAGGGTACACCGAAACACTTCCAGCAATTTTTCGCAGCCTTGATGAACAATGCATTATGGACAAATGTAATTTCCAATATTCTGGTATTGTTACTAATCTACAGGCTTATCGGAAATTGCCATGGCACAAGTGGAAGACAACCTTGAAGCAAAATTATTTCAACACTCCATGGGCTTCTATATCCGTAATTGCAGCTGTTATTCTCCTTCTACTTACCGTCATACAGACAGTTTGTTCTCTCGTTGAAAGGATTGCATAGTAGCTAGATTTATTTTTCAAATTTTGACTTCTTAAAAGGTTTTCACTCGTATTGCCAGTGAGTGCTTCTGATCTGTTTAGCTCAACCACAGTGTGTAAAGGAAATAAGAGCAGTTGATTTCTATACTTACTATTGCTGTTTTCACGCACCTTTCCAATTAATCAACCTCATATAGTCATATTGATAAAAATTTGATAACTACTAATTTATCCAAATAATTAAAGAAATTGACATTGTACACATATACTGTCTGTTTGTCACCTCACATTTTAAATTGTGTCACCAAGGTGAAATCAAATCATCAATAACGGAGAACGGCAGAGAAAAAATAAAAGCGATAGTCTAAAAGGTTGATGCACTCAATTAAAGGAAAATGGCATAAGAAACAGGTAGTGTACATATCGTACGTCTACTGGCCACCTCACTCTTTAAATTTTGTCATTTTGTTTTTTGGGAAATTGGTAATTGCATTAGAAAGGCCAAATTAGGACAATAATATATTATATTGACCAATAGTTTTTTGTCTCTTAGGGCGTAAATACAACTATATTATAAAAGGTAATATCAAGCTTAAGCACAATATTTAAGATAATGATTAAAACTTAAGTTTAAATTAAGGCAATGCCTAACAATAAAAAAAATATAATTGGAAATATTCGAATTAATGTGGGGAAAGCCAAAAGAAAAACCTAGCCTCTATACAAAACGATATTAATTTCTCATGAATTTGGATTCTCTATTGATAAATTTGAAGACCAAGTTCGGGCTAGACGTCATTTGCTTGATTACCTTAAAATGGAGAATGATTTCAAGAGATGCTTCAAAGGCTACGACAAAAGTGTTGGTTAAGTGCGCATCGCAGAACTTCTTCTTCTAATGATATACATGATATTTTAACATAGCTAAAGTTTTAAATTTTAACTTTGAAATTTTGTAAATTATTAGCGGCAGAACACACCTCATCAAATTTCACTTAAAAAAAGTAATTGGTAATAGACTTACACCAATCAATGTAAAAGACAATAGGAAACTTGAGGAGATGAATATCAATGCATTGAGTAATTTTCGCTCACATGCAAGAATGGAATTATTAAATATCCACTATACACTTAGTACGCACGTAGCTAGGATTTTTAAGAACAAATACAATAATAATTCAGCCTTCGCGTTTTCTTCAAAATCCGGGAGGCCTTGTCATCATTGGCTGCATGCGAGAAGCCAACATATCAGTTGTGGTTGTATAACCAGGTTTATAAATCCTGGAGGTTGCTGGGTTGGCAGTTTTGATGATCATGTGATCATTGTTAGTCCTTTGCATCTCACATATGAAACATGAAAATAATTGCTCATCATTTGTTTCCTGAGAATATGCCAAAGAACGTCCTTGCTTTGTGGCTATGGCAGTAGGAAACGCAACAGCTTCAAAATTATTGCAAAGAAGAGGCACGGATCGAGGAACAAAATAGCAACTCCAGAAGAAAGGATGTTTCAAAGCCTCCGCAGCCGTAGGCCTCATGTGTGGATTCCAGGAACAAAGCCATGAAATCAAGCTGATGGATTCTCGACTAGCTGATGGCAACAACTTTTGCAGATTCACACCACCCATCCGCGGGAACTTCCAACTAAGACTGCTCGCAAAAGAGTTGAATCACCACACTCCCAAGCTATAAGGCCAAGAATCCAAGAGGCCAAGAATCCTGGGGCTTCCAATCACTTGGCAGATTTTGTAAATTTGATCAGCTGAATTTTTTCCCGGAAAAAGAATCCTGAAACTAAACATCTCGAACATAATAGCACCCGTTGCCCACATATCAATTTCAGGTCCATAAATCTCGGAAAGAAGCAGAACTTCAGGAGCTCGATACCAGCGTGTTGTAACATAATCAGTGCACGGCAGATTAGAATCGATTTCCTTCACCATTCCAAGATCCCCTATCTTGATCACACCTTTCGAAACAAGCAAGTTGGAAGGCTTTAGGTCACGGTGAAAATAACCCTGTCGGTGCAGGTAATGGAGACCTTGAAACACTTGGAAACACAAGTTTCTGACTTCATCTTCAGAGAAATTTTGACCCGCTCTTTCGTTCATTAGTCTAAGAAGATCAGATTCCATGTACTCTAACACAATGAATACGTCTTCGTGTTCTTTGACAAGATTCCTCAATTTGACAATGTTGGGATGATTATTCATTTTCCTTAAGCATTTAACTTCTTTCAAGTTCCTGCTCTCGTCCAAAGAAAAATCTTCTTCTTCAATTTCTTGACAGCAACAAATTCACCACTCTTTTTATCAAGAGCCTGAAACACGTCGCCATAACTTCCCGACCCAAGCTCCCTGATCTTTTCGTATTGCTCCATTTTTTTTTAATGTATATATGGAATCAAATTTTCGTTTCTATACGGATATTTATGATGTGACAATAACTTGCCGAATTGAATTAGGGAATAGTTTCCTATTCCCATTACATGTAATAATAATACCTTAATCGAATAGGAAACTAGTCTCCTAAATGAAAATAATACGTACTAGGAAAAGGAAATTTGTTTAAGAATTGCACTAGGAAAAAGTTATTTAGTTACTTATAACATATTATTAATTAACTCAGTCCATCAATTTTTTAGTTTTTTATTTAACTAGGTAGGCTTATTACTTAGTAATAAGTTACGTAAATACAGCAAATTTTAATATTCAACCAATTAGGCCATTAGAATCTAACAGTTTCCGTCGGTTAATATTTTTATCTTTCTTTTTCTATCGGCTAATACAAGAGACTAAAAACCAATGGTAACAAAAAGGAATGGAGGTCTTGATCCGCAAACGAGTATCATTGCTGCCTTGAGAAACCATTGCTCTGTTAGGCCGGCACTCGGAGGCCTTGATCTTGCAGATGAAGCCATAAGTTGAAGCAAGTGGTTTGGAGCTAGATGGGACAGGACTGAAGGGTTTTAAAGATAATATGGTACAATTTTTTTTGGTGTTTGCTATTGTGGACTTGTGTGACCAAGTAATGATACAAGAGACAGAATTACTGAGCCACTGTCAGTAACTTTGTCCTATATGTTAACACTTTTTAACAGAGGCAATAATTTGCAAAGTTAGTAACAATGTGAAACTCAATAATTCTCATCCGATGTAGAAGAATCAAAACTGTTATGAAAATTGACCCTGTAGATGTGAAATTTGCACTTATGCTGCAAATTTCTTCCGCCGAACCATCATTCACCTTAACCCAACTGCACCCGGGCACTTTGTTCAAACCCCTCTCATTCAACCATCAGTTCAGCTGCAGTATCCCAATTACCGGATAGAGAAGATACACTAGCAGCAAGTACATAGTTGGCTCCTAGTTCAAGCTCTAGTTTAAATAAAAGCTTTCCAAGGTTAGCATTTAAACAGAGGACCTGCCCGTGGTTTCTACAAGCCCCTAGGAAACTCCTTAACATAACTGCATTCGGCTCCATTGGCATGTTCCTGATGATTCGATAAGCTTCTTCAATCAATCCAGCTCTTCCAAGCATATCAACCAAGCATCCATAATGCTCCATTGTTGGTTTGATGTTATATACTCTCGCCATTTCATCAAAATAATTCTAACCCTCATCAACAAGACCCAAATGGCTACAAGCTGATAAGATTGCAGAGAATGAAATGCTGTCTGGTTTTAGCCCTGTTTGTATCATCTTGGCAAACAAGGAAATAGCATAATTTCCTCGGCGGTTATCTGCAAGCCCAGAAATCATGATTGTCCAAGACTGCAAATTCTTCTCACGCATTAAATGGAAAACTGTGAAAGCTTTCTCAACATGCCCACACCTGGAATACATCTCAACCAGGGCGGTTCCTAGAGCAACATCCAGCTCCAAGCCATTAACGACAGCTTATGAATAAATGGATTCTCCTGCCCTGACATTGATCAGACTGGTACAAGCAGAAACCAAGCTTACCAAGGTGACAGAGTTTAGATTTTCATTTGCTAGCTTCATTCGATGCAACACCTTCAATGCATCCGATGGACTATCACTGTACGCAAAAAAAGTAATTCAGGATATACGGTAATAAGGAAAACGAATGCATAATAGCAAATTCACAAGAAAACAAGCACCGCAAGTAGACAAACTCATTAACTAATGAACTTCATGCAGCAATTATTTGGCTTTTATTCACATTAACGGTTTTTTATTTTATTTTATTTTTTTAAATCCACGACAAGTAGCAATAACACATATAAACAATTAAAATCAAATCATTGAAGAAACTTTCCAAGCAACAAAACCCGCAATCATAGAACTACAAGAAACCACATCTCTCTCAGTCTCAGGCATTTCATCGAACAGTGCTTTCGCAAAATCAACTTCCTTACAGGCAGCATACATCCTCAGGAGGGTGTATTTTTCCGAATCCAAACCACTTTAAAAATCAACGAATGCACTGACCCACCAACTCCAATCAACAGACACCGACCACAAGCTTTTACAACAAAAGGGTACGTAAAATCGTCAGGTCTAAGCCCTGTTTTTAGCATTTCATCGAAGAGTTTGATTGATTCAATCGAACAAGAGGTTTTGCGTACGCTTTTATAAGGTATTGTAAGCAAAAAGTGGTGGCGTGACGGGCAAGTTATTGAATAGGGATCTCGTAAAGTGGAGTGAGATTGGGAGTGAAGTGAGAATGAAGCGTGAGATTATGTACGTGTTGTGATCAAGTGATGTTTTGAGGAATAGAGTGTGGAGTTGATGAAGGTGGCGGGCGGTGTTTGACAGTTGGATTAGGGTTTCAATTTGGCGGGAAATCATGACCCTAAACTAAAGCTATTCTTTCTCGACAACCAACTTGTTCGAAAAATCAATCGCCTAAATTGAAAGGTGAGCTTGAGACCAGTGTTGGGTTTATAAACATATAATGAATCTTTCATCTCCATAACACTGTCTTAAAATTTTCAGAAGTCTTGGATATATTATCATAATTGAATGATTCTATACTCCTCAAATGATCAGTTACATTGAAAATTCTTTGCTCCAAATCACTATCGAAGTTCTTTTTCATTTTGAATTACAATTATAACAATATCGATATTTATTAATGGGAAAACTACCGGCATCGGTTTTATTATGACGCGTCCAAATGTACTACTCCTACATTGAAAAGGAATCTACTTCTTTTCCACTATGAACTACTCCCACTGGGATTCGTACGACACTAACGTGTGTGAGTACGGATTATGTTTTCCACGCTAAAAGTTCAAGTACGACAGTAACGTGTGGAGATGAATTAAGCACAAAAGTTGAGAAATAAAAGAAAAAGCTATTATTTTTTAAATATTGGAAACTTTTTATGTCAGTTGTAACAGTGTGACACTTGCAACAAAACCTTTTTCTTGGCAATTGAAGTAATATCACTTTTTTTTTTTTTTTAATTCAAAGTTTCGACTAAAATGGGGTTTTGCGTAGAGCTCTTTTGGGATTGTTTTGGAGGCTTAAAATTTTGATTTTTTTAAAATTATTTTTGGTAAAATCAGCTCATTATATGGTAGATTAAAAAAGTAAAAATGAATAGTTTTACACAAATGATTTTGAGAATTAGTTTTATACTTACACTTCGGTTGGTATAATTTTTCAAATAAAGTTTATTTAAGTAGAACTTTTGTTTATAGAATTTTTAGCAAAATAATTTTATTTGTTTAGTTGTCGATGAGAGCTTTTATTAAAAAATATGAAATTCCTTTAATAGGTAAAAAAAAGCAATGAAATAAGATTGTCAAATAAATAAAGATATTTTAGATATTTTAACATGTTAAAAAAACTTTTTAACCCTTACTACTTCAAAAAGTCCAAAATTTGAGTTTCGCTAATAGAGGCAAAAAAAAAAAAAACTTATTTAATCATTAAAAACTCTACTGAAAAATAATCAAACAACAACAAAAATTTTGAAAAGAATTTATGAAATTAAATAAGTACTTATGACCATGAGATAAGTTATATCATACAGACACTTAAAACAATTTCATATATACCTTCACATATATGATAAATATCTAAAATTATCCTTATTCAATTAAGAAATAAAATTATTAAATTTAAACAGATTATTATCATTACCAATTATATTAAGATAACAAAATAAAAATTAAACTTAATAAAATAAAAATATTTATTTTAGTTATTAATTATATATATATATATATATATATATATATATATATATATATATAAGCAAATAAATTTTATTTAATTTGTGTCTATTTTAATAGTTTGATTCTAATAAGATTTATCAAATACATACAACTAGTTTTAGAACGCATTGTATTTTTAAAAATAAATTTTTATTAAATGTTTAACTTTCAGATCTGATTAATTATACAACACAATTATTAATAATTATTTTAAAAGTTATGACATTGCCAAATTGACCCATAGTCGGTCCAACCCTAAATTTGAGACATAAAAAATGTGAGGTACTTATGGCGTAAAAAATCTATCACAATCGTGGCAATAATTTCTACCACAGTTACAAAGTGCAACAAAACCTAAATTGTCATCTAAAGGATCAAAGTATTTTCAAGTAGTTGTTTAATCTCTCACACTTTTCTGTTGCATGTCACGACCATCAATATATGCACATATTTTTTTTAGCTGAACTGACAAATTTTCTCACTCAATTTCAATGAGTATTCAAAACATCAATTTTTCTTCGGTATAGCGATACAGTTTAACCAGTGAAAATAGACAAATTAAAAACAGGAATCTAGCACGTGAGTCGGGGCCTGGGTTTAATAAAAGAATTGCCTACTTGTCGCTTTATTTTTTAAATTAAATTGGGTCACCCAACCTCCACATAAAATCTTGGACTGATTTGTCGCCTATTGAATTGTTTGAACGCGATCATCTAGTTGCTAATTTTTTTGCTTTATTGAAAAATTAAAATGAAAACAAATTGTTTGGGGAATAGAATGAAGTGACCAAGATAAGGTGTTTGCTCATACATTATCGTGTTCTCTCTCGAGTAAAATATAAGCAACACCTAGACTGCCTCTGAGCAGTGAGCAGATGCCTGTGAGTGCCACTGGTGAGCAGATCGCCTCGGGTGAGCAGACCGCCGCAGTGAGCAGATCGCCCAGTGGTGAGCAGACCGCCCGGGGTGAGCATACCGCCCGGGTGAGCATACCGCCTGGTGAGCAGACCGCCCTGAGTGAGCAGACCGCCTGGTGAGCATACCGCCTGAGTGAGCAGACCTTTGGTGAGCGTGGACCACTTAATGAACAGACTACGGTGAGCGAGACCACCTCGACCAAGTGGTAATCTTGATGACCTCGAGCAGACCACCTTGACCAGGTGATGACCAGAAAATAAGACTCAGTCAAATAAACCACCACAAAACCTCCTCCGAAAATCAGGGCACAAAGTCTATCAGTTATTGGTTATGGCCACGATCTAAGGTCATGGGTGTGGGGTGTTTATAAAAACCCCAAGAACATCACGCATGGGGCTCTCTTTTTTTTCCTCTCTCTCTCTCTAGAAGGATCTCTTTCTCTCTCTACGGACTGGAGAACTTCTCTCATGATTTCTTTCCCGTTAGGATGAATTATCTTGGATTATTTTCTGATAAATTTACTTAAAGCTTTTTGTTTAAAGCATTCATAATTAAGCCACATGAATTGTGGTATGGGTTTTTCCCAAGTAGACCCAAATCACTGACTTGAGCGTCGGAGGGTTTACGCCGGAAAAACTTCCGGCGCCTCCTGACTGTTATTTGTGCTCACAGGTTCACAGGTTCTGCTTTCGCAGAGATAGTCGCTCATGAGTATCCGCTCATAGAAAATCTGCTCATGGAGATCAACCAGCTTCCCACCAAACAAATCTAATGCTGATGCAGGGATCTGAGATTGAGTCACTAGCCAACCCATCCGGATTTCGGCATCAACATTTGGCGCCGTCTGTGGGGACCGGTACGAGAAGCCAATTTTTTGTCTCTATCAATTTTCATCTAATCGAAGCAAATCAGAATGTTACAGCGCATCAATAGATGAGCATGTTTAAAAAGGAAGCAAAAACCTCAGGTGAGAGCACATTGAAGGCACACGTTTGCAGGAATCAAAACAGGTCAGAAGTTATATTTTTACAAGTAATTTTTTCTATGAAAATTTAATTATTTCTCTAAGTCTTGCTATATGATATGAGGATACCTTATATTCATTAAATTAATTGTGCTCATATTAGGGCTAACGGTATAACTAAATCAGCTTGATTTCTTGAAACTTGCTCAATATGAGAATAATTTATAAAAGGAGAGCTATAGGCTAGCACTAAGAGGCTAAACAAAGTTTATAAATAAAGTTTATTAATATTTTCTAAGGCAAGCAAAGGCTCCAAAGTCTCAAAGCCTCCTCGATGGCGAGACAGGAAGCCAAGCTCGCCAGAACCTGCTCGACCATGTGAAGGTGAGCAGACGCAAGCAAAGGCTCCAAAGTCTCAAAGCCTCCTCGATGGCGAGACAGGAAGCCAAGCTCGCGTAACCGCTCGACCATGTGAAGGTGAGCGACGCAAGCAAAGGCTCCAAAGTCTCAAAGCCTCCCGATGGCGAGACACGGGGAAGCCAAGCTTCGCGTAACCTTTCGACCATGTGAAGGTGAGCAGACGCAAGCAAAGGCTCCAAAGTCTCAAAGCTGTTTTATGGCGAGACAGAAGCCAAGCTCGCGAAACTGCTCATCAGAACTGCTCGACCATGTGAAGGTGAGCGAGACGCAAGCAAAGGCTCCAAAGTCTCAAAGCTTTGTTTTATGGCGAGACAGAATCCAAGCTCGCAAAAACCTCGCTCATCGAACCGCTCGACCACGTGAAGGTGAGCAGACGCAAGCAAAGGCTCCAAAGTCTCAAAGCTTTGTTTTATGGCGAGACAGGAAGCCAAGCTCGCGAACTGCTCATCGGAACTCGCTCGACCATGTGAAGGTGAGCGAGACCACAAAATTCCAAAAACTTTCTAAGGCAAGCAAAGGCTCCAAAGTCTCAAAGCCTCTCGATGGCGAGACAGGAAGCCAAGTCGCTAGAACCCGCTCGACCATGTGAAGGTGAGCAGACGCAAAGCAAAGTGTCACGGGACGAGAGGTTAGAACCCGTGCGGCACTCCCGCATTCGGTGCTACGAGAGTAAGCCTAGTGGAAGTGGCACAATATCGACCGGGTTTCGCCCGCCTCGGGCTCATCAGAGAACGGCCCGATTCCCAACCGGTGTGTAGGGCTTCGCCTAAATCCCCCTTCGGTGTTAAGTCCTCGACTAGCGACAAGCTCCCCAAACTCAACCGGTCGGCCTGCTCGAACTCCAAGGATCCAGCGTCATTGTATTCCCCACACGCCTCTCTCAAGCGCATCTCCTACAATCAAGACAACCAAGATCGATATTAGCATACAAAGCGCATATCGCGGGTGTCACACTTGCGGTCCGTGACAAAAGGCTCCAAAGTCTCAAAGCTTTGTTTATGGCGAGACAGAAGCCAAGCTCGCGTAACTCCGCTCGACCATGTGAAGGTGAGCAGACGCCAGCAAAGGCTCCAAAGTCTCAAAGCCTGTTTTATGGCGAGACAGGAAGCCAAGCTCGCGTAACCCTGCTAATCGAACTCGACCATGTGAAGGTGAGCAGACGCAAGCAAAGGCTCCAAAGTCTCAAAGCCTGTTTTATGGCGAGATAGGAAGCCAAGCTCGCCAGAACCTGCTCATCGGAACCTGCTCGACCATGTGAAGGCGAGCAGACGCGAGCAAAGGCTCCAAAGTCTCAAAGCTGTTTTATGGCGAGACAGAAGCCAAGCTCGCTGTAACCAAACTCATCGGAACCGCTCGACCATGTGAAGGTGAGCAGACCACAAAATTCCAAAAACTTTCTAAGGCAAGCAAAGGCTCCAAAGTCTCAAAGCCTCGCCGATGGCGAGACAGGAAGCCAAGCTCGCTAGAACCCGCTGCTCGACCATGTGAAGGTGAGCAGGACGCAAGCAAAGGCTCCAAAGTCTCAAAGCTTTGTTTTATGGCGAGACGGGAAGCCAAGCTCGTCAAAACCGCCGACCATGTGAAGGTGAGCGGACGTGAAGCAAAGGCTCCAAAGTCTCAAAGCTGTTTTATGGCGAGACAGAAGCCAAGCTCGCGAGAACTCGCTCATCGAACCGCCGACCATGTGAAGGTGAGCAGAGCGCAAGCAAAGGCTCCAAAGTCTCAAAGCATGTTTATGGCGAGACCAGATGCCAAGCTCGCGAGTAACTCGCTCATCGGAACCTTTCGACCATGTGAAGGTGAGCAGACGCAAGCAAAGGCTCCAAAGTCTCAAAGCTTTGTTTGATGGCGAGACATGAAGCCAAGCTCATTTTAACCTTTCTCGACCATGTGAAGGTGAGCGAGACCACAAAATTTCAAAAAAAGTTTCTAAGGCAAGTAAAAGACTTAAAGTCTCCAAACCTCCTCGTAGTGAGGCGTAGTCAAAGTCTTCGCTCTTGCCCAACCAAGATTAAACTAAATTGCTTAAGTCGGTAAAATGTTACTTGGTTTTGAAACTTACCTAGATAACTCATTAGACATACAATACCTGCTCACCTATGGTGTGGTTAGCAAATGAAGCAAATGAGTTGCTTAGGGTTTTAAGTTTGTAAAAACTATAGATTTTATAGTTTCTAGTATTGATTCATTTCACTCTCAACACTAGAAACTGGGGGACTGGTGTTTGGGGAATAGAATGAAGTGACCAAGATAAGGTGTTTGCTCATACATTATCGTGCTCTCCTCTGAGTAAAATATAAGCAACACCTAGACCTTTGGTGAGCAGATCGCCCGCAGAAGCATGACCGCCTGGTGAGCAGACCGCGTGGTGAGCAGACTGGTGAGCAGACCGCGTGGTGAGCAGACCGCGTGGTGAGTGAGACCGCCCTGGTGAGCAGATCGCTGATGAGCAGACCGCTGGTGAGTGAGACCGCTGGTGAGCATACCGCCCCAGTGAGCAGAACCGCTGGTGAGCATACCGCTGGTGAGCGAGACCGCTGGTGAGCAGACCGCTGGTGAGCATACCTTTGGTGAGCGAGACCGCTTTGGTGAGCAGACGGCCCGGTGAGCATACCGCCTGGTGAGCGAGAGACCGCCTGGTGAGCAGACCGCCTGGTGAGCAGACCACTTAATGAACAGACTACCTGGTGAGCAGACTACCTCGACCAGGTGGTAATCTTGATGACCTCGAGCAGACCACCTTGACCAGGTGATGACCAGGAAACAAGACTCAGTCAAATAAACCACCACAAAACCTCCTCCGAAAATCAGGGCACAAAGTCTATCAGTTATTGGTTATGGCCACGATCTAAGGTCATGGGTGTGGGGTGTTTATAAAAACCCCAAGAACATCACGCATGGGGCTCTCTTTTTTCCTCTCTCTCTCTCTCTAGAAGGATCTCTTTCTCTCTCTACTGACTGGAGAACTTCTCTCATGATTTCTTTCCCGTTAGGATGAATTATCTTGGATTATTTTCTGATAAATTTACTTAAAGCTTTTTGTTTAAAGCATTCATAATTAAGCCACATGAATTGTGGTATGGGTTTTTCCCAAGTAGACCCAAATCACTGACTTGAGCGTCGGAGGGTTTACGCCGGAAAAACTTCCGGCGCCTCCTGACTGTTATTTGTGCTCACAGGTTCACAGGTTCTCTGCTCGCGGATAGTCTGCTCATAGAGTATCTGCTCATAGAAAATCTGCTCATGGAGATCAACCAGCAGCTTCCCACCAAACAAATCTAATGCTGATGCAGGGATCTGAGATTGAGTCACTAGCCAACCCATCCGGATTTCGGCATCAACACAAATTATTCAATTTTATTAGAAAGCAACTCGGTTTTGTTGTGTTAAGAAAAGACTCTTGACTCTTTAACACTTTGTCCGAAGAGTGCACAATTGGCTGGAATTGTTCTATTATTAAATCTGAACCCCTATAACTTATTTAATTATATTCCTCGATCGAGGATCATGCGAGCAAAGCAAAGCGCACGTTTAAACAATCCAATGGGCATTCTCAAAAGACGAAAAATAAAAAATAAAAAATCAGCCCACAAATTATTTCTTATTACGAGAGCTTGGTCTCTTAATAAATAGTTATTATCCATAAATCACGTCTTTTCTTGTGTTTTTTGTCTGAATTATATTTGAAAATAGGATCTCCTGAGTTACATGTATGTACCTTACAACCCTCTCACATGTATAATACATGTGAGAGGGTTGTAAGATACATGCATGTAACTTAATATTACCCTAAAAAATATACTTTATAACACTCGTTCACTCTTGTTTTAAGTTTAACGGTTTGAATAGAATTAACAGAATATTGGTGAAGTGATTCTTTTTACTCACAAACATAAAATTATTATTTTACCCTAAATAAATGTCAAAAAAATAAATAAGAAAGGAAAAAAACTACAAAAGGCACTAATAAATATAAATTGAAAGTAGTTAAGTGTCATTAGATATAAGCCACTCAGCCAAAGTCTTGCAGGGCAGCAGTTCGAATCCCTACAAGCATAATGTAGGGGTATTTTTTTTTAATTATATTGTATAATTGAGTGAAGGTAGTGTTCTCTCTTACCCAAGAGTGAGTGGAGTAAACATCCTCAAATATTAGTGAGTGTTAAAATCTGGACATAACTCTATTAGCATTGATGTAAATTGGTTAAAAGTAATAGTCTGATTTGTATATCAATTACAATCTTATATAACATGAGTTATAATTTGAGCAATAATCTCATGTAATAAAAAAAAAGATATAATCAAATTCAACATCAATCAATATCCAGCTAGTAATTATTATAAGACATAAAACTACTTCAATTAAACAATGCTGGAGATTAAAATTTAAAATGCTTATGCTTAATCATCGCCATCTGGACCAACACCCTCAAAAGTCCACACACACTCCTTCCTGGCAGCTTCCTCCTCCTCGGGCGTAAAGTTATTCAATCCCAAATAACTTCCTGACATACTCGACGCTCTTGTTCTTGATCTTGTTGGCCAAAGCCTCTGTCAAATAATCCAACATATTTTTATTATTTTTCATTTCGATTGTATGGCTTTGAATCTCCTCTAAAATAGCCACGGCCTTTTACTAATTTATTAATTGTCTACGTGTCACCTCAATTTTAGAATGCGTCACCGAGCTAACGTTAATAATGGAGAAAGGCAGAAGAAAAACGAAAAGCAATAATATAAAAGTTTGATGCAGTCAATTAAAGGAAATGGCAAAAGAGAGATAAATAAGCAAATATGTTAATAAAATAGCTAAACCAGATAATTGTGTAGCCAGCATATATATATAGATTCCAGATTAGCAAGAGATATACCTTAAATTTTTCATAATGAATTACTTGCTTTAGGTGAGAAATTTTAATCAAAGTTAACATTTTTATTGTGAAATTGCAGATTAATTTCCAACCTAGAAAAATTAGCTATCGTTAACCTAAGTCATGAAGCACATATGATAAAAGTAGAAATATTTTCAAAATATGAAAAAGTTCGAAAAAATAATTTTAAAGTTTAATTTTATAATAGTATTCAACTTTATGGTTTTAAAACTTTTTGATTTTTTCATGAATTTTAACATTCTAGACTAAAAAAACTACTAATGGCAAAAGTTAATAATCTACAGCACAAAACCAGAAAAAATAAAGTGATTGAATTAAAAGAAATTAAAGCATGTACATGGATCCCTGAAAGAAATAGCGAAAACGCTTGGTGGCCCAGCAAAGACTTGTGTGTTGTGTCTCTTAACACCATGAGTCAAGCACATAATAATAAAAATTACACACACACACACACACACACACACACATATAAATATTCAAGTCGTCCACTTGGTATTTATAAGGAATAAATTATTATTATTATTATTATTATTATTATTATTGAGGATTTTTGTTTATTAATTATAAAAGTGGGTTGTTTGGGCATGTGAAGCAAAAAGGCCGCAGGCAGAAGCAGGAATGTGAGTTTTTCTTGTTCTTTCTTTTTTTTAAAAAAAAACTATTGATGTTTCAAGATACATATTCTTATATGTACCTTTAATCATTAATTCTGGAAATGAGTTAGCTGTGCACATTGTTTTCGGTTAGTAATTGTTTCTAATGCTGTCATATAATTTCATTTATTTTAATTAGTTGCTACTGCAGTGAGCAATTAATAGAAGATGGATGACAGTGAGGATGTATCGATTGATATGGAGAAGTTAGCAAATACTTTGAGTGGGAAGTTGGAGACCCTGCATCACTTGTCTAAAGATTGTTCCATCTATAGAGTTGCCGAGCCCACGCGGTGCTCAAATCCAAGTCATTTTACTCCGCGAATGGTTTCAATTGGCCCTTTTCATCATGGTAAGGATGAGCTAAAAGCCATGGAAGAGCATAAACAAAGGTACCTAAAATACTTTCTTCAACGGACTAAGGTGCGCATGGCACGTTTCCTCTCTTTTATAAAGGAAAGGGAAACAAAACTGCGCAATTGTTATGCAGAAACCATTTGTAATCTTGGAAGTGATGAGTTCGTAGCGATGGTTTTAGTGGATGCTGTCTTTCTCATTGAATTCTTTCTGAGATTTTATGAACCTTATTTCATAACCGACAACGATCGCATTTTTGGAAAACCCCAATTGCGCAACGAAATATGGCACGACTTTTTGCTGCTAGAAAATCAGCTTCCATTATTCATTCTCAATGACTTGTTTAATCTAGCCAAAACAGCAACCTATGAAGATGCCTTTTACGAGAATATTTCCTTTGTCAAAATTACATGTTTTTGGTTCAGGAGTCAAGTACTTGTATTTCTTCCACTGGATAAGAATTCGCTAGAAATCCACTTTTCCAAAGCAGAGCATTTTCTTGATCTGATTATACTCTGTCTTCAGCCATCCCAGTCACGTGCTCAAATTGTACTGAAAGATCAAAACATACCCACTGTGAAGGAACTTCACCAAGCCGGAGTCGAGTTTAAACCAGCTGCCGGGTCAACCAAAAACCTACTTGACATCAATTTTAATCAAGGAATTCTGGAAATTCCATTTTTCAAGGCGTATGATAACACAGAGCGTGTGTACAGAAATCTTCTAGCCTTCGAGTGTATGCAAGGCTACATTGGATATTTTAATGATTACATCATAATGATGGCTTGTCTCATCAGCTGTCCGAAAGATGCAGAATTACTCGTTCAAAATGAAGTTATTAGGCTAGGGAATACTGAAACTGTTACAACTGTTTTTCGAAACCTTGATCGCGACTGTACGTTATATAGTGATGATTTCCAATATTCCGGTGTTGTCACTAATTTACAGGCCTATCGCAAATTACCATGGCACAGATGGAAGGCAACCTTGAAGCAAAATTATTTCAACACTCCATGGGCGTCTATCTCCGTAGTTGCAGCCGTTATTCTCCTTCTACTCACGGCCACGCAAACAGTTTCTTCTCTAATTGCATTGTAGATTTATTAATTTCTACTGTTTGCGATCAATTTTTGTGTTTTTTAGAAGCATTTCATTTGTATTGCTTGCTAGTGCATCTGTTTGGTTTAGCTCACCCACAGAATGTATAAAAAATAAGAGCAGTTGATTTCTCTAGTTACTGTTGTTGTTTTCACTCGCCTTTCCAACGAGTCAAGCACCTACATATTGTCTACTTGTCACCTCAATTTTTAAGTTGTGTCACCTAGCTAACATCAGTAATGGAGGATGGCATGGCAGATTAAAAAGAAAGGCATTAGTGTGATAATGTAGCAATGCGATTCTATGAAAGATTTTAATATTTGAATAACCAGTATTAGTATTGATTCTATAATTCGTAATAATTAATTAGTTGCTTTATTGAGAAATTTTATAATCACGTTAGAACTTTTACTGTGACATGAGAGAGTAATTTGTCTATACTAAGCCCCAAGTCAAGCAAATAAACATAAATTCATAATGATAAAAACATAAAAGCAAGATAAGTCAAGCAATCATAAAAGCATGGATCCTGGAGAGTTGAAAGAAAAAGCAAGAGCGTTTGGTGGCCGAGCACAGAATGATGAAAATTCGATTATTCACTATCCGATTGGACGGATGAAGACCGGCCAGCTGGGTTGGTCTGGCTATTCGTTTCTATTTAAAAGGATCCCATATTAAGGAATTTGAAGTGGCCTTCGATTCAAAGCAGCTGTGCGGGGCAATAAAATTCAATACGTGATCTCTGCCAAGTAAAAGACACGATTACGAGGAAACGCTATGCTTCATTGAATAGGGGCAATAAAGTCAAATGTTGTCGAGGAAGCGCTAAACTTTTATAAGTTGTAGGAGCTAAACAGAAAATTAAATTTTTTAAAATCTGAAATTGTAAACTTACATAATTATATTTAATAATTGTTTTTGGACATATAACAACAGGGCAGGGCTTCTGTTTTCCATAAAACCTGCAACAAAACCATTTTCTTGGCAATTGAAGCAATATCACATTTTTTTCAAATTCAAATTTTCAACTAAAATGTGGTTTGGCACAGAACTCTTTTGGGATTGTTTTTGAGGCTCAAAATTTTGATTTTGAAAAGATAAAAATTTATTTTTGGTGTTTGGTATTTTTTTTCAAAATTATTTTTGGTAAAATCACCTCATTATACAGTAAATTAAAAAAAAGCAAAAAATGAATAGCTTTAAACAACTAATTTTGAGAAGTAGTTTTATACTTAGACCGCGTTTGGTATAACTTTTTAAATAAAGTTTATCTAAGTAGAGTTTTTAACAAAATAATTTTATTTGTTTGGTTGTCCATGAGAAATTTTATTAAAAATTATGAAATTCCTTTAATAGGCAAGAAAATGAATGAAATAAGATTGTCAAATAAACAAAAGATATTTTAGATATTTCGACATTTTAAAAAATCTTTTTAACCCTTAATGCTCAAAAAAGTCCAAAATTTGAGTTTCGCTAATACAGGCAAAATAACTTATTTAATCATTAAAAACTCTACTGAAAAACAGTCAAACAACAACATTGAAAAGAACTTATGATATTAGATAAGTATTTATGACCATAAGATAATTCATATCAAACAGACACTTAAAACAATTTCATATATATCTTCACATATATTATAAATATCTAAAATTATCCTTATTCAATTAAGAAATTGTAACACTCTAAGCGAATCCTGTATCGGTAAAACATGGAAGAGACACTTAAAATTACTAAATGTTTAACAATTATTTTAAAAACTATAACATTGTCAAATTGAACCATAGTCGGTCCAACCCTGAATTTGAGACATATAAAACGTGAGGGACTCATGGCGTAAAAAATCTATCACAATCGTGACGGCAATTTCTGCCGTGGTCACAAATCATTGAAGAGGTGGAAGATACGAAGGGCTTTCTTTGGTATGGCAAGACAGTTTAACCAGTGAAAATAGACAAATTTAAAATAGGAAACTGGCCATGAGTCGGGGCCCGGCTTTAATAAAAGAATTGGCTACCTGTCGCTTTATTTTTTTAATTAAATTGGGTCACCAACCTCGACATAAATTTTGGACTGATTTGTGGCCGATTGAATTGTTTGAGCACGATCACCTAGTTGCTAAGTTTTTGCTTTATTGAAAAATTAAAATGAAAACAACTTATTCAGTTTTATTAGAAAGCAACTCGGTTTTGTTGTATTAAAAAAAACTCTTGGCCACTCAGGGCTACAGGTGGACAAAATCGAGTTCGGGTTGGGTTCGGGTCAATCCGATTGGGTTTCGGGTTATTCGAGTTAGACAAAAATCAATCCAAATATAACCCGAATTGTTGACCCGACCCGATCCGATCCGAATTGAATTCGGATCGGATCAGGTCATGTCAATAATTCGAGTTAAATTCGGGTAAGATCGAGTTTAGATTTAAAATGGGTCGGATTGAGTTCGAGTCAGTTCGGGTCAATTCGGGTCTAATCGAGTCAGTTGAAATCAGGTCAAATGGGGTCGGGTCAATTCGGGTCAAATTCGGTTAATGCAATTTTGAGCTCTTTTGTTTCCTATTTTTGCAGTTTTTAAGGTAGTTTTAAGACATTTTTCTTAATTGCAGTCTTTTTTAATAATTTTCAACCAAAAAAAAAAAGGAAAATGCTATGAAATCAAATAAATAAAGTTAAAATGCTAGAATAAGATTATAAGTATAAAATATATAATTGTGATGCACATAATCACTTAACACATTATAATTATAAAATATATGTAACATAATACTTAATTTTAATATATAATCTACCTAATGTCCTAATTTATTCGTAAAAAAATCAATTGTTAACTGTTATTAACAATTATCAATTAACATTATTTCAATTATTAATAATTAACAAAATTTTTGTTATTTATTAACAATTAATAAAAATTTATTCATAACAAAATCATAAATACACCAATTTTCTTGATTGTATTACTAATATTTATAAATACATAATTACAACAATCAAATAATAACCAATTACATAATAACCAATTAAGCATAGATAATTATATAGTATAGATATATCATGAAAGTTATGACTTATGAAACTTGAAAGTTGAAAGCTTCAAAATCGAGTTCGGGTGGGGAGAAATTTTTTTTTTTTTGGGGGGGCGACCCGATCGGGTTTCAAGCTCGACCCGATCCAACCCGAACCCGAAATTTTTCAGGTCCGGTCGGGTAAAATGCCCACCCCTAGTCAGGGTTGCTGCCCTCCAAGTTAGAGGGCAGCAGTTCGAACCCCCACATTGTATTTCTTTCCTCAACTAAATATTGAGTGAAGATAGTCTTATTTCTTACCTAAGTGTGAGGAGTAGACATCCCTCGAATATTAGTGAGGGTTAAAAATCTGGGCAGAGCTCCATCAGTATTGATGTAAGTTAGTCCCAGTAATAGTCTGATTTATAAATATCAGTTATAGTCTCATATAATATGAGTTATAGTATGGATATTAGTCTCATGTAATTAACAAAAAAAAAAAAAAAAGACTCTTGACTAATTCTTCGGAGGGGATTGGACATTAGTTATGTAATGATATGTAGTAGACTTCTATTCCCGCTCTGTTTGTCTTAGTCTTTATTAGGCTCCACTATATTAAAAAAAAAAAAAAACTCTTGACCTCTTATCAATTTGTCCGAAGAGTGCACAATTGGTTGGAATTGTTTTATTAATAACTTATTTTATTGTATTCCTCGATCGAGGATCATGGATCGAGGATCATGCGCACATTTAAACAATCCAATGGGCATTCTCAAAAAACAAAAACAAAAAATAAAAAATCAGCCCACAAATTATTTCTTATTACGAGAGCTTGGTCTTTTAATAAATAGCTATCATCCATGCATCACCTCTTTTCTTGTGTTTTTTTTTAAATACACATTTTCTTTTCTTTTTTTTGGTTGAATTCTACTTAAAAATACATTTTTTTACACTCGTTTATTGCCGTTTTAACAGTGTTAATAGAATTAACAGAATATTTTTTTTCCCACACACATAAAATTATTATTTTACTCTAAATAAATGCCACAAAAATAAATAAGAAAAAAATTACAAAAGACACTAATAAATATAAATTGAAAGTAGTGAAGTGTGATAAGATATAATCAAATTCAACATCAATCAATATCCAGCCAATAATTATTTTTTTGCGCATTAAACCAGCCAATAATTAATATTTTTTGTTTATTAAACCATAATGAGTAGGACCATTCGGAAGACAAAACTCTCATAATAAGTTTTTAATGTAGTTGCGCTCCCAAACCTCAAACCTTAATTAAGATAAAATAGTCTCATATGAGCTGATCCTTGCGCTTGTTGGCATCCGGCCAATAATTATCATAAACATAAAACTACTTCAATTAAATAACGATCGGGATTCAAATCTAAAAAGCTTATTCTTAATCATCACCATCTGGATCAACACCCTCAAAAGCCCACCACACTCCTTCCGGGCTGCTTCCTCCTCCTCAGGCGTAAAATTATTTTCAATCCCAAATAACTTCCTAACAAACTCGACACTCTTGTTCTTGATCTTGTTGGCCGAAGCCTCTATCAAATAATCCAACATCATTTTGATATTCAAATAATTCGCCACCAATATCATCTCCTTCGACTCATAATTGCTCTTGCTCTTCCCAAACTCCTGGTTGAACGACTTCACCTCCTGTTCCGGTCATTGTTCTTAATGCTACCTGCTTTCTTTCTGTTTTACTGATTTCATTTATTTTGTTGCTACTGCAGCGAGCAATTAATGAGAAGATGGACGCCAGAAAGCATGAGCATGAGGGTTATGATGTATCGATTGTCATGGAGAAGTTGGCAGATTCTTTGAGTGGGGAACTGGAGTCATTGCATCCATTGCCCAGAGAGTGTTCCATCTATAGAGTTCCTGAGACCACGCGGTGTTCCCATCCAAGTCATTTTACTCCGCGAATTGTTTCAATTGGCCCTTTTCATCATGGTAAGGAAGAGCTAAAAGCCATGGAAGAGCATAAGAAAAGATACCTTAAGTGCTTTCTTCAACGAACTAAGGTACGCACAGCAAGTTTCCTTGGATTTATAAAGGCAAGGGAAGCAGAATTGCGCAACTGTTATGCTGAAACAATTCATCTTGAGAGTGATGAGTTCATAAAAATGGTTTTAGTGGATGCTGTGTTTCTCATTGAGTTCTTTCTGAAGTCTTATCAACCTAATCTCAGAACGAATGAGGATCCCATATTCGGAAAATCATTTTTGTATGATGATGTGAAGCATGAGATTTTGCTGATAGAAAATCAGCTTCCATTGTTCATTCCCAACGACATGTTTAATCTAGCCAAAACAGCAACGTTTGAAACAAACTTGTATGAGGAAATTTCCTTCATGACAATTACCTGTTTTTGGTTTAGGGATGATATTGGTTTATTTCTTCCAATACAGGAGAATTTGCTAGAAATCAACTTTTCGAAAGCTAAACATTTTGTTGACTATATTATAATTATGAATTATCTTGTCAACACTTCAAAAGACGCGGAATTACTTCTTCAGAACAAAATTATTGGGCTAGGGTATACTGAAGCAGTTCCAACTTTATTTTGCAACCTTGATAAAGAATGTACGATATATTATTCTAATTTCCAATATTCTGGTATTATTGCTAATCTACAGGCCTATTGCAAATTACCATGGCACAAGTGGAAGGCAACCTTGAAGCAAAATTATTCAACACTCCATGGGCGTCTATCTCTGTAATTGCAGCTGTTATTCTTCTTCTGCTCACATTCATACAAACAGTTTGTTCTCTCATCGCATTGTAGATTCACTTTTACAGTTTATTATGTATTATTTTCTTAGAAGGATTTCACTTGTATCATCAGTGAGTGTTTCTGTTTAGCTGATTTCTGTACTTACTTTTGCTGTTTTCACAATAAGTCAAGCACATAATGATAAAAATTGGATGATTCAATTAATATTAGAAAAAGACTCAAGTCCTTCACTCGTCCACTTGTTAACAAAAAATATCTAGAATTATATATATCCAGGAAGGGAGGGTAGTTAGGATATGTGGTTAACAAATAGTTATACGGTGGTATACGGAAAATGTGGCTAACAAATATGATATGACATACACATATAAGCACCTAGATTTTTTGGTGAAAAGTAAAACGCCCCGTAATTACATATATACTTTGGCAAAAACAAGTATAAATAGTTACATAGACGAAAGGCAACGCAGCAGCAGCACTAATGCTACACCCCAGGTGAGCCGCGGGCTCAGGGCTCAGGGCTCAGACCCTGGAATAGGGAGGCTATCTTGGCTACCTGAAGAGAGCCAATGAACTGTGATGATCACAATCAATGGAGACATGACTAGTAATCTTTGCAGCAGCTCAGATGGTGCGGCCATTACTGTGTCATAGAGTAAGTAACCCAGGAATCCGCAAACGAGTATCCCTGCTGCCTTGAGAAGCCATTGCTCTGTTATGCCGATGCTTTGAGGCCTTGATGAAGCCATGAGTTAAAACAAGTGGTTTGGAGCTAGAACGGGAAAGAACTGAAGGGTCTATGAAGATAATTTTGTGTTTGCTTTTGTGGACTTGTGTGAGCAAGTAATGTTACAAGAGACAGAATTTTTGAGTCTCTGTCACTAACTTTGTCCCATATGCTAACATTTCTTAACAGAGGCAATAATTTACAAAGAAAGAATTTGAAATTCAATATTTCTCCTCTCAATTAGAAGAACCCAACCTGTTGCAAACAAGATTGACCCTCTAGCTGTCAAAATTTGAACTTAAGCTGCACCAAACAACCGTTCCCCTCAACCCAACTCCACCCCGGCACTTTCTTCAAACCTTTCTGATTCATGGCAAACATAATCTCAGCTGCATTATCCCAATTATCAGATAGAGAAGATATGCTTGGCAGAGTTTATGGTCCTGTGATCATTGTCAGTCCTTTGCATATCACACTTGAAACATGAACATAATTGTTCATCATTCGGTTCCTGAGAATATGTCAAAGAAGGTCTGTGCATTGCGACTGTGGCAGTAGGAAACGCGACAGCTTCAAAATTATTGTAAAGAAGCGGCACCAATCGATGAACAAATTAACAACTCCAGAAGAAAGGATGTTGTAAGGCTTCCGCAGCGGTCGGCCTCATGTAGGGATTCCAGGAACAGAGCCACGAAATCAAGCTGATGGCATCACTGCTAGCAGATTCACACCACCCATCTGCAGAATTTCCAATTGAGATTGCTCGCAAGTTGAATTCCAAGAGGTCAAGAGTCCTTAGTGGGGCTTCCAATCACTTGGCAGATTTTGTGAATTTGATCAGCTGAGGTTTTCTCTGGAAAGAGAATCCTGAAACTCAACATCTCGAACATAACAGCACCCATCGCCCACATAGCAACTTCAGCTCCATAAATCTTGGAAAAAAGCAACACTTCAGGAGCTCGATACCAGCGAGTTGTAACATAATCGGTGCACGGCAGATTGGAATCAATTTCCTTCACCATTCCAAGATCCCCTATCTTGATCACATCTTTCGAAACAAGCAAGCTGGAAGGCTTTAGGTCACAGTGAAAATAACCCTGTGGGTGCATGTAATGGAGACCTTGAAACACTTGGAAACACATGTTTCCAACTTCATCTTCAGAGAAATTTTTACCCTCTCTTTCTTTCATAAGTTTTAGAAGATCAGATTCCATGTACTCGAACACAATAAATACATCTTTGTGTTTTTGGAGAAGATTCCTCAATTTGACAATGTTGGGACGATTATTCATCTTCCTTAAGCATTTAACTTCTTTCAAGCTCCTGCTCTCGTCCAAAGAAAAAATCTTCTTCTTCAATTTCTTGACTGCAACAAATTCGCCACTCCGTTTATCAAGAGCCTGAAACACGTCACCATAAGCCCCCGACCCAAGCTCCCTAGTCTTTTCATATTGCTCCATTATTTTTAGTATGATATAGGGAACGAAATTTTGTTTCTCCACGGATATTTATATGTGACAATAACTTGCCGCATTGAATTAGGGTATAGTTTCCTATTCCCATTCCATGAAATTAAATAGGAAAAGTTTCCTAAATGAAATTAATATGGTACTAGTAAAAGGAAATTTGTTTAAGAACTGCAATGGGAAAAAGTTATATCAACCATGCATCCATAATGCTCCATTGTTGATTTGATATTTATATACTCTCGCCATTTCATCAAAATAATTATTACCTGCATCAACAAGACCCAAATGGCTGCAAGCTGATATGATTGCAGAAAATGAAATGCTTACCCTCCTCAACAAGACCCAAATGGCTACAAGCTGATAAGATTGCAGAAAATGAAATGCTGTCTGGTTTTAGCCCTGTTTGTATCATCTTGGCAAACAAGGAAATAGCATAATTTCCTCGGCGGTTATCTGCAAGCCCAGAAATCATGATTGTCCAAGACTGCAAATTCTTCTCACGCATTAAATGGAAAACTGTGAAAGCTTTCTCAACATGCCCACACCTGGAATACATCTCAACCAGGGCGGTTCCTAGAGCAACATCCAGCTCCAAGCCATTAACGACAGCTTATGAATGAATGGATTCTCCTGCCCTGACATTGATCAGACCGGTACAAGCAGAAACCAAGCTTACCAAGGTGGCAGAGTTTGGATTTTCATTTGCTAGCTTCATTCGATGGAACACCTTCAATGCGTCCGATGGACTATCACTGTACGCAAAAAAAGTAATATCAGGATATACGGTAATAAAGGAAACGAATGCATAATAACAAATTCACATGAAAACAAGCACCGCAACTGGACAAACTCATTAACTAATGAAACTTCATGCCGCAATTATTTGGCTTTTGTTCACATTAACCATTTTTTATGGCATTTTATTTTTTTTAAATCCACGACAAGTAACAATAACACATATAAACAATAAAAGTCAAATCATTGAAGAAACATACAAAGCAACAAAACCCGCAATCATAGAACTCCAAGAAACCACATCTCACTCAGGCATTTCATCGAACAGTGCTTTCGCAAAATGAATTTCCTTACAGGCAGCATACATCCTCAGGAGGGTATTCCCAATATACTTATCCGAATCCAAACCCACTTTAAAAATCAACGAATGCACGGACCCACCGACTCCAATCAACAGACACTGATCACAAGCTTTTAGAACAAAAGGGTACGTTAAATTATCAGGTCTAAGCCCTGTTTTAGCATTTCATCGAAAATTTGATTGATTCAATCGAACAAGAGGTTTTTGTGTACGCTCTTGTAAGGGTATTGTAAGCAGAAAGGGCAAGTTATTGAATAAGGATCTCGTAAAGTGGAGCGAGATTGAAAGTGAAGTGAGAATGAAGCGTGAGAGTATGTACGTGTTGTGATCGAGTGATGTTTTGAGGAATAGAGTGTGGAGTTGGTGAAGGTGGTGGGAGGTTTTTGACAGTTGGATTAGGGTTTCAATTCGGCGGGAAATCATGACCCTAAACTAAAGCTATTCTTTATCGACAACTAACTTGTTCGAAAAATCACTCACCTAAATTGAAAGGTGATCTTGAGACTAGTGTTGGATTTATAAATTTATAATGAATCTTTCGTCTCCTAAGCACTGTCTTTATCATTATTGAATGATTCTATACTCCTCACATAATTAGTTACACTGAAAATTCCTTGTTCCAAAAGACCATCTAAGTTCTTTTCATTTTTAATTACAATTATAAAAATATTGATATTTATTAATCAGAAAACTATGGTATCGCTTTTATTATGGCGCGGCCAAATGTAGTGCTCCTACATTGAAAAGGAATCTACTTCTAATTCTCACATGGTGCGGCCAAATGAACTACTCCTACCGGGATTCTAAGTTTCGAACTCCATCCCTCGTTAACGAAGGTGTGCGTACTGATAATGGACCTGCATAAATAAACATAAATGTTGAGAAGTAAAAAAAATATATATTATTTTTAAATATTAGAAACTTATTTAACCGTCAAAAAATATTTTTTAAAAAAAATCAAACAACAATAAAAATTTTAAAAAGAACTTATATGAGATTAAATAAGTACTTATGACTATTGAATAAGTCATATCAAACAAACACCTAATATAATTTCATATACATTTTTACATATATTATAAATATCCAAAATTATTCATATTCAAATAGGAAACAAAATCATT
Source organism: Atalantia buxifolia (assembly GCA_030444775.1). Classification (NCBI taxonomy): domain Eukaryota; kingdom Viridiplantae; phylum Streptophyta; class Magnoliopsida; order Sapindales; family Rutaceae; genus Atalantia; species Atalantia buxifolia. The sequence continues at coordinate 31,160,731 of CM059832.1, read as the reverse complement.
AAATTTAAAGAGATTGTCATCATTACCAATTATATTATGATAACAAAATGAAAATTAAACTTAATAAAATAAAAATATTTATTTCAATTATCAATAATTATATATACACTAAAAAAAATTATATATACTTATTTATATATTATATTTATTTTAATCATTTTTATTATAGTAAGATTCTTACTAAATACATATGACTGGTTTTAGAACTCATAGTACTTTTTAAAATATTTTTTTTACCAAATGTTTAACTTTTGTAACTGATTAATTTTACAACACAATTAATATTAATTATTTTAAAAGTTATAACATTACCTAATTGGCCCCATAGTCCGCCTAACCCTGAATTTGAGACATATAAATGTGAGGTACTAATTATGGCATAAAAGATATATCACAATCGTGGTGACAATTTCTACCACGGTCACAAAGTGCAACAAAACCTAGATTGTCATCTAAAGGATCAAAGCATTTTAAAGTAGTTGTGTAATCCGTCACACTTATCTACTATATCTGTCACCACCATCAATACATGCACATATTTTTTGAGCTGAACTGACAAATTTTCCCACTCAGTTTCAATGAGTATTTATAACACCAATGGAGAGACCCAAAATCATTGAAGAGATGGAAGATACGAAGGGCTTTCTTGGTATAGCCAGACAGTTGCACCAGTGTAATAGACTAATTTAATATAGGAAACAGGATTCATTTTCTTGCACACTCTTCATTAAAATATGATCAAGTACAGAAACAGGCTCATGAGCCGGGGCCCGGGTTTAATAAATCGTGTCACTGTCACCCAACCTCAACATACACTTTGGACTGTTGTGAACCATACAGTTTATTTTATCATATTCCTCGATCGGGGATCATGCTACTAATGCTAGCAAAGAGCAAGTTTAAACAATCCAATAGACCTTCTCAAGTTCTCAAAAAAATAAAAGTTAGTTATGCTGATGTGGATACTTAGTTGCGAACAGATTCAGTAGCTGTTAGCTGTATGAATCTTCTAGATGGATTCCATAACAAACTGGCGTATGTATTGGCATGTATAAATATCATTAGTTAGTTGTTATTTTGTAAGCTTCCAAAAATTCAATAATACAAAAAGTTTTCTTTCTTCTTCATTTTACATCACTTTCTTTCTCACTTTCTCTACAACCAAACAGAGTTTTTCTCATTATCAAACAGTTCCTAATGCTACCTGTTTTCTTTCTATTTTACTGATTTCATTCATTTTGTTGCCACCGCAGCGAGCAATTAATAAGAAGATGGATGATACAACTTGGCCCATTGTTGTGAATCAGATTGAGCTTAATGAGACAGCAAGGGAAGAGATCCAGCCTATAGAAATGGAAGAAGATCAACTCGTGAATGAGACTCAAGCTAGCGAGCAGCCCAGGACAGGTCTAGCTCGTGCGAGAAAGAAACCAGGATGGCTCAAAGACTTTGTCGTGTGAGGAATGTGCGAGAATGCTTGAAATATGAGAATAACGAATATTATTTTGTTTTCAATTATTGTTTTGTGGGAATTTGTATTTTATTCCATTAGTTAGTTAAGGGTGCGTGGGTGTTTTGGGAAGACAAGAATATAATTGTATTGTCACGAGAAACGTGAGGCATTCAAAGGAAAAAAAGGAATATCATTTGTCTTCTTCTCAACTTCGTCTCTTTCTTTTCTCTGGAATTTCCCCTGTTCAATTTTCTTTGCTCAAATCTTCTTCCAAACCGAACGGAGTCTGCACTCGCTCAAAGAGTGTCGTATCATCTGGTGCTTTCATTGTATTTCATTGCATTTCAGCTCCTCTTAGACACAAAAAAAAAAAACAAAATGATTGTCACAGAACCAACGACAGATTCAGCGGTTCTCTCCAGCATGAAGACGCTTATTGAAAATCAAACGCTTGCTGTTCATCAGACCTTACAGCAATATATGTCCACTGTCGATTCTCGATTTGAGGAGCTACGTTCCCAACTCCATGGTTCTGTCGGAGCTTCAGTGGGTTCTTCCCGTCCAACAATGCCAGAACCGACGTCTTCGACTATACTGTCAGGCGCTGCTGATATCTCTCCTTTGTTGCGTTCTATGAAAATGGATGTCCCAAAATTTGATGGCACTGATCCGAATGGTTGGGATTTTCGAATCAATGAGTTTTTTGATTTTCATGGCACCCCTGACCATTTACGCCTTCGTATTGTATCTTTTCACATGGAGGGGAAAACAGCAGCATGGTATCAATGGATGAAGGCCAACAACTTGCTGAGCACTTGGCCGAATTTTTTACTCAATCTTAAGCAACAGTTTGGTACATCTATGTACGAAGATCATCAAGGTAACCTCTCCAAACTCACCCAAACATCGACTGTTGCTGATTTTCAATCTGCCTTTGAGGATTTGATGAATAAGGTCACGAGCATCTCAGAGCCATTGTTGGTGAGTTTTTTTTATCACGGGCTTAAAACCGGATATCCGGCGAGAACTTTTATTTACACGACCCATATCTCTCATGGAGGCTTTTGCTTTAGCCAAAGTTTATGAGGCACGATCTGAAGAAATCAAAACCTCTAGCCGTTCTTGGACAAAATGGACACCCTCATCTACTCACACTCACCAATCCACCATTACTGCTGTCCCACATCCTGTCCCGTATAAACCTCCAACAACAACTCCTCCTCCCGATTTGTCAGCCACTAAACAGCCACCTCAACCTCCTTTATTGCCTACTCCCACCTTGTCCATTCGTCGATTAACTCCAGCAGAGTTAAGAGAGAAAAGAGAAAAATGGCTCTGTTACAACTGTGACAAAAAATATAGCGCTACACATCGATGTCGTAGCAAGTTTCTGTTATTAATGGGTACTGATGATGAAGATGATGAACCAAGTGAGGACGCTTTTATTCATGAACAACCAGAGGAAGTGGTCACAGCTGACATATCCAGTTTGAATGCCTTGGTTGGACAAACTAATCCCCGATCCTTAAAAGTGTTGGGCATCGTTGCCAACTATCAATTTCATGTGTTAATCGACAGTGGCAGTACTCACAATTTTCTTAAGCTGCCATTGGCTGAACGACTTGGCCTTTCCGTTCAAGCTATAACTCCTTTTCGAGTTTACATTGGCAATGGCAATTTTCTTACTTGTCAATTTCTCTGCCCTAAGGTGCCTATCAGTATGCAGGGGCATGAATTTCTTTTGAATTTCTTTCTTTTGCCAATTGAAGGCCCTGATGCTGTCCTTGGGATTCAATGGTTACAAAGCTTGGGAAGAATTTCTACAGATTACTCTGAGATGACGATGGAGTTTAAGTGGGCAGGAAAATCTGTCATGTTACGGGGAAACCCAATTCCAAACCCCAATCTAATTTCTTTTAACCAGTTTCATGCCTTGCTGTCCAATTCCAAAATCGACAGCTTATTTGAACTTCATTCTTTACCACCTGAACCATCGACAACTCACACATCTACCCACATATTGCCGGATAATGACTTAACTTTTCCGGGATCATTACCTGAATCTATTACTACTCTCCTTAACAAATTTAAAGCATTATTTGCTCCACCAACTGGTCTGCCCCCTCATCGGGTATTTGATCACAAAATACATCTTATTCCCAATTCCAAACTAGTCAACGTTCACCCCTATCGGTATCCTTATTTTTAGAAAACTGAAATGGAGAAATTGATGAGAGAAATGTTAAATCAAGGCATCATAAAACCCAGCCAAAGCCCATTTTCTTCCCCGGTACTACTAGTAAAAAAGAAGGATGGCTCATATAGATTCTGTGTTGATTATCGCGCTTTGAATGCGGTGACAGTGAAGGACAAATTTCCTATCCCCACCATTGATGAATTGTTTGATGAACTTGGTGGTGCTCAGATTTTCAGCAAACTTGATCTGAGAGCAGGCTATCACCAGATAAGAGTTCACAAGAGAGATACTTATAAAACAGCGTTTTGCACGCATGAAGGACACTATGAGTTTCTTGTTATGCCATTTGGTTTGACCAACGCACCATCCACTTTTCAAGCAACAATGAACGAACTATTAGCCTCATTTTTACGCAAATTTGTTATTGTCTTTTTTGATGATATATTGGTGTACAGTGCATCATTGGCTGATCATGTGTATCATTTGGAGCAGGTCATGAGTTGTTTATACACAGCTCAATTTTATGTTAAACTATCCAAATGTTTATTTTTCCAGGAATCAATTGATTATTTGGGCCATATCATGTCGGCTCAAGGAGTGCATGCTGATCCTCAAAAGATCACAGGCATGGTGGATTGGCCCTTACCTAAATCAGTGAAGCACTTGAGAGGCTTCTTGGGCCTGACAGGGTACTACCGGCATTTTATTCAAGGCTATGCAACCATCGCAGCTCTTCTCACTGAGTTGCTTTGCAAGGAGGCTTTTAATTGGACTAATGCAGCTACTCAAGCTTTTCAAGCATTAAAGAATGCTTTGGTGGAAGCTCCTGTACTTCACTTGCCGAATTTTGCCTTGGAATTTGTCATTGAGATCGATGCTTCTAATGTCGGAATCGGTGCTGTGCTAATGCAAGCCGGACATCCTCTATCTTATTTTAGCAAAAAGTTGGGTCCTCGAATGCGTGCATCCTCGACAATTTTACATCCGCAAGCTGCTTGGTTATCAATTCCGAATTGATTATAAAGCTGGTAACTTCAATAAAGCTGCTGATGCTTTATCACGAATTCATGAAGACAACGTGACGGAAGCACCCCAACAACCAGCTCTCTGTTTTCCGTTGGTAAGCCAACCTTCTAGTGAACTACTGACAGCTCTGCACAAGGAAAATTGCTCTCTTCCTGATATGAAACAACTCCATCAAAGGTACGCCTCTGGTTCACTTTCGTCTGACTTCTCGGTTCAAGAAGGGTTACTGCTCTTTCGACACCGATATTATCTCAGCCCCAACTCATCATTAAAAACCGTGCTACTTAAAGAATTTCATGAGACACCTATGGCAGGACATGCTGGTATTAAAAAGACATTGGTACGTCTTTCATCTACTTTTTTTTGGCCTAATATGAGGAAAGATGTTGAGCAACATGTAGCTGATTGCCTTGTATGCCAACAAATTAAATATTCAACTCAAGCTCCAGCGGGTCTGTTATAGCCTTTACCTATTCCTTCACTAGTTTGGGATGAGTTAACAATGGATTTCATTACAGGGCTGCCATTCTCGAGAGGATTTGAAGTAATTTTGGTTGTTGTGGACCGTTTATCAAAGTTAGCTCACTTTGGAGCCTTGTCTTCTCAATTTACTGCCATCAAAACGGCAAATCTCTTTGCTGACATGGTTGTAAAATTACATGGCTTTCCCAGCTCTATAATTTCAGATCGTGATCCTATCTTCATGAGCAACTTTTGGCAGAAATTATTTGAATTAAGTGGGACACAGTTACACCACAGCACGGCTTATCACCCTCAAACTGATGGCCAATCAGAAGTAGTTAACCGGGGGCTGGAGCAATATTTACGAGCCTTCACACATGACAAGCCATAGACATGGTCTTCATTTTTAGGCTGGGCTGAATTTTGCTACAATACGAGTTATCACAGCAGCTTGCGTATGACTCCCTTTCAAGCCCTTTATGGCCGTCTTCCTCTTACAATTCCAAGTTACTCAAAGGGCTCTACTTCAATCCAAGCTTTAGAAGACATGTTAATTGAGAGGGATGCAATGCTTTGCTCTTTGAAAGAGAACTTACGACAAGCTCAGCATCGAATGGCTCAAAAGGCTAATTTACATTGCCGAGAAACTCAATTGCAGGTGGGGGATAAAATGCTGGTGCACCTTCAGCCATATCGCCAGACATCAGTTGCTAAAAGCTCATCTCACAAGCTGGCAAGTCGCTATTATGGACCATTCACAGTGGTAGAGCGTATTGGACCCATTGCTTACAAGTTAAATTTACCCACAGAATGTAAAATTCACCCGGTGTTTCATATTTCCTTACTCAAACTGTTTGTGGGAAACTCCTCTGTTGATGTTCTTTCACTACCTCTAGGAAGTGTGGATAATAAGCCCCTTTCATTGCCAATTGTTGTATGTGCTGAGCGAAAGATACTTCGACAAGGCAAAGAAATTCCATAAATTTTGGTGCAATGGTCCGATAGCTCACCAGAAAATTCAACTTGGGAGGACTTTGAGGAATTATGCAAACTCTATCCTGCACTACACCTTGAGGACAAGGTAAGCTTTCAAGGATTGGGGAATGATACAACTTGGCCCATTGTTGTGAATCAGATTGAGCTTAATGAGACAGCAAGGGAAGAGATCCAGCCTATAGAAATGGAAGAAGATCAAATCGTGAATGAGACTCAAGCTAGAGAGCAGCCCAGGACAGGTCTAGCTCGTGCGAGAAAGAAACCAGGATGGCTCAAAGACTTTGTCGTGTGAGGAATGTGCGAGAATGCTTGAAATATGAGAATAACGAATATTATTTTGTTTTCAATTATTGTTTTGTGGGAATTTGTATTTTATTCCATTAGTTAGTTAAGGGTGCGTGGGTGTTTTGGGAAGGCAAGAATATAATTGTATTGTCACGAGAAACGTGAGGCATTCAAAGGAAAAAAAGGAATATCATTTGTCTTCTTCTCAACTTCGTCTCTTTCTTTTCTCTGGAATTTCCCCTGTTCAATTTTCTTTGCTCAAATCTTCTTCCAAACCGAACGGAGTCTGCACTCGCTCAAAGAGTGTCGTATCAATGGATGCCAGAAAGCGTGAGCGTGAGCGTTGTGATGTATCAATTGATATGGAGAGGTTGGCAGATTCTTTGGGTGGGGAATTGGAGTCATTGCAATCAAAGCTTATTTAACTAATTTGTACTGTTTGGTTGCCGAGAAAAGTAAAGAGAAAGCTGAGAATTGAGGGAGAAAATTCTGATCAAAACAAAGCAATAATTCTCATTAATCGTGAATTGCTCCCTTTGATCATGGTAGGGAAGAGCTAAAAGAAGCCATGGAAGAGCATAAGAAAAGATACCTTAAATGCTTTCTTCAACGAACTAAGGTACGCGCAACAAATTTCCTTGGATTTATAAAGGCAAGGGAAGCAGAATTGCGCAACTGTTATGCTGAAACAATTCATCTTGAGAGTGATGAGTTCATAAAAATGGTTTTAGTCATTACGGGGCTTAGTTAAAAACATTTTATTTAATTTGGGATGCTTTTTTTTTTTGAATATTCATTTGAATATATTTTAAGTCTCATAAACTCAATTTCTATTACTTTCTTTTAAATTTTAAATAATAATAGTAATAAATTATTTATTTTAAATGCAGTATCATTTTTCTACGTACTTATCACAAAATATTTATATAAAAAAAAAAAGAAAACAATGTGCTTATTAAAGCAAGACTTTAAAACCATCAAATAACACTTTTACCATTGACCTACAAGTCTTTTGTTATATACAAAATGTGTCCAAATTTTTTTTATTTAACTCTTTTAGAAGGGACTTCTTTGGGTACATTTAAAAAAAAAATTAATGGTCTAGAAGGGGCTGACCCTTAATTGGACAACCCCTTTTGGGCCTTAGTTGGGTCTGCCCATGGTTTTAATGGATGTTGTGTTTATCATCGAGCTCTTTCTAAAATTCTACCAACTTAATTTCAGAACTAATGGGGATCCCATATTAGGAAAATCATTTTTGCATGATGATGTCAAACTTGAGATTTTGCTGCTAGAAAATTATCTTCCATTGTTCATTCTCAAAGACTTGTTTAATCAATCCAAAACTATCTACAGACAGTCCAACATTAATCTTCACCAGGAAACCACTTTCTGCATAAAAAAACTCTCATTAGGTTTTGGGCTGAACCAAAATTGGACAAAAACAGCTCTTATAAGGCAAGTTATTGGAAAATGATCTTGTAAAGTTAAGTGTAATTGAAAGTGAAGTAAGTATGTGTAGGGTCCATCTCACTTTGGTGGACCAAAAAGCCCAAAGTTTAAAATAATTTGTTAGATGTGTAATTATTGTAAAATTTTTGGATTTGGATGAAATTAACTAGAAAAAAATATATCAAGGAAATAAGTGAAGAAACGCGAGAGCTGTAGCCATTTCGTGAAGCGACAAGACGCTGCGAGAGAGAAAGACGAATTTTATTTTCTTTGGGTTTCAATCTTTGATTAAACGACCGGAAGGTGATTTTACCTCCGATTTCTCCCAAATTTAGAGAGTAAGTTCTTGACATCGCCTTCTACATTTCTAATGGTGTTGATCTGTATTTTATTGTCTCGGTATCTGTTATTTGAGATACTCACTTATTAGAGAAATATATTTTAGATCTATTATTGTAAGTCAAAATTGTTGAGAATCTTGATGTTGTTAGCCTCTAGTGTTATCTGGAGAATAATTTGTGCTGTAATCCCATTAATATAGTGAAAGTTTATATTGGACTGCAGCCCCTTGGTTTTTTCGGTTTGAATTTTCCACATAAAATGATGTCTCTTGTGGTTGGTTTTTGCTTTAAATTTATTGGTTTATTTTTATGCGTATTATTTGTGGTGCACATCCTATTTTAATCACGTAAAATAGGAAAGAGTTATGTTTCCGCTTAATTTCCAGCTGCTTGTGGTAGTCCATTTCCCAACAGTATGAAGTGTGATATGATGTCTGTATTGTGATCAAGTGGCGTTTTGAGGAATAGAGAAGAGACTGGAGTTGATGAAGGTGGTGGGCATTTTTTGACAGCTGGATTCGGTTTTGAATTTGGCGGGAAATCGTGACCCCAACCTTTAAGTTTAAAGGGAAAAAAAGCTTCTTCTAGACATCTAACTTTTGCAAGAACATGATATTTCATTTGGTGCAGCAGTGAGTCTCATTGTAGAACGGTAAATATTTTAAATATTAAATTTGGCTAGGCACCGCTCTGTCAAATGACAGAGCATGCAAGAATGGCTACTGTGTACATGAGTTTTCCTCTAATTCGTAACATGGTATGTTGGATATCACATAAGTTTTAACAATAAGTTACACGTTTCACATTTGTACCTGCTTATTTAACAATAAATTCCTTAAATTTGGATTTGTAAGACTCTTGTTTTAGCCTTAACATTTCAGAAGTCTTGGCATATGATCATAGATGAATAATTCTAACCACATCAAATAAATAGTTCTATTGTAAATTCATCGTTCCAAATGATCAATGTACATGCCAATTAAAACATGGTAATGTTTTCCCTGATGTTGCTTCTGAGGTACAGCATTTCTCTTACAAGCCACGGCCATGTCATGCATAACCAAACATAAATTTTGAGAAATTTGAAGTATTAAATAACTTTTGCATTGCGTGGATGGATGAAAAGGGGCGGAGCTAGAATTAATTTTTTTTTTTTGGGGGGGGGGGGGGTTCATATATTATAGAGGTAAATGTTTTGAGGTTAAAGTTAAAAAGAGTATCTAATTAATTGGTAAAATGTTAAACTTTTAAAGTTAGCGGGGGCCAAATCAGCAAAATAAATATTAAAATCTGAAATTGTAAATTTACATAACTATATTTAATAATTGCTTTTGAACCGACAACAGGGCGTGGCCTCTGTTTTACATGGGGCAGCTTCCCCTGGATGAAAGTATCTACAATAACACTTGATACATGTTTATGCTTTTACCTTTTTTCATAGAGAAACCCAAACCAACTTGCTTTAAGTTTTAGTTAACTTAAGATGATGTTCAAGAATATTATACGCTTTTTTTCTTCAAGAATTTACTTTAGCAATTCATTTTAGGCTACACTAAATTGTTTATCATAATAAGACTTGACTTTAACGTTATTATTGGATCCTTATGATTCTGCTTAAACTCTTGAACCAAATTATTTCACTAGCAAGATTTCTCAAGTTTAATCTCCCACATACAAATTTTATTTTAATTTCAATTCATTGACTTACTTTTAAATTCTCTTATCTCTAAGCTTACCCATGAGTTCTGATTTTAATACTTGAGGAAACCTACAATACTTATTGATTCTTACCAATCAACTAAAACTTTTACGTAAAGAGATTTCTCTAAGACTCTAACAACCAATACAATCTTTGTTCTTGATTTTTCGTTTTGTAATTTTTGATGATTTCAATTATGAAGCTTAAAGCATGTATCTTATTAGATGGGAACCTATAAAGACGGAAAATAGTTACTGACTTTATTGAAAGAGATATTCCATAAAAGATAAGAGAATTGTGATGTTCTGAAGAAAGGAATAAATGTACAACATCAATTTATTATTCGCACGACAAGGTCGATCATATATAGTACTGGTTTCATCATCCGTAGTTAATTCCAGAAACAAAGATAGAAATGTGAGTATTCGCTTGTCTTAATTTTGATGTGTTAATAAGTTTATGATAGATATGTAATCAATTGTTATATCTTTTAATCAATGTGGACACACACACATGTATGTATCAGCTCAGAAATTATTTCTGATTATGAGAACTTGGTCTTTTAATAATATAAACTAAAAGAGACTGTCCTCGTATACACCTTTATATTAAGGAATAATTTATTTTTATTTTGGGTGAGGAGACTTTGTTGATTATATTAGTGGGCTGTTTGGGTATGTACGTGTAGCAGAGGCTATAGGCAAAACAAAATGAGTTTTCTTTTCTCTCTCTCTCTTTAACCATTCTAGAGCTAATTTAGCAATTGTCCTTGAGATAGCTGGTTTCGGTTTGTTCTGTTTTACTGGTTTCATTGAGTAATAATAATAATATAGTTATAAACTCTTGTACAATTTTTTTTGTATAAACTGATGTGGCATGATTTAATTGGTTTGATTAAATATCTTTTGGTCCACATGATTTGTTTTTATTATATTGTATTTTTATTCAACCAATAAGTTGATATCAAATCAGTTTGTACAAAATAAATTTATACAAGAATTTGTGGGTATATCATCACTCATTTTCATTTATTTTGTTGCTACTGCAGCGAGCAATTAATGAGAGGATGGACCTCAGAAAGCATGAGCATGAGGGTTATGATGTATTGATTGATATGGAGAAGTTGGCAGATTCTTTGAGTGGGGAACTGGAGTCATTGCATCCCTTAGCCAGAGGGTGTTCCATCTATAGAGTTCTTGAGGCCCCGCGGTGTTCCCATCCAAGTCATTTTACTCCGAGAATTGTTTCAATTGGCCCTTTTCATCATGGTAAGGAAAAGCTAAAAGCCATGGAAGAGCAAAAGAAAAGATACCTTAAGTGCTTTCTTCAACGAACTAAGGTACGCACAGCAAGTTTCCTTGGATTTATAAAGGCAAGGGAAGCAGAATTGCGCAACTGTTATGCTGAAACAATTCATCTTGAGAGTGATGAGTTCATAAAAATGGTTTTAGTGGATGTTGTGTTTCTCATTGAGTTCTTTCTGAAGTCTTATCAACCTAATCTCAGAACGAATGAGGATCCCATATCCGGAAAATCATTTTTGTATAATGGTGTGAAGCATGAGATTTTGCTGCTGGAAAATCAGCTTCCATTGTTCATTCCCAACGACTTGTTTAATCTAGCCAAAACAGCAACGTTTGAAACAAACTTGTTTGAGGAAACTTCCTTCATGACAATTACCTGTTATTGGTTCAGGGAAGATATTGCTGGAAATCTTCCAATACAGGAGAATTTTCTAGAAATCAACTTTTCGAAAGCTAAACATTTTGTTGATCTGCTTATACTCTGTCTTCAGCCATCCCAGTCGCCTGCGGATATTGAGTTGAAAGATCGAAACATTCCCAGTGTAAAGGAACTTCACCAAGCTGGAGTCAAGTTTAAACCAGGATCAAGCAAAAACCTACTCGACATCAAATTTAATAAGGGAATTCTAGAAATTCCAGTTTTAACGGTGTATGAGACCACAGAGCGTTTGTACAGAAATGTTCTGGCTTTCGAGATGATGCATTGCTACACTAAATATTTTAATGACTATATTATATTGATGGATTATCTTGTCAACACTCCAAAAGATGGAGAATTACTCATTCAAAACGAAATTATAGGGCTAGGGGATACTAAAGCAGTACCAACTTTATTTCATAACCTTGATAAAGGATGTATGATAAATTATTCTTATTTCCAATAATCTGTTGTTGTCGTTAATCTACCCGCCTATTGCAAATTACCATGGCACAAGCTGAAGGCAACCTTGGAGCAAAATTATTTCAACATTCCATGGGCATCTATCTCTGTAATTGCAGCTTTTATTCTTCTTCTACTCACGTTCATACAAACAGTTTGTTCTCTCATTGCATTATAGATTCTCTTTTACAGTTTATTATGTATTATTTTCTTAGAAGGATTTCACTTGTATTACCAGTGAGTGTTTCTGTTTTTGCTCAACCACAGTATGTCTATAAAAGAAATAAGAGCAATTGATTTATGTGCTTATTGTTGCTGTTTGCACTCACCTTCACAATTAGTCAAGCACATAATGATAAACATTTGATAATTCAATTAATATTAGAAAAAGACTCAAGTCCCCACTAGTCCAATCGTCCACTTGTTAACAAAAAATATCTAGAATTATATATATTCTGGAAGGGAGGGTAGTTAGGATATGTGGTTAACAAATAGTTGCATGGTGGTAAATGGAAAATGTGACTTCGAAATATGATATGATATATACATATAAGCAGTTAGATTTTTCGATGAAAAAGTAAAATGCCCTATAATTACATATATACTTCGGTGAAAACAAGTATAAATAGTTACATAGACGTGGGGCAACGCGGTAGCAGCACTAATGCTACACCCCGGGCGAGCCGCGGGCTCGGTGGAAGGCACCGGGCTCGAGACCACTGGAATAGGGAGGCTATCTTCGCTACTGAAGAGAGCCAATGAACTGTGATGATCACAATCAATGGAGACATGACTAGTAATCTTTGGCAAGAGATCGGATGGTGCGGCCATTCTTGTGTCATAGAGTAAGTAACCCAGAATCCGTAAACAAGTATCCCTGCTGCCTTGAGAAGCCATTTGTTGCGGACCGCCCAAGTTATTAGCCCAATTGCCCACCATTTTGGGCTAGAGAGCCAAGACAAGGCCAAGAGTGCTAGCTTGGCCCAATTCCAGAAGCTTCTAGGTAACTCTAGTACATGTGAGCTTGTAAATAATCTAGAATACTCCATAACTTTCCAGCTCATGTATAGTTGGCAAGCACTTGTATAGAATTCTCTAGAATCTCTAGAGCTTGGCAAGCCTCCCCTATAAATAGGGCATGGCATTTAGCATTTGAGCAACAAGCTTAGAGCAAGTAACTCAAGTATTGTAAACTCTCTCTTGTAATCTTTCTTTCGAGTAATACTATTTCTCTTATTCGGCTCTATTGCTCTCTCTCCTCTCTAACTCTTTGAAAACCTCCAAGGCTTAGCTAGGCGAGAAGCTCAAAGACTTACTTAGCAATATTCAACAAAGGTTGTCTAAGTACTACACGAGTTCGTTGCGTAAAACACTCATCCCGTGACACATTGCTCTGTTATGCCGATGCTTTGAGGCCTTGATGAAGCGATGAGTTAAAGCAAGTGGTTTGGAGCTAAAATGGAAAGGACTGAAGGGTCTATAAAGATAATAGGGTTTTTCTGTTTGCTTTTGTGGACTTGTGTGAGCGAGTAATGTTACAAGAGACAGAATTATTGAGCCTCTGTCACTAACTTTGTCCCATATGTTAGCATTTCTTAACAGAGGCAATAATTTACAAAGTAACAATTTGAAATTCAATATTTCTCATCTCATTTAGAAGAATCCAACCTGTTGCAAACAAGATTGACCATCTAGCTGTCAAAATTTGAACTTAAGCTGCAACAAACAACCGTTCCCCTCAACCCAACTACACCGCGGCACTTTCTTCAAACCTTTCTGGTTCATGGCAGCCATCATCTCAGCTGCATTATCCCAATTACCAGATAGAGAAGATACGCTTGGCAGAGTTGAAGGTCCTGTGATCATTGTCAGTCCTTTGCATCTCACAGTTGAAACATGAACATAATTGCTCATCATTCGGTTCCTGAGAATATGTCAAAGAACGTCCGCGCATTGCGACTGTGGCAGTCGGAAACGCGGCAGCTTCAAAATTATTGTAAAGAAGCGGCACCGATCGAGGAACAAAATAGCAACTCCAGAAGAAAGGATGTTCTAACGCTTCCGCAGCGGTAGGGCTCATGCAGGGGTTCCAGGAACAGAGCCACAAAATCAAGCTGATGGCAACAACTCAAGCAGATTCACACCACCCATCTGCGGGAATTTCCAATTGAGATTGCTCGCGAGTTGAATTCCAAGAGGCCAGGAGTCCTTAGTGGGGCTTCCAATCACTTGGCAGATTTTGTAAATTTGATCAGCTGAACTTTTCCCTGGAAAGAGAATCCTGAAACTCAACATCTCGAACATAATAGCACCCATCGCTCGCATATCAACTTCAGGTCCATAAATGTCAGAAAAAAGCAACACCTCAGGAGCTCGATACCAGCGAGTTGTAACATAATCAGTGCACGGCAGATTGGAATCAATTTCCTTCACCATTCCAAGATCCCCTATCTTGATCACACCTTTCGAAACAAGCAAGTTGGAAGGCTTTAGGTCACGGTGAAAATAACCCTGTTGGTGCATGTAATGGAGACCTTGAAAAACTTGGAAACACAAGTTTCTGACTTCATCTTCAGAGAAATTTTTACCCTCTCTTTCTTTCGTAAGTTTTAGAAGATCAGATTCCATGTACTCGAACACAATGAATACATCTTCGGGTTTTTGGAGAAGATTCCTCAATTTGGCAATGTTGGGACGATTGTTCATCTTCCTTAGCATTTAACTTCTTTCAAGTTCCTGCTCTCGTCCAAAGAAAAATCTTCTTCTTCAATTTCTTGACAGCAACATACTCGCCGCTCGTTTTATCAAGAGCTTGAAACACGTCGCCATAAGCCCCCGACCCTAGCTCCCTAATCTTTTCGTATTGCTCCATTATTTTTTAGTATGATATAGGAAACGAAATTTTTGTTTCTCTACGGATATTTATAGGTGACAATAACTTGCCGTATTGAATTAGGAACAATTTCCTATTCCTATTACATTAAATGATAATGCCTTAATTAAATAGGAAACTAGTTTCCTAAATGAAATTAATATGGTACTAGGAAAATTAAATTTGTTTAAGAAGTGCACTAGGAAAAGGTTATATTAGTAACTTTCAACATGTTCTTAATTATCTCAAAACATCCTTTTTTTTTTTTTTGGTTTTTTATTTAACTAGACAGGCTTGTCAATTAGTAACTAATGTAATATAAGTTAAGTAAACATCAAATTTTAATATTTAACCAATTAGGCCATTTGAAATCTAATAGTTTCTCCCGGTTAAGACTATTTACTTTTCTTCGTTGTGGGCTAATAAAATAAGAGGGAGACTAAAATCAAGCGTATGTTGTAACAAAGAGGAATTTATATATATATATATATATATAGTAGTTTTTGTCCGGGATCTTAAAGTGCGAGAAAAATTCGGAAAATTTTTAAAATCGCGGGGTTTTAAAGACTTATAACTTCAAGCGCTTTAAACCGCACGGTTTATGCATTTTTCAGACATTCCGCACTTTAAAATTCTGGACTGGAACATTTATATATATATCATAAGAATTCGAGCTAGATTTCATAAAATCACACTTCATGAATCCATACATTGAGATGTGATATTGGCAAAAAAATTTCATTGCTCTTATTACACTTATTAAGGAAATCACACAAAACGTGCACACTTGCAAATAGAAACACTTAATCCCACAATCGAAAACTTCAATTTGAACCAATCAATTAATTAATTAGCATTGCCCTTCTGCAATTGGCTCCAATCTCACCATTTCGTCAGTCAAGACATCAATATTTCCCATATTGTTCATGGACTGTCCAAAGCGTCAAAGAAGTCTGATTGGCTATTAGCAAAATGATTAACAATGGCGATTGTATCAGTAAGGGTTGTAGAGAATAACTCCTGATCAGCCTGGAGAAGGCCGCGATTGTCATGAATATTTTGTGAAGTAATTATTATTAAAACGATTAGGAGTTGACGGATCAAGATCATTTAAGGCACCCGCTGGGCCTGTTTTTAGCGTTTCATCGAACAGTTAGACTGATTCAATTGAACAAGAGGTTGCTGCCTATGCTCTCATAAAGGTATTGTAAGCGAAAAGTGGTGGCTTGACGGGCAAGTCATTGAAAAAGAATATTGTGAAGTTGAGTGAAAGTAAAAGTTAAGTGCGTATGAAGTGTGAGATGATGTCTTAGTTGTGATCAAGTGATGTTTCGAGGAATAGAGAGTGGAGTTGCTGAAGGTGACGGGCGGGTTTTGACAGTTGGATTAGGGTTTGAATTTTGGGGGAAATCATGGCCCTATATACTAAAGTTATTTCTTTCTAGACAATTAACTTAAAAAAAAAATCATTTTCCTGTGCGTTTCACTGAACTGAAGTGCCATTAATTTATGCGTTTTTGCATGTTAAGCTTTGTTGAAATGAACTCAAACTCGTTAAACGATTTGTCGTTTAGAGGTTTGTAAAGTCAAGTGACATGTCATTTCAACTGGTCATGGATCCAGAACCGACAACTTCGTGCTGCCGTCCAAGATCATTAAACTCTCACGTGATTAACATACGCTTGTTTTAAAGCTTAAATGGCAAGCCTTATCGTCGTTTAAGGAGGCTTTAAGTTGCACGTGAAAGGCTCGTGGTCAAGCAGTTAAGTTTGTTAGTTTTGGAGGGAATCTTCTGGATCTGTAACGCCGTTAGCAGCTGATATATATGCTGGTTATGGTTTCATCTAGATCTACCGAATTGAGAGTGATAAGGAAGCATTAGAGAGAGTGAAACTTTTCTGAGTGTTCTCTGTATTGGGCTTATCATCTCCATAACCTTTGAAGCTTAATATAGAAGCTCCCTGAGTTTGTTTTCTCGAGTGGATGTAGGTACTGTAACAGGTGTTGAACCACTTAAATTGTTCTGTGTTCTTGATTCTTTGTGTTGTTATTCTTTGATCTGGTGAGTGTTACAACTTGTGTTGATTTGTTTCTTAATCTTGGAGTCTGAATTAGATCTGGGGGTGAGATTAATCCAGTATAAAAGGGGTTTGTTTCGTGAAGGCCTAACAATTTGAGATGGATATAGATTTGTTTGATGCTAAAAGATGAACATAAAACTCAGGGTTTAAACAAATATCAGTGGTCATTGGATGGTTTCGAAAATAGATTTGTTAAAGATGGCGTAGAAAGTAAATTAAATTAGTAATTTTACATTATTTGTTTATATTAGTGCTTTCAGGGGTTAAAATAGCCAACCATTGGTCGTAATCCTTTATGCATAAAATATCTAAAAGGAAAATTTTGAGATCAAATCAAGTTGACATTATAATTAAGTCGAACAGTTCAGATTCAGATCTCCTCGTGTAATTAATTTATATTGAGTGCTCTCAGTGCATGCATTCTCTGTTGTTGAATTCTTGCCATATGTACTTTTTAACTATTTATATAGGAATAAATATATTTGAATCCGAATAATGCAAAAGAGTACACACTAGGAGCACTGGTGGTGGAATTTTATCACAAGACAAATTTTAGAATACATGTAAGGTATCACATACTGATATCATCTATATAACAAGCAAATGACACTATTTTATGTGTGCATTTATTTTTTTAAAAATCATATAAGCAGTAGTTATATTAAATTGAAATACATGTTATACATTGAAGGATTATTTTTATTATTTCCGATGTATTATATATTTTATCATTTGTGGGCCTCCAGTCCCCAGATCAAATAAAATATATTAAAAAGAAAGAGTGTTGACTGATATTTAGGTAATTTGTACGCGAATGTGATCGTTTTGCCCCTTGGGTTCAATGGTTTTATGTTATGGCTAGTTCAAGTTTGTTATTTTTATATTACGGTCCATGCTGAATTAATAGGAATAATAAAAATCTGAGTGGAGAGGGCTAACGTGCTCGACTATTGGGGCCTAATTTAATATTGATTATTTTACATTAAGAAAATTGGGTAGGACATGGATTTGAGTTGAGCTCCTGTACACTCCTTTAAAATTCTTATAACTACAAATGAATATTACCATGCTCACTAAGTTTGATACTTAATTAGAATACTCACTAATGTCACTAATCATTTAATATTATTTATACAGTATTAATTGATTTCATTATTAATTATTTAGTTATTTTTACAACTTATTCAAGGGATAAAATATAAGATACCACATCATTAAGTATCCTAATTGAGTATCCAAAGTGAGCAAGCATAGCATTACTCAATATAAATTAATATATTAAAATTAACTATCTTCCTACCAAATTTCATCCTTAAAAAAATATTTTTTTAGTTTCACTTAAAAATACATACAAATCTTAAAATCTTAAATTATTTTCTTCTTATGGTATAATTTGTATTTCGTAACTCAAAACTCTCATAATTCTCATGGAGTGGTTTAAAAAATTTATTACAAGAGTAATTTATATAAGCGTTTAATTTAATTTTCATTCAAAATAAGAAACTAATTAATTTCTATATAGTTATTTAAGTGATTTCAATTAAAAGAGATTTTATAAAGAATTTTGAAGAATCAAAAGGGCTGCTCTACATTTTTATCCCGTCGGTTGGGAAATTGAAGACACTTAGGCCGTTAGTTAGATTATTTATTATTAGGAAAAAGGACATTTACACCCCCAAAGTTTGGGGAAATGGTCACCAACACCCCCAAATTTTCAAAGAGGGACACCAAGCCCTCTTTTGATAATTATACCCTTTATCTCTTTTATCCCAAAAGAATTAACTCTAATATTTTGTAATAAATAGAAATATAATATTAAAATAAATGTAATAATATATACATTTTAAAATAATTTCAATATTTAAAAAATATTTTAATATTTTATAATCTATTAGATATATTTTATTATATTAAAGTAAATTTTATGATAAATAGAATCATAATATTAAAATAAATATACTAAAAATTTAAATTATTTTGAATATTATGTAAAATAATAATTTTAACAATATTAGTATATGAGAATGTTTTTAATTGTAGAACGTATTTAATAAAAAAATTATATTTAAAATCTCTACAATGAATAAAAACATATTATTAAAATAAATATAATAATTTACATATTACAATTTATTAAAATATTAAATATTTTAATATTGTTAGTCTACTGTAGAGATTACATTATTTTTATGGTATTTGTATTTACTAAAAATTTTAAATTTAATTTTTAGAATAATAGAGGTAAAGGGTATAATGGTCAAAAGGGGGTCTTGGTGTCCCTCTTTAAAAACTTGGGGGTGTTGATGACCATTTCTTCAAACTTTGGGGGTGTAGATGTCCTTTTCCCTATTTTTAATGTTCAAATTAATTGATTCTTTAATAATTAAATAAACAAATGAAAAGATAAAACCCCATTAGATTATATAAATGTAGGACTTGGCCTTGTCTCCTTGAAATAAATAAAGACTTGGTCGAGTGAACCGTATGGAGCCTTCCAAATGAATTTCTCCTCCTTTCTCAACTTTCTTTTAGCCGTCATAAATTACATATTCTTGGTCAACCATATTTTGTAGGGATGGCGAATATCCGATTATGAATGGATATTGTCCATCCAAATATAAATCCATAATTATCCATAATGGATATATCCATATCCATATCCAATATTTAATATTGGACATGGATATGGATTTTATCCATATAGATATGGATATCCATGGATATCCATGGATATTTTATTTTTATTATATAAAAATAATAATAGAAACTAGTTAAAATTATAATATCAAATTTAACTATTAACCTATTTATATTAGTAATATATATATATATATATATATATATATATATATATATATATAATAAAATGGCGGTCCGGTGGTCGGTGGTGAATTTCCGACGAAGTCCGGTGACTTTCCGGTGAGGTCCGGTGGTGGTCCGGCGAGGTCCGGCGGTGGTCCGGCGACCTTCCGGCGAGGTCCGGCGGTGGTCCGGCGACCTTCCGGCGAGGTCTGGTGGTGGTCCGGCGAAGTCCGACGGTGGTTCGGCGAGGTCCGGTGGCGGTCCGGCGAAGTCCGACGGTGGTTCGGCGAGATCCGGCGGTGGTCCGATGACCTTCCGGCGGTGGTTCATTTATAATATTAAATTAATAAAATAAAATAATAATTAATAATAACATTAAATAAGTTCAAAAATTAAAGGGTAATTTTAGAAACTTTAATTTTTAATATAAGAAAAACTAAAGTTTAGTTTAGTTTTTATTTTAGTTTAACAATATATTTTTTTAATTTTAAATGGATAAATTAATTGGATTTTGGATATCCATCAAATATCCATATCCATCCAATATCTAATTGGATATTTTTAAAAATATCCATATCCATATCCAAGAAGATTTTGGATGGATATTATCCAATTCAATTGGATTGGATGTATGGATATCCAATTTGGATGGACCAATTTGCCATCCCTAATATTTTGTGTGTTGTTAATTCATCCACCACTGGCAACTGGCTACGGGCAAATAAATGTGAGTATTGACTTTCGTTTTTATTATATGATTTTTGGGTCTTCCATTAGCTCGCCTTTTATAAATTCTTTAAAGCATGTTAGCCTATTGAAATTATTTAGTTAAATAGAGCTTTTTATTTTCTAAAATAAAAATTACTCCGGCGTTGACTGGCATTGACCACCGCCATTAGCTGCTGTTGACCGCCCTTTTTTATCACGTTAAATACATAATAAAGATTAGAAATGGATGATTTACTCATTGAAAGTATTAATTTTGCAGAAAATTCACTATATAGTTGGACATATAAGAGGTAAAATTTTTCCAAACATTTAAACAAGATTTGAGGTTAACAACAATGTATATTAGCATTTCTAACTCCATAAAATTGTAGATCGGTTCATGAGGATTCCACTAGTACTGATTTTGATGGTGAAATGCATTTTCTGGTGAAACTCCGGTGAGTGTTCAGTGACAGTCCGACGATTCACCTTAATGCTTTTTCATTTTTCAAATAAATTATCCTATTAATTTAAAAATAAATATAAATTATTTGCATTTTAATTTATTTAAAATTAATTTCATTAAAGGATAATATTGAAATTTTTATATTCCAATAGATGAGGAATTTGAAATCAGTGCCCATTGATAAGGAATACAACTTCTTCAATTTGATGGAAATTAAATTTCAATTCCATTAAATTTATTCCAACCAAACAGTGGAAAGTGGTAAAGAAATCAAATTCTTTTCCTCTCCCCACTCCTCTACCCCCAGGCAAACATGGCCTTAAGGGTACGCACGGCACGTTTCCTTTCATTTATAAAGGAAAGGGAAGCAGAGTTGCCCAATTGTTATGCAGAAACTATTCATAATCTTCAAAGTGATGAGTTCGTAACAATGGTTTTAGTGGATGCTGGCTTTCTCATTGAGTTCCTTCTGAGACTTTACGAACGCAATTTGAGAATTGATGATGATCGCGTTTTTAGATAACCCAAATTGTGAGAAGAAATATCGCCTGAGCTTTGCTGGTAGAAAATCAGCTTCCATTTTTCATTCTCAACGACTTGTTTGATCTAGCCAAAACGGCAACTTGTGGTGATGAGTTGGAGGATAATATTTCCTTCGTCAAAATGACTTGTTCTTGGATCAGCAAATATACAAGTGCTCGTCTTCCAATACAGGAGAATTTGTTCGAAACCCACTTCTCGAAAGCTAAACATTTTCTTGATCTGATTATACTCTGTCTCCAGCCATCCTAGTCGCCTGCTCACGTTGAATTGAAAGATCAAATCATATCCAGTCTGAAGGAATTTCACCTAGCCGGAGTCAAGTTTAAACCAGCTGCTACAGGGTCGAGCAAAAATCTACTTGACATCAATTTTGATCAGGGAATTCTGGAAATTCCATTTCATTCTGTGTTTGATAACACGGAGTTTTTTTACAGAAATCTTCTGGCCTTCGAGAGGATCCATGGCTGCATTGCATATTCTAGTGACTATATCATAATGATGAGTTACCTCGTCAACACTCCAAAAGATGCAGAATGGCTCTGTCAAAATGAAACTACTGGGCTAGGGAATACGCAAGCACTTGCAGCTATTTTTTGCAAACTTGACAAAGAATGTGTGATCGACTATCTTCATTTCCAGTATTCTGGGTTTGTTGCTAATCTATAAGCCTATTCCAAGTCACCTTGGCACAAGTGGAAGGCAACCTTGAAGCACAATTATTTAAACACTCCGTGGGCATCTATCTCCGTCATTGCAGCGGTTGTTCTCCTTCTACTCACATTCACACAAACAGTTTGTTCTCTCATTGCACTGTAAACCTATTTTCAAAGTTTTTATAAGAAAAATTTCACTGCTCGTATATATTGTAATTACTTTTGTTTAGCTCAGCTCAACCACAGAATGGAAAACAAATTCGAGCAGTTGATTTCTGTACTTGCCATTGCTGTTTTCACTCACCTTTCCAAAAGGTCAAGTACATATAATCAATGATAAAAAATTTGTTAATTTACTAAGCTCGCGCTTCGGTATCAAGAAACAAGCATTATACACATATATTGTCTACTTGTCACCTCACTTTTAAATTGTCGCCTAGCTATAACATTGTTAAAAAGATACGAGAGCAGTTGATTTCCATCCTTACTGTTGTTTTCACTCACCTTTCTAATTCCATAATAATAAAAGTTTGATAATTTTACTAATTTATCAGAAAAAGAGACAGACTAATTTATTAATTGTCTGCGCGTCAACTCAATTTTAGAATGCGTCACCTAGCTAACATCAATAATGGAGAAATGCAGAAGAAATAGAAAAGTGATAATGTAAAGTTTGATGCAGTCAATTAAAGGAAATGGCAAAAGAAAGATAGATATGTTAACAAAATAGCTAAACCAGATAATTGAATAACCAGTACGCGTATTGACTCTAGATTAGCAAGAGATGTACCTTAAATTTTTATAATGAATTCGTTGCTTTAGTGAGAAATTTTAATCAAAGTTAAAAATTTTATTGTGAAATTGCAGCGTACTTTCCAACCTAGAAAAATTGTTTGCAGTAAGCCCCAAGTCAAGTCTAGCAAAGCACATAATGATAAAAATGAGATAATTAAATATATATATATATATAAGGACTCGAGTTGTCCACTTGGTCTTTATAAACCGAATAAGTTATTTTTAATATTATTCATTTATTTTTTGGGGCCGACTTTTGTTTTTCAATTATAAAAGTGGGTTGTTTGGGTATGTGAAGCAATAAGGCCATCGGCAGAACCGCAGAAGCAGGAATGTGAGTTTTTCTTGTTCTTCTTGTTCTTCTTGTTCTTCCTCCTCTTAATATTAATGTTTCAAGATACATATTCTTATATGTTCCTTTAATCATTAATTCTTGAAATGAGTTAGCCTTGCAGAGTATTTTCGGTTGTTAATTGTTTATGATGATGTAATCTAAATTATCCGATAATTTCATTTATTTTATTTTGTTGCTACTGCAGCGACTAATATTTTAATAGAAGATGGATGTATCGATTGATATGAAGAAGTTAGCCGATTCTTTGAGTGGGAACTTGGAGACCCTGCCTCCATTGTCTAAAGAGTGTTCCATCTACAGAGTTGCTGAGCCCAGGCGGTGTTCAAATCCGAGTCATTACACTCCGCAAATGGTTTCAATTGGCCCTTTTCATCATGGTAAGGAAGAGTTACAACGCATGGAAGAGCATAAACGAAGATACCTTAAATGCTTTCTTCAACGAACTGAGGCATGCATGACACGTTTCCTTACATTTATAAAGGATAAGGAAGCAGAATTGCGCGATTGTTATGCTGAAACAATTCACAATCTCGGAAGCGATGAGTTTGTAACAATGGTTTTAGTGGATGCTGTCTTTCTCATTGAGTTCTTTCTGAGATATTACGAACCTCGTTTCAGAACCGACGATGATCGCATATTTGGAAAACCCGAATTGCATTGGGACATACAGCATGACCTGTGGCTGGTTGAAAATCAGCTTCCATTATTCATTTTCAATGACTTCTTCAATCTAGCGAAAGCAAAAACCTGTGGTGATGGCTTCCTCAAGAATATGTCCTTCACCACAATTAGTTGCGCTGTGATCGGCAATTATATAGGTGCTCGTCTTCCAATACCGAAGAATTTGTTAGAAATCCACTTTCCCAACGCTAAACATTTTCTTGATCTGATTGTACTCTGTCTTCAGCCAGCTGACTCCGAGTCGCGTGCTGGAACTGAATTGAAAAATCTACACATACCCAGTGTGAAGGAGCTTCACCAAGCTGGAGTCAATTTTAAACCAGGGTCAGGCAAAAATCTGCTTGACATCAAATTTAATCAAGGAGTTCTGCAAATTCCATATTTAACGTTGTATGGTTCCACAGAGCGTTTGTGCAGAAACCTTATTGCCTTCTAGATTATGCACGGCTACACTGGATATTTTAATGACTATATCATTATGTTGTGTTGCCTCTTCAAAGCTCCAAAAGATGGAGAATTACTCATTCAAAACGAAATTATTGGCCTAGGGAATACTGAAGCACTTGCAGCTACTTTCCGCGAACTTGATCAAGATTGTGGAATAGATAATTTTCATTTCCAGTATTCTGGTATTGTTGCTGATCTACAAGACTATTGCAAATTACCATGGCACAAGCTGAAGGCAACCTTGGAGCAAAATTATTTCAACATTCCATGGGCATCTATCTCTGTAATTGCAGCTTTTATTCTCCTTCTACTCACAGCCACACAAACAGTTTCTTCTCTAATCGCTTTGTAGATTTATTTCTAATGTTTACAAATTTGGTATTTCCGGTGCTTCTGTCTAGCTCAACCACACAGATTGTAAATGAAATATGAGCAATTGATTTCTGTCCTTAATGTTGCTGTTTTCACTCGCATTTTCCATCAAGTCAAGTACATGATGATAAAAACTTGATAATTTGTAGCTTATTGGAATAAATTAGTTGAGAAACAGACATTGTGCATTTGTACGCATATATTGTCCACTTGTCGCTTGACTTTTTAAATTGTGTCACCAAGCTAACGTCAATAATGGAGAATTTGGCAGGGCAGAGAAAAAAGAAAAGCAATAGTGTAAATAATGTATAACTGCGATTCTGTGAAAGATCTTAATAATTGAATATCTAGAATTATTATTGGTTCTAGTTTAGCAATAGATATACCTTAATTTTGTAATAATTACTTAGTTGCTTTATTGAGAAATTTTATAATCAAGTTAGAACTTTTGTTGAGAAATAACAGAGCAATTTGTCTACACTAATCCCCAAGTCAAGTCAAGCACATAATGATAAAAGCAAGATAGAAGCGTTTGGTGGCCCAGCAAAGACTTGTATCTCTTTACACAATTAATCAAGCACATAATGCCAAAAATTTGATAATTTACGAGCCCTTCGAAAGGATAAAACCGGCCAGCCGGGTTCGTTTGGCTTTTCCTTTCCGTTGAAAAGGACCCTACAGTAAGGAATCGGAAGAGGGAGCACGGATCTTATATCCTTGTTGGAGACAATGAGATTCAGTAGATGATCTCTGTCAACCAGCTGATTAAATGGAAGCACTATATATGCTTCGTAAAACAACTGCTAAGGAAAGGATGTTGCAAAGCTGCTGCAGCCATTGGGTGCCTACTAGTACCTGTGTGTAATACTACTTTTGTGCTCTTACCGATCAAACTAAACTTTTATGTCAAGTGGTTTCTCAAACGACTGGTAGAATCGAATTGTTTTGTTAAAGGCAAGAGAGTTAATATTATTGTTCTGAAGAAAGGAATTATGATCAGAATCAATCGATTTGAGTTTCTACATACATGGCTCAATTTATTTCAAGGACTAGGTTGATCATATTATTGTGTTTCTTCATCTGCAATTAATACAGGGGCTATAGAAAAAGCAATGTGGGAAGATATTCACTCACTTTTAATCATAAATTACAATGGGTTAAGTTTCTGATTTATGTACACTGCGATCGTTATATCCTTTAATCAATTTGGCTTTATACCATTAACGTTGTTTATTTCATCATTCTTCTGGATTTGCGTATAGTGAACTACTTGCAACTATTTTTAGGAGCTTTAGTAAAGGCTGTTCGATGGGTCTTGGTTTATTTTTTCTGGTGTTGTTGTGTTAATCGACAGGCCTATTGCAAATTCATCGTAAATCCATAGATGAATAATTCTAAACTCCTCAAATAAGTAGTTACATTGTAAACTCATAGTTCCAAATGATCGATGTATACAAGTTATGTAAAATCATACGGCTGTGTCATGCATATGTTTGAAGTATTGACTAAGTTTTGCATACATGGATGGATGAAAAGCAGCAGAGCTAGAATAAAATATTTAGGGGGTCAAATATTATAGAGGTAAATATTTTTGGGTTAAAGTTGAACAAGAGTATTTAATTAATGGGGTAAAATGTTAAACTTTTAAAGTTGTAGGGGCTAAACAGAAAAATAAATATTTTAAAATCTGAAATTGTAAATTTATATAATTATATTTAATAATTGTTTCTGGACCTACAATAACAGGGCAGGGCCTCTGTTTTCCATGAAGCAGCTTCCCTATGGATGAAAGTATCGACATCAATACTTAACACATGTTTATGCTTTTACCTTTTTCATGGAGAAACGAAACAAACCTGCGTTAAGTTTTAAATTAATTTAACTTAGATGAGGTTCAAGAATATTATACAATTTTTTTCTTCAGGAATTTATCGTAGTAATTCATTTTAAGCTACACTAAATTTTTTGTCGTAATAGATTCGTCATAGGACTTAACTTTAACATTATTATTGGACCCTTAGAGCATCTCCAAAAGGCTCTATAAGTTTTACTTTTCAAATATTTATTTACTTACCTATGTGGCAAATAAAAGAGTGAAAATATATTATTCTTCAAAAAACTCTTCAAATAGAAATGAGTTAATATTATTTTAATCAAATAACTATTTTTTTAAAGGAAAAGTTAATAGTAATTAAAGCACCTCTCTTTCTTTCTCCAACAAAAAGTAATAAAATATAAATTGAAGAGTGAGAAAGTAACTCTCCAAATTTGAAGAGAGAGGATCATTGTTTATTTAAAAAATCTTAATTGGAGTATCTTTTAGATACTTAAATGTTGATATAACTCTTCAAAAAAATAATAAAATTTTATTTAAAGAATTTTTGGTGATGCTCTTATCATTTTGCTTGGGCTTTTGAACTAAGTTGTTTCTCTAACAAAATATCGAAGTTGAATTTATTGGCTTACTTTTAAATTCTGTTGTGTCGCGGCTCATCTACAGGCTCTGGTTTTGGTACTTGAAGGGACCTATTAATTAATAGTTATTGACTCTAAAGTTAAACTATTGTGTCAAGCGATTAATTTCTCTAAATCTCTAACAACCAATATAATCTTTGTTCTTGATTATTCATTTTGTAATTTTTGATAATTTCCGTTATGAAGTTTAAAGCATGCAGCTTATCAGATGGCAACCGATAAAGAAAGATAACACTTAAATGACTTTATTGAAAGAGATTCCATAAAAGACGAGAATAGTTATGTTCTGAAGAAAGGAATTAGTGAGTGAACAATAGCAATTTATTAGAATTCTTCCTATATATATATGGAGTATATGGACCAATTTATTACGGGGACCAGGTCGACCTTATATGTAATTGTGTTTCATATCCACAATTAATACTGGTTACTAAGAAAAGCAATGTGAGTATTCTTTCTTGTCTTAATTTTTGACGTGTAAATTTTCTGATTTATTTGCACTTGATCGGTATATCTGTTAATTAACCTGGATACATACATCATTCTTCTGCTATGGCTAGCTGGCCAAGGATGTTCCAGCCCTTTCTTTGAATTGTAACCTTTTTTTCTTTAAAAGGCTGGCCATGAAAGACAGGGAGAACGAGCATGTACCTTTCGAAATGGAGAAGTTGGCCGATTCTTCATCCACGATTAATACAGCGGCTACAGAAAAAGCAATGTGAGTATTCACTTTTGTCTTAATTTTTGATGGCTTATTAATCTATACACACTCGATCGTCACATCTTTTGATTAATCTAGATATATCCTTGGTACTCAAGGAGCATTACTCCTCATTATTCTTTAGTTGCCACGTGCGAACAAATATTATCACGATTGATTGAAAAATATACTTGGCAATGAGTGAATGGAAAAGGAGTAATACACCTGGCGCACAGCAAGACTTATCCATACTAACGTTGTTTATTTCATTATTCTTCCATTAGCAAGTGATTGAACATAATGGATGACAGGGTGAATGCGCATGAGGACGAGCATGTACCGATTGATATGAAAAAGTAAGCCGATTCTTTGAGTGGGAAGTTGGAGACATTACACCCTGGCGGTGTTTAAATCCAAGTCATTACGCCCCACAAATGGTTTCCATCAGCCCTTTTCATTATGGGAAGCCAGAGCTCAAAGCCACGGACGAGCATAAACAAAGATACCTTAAATGCTTTCTTCAACGAACTGAGGTATGCATGACACTTTTTCTTACACTTATAAAGGATAAGGAAGCAGAATTGCCCGATTGTTATGCTGAAACAATTCATAATCTTGAAAGCGATGAGTTTGTAACAATGGTTTTAGTGGATGCTGTCTTTCTCATTGAGTTCTTTCTGAGATATTATGAACCTCGTTTCATAGCCGATGATGATCACATTTTTGAAAAACCCGAATTGCATTAGGACATAGGGGATGACCTGTGGCTGGCTGAAAATCAGCTTCTCATTGACTTGTTTGGTCTAGCCAAAGAAACCACCTATAAGAATATTTCCTTTAGTACAATTAGTTGCCCTTGGGTCAGCGAAGTTACAAATGATAATCTTCCAATAGAGAAGAATTTGTTCGAAATGCACTTTTACAGTGCTAAACATTTTCTTGATCTGATTATACTCTGCCTTCATCAGCAATCCAAGTCGCGAGCGCGAACGCAATTGAAAGATCTAATTATACCCAGTGTGCGGGAACTTCACCAAGCCGGAGTCAAGTTTAAACCAACCACAGGGTCAACCAAAAATCTACTTGACATCAAATATAATCAAGGAATCCTGGAAATTCCATTTCTAACGATGTATGATCCCACAGAGCGTTTCTACAGAAATCTTATAGCGTTTCTACAGAAATCTACTTGACGATGTATGATCCCACTGGATATTTTAGTGACTATACTATAACGATGAGTTACCTCGTCAACACTCCAAAGATGCAGAATTACTGTCAAAATGAAATTACTGGGCTAGGGAATACTGAGACACTTGCAACTATTTTTCGCAAACTTGATAAGAATGTTGGATCGACTATCTTCATTTCCAATATTCTGGTATTATTGCTAATCTACAAGCCTATTCCAAGTCACGATGGCACAAGTGGAAGGCAACCTTGAAGCAAAATTATTTCAACACTCCGTGGGCATCTATCTCAGTCATTACAGCGGTTGTTCTCCTTCTACTCACATTCACACAAACAGTCTACATTGTCAGTACTTTTGTTTTGCTCAGCTTCACCACAGAATGGAAAACAAATAAGAGCAGTTGATTTCTGTACTTGCCGTTGCGGTTTTCACTCACCTTTCCAAAAAGTCAAGCACATGATTAATGATAAAAATTTGTTAATTTATTAAGCTCGCGCGTCGGTATCAAGAAACAAACATTGTACACGTATGTTGTCTACTTGTCAACTAACTAACTTTTTTTTTTTTTTTGAGACAAAGCTAACATTGTTAAGACCATAGGTAAGTTGGCTTCTTATGGAATATCAGGATTATTTGGTAAAATTATAATTATAATTATTGTAATAGATTTATTGGGATTGTTTCTTAAATAACTTAGATTAAGAGAAAGAGTCCTTAAATCACAAAAAGGAGAAACATCATGTGATTTTGATCTTTCATCATCAAAATTTCCTATTGGAAAAGGACTCTATATAAACAATTACAAATTAAGTGGAAATTAACTTTTGCATTTTTTGTGTGATTAAAATAGCATGTGTACCACAAATGAATTAATGAAAAAATAAACCAACACAATCCAAAATAATAAATCGATTACAAAGACATAAATTTTTTATATGGAAATCTCAAATCGGAAAAGACCATAGGACCGTAATCGATATAACCTTCCACTATATTAATAATGGGATTATATCACAAATTCTTCTCTAAATAATACTAGAGGCTAATAATATCAATAATCTAAAAAAATTTTGATTCACAAGAACACTTTAATATCTATCTCTCGACAAACGAAAGTATTTTAAATAATAGTCAACGAGAGGATAAAATAAAAATAAAAATTAATAAAAATGTAGAAAGTGACGCAAGAAACTTACCCTCTAAATTTGAGAGTGTGGATGAGTGAAACGAATTCAAAACTTGAAGCTCCAAAATGGCTATGTTTTGAGTAAGTGATTTTATTCATGCAATCACGTGCAGCTCGCATGTCATATACTTCACTTAACTTAAGAAAGAAACGGTGTTGTTTTCAGTCGTTTTGGGCAAAGCTTAAGTGAAGCACGTGAGACAACATGTGAGGAAGGAATCAAATTCTTTATTAAGCCGTTACACGCGTCAGAAAGCTGTGCAATCTGGGTTTCGATATTAGGGGACATAAAGGCTGGCTGTTGAGGGAAAATGCATGGCTTTTTTAGAGAGCTTTCCAGAGAGGTTTAGAAAGTGAGAGAGAGTCTTCTTGTTCCTTGTAATATCCTCTGTATAAGCTCTGTAACAGTCATCTTGAATCATCAATAAAGCTTTTTCTGTGGCTTCTTCCGTGGACATAGATTGTGCATTCATGCACAATTGAACCACGTTAAACTCTGTTCTTTGTGTGAGTGTGTGTTGCTTCTTGTTCAGTTTAATCTTCTGTTTCAATCTCCTTTATAACCTAGAACTAAGTTGGTAATCAACATTGAAGCCTCAGATTGGTAATTGGTTTTGTTTGCAACTTGAAAAGATCTTGACAAGGTTCTTGGGCAGTGATTTATTGCTAATCAGGGAACCAAGCAATCAAGTCACTACAGAGAGAAAACAGAATTAAATTTGCCTTCTAGTTGTCCAACCAACGATTAGACCTTGCCTCGAAATTCAATAACCGGTCACTATCTTCTTCTCTTCTCTGACGACTTTTCTTCAAGCACTCATTTCTGCCACTTCCTTTCATTCTTTCTATATAGCCACGTGACTTTTTAAGCCAATTTACTGGAAATTTTTTATTTAATTACCCCCACTTATTTCCTTTAATTATTTAAACACCTATATTGACGAAGGCTTTGGGCTTAGGTAAGCCAAATGAGATGGACCGAACATTTTCAGGTCTCAATGCTTAAGTCATTTTCATCACTCCAAGTCCTTTGCATTGCTTTCTTATCTTCCAAGAGGTAACTGGGACATTGAGTTTGAATATGTCCATAACTATCTCTATAATTGCAGGTTTTATTCTCCTTCTACTCACAGCTACGCAAACAGTTTGTTCTCTCATTGCATTGCATTGTAGATTCTTTTTACTCTTTATCATATGCTGTCCTTTTAGAAGGATTTCACTTGTATTGCCAGTGAGTATCTCTGTTTAGCTCAGCCACGCTGTATACAAGAAATAAGAGCAGCTGATTTTTGTACTTACTGTTCCTGTTTTCACGATAAGTCAAGCACATAACGATAAAAATTTGATGGTTCAATTAATATTAAAAACAGACTCAAATCCAATCGTCCACTTGTTAACAGAAAAATATCTATATATATATATATATTGATGTTTTATAAATATATAATCCTAGATAATATATAAATATATATATATATAGACACACACTCATAGATATATATGTGTGGGAAGGGGAGGTAGTTAGGACATGTGGTTAAGAAATAGTCATATGGTGGTATATGGAAGACGTGGCTAAGAAATATGATGTGATACAAGTAATTAGATATTTTGGTCGAATATGATGTTACTAATAAGAGTGATGATACAACCACAAACTTCATCAAATTTATTTTGCATAAACCGACGTGTCGTTAATTCGTTGGTTGAATGAAAATATAAAATAATAAAAACAAATCAAAGTGGGTCAGTGATATTTAATTCAACCAATCTTATCACGCCACATCGGTTTGTCTGAAAATAATTTGTCAGAGAGCATTTATGGTATATTATTACTCTACTAATAATTGTCTACCCGCCATCTCTTGATTTTTTTTAATTAAATTGTGTCATCCAACCTCAGCTTAAATTTCGGACTGATTTGTGGCCTAGTTGACAGTTTGAACACCATCTGCTTGGTAAATTTTTCTGATTTTTGAAAAAATGAAACGAAAACAAAAACTTACTCAGTTTGAACACGACTCTTGACTCTATCACTTTGACGTAAGAGTGCACGATTGGTTGGAATTGGTCTATTAGACTATTACTAAACTGAACAATGTAGTCTATTAGCACAGGCCATAGGCAAAGCATATGTGAGCTTAATTTCTTGTTCTTCACCACACCCACCCCTCCTTCTAATTTTAATGTTTCAAGATCCATATGCTTTTGGTATCGTTTCAGTTTTTAATCATCCCGGAAATGAGTTGGCTCACCAGATTTGTTTCTAATGTTGTTATCTAAACATACTGATAATTTCGTTTATTTTGATTTGTTGCTACTGCAGCGAGCAATTACTAGAAGATGGATGACAGTAAGGATGTATCGATTGATATGGAGAAGTTGGCAGATACTTTGAGTGGGAAGTTGGAGACCCTGCACCACTTGTCTAAAGAATGTTCCATCTATAGAGTTGCTGAGCCCAAGCGGTCTTTAAATCCAAATCATTTCACGCCGCAAATGGTTTCAATTGGCCCTTTTCATCATGGTAAGCAAGAGCTAAAAACCATGGAAGAGCATAAACAAAGATACCTAAAATGCTTTCTTCAACGGACTAAGGTACGCATGGCAACTTTCCTCTCTTTAATAAAGGAAAGGGAAACAAAATTGCGCAATTGTTATGCAGAAACCATCTGTAATCTTGGAAGTAATGAGTTCGTAGTAATGGTTTTAGTGGATGCTGTCTTTCTTATTGAGTTCTTTCTGAGATTTTATAAACGTAATTTAACAACTGATGATGATTGCGTTTTTAAAAAACCCAAACTGTATATGGAAATAGGGGATGACTTTCTGCTGGTGGAAAATCAGCTTCCATTTTTCATTCTCAATGACTTGTTTGATCTAGCCAAAACAGCAACTTGGGGTGATGAGTTGTACGAGAATATTTCCTTCGTCAAAATGACCTGTTCTTGGATTAGCAAATATATACGTGCTCGTCTTCCGATACAAGAGAATTTATTAGAAACCCACTTCTCGAAAGCTAAGCATTTTCTTGATCTGATTATGCTCTGTCTTCAGCCATCCCAGTCGCCTGCTCAATTTGAACTGAATGATCAAAACATACCCAGTGCGAAGGAACTTCAGCAAGCCGGAGTCAAGTTTAAACCAGCTGCAGGGTCAAGCAAAAATGTACTTGACATCAATTTTAATCAAGGAATTCTGGAAATTCCATTTCTTACTGTGTTTGATAACACAGTGCGTGTGTGCAGAAATCTTCTAGCCTTCGAGCGTATGCATGGCTATAACGGATATTTTAATGATTATATTATAATGATGGCTATCCTCGTCAGCTGTCAGAAAGATGCTGAATTACTCATTCAAAATGAAGTTCTTGTGCTAGGGATTACTGAAACTGTTCCAGCTGTTTTCGGAAAACTTTTTAAAGACTGCACGTTAGATAATCTTAATTTCCAATATTCTGGTGTTGTTGCTGATCTACAGGCCTATTGCAAATTACCATGGCACAAATGGAAGGCAACCTTGAAGCAAAATTATTTCAACACTCCATGGGCGTCTATCTCCGTAATTGCAGCCGTTATTTTACTTCTACTCGCAGCCACACAAACAGTTTGTTCTCTAGTTGCATTGTAGATTGTTGGCGGGACTTAGTACAAGATTTTTAGGTATCCAACCCAAAAAACTAGCCTTTTAGGTGAAGTGAACTACCTCCTTATAAACCCAAGTTTCTTCTATTTTCTAGCCAATGTGGAACACAACTCAACAATCCCCCTCAGACGAAACCACTGCGGGACCCTTCGTCCGACACACTTGAATTGTTCTACCACCATATTCCAGCTACTAGAGTCTAGCTCGATACCAGTTGTTATAACTCTTAATTACCACACAAGAAAATCCCAACAACAGTTTGACGAATTGGATTTGAAAGATCAACCCAGATTGAACCAAGAAAGAAAGAAAGCACAATAAGCCAATTGAGCACGGTTTCAAGTACGCAACTTGATGAAGGAAAAAAACTGTTATTTAATTGATCACAACAATCGAATTACAAGCTAATCACAAAAAGGAAATTACAAGGATCATAAAAACCAGATTGCACCCAAAATGAACAAGAAATAAAGAAGATATCAATCACCCATCGAAGCTGCTCACAAGTGCTTCTTATACTGATATTTGGAAAAGCCGTAACGAACTCTCAACAAACTTTGCCACATCAGCATAAGACTTTCAACTAGACTCCTCCAATGAAGTCGATCTCGCACACCGCCCAAGTACTCTTGAAACTTGCATTTAAGCCCAACGAGCCAAAGAACTTATTTCCTCACATTCTCCACCTTGGACTCGATTCAGTTCATCATTTCAATTAAGTAACATAAAAAGACCTTCAAGACTCTCAGCTTTAAGAGGTAAAGCTACTACCAACACCAATTAAGTTTACAGAACTTAAATTTTACATTGGTAGTACTTTTGTTAACATATCAAAGCCAGGATTGATATTCGTATGTATTTTGATTATTTGAATCGACCCTTTTGCAACCTCATCTCGATAAAGTGCAACTTCACATCAATGTTCGTGGTTCTCTCATGATAAACCTGGTTTTTAATGAGCTGGATGGCACTTTGATTGTCACAAAAATCTCTGCTGTTCTTTGCTTGACCCTACGTTCATTTAGCAACCCTCTCAACCACATTGACTCTTTTACTACCTCTGTTAAAAGAACAAATTTTGCCTCAATAGAAGACAAAGCTACTATGTGCTGTAAGGTAGCTTTCCAACTTCTAAGACAGGTTATCTAACATGAACAGAGATAACAGAGATAGATTTTCTTCTATCCAAGTCACCTGCAAAATCAGAGTCAACATAACCTCTGATTTCACAGACCTCTTGCTTGGATTTGCCATACATCAGACCATGATCTAAAGTCCCCTTCAAATACCTCATAACCCATTTCACAAAGATCCCAATGGAGCTTACCAGATTGCTCATAAACCGCTCACAACACTTACATCGCATAAGCTATATCTCGCTGGTGCAAACCATTGCATACATAAAGCTTCCTACAGCCTGTGAGTATGGTATTTCAGCCATCTGCGACTTTTCAGCATCTGATGTTGGAGACATGTCATCAGAGAGTCTGAATTGAGCTCCCAGAGAGGTGTCATTACTGGTTTTGAATCCATCATCCCAAATCTTTCCAAAGACCTTTGCCGACATATCTCGATTGGCTTAAGAATAAGTAAAAGTAGCTCTATCTCTGACAATGTCTATACCCAGAATTCTCTTGGCACTGCCAAGATCTTTCATTTCAAATTCCCCCTTCAGCAGATTCTTAAGCTTCTCAATATCACTGAATTTTTTACCAGCAATAAGTATGTCATCAACATACAATAAAAGATACATTGTTCCACCCGAGTTTATAACCTCATGATAGACACAACTATCATATTTGCTCTGTGATAGCCATTGGAGATCATAAACGATCAAATCTCTTATACCATTGCCTAGAGACTGCTTCAAACCATATAGAGATTTATGTAGAAGACACACGTAATCCTCATATCATTTTTCTTCAAAGCCTTCAAGTGTGACATTAGTATCTTTTCTTCAAGATTGCCATGTAGGAAGGCGGTATTTACATCCATTTGTTCAAGCTCTAGATCAAACACAGCCACCATAGCAAGTAGGATTCTTATTGAGCTGTGTTTTACCGGTGAGAAGATTTCATTAAAATCAATTCCTCTCCTTCGTGTGAACCCTCTTGCCACCGGTCTTGCCTTATATCTTGAGTCTTCAACACTTGGAATGCCCTCATTTTTCTTGAATATCCATTTATAGTGACAATTTTCTTATTCCTGGATTAGAAACCAAGGTCCAAGTCGATTCCTTGCCGGAGAATCCATCTCTTCCCTCATTGCTTTAATCCAGTTACTGTTGTTCTTGCTATCTATTACTTCTTTATAATTATTAGGCTCTTCAATTGCAACATCCTCTGCACTCATCAATGCATATGCAATCATGTCTGCGTATGCATATCTTGCGGGTGCGTATTCCTTCTTTCTCTATCTCTAGCTAATCGATATTGTTGCAAATCAATTGCTTGTGGTGCTTCACCCTCTGTTACATTTCTGCATCTTGGGACTCAGATTCTGGTTGTATTTCATCTTCATAGGTATTAGACAACTCCACCTCAATCCTTTCACTTTGATCAATGGCCTCGGTGGTTTGTGTCTTGTTTGCACCGATGTCGATCGGAAGTGACTATATCGTGGTTATTGATCATAACAACTTCATTAAACTAGACATCTCTACTAATTAAACACTTATTAGCCTTTCTACACCACACACCCGTAGCCATTGACCCCATCCGGATAACCAACAAACACTCCTTTTAAAGCTGTTGCATCAAGCTTCCTTGTCTAACATGGACATAGGCGGGGCATCCAAATACCCCGAGATGTTCATAACTTCCAGCTTTCGGACCAAAGCTCTTCAGAGTTTTGAAACCAATTGCAGTAGATGGACTTTTTTACAAGGTAACTTGTGGAAAAGCTTTCTACCCAAAACTTCTAGGGAGCTTAGAATTAATCAAGCAAACACCTTGTCTTATCAACAAGTGTTCTATTCATCCTCTCAGCTAAACCATTTTGTTGAGGGGTGAATCACACTGTTTTATGCCTCCTAATTCCCCATTTTTGGCAGCATTGCTCAAATTCTTTGTTACAGAATTCAAGTTCATCGTCTGTTCTCAAACATTTTACCTTGAAACCAGATTGAGTCTCCACCAAAGTCTTCCAAATCTTGAACTTTTTCAAGGCTTGGTCTTTGGTTTTCAGTATGTACATCCATACTTTCCTGGAATAGTCATCTATAACTGACATGAAATATCTCCCTCACTCAAAAATGGCACTGGCAGGCCCCACAAATCAGCATGCACATAATCTAATGGTTGTTTAGATGTATGCATGCCCTTTGGGAATTTAGACCTGTGTGCTTTGCCAAAGATGCAGTTTTCATAAAAATCTAACTCATCTATTTTATCACCACACAGACAACCCTTACTTACTCAACTCTTGCATTCCCCTAATGCTCATATGACCAAGTCTAAGTGAAATACTAACTAGGCAACCCAAGAGGGGGTGAATTGGGATTTTAAAAATTAAGCTAAGCAAATCGCACAACAATTAAAACTAATGCCTTAATAAAATCGAAAACAATAAATTCAATAAAGGCACAATAATAAATGAGTTAGGGAGGAGAAAGCAAACTCAAGGATTTTTACGTGGTTAATTTATCCGCCACGTCCACGCCTCCAAGCAACCCAAGCTTGAGGATTTCACTATCCAAGCCTTTCCAAGGCTTCAAATGTTTACAATTGACTTCCAAGGTGTCAATGAACCTTTACAACAAGAGATTATCCCCAATCTCTTCACTCAAGTGTTTCCCACACTTATACACTCACAAATTTGATGAGAAAAATAAAGATTACATCAAAACTCTCTTTAAGAGTAGATGAACAAATTGAAGAACAAAAAATGATTCAATGTTTTTGATTTGCGATTTGAGAGCTTGATATATGTTGTGTGCTCTTTGATTTTGCTTGCTTGAGTTATAGAAAATGAATTGGCTTTGAGTTTTTATAGTTGGAGCTAAAAAACTAGCCGTTATTCACTTTTACTCATAACCTAGGATTAGTTTATGGTATCCAATTCCGCTGCATGTTACGATTAAGGCAAAAATTTGAATTTTGAGTATCCGAATGCCGCTTGTGATATCCGGATTGCCGTTTATGCTCCAGAACCTTTCGCCCCATAAGGATTACCGCCAAAGACAACCGGATTGCCGTTTATGCTCCAGAAGCTTTCCCATAACCGGATTCATTTACGAAACCGGATTAAGCTTTTCATCCGGAGAGTTTCTACCCCATAACCGGATTGCCGTTTAGCATAACCGGAATGCCTCTTGCTACAGTAACGGTACAGTGCACTGTTTGCCAAAATTACATTTTGACCCCAAAACTTTTCGAAACTGTAGTATGGCCCAAAAAGTTATAAAAATTTGCAATTAAGTCCAATTTCAGAATTTCTTAATAATACTTTGTGAATCCTAAAACTTTCTGAAATTATGATATAGGCCAAAATGCTATGAATCCTTTCAAATAAGTCCTTCCCAAAATTTCAAGTAATACTTGTTGATTTCAAAGTTTTCAAAATTCTTTCAATTAAACCATAAACTTGAAAAACAACCAATTTCATAAAATCATTTTTCCATTAAATATAAAACCTTTATAAAGTGAAAATAATGATTTATTTAAAATGTATGAAAAATAATTTAAGCTTTCAAAAACTTAATCATTCTTAATTTTGTTTGTTATCATCAAAATCAACATTATGTTAACATAAATGTTAACACTAAGATGCCATAACATGGTTCTATCGACATCGAAACAACGGGCATTACGGTGGCTGACGCAAGCACTGATGATCCTTCTAACATATAAAGACCATTTTTCTTTACTCCTTTCATTATCATCTCAGTCCCTTCATTATCTTTAAACCACCATTTTTAGATTTGAAGCAATATCCCATACTATCCAAAGCATGCCTAAAGAGATTAAGTTTCTTTTTAGCCTAGGTGCATGCCTCACATTACATAGAGTTTTAACGGTCCAGTCAAACATCTCTATTTTGACAGACCCAGACCAACAACCTTGCACACATTGTTGTTGCCCATCAACACTCTACCACCATCCCAGATTCATATGTATGGAAAAGACTGTCAGACACAAATGAAAAAAAAACGACTGAGTCAAGAACCCACTGACCTCTAATATTGCTGTTTGAAGCCACCAACAAATCAGCCCTGTGATAACCATCATTAGAGGACTCATCTGAGGCCACTGCTGCATCCCCTGTTCTTTCTTTTTCGTCCTTTTTTTTTCTCGGCACAATCCTTGATGTAAATGGCCTTGCTTCTTGCAGTAAAAACACTTCCTCTTCTTCATTTTTTCTTTTGCTGAAGCATCATCCTTTTTAGCTTGATTCTTGTTCTTCTTCTTCTGGTTTTTCTTGTCTGTTCTGGCAATTAAACCTTCACCATTACTAACCTCATGCCCATTATTCTTGGATCTCCTTCGAGCTCAAAGAAGCTTTCACATCCTCTAGGGTTAGAGTGGTTCTCCCATACAGCATGGTGTCCACAAACCCTTCATAGATTTTAGGCAGTGAACTCAGTAGAAAGAAAGCTTTATCCTCATCAGTGATTTTCACGTTTTCAACTCCTTCAAGATCAAGAATGATCTTGTTGAAGTTGTCAATGTGTTCTTGAATAGAAACTCCTTCCTTCATGGAGAAAGTGTATAATCTTTTCTTCAAGAAGTCGATGTGCCAGCCGATTTCTTCATGCATAGAACTTCCACCTTGTTCCAGATACCAATAGTTGTCTTCTCTTCAGATGTTTCCTTTAGGATTGAGTCACTAAGACTCACGATCAAGGTCTTGTGAGAATTGTTCTGTATCTGTCTTTTCTTCTCTTCGAGACTCGAACTTGAAGCATCTCCAAGATCTTCTTCTTCCGAGCTGATTCGAGACACGATAAACAAGAAGAGCCCTCATTTTCATCTTCCAAAGTGAAAATCACCACCAATGGTGAATCTTTCAATATCAGGCTTTGGAAGAGACATTTTCTTGATAAACAAGAAGAGCCCTCATTTTCATCTTCCAAAGTGAAAAATCACCACCAATGGTGAATCTTTCAATATCGGGCTTTGGAAGAGACATTTTCTTGAACCACCAAAAGCTCGATACCACTTGTTGGGGGACTTAGTATAAGATTTTGAGGTATCCAACCCAAAAGACTAGCCTTTTAGGTGGAGTGACCTTCCACCTTATAAACCCAAGCATCTCCCCTTCACTAGTCAATGTGGGACACAACTCAACATAGATTTATTAATTTCTACAATTATGATCAAATTTTGTGGTTTATAGAAGCATTTCATTAGTATGCTTGCTAGTGCTTCTGTTTTGTTTAGCCCACCCACAGAATGTACAAGAAATCAACAGCGGGGTTGATTTCTCCTTACCGCCGCTATTTTCACTCACGTTTCCAACAAGTTAAGCACATAGGTATTGCCTACTGGTCACCTCAATTTTTAAGTTGTCACACCTAGCTAACATCAGTAATGGAGGATGTTGCATGGCGGAGAAAAAGAAAAGCAATCATGTACGAATGCATCTCTGCAGTTCCGTGAAAGATCTTAATAATTGAATAACCAGTATTAGTTTTGATTCTAGAATTCGTAATTGGTTGCTTTATTGAGAAATTTTATAATCAAGTTAGAACTTTGTGGTGAAATTACAGAGTATTCCTTTTCTATAGAAAAGGACACTGTGTAGCTATGCGGGGCATTAAATTCAATATATGATCTCTGTCAAGTAAAAGACACGACTACAAGGAAGCACTATGCTTCAATATTTTGGAGTGTCAAATGTTGTAGAGCTAAATCTTTTTGGTTTAAAGTTGAAAAAATATTTAATTATTGGGATAAAATATTAAACTTTTAAAGTTGTAGGGGCCAAACAGAACATAAATATTTTAAAATCTGAAATTGTAAATTTACATAATCGTATTTAATAATTGTTTTTGGACATAAAACAACAGGACAGGGCCTCTGTTTTCCACGGGGCAGCTTTTTAAATTGTGTCACCAAGCTAACGTCAATAATGGAGAATTTGGCAGGGCAGAGAAATAACAGAGCAATTTGTCTACACTAATCCCCAAGTCAAGTCAAGCACATAATGATAAAAGCAAGTCAATAAATCATAGAAGCATGGGTCCTTCACAGTTGAAACAAAAAGCAAAAGCGTTTAAACTAAATGGTTGTGGCTCAGTTGACAATGTAGGTTGGATTTGTGGAAAGAATTTTCGGGTTTGATTTTTAGTAAACATACTATTTGGGAGGGATAAAGTCTTAATTGTGATTCTACACTCTGAATCCGAATTAGTCGGTCTTCAATGCACTTGCCGGAAACTGAATGATTTAAAACAAAAAATAAAAAAATAAAAGCGTTTGGTGGCCCAGCGCGGATGAAATTTTGATAATTCACTATCCCATCGGACGGATAAAGACCAGCTAGCCGAATTTTTTTCGCTATTTCTTTCCTCACACAAGTTGAGAAAGTGGTGACTTTAGATATCTTGATCTAGAACAAGTTTATTTTTATTCTCAAATATTAAAAAAATACATAATAGTACTCGAATCTTCTTTACACAAGTAGTTGAGAAAGAGGTGATTTATCACTTCATCATCTAGCTAATAAATGATTTCTCATATCCTTTATTCATCATTATCAATAAGAGAATCTGCTCAACTTAGCGGTAAAAATGCAAACGCAGGAATTCTTGAATTAGGGAACTATGTAATAATATAAATGGAGAAACCAAACCACCCCTTGAGAAATTGTCAACATCCAAGGGGGCTAGATGTTATTAGTCCATTTATTACAGAGCATCTAACGCCATAACAAACACTGAGTGGGGTTTGGGGTTGAAAATTAACCATGGTTTAGAACAAGGGTTAAAAGAACAAGTGGTTAAAAACGGACAATGATGTTTTACTATCAACGGTCATCACTGCTCGTCGATACCATATTTCTTTCTTCTTCTTCTACGTTCGTGTTTTTCCTCTCCCATTTCAGGGACTTAAAATTTGGTCTTTTTGTGAAAAGCCCAACCCTAACAACTTCTGGAAAGCACTTTTCGTCTCAAAATCACTTTTTTTTTTTTTTTTGCTCTCCTCCTTCAAGCGTTTAATTAAACTTGATAAAGAATGTGGTATCGATTATCTTCATTTCCAATATTCTGGTATTGTTGCTAATCGACAAGCCTGTCCTCCAAATCACCATGGCACAAGTCGAAGGCAACCTTGAAACAAAATTATTTCAACACTCCGTGGGCATCTATCTCCGTCATTGCAGCAGTTGTTCTCCTTCTACTCACATTCACACAAACAGTTTGTTCTTCTCATTGCATTGTAAATCAATTTATTTCTGCTTCTTTTAAGAAAAAAAAAAAAAAAACATTTCACAGCTTGTGGATATTGTCTGTGATTCTGTTTAGCTCACCTCAACCACAGAATGAAAAACAAATTAGAGCAATTGATTTCTGTACTTAGTGTTGCTGTTTTCACTCACCTTTCCAAAAGGTCAAGTACATATAATCAATGATAAAAAATTTGTTAATTTACTAAGCTCGCGCTTCGGTATCAAGAAACAAGCATTATACACATATATTGTCTACTTGTCACCTCACTTTTTAAGTTGTTAAAAATATACAAGAGCAGTTGATTTCTATACTTACTGTTGTTGTTTTCACTCACCTTTCTAATTCCATAATAATAAAAGTTTGATAATTTTACTAATTGCGTCCGATTATGTTGAAGTTGCTCCACCTTGGAGTAAGTCTTTATAATTACAGGATCAAAGTAATAATATATTTTTTATTATTGTTTATTTTAATTGTATGACATCGAAAGTGTACTCCTCTAACATAGCCATGGCCTTTTACTAATTTATTGAAATAAAGAGACAGACCAATTTATTAATTGTCTACGTGTAACCTCAATTTTAGAATGCGTCACCGAGCTAACGTCAATAATGGAGAAAGGCGGAAGAAAAAAAAGAAGAAGCAATAATGTAAAAGTTTGATGCAGTCAATTAAAGGAAATGGCAAAAGAGAGATAAATAAGCAAATATGTTAATAAAATAGCTAAGCCAGATGATTGAATAACCAGTGTGTGTGTATTCCAGA
Source organism: Atalantia buxifolia (assembly GCA_030444775.1). NCBI lineage: Eukaryota > Viridiplantae > Streptophyta > Magnoliopsida > Sapindales > Rutaceae > Atalantia > Atalantia buxifolia. Next base: position 31,117,509 of record CM059832.1, on the reverse strand, counting down.
TTAGCAAGAGATATACCTTAAATTTATCATAATGAATTAGTTGCTTTAGGTGACTAATTTTAATCAAAGTTAAAATTTTTATTGTGAAATTGCAGATTAATTTCCAACCTAGAAAAAATTGTCTACGTTAAGCCCAAGTCAAGTGAAGCACATAATGATAAAATTATAATTTTTTTAAAGTGCAGGAAAATTTAAAAAAATAATTTTAAAGTTTAATTTTATAATACTATTAAATTCTAAGGTTTTAAAAATTTTTGAGTTTTTCCTAAACTTTAACATTCTAGACTAAAAAACTACTAATGATAAAAGTAAAAGTGAATAAGGTATAGCACAAAACCAGAAAATAAAGTGATTGAATTAAAAGAAATTAAAGCATATACATGGGTCCCTGAGAGAAATAGCGAAAGCGCTTGGTGGCCCGGCAAAGACTTGGATCTCTTAACACCATAAGTCAAGCTCATAATGACAAAAATTATGTATATATAAAGACTCCAGTCGTCCACTTGGTCTTTATAAGGAATAAATTATTTTTATTATTTTTTTTTTTGGGTGAGGAATTTTGTTTATTAATTATAAAAGTGGGTTAATTTGGGCATGTGAAGCAAAAAGGCCACTGGCAGAAGCAGGAATAAGAGTTTTTCTCGTTCTTTTTTTTTTTTCAAATATTGATGTTTCAAGATACATATTCTTATATGTACCTTTAATCATTAATTCTGGAAATGAGTTAGCTGCGCAGATTGTTTTCGGTTATTATTTGTTTCTAATGCTGTCATCTAAATATACTGATAATTTCGTTTATTTTAATTAGTTGCTACTGCAGTGAGCAATTAATAGAAGATGGATGACAGTGGGGATGTATCGATTGATATGGAGAAGTTAGCAGATACTTTGAGTGGGAAGTTGGAGACCCTGCATCACTTGTCTAAAGATTGTTCCATCTATAGAGTTGCTTAGCCCACGCGGTGTTCAAATCCAAGTCATTTTACTCCGCGAACGGTTTCAATTGGCCCTTTTCATCATGGTAAGGAAGAGCTAAAAGCCATGGAAGAGCATAAACAAAGGTACCTAAAATACTTTCTTCAACGGACTAAGGTGCGCATGGCACGTTTCCTCTCTTTTATAAAGGAAAGGGAAACAAAACTGCGCAATTGTTATGCAGAAACCATTTGTAATCTTGGAAGTGATGAGTTCGTAGCGATGGTTTTAGTGGATGCTGTCTTTCTCATTGAGTTCTTTCTGAGATTTTATAAACGTAAGTTAACAACTGATGATTATCGCATTTTTAGAAAACCCCAATTGCGTAAAAGAATATGGCAAGACTTCTTGCTGCTAGAAAATCAGCTTCCATTATTTATTCTCAATGACTTGTTTGATCTAGCCAAAACAGCAACCTATGAAGATGCCTTTTACGAGAATATTTCCTTCGTCAAAATTACATGTTTTTGGTTCAGGAGTCAAGTACTTGTGTTTCTTCCACTGGACGAGAGTTCGCTAGAAATCCACTTTTCCAAAGCTGAGCATTTTCTCGATCTGATTATACTCTGTCTTCAGCCATCCCAGTCACGTGCTCAAATTACGTTGAAAGATCAAAACATACCAAGTGTGGAGGAACTTCACCAAGCCGGAGTCAAGTTTAAACCAGCTGCCGGGTCAACCAAAAACCTTCTTGACATCAATTTTAATCAAGGAATTCTGGAAATTCCATTTTTCAAGGTGTATGATAACACACAGCGTGCGTACAGAAATCTTCTAGCCTTCGAGAGTATGCATGGCCACAAGAAATATTTTAATGATTATATTATAATGATGGCTATCCTCGTCAGCTGTCAGAAAGATGCTGAATTACTCATTCAAAATGAAGTTATTAGGCTAGGGAATACTGAAACTGTTCCAATTCTTTTTGGAAACCTTGATCCCGACTGTACGTTAAATAGTTATAATTTCCAATATTCTGGTGTTGTTGCTGATCTACAGGCCTATTGCAAATTACCATGGCACAAATGGAAGGCAACCTTGAAGCAAAATTATTTCAACACTCCATGGGCGTCTATCTCCGTAATTGCAGCCGTTATTTTACTTCTACTCGCAGCCACACAAACAGTTTGTTCTCTAGTTGCATTGTAGATTTATTCATTTCTACTGTTTGTGATCAAATCTTGTGTTCTTCGGAAGCATTTCATTTCTATTGCTTGCCGGTGCTTCTGTTTTGTTTAGCTCACCCACAGAATTTATAAGAAAATAAGAGCGGTTGATTTGTGTAGTTACTGTTGTTGTTTTCACTCGCCTTTCCAACGAGTCAAGCACCTACATATTGTCTAGTTGTTACCTCACTTTTTAAGCGCGTCACCTAGCTAACATCAGTAATGGAGAATGGCATGGCAGAAAAAAAGGAAAGGCAATAATGTGATAATGTAGCAATGCGATTCTATTAAAGATTTTAATATTTGAATAACTAGTATTAGTATTGATTGTACAATTCGTAATAATTAATTAGTTGCTTTATTGATAAAATTTATAATCAACGCGTTAGGAGAGAAGTACCTTACAGATTACGTCAAAGTAATGTACCTCTCCATGTGAATAGTCTTGTTTGTGGGTGGCCCCATGTGGATCCGTGTGGAATCCATGTACAAGAGTTTGTGAAAGTGGGCTGTTACTTACGAGAATCTGTAAAGGAAACAGGTCCGTCAAGTTAGAGCTTTTACTGTGAAATGTGAGAGTAATTGTCTGTAGTAAGCCCCAAGTCAAGTCAAGCACATAATGATAAAAGCAAGTCAATAAATCATAGAAGCATGGGTCCTTCACAGTTGAAACAAAAAGCAAAAGCGTTTGGTGGCCCAGCGCGGATGAAATTTTGATAATTCACTATCCCATCGGACGGATAAAGACCACCCAGCTGGGTTGGTTTGTCTATTTCTCTCTATTGACAAGGACCCCATATTAAGGAATTTGAAGTGGCCTTCGATTCAAAGCAGCTGTGCGGAGCAATAAAATTCAATACATGATCTCTGCCAAGTAAAAGACACGGTTACAAGGAAGCACTATGCTTCATAAAATATATAGGGGTATCAAATGTTGTAGAGGTAAATCACTTTGGGTTAAAGTTGAAAAAGAGTACTTAACTATTGGGGTTAAATGTTAAACTTTTAAAGTTGTAAGAGCTAAACAGAAAAATAAATATTTTAAAATCTGAAATTGTAAATTTACATAATTATATTTAATCATTGTTTTTGGACATACAACAGCAGGGCAGGGCCGCTGTTTTCCATGGGACAGCTTCCCCATGGATGAAAGTATCGACGATAATACTTAAGACATGTTTATGCTTCCACCTTTTTTCATTGAGAAGCCGAAACGAACCTGTTTTAAGTTTTAAATTAATTAACTTGAGATAAGGTTCAAGAATATTATACGGTTTTTTCCTCTGGAATTTATGGTAGTAATTCATTTTAGGCAATGCTAAATTGTTCATCGCAGTAAATTCGTTGAAAGACTTTACTTTAATATTATTATTGGACCCTTATTATTATGCTTAAGCTTTTGAAACTGTGTTATTTCTGTAACAAGAATTCAAAGTTGAATTTATTGGCTTACTTTTGAATTCTCTTGTTTCACGGCTCATCTACATGATTTTGTACTTTAGGGGACCTATTAATTAATACTTCTTGATTCTTAACTTAAATTTTTGTGTCAAGCGATTTCTCTAAGACTCTAACAACCAATTTAATCTTTGTTTTTATTAGATGAGAACCAATAAAGAAAGATAACACTTACTGACTTTTGAAAGAGATTCCATAAATGACGAGAATTGTTATGTTCTGAAGAAAGGAATTAATGTACAATATCAATTTATTCGAACTACTCCTACATATATGGACTACTCCTATATCAATTGATGTACAGAAAAAGCAATGTAAGTATTCACTTTTGTCTTAATTTTTTATGTGTTCAGTAGCTGATTAATCTATGCACACTCGATCGTCATATCTTTTTATATTTTTTATGTGTTCAGTACTCAGGGAGCATTGTTTCTTATTGTTCTCTAGTTGTCAGGTGTCTGTAAATTTTATCACGATTAATTGAAAAATTGTTATAGTTTGAATGACTAATAGCAAGAACTAACTCGTTTAGTCAACCTTTAATCGATCAAGATCAAATCGAAAACAAGAACAGATAGAGATCAAATCAAAGATTAAGAAACCAGAACTAATCAATAAGAACGAGACAGTAAGTTTGAAGGAAAAATTCACTCTCTTTTATTCATCACAACTGACTACAATCTGATTACAATTCAAGAAAAGATTACAAGGATCATTCACGAAGAAGAATCACTCGAATCCATCCAGAAATGAGTAAGAAAGAGCTTTAATATCATAAGCCAACCACCAGCCTCACGTTTCTGGTGTTTTTCCAGAAACCATTATAACGAACTATAACAGAAAAAGCCACGTCAGCAGAAAATTACACTAGACACCCTTCAACTTAATGTAATCTGCACAACGACCCTCATAACTCTTACTCGTTTTCACTTTGACCCCCAAAAGAGTCAGCTCATCTTCACATTCTCCACCTTGCAGATATGATTCAGTTGATCACACAACCATAAAAGCTGCTACAAAAAACCTTCTATTAATCTGAATTCACAACTGAACTCAGTTTGGTTTGGGCACAACACCCATGAAGTCCATACAGAACTCAAACTTTGCTGAGGGCAGAACCTTGGTGAGTGCATCAGCTGGGTTCATATCAGTGTGAATTTTGGATACAGCCACAGCTCCCTTAGCTACCTCATCCCTGATGAACTGAAGCTTCACGTCTATATGCTTGGTCCTTTCATGATACATCTGATTTTTGATCAAATGTATAGCACTTTGATTATCACAGAAAATTTGAACTGTTTTCTGATCTAACCAAAGTTCATTGAGAAGACCCCTTGAGCCACATAGCCTCTTTTACAGCTTCAGTAGCTGCAATAAACTCAGCTTCTGTTGAGGATAATGCCACAACGTGCTGGAGTGAAGCTTTCCAACTTATCAGACACATGTTCAACATGAACATGTATCCTGAGATTGACTTCCTGTTATCCAAATCCCCACCGAAATCAGAATCCACAAATCCTTCAACCACAATTAATTCTTAGTTGATTTCCCATAGAGTAAGCCACAAGTTAAAGACCCTCTGAGATATCTCATTATCCATTGTACAGCACTCCAATGGATCTTGTTTGAACAGCTGAGAAACCTACTGACCACACTCACCGCATGGGCTATATCAGGTCTAGTGCAGACCATTGCATACATTAGACTCCCAACAGCCTGAGCATAGGGAAAATCATATGCCTGGGCCTTAGTGTTTGATAATGAAGCTGTTGACAGCTTAAAGTGAGCACCTAAGGGAGTAAGAACAGGTTTGCAATCTAGCATGTCAAACCTTTCTAAAACCTTCCTTAAGTATCTTTCTTGACTTAGAAATAGGGTACCATTTGTCCTATTTCTAAAAATCTCCATGCCAAGAATTCTTTTGGCATTCCCGAGATTCTTCATCTCAAACTCCTTATTCAGCAGGTTCTTTAGCTTTTCTATCTCGGACTTGTACTTGCTGGCAATGAGCATATCATCTACATATAACAGTAAGTATGCAACCCTTTCTTGATCGAACCACCAAAGTACACACAACTGTCATATTTGCTCCTGTGATAACCAATAGAAGACATAAACTCATCAAATCTCCTATACCACTGTCTAGGAGACTGCTTAAGTCCATATAAAGACTTATGCAACAAACACACATGATCTTTCTTCCCTCTGCATTCAAAACCCTCAGGCTGTGCCATCAGTATCTGCTCTTCAAGATTACCATGAAGGAAGGCTGTTTTTACATCTAACTGTTCTAATTCCATGTCCTGTAAAGCCACCATAGCTAGAAGAGCCCTTATAGAGCTGTGCTTCACAATGGGGAGAAAATTTCATTGAAATCCACTCCTTCTTTCTGTGTGAAGCCTCTAGCCACAAGCCTTGCCTTAAACTTGGATGGTTCAACACCTGGAATTCCCTCCTTCCTCTTGAATATCCACTTACGGTGACTATCTTCCTATTCCCTAGATTTATTACAGAGACCGGTTTTATTCTTGATAGTGAATCCATTTCATCCTCATTACTTGAGGCCATTTGTCACTTTGTCCTTGTTCGAGCGACGGTGTAGCTTCCGGGTTCCTCAATTGCCATATCATCAGCACACACTAGTGCAAAAGCAATTAGATCAGCATAACCATATCTTACTGGTGCCTTGGTTTGTCTTCTGACCCTGTCTCTAGCTAACTGATAGTTTTCCAAATCAACTGCTGCAATTCCGATCCTCGTATCTCGGCCTCAACCCTAGCTCCAACTTCATCATCAGTAACCATCCTTTCACTATCTCCTTCATCAGATAACTCCACCTTGAGCTTGGTACTTTCAGCAGGTTTTTCATTGTTGAGATCACCAAACACATCGATTCGAGTCCCCTGGTTTTTCTTCCAAAGAACACAACTTCATGAAAAACAACATCCTCGTTGATTATACATTTCTTCGCTACCACACTGATTCTATATCCTTGACCTATATCGGGTATCCAACAAAGGTTCCCTTCAAGGCTCTTGCATCAAGCTTTCCTTGTTTGATGTGGACATATGCAGGCACCTAAAAATCCTTAGATTTTCATAGTTTGTGAGTCTTCAGACCAAACCTCCTCTGGTGTCTTGAAATCAATGGCTGCTGAAGGGCTTCTATTAACTAAGTAACATGCTGTATTCATTTTTACGCCTTGGAAGCTTCTTGGAAGCTTTGAATTCACCAGCAAACACCTAGTTTTATCAACTAAAGTCCTATTCATCCTCTCAGCTAGGCCATTCTGCTGAGGGGTGAATCTAACAGTCTTGTGCCTTTGTATTCCATGCCTTTGACAGAAGCTTTCAAACTCTTTATTACAAAATTCCAGACCATTATCTGTTCTAAGGTATTTAAGCTTAAAACCAGATTGGTTTTCTACCAAAGCTTTCCATACCTTAAAATTTTCCAGAGCTTCATCCTTGGTCTTCAGTATGTAAATCCACACTTTCCTTGTAAAGTCATCTATCAGAGACATGAAGTATCTCCCACCACTGAGAGATGAGACTTGTGCAGGCCCCCAAAGGTCAGCATGCACATAATCCAGGACCTGTTTAGATAAATGCTGCCCTTTTGGAAACTTTGACCTGTGAGCCTTGCCAAATATGCAATTTTCACAGAAATCTAGTTCCCTGATTTTATCTTCACCAAGCAGCCCTCGTTTACTAAGCTCTTGCATCCCTTTTACACTCATGTGTCCAAGCCTAAGGTGCCATAATTTGGTTTTATCTCCTCGAGACAGTGATAACCCTTCTATTAAGTGCGATGATCCTTGTAATACATACAAGCCATTTTCTTTAACCCCTTTCATTACCATTTCAGTCCCTTTCATCACCTTTAAGCCACCATTTTCAGACTTAAAGCAATGCCCTGAGCTGTCTAGCATGCCTAAAGAGATCAGGTTTCTCCTTAGCCTAGGAGCATGCCTTACATCATGTAGAGATCTTATAGTTCCATCAAACATCTTCACTCTAACAGAACCAATCCCAACAATTTTACACACATTGTCATTACCCATTAAGACTCTACCACCATCTACAGCCTCATATTTGTAAAACAAATTCCTATCAGGACACAAATGAAAGGAGCAGCCTGAGTCAATAACCCACTGACCTTTTGTACTGCCATTTGATGCTACAAGTAAGTCTGCACTGAGGTACCCATCTTCTGAGGAATCATCTGAGGCTACTGCTGCATCACCAGTCTTTTCTTGGTTCTCTTTCTTCTTCTTTTCAAGACAATCTCTTATGTAGTGACCTTCCTTTCTGCAATAGAAGCATTTTCTTTTCTTCTTCTTCTTTTCTGCAGCTTCCTGATTCTTTCCCTGCTTCTTATTCTTCTGTTCCTTTTTCTTCTCTGTTCTTGCAATCAACCCATCACCACTGTTTACTTCATGACCATTGTTCTTCTGGATCTCCTTTGAACTCAGGGAAGCCTTAACATCTTCCAGGGTTAAAGTTGTCCTTCCATACAGCATTGTATCTACAAAACCTTCATAAGATTTTGGCAGGGAGCTCAGCAAGAAGAAAGCTTTGTCTTCATCAGTGATTTTCACATTTTCGACTCCCTCAAGATCAAGGATGATCTTATTAAAGGTGTCAATATGTTCCTGGATTGATACCCCTTCTTTCATTGCAAAGGTGTATAATCTTTTCTTCAAGAACAGCCTATGTGCCAGGGATTTCTTCATGCACAGGGCCTCCACCTTATTCCAGATACCTAAGGCTGTCCTTTCTTCAGAAATTTCCCTTAGAATTGAGTCACTAAGACTCAAGATTAAGTGTGCTATGTGTCCCTATTCTCAGATCTGCCTCTTCTTTTTATCAGTCACGAAGTCCCTACTTCATCTTGATCTATTTATTCAAAGGCAGATTCAAGACCTTGATGAACAAGAAGTGCCCTCATCTTCATCTTCCACAAAGAGAAATCACCACCAATGGCGAATTTTTCTATTTCGATTTTAGGAAGAGACATGATTGAAATCAACCAAGCTCGATACCACTTGTTATAGTTTGAATGACTAATAGCAAGAACTAACTCGTTTAGTCAACCTTTAATCGATCAAGATCAAATAGAAAACAAGAACAGATAGAGATCAAATCAAAGATTAAGAAACCGAGAACTAATCGATAAGAACGAGACAAAGTAAGTTTGAAGGAAAAATTCACTCTCTTTTATTCATCACAATTGACTACAATCGATTACAATTGAAGAAAAGATTACAAAGATCACTCACGAAGAAGAATCACTCGAATCCATCTAGAAATGAGTGAGAAAGAGCTTTAATATCATAAGCCAACCACTGACCTCACGTTTCGGTGTTTTTCCGAAACCATTATAACGAACTATAACGAGAAAAAGCTACGTCAAGCAGAAAATTACACTAGACACCCTTCAACTTAATGCAATCTGCACAACGACCCTCATAACTCTTACTTGTTTTTACTTTGACCCCAAAGTGTCAGCTCATCTTCACAAAAATATATACTAGACAAAGAGTGAATGCAAAAGGAGCAATGCTTCCGAAACACACCAAGGCTTTTCCATACTAATGTCGTTTGTTTCATTATTCTTCCGTTAGCAAATCGATTAAATATATATGAATGACAGGCGCATGAGGACGAGAACGACTATGTACCGATTGATATGAAGAAGTTAGCCGATTCTTTGAGTGGAGAGTTGGAGACCCCGCCTCCATTGTCTAGAAAGTATTCCATCTCTGAATTCCGGAGCCCAAGCGGTGTTCAAATCCAAGTCAATACACTCCATAAATGGTTTCAATTGGCCCTTTCCATCATGGTAAGGAAGAGTTAAAAGCCATGGAAGAGCATAAACAAAGGTACCTAAAAGGCTTTCTTCAAAGAACAAAGGTATCCACAGCACGTTTCCTTGCATTTATAAAGGAAAAGGAAGCAGAATTTCGCAGATTATTATGCGTAAAACCATTCATAATCTTCAAAGTCATGATTTTGTAAAAATGGTTTTAGTGGATGCGGTCTTTCTCATTGAGTTCTTTCTGAGATTTTATGTACCTGATTGCAGAACTGATGATGATCGCATTTTTACAAAAACTATGTCGTTTTTGGTTATCCGATATGACTTTTGGCTGTTAGAAAATCAGCTTCCATTATTCATTCTCAATTACTTGCTTAATCTAGCCAAAATAGCAACCTATGATGATGATTTTTACAGAGAAATTTCCTTGCCCACAATAACCATTTCCTAGTTACGGGAAGATATGTTTGGCTATCTCCCGATAGAGGAGAACTGCTTGAAAACCATTTTTCAAAAGCTGTACATTTTCTTGATCTGTCGATACTCTATCTTCAGCAATCTCAGTCACGTGCTCCAATTCAATTGAAATATCCAAACGTACCTGGTGCGAAGGAACTTCACCAAGCTGGAGTCAAGTTTAAAGCAGGGTCAAGCAAAAATCTACTTGATATCAAATTTGAAAAAGGAATTCTTGAAATTCCATCCATTTCGGTATTCGGTAAGACACAGCTTTTATACAGAAATCTTCTAGCTTTCGAGTGGCTCCATGACTACACCCCATACTTTAATGACTATATAATAATGATTTCTATCCTCATCCCTGCTCCAAAAGATGTGGAATTACTCTTACAAAGTGACATTATTGGGTATCCTGAAGAACTACTTCCGACTATCTTTAGAAACCTTTCAAAGGACTGTACGCTGGTTTCTGATGAATTCCTTTACTCTGGTCTTCTTGCTGATCTACAAGACTATTCCAAACTACGATGGCACAAGTGGAAGGCTAGCTTGAAGCAAAACTATTTCAACACCCCATGGGCGTCTTTCTCTGTAATTGCAGCAGTTATTCTCCTTCTACTCATAGCCACACAAACAGTTTGTTCCCTCGCTGCATTGTAGACTAATTTACAATAAAACCTCAATAAAGTAACAGTTTTGGAACCATGAAAAATTTATTATTGTATAGATAAACTAATAAATTAATAAGTAATGAAGAGATTCATTACTTTTGCAAAAATATAATCGTGATATAGTATATATTAAACTTGATTTAGTATTTATTATATTTTATTTAAATAATAGTTAGTTGTCTTACATTGTTAGTAGTTAGATTATTGTAGAGGTCTTTTTTTTTTTTTAATTATATTCATAATGATACATAAAGCTCGTCTCACACTTGTTGCAAAACAATAATGCAAAGTGGAATTTAGCATTACAAAACAGTTAGAGATAATCTCCCTTTTAGAATATAAAATTTGAAAATAATATAAAAATACAATAGAACCGTAATAAATTAGTACTCAATAATAAATAACCTCAATTAAATAATAGATTTTGTTGGTCCCTACTTGGGGCAATATATAGTAAATTAGTAATCTGATAATTTACAAGATAATAAATTTCTTAAAAAACCATATGACCCACTTAATAGATAAATTGATAACTACCTAATTTAAAAACTAAACCACATGATATGTTATGTGACTTTTGTAGAATATGTTGTCGATCTTCCCGAAATCTTATTAAATCAATGTTTTAATATGATTTTTTAAGAAATTTGTTATCTTATAAATTATTGAATTACTAATTCACTATATTGCCCCAAGTAGGGACCAATAAAATCATTCTCTAATTGCGGTTATTTAACTGAGTATTAATTTATTAGGATTGTATTGTATTTTTATATTATTTTCAAATTTTATGTTTTAAAAGGGAGATTATCAATTTCTACTATCAAAATCAATGTATACCACATAATCATTTACTATTTTCATAATACTCAATAATCCCTTTACACTATAATTTTAAATTATTGCCCTTATTTTCGTATACACTTTTATTCATAGATATTATAAATTAAATAAATCACATAAATAAAAATAAAAATAAAAATAAAAATAAAAAATTGAATACTAAACGTAAAAAATATAGGTTTTAGTGTCGGTAAAAAAATCAACAATAAGATACTTTTCTTACACTTTTTGTTATTTTTAAATAATTTTCTTATAATAAATATATATTTTATTTCCCAAGATCAAATATCAAGCAAATGACTCATTTACCTCTCCTTTAAACTTTTTGTGCCAAGATATTACTAGATACTATGAAAACAATAGGAGATAAGTCATATATATTAATTTCAATAGAAAGAAAATTGATAATCCCCTTATTTTAGAACATATATTGTGCTTGTCTTAGGGAGAAACGTAAAATAAGGGCAATATTTTAAATTGATAATCCTCCGTTTAATGCAAAAACAAAAAAAATGTTAAATTGTTTAGATTATTCAGCTTGTCGAAGCTAGCCACCTTGGCTCTTGAGAAATATGTGAAAGACTTTTTAAATTTGAACTTATTGTATATACATGTATATATACATAACAGGTGCTGACTTACCACCTAAGCTCACGTGCAAGGCATATTTGGATTGACTTGTCATGTAAACCTAACACGAAGTTTTTATTTGGTCCTTTTTTTTTTTTGTTGGTGGCCAAATCTGATTTAGGTTATAGGGATTAAACCCAAAACTTTGAGGTCAAATATGTTTTGTTATCCTGTTGAGTAACACTTGACATAAAAATTCAGAAGAAAATAACGAACGCTTTTTCTAAAGTAATAACTAACGCTTTAATGCACAGAAGCCCCCACTCTTATTTGATTTACAATGGTTGAAGATCAATTTTGTACAAGAAAAATGATAAAAACTTGGATAAAAAAGAATCAATTCCCTTGTTAAAAATATGTTAACATCTTACCTTGTGTTGAATGAAATATAATCAAGGCCCTGATAGGAATTATTGGATAAAAGTGCAGGTGTACTTTATTTTAACTAAAGATGAATTATTACTTTTGTGCCTGATCAGGTCACTTCCCAAGTCCCAATCTAGTAGTAGAACCTTGTACCGCAATTTAATTTACTTTTAACCCTTTTCTTTTTTTCGTAAAATTTGTTTTTAAAATTAGTCAATGCCTGAAGAAAATATAAAAATTTTTATTATGATAAATATATAATTAAATTGAGAATTTGATTTCTAGAAGTAATGATTAATGAAATATACGGTGAGTCAAATTACGAGGCATAAAAGAAATTTACAATATATAAAAAAAATAAACATATGGTTTCAGTTATAGTTTCGGTAATAGGGCTTTTTTTTTTTACAAATTTTCTCATTGACTAAAATTGAGAGGGTTGAGATTCTTTTTTTAATCTTTCAATATTTATGTTCACAAGGAGAATTGGGCTGGTGCATAATTATATAAAAATGGGAATTGTGTACGCTTCATGTATTAGAAATTATATTCTTTTATGCATACCGCGTATCTTGGTCTTCCCTGCTTAATTAGCCATAGATTTATCAAGGTGTAAACCTATAATAACATATTCTTCATATAAAGCCTACCAAAATTAATTGTCTCTTTAAGTAAGCTTACCTCTGAGCAAATATAAATAGATGATTGAAATAAAGTAAAAAGAACACAACTATAATTATATAAATTCACTATAAAAATAATTTTAACTAGACTAGACTATTTTATTATTCTAGGAAGAATCAATTGTAAAAAAATAAAACTCGTTAGTTTTCCAGAAATTTCTCAATTGAATACCTGCAAGGTCAATCATTCGTGAGTTCTGTCCTTCCAAGCATATAGATAGGGTCATGATATTTTATGTAACTTTCTTGATAGAATTAACATTATAGAATGTGAAATTAAATGAAATAATTCAACATGATTGACGCCAATTTCTTTGATCTTCATTCAATTTTTTGAACAAAACATTTACTCCTACTTTTCTATTAATTGAATATATAATCACAATTTCCATCACTAATAAATGAAAAAAAATCAACCATAAAACTATTTCAAAGAACCCGGCCATGTTAACTAAAACGTAAACATCTTGCAAATTACATTGTCTATTTTTTAGTCTCCTGATTTCGTTTTCCAAATATAACAATAATATTTAAATACATAGAAAAATCGATCTGAGCTGTTGCTGAACCAACATCAATAGCTTATTTTTAACAATTTTCACAAGCTTAAAGGAAAATTTTACGGTCCAAGATGAAAGAATTACATAACCAGAATGATATGAAAAAAACTCGATCCAAATTAAAATATTGAATAATTGCAACTTGCAAATGATTGTACCCTATTTTAAAATGTATGTGTTTCTTATTTGTCAAATCTTATGCGTTTATACAGTTAATTTTTTTTTTTATTATTTGACGAACTTCAATTCTATGTTTTACAAGCTATGATATATGCGTAAGCTTTTGGGTTGGGCTAGATAAACTGCTCGACTTGAAACCTCAAGCTGCGAAAACCAACAGTTGTATTAGACAAGTCTTAGCAACATCAATCTAGGACTTCAAAATCACTTAATTTTTAAATAAAGAATATTGACATTTATGTCCTTATCATTTTTTCTATTTATCACCTAGGTCCCTAATTTGTAATTTTTCATTACATCCGATATAATTCATCTCAAAGTTTTGAGAATAGCGAGTTTGATTTCAGCAAGGTTAGTTATAATTTTAATCTGACCCAAATCTGTCTTAGTTCAACTCCGTCTAAATGTGGACTTGCTCGAAATCTAGACAGGCCGTCCTACATCTGACCCATTTGAATTTCACTGTCGATCAGCCCAAAACTCTTCCGTTTTAACTTCGGCAGCATACCACGCTGCTTTCAACATTGCCAGAATTGGATCAGTTCTCATGAGATCCGGAAAATCCGGAAAATCAGTTATCACGGATCTATTAATTAAAATGCATGTTTAAATTAAAAAATTAGTAGTTAATGAGAAAAATAAAAGATTATAAGAGAATATTAACAGCTTATCTTCAGCAAACTCTAAAACCTAACAAGAAAAAAATAAAAAACTTTACAAACTTGGAATAAAAGATGTCCAAATATTAAAATATATAAGTATCAACTGATCCATGCAATTCATCTCAAACTATAATAAATTTAAATATCACAACAAACTAATAAATATTTTAAGTTAGGGCTTCGATTGAGTTTTGAGAATAGCGAGTTTGATTTCAGCAAGGTTAGTTATAATTTTAATCTTACCCATTTGAATTTCATTGTCGATCAGCCCAAAACTCTTCCGTTTTAACTTCGGCAGCATACCACGCTGCTTTCAACATTGCCAGAATTGGATCAGTTATCATGAGTTCAGGAAAATCCTTTAGCCGATCAGCCGAGACTACGATTCGCCGTAATGCGCCCATCACATTACATAAAAAATAAACATGAAGCTTGCGCTGCCAGCCCTGTAAAATTGAAAAAACAAGTACCAAAAAACATCCAAACTAGTAACATACCTTAAATGCGTCCTAAACCATTTCAACTGGTATATATACTGAATTTTTAATGACATTACGCTAATATAATATCATGGCAACACAAACACCTGATTACTTAATTCATAATTAATTGTATTTACCTGGAGATCCATTATTGTAGCTATCGCAGTACAAACATTTCCATCAATATTGACTCGATGATGCCTAGCTTTCTCAAGTAATTGATGCATGCGCTCTTCAGGTTGGACGTTATCATCCCTCCAAGTGCCCCAGGAAGCAAAGGCCTCATCCACTTCCTACTAAAACATTATATATGTAAAAGGCAACAGAAATTCAAACTAAGGCAGAAATTAAGTTTTGCTAGTTATAACCTTCATTAATTTAAGCAATGACCTACAAAGAAAAGAATTATGAAATCATGAGCCTCATAGTGATAGGTAATTACCTCAATAAAACCTTTTGGATTAGGGCAGTTTTGTTGCTTCGACCATCTCAATACACACTCTGCAGCTCCGCGGCCATCTCGATAAACAAAGGCCTCAAAAAATTCCCATATATTTCTTTCATCACTGCTGGAAAGTTCAACGCTCCTGCCCACATCCAGGAAAATGACATTAGGCCTTGGTCTGAACCTCGTTGATCTTCTAAAGAGCCGCTGCAGAAAAGATTTCTTCTGATCTACTCGGACAAGAATATTTCCGGGATGCATGTCGGCATGAACTAACTTGATCCCCTGAAAAAAGGACATTAAAATGTCTCAGAATGATGTACAATCTGTTTTGGAACAACTAAAAATTTACTAAAAAAAAAAAAAATTATAAAATGATGAGCATCTGAGAAAAACTGGAAAGTGTACCATAAGCATTTGAAGTAGTGCATCCGTCTCTATAGAACAGATGGCAGACTTAAGCCACCGATCATCATTATGTTCATCGACATAGCGTGAAATGTTTTCACCTTCTTCATAAGTTTCCACCAAAACAGCAGGATGTACAAAGGGATACACAGGCTCAGGAAAAAAAACAAACTTAAAGTCCTGGAAATAATGATTAAAGCGGCTCAAATGGGTAGCTTCCTTAGAAAGGTTGACTTGAGACATCGTTAAAGCTGCAAACTGCTGTACATTTTCATCCAATCTTAGCCACTTCCAAGAGGGAATAACATTGCAAACCTTGGCTACAAAGCTGATTATCACAATATCTCTCTTAATTGATTCCTCAACACCAGGATGTACAACCTTTACCGCAACAACTGTAGGCTCATTTGTCTTTTGTTGACCAGTGGGGTATCGATGATTCAAAGAAGCTCGATGCACTTGAGCAATCCTACCAGAAGCCACAGGAATCTCTTCGAAACTATCAAAAATTTCAGAAAGCTTGAGACCGAATGCTGCTTCAACAGTTTTTCTAGTGTAGGCAAAGCTATGTTCCGGGGCTTTATCACTGTGAAGCTTCGAGAGCTCATTGCAAAAATCCCTAGGGAATAGATCTGGCCGTGCAGTAGCCCACTGACCCCATTTGATGAAAGCAGGACCAGCGCTTTGCAGCGTCCAAAGAACAACACGAAGCCACAGTTCCCTGAAGCAGGGCCCAAAAGCATCAGCAAAAGGCGCCATGATTATACTGGGTGAGAACAGAACTCCCAGATACAGAGCTCTCACAAGCAAAATGACATATTCTACAAGTGAATGCAACACAAATGAGAAGACAAGAGTAGGCGCGAGAATATTGAAACCACTTGCAATACTTGAGCGTCTTGCTTTTTGAGCAGGCAACCCTCGCAGCTCCTCTGCCCATGCTAGCTGATCCTGACCAGATGTGAAGGCAAGAATAATACCAGGAACTATGAGGGATGAACGTGTCAAAGCCAAGCTGAATGCTTGTGCAATCCTCCGACTGAAAGAAGTATTAATATTAAAAAGCCTTTGACAAGCAATTTGGGCTTGCTGTGTCACTACACTACTAGTCCTTGCAGAGGCAATAGATGATAAACTCCTGGCTGAACAACTCTTACTGCAGGGAAGCTGCTTCAGCTTCGTAATAGTATTAAACACTCGGACTGCACCCTGCCCTCTACTAGGAAAAGGAATGCGATAACGAGGCACTGATAACCCAACTGTTAACACAGCCCCATACTTATTCTTGCGTATTAATTCTGAATGGTAATGGTACCCCCTCTTCTCATTTGTAAGAACAGACTCTGCAACTCTCCGAATATTTTGAATCGTCAAAACTCTGCGTGGCAGCAAACAATTACAACGCCATCGCCGTAAATAATAAAAAGATTTGCTAAAAGGCCAAGCTTGTCATTAATTAAATTACGCTCTTAACGTCAAAGCTGAATACGAACTTCATCATTACAAAGGACTGTAAAAGTTACGTTCGGAAAAATAAATGACTAAACACGTATCCAATTGATCCTAACTTATATATTCATTCCTTTTATTACAAAAATCAAATTAAAAAAACCGAAAATTTAATATTATATATAAGTATCACATAAAAAGAAACAAGTAATACAAGATTCAAACATCAAATTCTCTGAAGCTAAAACGAAAACAAATAAAACAAATATTACAGGAATAAGATAATGTTGTAAACGATTTTGAATAAAACCGACAAGTTGTGCGCACCTGCTGCAACGCCGTAGCATGATTTTGAATGGGTTCCGTCTTCCGTGGCCGTCGTGGCGTTTGTGTTTTGTGTTATTTTTCTTTTTAATGAAGTTCATTCTTGTTTGGGTTCGGATTGTGTGGTTGGCTGGGTTGCTGCTGGGCCTGGTGGCCACATAGTCTCAGTTGGACTATTGGTACCATTAAACATCCTCCTGAAATCCCTTTTCCAATATCAGCTAATTTAATTCGGAAAGTGACCTTACGCTATCTTTCTTAACAAATTCCAAGATTCTTAAGCCCCTGATCTTGTTGCTCACCTCTCTGCATATCAGTGGAAGACTCTCTAATTTATCCCTATTTGCAGTTTTGCACAAACAGTAAGCACTCATATTAAGTATTAAAGTTGTGAGAAAAGTAATTGACTTATTTTCGAATTAATTTTTTTAATTTAAATAACAATGGATTTTACGGAATTCTTTTCAAATGTAAATTCTTCTACTTTCAACCCTCGTTTTTTCACTGTTGCTTGTACTGGACATATTACAGAGATTTGCTTTTCTAATTTCTACGTCTCTCACTTTTTTTTCCCCCCCTCAAATTCTTGTTACCCACGGTTAGGCAACCTCCAAAAAATAAAGTCCTTCCTTTCCCATGCGGAAGGAAGTTAAAACCTAAGAGCAAAAAGGTGAACTCCTTTAATAATATAATTCAAATAAAGGTTAAAACAGTAAATGTAAAAAGAGTTGGACTATTAGCACCCCTTCATTAATTTTATAAAACCCTTGTCATGTTACAATTACATTTTAGGACAAATGTAAATAGGATTAATCCCATTTATATTTTTTCTCTCTTCAATTTTATTTTACTTGCACAATATAATTTTTTTATTATCATTAAAATAATATGAATTTACTATTTAAGAAGTAACCTTTTAGGCTAAAATAATACTCTTGCAATATACATAGCAACAAAATTAGGATACAGTATTGTGAGAAAATAAATTAAATGAAATGAAATTAAATTTTATTTCATTGTAAATAATTTTTTAATGATTCTCAAACTCGTTGTTGCACCCAAAGTTAATACGTACAATAAAATTGTATCAAATCCATAAAATATTCATTAATTTATAAGGTTTTTCTTTTTTTTTTTAGAAATTAAATAATAAAGAAAGTTAAAAGAGAGAAATAGGAATACAGTTATTAATACTGAAAGAGTAAGAAAGTTATTAGAAACTACAAGATTTAGAAATGAAAATGTTTTTTTTTTTTTTTTTTCTGTGAAACATTTGGTACCCCTAGGAATGGCAAATAGCATCCTCAGAAGAAACTGGGGCAACTTGATATAGGATATTTGGAAACGCTCTAGGCAAAGTAAACAGCGGCTCGTTAGTTGTAGATCCTTGCATGGTTAAGCCTAATGCGTATCCCAGTGCTCGAGAAACTGGCACTGCCACTGCATTTCCAACTTGAATGTACCTAAAAGAAAAAAGGTCAGATAAAACTACTAAGAAACAACACCAAAGGCAAGTGACTTATCAATCGTATCTGACTAACTGTAAAATCACACAACGTAACAAAACCCTACTAGTGTTTTCAGAGGATCTCTTGCATTCATTTGTGAAAAAAGTAATGCAACATTGTTCTGAATCAATAAAAACAAACAATAACGATTCAAGCATTTTCCTTTCTTTGATAGGACTACAGAACTTGTAATAATCTGGAAAACCTTTAAGCCTTGCGTTTTCACGAAGTGCCAAAACACGATCTTGTTCAGGATGCAAAATAGCCTGTATACAGAAAATCAATTTAATGATAATTGCACGTGATTATTTGAGCACATGAACATATAAATATGCTTGTGCTACACAAAGATTCATAGAAAGAGAGAGAGATGTCACCTGGTAATGAGGCTCTGCTCTAGTAACCACAGTTGGCACTGTTTCATCCCACCAAAGACGTGCAAACGGTCAGTAAATTGACAAAGTAATCATAAAATTATGTCAATATTCAACTAAAAGATTTTGCTATTACGGTATATGGGTCTGTCATTTACTAATATAGAGAACATTTTGTCGTGAAAATTAAAATTGAGTGCTAAAATCTTCAAATGCGAAGCCAAAACATCAAGAAGAAAAATACAGAATACTTACTTTCAGGATATCCCATCAATAAAAGACACGGCATAATTTGGCACCTGTCATCAGATGCGAAAAAATGAGATGTAATAAACAAAACTCCGAAGATTGTGAAAAGAATACCAAAAAAAAAAAAAGAAAGAAAGAAATAGATTTATAGAGCAAAATATTACTCCAAATAAACCCTCTACATTTGGATCCCACTCAACTTTGTTATCAGGTCGAACTCGAACTCCAGGAAAATCTCGAAAATTTGCTCCCTATTTATTTATTAAAAAAAAAAGGGAAAGCAAATTAACCAACACAAATCACATGACTTCAATCAGTTTGCTTCAATTATGTTCTATGACACACGTACAATACCTTCTTTTTAGGGACCCGACAGACGCGCTGGTAATCATCATTGTTCAAGTCGAGTGGGTGATGATCATAAAGCATTCGCCCTCTTGGTTTTGACCCTGATGAAGAACCCAACATTTCTGCAAAAATAAACAAATCATTTCGATCTATTTTCTTGTCTCGCAGATTTGAGGCATAAAAGCATATTGAACTGAAATACAGCTTATGGAATATAATAGAACAGCCATATGCTTTTTATTTGTAAAAGAAACCAAATGACATGAAAACTATACAGTGATTGCAAGCATTTGAATTTTTCTTAAGAAGATATACAAATAAAATATCATAGTTTTGCAAATTTAGAGGTAAAACACAATGCATTGTTTGACACACTAAGTTTCAAATTTTCGATAAAAGAAAACTACAAATAATATATTAAAATCAAGATTAGTTCTATCATCAACACAAACGGGAATAACAAACAAAAAGAGAATAGAATTGCAACTTGATTCTACATCAGCAATGCTTCATAACAGAATAAATTTCAAAATAATGGCTGCTTAAGCTAAGCAAAAGAGTGGCAACAAGCTGAAATTAAATTAAATATAGAAATATAGTCAATTCTTTTCTATGTGCGTCTGAGAAAAATACACAATCTCAAAGACTCAAACCACACACATAAACGCCAATGCAAGTCCAATTGTTTTTGTATTAGAATTGATTATCAAAAATAGACTCAAGCATAAAACATTTCATCAATTTGACTAGAACTGACAAACTAAATAGGGAAAAATGGGAATAAGCATTATTATGATCTTTACAACACAACCAAAACCATCAAAGGAGCCACTCAAACAAATCAATTGTAGCATAAACAACAATGGGATGTCTGCCAAAAAAATGACTCAATTTCAGAAGCAGGAAGCAGCCAAGCAATTGCAATTCCTTGCACAATAAAATAAATTAAACCACAGCTTCTTACCATCTTTTCTCAATCTGATAAAATGTTGAAACTCTGCCTCAGGCTCTCTATCATATGGGATCTCGTCTCGGGACTCGTAGTTGCCAACCTAATTTTAACAATGAAAATTTAGATATACAAAAGAAAATAAAATATATTGACAAAACAGCAAAAAAAGTAATAATAAAGTTGAAACATACACTAGGAAGGTCAGAAATTGCATCCTGTAACAGAAGCTTTCTTGCTAACTCTACTTGTTCACCTTCATCATATGCAACAGTGTTTCTCTGCATCCACCATAAACGATTTGTAAAACTGTAAGTAATCATACTTCAAACTCAAAACTGTAAGTAATCATACTTCAAACTCAGTTGGAATAACTCCTCTCAAAACAACATCAGGTGTTGGAAGTGCATAAGGAGGAAATTTCTGCAAAGTCATAAAACACTCGATCTGAAAATCAGCTATAACTTAACAAATCTGCTATGCAAAATATCTACAAAATGACCTCAGTAGGTTGGGCTCCCCACAAGAAGACCCGCATACGAAATTGGGGAAGTCCATATGCCCCGCTGCCATCATTCCCATCCGACCTTGGTAATTCATTTGAATAAGTCGAGCCAAGGCATATGGACCAAGTAATCCTTTGGCAAACTTGACAATGTCAACAATATTTTCCATCAACACGAACTTGGGCTTCAAAAAGTCAACAATATCCATGAAAACAATTAGCTGTTTATTTTTTTCATCAGCTAGTGGATTATCTTGGTTCCTAAAACGATTGAACCCACTGACTCCTTGGCACGGAGGTCCCCCACAAATTACATCAACATCTCCCTAACAATCAAGAATCAGACAAGATAAGAATCTTTTGTAAACAAGCTACTGGTTGACGGAAAAAGACTTATCTAGGAGAGAATGACACAAGCTTACAGGCAGTAACAAAATTTTTTATTTGAATCCATGTGTGAAAAATTCCTTTATCCTCTCCCCACAATTGCTATCACAAAAATATAGATATAGTCAAAATGATTGAGCTATACATTGTCTAAACAAATAGCTAAAATTGCTAAAGAAGGAAATAGAATTTTAACAGCATATCTCAACCCTTCAATTGGCTCCCAAGTGTCTTCACTAGGCCCATAATTTTTCCCAACGAACCTAAAAGCAAAATGTTGTAAGTTGTACAGTATATTAGAAACTGCATGGGATAATAAGAACATAGCTTGATCTTAGATGGTGGTGATGACATGAACTTTTAAATGTCATTATAGAAAAACAGAAATCATGTTAAAATTGCTACCCCAAAAAAAAAAAGCATTTTCAAGATCTAAATCTGTATCCAGCAAAAAACAATAATTGACAAGATTTTTGACTAAGTTAAATGTTCTACATGTTTAAGCAAATAACATGTTACTTCATCCATTCTTCATGCTTCAATATGCTATGTCAATGTAGAACAAAGTAGAGTCGTATTAGGAATCTTCAATTAATTTTCTTTTCTCTAATTTAGTTAGGATTTTCTTTATGTTTTCTTTTTTAAGTCATATTCCATCATAAGTTTATTAGGATTAGGATTAATTACAGCTAGTATAAATAAGTTTGTTATGACGGTTTCTTTATAACAGCTTTCATCAATAATATTCAATTCGTTTTCTCAATTGAGAACTTTTTCTTCTCTAGTGAGAGCCTTTTTCTTGTTATTAAAAAACATACACTAGAACAATATCTAATACCACTTCCGCACTATATTGTTTATGATCAATAATAGCAATACACCATTTTTGCTTATTTGTTACATAACTATGGCATGGATAAAGCAAATTGTAGTTCCCACAAGTACTTCAAGTAATTATAAGATGCCAAAGAATAAGAAGCTTTACCATATATGAAAATAAATTAAAAGAGCAAAGCAAGTTTTAGCATACTTTAAGTGAACAGGTTGAATTTCCTAATGTATTAACCCACAAATCGATGTGACAAGCATACATATGTTTCTCATACAAAATTTGTTAGGAAATTGGTGGATGAAACAGATACGCAGGGTTTTAATGAGACAATAGAATCACACAGGGACAGCAGAAATTACGTGGTTCGGCTTTTAGCCTACGTCCACGGGCGAAGACAGAAGAAAAATATTTTACTAGTGAAAAGGAGTTACAAGTATTGTAATATTTTAGCTCACTTCCCAAAACCCCAATACACCCAAACTCTCAAATCACTATAACTAGAGCTTTTAATTATTCAAGCTCTTTAAACTCTCTTTCTAAAATGCTAGATTGCTTCTCTCTCTATGGGATGCATCAGCTCTTCATCTGCACTTCTATTTATAGCAAAATAGTGGCCAAGAAAATCAACGATTTTAACCCACCAATTATGGCTTTAATTTCGTCAATCCGCGTGGCTTCAATTTGTCAATCTAGCTTTCAAATTTTGTGGGCTATGTTCTCCATTTTCTTTGATTTGCTGGCACTAAAGTCAAGTACCAAATTTGGTGCTGACTTTTAGGTGCTTGCTTTGACATTCTCCCACTTGGAGATTTGATTGCAAACTAATCAATCTTCACACCATCCTTTCTGCTTCGCCATAGTCATGTTACCTACGTTTCTGCTAGGCCACAAGAGGATCTGCTCCAGATAAACTTGTCAGCATTGATCGGCTTGGTCAAAATATCTACTAGGTTCTCCTTGGTATGAATTTTCTGCAAATCGACACTTCCATCTTCCACTACTTCTCGAATGAAGTGATACTGAACTCCTATGTGCTTTGTCCTGGAATGAAAGGCTGGATTCCTCACAATATGCAAGGCACTCTGACTGTCACAAAACACAGGAATTTTTTGTTGTTTGTGCCCGAGCTCCTCCAATAACCTTTGTATCCAAATAGCTTCCTTGCAAGCTTATGTAGCTGCCATGTATTCTGCTTCTGTTGTAGATAAAGCCACAACGGTTCAGAAGTTTGAAACCCGACATACTTTGCTCCCGCAAGTGTAAACACATAGCCAGTAGTTGATTTCCTTTTATCAAAGTCTCCTGCAAAATCTGAATCCACATAGCCCCTGATAGTAAACTCTGATCCTCTATAACATAATGCAACATCTGAGGTTCCTTTGATGTATCTTAGAATCTTCTTCACAACTATCCAATGCTCTCCACCGGGGTTCGCCATGTATCGACTGACTGCTCCCACTACTTGTGCAATGTCTGGTCATGTATATATCATAGCGAACATCAAACTTCCCACTGCTGATGCATACGGTACTCTAGACATCTCTTTCCTCTCTGCTTCATTGCTAGGACACATACTTGAAGATAATTTGAAATTAACAGGAAGTGGGGTAGAAATTGACTTACAATCTTGCATGTTGAAGCGTCGCAAGATTTTCTTCAAGTAGTTCTTCTGAGAAAGCAAAATCTTCCTGTTATTTCTGTCTCGGTGAATTTGCATCCCTAGAATCTTGTTTGCTGGTCCCAAGTCCTTCATTTCGAACTCTCTAGCCAATTGTGCCTTCAATTCTTGGACTCGATCTTTGTTGGGGCCTGCTACCAACATGGCATCCACGTACAACAGTAAAATAATGAAATCATTATCTTCAAACCACTTCTAATGTGCACAATAGTCTGAACTGAGTCTGTTGTATCCAAGGCTCATGATGAAGAAATCAAATCTCTTATACCAACACTTTGGCACCTATTTGAGACCATATAGAGATTTAACATTGGTTGGAAGAAATATTTCTTTTCTTAGATAAATGTGTATGCTCATCATTATTGATCACTGTGTCATGCATAGAATGGATCATAGGACTTAAATGATATAAATTATCTTCCAATGTACCAGAACAAATAAGTCTCTTATTATAAAAAATAGAAACAGATGATCCAAAATTTACAGTGTACCCTTATTTTGACAAACAAGCTACTGAAATTAAATTCCTCTTAATGTCTGGAATATAAAGACAATTATTCAAAACTAAAGTCTCATTATTAAAAGATAATAAAACAGATCCAGTCTTCACCGGCCGACACGAATCGTCTGTCCCTTCGCACGACTTGACGCTTCCTTCACTTATTTTCCTGGCTTCCTGAAACCAATAAAGTGAATTACAAATATGATTAGTTGCTTCTGAATCCAACACCCAAGTGTCAATAGGATTCTGAACTAAACAGGCCTCTATTACAAAAAGATTTCCCATACCTGATTTTACAATCTTAGGGCAATCCTTTTTCCGGTGACCTTTCTGTCCACACTTGAAGCATTTGCCTTTGGCTTGCCTTCTTACTTGGTAGACGATTTCTTTTCCCGACTTTCTTCTTACCCTTGCCTTTTGGCTTAGGCCTAGAAGAAGAACCTTTTTCAGCAATATTTATGCTTCCTAGAGATTTCTCAGTACGATAGATCTCTTCAGCAGAATGGAGTTCGTTCATCAATTCAGTTAAGGTCATATTTCTTTTGTTCATGTTATAATTGACCTTAAACTCTTTGAATGTATCTGGCAGAGATTCTAGCACCATATCAATTTTTGAGTTATCATCAATTTGTGCACCCTGAATCTCAGCCTCATTCAAATAGTCCATCATTTTGAGGACATGATCACGAACTCTTGTGCCCTTCCCCATTTTACTATTTATAACACCCTTCAATGCTACTTGTCTCGCAGAGCGAGTACTCTGCCCAAACATCTCTTGGAGACTATCCATTATTTGATGTGGCGGTTTCAAATTCTGCAGTGTTTGGTGCGAGAATATTAGAAATTGAGGCTAAAATATAGCATTTAGCCATTTCATTGGCCTTTTGCCATTTTTCATAAAGCCTCCTCTCATTTCTATGAGCATTTTCTGTGGTCTTGGGGGGCATGCAGGTTAAGACATATTTATAATTTTCAGATCGGGACAATATATAGATTTCTTTTCCAATCTATATAATTCTCGCCAGTGAGTTTGTTTTGATTCAGAATAATAGTAAGTGGGCTTAAGGAAGACATTTCTGAAAAATAAAACATCCATGCATTAATACATTGAAACAAGTAATATTCACAATAAAAATCTAAAATGCAAAAAACCATAAATGCATTTTATTTTATTGTAACGATAATCTAGTACCGTTTTAGCAAGCTATCCGTTGGGGAAGTCATGCCGCCACTTACTAGACCCAATTAACCATTAGATTATTTTCTTTCATGTCGTAACATGATAAATAACTATCGTTATCTTTTTTTGGGCCAAAATTTGTTAACAAAGCTTCGTTGGGAAGGTTAATAATAAATTTTGTTGAGTGTATAACCATTGTTTCAATCTACGCATTTCTCATATCATGCAGCCACCGTTAGGGTGATCAACAGATTGAAAAATATTTCGATCTTATCTTTAAAGAAGTTCATCAAATAAAATATCTAATATATATACCCTCCGTAGGAAAGCATCACCGTATCATGAAGTCGAGGTATATATATAATTTTATTATTGAACTAACAATGGAGCCCGTGGGAAAATTATCTTGAATTTTTCCTCTCCCACTCAATATTTTAAAATTGGTTTTTCCTTTTAAAACATACATATATTGTTAATTGCATGCTTCCTATAATATTATCTAAGTGATATTTCATATTATCAAGCATTTGTAAATTTCAAACAATATACATAAATTCATATTATATGAATGACATATATCATTATGCATAGAGTGGCACTACCTGTTCTATATGACATGTTATCATGGCATGTTAACATCCAAAACATAACATATAGAAAAATAATTAAATAATCTTAATTCATGGCTTTCCTAAAATGAAAAATTACATTAAACCTAAGTCTAATCTTCATTGGGCTTCTTGTCAATGTTCTTCCATAAGCTCGACTTTGTTAATGGATTAGGGGAAATTGGGCTTTAAAATTTATTATTGGTCCAATTTTAATTTTGAAATAAAATAAATAATTAATTAAATAATAATTTTTTTTAATAAATAAAACTTTTGGACCAAAAATAAATTTAATGTGTTCAATTTTATCTATACATTTTAATCTATTAAGCCCAAATTTTAATAGGCCCTAAAACTAGGATTCATTAAACCCAAAACTATTTTTGAACTTAAATGCAAAAAATTAAAAACGTTCTGTCCAAATGAAAAACTATAAAACTATAGGGACCTTCATGATAAAAACCATGAAACCCTAAAATCATATTTTTCGTTCTCCTTCTTCCCAGCCGCTCTCTCCAAAAAAAACAGCCACTGTTCATCCATCTCCATCGCCGATTTGACCATCACCGCCAAGTCGGGAAGCCACCAACTACGCCCTCCACCAGCCCCAGACGCCCGCAAGCTTCTAGCCTCCGCGCACTTGCTGCTGGCCTCGCACGTGTGCTTCTTTACTGGCAGCAGAAGACGAGCTACCTACTACGCGCCCAGCGTGCGTTGCTGGCAGCGTGTGCTGCCTCCAGCGCGCGGCCTGCTGCGTGCGCAGCGTGCGTTGCTGGCATGCGTGTTGCTGGTGGGGGCTGGTGCGTTTGCTTGCAGTGCACGGAGCTGGCCACGAGGGCCGCTCGCTCTGCTTGCTGCGCGTACAGCGCAGCGTTGCTTCCAGTGGTCTCCAGCAAGTTTCCAGCAGTATAGCTCGTGTTTCCAACAGTCTCTCCCAAGTTTCCACAAGTTTTCGGTGATTTACAAATTTCCTACGCCAATATTGGCTTACAAAATTTTTATTACAGTAAAATAAATCAAGAGGGAAACGTGGTGACGAGAGACCACCCCTCTTGTTACAGATCCAAATAAAAAATATAGCAGAGAGTCTAACCATGAATTAAGACAAACCACAACATGCTTTATTCATATATTAAACAAATAATATATATCAGAATAAATTGTGCCACTCTAATACATAAATTTCAAGATTAATTTCATGCGAAATTCTTATATATTAATATGAGATGGCTCTGATACCAATTGAAGGGAGAAAATCAGGTTTTTCAATTTTTTAATTAAAACATTTTTGGACCGATCTCATACAACATATAAGAATTAAGTAATCTAGAAATTCGTACCTTTGATAATCTGAGAAGACGAACGATTGAGAGTTGTAGATCCGTTTCCAAACGATCTTCCAGGCTATGACTCAAGATCGATCAACACTGGACGTGTGGGCGTCTGTTTCACCACTCCCAATTCAACTGGCGTCTCTTAAATGTCTTCTATATTTTTCTTGAAAACCCTGGAATTCTATTCTCTTCTTTTTGGGAGAAAAGTACCCCTTTTATAATATCTTATGAAAAACCCTAGTATGTTAAGATTAGGATTCCTATTTTAAATTAAAATAGAATTCCTCTTTTAATTTAAATATTTAAATTAAATATTTTCTCTCCACTTACGTAAAAGTGGAGAGAATGTGTAACTAACTAAGGGACCACCTTGTAAAATATCACAAGCCCCCCTTTTGCACTTGAATATAACATACTAGACTTTAACAAATATTATAATTATGATTTTCACCTAATATGCCAGTTTTTTTGCTTTTGGATCCAATGATGGTGTTGTCAATTAAATGAGCTAACCCGGGGATCATTTGGGAACATACAATAGTGGCTACAATAATTAAATTTGTAATTAAACAAATATAATTATTTAATTCCAATTCTACTCATCTATAAAATTGGAACTGACCTCCATAATTGTATGCTCAAATAATAATAATTCGCCCAAGCCACATTGATTTCTTTACTGCACAATCCTTTATACCACATCATTAATTAAATCGATATCTCAACTGTCCAATCTATTTAATTACATCTTGTTTCTTGATACTTACTGGTTTTCTCTAATGATCATTTTCAACATATTAAATATGTTGACACACTCTGGCTAGAGAATTCTATGATCAAGTGCCGAAAACCCATCAAGAGATGTGTCGTACAAATTCTATATTGTTAATCTATAACTCCAATACTCATAATTGCCTCCACCAAGATACTAAGATACCAGGTAATCTTGATCACAAGTGTGTGTCGTGCCCATTGGTAACTCAAATGGAATAACAATTACAATCATGAAATCATAACTAACTCAAGATTAAGATTATAATAAAATCAATGCCTATGAGATTTAATAAGCCTGACAGTCATTTCAAGGTTAATTAAATCTCATATGTGATCATGTTCAATGTAGTCGTATTACATCAATAAATTCATACATGATTAAGACAAACCATTCAATGAATTTATTACGGTCTATACCTAAATAAAGTGCCCAACTTTATTTATCAACTGCGAACATAATTTTTTTAATCATAAGATAACTTGTATTTATGTCTTCTGTGAATCCACATGGTGATCACATAAATATATATAATATGATCAAATGGACTTTACTCAAAATATTAATGCAATTTAGATACTTGAATAAAATACCTCATTTATTTTATTAATCAGAAAATTTGTTTATTACAATTAAATAAACACATATGCTTTTAAAGAGCACATTTTCCCAACAACGTTTCCTTGCATTTATAAAGGAGAGGGACGAAGAATTGCGCAGTTGTTATGCAGAACCATTCATAATCTTCAAAGTGATGATTTCGTAAAAATGTTTTTAGTGGATGCGGTCTTTCTCATTGAGTTCTTTCTGAGATTTTATGAACCTAATTTCAGAACTGTTGATGATCGCATTTTTACAAAGACAGTTGTTTTCGGTTATTCGATTTGACTTTTGGCTGCTAGAAAATCAGCTTCCATTATTCATTCTCAATGACTTGCTTAATCCAGCCAAAATAGCAACCTATGATGATGATTTTTACAGAGAAATTTCCTTGCCCACAATAACCATTTCCTGGTTACGGGAAGATATGTTTGGCTCTCCCGATAGAGGAGAAACTGCTTGAAAACCACTTTTCAGAAGCTGCACATTTTCTTGATCTGTCGATACTCTGTCTTCAGCAATCTCAGTCACGTGCTCCAATTCAATTGAAATATCCAAACGTACCTGGTGCGAAGGAACTTCACCAAACTGGAGTCAAGTTTAAAGCAGGGTCAAGCAAAAATCTACTTGATATCAAATTTGAAAAAGGAATTCTTGAAATTCCATCCATTCCGGTATACGGTAAGACACAGCTTTTATACAGAAATCTTCTAGCTTTCGAGTGGCTCCATGGCTACACCCCATACTTTAATGACTATATAATAATGATTTCGATCCTCATCCCCGCTCCAAAAGATGCGGAATTACTCTTACAAAGTGACATTATTGCGTATCCTGAAGAACTACTTCCGACTATCTTTAGAAACCTTTCAAAGGACTGTACGCTGGTTTCTGATGAATTCCTTTACTCTGGTCTTCTTGCTGATCTGCAAGACTATTCCAAACTACGATGGCACAAGTGGAAGGCTAGCTTGAAGCAAAACTATTTCAACACCCCATGGGCGTCTATCTCTGTAATTGCAGCAGTTATTCTCCTTCTACTCACAGCCACACAAACAGTTTGTTCCCTCGCTGCATTGTAGACTAATTTACAATAAAACCTCAATAAAGTAACAGTATTGGAACCATGAAAAATTTATTATTGTGTAGATAAACTAATAAATTAATAAGTAATGAAGAGATTCATTACTTTTGCAAAAATATAATCGTGATATAGTATATATTAAACTTGATTTAGTATTTATTATATTTTATTTAAATAATAGTTAGTTGTCTTACATTGTTAGCAGTTAGATTATTGTAGAGATCTTTTTTTTTTATTATATTCATAATGATACATAAAGCTCGTCTCACACTTGTTGCAAAACAATAATGCAAAGTGGAATTTAGCATTACAAAACAGTTAGAGATAATCTCCCTTTTAAAACATAAAATTTGAAAATAATATAAAAATACAATAGAACCCTAATAAATTAGTACTCAATAAATAAATAACCTCAATTAGAAAATAGATTTTGTTGGTCCCTACTTGGGGCAATATATAGTAAATTAGTAATCCGATAATTTACAAGATAATAAATTTCTTAAAAAATCATATGACCTAGTTAATATATAAATTGATAATTACCTAATTTAAAAAAATAAACCACATGAATATGTTGTCGATCTTCCCGAAATCATATTAAATCAATGTTTTAATATGATTTTTTAAGAAATTTGTTATCTTATAAATTATCGAATTACTAATTCACTATATTGCCCCAAGTAGGGATCAACAAAATCTATTTTCTAATTGAGGTTATTTAACTGAGTATTAATTTATTAGGATTGTATTGTATTTTTATATTATTTTCAAATTTTATGTTTTAAAAGGGAGATTATTAGTTTCTACTATCAAAATCAATGTATACCATGTAATCATTTACTATTTTCATAATACTCAATAATCCCTTTACACTATAATTTTAAAATATTGCCCTTATTTTCGTATACATTTTTTTTCATAGATATTATAAATTAAATAAATCACAAAAATTAAAATAAAATAAAAATTGAATAATAAAAGTAAAAAAAATATAGGTTTTAGTGTCAGTAAAAGAATCAACAATAAGATACTTTCTTATATTTTTTATTTTTAAATATTTTTCTTATAATAAATATATATTTAATTTTCAAAGATCAAATATCAAGCAAATGACTTATTTACCTCTCTATTCCTTTAAATTTTTCGTGCCAAGATATTACTAGATACTATAAAAACAATAGGAAATAAGTCATATATATTAATTTCAATAGGAAGGAAATTGAGAATCCCCCCTATTTTAGAACATATATTGTGCTTGTCATAGGGAGAAACGTAAAAGAAATAAGCAGTTGATTTTTGTACTTTTGATGAGGGAGCCTACAAAGGTAACCCGAAACAAAACGCGGGAAAGCAATCCCGTGCATATCATGATTTAACCAAGGGACAAGACCACAAGGAGGATCATGAAGGAACTGGAACCCAAGAGGTTGACTTATAGTGAAGTTGGTGAGAAAGTCCACTGCGAATTGGCTTTATGATAAATGTGGTTAATGCACGCATGCCAGTCCTTATTGAGAAGCTCCTTGATGCTGTGAACCAGAGAAGAATAGCTATTGGGATTGTTACTCGTGCTTGCAATCAACTGAATAGTGCACTTGCTATCAACCTCAACCAGCAGATCTCGAATTCTCTGCTTCCAAGCCAGATCAAGACCATAGAATAAGCCCCAGAGTTCGGCATTAGTAACCGAACTGATACTAATGTTAGCACAGAAACCGGCAACCTAATCCCCATTAGCGTTTCTTATAAGCACAGCAGCAGCTGCCATGTTTGTCTTGTGACAGGCACTGTCTGTAATCAATTTGAAAGCATTATCAGGAGGCGGTTTCCAGCCAAAGTATTTCTGAACTTTAGAAGTTCCAGGCTTGATTAGATTCATCATGGTTTTATGGGAATTTTCAACTCTGCACATATATAATATCCACAATAATGCTATGATTGCTACTCTGCACGTTACTGAACAACAGAACAAGGCCTGGTTTCGCCAAAACCACAAGCGCCAAATTGCTATAGCAAAATCAGAGGAGCAATCCACTACAAGCACAACAACCAGGCTTTAAGTTAGTGAGGATCTAATCCTTTAAGTTCAAATAGAAGAAATTATCTCTTTGGCTAAGAGGGACAACAGTTAACCAAATATGCTTGGCAACCACATAATCTGTAAGAGCGGGTAGAGAATCTTCCACGCCAGCTTTGCTCCTCTCACTTTAATTTATTTTGAATGGCAAGCCGAAGGAAAGTTTTAACACTCTGTGGTCCTTTCCAGCTCCAAATAAGGTCTGATTTCGAGCAGACACGATTGGATGAGTTGCTTGAAGTAAGCTGATTTTACTGTAAAATTGCCCTTATCCGAGAAGCCCCAAAAAGGTACGGTTAGTACCCGCTTCTACACTTGGAGGCTTAATGGCCACAAATAGTGAACACTAAAAAAATCCAAGATGAACACCAAAGAACAAAAGTAACAAACTTTTTCTCTCTTCTCTCTCTTCAATTCTCTCAATCCGATTGCTACAAAATCCACCAGAGCCAGACTTTTTATCTTTTTCTCGGTTTGTTGCTGCAGCTGGTTCCCGCCAAAATATAACAGCATTAACCGTCAGAGACACGTGACTCCCACGCGTAAAACACCGTCTTGAGCCATGACGATCACGCGTTATGCACATGACGACTTCAAGGCTTCGAATGACATAGTCGGTTTGGCTCCAGCGACAGTGCAGACGACGAAAGATATGACCATCTATCCTCGGAACGATATGGCGGTTGATCAAGATAGGGTTCGCACTTAGCAGAGTGTCACCAGTTCCACCTCTGTTTGCTGTTCTGCTATCTCTTCTTCCTAATTGCGCTTGCCATGTTGGACCTCCATTCTACACATATTAAAAAAACATGTTAATTCAACTATCATACAGCAAGCATATTGGTGAATATTTAAGATATCAGAGTTGTGAAGAGACAAAATTAACGCTGATAGAAACAATGATTTATAAACCGGTGCTAAAATAAAGTAAACAAATTCACTGTCTGAATATCATTGCTTTAAATAAAAACATACCAAAGAAACCAGAACTCGAGGTGCGATGGCTAAGATACCAGCACATGAAACGACTGTGGATTGGTTTGATACTGCACTTTTCTCACTTTGTATGCCGTCTGCATCGTCTAGCAAAAGAGAAGCATCACAGCCCTGCAGCCGTATATATTCACAGGACAGCAAAATGCCCAAAAGAAAATTCTCTGTTGGATCGTATATGAGCTGCCAATGCAAAAATTAATGAATAAACCAAGCTCCGTAATTAAGATAAATAAGCTACATAATTAATCTAATCATAAGAATCGACGGACCTATTGGATGATGCGGTAAAGTTATTCATGTGGGTGGGCGTCAGTTGGCTCTCTAAAGAGCAGGTTTGGCACCAACTCGAACATCACTATTTCGAGCTTGATCGACCACACCACGTACAATGCTTGACACATCAGGACATGTGTTAGCGTAAAACGCTGGGCTTAATTGAGCATAAGTTGCCCCAAACATTGTAGCAACGAAGCAAAAAACATTTGCAATTTGAAACAAGGACATTATTTTGGTTTGTATAGAAAGAAATGCAAATTCCAAGGATAGTAAATATCAGATATGCTGCTTGCTTAATTTGTGAGGGAGGTACTATAAAGTTTTAGCTCGTTATATGGAGAAAAAATTTAATGCACGCGTACAGGTTGAGAGCTAAAGGGATTGGGACAATGGCTAGAAAAATCCTCTGTTTACTTTTCTTCTGAATGGGAATATTCATTCAGTGTAAGCCTAATCTGTCTTTATTTAATGCAAAAAAAAAAATGTTAAATTGTTTAGATTGTTCAGCTTGTCGAAGCTAGCCACCTTGGCTCTTGAGAAATATGTGAGACTTTTTAAATTTGAACTTATTGTTTATACATGTATATATACATAACAGGTGCTGACTTACCACCTAAGCTCACGTGCAAGGCATATTTGGATTGACTTGTCATGTAAATCTAACACGAAGTTTTTATTTGGTCCTTTTTTTTTTTTGGTTGGTGGCCAAATCTGATTTAGGTTATAGGGATTAAACCCAAAACTTTGAGGTCAAATATGTTTTGTTATCATGTTGAGTAACACTTGACATAAAAATTCAGTAGAAAATAACGAACGCTTTTTCTAAAGTAATAACTAACGCTTTAATGCACATAAGCTCCCACTCTTATTTGATTTACAATGGTTGAAGATCAATTTTGTACAAGAAAAATGATGAAAACTTGAATAAAAAAGAATCAATTCCCTTGTTAAATTATGTTAACATCTTACCTTGTGTTGAATGAAATATAATATAAGGCCCTGATTGGAATTATCGGATAAAAATGCAGGTGTACTTTATTTTAATTAAAGATAAATCAGTACTTTTGTTCCTGATCAGGTCACTTTCCAAGTCCAAATCTATGTATGTAAGGTTACAGTAAATTCAAATAATTCTCTATCAAGCTTTCTGGACTCTTCCGTCAACTAGCGGTAGAACCTCGTCCTCGAATTTAATTTACTTTTTGTTTTTTTTTTTGGTTAAATTTGTCTCTAAAATTAGTCAATCCCCGTAGAAAATCTATAATTTTTATTATGATAAATATATAATTAAATTGAGAATTTGATTTCTAGAAGTAATGATTAATGAAATATACGGTGAGTCAAATTACGAGGCATAAAAGAAACTTACAATATATAAAAAAAAACATATGGTTTCAGTTATAGTTTCGGTAATAAGGCTTTTTTTTTTATAAATTTTCTCATTGACTAAAATTGAGAGAGTTGAAATTCATTTTTGAATCTTTCAATATTTATGTTCACAAGGAGAATTGGACTGGTGCATGATTATTAAAAATAGGAATTGTACACGTTTCATGATTAGAAATTATATTGTTTTATTCATACCGCTTATCTTGGTCTTCCATGCTTAATTAGCCATAGATTTATCAATCTGTAAACCTATAATAACATATCCTTCATATAAAGCATATTTTTTACGAACCAAAATTAATTGTCTCCTTAAGTGAGCTTATAAATTTTAAAAAGAACACAACTATAATTATATAAATTGCTTATAAATGAAAAAGTTCAGGTTTGAATTTGTACAAATTTCATATATCCGCTTCCTCTTATAACGTTGTAATTACTTTACAGTGCATTTGAGTATGACTTAATAAGTATATAAATTTTTATATACTGTTAGAGTTAAACTCATACCTGAACTGACCTACGCTAGCTTTTCTTATAAAAAATACTAACACACGTGTGGGTGTGAAAAAAAAGATCTTGTATGAGTTGAGAATTGATCTTGTGCTAAATAAATAAACTCAGAGGCAATTCTCAGCTAATGGGCTTTTATTGAGGTGTCTAACTGGAGTAAAAAGTACTTGAATTTGATTAATTAAGAAATCCAAGCTCACCTCCAAAAAAGAACCAACGATAAATTTAGCATTACAAAACAGTTAGAAATAATCTCCCTTTTAAAACATAAAATTTGAAATTACTATAAAAATAAAATAGAATCCTAATAAATTAATACTCAATAAATAAATAACCTCAATTAAAAAATAGATTTTGTTGGTCCCTACCTGGGGCAATACAGTAAATTAATAATTCGATCATTTATAAAATAATAAATTTCTTAAAAATTCATATTTTCCTATAGGACCCACTTAGTATATAAATTGATAATTACCTAATTTAAAAACTAAACAACATGATATGTTATGTGACTTTTGTAGAATATGTTGTCGATCTTCCAAAATAATATTAAATCAATGTTTTAATATGCTTTTTTAAGAAATTTATTATATTATAAATTATCGAATTACTAATTTACTATATTGCCCCAAGTAGGGACCAACAAAATCTGTTTTCCAATTGAGGTTATTTAATTGAGTATTAATTTATTAAGGTTCTATTGTATTTTTATATTATTTTCAAATTTTATGTTTTAAAAGGGAGATTATCAGTTTCTACTATTGAAATCAATGTATGCCACATAATCATTTGCTATTTTCATAATACTCAATAATCCCTTTACACTATAATTTTAAAATATTGCCCTTATTTTTATTTACACTTTTATTCATATATATTATAAATTAAATAAATCAAATAAATTAAAATAAAAAATAAAAAATAAATACCAAAAGTAAAAAATATAGGTTTTAGTGTCAGTAAAAGAATAAAAAATAAGATACTTTTCTTATACTTTTTTGTATTTTTTTAAATATTTTTCTTATAATAAATTTATATTTAATTTTCAAAGATCAAATATCAAACAAATGATCCATTTATCTCTCTGTCCCCTTAAATTTTTTGTGCCAAGATATTATTGGATACTATGAAAATAGCAAGAGATAAGTCATATATATTAATTTTTTTTTATAAGATATCTATTAATTTCAACGGGGAGAAGATTGATAATCCCCTATTTTAGAACATATATTGTGCTTGTCACAGGGAGAAACATAAAGAAATGAGTAGTTGATTTTTGCACTTTTGATAAGGGAGCCTACAAAGGTAAGTCGAAACAAAATGCGGGAAAGCAATCTCGTACATATCATGATTTAACCAAGGGACAAGACCACGAGGAGGATCATGAAGGAACTGGAACCTAAGAGGTTGAACACAACTATAATTACATAAATTGCTTATAAATGAAAAAGTTCAGGTTTGAATTTGTACAAATTTCATCATATTTCCGCATCCTCTTATAACGTTGTAATTACTTTACAGTGCATTTGAGTATGACTTAATAAGTTTATAAATTTTTATATACTATTAGAGTTAAACTCATACCTGAACTGACCTACGCTTGCTTTTCATATAAAAAATACTAAC
This sequence comes from Atalantia buxifolia, assembly GCA_030444775.1. Taxonomy (NCBI): domain Eukaryota; kingdom Viridiplantae; phylum Streptophyta; class Magnoliopsida; order Sapindales; family Rutaceae; genus Atalantia; species Atalantia buxifolia. Next base: position 31,080,144 of record CM059832.1, on the reverse strand, counting down.
ACACATGTGGGTATCAAAAAAAAAGATCTTATATGAGTTGAGATTTGATCTTGTGCTAAATAAATAATTATAGAGGTGTCTATAAAGTACTTGAATTTGATTAATTAAGAAATCCAAGCTCACCTCCAAAAAAGAACCAACAATAAAAGCTCAGCTCTATCCAATGTTGTATTTTACTCAAATTTTCCTTCTTTTTTATATTATTGTATCCAAAGTGTATCTTTCTCCTCTAGATTTCCATTTTTACACTTACATAAATATATGTAATTAATGACATCCATGTTGATTCGTTGAATTGACTTAATTATCTTATCGATTAACGTCCACTGATTGAATATTGAATTATGTTTGCATCATCACAAAGGCTGGCTTCACGCAAAATCTAGTTTGTACTGTAAAAATAATTTTAACTAGAATATACTATTTTATTATTCTTGGAAGTATCAATTGTAAAAAAAAAATAAAACTCGTTAATTTTCCAGAAATTTCTCAATTGAATACTAGCAAGATCAATCATTCATGAGTTCAGTCCCTCTAAGCATATAGATAGGGTCATGCATGATATTTTATGTAGCTTTCTTGATAAAATTAACATTATAGAATGTGAAATTAAATGGCATAATTCAATTTTTGAAGAAAACATTCACTCCTACTTTTCTATTAACTGAATATGTAATCACAATTTTCATCACTAATAAATGAACAAAACATCGACCATAAAAATATTTCAAAGAAGTCGGCCTCATTAACTAAAACGTAAACATCTTGCAAATTACATTGTATATTTTTTAGTCTCCTGATTTCGTTTTCCAAATATTACAATAATATTTAAATACATAGAAAAATCGATCTGGGCTGTGGTTGAGCCAACATCAATAGCTTATTTTTAACAATTTTCACAAGCTTAAAGGAAAATTTTACGGTCCAAGATGAAAGGATTACATAACCAGAATGATATGAAAAAAACTCGATCCAAATTAAAATATTGAATAATTACAACTTGCAAATGATTGTACCCTATTTAATCATGTATGTGTTTCTTATTTGTCAAATCTTATGCGTTTATACAATTAATTTTGTTTTTTTATCATTTGAGGAACTTCAATTCTATGTTTAACAAGCTATGAAATATGCTTAAGCTTTTGGGTTGGGCTAGATAAACTGCTCAACTTGAAACCTTAAGCTGCGAAAGCCAACATTTGTATTAGACAAGTCTTAGCAACATCAATCTAGGGCTTCAAAATCAGTTAATTTTTAATAAGGTGGATTGATATTTAGGTCCTCAACATTTTTTATATTTATCACCTAGGTCCCTAAATTATCTGTAATTTTTCATTACATCCGATGTTAAAACTGCATCAACACAAAAAAAAAGTTAAGATTGCACTTTTTTTTTATATTGGAGTTTTAACATCATGGATGTACTGTGTAATTAAAACTCAAGTATGGACTTAAGTGGTAAATATAAGAAACTGCGAGGACCCCAAGCAACTTTATTCAAAAATATTGATTACTAAATTAATTACTGCATTTATGTATAAAAAGCACAAGTCTATATCCTCCCTAAAGCAGACTAGCAATTTTTATATTAAAAATGCAGTAATCAACTCAGTAATCAACCTTTTCAAACAAAGAGGACAAATTTAATATAATTGCTATAACAGTAGAAATTGGATATATATGTTTCAAGGAAGGATCGTTGGTATTGGTGTCGGCTGTTAGACCAAAATTACCCAGAAAGGATATAACTTCAATTTTCCTTTTTAAAAGAAGTTTTTGCTCTGACCCTCCTAGTCATTTGACTACAGAATAGTACTAAGAGAATATTTGCTGGTAAAATTCTCCTTGAAGGATTCATTCATTTTTGTCAGAGATATTCTGTACATCATGCATTCTATGCAAGATTCTAGGAACCCGTTTGATTACATGATTAGTGTAAATCAAGAGGGCATGAATGATGAGATGGGGTAATAAATTCGTTCAAAAGGTACTACGCTGCAGAGTTTGAAATACTTTGACAAACAGGTGTATACAAAGAGATGTGACATGAAGGAATGGGTTGAATAAAAGTATCATAATTCCATATGTAATAAACCAAAATAGAAGAAAACATGATTGTGTTAATAATTCAATTGACAATTTATAAAATCACATATCTATAGCAACTCACGAGCAAAATTCATACTGAAAAACTAATTCTTATCCTAAACTTTTTGCACTCAAAGTAAAGTTCAATTAATATAAAAATTTGGCAAAAGAAAATTTCATGTTGCCGTTATTGTCACATTTGACGGCAAAAACAAAGACTAGCATGTAGACTACACACTTGCAAATAGAAAATTTACTCGAATTAATAATTGCTGCATATCCCATACAAGCAAGCACTGCTTGTCGACATTGATTATTAATTTGAATTGATCCTCCTGCAATTGGACCTAATCTCACCATTATTCCCAGTCAATGGCCTTATATTTCCCATCTTGATCATTGCTTGTCCAAAAGTATCAAAAAAGTCCGTTTGGCTATTAGCGAAGCGGTTGACAATGGCAACAGTCTCAGCACCATTCGTAGAGAACAAAACTTGATCAGATGTAAGAAGCCCTCGGTTGTTTTGAAGATTTGTAAAATAGTTATTATCAAAACCATCAGCCGTCGTCGGATCAAGATCAACTAAGGCATTGCCATTGCCGCCTTGCGGGCAACTTTGGCGAAGGGTTTGAAGATACGTCGGATCTATGGTCGGATCAGGGTTTCCGGCACCGTCGAAATTGAACAGACGGTTCCTGAATGCTACACACCGAGCACGTCCAAATGTATGTGCACCTGGGACACGCGGTGATTTATATTAGTTCCACGCAAACGCTACATGAGAAGAAGATATAACAAATAAGCCTCCAGTACATGCACAGCCGAATAATTTTAAAACAGTTTTCTTTAGCTAGCTACCGGAGTTTGAATTCAAGGCTAAAAAGATCAGTTTAGCAACGTTAAATAGCAAATATACCAGATAAAGCAACTAGGTCAGTGGGATCATCAAGTCCTACAGCTCTGAACTTCTCAGAAATTCGATCCAGGGTTTCATTGCCGAGTGGAATGCCTGAAGTCCCAGCTAGATTTGCAGTCCTGCTATCTCTCCTTCCTAGCTGCACTTGCCACGTTGGACCTCCGTCCTGCAAAATGCCCATTTCTTAATGATTGTATTGATGTATAAGAATGATAAAGCTGCATAAAATAATAGCAAGACAATTTTTTCTACTATCTAAATTTTAACAGATTCAGATAGAAAGACAGAATTATATTGTAAGCGATTATCGGTTCAATAAATAAAATCTCTTATACACACTCATTAAAGTGGGACGGAAATATCTAGTTTCCATGATGCAAAAGGTAAAAAAATAAATAACTATATCGTGTGCTAAATTATAGAAATAAGTGTCGTGTAATTCTGCTTGCAAATGTCTGTACTGGAGAACCACTCTTACTAATTAAGATAGTAAAAGAAACATATATAGGAAACTAGGTAATGAAATTACCAAAGAAACCAAGATTTGAGATGCAATGGCCAAGATATCAGCACAGGAGACGACACCGGGGCAAACGTTCTCTAGTGCAGTTTTGATGTCATCAACTACTTCATAGCCGCCGGTTGATAGGTTGGGGTTTCCATTTTTCTCGCTCTGTATGCCATCGGGGGCTGAATCATCAAGCAAAAGTGACCCATCACAGCCCTGTATATATATGGAGAAAAATAGATTAAAAAATATTTACATTCATTCGTACTTAGTAAATAATAATATGATATATTGAGCCCCAGGTTATCAAAAAAATAAAAAATAATAATATGATATAGAATTAACTTTTTAACGAAGTTTAGCTAAGCTTTCCCCTGGGACTTTGCCGAATGGTTTTCAACAGCTTTATTTGGCTGATCATTCACATGAGTTCAAACTCTAGGAGAGGTGGTAATTAAAAAATTGATTTGGACACACACTTTATCTTTATAAAAAAAATTAAGAATAAAAACAATAATAAAAAAAATAAAAAGCTCAGCAAGCCACAATGGGCAAAGCAATTACATTAACAAAACAATCATGGAAGTGAACACGAATGAGTCTGGCGCCAATTCGGGCATCATTGTTTCGAGCTTGCTCTACAACACCGCGTACAATGCTTGACACATTAGGGCATGTGGTAGCATAAAATGTTGAGCTCAATTGGGCATTAGATGCTCCAAACATTAAAGCAACAAAGAGAAAAATAGTTGTAACTCGAAACCAAGCCATTTTCAAATTCTATTTTCAAAGAAAAAATATGCAGTAAAATTTCTAAAGGTATTGAATAATGTTGTGAGAAATTACATGTAAGTTGATCCCTTTATATAGAAAATTGTAGCTAGTTTGCCAATGTACAGAATGATAGTTGAGTTTGGAGTTCAAAGGAATGAGTAATACTGGTAGAAATTTTCTTTGGTTTACTTTTCTCTGCGTGGAAATTTATTAATTTTGAAACGATCATCATGCATGCAGTACTGGAGGCTTGAATTAATCTTATATGCTCAATGCAAATATTATTATTTTTTTGAATTGCATTGTTCTAATGTACCTTGTCAACGCGGATCGATGACTTTTTGTAAGAAACAATGATGATTAATATATACCTAATTTTATATGAATTAATGATTAGAGCTTGCTGTCAACTTCGTAACTAAAGATCGATGGTTAATTAATTAGTAAACGTGTTCTTATAATTATAAAAGATTGGAATCACATAAGGCACACGTGTGGTAGAATCAAGATAGCGGTAGAAAAATAAGAACCAAGTGAATTCTTCAAGAATATACCAGCCGCAAGGATCGATAGTTGAGAGTTGTTTCCTTTCATATATAGGATAGATTTCAGTAGTAAAATTTTGGTGGCAAGATCAATTTTTATATTAGAGCAAAATGAATTTTTGTCATTTTGTAGTAACTGCTGTGTAGATGTTTATTGTGGCCTACTGCTTGGCTCTCTCGAAATTACTATTTTTTTTAATGACCATCTCTAATTTTTATTGCGTTAAAACTATAACAGGAAAAAAGAAATCAAGTTCTTTTATTATTAAAACCTTACTATTTATTAATTAACGAGAGGATATTGTTAATCAAATAAAAATCTCAACTCTCAATTGGTCAAAGGAGCAGTTGAGTTACAGAACAACAATTGCATACGTTTTTTTCTAGATAACATTCTTTTCGCCTCCAAATTTGACAACTATTATGCATGCATAGTACTGGAAAAACAAATATATATACAACGAATAACTTATGATTAGCATGAATTAGGCTTCACTGAGATATTCTACTTAGCTACCTTGTTTTCTTAAGCCACTATTTGTCTTTAATTAAATACCGACTAAGCACATGAAATAATCGTCAAATTAAAGCTGTTAAGGCGAAGCAGCTCTTTTCTTCTTGAGATTTATATACAATATCCAAATGGCGATATTTTATTGATGACAAATTGACTGGGATGGCAAGTATAACATTACTCAAAAACAAAATTCACTGACTTGTCCTTAGAGCTTTGTTTTGGAATATTAAATCTTTAAAATGGTATTTGTCTGACTTCTTGACTACACAAAAATGAATAATCTAGAAGTGAAATAAAAAGAGAATTATTATTGAAAAATAAATATTAAATATTAATAAGAAAATAAATTAATAATCCTATTCATATCAAAATCCGGACCCAAATAAGTAAATAACTTCAAATTGTAATAAAATTGAAATAACTAATTAATTCAACTTGTTTTTACTTATTCGATAGGAATAAGCAAAGACTCTTTTACTCTACACCTACAATTGTAAACTGTAGGAAAGAAACAACATGCCGTTTGAGGTAAAAATTTACTGACATCATGACTTACAGAAAAATAAAAACCGACAACATGTCATCTATGAGACAACAATGGAAGACAAGACCTTAAATACCCCCAAAAAAAACTATTTTTCACCTCTTATTCCATCATTTAAATTGATTTCATCAATTACCAAAAATGTCCTCAGTTAATTATTGTCCTTATTATTATTATAAATGTTAACAGCAGTAATTATGATGCTGATGATGATGATGATAGTAATAATAATAAGTTGTTGTTGTGACAACGACGATGACGATGATGACAACAATATTAATAAAAAAATATTAAAGGTGCTTTAATCGGCAAAAAAGTATTAGATGATCCGTCATTTAGCCTCTTTTCCCATAAGATGATGTGTTGTTCCACAAACACTTATGTGGAAGACATGTCATTTTTGTATTTTTATAGCCAAAACGTACTATTTAGGATTCGTTGTTTATATTCTTCTATTAAATGACGTGTTGTTGAGATGAAACCCTACCAGATGACATGACGTTGTCTTGGATGCATGGAAAACGATATGTCATATCTGCAGGTGAAATACTAATCTTTTTAATAAAAATAAGAGATTGTCAGTTACAAAAATATAAAGATTATCTTTATAACTGACAATTTTTAAAAGATCGACTAAAAAATAAACAGTAGAAAATTTAATTTTTATGCTAACTCAACAATGATTAAGTGTCGGTAACAAAAATGATACAATTAAAAAGACACTTTCACAACTTTTTCCTTATTGAGTAAAGAAAAAGACACTTGCAAAGGTGAAATAAAGTAAAAGCTGATTACTAGTACTCTAGTAGCAGCATTAGAGGAGAACTCTGGCACTTGTATCCTCATCACTCATGTCAAACGAAAGGATGAAATCAGTTCTCCAACCAACACCGATCGACCATGCAAGCCAATAATATAGCCTCCACTGAAGCGTATGCATTGAGAACCACAAACAAAAGAACTTTCGGCTCCAAGAAACATGATCCCGGCCCACTAACCTTACCATTTTGCTATCCAAAGAGAGGAAGGAGAAGACATTTTCTACCACAACTTTTTCCTGCTGTTTATCTGGTTTCTTAGATGCTTAACTACGAATCCGTGGTTCGCAATTAGAGAATACATTGATTTTGCAGCCGGCAAGAATGTTGGCCACTACATCTTCAGGAGGATTACTAAACCTTGCCATTGATTTCTTCCCTGTTGTCTAATATAACTGCATTAACAAGATCACAAGTGAATGTTGTATTATCTTTCAACGTGTAACATCTTGCCAACATGCAAGCCATTTATTTGGAAAATAATTTCTTACAAGTGAAGTAAATATATAAAGCAATGGCATAAAGCTAAGCTACATGAAAATTTCATCACATGCCTTCAACTCTATGGGGCGAAAAAAAAAAAATTACACATGCATTTGAACATTTTCCCAAATCAAAGAACTCCTTGATTCTAAATAAATAAACCGTGAAAGCATCAAACCCCATCCACCCACCCCCCCAAACAAAAATTCCACAAATAAATGTCAATTTACAGCAAACTCTAGTTACAAATAATTAAGTTTACAGTTGAGAATAAGAATCGCCTCAGAAATCAAAGAAGATGACAGATTACAGAACCCATAAATTGGAAACAATATTTAGTTTTAATTTCTTCAATACTTAATTATTCAAATTATTCACCAGTCTACTTGCATCCAAACAAACTCCTAGTTCATAAAATATGAAGGGCATAATTGTCCTTTGGTTCGGTAATCTTTGACCGGCGACAATCAAGCTGAGTCCAGAATCCAACGGCAGAAACGTTGCCACGTGTAGGACCCTCATGAATCTCTCCAAAACCTTTCCCATAAATCTCCACCTTCCTCCTCTACATAGAACCTAAAACCCTATAAATCCTTCTCAATTTCAGAACAGAGAAAACAGAAAGATCCAAAAATTATCAAAATAGGAAATGGAGATAGAAACGGAGACAACAAACAATGTGATGTGTCTCTTAACGGACCCAGAAGGGAATCCATTAGGAGCTCCCATGTACCTCCCTCAAAACGCCGGCCCTCAACAGCTTTCGCAAATCGTTAACAAGCTTCTCAATAATGTAAGTTAAGCTCTTCACTCCAAAATTTTCAAAGTAATGAGTGTGTACCCCACCAAAAAGTTTCAATTTTGATTCCATAATTTGATTTATTTTGTAGTAAGGGTTTAAAGGGTGCTCTTTTGAATTCGCTAAAAGTGATTTTGATTCAAGTTTCTGTATGGGGATTGTGTTTAGGAGGAGAAGTTACCGTATGCTTTTTATATATCAGACCATGAGCTTCTGGTGCCACTTGGAAGCTACTTAGAGAAACATAAAGGTTTTTTATTCAGAAATCTTTCTCATTTTTGGCTTCACATTATGTAATATGGAGGTTTAGATTTGTTTAATTTTGTTGTATCAACAAATGTTCAGTTTCTGTGGAGAAGGTGTTGTCGATAGTTTATCAACCACAAGCTGTTTTCAGAATTCGTCCAGTTAATCGTTGTTCGGCTACTATTGCTGGTGAGTGAATGATTCATAAATTTAGTTCGTTAGTAAAGCCCATTGGGTAGAGTTATCCTTACTAGTTTGTGTTTTGAAATTATAGGTCATACGGAAGCTGTACTTTCAGTAGCCTTTAGTCCTGATGGGCGACAGTTGGCCAGTGGTTCTGGTGATACCACTGTCCGACTATGGGACCTTAATACCCAGACACCAATGTTCACATGTACAGGACACAAGAACTGGGTTCTGTGTATAGCATGGTCTCCTGATGGTAAGCATCTAGTTAGTGGGAGCAAAGCCGGAGAACTTCAATGTTGGGATCCCCAGACAGGAAAGCCATCAGGCAATCCACTCATTGTATAGTCTTTGTACTTCAAAATCTCATTTCAGTTTTAACTTAACAAAATTAGTTAATCTTATATCATTATATTACTGGTTTTTGGCAAGTTTAATCATATACTAGATTGTCTTTTTCGAGGGACACTAGAGTGTCTTCCTTCTGTATTTGATTTTATTGATTGACAATGTAGCTACATATCACAACACTCCAACTTTTCTTTACCTCTTTCTCTTTTTTTCTCTTAAACTTGCCTGAATGAAGTTGAATTGTGTTCTAATATGAAATTTTTCTGAGACATTAAGACTTGCAATTTTCTACGTTTTAGGGCCACAAGAAATGGATTACTGGTATCTCTTGGGAGCCAGTCCATCTGAATGCTCCTTGTCGTCGCTTTGTAAGTGCTAGCAAAGATGGTGATGCACGCATATGGGATGTTTCATTGCGAAAATGTGTTATTTGTCTTAGTGGGCACACGCTTGCAGTGACTTGTGTGAAATGGGGTGGCGATGGAGTGATTTACACGGGGTTGACCTTTTCTTTAAACTCTATTTTCTCATTTTCTTAGTTTCTTTTGAAGTTGCAAATGTGTAAAGATGATTTAACCGAAATTGTAACAGAAACTCTCTGGTTTACTTTAACATATTTATAGCTTACTAGGCTTACCTTCCAGTATAAATTGGACTTTTTGGTAAAACAGCTACCATTCAAGCTTTTTCCCCCCATATTTTTTGCTAATATTTATCTCAACTTTTGCAGTTCACAGGACTGTACTATAAAAGTTTGGGAAACTACACAAGGGAAGCTGATTCGTGAATTGAAGGTAATAGCTTTTGGAGTACACTTCTCAACTCTTATGTTTGGTTCTCTACCAATCCAGATCAATAGTGACTGTTTGTATGTTTTAATTTTATTATTATGACTTTTGATGGCCTTTTTCTTGTATATATGATTTCATTTTAGGGCCATGGACATTGGGTCAACTCCCTTGCATTGAGCACCGAATATGCTCTTCGCACTGGAGCTTTTGATCATACAGGGAAACAGTATTCATCTCCTGAGGAAATGAAAAAGGTACAATGTTTTGGTGTTTCTAACAGGGGTGTCCTCTGGTTGTCTTTCCATTTTATGGAACTTAAATACATTTTTAATTATACCAATATATGTAGGCCGCTCTGGAGAGGTATAACAAAATTAAAGGCAATGCTCCTGAAAGATTGGTATCAGGATCTGATGATTTTACAATGTTCCTCTGGGAACCTGCTGTTAGCAAACAACCTAAAACTCGTATGACAGGTCATCAACAGGTACAATTTTTATATGTTTCTAATTGCAATCTAATTTTACAGTTACCGTTTGGTGGGAGTGCAATACGGTTCATTTTTACTTATCCTTCTTTGTTGTTTGCTGTCATCTTATTGGAAAACATTTTCTTCTTTCTTGTATTGACAGTTGAACTCCTAGCATTTCATTGTCACGTCTTTTTTAAGTGGGTTATAAACTTAATCTGTGAGCCAATTGGTTCTTTCTTTCATTCAAAAAATTTTAGCTTGTAACTTTGACTTGGTGGTTGCAGCTTGTAAACCATGTGTATTTTTCACCTGATGGGCAATGGGTGGCAAGTGCCTCATTTGATAAGTCTATCAAGTTATGGAATGGAACGACAGGAAAATTTGTTGCTGTTTTCCGGGGACATGTTGGGCCTGTTTATCAGATCAGGTTTGAGTTAATCTATTGTTTTATATATCCATCAAACTTTTACTGTGTGGTTGATATTTCATGTTGTATGTTACTATACAGCTGGTCTGCAGATAGTAGGCTTCTTCTAAGTGGGAGCAAAGATTCCACATTGAAGGTAACTTAACATTTACATAATTGTTTCAAGATTTTGATTGAGATTTGCTGAGTTCATTTACCATTTGAAACACCTTAATTATTCTAGAAAAGATCACACATCAGTGATGAACTTAGATTGGCCACTTCTTCAAGAATCAGTTTCCTGTTGACACTATTTATGCATAATGTACTTTTAGGTTTGGGATGTACGGACACAGAAGCTGAAACAAGATCTTCCAGGCCATGCAGACGAGGTATTTTCACTCTGAAATTAATGTCTTCTGAGCATAAATTTCTTTTTCTTACATTAACATGCCATTATAAATGAAGATGCAATTGTTTTCTTACTTAAGCATGCTGGTGAATTAGACCCGTGAATTTGTTTTGCGAAGGTCTTTGCTGTTGATTGGAGTCCAGATGGTGAGAAGGTAGCCTCTGGTGGCAAAGATAGAGTGTTAAAGTTGTGGATGGGTTAAACTAATGAATTGCAAAAGGTGCTTGCAATTACATGCTTTCAAATTGTCGTCCGAGAGGCAATCAAATTGGTTTGATCTTCTCATACACGTACACTTCCAACTTGTTATATCCTAATCGGCGCCAGGAATTAATTATCAGCTTCAAGGGTGTTCGTGGAAAAACTTCAGTCGCAACAGAAGCACTCTTCAAATTCACGACAATAACGGTGTTCTGCAGAGTTGAAAGATTGCATTCTCACCGATTTGGAAAATTGCATTCTCACTGATTTGGAAAATTATTTAACATCAACTCATCTACAAGATTTTTCAAAGTTTGCATTCTTTTATCTCTTTGTTTAACTATGCCAGTCTTCCCTTGCTTGGAGGAGTTTGAATTCATTATGCTGCATTTTTATCATCAGACTAGTGACTGATCTTACAATGAGTTTGAAGCAAATTGTTTGCTTGTAAATTTACCATAACATTTTGTAATATTAATATTCATCATAAAATAGTTTGTGGTCTTACAAACCGCTTGATGAAAACACTGATTACATCATTGGACCTATTGCTTAAATTGCAAGATGCTTAATTTCCTGCTATGATATTTTCATCCCATTTCTGAAGTAAATGCTTTTATCTTAGTCTCCAGGGTTTAGTACAGATCTTGAGCACAACTTCACGGGCACCAAATCGTGCGGCATAATTTGGGTATCTAAAATATGTACGTGCAATGTGGTTTAGTTTTTGATAAATATTTGCATCTTGACCGTACTGGCATATTGCTCCTTCCTTAAACCTTTTCCACCCGAGTAAAGCTCTTGTTTATGGTTCTTCAAATCTGAATGATGGCAAATAAGACTTTTCTGGGAATGCCAGTGATACATGCATCAGCAAGCAACCTGGGGATGTTTCAAATTCACTTAGTTCTAAAATCTAAGTACACTCATGACTTTTTGTAACTACATTAAAAATTTGATTGAGCGTGATTCAATTGCATTTGTTCTCTGTTTTTCTGGCAAGTGTTTCTTCTCATAGCCTTTAAGCTTTTCCCTGGTCAAAAATTGGGCTTCTCTGCTAAACTTAATGAAGCAACAGTAATTAAAAGAAACCACTAAATAAAAGAAAAACTAGCATAGCATAACATGTTGGTGAGAAATTATATTAGAGCCATACTTTCATTTGTCAGGTTGTATATCCCTGATATCGAGCTTATTTCCTCCTTTGACAGAAAAATAGGCTGGTCATGTTAATAATAACAAAGGAACTTCTACGAGGTTGAGGCCTCTCAACAGGGGGCTCTTTGATTTCTCGGGTGCAAGGTTGCAGAACCAGCATAGCATTTCATCCCGACCTTCCAAGAAATGCTCATCACTTTTCCAAAAGCCAATGGCGTTCCAAGGCTTTTTTGGGTCCACTGGTGAATAATTTTTCCCAAGTTTCATTGGCACCAAATTCATCCATAACCCAAATTGTCACCAAGAGACGGAGGTGACATTTTCTACAGCATCGGCGATGAGCTTGCACATAAGAATGCCACAACTGTTCCTGTTAAATGTCTGGTTTTGTAGTTAAGAAACTACGGATTTGCGGTTTGCAATTAGAGAATGCCGTGACTTTTTTTCAGGCTTGCATTGCAGCAGTGAATCTGCAGGCAGCCGAGCAAGTATCTCGGCCATCAATTCTTCAGGAAGATCGTTAATCCCTGCCGTTAATTTCTTCACGATCCAGCATTTACGAGATGACACAAGTGAATGTTGTATTAAATCATAAAATCTGGAAGGGAAATCCTGTAAATTCTTCTAAATTCAGAACAACGGAAACAGGAAAATATATATAGAGAGAGAGAGAGATCCGAAATATCAAAACCAAAAGCTAAAATGAGGATTGAAACGGAGAGAGCAAAAAGCGTGATGTGTCAGCTAAGGGACCCAGAAGGGAGTTCTTTAGAAGCTGCCATGTATTTCCCTCTACACGCCGGCCCTCAACAGCTTTCACAAACAGTTAACGAGCTTCTCAATAATGTAAACAAAGTTCTTCACCTTGCCCAAAACAAAGCAATGGGGTTATGAATACCCAGTAAAAAAGTTTCGATTTTGATTGCATAATTTGATCAATTTTATAGTTAATATTTAAAGGGTACATTTTGAATTAGCTAAAAAGTGATTTCAATCAAGGTTCTTTTTGTGGGTTCCGTTCAGGAGGAGAAACTACAGTATACTTTTTATATATCAGACCATGAGCTTCTGGTGCCACTTGGAAGTTATTTAGAGAAATATAAAGGTTTGTGTTTTAGAAAATTGTTTTATTTTGGCTTCAATATCCAAATGTGGAGTTTTTTTTTTTTTTTTCAATAATGTTGTATCAACAAAATTTTCAGTTTCTGTGGAGAATGTAGTTGTCGATAGTTTATCAACCACAACCTGCTTTCAGAATTCGTCCACCCTAAACTTTGCACAGCTACCATTGCTGGTGAGTGAATGATTTAATAAATTTAATTCGTTAGTAAGATCTCATTGGATAGAAGTATCTTGACTAGTTCATGTTTTGAAAGTGTAGTTCATACAGGAAGGGTACTTTCAGAAGCCTTTAGTCCTGATGATACCTGTTGGGCGACAGTTGGCCAAGAGGTTCTGGTGATACCAGGGTCCGACAATGGGACCTTAATACCCAAACACCAGCGTTCTCTGTCCTCCCGGGGACTCCACCAAGAGGTTCTTGTAGTTCATACAAGAGCTGGGGCTCTACGTGTAGCATGGTGTCCTGAAGGTAACCTTCTAGTTAGTGAGAGCAAAGCCTGAGAACTTCAATGTTGGAATAACCAGACAGGAAAGCCATCAGGCAATTCATCGTATAGCCTTTTACTTGAAAATCTCATTTCTGTTTTAACTTTGACAAAATCAATTAGTCTTATATCAGGATATTATTGCTTGATTTTCTTTTAGAATGTCTTCCCTCTGTATTCGATTTGTTGATTGACAACGTAGCTACGTATGCTTACAATATTCCAACTTTTATTCACCTCTTAATATTTCTCTTTTTTCTCTGGATCAATGCCCTTGCTTCTGCCATTGTTGTTCCGTTTTATGAAACTATAATACATTTCACTGTATCTATAAGTAGGCCGCTTTGGAGAGGTGCATCAAAATGAACACAGCGCTCCCAAAAAGTTGGTGTCAAGATCTAAGGATTTTGCAATGTTCCTCTGGAACCCCTGCTAGCAAACAACCTAAGACTTCCTGTAAAAGGTCATCAAAAGGTATGACTTGTAAATGTTTTTAGTCGCAAAATAATTTTACAATTACTATTCTGTGGGAGTGCAATTTTACCCAATTTTTCTTATCTTTCTTTGTTAATTTTCCTATGAAAGATTACATATCAACGATGAACTTAAATTGCCCATTTCTTAAAGGTTTGGGATATACGAACACAGAAGCTGAAACAAAATAACATATTTATTTAAATATAAAAATTTACAAAGTATAATTTATTTTAAAAAAAATGACTATGGTCTATTGAGTAAATTATTATAAACTATAATTTTATTCAATAAAAAGTAAAACATCAGGGATCTTTCTGAAAAGGCCCCACGTTTCATTTTTCTCGATTAGCCGACCAAAGCCAACACGCTCATTAAAGCAAATAAGCAATCAATCGAGAAACAAAAGAAAATTCTCTGAAACGCAGTCGATTACAATGAAAGCTACAGAGGTACCCATAAAATCAAACAACAATAGCAACCCAATTAAAAATCAAGGTCAAATGAAGATTGAAAATACCCAGAACCAGAAGCCTCCGTTTAGGCCAGCTCGAGATGATACCAAACCTCCACTTCACGACCCTGTAACCGTCTTCTTTTTTCTCTGTCACTTCTATTTGTTTTAAATTTTGCTTTTCGGGTCTTTCTGATTTTTTGTTTATTTTCTGAAAGTGTCTTCGTTGTTTTGGTTTTGTTTTTGCTTTGGTGGCAGATACTGAGATCAGATCCCATCGAAACAGAGGAAGCAGTGCTGCGGTTGCCTCCTTTTTCAATTAACAGAGATCATAAAATTTAAGCTACTGGGTTTTCTTTATTGGTAACTTTTTGTTTGTTTTTTAAATTCTTCATGAATTTTAGCTTTTTGAAGCTTCGAATTTCCTGTATTTGGAATTATGCACTAATTTTGATTTATGGTATGTCAAAATTGAATAAATTTACTAAAGCCCGCTGAACTTAGCTGTTAGAGTAACAACTAAAACAGCGTTCTTGAACTTGTAAGTGATTCTAATTTGAAATCGATCATTTGATCTCATTAACTTGAAGCAAAAGAAGTTAAATCAAATCAAATGATGCCGTTTCCACAAAGACGGCAAATTGAATATGTTTGAGCGCCCTTTGGTTGCAGAAAAGTCTTGACTTTCCCCGTTTAAGTTTGTGAAGGACTTCAAAGCGTTTCTTGTTCTTGAAGAAGCATGTTGCTGAGTACTTTTCACATCCATGTAATCCAGGAGCCAATTGCCAAAGCAATTAGCAGATTAAAAAGATATATTAACATGAGAGTTACGGACAACAATCCTCAATTCGGTAATTTGGTTTAACCCACCAGAGAATGAAATGAATCGACTAGCATACTGAACAATATAATTAGAATTTAACTAATCCTCAGTCTCCACCCGAACATCCAAAGACTAACTAAAATCATCAAAATACTATTGTTTCTCGAAAAAAATAGAAGAATGTGGTCATATGAACAGTTATTGAGGTAAAATTAATGAACTTAAGAAATAATCAAGATGATTAAATTAAAAGGTATCCATCAATCACGCATCCTCAGAAGAAACTGGGGCAACTTGATCTAGGATATTTGGAAACCCTGTCGGCAAAGTAAACAGCGGCTCATTAGTTGTGGATCCTTGCATGGTTAGGCCTAATGCATATCCCAGTGCTCGAGAAACTGGCACTGCCACTGCGTTTCCAACTTGAATGTACCTAAAATAAGTCAGATAAAACTATGAAACAACACCATATGCAAGTGATTGATCAATCGTAACTGCTAACTGTAAAATCACACAACTTAACAAAACCCTAATGTTATCAGAGGGCTTCTAGCATTCATTTGTGAAAAAAGTGATGCAATACTGTTCTGAATCAATAATAACAAACATCAACAATTCAAGCATTTACCTTTCTTTGATAGGACCACAGAGCTTGTAATAATCTGGAAAACCTTGAAGCCTTGCATTTTCACGAACTGTCAAAACACGATCTTGTTCTGGATGCAAAATAGCCTGTATACAGAAAATCAATTTAATGATAATTGCACATGATTATTTGAGTACATGAACATATAAATATGCTTCTGCTAAACAAAGATTCATAGAAAAAGAGAAATGTCACCTGGTTATGAGGCTCTGCTCTAGTAACCACTGTTGGTACAGTTTCATCCCACCAAAGACGTGCAAACGGTCTGTACAACAAAGTAAAGATGTTAAATTATGTCAATATTCAACTAAAAGATGTTGCTATTACAGTATATAGATCTGTCATTTTCTAATGAGAACATTTTGACGAGAAAATTAAATCCAAGCGCCAAAATCTTTAAATGCTAAGCCAAAGCATCAAGAAAAATACAGAACACGTACTTTGATGATGTACCATCAATAAAAGACATGGCATAATTTGGCACCTGTCATCAAATGCAAAAAAATGAGATGTAATAATCAAAACTCCAAAGATTGTGAAAAGAATAGCAAGAAAAAAGAAATAGACTTATAGATCAAAATATTACCAAAGGCTTTCCAGACTCCAAATAAACCCTCTCTACATTTGGATCCCACTCAACTTTGTTATCAGGTCGAACTCGAACTCCAGGAAAATCTCGAAAATTTGCTCCCTATTTATTTGTTAAAAAAAAAAAAAAGGAAAGCAAATTAACCAACACAAAATCACATGACTTCAATGAGTTTGCTTCAATTATGTTCTATGACACACATACAATACCTTTTTTTTAGGGACCCGACAAACACGCTGGTAATCATCCTTGTTCAACTCAAGTGGGCGATGATCATAAAGCATTTGCTCTCTTGGTTTTGACTCTGATGAAGAACCCATCATTTCTGGAAAAATAAAGAAATCATTTCAACTCATTTTCTTGTCTTGCAGATTTAAGACACAAAAGCATATTGAATTCAAATACAGCTTAGGGAATACAATAGAACAGCCATATGCCTTTTATTTGTAAAAGAAACCAAATGAGATGAAAACAACACAGTTGTTGCAAGCATTTGAAGTTTTCTTAAGAAAATATGCAAACAAAATATCATAGTTTTACAAATTTTGAGGTAAATACAAATGTATGCTTGCATGATTATCTCTATAAATATCCAAGAAGAATTAAACACAGTGCACTGCTTGACATATGAAATTTCAAATTTTCTATAAAAGAGAACTGCGAATAATATATTAAAATCAAGATTAGTTCCATCATCAACACAAACTGGATTAACAAACAAAAAGAGACTAGAATTGCAACCTGATTCTACATCAGCAATGCTTCATAACAGTATAAATTTCAAAAAAATGGCTGCTTAAGCTGAGAAAAGAGTGGCAACAAGCTGAAATCAAATCATGTATAGAAATATAGTCCATTGTTTTCTATGTGCAGCTGAGATAAAAACATAATCTCAAAATGCACATAAATGCCAATGCAAGTCCAATTATTTTTGTATTATAATTGATTATCAAAAAAGATATAAGCATAAACCATTTCACCAATTTGACTAGACATGACAAACTAAATGGGAAAATATGAGAATAAGCATTATTATGATCTTTACAACACAACCAAAAGCATCAAAGGGGTCACTCAGACAATTCAACTCTAGAGTAAACAACAATAGGATATCTTCCAAATAATGACTCAATTTCTAGAAGCAGAAGTAACAAAGCAATTATAATTCCATGCACAATAAAATTAATTAAACCACGGCTTCTTACCATCTTTTCTCAATCTGATAAAACATTGAAACTCTGTCTCAGGCTCCCTATCATATGGGATCTCATCTTGGGACTCATAGTTACCAACCTAATTTTAACAAAGAAAATTTAGATATATACAAAAGAAAATTAAATAAACTGACAAAACAGTAAAAAAAATAATAAAGATGAAACATACACTAGGAAGGTCAGAAATTGCATCCTGTAACAGAAGCTTTCTCGCTAACTCTACTTGTTGACCTTCATCATATGCAACGGTGTTTCTCTACATCCACCATAAAAAATTTAAAATACAATAACCTTGGTAGCTAATAACAAAATTGAAACTGTAAGTAATTATACTTCAAACTCAGTTGGGATAACCCCTCTCAAAACAACATCATGTGTTGGAAGTGCATAAGGAGGCAATTTCTGCAAAGTCATAAAACACTCAATTAGAAAATCAGCTATAACTTAACAAATATACCATGCAAAAGATCTACAAAATGACCTCAGTAGGTTGGGCTCCCCACAAGAAGACCCCATACGAAATTGGGGAAGTCCATATGCCCCTGCTGCCATCATTCCCATCCGAACTTGGTAATTCATTTGAATAAGTCGAGCCAAGGCATATCGACCAAGTAATCCTTTGGCAAACTTGACAATGTCAACAACATTTTCCATCAATACAAACTTAGGCTTCAAAAAGTCAACTATATCCATGAAAACAATTAGCTGTTTATTTTTTTCATCAGCCAGTGGGTTATCTTTGTTCCTAAAACGATTGAATCCACTAACTCCTTGGCATGGAGGTCCCCCACAAATCACATCAACATCTCCCTAACAATCAAGAATCAAAACAAGATAAGAATCTGTGGTGGTAAACAAGCTTCTGGTTAAAGCAAAGAGAATTATCTAGAAGAGAATAACATAAGCTTACAGGCAGTGGCAAAATCTTTGATTTGAATCCGCGTGTGACAAATTCTTTTATTCTCTCCCCACAATTGCTATTACAAAAATATAGATATACTTATAATCATAATAATGGAGCTATACATTGTCTAACATAGCCAAAATTGCTAAAGAGGGAAATACAATTTTAACAGCATACCTCAACCCCTCAATTGGCTCCCAAGTGTCTTCACTAGGCCCATAATTTTTCCAACGAACCTAAAAGCAAAAGGTTGGAAGAGGTACAATATATTAAAAACTGCATTGGATAATAAGAATATAGCTTGATCCTAGATGCTGATGATGACATAAACTTTTAAACCCTAAACCCTAAACCCGTGAGCTACGAGCAGGCTTGATATCAAAGGAAGTGGAGAGTGTTAAGTCTGAACCCTAAACCCTAAAACCCTAAACCCGTAAAGTAGGCATCGGTACGTTTAGAACCCCTCGAGGGGGGGTGTCGTGGTAGAAGCCTTAGCATAATTGTCTTTTTTCAAATTTAGTTAGGATTTTCTTTATATTTTCTTATTTAAGTTGTATTCCATCATAAGTTTATTAGGATCAAGAACAATTACAACTAGTATAAATAAAGCTTGTTATGCCAGTTCCTTACAACAGCTTTCATCAATGATATTTTCTCAATTGAGAACTTCTCTCTAGCGCAAGCCTTTTTCTTGTTATTGAAAAACATGCACTCTAACAATATCTAATACCACTTCCGGACTACATTATTTATGATTGATACTAGCAATGCACTGTTTTTGTTTATTTGTGACATAACATAAAGCAAATTGTAGTTCCCACAAGTACTTCAAGTAATTATAAGTTGTCAAAGAACAAGAAGCTTTATCATATATAAAATGAATTAATAGAGCAAAGCAAGTTTTAGCATATTCTATGTGAACAGGTTGAATTTCCTAACGTGTTAACCTACGAATCCATGTGACGAGCATTTAGATATTTCCCATACAAAATTTCCATATTTTCCCCAATCCTTGAAAGTACCTTTTTAACCATCAATTCCCCTTTTCCTTTGCCAGGAAATGAAAATGAATTATGCTATCACATGCCAAGCAAAAATTTCCTTTTCCTAACTTATGAAATATAAAGATCAAAACTCTAAACTTTTATCAACTTTTCTTGAATCCGATGTTTGCTGTTAGCTTTCTTTGTATGAGGAACACAAAGAAATCAACTGTCATGCCTACGTAGCATCCTAAACTCAAACTGGAAACACCAATCCCCACTATTCTTGAAAACAAATCAATAAATCCATGCACAATAAATCAAGAACACACATACACCTAAAATCAAAAAATTCAAATCAAATTAATTTTGTTTTTATAATTTGTATACCTTCAGATACAACCCACGTTTCTTTTTCTCCTTTGGATCACCATAGCATATTTTGAGAATTTTCTCTACCTCAAAAATCTCAGAATCATCTTCACCCTCATCTTCTACGTTACCATTATCATCATCTTCTTCAGATTCACCATCATCATCAAAAGAGTACAACTGTTGCTGGGGATCTTTCCTTGCAATCAAAGAGAAACTAATGCAAAGTTTTTCCCATTCTCTTAACAAGGTGAGAAAATCTTCAGCTGATTCATTTCTTACCTAATTCATAGAGTTCATTAATTTTTTTCAAATGCATGCAATGCCGAGACTAAATAAAACCAAAATTTATTGCTATTTCTACCTCTGTCTCGGGATGGTTCAACTTTAGACTTTGGCAAGCATACTCATTAATGTCAACAGCCCATCTCTGGAAAAGAAATATGTAAAGGATCAAACATGCAAATCTACCTCTTATCATATATAAATTACTTGAAGGAAAGGACAAACTTACGGTAACAAGATTCAAACCAGCCAAATTTGCACCAAGGCAAAGTCCTGTTGACATTGCACCACAACCAGAGTACAAATCTAACAATTTCACCTCCATCTTCTGAGGCCCTCCAACTTCACATTCATTTGCATCAACATCACTGGAAATAGTGGATGAAGTCTCACTGCTAACTCTCTTATTTTCTATATGTTGACAAGAGGTATAAGATTAAATGTAGAAATAACATTCAGCAACCCAACCTCTACTTATGCAAGGGAAAAAAAAAAGTAACGCCATGGTTTGTTAACAAACATAAAACAACAAGTGCATTTCGGCTCAAATATTACAATCTATTAACTCATGCTCAATGAATATAAAATAATAAAAAGAATAATTACCAGGAGGCAAGCTGAAAAACGTGGAGTACGGCAGCAAATACATCATATCGCAGTAATAATCACAATGGGGGATTGCCAACTTTTGGCTTCTAAGTCAATCTGACAAGCAAATTGTAATTATTAACAAATGATTCAAACAAATAATCACCATTAAGCCCAAGCAACTTGTAAACTACATACATACATTTAATGGAACCCTAGCAATGTTTAGCTTCTTAACCAAACATTCCAATGGATTATCATTTTGGATTTCAGAAAAGAATACTCTTCTTTGGTCAATAAGATGAGCATTACTTTCTATGACCTGAAAAAAGATGGAGGAAAAAATGAGAGATCATAGCAAATTTACAATGAAACAAAATTAAATTAAAACTTAAACAATCAAAATTTATCTTACAGTATCACGAGCTCTGTAGTACCATTGGGCGGTGAAATATGGTGTCCCATCAACTGCCTCAAACATTTCGACAATCTTACAAATATAGTCCTCCTCCCCACTTTCAGCCTACCCATGAGGAAAATAATAAAACCAAAATGACATCTATGATCTCACGAACAATCACTACACTTACAAAAGGAAACAACAGATTAAGCTACAGAAATCAAAAGCATGTCTCTCTTCTATTAGATCTCTAATTCAAGCATCAATAGTGAATCATATAATTCTATTTTTTGTAAAACATGTTCAATGAAAAGAAAAAAATTAAAAGAAAAAACTCACTTTTACATGTGCATCATCGAAAAGATCATATATGATATGTCCATCAACCTCAGCCCGCATATAATGACACTTTGCCTGTATGATCTCTTCTTCATCATCACTGAAAAAAAAAAGGAAAAAAAAAACATATTTGGTAAGTATTTTTTGTTGTGTGAGAAATTCCCCAGTTGGACAAGTTATGCCTAATATCTTATTTTTTTCTACCATCACTTTCTCTTCACTCTATGAATTGCAATCAGAAGTTTGATTTTAAAAGTAATTTGAATGATGGAGAGGTTGAAGAACTAGCAACAGTTATGTTGAGCATCTAAAATATCAGAATTGGTGAACTGGAGGAAGACAAAATGATATGGAAGCTGGAAGCCGGAAGCCTTAGGACAGTATACTTGCTAGCCATATTTTGAGTAGTTGTGCAACGAGGTCTTTGCTGGAGAGTTTACCCTTCGAAATGATTTGGAAGGCTAGTCCCCTAAAAACTCAAGTCTTCTTGTGGGCTTTGGCACAAGGAAAATTAAATACTGGAGTAACTGAAAGAAAGTTTCTTATTTCTATCACTCTCCTTTTAATATGCAATATGTGAAAAAGTGCCGAAACTTCAAATCATATGTTTTAATTGTTTTGTGGCTTCAAATTGTGATATAATTCATGCAAAGAAGCTAATATTTTGTGGGTCATTCAGGGTAACTGCAACTCTCATCCTATAGAGTATTCCTTTGCTTATGGTAGAAGAGTAAAGGCTAAAACTCTTTAGAAAGGTATAGTAACAGCCCTGCTTTGGATAATATGGAAGGAAAGAAACATTAGTATTTTTTTATGGGAAAAGTATTGATTACATTGATGATATGTGGGATAAAGTTCATCTTCTTGTTTCACTTTAGGCGTCAATTTTTTAGGAGTTTCAAGATTCATCTTTTTTCTTCATTCATCTAAACTATATGGGGTTTTGATAAGGGGAGTTTTAACTCATTTTAACCTTGCATAGAGGTGATTAGTGGCATACTTTTATATAGTACAAATAGTCTTAATTTTTTGTTTTCTTAGTGGATATCTAGTCCACTGTCTGTTTTAAATCATCGTCATTGATACATTGTTTAGCTTACTATCAAAAAATATGAATACAGCAAGAAGAATTTGAATAAAAATGTGGTAATTATAAACTTACTCTTTTTGATTTCTTCGCTTCTGCTTCTGCAAAATTATAAACAAGAATAAAATTGACAGAAGAATGAAAAATTAAGATTCTCAGTGAATTATATCCCAAAACCCCAAAATTATAGCAAATTCTTAAAAAAAAAAAAAAATCGGTGTGAATATCAAAACACCTAATTTAACAACTTTCATATCAATACAAAATCTAATCAAAGACACTGAAACAAATAAATAACCACAATTATTCAGTAGGAACTCATCACTATAATAGCAGCTATTGAATCCTATAAACTTAATCTACAAACTGCAGATATAACTAAAACAGTAAAAAAAAAAAAAAAACTCAATGTAGCAAATGTAAACGTATGAAATACCTTTGCTTCATAGCGTTTGGGCCACCGTTGCCTGGCCTCTCCGTCAGGAACCGGATCTCCGAGAAACCGAGCTTCCGGTTCGTCATCGTCGTCATGCTCGCCACGAACCGGTAACTTCTTAACAGAATCAATAGGTTTCTTGGAACTCGATCGGTTCTTATTCACTTTCTCGTGGGAACCAGAACCAGAACTAGCCACAGAGTTTTCACAGATCACTTCAGCTACCTCTCCCTCTTTTTCGACACAAGCTTCCGGTTCCGCCTCAACTTTTGACTTTTTAGACGAGAACGACGTATTGTCGTTTACTGAAGAGCGTGTCTTGCGCTTCGTTGGCATGGCGGTGGTGGTGGCGGCGGCAGCGGCGGTGGGAGATCTCGAAAATGGTAGACCGCGACGGCAGCGTTTAGAGGATAAACGAAGAGATCAAAAGGCGTTTGTGTTCGTGTGGGCTTGCGCATTATATAGTGAGTTTCGGTGAAAAGTGAAAATTTTTAAGTGAATTGGAGTGGGCGGGAAAGTGGAGACTTTTTGAAATGGGGGGAAAGCGAAAAAATTATTTTAATGAAATTTTCAAAATTTTGAAGTGCACCGTCACTCATGTCTAACCATTTTTTTAATAATAAAAATTGTGGTCTATTTTTCAATGGTTGTCTGTTGTCTTCTAAAATTTGTCATATAAATAATGCATAATAAAATTTGTTCATGGTGTATGCAACAGAATCTTGATAAATTCATAATTTCGATTAAATAATAATTTTTGTCACTTTTAATTTGGGCCTTATATAAATTAATAATTACTTATTTTAAAATTAGATTCACATAATATGTCATCTGCCTTTTGTAAAATATATTCACAATATTGCTAGCTGCTCCTTGAAATTAATTTGGATTTAAATCTTAACTCATTTGTAATGCATAATTCCAGTTTGTATTATTTTTTTGCTCCAAGTATGAAATGGACTTTATATATCATGTTTTATATAGAAAATAAAAATTCTATAATAATATAATTACTATTATGTATGGATGCGAGATTACTAAATAGTATTCAAATAAAACATAATAAATACTAAATAAAGTTAGATAAATTCTGTAAATGTGATCATACTTTCCAAAAATAAGGACTTCTTCCAGATCAATAATTTATTAATTTGTCAATATAATAATCATTAAATTAATAGATTTTTTATGACCCCAAAATTATTAATTTATGAAAATTTTACTGTATATAACAATTTAGTGATTGGCGACATGGTATTGCGGATTATAGTTGGATCGTTAGATAAGATCTCCTGGTTAATACAAAGAAATTTGAAATTGTATCTCAGTTCACATGGAAGATGTCGAGATGAGTTAGAGGTTGTTTGTTAAATGTCTGAAGTCTGAAATTTTATTAATTTCAGCCATTTTTAAAAATTTGTTTGTTTGTTTTTTGTAACTTATGTCTGATTTTCAGACATTTACATCTGAATAGAAAAAGTAAACTTTTGTGACTTTTATCTGAATGGAAAAAGGTCTGAATGACAAGTAAATATTATATTCCAAAAATATCTCTGTAAAATAACTTATTTCTTAAACTATAAAATCTAATCCTCTTTTTTTATTTTAATTTACAAGGACATACATGTCAAATAATTAAATTTAAGATGTTTTTTATTGTAAAAACAAACAAGATGCCACTTAAATTCAGATATTTAAAAAGAAAAAAACAAACATGTTATTGATTTTTATATTCAGACCCATTCAGACTTTAGAAAAATTCAGACCTATTTAGATTTCAGATAAAAAAACAAACGCCACCTTAGTTACTAGTTATGCTATGTTTAAAAAAATTATATTAATATAATTTTTTTTTATTGTTTGCCTTTTTAATTGTTAAAAATAGATTGTTAACACCGTGAAGTTAAAAAAAAAAAAAAAAAAAAAGAGAAAATGAATCTGCCCGCAATTGTAGAGTTACTTTCTTTGAACTTTTTTAATTTGGCATGAGCTTGACGTTATGCACCGACTCATCACGCACCATTAAAAGCAAAAGTTTTAATTTTCGATGTGAAATCTCTCGTGTTAAAAATAATAGATTTGAGGTTCAAAATCTACTGTAGGTAGGAAAATGATTGAGTTTTCATAAGACTAAATAATAAAAATAAATAAATACTCGCTTGATGGACGGTGAAAAATAGTAGGGGTGGAGACATCGGGTTTTGGTTCTTTGGTCGATTTTCGATTTTTTATTTAGGTTATGATCCGCTCTGTTTAGAGAATTCAATCCAATCAACTTCGAACTATAAACCCGAACTAAACCGAATTTAATTTAATTTGGTTCGATTCGGTTCGGATTATAAATTCAAGTTTATTGATTATAAACCCTAATTTTACCCCATCCAAAAATGAAGTAATTAACTAAATATCAAACAAATTTCTCATAATCTCATTCACAAATTTAAACCATAAAGAATTCTATATTTAACAATTAGAAAAATTAACTAACAATTAACAAAAGAAAAATAAAAAATTAACTAACAATTAAAAAATAAATTTCTAACAATCAACTAATGGATGATCAAAAAAAAAAGAAGCAGATGTTTGGTAGCAGTGGAAGGAAAGAAAAATAAGAAAGAGAGGAGAACTAAAGAAGAAGAAGAAGATGAGATTCAGCAGTGGTGAAAGAAAAGAAGCAGCAAAATAATGGAGAAGAAGTCAGGAGCAGCAGAGAAGTGTGTGTTTGGGAGTTGTGTCATGTGTTAGAGTTGGAAAATGAGTTTTTAAATTAGTTTTTTTTTTCTTTTAATTTCTTAGTAACTCGATCAGGCTAACTTTTCGGTTCGAGCTCAAAATATAACTTGATCGGTTTTAAATATCTATATCTATCTATATATATATATAAAGCTGAGGCTTGGGGAGGTGATGTGGCATCACCATTCCTTATCTTTGTATATTCTATATTATCTAATAAATAGAAAATTTTCCTTTTAAATTTGGTTTTTCATCTTCTCATAATTAATTTGATTGTTATTACACAATAATAATTATGTAAAGATTTTAATGAGCCATAATCTTTGTAATGAACATCCAAGGGGGAGTGTTATACATTTATTAAAATAAATGTAGATGTTCATAACATATATCTCTTAGTCTCCCTACTATCTCTCATTAGCAACCTTTAGCTTCCCTATAACTCCCACTATCTCACAAGGAATTATAATCCATAATTTTTCATTAATTCCATGGAGTGATTATGTAACTATAAAAGGAGAGCTCATCTTTTTGTTTTGTACACACATAATTACTTTTTTATTTGTATTGTTGGCTAACAGTTTTTTTTATTTTTTATAAGGTTGTCTCATCTTAAAAAAAAATCAATTCATATTTTTTATCAGTTTCATCAAGTGTAAAGTAAAAAAAAAGATAATACTAAATTCTTTTTTCAAAACCGCGTGAAGCGCGGTTCTATTTTATAGTTAAACATAAATGAGGTTTTAAGCTTCAACCCAAACTGATCCGAACACTTGTCCCCTAAAATTAAGCAGTAAATATGATTTTTATAAAGCCATTAGTTACATTTCACATTTGAATAATAAAACCATGAGAAAGGCATAACTTTCTCCCTTCTATTTTTGTTAATTACTTTATTTACTTATCCTTCAACACTTACATTATAAATATTATTCATTCGTTTGTTTGTTTATGAGAACCTTAGCAACTTGTTAAAAACACATATGCCATGCGCATGAAACCCTTAATTCAACCAAGCAATTCAACAATGAACATCATATTTGAAAGGCTAATGCTAAGTTACATATATGTACCTTACAACCCTCTCATATGAATAATAATCATTTACTATTTATGTGAGAGGGTTGTAAGGTATATGTATATAACTTAGGGGAATCCTAGTTGAAATTGCATCTTGTTAACTCTAATTCATGGCCTTTACAACGTCATCCATGTAATTTTTTTTTTTTGTATTTGATGACATTTAGTTATAAAATTGCAATCATTATTTGGCCACATCCTTTCAATGATTTTTTTTTTCAATGCGTCAATCCCAACCATTCTATTAATTTGAATTGTGTCTTAGGGTCAGTTTGATGGTGTTGTACCTTTCAAAAATAATCAGTTATTAATAAAATCAGTTACACTTTTAATAAATTTTATTATAAAAGTGATATGAGTTTAAAAAAAGCATCATATGAGTTTTGTAAATCGTGTTACCAAACTACTATAAGAATATAAATGATTTAATTGAACATAATATTAAATAAAATTTATTTAAACATTTATCATAAGCATACAAAATATTTTATCTTTGTGTACATATAATATTTGATAATTAAAATAAATATTTATACTATTGATTTTATTTTTTTAATTTTGGTATCTCAATATAATTGGCAATAATTTTAATAATTTTAAATTTTCTTGATTTTATTTCCTAATTAGATAAGGATAATTTAAGATTTTTATAACATATGTGAAGATATTTATAGAACTATGACAAGTATAAAATTAATTTTCAAAATCTAATTTTGAAAAATTACGTCTTCCTTCTTTTCAAGTTTGCTTTAAAAATAGAGTAATTTTGTCAAAAGTGATTTTTAAAAAAATTTATTAAATACTAAAATTAGCCTTCAACTTTTTGAAATCATTTTTGAACTTCGGAAAAACAATTCCAAACAAACCTTAATCTAATGTCTTAACAACATGATGGATGACATGCACATAATTATTATCAAATTACTCAATTAAAATATATCATGAATTTTTTTAACTTTAATTCAAGACTAATAATCAATGAAAAATACAGTACAAAAACTAAATCCAACATCCGTCTGCCAATAATATTAAAGGAAACAAATGCCCATTTTTTATGCATGTAAAATTCAAAATGTTAGACACCTAAATGCATTTGGAATATATTAGAATTATGTAGACAAGAATGCTCTTAAACAATTTCATAATATTTTTGTAAAGCTAAGTAAGTGCCGATTTGAGACTATTTATGAGAAGCTCAGAAGTGATTTTTAAAACCTAAAAATTAATTTTAGTATTTAATAAATTATTTTAAAATTACTTTTTATAAAATCATCATATCTTCTAGTATATTTTAAAAAATAAGGAAAAAGTAGTTTTTCAAAATTTGACTTTGAGAAGTAATTTTACATTTAATACAATTTCATATATAAATTTTCCTTATTCAATTAGAAAATAATATCATTAAATTTAAGAAGATTATTATTATTACTAATTATATTAAGATAGCAAATAAATAAATAAAAAATTTCGTATAATTATCAATTATTAATATACACAATAAAAATATCATGTGTTATAGTTTTGTAAATAAATTTTGTTTAGCATTATGCGTATTTTAGTCATTAGTAATCTTATAACAATTCAACAATAAAATTTATTAAATACATATAGTTACTTTTAAAATTCACAACACTTCTACAAATAAAAATTAAAATTCACGTTCGATTATTTCTACGCACAACCAACAATAATTATTTTAAAAATTAAAATATTACCAAATTAACCTTTAGTCACATCTTTCATCTTTTACTTTATAAGAAATAATGACAATCTCACCAACTTTATTGTTTTTGCTTCAGCTAATTCTTTCTCTTGTGCATAGGGCTAATTTCACTACTTTCATGGTGAAAGTTTCTCTTCTAAGAGGGGGAGTATCAAAAAAATGACCATTTCTTGGGCATTATAAAAGCTAACTTTTGGCTTTTGATTGAAAAAAAATCTGCAGCCAAGAGGGTTGAAAGAGGGAGCAGCCGCAAGAAGGAAAAGCAAGGGAAAAACAGAAAGGAATTGAAACAGAGTTAGCTGTTTGAATTAATCTCCATGATTGGTTTTATCAAATCTCTTATTCTCTATTTAATTATGTTAGCCTAGATTTTTTTTATTTGGTTGATGGTGAATTCAAAATCCTAAACATGTCATATGATTAATGTTCAATCTCTATCATTCAATTTATTTAATTGAAATTGTTTATGTTCTTCTATAATTAATGTTTGTGATTTTATTCTTGTTTTATTTAAGTGGCCAATTAGATAGGACTTGAATAAATTATATTGCTAGATTAAAATTCTTGATCCGTAATTATCATGATATTTTAATCATTAATAGCATGTTGAAATTAGTAATTTCAATTGGAGAACATAACCTAGGTTAAATAACTCTGCTTAATGCTTCCATTATCTTAAATTTAAAGAGTTTGTTTTAAATTATTTAATGATTAGAAATTAGGTGAAGAGCTTGAAATACTAACCAGGTAACTCAAGAGGGGGGTGAATTGGGTTTTTAAAACTTAAGCTAAATAAATTGCACAACAATTTAATCTATTGCCTTAATTAAATCAAAAACAATAAAGCTCAATAATAAAAGAGTAAAGGAAGAGAGAACAAACACAATAATTTTTATGTGGTTTGGTAATTCTCGCCTACACTCACGCCTCCAAGCACACTAGGCTTGATGATTTCACTATCCAATCCTCTCAAGCCTTCAAACGCTTACAATTGACTTCCAAGGTGTCAATGAACCTTTACAACAAAGAAATTATCTCCCAATCTCTTCACTCAAGTGTCTCACACGCTTAAACATTCACAAATTTGATGAGAAAATGAAAATTACAACAAAAACTCTCTCAAATAGTAGATATACAAATTGAAAAACAAATATGACTCAATAAAATGATGATTTGTAAAATTGAAGCTCAATATATGTTGTGTGCACTTGTTTATACTTTCAAAAATTGCTAAAAATGAATTGAATTTGAGTTTATATATTTTGAGCTCAAAAACTAGCCGGTATGTGTTTTCTAATGATAACCGGCTTGCGGCTTTTGGAATCCGGTTAGCCGCTTTTATGTTACCATTACAACAAATATTTAAATTTTTGAAGATCCGGTATGCCACTTTTCAAATCCGGATATCCCTTTTTTTTTCAATAAGCTACAATGAACTATTTTTTAAAATTATAATTTTACCTTAAAACTTTTTATAATTATATTGTGGCCCAAAATGTTATAAAATTTATAAATAGGTCTAATTTTAGAATTTCGAAATAATGCTTGGTATTCTCAAAATTTTTTGAAATTATGATATAGCTCAAAATATTATGAAACTTTTCAAATAAGTCTTTCTCCATAATTTCAAGCAATACTTGTTGATTTCAAAGTTTTCAAAACTCTTTCAATTAGACCATAAGCTTGAAAAATAACCAATTTCATAAAATTATTTTTCCATTAAATATAAAACCTTTATAATGTGAAAATAATGATTTATTTAAAATGTATGAAAAATAATTTAAACTTTTAAAAGCTTAATCATTCTTAATTTTGTTTGATATCATCAAAATCAAAATTATAGATACATAAATGTTAACAATCTCTCCTTTTTTATGATGATAAACTTTTCATGTATTTAAAGAATTATTGCACAAATTGCTCCCCCTAAATGTAAACTCCCCTTACAATTTGAGCTTAAAAGATTAATCATTCTTAATTTTGTTTGTTATCATCAAAATCAATATTATGAAAACATATATGTTAACAGAGCTTGTTTTGTCTAACGACATACTAAGGAAGGACTAAACTAAGAGGTTGTTTGTTAAATATCTGAAATCTAAAATTTTATTAATTTCATATATTTTCTAAAATTTACTTGTTTTTTTTAAACTTATGTTTGGTTTTCATACAGTTACATCTGAATAGAAAAAGTAAACTTTTGTGACTTTTATCTAAATGAAAAAATGTCTAAATGACGAGTAAATATTACATTCTAAAAATATCTCTGTAAAATCATTTATTTCTTAAACTATAAAATCTAATCCTCTTTCTTTTATTTTAATTTAAAAGGACATAAATGTCAAATAACCAAGTTTAAGATTTTTTTTATCGTTAAAACAAACAAGATGCCACTTATATTCAGATATTAAAAAAAGAAAAACAAACATGTCATTTAGATTTTCATATTCAGACCCATTCAGACTTTAGAAAAATTTAGACTCATTTAGATTTCAAAAACAAACGTTACCTAACAGAGCTTATTGTTGTCAACAATTGATAGTTTTAATATAAATTGATGATAGAATTAATATGTTATGTGTATATTTGGTGGTGGCAAATGATCCTTTAACCAAAGTTTTCATCATTATTATTTCGTTCTCATTTAATTCGAGTTTTTATTAAATTATTGTTGTTAGTTTTAATTTCTTTATTTCTTGCTATTTATTTAAAAATTTATAAAACCCCTTTTTTATTTATAATTGGTATTTTCTTTAGTTAGATTAATTTATATTATTATTACTACTATTATTTAAAAAAAAATCATGCCTTAGAGTTGATAATAAATATAACAAACATAGTTTTCGCGAGACCGATCCTTATTCGTTCTGTACTAATTATTTATATTAATAGTAAGGTTTTAAATTTGATGTACTTTAACGACATTGCCACAAAGTGTATGCAATTTTCTTTTACATATGCAATCAATTGGTCTTTTATTTTTATTATTTTCAATTAGAAAAGCTTAACTTTTATTGAATCAAATTAGAGAATAAGTACGAAAGATGAGATGGACAATTATTAATCTGCATTACTAACTCTATAATGTTCAAAGCCATCTAGGCAAGTGAATCAACAATGTATACAATCAGTTGGCCAATGACTTTAACTTTGTTTGGTACTAAGATCCTTTAAATTATAGTTGTCGTGAAAAAAATTATAATTATAAAATAAAAATTAATAAAAAATTGTAATTATAAAAGAATTTTTATTTAAGAAGTATATAATTAAATCAATTGAGCTTCTAAGTTACAACAATTAGTATTTACCAAAAATATTACTATATCTTTTAAGATTCAGTTATTTAATCTCTATCTCAAATAGAATCAATGTTTGGTATAAATTTTCATGTCTTAACAAATCAACAATAATTTGCTCATAGGAAACTTTTGCCAACATTATCCGTCAAAATTTTCATTGTTTGCATGTTTTTCTTTTCTTTTTTCTAAAGCATTGTTTGCATGTTGATATTTTCTATAACAAGTGATGATACAACTACAAATTCTTATACAAACTTATTTTGTCTAAACTGATTTGATATTAACTCATTAATTGAATAAAAATATAAAATAATAAAAATAAATCATGTAGATAAAGAAATATTTAATCTAATTAATTTAATCATATCACATTAATTTATACAAAAATTTTTTATAAAAAATTGTAATTATATTCCCACTCTTCTATAACAACCCCAACTTATATATATTTACTTCACATTTCATTTTATTTGTGTGCGCAAATATTGGGAAATAAACATTTTTCCTTTCAAGAAATCTTTTTTTTTTTTTTAACTCCTTTCAAGAAATCTTAACGGGCGGCTAGTCCCACAAAAATGCTGACATGGAAGAGAAAACAGAATGGCCTTTGACCTTTCCTCAGCAAATGGACCCCACCAAACTCCAAAACGCAAAATATCGCTAGCTCGCATTCACAACCACCAAAACAACAAAACAAAATCGATAGCAGTTGTCAATCTTTCTCACGATCAAAATCAACCGACCCCTAACCCTAATTCCCAACTTTGAAGTCTCTTCAAACTCCATACGGATTTAAAAAAAAAAAGATTTTTTAAGTTGAAAAGAGAAACTAGATCCAATAATTGCAAGCTATGAACGGGGTTTTGATAGAGCTACTATAATGATAAGACGGCGACTAGGGTTTTGTTCGAATTGCATGGGGATTGACTTTGACCAATGCCAGAGCTTCGAAAAGGCGTGCGCCGAGGCCGAGCCGCTACTACGTTAGCTGCAGCTGCCTCTCCAGGGGGTAATTGCGTTAAGACACGCGCTGCGATCGCGCGTGAGGCTGCGGCTGTTGCTGTTGCCGCTGAGTGGGAGAGGCCAAGGCCGAGGACGAGATTGGCGGCGAAGAAATTGAAGGCAAAACAGGAAGAGAATTTAGAAGTGAAAGAGAATCGGAAAAAGTTGCAGGTGATTGTGATATCGGAGAAAGATACTGACTTGGAGAAAAAGGAAGAGAAGGGTAAAAAGGTAAATAATAAAAAGATGGGTGATGATAGTGGTGGGTTGAGTGCTAATAAGGCTGCTGGGCAAGAAGAAGAGGGCAGTACGGCTCCCTTTCCAGAGAGGGTAAGCATTTTTTTAAATTACAATTAGAAGCTATTTTGGTTGGTTTATATTTGAAACTTTTGTATTTTTGTTAAATTTTGTTTCAGCTGGGTTGGTGTTGGATCTGTGCAATTTTGGTTTATGCTGTTGATCAATATGATTTAATGATGTTATCTGAAAATTTCTCCTTGAAATTGTAAAATTGTGTTTTTCTAGTGGTTTATTTTGATTTATTTGTGTCATTTGAAGTGTTTCCTGATTAGAATGTGCTATAGTTGTGATTGAAAAGAAAACCTGTTTCTTCATCTGAATAATTTTGTCAGATTTGAAGCACATGAGGTTTTTTTGTTTCTGCCAATTGTTATAAATTTTAGCTTTAAGCTATGCATTTATTCCATTTATATATGTGTATTGGAACTGTTTATTGAGGTTTTATGTCTTTTTACGGAATGATGTTATACAAAACCTTTTTGTTGGTGCTTGGCTGTGCTGATCACTGCCGTCTATCACTCTTTGATGGAAGAATTAAATTATACGTAGTAGACTTTGTGATTGCATTTTTATGGCAATTCTAGCCTCTTTTAGATTTGAGTATCATTGTGATTTATTATCTTTTCAATATTCATTGTCTTGCAATACCCGTAACTTTACAATTTCCATTTATTGTTTTCATGTATCCCTTTCTGAAGGTTCAAGTAGGAGGGTCACCTGTGTACAAAATAGAGAGGAAGCTGGGTAAAGGTGGATTTGGTCAGGTGTTTGTTGGTCGTCGTGCTCATGGTGGAAATGAACGCTCATCAGGTGCTGGGGCCGTGGAGGTAAAATCAATATAAATTGATTTGCCCTTGTGAAAAGTTGAATTGCGGATATGTTTAATGTTAAATGATCAATTGTGTATTCCCTTTCATTCTGCTTGTGTTTTTCCAGGTAGCTCTGAAATTTGAGCACCGAAACAGCAAAGGCTGTAGCTATGGCCCTCCATATGAATGGCAAGTTTACAAGTAGGTACCTCTTTTCTTTTTTTTTTTTTCCCCTGCCTGTTTCTTGTGTTTTGTGGAGTTGAGGATTTGTTAACTAATGACTAGATTTATATTGAAAATTTTGGTGTAACAGCACTCTTGGTGGTAGTCACGGAGTGCCTAAAGTACACTTTAAAGGAAGGCAAGGTGACTATTATGTGATGGTGAGATCTCAAGTCCTACCTCTCTTCATTTCTGCATCATAACTTATTGTTATATGTCTGACTTTTTGCGTACACATTTGCAGGTTATGGACATGTTAGGTCCCAGTTTGTGGGATGTGTGGAATTCTTCAGGGCAGACGTGAGTATCTGTGTTCTTATATCAAACCCTCTCTCTCTCCATGGATTTCATGATTTGTTGTTTTCTTATTACCTTGAGAATTCATAATTTTGAATGTCTCACGAATTGCTGGGTTAACAGTGTAGTTGTGGAATATTAAGAGGCTTGCACCCTAAGTCTTTTCTTGTAGGGCCCTAGGAAGGTGTTTCAAGGCACAACTATAAGGCTTAATTTAAATGATGTTCATGCCTCAAGAAGCCATGCTGTCATGAATTTGAAGGCTTCATTCAGTTGAAGCTTATGGTTCAACTTGTAAGGCTGTCAAGCAAGCGGATGCTTCTTGCTCTGCAAATTCTTTGGTTTAGTGTGTGTCTCGTGTGCCTTATAAGAAATTGCTTCGGTATAGAATTCCCCCATATTTTAGTCCTACCTTCATTTATACTCACCAAATGATTTTTTTATATTTTAGTTCCCATACACATAACTTTTTGGTTCTTCCACTGTGTCTACAGAAATTGGGATAGTATCATGTTTGGATCCTAAGAACTAATGTGAACAGATATTGCTGTATTCTACTTTTCTTTACTTGAAGAAGCTTTTCCCTGCATCATGTTGAATAATTTCTTTGAAATAGTATTTTGCGAATGCGCTGTGATAATTAAGGCTGCAAACTCTTTTGTTTGTGGTTTAATTGTATTCGTTATCTAGCGGTGACCTTTTATTTAATCTGAAGATTGTACCAATGTGCGATGTTGAAACTTACCTAAGCTTATCTTTGTAGATGGAATTAGGCCAGTAGACAATAGAATTTGTCTATTTACATTCAGTTTTAGGAAACATACTTTAAAACTTTTCCAATATACCATTTTTCTCCATTTGACGTTTATTGCACTACATCCTTTTGAGATTGGTACTTTAATACAGCTTTTTATTACTGAATTAAATGAATTATTTTTAAGACATATATTGCACGTAACTGTATTTTTGTCGTGCACTACTTGCGCTTACCATAGCTTATTTCTTATTTATTTCATATGTAGGATGTCCTCTGAAATGGTAGCTTGTATTGCAGTCGAGTCTTTATCAATCCTGGAGAAGATGCATTCAAAAGGGTATGTTCTTGTAATTTCAAGTTTTACATGTAACTCGAAATTTGGTGAAAACTTTGCCAGCTTCATTTTCCAATTTAGCAGTTTCTGTTTTGGTATTTATTATTTTTATATACTAATTATTCTTTTTCATATTGGTTCCATTTGATATTAGTTATGTGCATGGAGATGTAAAGCCTGAGAATTTTTTACTTGGTCAGCCATCTACACCACAAGAGAAGAAGTTGTTTCTAGTTGACCTAGGATTAGGTGAGTAATTTCATTTTTATCCTTACTATACCCTCATTATTTACTTTTTTTGAGTCCTAACGTCTTATCAATATATCATATCGCAGCAACAAAGTGGAGAGACAGCAGTACTGGACAGCATGTTGAATATGATCAACGTCCTGATATGTTTAGGTTAGCGTTTGTCTAGATGCATTCAATTATGCAATCTATTCTTTTACCACTATTTCTGATTCCTTTTCTGGTATATTTTTTCAGAGGAACTGTTCGATATGCTAGTGTTCATGCGCACTTGGGAAGAACTGCTAGTAGAAGAGATGATCTTGAGTCACTTGCATATACCTTGATATTCCTTCATAAAGGAAGATTACCATGGCAAGGCTACCAGGTATCAATCATTTTCTATATATTTGGTTGAATCCTACATCTTGTTTGGCTTCTTTCATTTTAATTTAAAGCCAATCTAGTTACACTGTTTCTTCCAAAATGTCAGGGTGATAATAAATCCTTCCTAGTTTGTAAAAAGAAGATGGCTACTTCTCCGGAAATGCTTTGCTGCTTCTGCCCTCCGGCTTTAAAACAGTTTCTTGAGATTGTGGTGAACATGAAATTTGATGAGGAGCCCAATTATTCCAAGTTAATATCTTTATTTGAGGGTTTGCTTGGACCAAATCCAGCTATAAGGCCAATAAATACTGAGGGTGCTCAAAAGGTGAGCATTTTGGTATGGCAATATTATTTTTTTCCCGCTGATCACAATTGCAGATTTTAATGAGAGCTTGTGAAACTTTTGCTAGATTATCTATCAAGTTGGTCAAAAACGGGGTAGGCTGAATGTTGATGAGGAAGATGATGGGCAACCCAGGAAGAAGGTTCGTCTGGGAGTGCCCGCCACACAATGGATTTCTATTTACAATGCTAGGCTACCCATGAAACAGAGGTATGGACTTTCTTTCATGAATAGATAATTGTGTTTCATTTTATGACGCAAATTAGATATTGAGGTGTCATCTGCCATTTTTCTACCACATACAATCCCCCGCCCAAACAGACTGTTTATTGGACGCTTTTAGCATTAGCATTCAATTATGTTGAGCTAAGGTGGATTTGGAGCGTATTCAGATCTATTGCTTTTTCTTATTGGTTATATAACTGAATATATTTGAATGGGAGGTGGTTCGATGTTATTATTAATTACCTACCTACAAAATCTGTCCTAGATGATAACCCCCCACCCCAAAAAAAAAAACACATTTGTTCCATCTTGTGAAGCTACGTGAAATCTAGTTTGATTATGCTCATTTCACTTTGGCATACAAACTACACTTAAAGAACTATTGTACAGGTGAAATGAGCCCATTATAAAACTCCATTACAACTGAAGGTTAAATAAAACACAGCTAATGAGCGGAAAAAGGCTACTCATATTATATATGGTTTCCTAAATATACTATTGCCTGATAACCCACTTGTCATGTAATTAGGTACCACTATAATGTCGCTGATGCAAGGTTGGCTCAACATATTGAGAGAGGAATGGCGGATGGTCTGCTTATAAGTTGTGTGGCATCCTGTTCCAATCTTTGGGCACTAATTATGGATGCTGGAACTGGTTTCACCAGCCAAGTTTATGAATTATCACCGTTCTTCTTGCACAAGGTGAATTGCTGCTCTGCATTTTGTGCTTGCCATTTTCTTTATTGTTTACTGCTTAAATGTACAAAATTACACATACTGTTCTTCTGAATTTGTAGGAGTGGATCATGGAACAGTGGGAAAAGAACTATTACATTAGTTCAATTGCTGGTGCTACCAATGGAAGCTCTCTTGTGGTGATGTCCAAAGGTTTGTTTGCATTGTTTCCTTTTTCTTGTCATATTTACTGATATGATTCTGTTGTTTGCTGGGGGAAATGTAATCTATTTTTATTCTTGTTGAAAATTAGTGCTTGTACTTGCAGTTGCTGTCATGCCAAGTTGTAATTGATAGATGTGTAAGATTTAATTCGAGATTGTTTCTACTTGATGGCTTTGATTTCATTTACTAATAAATGTGGTACTTTGTATGTGTATTAATGCATTATGACATATTGCATATAGTTTTTCATGTGTCATGAACTGTACTTCATTACGTGGTTGTATAAAAGAATACAATTGAAGAAAAGAAATTGCTTAGGCTCGGTTCTCAGCTTGAAGTCCTCTTTATTTGTTCCAAATTGAGCTGGAGTTACAGAGTTATATTTCCCAAGCTTGAATAATTTTTAAAAATTTTTTAGGTTCAGCATGTGATTGCATCCTAGTGTTTATTGTTAGCAATTAATTGGGGAGAGTTTATGATCTAATTTCCACAGGTACTCAGTACACACAACAGTCTTACAAAGTAAGCGATTCATTCCCCTTCAAGTGGATAAACAAGAAATGGAGAGAAGGCTTCCACGTCACGTCAATGGCTACTGCTGGAAGTCGATGGGGTGTTGTCATGTCTCGCAATGCTGGCTTCAGTGAACAGGTTGAGTTTCAGTTGTCTTGTCATCAACATTTTCTCTGAAAATTTATTGTCTTGGTTCTGGAATTGCTTAATTCCCCTCTAATAAGTTCTGGTTTTGGTTTCAAAGGTGGTGGAGCTAGATTTTCTCTATCCAAGTGAGGGCATCCACAGGAGATGGGATGGTGGCTATCGAATAACATCAACAGCAGCAACTTGTGATCAAGCTGCTCTTATTTTGAGTGTTCCCAGGCGCAAACCTGGTGATGAAACTCAAGAAACTCTACGTACTTCTCAATTCCCAAGCACTCATGTTAAGGTAATTAAAAGGGTTTTATCCTCAAATTTTTAAAAGGTGTTTCTATTTGTTCTATTTCTGCTTACTGGTTACAAGGGACATGATATTCATGTCTGCTCAACATTGAAAACAGAATACCCAAAGAAGATTGAATGCACTGATTGTTCACATGATGTTTCTTCAGGAGGAATTATTTGCACATATATTCTTATACACTTGTGATTTCTTCCGATATGCAGGAAAAATGGGCGAAAAATCTTTATCTCGCCTGTCTGTGCTATGGGCGAACTGTATCTTGAAGTGAAATGTAAAGAACTTGGAGGGGATTTTAATGCATGGTAGAATGGGAAAAAAATGGCTAGTGAGAGAGCTTGGTGGTCCTATTTTTCCCCTCATTTTGTAAAAAATATTAGGAGGTTTATTTTGAAGACTGAAGCAAGAAGAGAGTATTATTGTCATGTATGAAATATATTTTTATTGCAGCATCATCCTCTTTTGGCTCTGGATCTTAAGAGGCTTCTCAAATAATTTTGATGCTTGATATCATTTTACAAGCAATTTCATTTATGTATTTGGAAAACAATTTTTTAGATGTGTGTAATTAGGGTGTTCGCGGATTAAATTTTACAGATTGGACATCAATCTATATTTGATCTACGATTTTGTGAATTATAAAATTTTAATTTAATCTAATTTACGAATTAGTGAAATTTAATTTAAATTTAATTTATATATCTGTAGATTGGATGTAGATTTAGTTTAATTTATATTAAATCTATCATTTTACGAATTGGTTTGCAGGCTAAAATCGTGAATTAATTAAATAAAAAAATATAAAATAATTTTATTATTGATTAAATTTAAAATTAAATAAATTAATTATTTAAATAAAATTAAAAAATATATTTAAAGTTTTAAAATATAATACGTTAAAAGTAAAAAAATAAAAATTTTATTTGTTTAGATTAGTAATTAATTATTTGGGATGTTATATTTTTTATTTAATTTTTTTTATTTTATATTATTATCGGATAAGATATAATTTAGTGTTAATATAATATTATATTTTAACTTATTTATTTATTAATAAGTATAATATCATATTTATAAATTTTATTTTTATTAAATAATTTTTTTTTACGGATTTATAGATTTTTGTGAATTCACATAAGTAAATTCATATTTAATTTACTGACTGCGAATTTTTAAATTTTTAATTCAATTCAACTCATTAATTCGTGAATTTGATTTTTATGGATCAAATTTTTATGAATCAGACAG
Organism: Atalantia buxifolia; assembly: GCA_030444775.1. Taxonomy (NCBI): domain Eukaryota; kingdom Viridiplantae; phylum Streptophyta; class Magnoliopsida; order Sapindales; family Rutaceae; genus Atalantia; species Atalantia buxifolia. Next base: position 31,039,881 of record CM059832.1, on the reverse strand, counting down.
ATTAAACAGATCGAATTGAATTCTGAATACTCGTACGTGTAATACATATATATATATATATATATAGACACACAGATATATGTTAAAAGTAATGAAATTTGAAGAGTAATAATGAACTAATTCGTGCTAAACATGAGAAAGAGTTGTCGTAGACCCTCCATTGTAAACATTTGTAGTTAAAACTTAAGGGGTATAATAGTCAGGTAAATGATTTTAGTAATAGATATTTAGTAGAATTTGACGTCAGGGACCTGTATGGAAAATAAACTACCAACTGTGTTCTTATTTGATATTATGTTACCATTGGGGGACAGAGTTATTATCAACCCCTTTCCAACAGTGCCTGAAATGGTGACGTGTCGAGATCAGACCCGTGCAACAAAAAGAGATCAGATTCTGCATGCTCGCAGAACGAAGCAGAGAGATAAAATGATTTGTCTTTCAAACACAAAACAGACAAAGCGCAGCAGGAGCAGACGGCGCCATGGCTTCTTCTTCTCACCCCTTAACTATCCAGCAACCACTGTCTTTAACCTCAAAAAGCTCTACATGTAATCACTCTCTCTCTCTCTATCTATTACTGAATTTTCAGCCTTTTTGAGTTGTAATAATATTTTTATATTCATTTCATTTTCACTTCTCTTGTCTGAGTCTCAACTTCATAACTACTAATGGGTTATATGTTGATACCAATGGCTAAATTTTCATATAATCCTTCACTTTTTGTCACTATTAGCTAGTTTCATAACAAACGTATCTGTGTTTTCTTTTCCTTTTTGTTGCCCATGTCTCATATATAATTGACTACACTTCAGTTGCTTATGCAAGTTTCTTTTTGGCGAAATTGTCTCATCAAGAAAGTTATTGTTGTATGTATGTATAGGAGTAGTTCTTTGATTGCTTTAACGTTAGATTTCAGTCTTCAACTAGAATTGTGACAAAATTAGGCACATCTTTTATAATTGCAGTTTCCGTTCAGTTGTGATATTGTTTTGAGGCTGGATTGAACAATTATATTTGCTTTTCTGAAATAATGGCAGATAAGTTGAGGTCGGTTGGATTTCGTGTGAAATGCAGCTTGGAAAATGAGAGCCGTAGTTCTGGTGTTTCTGACAGCTCATCACAGCCAAGGAAGTCGAAGGTTTGATATTTATTCTACATTTCTATAGTTTGTTGTTACTGTGTTATCGTTATGAATGTGTCATTTTGAAGTCCTCAGATTGTAGCATAAATCTAATGTTCAGGCTTACTTTGTATCACAGGAGTCTCAAGTATTAATATCTCGCCGTTTGTGTCTTACGTGTATATGTTCAACCATAGCCCTGATAAGCAATTCTGGATCGTTGGTTTCTGTGCCGACGGCCATTGCTTTGGACGGAAAAGAAAGACCTGTATGCAGAAATTGTGGTGGTAGTGGTGCTGTTCTCTGTGAGTATTAGTTTTGTTATTCGTTTTTCCTACTCACTTGTAATATGTGAACAAGTGAATGCATTCTCAGCCAACTATCTGCAAATAATATTTTCACTTAAGAACTGGAAAAGTTTGCTTTTATTTTTTATGTTCCAACTACTTGTAGCTCCTGTTGAAATATTCATTGTCATATTTCTTTACCGTCAGTTCTGATCACAGCAAATGTAAAACAATCCGACCACTGTGTGACTTTGGGTTCATTGGACCTTTGACATCTAATTTGTCTTTTGCACTGGTTTTTTATTCTCCCTTTGCAGAAAAAAGGATTAAGCATAGTTTAATTTTTTGTACTATTATTACAATGAGACTGAATATAGGTCCATTGATCTTTGCAAATAGTATGGTTTTTTGAAATTGAGAAGTTGGTATGAAATTTCTCATTATTTTCTGTTACATCTTAGAAAGATGGAAAATCTGATTTGATGACATTTCTTTTTTCTGAAACAGTAATTGATTGTGGCTGCAAATCGACCAAAAAAATGTATCTTGAAAATTTCTTTTGTAGATTTGTTGGTCACTTCCAATTTCCCTTTGGTCTGGAAGATTTTAATTTGCCTTTTATTTAGGTGATATGTGTGGTGGTACAGGAAAATGGAAAGCCCTCAACCGGAAACGTGCTAAAGATGTTTACGAGTTCACAGAATGTCCAAATTGTTATGGTATGAACTTTTTCCTCTGATACTCTTGTCATGTTGGCTATAGTATTGTATATTACAACTGATGTGTAATGAGTCTGCTTCTGCTTCAAATTTGTTCGTTTTCAACCACTGTGGAATTTGACCTTTTTTATGAGCTATTACTAATACTTTCTGTGGGCAGGTCGTGGAAAACTTGTGTGTCCAGTATGCTTAGGCACTGGTTTACCAAATAACAAAGGTCTTCTTAGGAGGCCTGAGGCGCAAAAATTACTTGACAAGATGTACAATGGTCGATTATTACCAAATTCTTAAGTATGGCCTTTCAACTTGGTGTCTGTAATGTGAACTGCTATAGCAATGATAATCATTTGTGCTTATCAATTTGTTTCAGTCAGCAATTTTTGTACAACTGACTACCATGCCAGCTTAATCCTTTGCAACCCACATAGGTTTGATTGATGTCGATATTATTTAACCTTTGTTTTCTGGAATTCTGTAGGGTCCAATGTTTTGATTGATTCTGGAATTCTGTAGGGTCCAATGTTTTGATTGATTATGCTTCAACAAGATGAGGCCTGTGCACTGGTGCGGTACACACGATCAATCTTGCTATTACTACAGTTTTGTCCTGAACACTGAACAGAAGCCCTAAAGTGACCAGAGTTCATTTACAATAGGCAATTATTCCTTGTGTTGATCTGTTTATTTCTCTTATGTGACATGATTCCAAGTAGCTAAATGTACCATGGATTATGCAATATTTGAAGGCAATTACTGCCATTGTAGGATAAAAAGCTTACTCATCTTATCATTGCCACTCAATCACAGAATGATAAATATTAGCTTCAGTCTGATTTACAATATTTTTCGGAGCCCAAGTATAAGATAAAAGACTCAAATTTTTATCTTGTGAAAATGATATGAAAAAGAACATTCTTGCACATTGAATCTCTCTTCAGATACAGTGGAGACAATGAATGCTATTGTCTTCAACAAGCAACTTTAAGTATACATTTCATTTGCTATTTCAAGAGAATAAATCAATTTATATACCCAAGTAATCTTGTATATGCTGGAAACTTTTGATTTACAACACACGTTGTGCCATTCTCTTCGTCATGTACCTGATTCACTCAACAGGAACATAAATGCTTCACCAGCACATCTTGCAACAACAAAATTGGATTGTTTCTCAATACAAACAACTTAGCACATCTTTCAACAACAAAATTGGATTGTTTCTCAACACAAACAACTTAACCGATGGATGAAAGAAAATACTTGTGGAACCTGAGTGAAAGCATGCAAGGGGTAGCCAAAAATCAGGGCTGACTGCTGGGCAGCTTGTTGAGAACTGTGTGCTCTGGCTTATGATCGCATTCATAGTCAAGATGAACAAATGCTCGTTCAACTTCAGGGAGTTTCTCAATCTTGTTCTGCAAGCTCTCTCCTATTGCGTGTGCTTCTTTTAACGGTAAATCTTCTGGTAGCTCAATGTCAACCTTTTTCAAGAGAATGATATTTATTTACTAAACTAAAAGAATGGAGTTCCAAAATGCTTACTATGAGGGACGTTTTAATAGTATATGAAATGCATTCAAGCATCAAATTATCAAAATCAGCCAGGAGCTGCACCAAAGTTAAATTTTAAGAGAGACCTTGAATAGACCTTATGATTCCATCTTAAAGACAGCTCTGCATGATTTCAATTTGATGAAGATAGTAGAAAAATTATTGTCAAAGCCATTGCAACCAGAAGGTGCTGACTCTATCCTTTCATTTCCAGTTAATTTAATTGCTTTATGTTTGCGTTATATAGTATTATAACAAAGTGGTTGGATTGCAGGTATGTCATATGAAAGAGAAGAGAGTCATAACTATTGGAAGAATGAAGATCATTTTCAAGATTAACCATAAACTAGATACAGAACAACCAACCTCTACAAAATAAAGAACGCCGAAAGTGTAAGCTCGAACTGTGTCGATACGCTTGACTTCAGGATGCCTTATGACAAGATATGTCAATTTCTGCAAGATTTCAGGAGGAGCCGATTGTCCCACAAGAGAAACTGCATTAATAAGCCCCAGTTCAGAGTAGTTTTGGACCATATTACCAGGAAGAATCACTAAAAAGGATTCTTCTAAATCACTATCACAAAAAATCATGACTCAGCCATCATCTCCCCATCCTCAAGCTGACTCAAATTCCACGTTTTTCTTTTCTTTTCATTTAAAAAGAATGAAAACATATTGGCAAAACTTATCCAGAGCAAATCAAAACATGTAACCAAATTGATCTTCTACCAAAAAAACATGAAAAAAATGACAAAAGATAACAGAAAGCTCCAATAGACCCATACCCTTAGGCTCGAGCACATCTCTCCAAAGTTGTGAAACCAACCTTTGCAATGATCAGTAGTAACAATGTAAAAGAATTAAACTAGAAGCTGTGAATATAAGCATTCCTATCAACTTAGTTTCTGGGGATAAACTAAAGTCGGGGATAAACTAAAGTACCATACTTATTATTCCCCCTGTAAGCTGGAAGGATTTTACAAGAAATTATTAGATCAAATAATACCAAAATGGCTGATGAAAGTACCTGCATTTTCCATAACAGTTTCGGACCAATTTGTAATTGTGTAAACTGCCAGAAGAATGGCACCTGCGGGATCAATCCACCAATAGAAACTATCACCAAGAACAGCAGCAACTAATCCTACTACATTTGTTACCACATCAAAATAGTGATCCTGAGATTCGACAATAGAAGTTAAAACAATTGATAAAAATATGGAAAATAAAAGATATACAAATTATTGAAAAAGCAGAGCTCAAAAACCTTAGCATATGCGCGGACAATCTTGTTTCCTGAGCTTTTGCAGTAAATCCAGAGGGCAAGTTTTACTACACTAGCACCGATCATGATTGAGTATAACCATTGCAATTGGACTGCATTCATCTTTTTAGGCGGTTCATCTTTAACTAGCTTTTCTACAGCCTCGATCAACACCTGAAACCCTGCAAAAAAATGAAGGCTGTAACAATCTCCTTTTTCATAGGAAATCTATGTCAAATTCATGTTCCATACGATTCAGGATACAAATGTGAGTATATGCAATTAAATCACAACACAAGTTAGTTCGTTGCACCACAAATTTGTAGTTGTTCTCTTACACTGAACTAGATGAAATATGATGTATGCAAGACATGAAGCTCAATTAACAATCAAGAACAGATTAAAATCACTGGCATATAAGGGAAGGTTAAGACTTTGATGACATACCGAGTGTAGCCATTACAGCCGCAAAGATGATTATGCCTACTGGCTGCACCCTCAATTTCCCAATAGGATACTTATAGATATTTATGCTTTTCATCGCCACATGAGTGAACCAAAGTATGCCCCCGGCCATTAGATCAAGTAAAGAATCCAGTGTGGATGCAGCAATGGCTATGGATCCACTCTTTATTGTAGCAAATATCTGCATGCCATATTGTCTCGTTATTTCAACTGCTTGAATATGTAAACTGAATTATCTGCAGCAACATATCATATATACTCTTCGTTTTACATATTTTGATATGAAAATTATTTGTTCAAATGATTTAATATCAGTTTATTTCCTTTCTTTTGAATATTGTTAAATAATTAACAACCATGAAGGCCACTTATAAAATTCCAAGCACTTTAGAGTTTTATGCAAAAAGTAATCATTGGAGTCAGAACACACCATAGTCAGACAAGCTTATTATTCGAATTTGATTGAGATTGGTAGTAGTGATTAATTACCTTACACGCCAGTAAAACAATATTGGCATAATTAGAAATCTTCATTGCTCTTTCATGTTGAACTTGTTCCTGAAGATCTTCCTCGATGAAGCAATCAGAATCCAACAAAGCATCAACTTCCTCAAAAGATTTCAAAGTAGTAAATTGTGATTCATAGTATCCCTTTTCTCCTACAAGGGTATTAACATAAGAGCATCCCACGTAAGTTGCATTAATAAGTAGTCATCACTCATCAGAGAGCATGATAGTCATTAGTAATATCAGAATACGACCACTCAGAAACTATTCAATCTTTAGAACCGCCGATCAATCAATTACTTGAATTCTTCTCTTAAAGTAATAGTTGGTTCAACATAATCTTCTCTTAAAGTAATAGTTGGTTCAACATTTCCTTAAAAAACATCCTCATTAAGTATGCATCTACACATAAATATAACACAAACATCATACCTATTATACACACACACACATGAACATAAAAGAATGAATGAAAGTACCCATGCATGGTTTGGATTGAGGTTGCTTTTATTTCTAATAATTAAAAAGAAACAAAAAATGTGACGTGGAACGGAATACGTGATGTAATTTTGTAACGCCTCGTGATTGATGCAAAAGCTATTGATGCACGGACTACAGTAACTTGATAGTATCGCTCACCATATAAATACAGTACATTGATAACTATCAATATATCATATATGTATTTATAATATAATGATAATAAAAAGCAGATCAGCCCACCGTTTCTTTTTCACTTTCCTTCATTTTCTCACCAACCAAACCCCCCCCCCCCCCACAAACACTAACAAAGAACAAGCCGCTATACCTTCACTTAAGGCTTTGGTTTTAGAGGTGTCAACATCAAAAGGAGCCTCGGCATCAATACCAGCCAACACCTTCTCAGGCAACTTGGAAACAAACTCGTGCCTGAGTGCGTTGACCGAGTTACGTCGACTCAGGCTCAGCCTTCCGCTCCCGCTTCTCTTCCTCTCCCTACTACTACTAGACTTCCTCCGCAGCAGCGGCTGCGAACCCGAATCACGATCCATTTTCTATACCCGGACCAATATCCCACGTGTGTGTTTCTCTCTTTCTCTCTCGCCTCCCAGTGATGATAGACAGATGGATAGACCATTCAAAGTTATGGTTTTTAATAACAGAAAAGTGTGATTAGATTTTGCCTTTCTGTTTTGTTGAGACGGTATTAGATTTTTAATATATTGGATTCTTGACACTTGTATTATATTAATTTAATTAAACATTTAAAAAGAATTTTTGAGTTCAAATATTTAAAAAGAATTTGTTTTAGTCTAGCACCCATTTTCACCGTTTGAACATTATTCAATAGTTAAAAAGTCAATAAAATTATCTAATAGTGTTCATGCTGTTAAAATACGGTATCTCAATAACTTAGTCACAGTTAAAGTTGGTAAAACGGATCACTGAATTGTTTTCGTGTCGTATTAATTTCGTATATTTAACCTGACTTAAACATTATTTATTTGATAATTGTGTCAAAATATTAAGATTCTAATTCGATATGAAAAATAAATAAATTATCCAATAATTCTTTTATTATCTATGCATTCAACAAGATTTACATTAAATATCTACACTCGATATTATAAAATATACATATTTACCGATATTAAAAAATATATATATTTACCAATAATATTACGCATCTATACTTTTGAAGTTTTAATTATATATATATGGTTAGATTGAACATATGCATGGTGCTTTATTTATAAAATTCTATATATCTTTAGAATACTAATAGAGTAAATGTGTAGATATTGATAGCATGTATATTTATAATATTGTATATGAATACAGAATTATGTCTAATATATAAGTTTTGATGACAAAAACTTACAAGTTAATTTAAAATGGAAAACATAATTGTGTTATTAATTAGGTAAATGGGTTAAGAACTTTAATATTAACCCGATACAAAAAAAATTATGTCGATTTGGACGCTGCCCATTTAAGAATGATATCAAATTTGATAATTCATATCTATTTATTTGTATTATATTTGTTTTGAATAATCAGACCGTGCCAAATTTTATCATTTTTAGTCACTATATTATATTTACTAAATTCTATTATAAATAATATATGTATTATATATAGATAGTGGATAAATTAGATCAACTCTTTAATAGTATATTGATAATAACCGTCAAATTATAATAATAAATACATATTTACTATTTATCTTTATAAACATGTGGTCATCATTAATACCCTGTGTCTCTATCGTGTATAGCGGCCCAATTTAGGGGATCCTTATACATATTATTACAACATTGGTGTGAAAGTCAAACATTGATGCTCGTTATTTATAAAGAACAATGTTTAGTGGTTGTTGGGCACCCTCGAAGTTTGGTATAATAACAGTTTGGTCTCCTTTTTTTAAATTATTCTATTTTCAGTCATTACATTGTCTATATCTAGTTTGTAATTATTAGAATTACGTGCTTAGGTTGCAACTAAAGTTTGTTATAATTTTTGTTAGTAGTACATTTTTCTTTTCTTTTTTTTTTTTTACGACTTACGTGTTAATTTAAGACATAAGCTACATAATATTTGAGAAGTGTAATGATAGAAGTTGATGAATTATTTTAGACTTAAACCCATGATTTTATATATCCATTCAAACACATGCTTAAGAGACAAAGATAAATTTGAGATCATTACTTTAGTTTGCCATGACTGATCCTTATCTGCTGAGCTCCTCTAAAGCTACTGCCTTGTTTATATTCGCTTCAAATCACAACTTCAGGCAATAATTTACACACATACAAGCTACAGAGACAGAGAGAGAAGAGGTTTTTTTTTTTTTTTTTAACACTCTTGGCCAAGTATAAAGAATGAGTGAACAGTAACTGTCTATTGGTCAACGTTCCTTAAATATTGTGCTCCAGTATAGGGACCTTTTATGGATTAGTACAAATTTTTTTTATTTTATTATAAAGTAAAATAACACAATTAAAAGTTATATTTTTCGATACCATACTTCCTTACAGGGCCAGTTTTAGAGTTTGAGGTGCTTTAGGCGAATTTTTTTATGAGACCTCTATTTATTTTGCAATTTCAATACTTGAAGACATATAAAAAGGATTAAAATTTATTCCATTTTTAATTCTTGATTTTGAACAATAATAAAAAAATCAAATTTTTTTTAAATAGAACCTAAAAAATAGTCAAGAAGATAGATTTTTTTATTCCATTAAAACTGTTAAAAAACAAACAAACAAATAAATAAAAACAATATTATTTTCAAATAGAATATTTAGAATGATATACTATAAAAATTTAAAATGATGAATTGATGTTCAAAAATAAAAATGGACTTTATATTTTAAGAAACTAATTATTTTACATGAACCAATAAATATAATAATTTTCTTTGTAGAGAAGAGAACAAGAAATTTTTTCATTTACTAATTCTTGAGATTATAAGGTTTTTAATAGAAATATTAAAAGAAATATTAAAAGTCAAAGATTCTAACATTGAATAATTGAAAAGGATTGAACTAATGGTTAAAGAATATTATTAATTATATTTCTTTAAAATTAAGATTTCCAAATATACATTTTTCATAAAAAAAATTAATTCTTAATTGTAGGATAATTAAGAATAGAGAGATATCTAATAAACTTTTTTATTTCTTAAAATACGTATTAATTTTTTTTATTAATTAGAGAATTATTAAGAAAATACTAAAAAAATTAGACCTTTTTGAAATATGAGGCCTTAGGCGACTGCCTTGTTCATTTATATTTAAAGTCACCCATACTTTCTTATAGGGTGTAACTAAATTAGACTTATTAACATAATATTTGATTACATAATAAAAGAATATGTGAGAATCATTCTTTAGTATTTGATATTAGTTATGTATTAATATGATAAAAAATAAATGATTAAAATAACTTATGCTAGCCTAAAATATATAAGTAATAAATTCAATAGTGTAATGATAGTAGTTGATTGAACACAAGAAAGTAGTGATCGTTAAAATATGTTGTTGCCTGCTTGAAATCCTAGATAAATCATAAATGTCCCTCTCGCGGCAATTCTCATTTGTCTCTTTACCCACGTTTGCTTCTTCACTCATTTTCTCGGACCATGAGGATTGAAAGTGATATACTGATACTTCAGGGGATTATATCGTTATTATGTGAAATTTAGGGGTAGTCAACCGTCATTTTCTCCTCCTCTAAGTTGTAATATACCAATTTCAATTATATTGCGGTCAGCCGTCGGGTATAAATAGTAGTAGCCCTAACTCGGTATTTTTAAACAGTTTTATTTAATCAATTAAGAAATAAATGTTTGAAACTAAATTATACGAAGGGTGTGTTTAGAATTGAAGTTAAGTACCTGTTGTGGTGGTATTTCGCGAGGACGACTAGCTACCCCCTAGACGAAGAGATAGCCTGCTCAATGACGAGCAGACAAGCGAAGCTTCAGTAGCGATGCACGAACCCCCTGCTCGTTCACGAGGACGATCTCCTCGAGGTCGCAGTGCGGAGAGTTCTTTTTCTCTTCTGAGCATCAAGGGCGGGTGGACCCAGTCAAATAGCGGTTAGCGAGGAACACGCCTTTATCCGAGAATCTAGGCACGAAGCCCAGTCAACCAACAGCCACGACGTTCAGCCGCACACTCCATGAACGGGAGAAAATGGAGAACGTGAGAACGTGGATTGCGGATCACGGGGCGCCGATGTCAGAAAGCAGGTATAAAAGGGTATTCGGCGAAGGTAAACGGGTTAGACACTTTGAAATCAGAAACCTTAAGAAAGAATTCAGTATTTTTGAGAGCCAAGAGTTATTTGGCACCATTTTCCCACCAAAAAGGGGTAAAGCCCGATTGACTGACTTGAGCGTCGGAGGGTTTACGCCGGGAAAAACACCCGGCGCACTCTGACCGCCAGTTTTTGTGTGCGCAGAGAGATACGGAACGAAGGGTCGCGTGGGACATCATTCTCGCTCACCTCGAAAGTAACGCGAGGAGAGTTCGTTGCGGCGGCTAAATAGCGATTGAGGAGAGATCCTGGTCATAGTCGAGCAGAGACCAGAATCCCGCATCAACATTTTGGCGCCGTCTGTGGGGACCTGAGCAAAAAGCTTCTGTCGATAGAAAGTAGAAAAAGGCAAATAAGGAAGAAAACCATGGACATCGGTGGGGGTAGTACTCAAGGGAGCGATTCCAGGCATAATGAGTCCGTGACACTCAGGGAGATTGCTAATGAAGCGCGGGAGAAAGCAATGGGTGAACGGATGGAACGAATGGAGAAACAGATGGATACTCTGATGGCCATCCTACACGAGCTGAGAAATGAACGGAGGGAAACTCCAGAAGAAGGGGTGAGAAGTGGAGGGATGACGCCAGGTAACGTGGTTGGAAGGAGCAGCGACGACGTGGCGAGGGACCACACTATCAGTGGACTTGGTGGTGTAGGGGGAGGTCAAGTTCAGCGGGGAGAAGTCCAGGGAGGAAGAGGACGATCCCCAGAGAGGCAATACTTTGATGGTGAAGGCGGAGTAACGAATGCGGAGGAAAGGGAACTCCGGCAGCACTTGTATGATGTCGAGCAAGAACGGGACCAGGTTGCGGTACGAGACCCTGGTCGCGCCATACTGTTGGAGGAGGAGGTGCGCAGGTTAGCGCGGGTGATAGATGACATGCAAGGAAGGAGTAGGGCACCAGGCTGGAGGATAATGCTCGACAGCGAATCCCCCCTCTCAGCAGGGATTATGAGCGCAGTCATCCCGAGAGACTTCCGCGTCCCGGACCTCAAGTACTCGGGGCGAACGGACCCATTGGTGCACATAGAGCGCTTCAATGACATAACTGGGGTGCAGGGTTTGTCTCAAGCTCAGAGGTGCAGAGTGTTCCCGCTGTCTTTGGAGGGACGAGCACGAGAGTGGTGAGAAAGCTTCCTCGCGGGAGTATTAAGTCGTTCGAGCAGATATGCGAGAGTTCGCGAAACGATTAGGGGCAATGGCACCGGAAGATGATATGATGGAGCTGACGAGCATGAAGCAGGGGGAGGATGAAACGCTGCGGGAATACATCAAAAGGTTCAATCGAGCTGTTCTCGATCTGGGAGCCTTTAATCATCCCCAAGCATTGAGGGGATTGAAGGAAGGAGTGCGGATTGGACGCCTGTGGTATAACCTGAGGAGCCCCACTATTCAGTCGTACTCCGCCGCTTACAAACAGGCGAAGAGGGATATATCTATTGAGGAGGAAAAAGCGGCGAGAATTAAGACGGACCAGGCGGAAGGGTTGAAGAGAAGAGAGAAGGGAGCCGCTCCAGGAAAGGGGCCAATTAAGAGGAAGAACCACCACGGCACAGACAATGGTGCAGGTGGACGAGTCACCAATTATCTCGGCCCCGAGAGGCCACCTCGTGTCGGCGGAAAGCAGGATGCAACCTCCCCATTCACCAATCAGAGATTCTTGGAGAAAACATGAGCAGACATACGGTCATCCCTATCAACACCAACAGGGTGGAAGACCGAGTAGACCAAAAGCACCTTTTCCGGGGCCGATCGGTAATCAAAGGGAAAGGGTCGTACACATGATCGATCAGAGTCAAATCTATGGGCATTATACCTCGTTGAAAGTACCTTTGGAGGAGGTGTTTGAGGCTGTAAAAGACAGGGGTTCTTATACCCTTGACCCCAATAACGAAGATCTGGCAGGAGAGACAGGGGGCGGTATTGCAAGTTCCATGGCACCCACGGCCACAACACGGCCGAATGCAGGGATCTCAAGACCCAAGTTGAAGATCTGGTGAGAAATCGATACCTGGACGAGTTCGTAGATGGGGTCATCCCGATGGCCGGTTCGTCATGTGAAGGAGCGAGTGATAGAAGTATAGAGGAGAGCACCCAGTAGTGAGGGTAATTCTTTTGGGGACCGACTTTGGCTAGAGACTCCAATAGATCGAGGAAGAATTATGCGAGGTATGCCATGACCAGCAAGGAGGTGTTCTTCAATACCCCAGCAGCTAAACGAGCAAGAATCAGACAAGTGCCGATCATGTGGACAGATGAGGACGAGGAGGGAATCCTGTACCCACATGAGGACGCCCTGGTTATTAAAGTCACGGCGGCTAGCAAAAAGTTTGACCGGACACTGGTAGATACGGGGAGCTCGGTTGATATCCTGTTCAAGTCAACTCTGGAGGAGATGGGAATATCAGACCTGAAGTTGGAGCACACTAATACCTCCCTGAAGGGATTCGGAGGTGGAAAGCTCACTCCCTTGGGTGTGGTCGAGCTGCCTGTTACAATAGGCAGTCACCCAACCGAGAAGACAATGTTCCTGGATTTTGTGGTAGTTGATGAGGGGAGCCCTTACCAGATGATTCTAGGCCGCCCCTTCCTAAGAATGAGTAAAGCAGTTCTCTCCAATCATTACCTAGCCCTGAAGTATCGGGTAAACGGAGTAGTAGGAGTAGTGCGAGGAGACCAGAGGGTTGCCCGGAGGCTTTACTCCCAAAGAAGCAAGGAGACAATACGAATCATGTCGGATACCCGGCGAGGGTTAAGAATAGCGAGCAAGAGCGGTGGAGAGCTAGAAACAATAAGCTGAAGCGAGGATGATCCGGAAAAGACAGATTCGAATCGGATCGAGGCTTAGAAGGAAGCGAAGCTTGGTGGTGCATTGCCTTGAGCTCATGCGAGATGTGTTCGCATGGACACATGAGGACATGCGGGAATCGACCCGAGGTGGCTTGCCACGGAGTTAGCAATAAGGAAGGAGCTCGGCCGGTGAGGCAAAAAAGAAGATGCTTGACCGGGAGAGGTATGATGCAATAAATGTTGAGGTCGAAAAGCTCTTGAAGGCGGGGTTCATTCGGGAAGTCAACTACCCAGAATGGATATCGAATGTAGTCTTTGGTTAAGAAAGCCACTTTGGGAAATGGAAGATGATCTCAACAAGGCGTGCCCTAAAAGATAGTTTTCCTTTGCCCAAAATCGACCCGGCTAGTAGATTCAACAGTGGTCACTGCTTGAAGCCATGGGCGCCTTCTACCGGGATACAACGAGATCCCAATGTACGAAAGCGAGGATGAGGAGAGCACCGCATTCATCACTAACCAGGGCTTGTTCTGTTACAAGGTTATGCCATTCGGGTTGAAAAATGCGGGAGCCACATACCAAAGGCTGGTGAACAAAATTTTCAAGCCACTGATTGGAAGGACGATGGAGGTGTATGTAGATGATATGATCACAAAATCCAGGAACCCGAACGAACATGTCGTGCACCTCGAGGACACATTTGGGCTGTTGAGAAAGTTCAAGATGAAGCTCAACCCAGAGAAGTGTGCCTTTGGAGTTGAATCGGGAAAATTCCTGGGATTCATGGTGAGCCATCGGGGGATTGAGGCAAATCCAGAGAAGATCCAGGCGATCGTGCAGATGAAGTCTCCTCGCAATTTAAAGGAGATACAAAGCCTCATGGGGAAACTGGCGGCGTTAGCGATTTATATCGGCGGCAGATAAGTGCAGGTATTTTCAAAGTAATACGGAGAGGGAAGAGAAGCAGAATGGACTCCCGAATGTGAGAGCATTCAAGCACTGAAAAAAGTACCTTGACAAGCACCCCTGCTTTCTACTCCGCGGGAAGGAGATGTGTTGTTCCTGTACATGGCCGTATCAGACCACGCAACAAGCTCGGTTTTGGTAAGGGAGGAGGAAGGAGTTCAGTATCTCATCTACTATACGAGCAAGGCCAGCCTGACGCGGAGACCCAGATATCCACCATTGGAGAAATGGCGCTTGCCACAGTGGTGGCTGCTTTCGAAAAGGCCGAGGCCGTACTTTCAGGCATTTCCCATAACTGTCATAACGAATCAGCCACTGCGTCAGACCTTGCATAATAGGATGCCTCAGTTACTGGTGAAATGGCTGTCGGTGGAGCGAGTTCGAAATAAGCTATAAGCCCGGCGGCGATAAAAGCACGAGCAATGGCGGACTTCGTTGCGAGTTCTGAGAGCGAAAGCAGTGATTGCCAGGCGGTATTGATCACGAAGAAACGCGGGAATCAGATCTGGCAGATATCAGTTGATGGATCCTCAGGGGAGCAGGGTTCGGGAGCAGGTATTGTCTTAAAGAGTCGAGAAGGAGGAGGTCTCTTCTGTTGTGAAATTCGAGTTCAAAACCACGAACAACCAGGCGGAGTATGAAGCTTTGGTAGCGGGCTTGGAACTGGCTAAGGCAGTAAAAGCGGATAGAGTGCAAATCGGCCCGATTCCCGGTTGGTGGCTAACCATGTAGGGAAAGGTTTGACCGAGGATGAAAAGATGGAGCGGTATCGAAGAAGTTAAGCGAGATGATAGGAAAGTTTGAATCGGTGGAAGTATTGCGAGATCGAGGAGAGAACCATCGGCGAACATCGGCGAGAATGGCGGCGGCGAATCAAAAATGCCCAAAACAGTGCCTGTGGAAGTAAAGACCAGCCCCAGTATTGAGCAGAGTGCGGAAGTGCTTGGAGTAGAGCAGAGATGTTCATGGATGGACCCAATCACCTCGTACATTCGAGATGGGTTTCTCTAGGAGGATAAGTTGCGAGCTCGGAAGATTAGAGCTCAGGCGTCGAGGTACACAATGATCGACGGGGTGTTGTATCGACGAGGGTACACCCTTCCATTCCTACGATGTTTGGACGAGGGCAGCCGCCGACTACGTCTTTGAGGAGATCCATGAGGGGGTTTGTGGAAACCATTTCAGTGCGAGATCCCACAGCCCCACAAGGCCCTTGGCGGGGATATTTCGGCCCGCGATGCCACCGGGACGCACAAGAAAAAACCAGAAGTGCGTGAGTTGCCAAAGTTTCGCATGCTTCTCCACCGCCACCCAGAAGCTCACTTCTATGGTTTCACCATGGCCATTTGCTCGATGGGGAGTTGATTTGATTGGACTTTGCCAAAGGGAAAGGAAACACTACACACGCAATCGTTGCAATCGACTATTTCACGAAGTGGGTGGAGTGGAAGCACTCGTGAGGATATGAGAAGAAGACAAGCGATTTTATATGGAGAAACACAGTCTGCCGGTATGGGATTCCTTACGCCATACAGTGACAGAGACAATGGCGGGCGAGTTCGGCAATAATAATTTGAGAGAGTTTTGCAGAACCAGGATAAATTGAAGTTACATTCGCCCTGCTCACCTCAATCTAATGGGCGGTGGAAGCTTAATAAAGTCATCAAGGCTCTTGAAGACCAGTGGGAGCAAGAAAGGGAGCATGGGTTTGACGAACTAAGTGTGCTATGGGCATCTGAAACACGCATAAAGACAGCGCGGGGAAACAACGCTTTGGCATTCGGGCATGAGGTGTTTCTACCGGTGGAGATAGGGATGACCACACATCGAACCAATTATTTCGGCGAGCGAAAACAACGACCAGATGTGCTTGAATCTGGACTTGCTAAACGAGAAGAGGAGCAAGCATCGGAGCATTCATCTTCCCACCAATGAGAGGGTTGCTCGCCATTACAACCAACGGGTCCATATCTTTGTTCAAGGTCGGGGATTGGGTGCTTAGAAAGGTTAATCGAGCACAAAAGACCCGACACAAGGCGTATTCGGTCCAAAGCCCAGGAGGGCCTTACGGGGTTAAGCGGGTAGGCTGGGCAGGGCTTATAAACTCGTCTTGAGATGGCCACGAGGTGAAGCGACCATGGAATGCAACACATCTCAGGAAGTACTTCCAGTAAGACTTTGTTAAGTTTTAAAGTTTTACTTTCCATCGTAGTCCATTTTTAAATTCCCTGTAAGTTAATTGCGCAATCAATGAAACGTGGAGGAATTTCATTCAGTTGTCATCGATACATGTAAAAATGCTAAGGCATGCAAAGGCTCATGAGTCTCAAAGCTTTGCTCGATGGCGAGACGGGAAGCCAAGCATGCAGATTCTGCTCGAAGCGGCGAGCAGAACTCCGAAGTTCGAAAAATGCTAAGGCATGCAAAGGCTCCGCAAGTCTCAAAGCCTGCTCAATGGCGAGACAGGAAGCCAAGCATGCCAGATTCTGCTCGACCAAGCGAAGGCGAGCAGAACTCCGAAGTTCGAAAAATGCTAAGGCATGCAAAGGCTCCGCAAGTCTCAAAGCCTGCTCAATGGCGAGACAGGAAGCCAAGCGTGCCAGATTCTGCTCGACAAGGCGAAGGCGAGCAGAACTCGGAAGTTCGAAAAATGCTAAGGCACGCAAAGCTCCGCAAGTCTCAAAGCCTGCTCGATGGCGAGTCAGGAAGCCAAGCTCTGCTCGACCAAGGCGGCGAGAACTCCGAAGTTCGAAAAAATGCTAAGGCATGCAAAGGCTCCGCAAGTCTCAAAGCCTGCTCAATGGCGAGACAGGAAGCCAAGCGTGCCAGATTCTGCTCGACCAAGCGAAGGCGAGCAGAACTCCGAAGTTCGAAAAATGCTAAGGCATGCAAAGGCTCCGCAAGTCTCAAAGCCTGCTCAATGGCGAGACAGGAAGCCAAGCGTGCCAGATTCTGCTCGACCAAGCGAAGGCGAGCAGAACTCGAGATTTCGAAAAATGCTAAGGCATGCAAAGGCTCCGCAAGTCTCAAAGCCTGCTCAATGGCGAGACAGGAAGCCAAGCGTGCCAGATTCTGCTCGACCAAGCGAAGGCGAGCAGAACTCCGAAGTTCGAAAAATGCTAAGGCATGCAAAGGCTCATGTCTCAAAGTCAAAGCTGCTTTCGATGGCGAGTCGGGGAAGCCAAAGCGTGCAGTTACGCTCGACCAAGCAAAGGCGAGCGGAACCCAAAAGTTCGAAGAAGTTGTTAAGGCATGCAAAGGCCTCACAGACCTCAAAGCCTTCTCCATGATATGCTCGATTAAGCAAAAAACGAGCAGACGATACAAAGGCCCGAGAGGTCAGCGAAGTAAATATATATATATGTCTGAACACCTGCTTATCAATACATGTTCAGTACTTTTAGTCCAACAAGAAATGAAGCAATTGTTTATTAATCTGCTACCCTAGCTAAGCAGCCTTTAGTCTCGACATATAAAGTCTTAAGAAGAAATCTACAAAACAAAGGAAATATATGTACAATCAAGAAGATGGAAAATCAGTAACGGAGGCCACCTCCCCTGCCTGCTCCGTTCCTGCGGGCTGCTCCGTTTTTCCTGGTTGCTCCACTTCTGGAGCGGGAGGAGTATCACCAGTGGCGCCTGGAGGAGTACTCGCCTCGGCAATATCCGCTGGGACTTCACGAGGAGGGGAGATGTTCTCCTCGGTCTCATGTGCAGCTGGGTCCTCGTCGCCCTCCTTATCCGCTTCGGCATTCATATATGCACTAATGCCAGCTGACAAGATCACCCATTTTGGATCGGGATCTTTGCTTTGCAAGAACCGCCATGATACACCGATAAGAGTGCCGAAGTCCCTCGTCATACTGTTCATCAGCCTCCTTCTTTAAATTGGCTGCCTGGGCTTGGAAGGAAGCTTTGAGGGATTCGAGCTGAGCCTCGAGGACAGCCTTTTGTGCCTGAGAGTCCTCCTTAACCCGGTTCAGCTCCTGTTCAAGGGTGATGACCTTAGCCTGCGCGAGAGATTCCTGCTCGACTAGCTTCAAATTCTCGAGGTTGAGCTCACCAGCTTTCTTACCAAGCAAAGATCGGCCTTGTTTTTGGCTGACTGAATGTCCTCCTTCATTTTCTGGTCGTAACGACCGACCTTCGCCTTGTAGTAAGTCGCCATGCAACCGAGGTGGAAAGCATTGGATTGCATAGCCCTAACCAGCTCGCCTAGAGTGCTACCATCGAAGTCCTCCAGATCCTTCTTGCTAACGAGTTTGGAAAATTCGTTGACATAAGGGACCAGGTGCTCAGGTCTATTTTCATGCGGCTGGAATTTTGGTCCAGCTGGCACAGAGGAGGAAGAAGGACCCGCGCGACTCCCCACGCCGCTGGGTTCTTTAGTCTTAGTGGAGGGAGGTGGTAAAGACCTCAGGGGGACAGCCTGCTCCGTCGTGCTAGCTCGTTTCGCAGGACGAGCATCCTTGCCTTGATCCTGCTTCGCAGTGGTGGGACGAGCACGCTTCCCTTTGAGAACCCCGATCACAGCATCCTCCATAGCTTGGTTTGCTGGTACTAACTAAGACTCGACCAGGCAATGAACGGACAGCAGATCTTTGCACGGGCAGGAGTTCGCCAATGCAGTGTCGACCCGCTTGAGTAGAGCAGGGCGAAGGTCGACGTGCACACCCCAAGAAGCTGCATTTTGAAGAGAAAACACAAGTAAGAAATTGTGCACAGAACAAAGGAGCACGGGCTATTAGATTTTCGAAAACGAGCAGGCAACCTGGAACGGTGAAATGGGAGGGGACGCGAAACGTCCTCTCGTCTATTTCTGCCATTTGACCCCAGGGACCCCCAGCAAACAGAAATTTCCTCTTCCAATTCCCACCACCACCTGTTGGGAGATCAGTCAAGGGTTTCCTGGTCTTGGTACTGGACATGAAGTAATACCAGCCAGCATCTTTTGGGCTACTCTTTAGTAGCTGATACAGTGCTTGACTTAAATCGGTGTGGGTGCACTGTGACCACATCTGCTCCACAGGACGAACAGACCAGAGAGCACCCTCCACCCGTTAGGATTAAGCTGAGCAGGAGCTAGGTGTAGCCCATCTAGTATCTGGATGAAGTAAGGCTGCAGGGGAAGCCTCATTCCAATTTTAAAACTTTCCAGAAGCAGGGTAACATACCCCCTAGGTGGGCGACTAGGAGTATCTTTCTTACCAGGGACTCTGAGGGGAATCTCATGAGGGATGCCGTAAATAGTCCGGAGTTCGACCAGGTCATCTACGGTGGTTAGGCAATCTATGTAGTCAATAGCATAATCATCTGCTAACGCCCTACCACCTGCTCATTTTCGTCTCCGGGTCGCCTTTGTTTTCAGAGGAGGATTTTGCACTAGACTCCTCACCAGAACCCGCACTTAAGGTATCCCCCGAACTCCGGGAACCCTCATCACCACCATCACTAGACGAGGTGGAAACCTCAGGAGACATTCTCCTAGCACTAGTACCTATACCAGACGACTTCGTCGGCTCTAAAGGCATCCCAGGATCAAAAGCAGGATCTGCGAGCAAACTAGGAAGGAAACCTAGCTCGTCGTCATCAACATCTACCACTTTTTCTTTCCCTTTTGACATTTTCTAAAGATCTACCCGAAAAACAGCACAACCAATCCCACTCGAAATAACAGCAAAAATCCAAAGTTGAAGTGAAGGAAACAGTACCTGGAGTAACGGGCACCCGAATAGAAATAAGAACAGTGTAGCTCGCCGGAGAAGGAGAGGAGGCTGATTGGCTACAGAGAGATTTGAGAGCGAGGGTGAAGTAAGGGATTTGCTTTTCGAAGTTAGGGTTTTTTCTAAGAAAATGAAAGCTTTCGTTTTATTGCCGCTGACGGGGCGTGTCTTCCGAGGCACCTGTAACCGTCGATTTGAAATTCAAACGAAAGGACAGATCATCACCGCCTCTTTCGCATTTAATTATGACGTGACCCTTCGAGGAGAAAGTTTACTAGTTCCGGAAAAGGGCAAAACAGAAGAAGTGGGAGAAAACCGACCTCCTCACTTCCTATGGCCAAAGAGCTAGATGTACCCCGGGGAAGCCTAGATCGACCCAGCCTTTAATGTAAGTTCCTGGTATTTATCCATTCCATTGCAAATACAAACCAGGGGGGACCGTGTTGTGGTGGTATTTCGCGAGGACGACTAGCTACCCCCAGAGACGAAGAGATAGCGCTTTCAATGACGAGCGAGACAAGCGAAGTAGTAGCGAGGAACTGAGTACGAACCCCCTGCTCGTTCACGAGGACGATCTCCTCGAGGTCGCAGTGCGGAGAGTTCTTTTTCTCTTCTGAGCATCAAGGGCGGGTGGACCCAGTCAAATAGCGGTTAGCGAGGAACACGCCTTTATCCGAGAATCTAGGCACGAAGCCCAGTCAACCAACAGCCACGACGTTCAGCCGCACACTCCATGAACGGGAGAAAATGGAGAACGTGAGAACGTGGATCGCGGATCACGGGGCGCCGATGTCAGAAAGCAGGTATAAAAGGGTATTCGGCGAAGGTAAACGGGTTAGACACTTTGAAATCAGAAACCTTAAGAAAGAATTCAGTATTTTTGAGAGCCAAGAGTTATTTGGCACCATTTTCCCACCAAAAAGGGGTAAAGCCCGATTGACTGACTTGAGCGTCGGAGGGTTTACGCCGGGAAAAACACCCGGCGCACTCTGACCAGTTTTTTGTGTACGCAGAGAGATACGGGAACGAAGGGTCGCGTGGGACATCATTCTGCTCACCTCGAAAGTAACGCGAGGAGAGTTCGTTGCGAGCAGCTAAATAGACAGTTGAGGAGAGATCCTGGTCGTAGTCGAGTAGAGACCAGAATCCCGCATCAACTAGTTTAAAAGTTACAATATTAAAATATTTGGTAAACACTAGCTACTGTAGTTTAAAATATATATTAAAATGATTTTTTACTTGTACCACGAGAAAACTATTATATCTTTAGTAATTTTATCAAATTTATTATTTAAATTTTATATTTATTACATATTATCAATTTTTATTTCATAATTACAATTTTTTTTTCATAACAGCTATATCTTAAAATTTACAGCATCTCATTTCTAAATACACCCTAATATGTGTCAAAAAGTAAATGTAAGAACTCTTCGTAAATTGTTATACACAAAATTAGACTGCTCGATTTATTTGTCAACTTATTATTATCTTTTTACAGAAAATAATTCCTCAACATATGTAGTCAAATTAATTAATTAATACCATAGCACAACTAGCTACATGCCCAAAGCTTTGGTCAATTTCATTTGTAGTTTTGTACAATAAACAAAGTCCTCACACTTCTATTTTTTTTTTCTCCTCCCCCACCGTTTCTATTATAATTTTTTTTTTTATTATTTTCTTCAAGCAGGATACATAACTTACATAACAATCGCATCGGATGTTCATTGCCTCACAACTGACACGGAAATGAGTCTGCAAATAATATTATTTTAATTAAACCAATGGGTTTATTTAATTGTATGGTCATGTTCCAACCGTTGAAGTTTTAATGATCTGTTTATTAGATATTCAGCCATAGGAAAGTCCAAATGACCAAAACAATGAGAAAAATCTGGTAACCAACCCAAATTTTATATAATAGGTTATAACTTAAGATTATATATTTATTCAACAACTTCAAGCCTTAATAAATCAAATATTATTGTATGTAATGATAATATGAAAACCAAGTTAGAATATGACATCTCAATATTTTTGTTTTGTTTTGTTTTGTTCTATTTTTTTTTTTAATGAATTATTACCGTACACGATGCATTGTATAGTATATCATTAGCCTCCTCCGTGCTTAATTTGAAACGAACACAAATTAAAAGAATTCTTTGAATTGATTTCGTAACAGTTTATTTGTACTATTAAGAGGCCAAATCAATTGAACTCTATATATATATATACACACACACACACTTCAGTACAATCATCTAATGGTACCATCACAATTACAAAATCACTAAATGAATGATAATTTATCTAAATTAATAGGTGTGTGTGAGATACTGTTGCCTAGGGAAAATGGTGTAAGCAATGCACTCTTTCTCCGCCAAATGGCAATGTTAACGCATTTCTGAGACCAACTTCTTGTCAGCTATAGCCGTCCCTATATATCATATATCCAAATCAATGGCATATTTCATGATGTTACATTTTCTATGAAGCTAACTTTTCTTAATTACCATAAACTGAAAAATGGAGAATTTTTTTTTTTTTTTGACTTCTTTTATCAAGTTGCTGGAATCAAGTTGGTGAGAAAGGCAACACATTCCATGCAAAAAAAGTGGAATCTTCACCAACTTATTGGCATTGTTGGCAATTTTGCCGGCTCAGCAACTAAAATTTTCTTTTGCCCTCTTACTTTTGGAGATTTGAAAAAAAGAATCAACCCACCTAGGATCCAGATTTTCATCTAACACAATGTGATTATGATCACGTAATTTGCAGCAAATGGCATGCAGCAGAGATTCTAAGTAAAATAGTATCCGAAAACACAATGGCAGATAGGATGGGGTCTTACAATTTTTCTAGGGTGAATTAAGGGTCGCTGCTGTGTTTTTTGCTTAATTTTGGAAGCGCAACCGTTAAAATTTTGGTAAACGTGATTCTATCCCAAGACAGCTAATCCGCTATAGCTTATTAAAGTTTGTGATTCTCTCCTACGACAGCTCCAGCTTAAAAATTTGTGATTTTATTCCTTAAAAACTCACAGCATCTCAATCCAGAACATATCTAAATGATTTTACCCTGTTTTCTTTTTGTTCCCTTGACCAAATCATTCCTCGTGTGAATACTGGAACGAAGATTTCGGAGAAAAAATTGCAACACAAGAACTGTTCATCACTCTTAAGGAAACCAAAGCAAATAGAATAACTTACTGTATAGCTTTCAAATAAATGTGGCTACAAAACTGTGAAACTTTTAACTATGAACAGAAAAATTTTTAAGCTTGTACGCTCAATTGTTTAGTTTATGTTTCTGGGATGGACATAAATACTGCATCTTCTTCAAGCCAAAGCAGTGAACTGATGCATTTTGTTTTCTCAGTGCACGACAGTCTTTCTTCCAAATATACAACCAGATACTGCTTTGAAGCTGCTTCTAGGTGAAACTTATAAGAGTCTGGCTGTCTTCAAGCTATCAACCCAGATCTATTGTATTTTCATTTTCTCAAGCAGCTATTTGCGGCATCAGATACTCTCAAGGATCATAATTGTTATTTTGTATCCCTAACCGGACATCATTCTTACTTATCTTTCTGCTATTACAAAAGCTGAAGGTGTTAGCAAGAACTTGAAACAGAATTAATTGTTGATAATGAAGATTTGGGATGTATTGCTCCCCCTGGTTCCCTTGGTTTCATCTTGGTTTCATTTAGCCGCTTTGACTTACACAGAGATTGATCTGCTTTGGAGACGATTTTTGAGACTGTAAATCCTGCAACTTCAAACACCTGAGATCTATAGGGAAGTAAAGCATTGCGAAGGACAACGTCAACTCCTTCGTAGGTCCAAACACCTAATGCTGCCTCTCCTTTAAGTCCGACAGAAAACCAGCCAAGTCCGGCAGCAGCAATATCTACAGAACTTGAATCCCAACTGCTACCGGAAACATGAAATTCCCTTCTCACCCATTTTCCTAGCTCTTCAACTCGTTTCTCTCCAATTGGTGGCTGCATCAACAACCAATGCAGATAGTATCAAATTTATACAAGTTAAAACCATAATGCAACATGCTTCTCCCAAGATAATAATAACAGAAACTACATTTCATTTGAACGCCAAGGATTACAAGCACCAAAACCAGACAGCACAGTATGCAAAAAATAGTTCGTTACCAATTTGCAAAAGTACCTACAGAGCCTTTGAAATTCAATATCCTTTTCTAATCTGTTTATTTCCTTTACATGGCCACTGAAGTTTGATAAGAAGGGTTCCTTTTGACTTCAAATTAACAGCCTAAATTTCACAAAGCTAAGGTCATATGCATGTTAATATAGAAGTAAACACTACCAATTGAAGGTGTTTCTTGAATCTTAATTCTTGATGGATATTGAAGCTTCTTATATGGATCAAGCTTATGATATGAGATCTATTTTTGAAGTTTCTCCAAATGTCATTACTTATCAAAATTTCCTGTATGACACGCTTTCTTTTTGCTGTCTCACAACTAAAATAGCATGTTCTTGAAAGAACTTGAATAGGAATAACAAAATCCTATTAGTTTATTCAGAAAAAAACGATAATAAGTTTTTCAGTTGAATTTTGTAGAAAGACTAATTCAACTACATTGCTTCTCAACCGCTCATCACAATCAAAGCAATGGAGCACTCACTATAATTGCTCCAAATTTTACTTTTATAAAGTGAAAGAAACTGCAGAAATATCATCAGCTAACTAGGGAAAGGCATACCTGTAGCTGATGACCAAAATGCTTCTCTACCATTGTGCTTGCATTTTCTGTTTTCCCCATGTGTAATGGAAGATATGGTGATGCCCACACTGTAACATAGACAGACTCTACAGATGACTCTTCAACATCCAGCCTCATGAGCCCGGCAATGTGAATGGAATGACCTGCCTGCAGTAATCAAAGAGGGCCAACGTAAGCCAAACACATAACAAAGCTGCCATAATAATATTAAAAGAACTCTTACATTTATAAAAGATCAAACACTTAATCTGACTTCAATATGGACACATAATATCATTGAAGCAATGCTCTTCACACATATTTTTCAGCTACCCCTGTTGATAAAAACCACAACTATTTCATGCCAGTCCATTACTTAACTAATAAACTGACAATTTCTCAGCTTGATCCTAATATTGCCAACAAAAGTCGAATCTTAAACAAACCTTGATCCTAATATCCCTGAAGCAATACTCACATTGCTAAAAGATCAAGCACTCATCTGAATTCCTACCAAGTCAGAGTATCCCTAAAGCAATGGGCTTGTTACATATTTTTCAGCAAATCCTTACTAATAGAAATAAAAGCATTTTGATGTAAGTCCATTACAACTAATAAACTCACAATTACTCGCTTTATCCTAATATTGCCAAAAAATATCAAATCATAAACTAACCTTGATCCTATAAGTTCTCGGCTTCAACTCCTTGTTAATATTGACAAGTGTTTGTTCCTCTCTTGTCAGCCTAGTGGTGAGCTGATTGGGATGTAGCAATCCCGGTGTGTCAAACAACTTAGCCTGAGCAGGCAAAACTCCTTCCACTCTCACAATCCCAAGCGTTGTTCCAGGCACGGGTGCCTCCGTCAAATGACTAACAACATTCTTCTCTTCTCCATCTCCTCCTCTACCAGCATCCACACACTTAGCAATGGCATTCAACAATGTACTTTTCCCCGCATTTTGTGCTCCAATAGCCCACACATTCCCCCTCTTTCCCGCCAAATCAACAACATCATCTATAAGATTCTTTAACCCCCAGTTCTTAACAGCACTAACGAAATGCAACTTCGTAATCTTACTAATGCCATCTTCTCTAGCTCGTTGCCTAACCCAATGTTCAAATCTAGTAGGTGACAAAGAACTCGGCAACAAATCAATCTTAGTCACAACTAACACAACTCTGGGAAGGTTACCGGACTTACCTTCTTTCCACGCCCTCTCATTCTCCTCAACTGTATCTGATACCATTTTCGCCACTTTCCTAGGAAACGAACCATCAAAATCAGCTGCATCAACCACCATCAAAACAACCGATCTAGCCCCACCAGCCGACATCAACTTCCTCCCAACCGTATGATCAAAATCAAAATCCGGCAACAAATTCTCCACCGTCACATCCTTCACCTTCCCATAATGCCTTAAAGCATGACACCTGGCACAAACCACCGGCTTTTCGTGTTTTTTAACTTCCGATGTTTCATTTTCAGCTTCAAAAAAAACAAGCCCACCCTTTTTGAGGGAATTTGAAAATTCAGACTCATTGGCTACATGTACAAGATGGGATTTTCTCACTTTGTTCAAATTCTGCGAAGGTCTGGTGAAGTAACCGGGTTGTTTCGGGTTCGTGTCTTGCATGTGGACGCCGCAGCCGGGGCAGACGGTGAGTTTGGGAGTGGCTTCATCGTAATTTCCATCTCTTGTCAGGGGTAAAGATGAAGATGGTGGTGGTGGTGGTGGTGCTGTGTTACTGGGTCGTGAAGAGAAGAAGGAGGAGAAGGAAGAGGAGGAGGTGGGTGCTTTTAGTGCTTTTGTGGGGTGTAATTGGAGATGGGGGCTTGTGATTTTAGTTAAAAATGATTGATGCAAGATGGGTTTCAGTTTTGATTGAGAGATATTTCTTGCTCTTGAGAGCATTTCTTCTCTTTGTTTTGACTGAAATTTCTTTTTCTTTTCGCGGTTTAGGGTTTTAGAGAGGCTTTGAAGACGAACAGGTGTATGTGTTTGAAGCACTGAAACGACGACGTTTAATAGGCAGAGTTGCAATTTGCATTCAAATCCCTACAATTCTGTGGCAAAATTTCAAATGAACTATCTCATGCTTTTTGGTAGCCAAGTTACTTGCAAATTGTCTGTAACCATATCATGATTTCACTTCACATTTTCAGTATTTTCTCTGAATTTTTTGAATGTACTATATCATTCACTTTTTTTTTTTTTTTTTACTTCGAAAACATAGTCGTTATATCCTCTTAATTTTTATTTATATTAACAGATATTGATTTTGAAATATGGGAGGAAATTAAAATTTTATTTTTAAGTTGTGTACAAGTTTTGTATATAAAATATATTGACCACGAACATGAAAATAATGCTGATTTCTTTTAATTAGAGTTTTCAATTTTTTGGCACTGCCTCTGAAGAATTACTTCAATTAACTTTTCTAAATCTTTTTCTTTTTTTTTTCCTTTCTCCAGTTACATTAATTTGGTGTAGCAATCGCCTTGATTATAAGGCCAAAACTATGTTACTGGACCCATAGCATAGCTGGAGGCTGATTTTAATAAGAGTCTATGCTTACAAATATCTCTAAAGCCAAACAAAATTTAATGAATCAATCACCTATTTGCAATAAGAGTCTATCTCACAAATGTCTGCGAAACTATAATAAAAAGCGTAATAATATAGTGTCTGGACATAAATTTTTGTGCATAGTTTTTTTTTTCCTACAGATTCAACTTCATTAATCTAATTGAAGGAGTACACAAAATTACTGACTAAAAGCAATTTTTTATAAAAATATTATAAGGGTTTTTTAAATAAATAAAAAAGAAAGAGGAATCTTGATAATTTACTCGATTAAATAATCTAAAATAAAAATGATTTTTTTTAAAAAAAAAATTAACTCACAAGTACCCTAATAAGCTCTCACACAAGTTCCGTCCAATAAAAGCTCATTTCATTTGAGTTTTTGATACGAACGTATTGATATCTAGGTTTTTGTTTTTTTCCATATTTGTTTTTAATACAAAATTTTCATTCTTCTAAAACCACCAGCTTCATTACAAGTGAGTTAAAATTATGATTCAGTAAAAACTGTGATTTTTCGCCTGGTCAAGATTTCTCGACGCAAGGGATGATAAAAATGTCTGCCCGACACGAGCCCAGGTACTTATATTGGGCTTAGCCCAGTCCGACTATATTTTCTAAAACACCCGGGCTAGGCTCAGGCTTCACCTAAAAGCCCTGGTCTATCACAAAAACCCAATAAATACCTAAATAATATATTTATTTTAATTAAAATACACATTTTAATATTTATTTAACCTATCCATAACATATAATTAAAAATTTAAATCTTTTTAGCTTAATTTTAAATCCTAATCTAATAAAAACTACATTTATATATTATAAATTTGTAAAATTTAATAAAATATTTTCTAAAATATATAACACAAAAATTTGGACGTTTCGGCCTAACCGACCTGAAAAGAGACATGCTTGGGCCAGGGCTAGCTAATTTCATTTTCCAAAATATTGGAGTGAAAATTGCTCCAAACAAGACAAAAATTCCACCTTTTTCCAAAAATCAAGTGCTGAATTCTCAACCATGTTAATAAAAATAATGTGGAAAAGACTGAAAATTTTATCAGAACATGAAACTTATTGCAGAAGTTAGATTTACCTGTAAGCAAATAGATAAAAGAAGAAAAAAAGTGATTGCAAGCAATCTATATCTACACATTTACACAGAAGTATGCATTCGACTACCACATACGTATTATGCAGATTCGAAGTGAAATATCTTTTACATGGTTTCTAGTTATATGTATCTCACTATTCTTTCCATATTCGGCCAGCTACTTTGAGCTTCAACTCCTGTCTATCTCCACCAGAAAAGAAAAGAGCTAAATTCCTTTGAATGATTAATCCATCTTGGCTATCTCTAACCTTTTTATGGCTATCGCGGATGCTTCTAGGTATTCCTTGCCACGTAAGCTTTCTACCATTTCCGCCAACTTCCAGACTGTAACTGAATTGTCTGGCCTCTTCTTCATCACCCATGAATCGGAGGAAGGCCATGTAAACGGGTGCCATTCCGAGGTGAAAAGCCTCAAAATGCAGGCAAAAGTGCCGCCCAAAGCAATTGAAAACCTGCACCAAATAACGAACGTTCAAGATGGTTAGGTTGGGGCTGGCTGAAAAATAGAATGCAATTCGAGGAAACAGTACCCTGTCACACAACTATCTGCACTTCGGAATGTATAAGCATTCTTGAAATAAATGGAGTGTGTTAGTATTTTGATTCCATATCAGGGAATTTTTTAGCTTAGAACCATCATCCAAAACTCAATATTCATAAGCAAGCATTTAACGTTTTAGTTCACCATTTAGCAATTAGCAACTAGCAAAGCATGCCTTTATCTTCGCCCATAAATGTTAATAGTTAGTCTTATTGGCGAAAAAGATCTAACTAAATCTGAAGCTTGCATTCATATGGACCTAAAACGTTCAGTTCCTTAAAGGGCAAAATGGAAATGGAATTTCTGGAAGAAGTATCTTCTAATACAACTAAGCTGGCATTTGCAAAGTGATGCCAGTCACGATTTACAACTTGAGAGAGGTGAGAATCAGTGGAGAAGAAGAGATGAGAGGTCTTACTGTTAACATCCATGTAGCATTTTCAATTTCTAGTGCATTGGCTTTAACATATCTGTGGTTGAAAGTACTCCCATCGTGCATGTCAACTTTATGATCATTTTTGAGATGCCTAACAAGAATTGGGATATCACCAGTGACAGAACATTCAGCGCCGGCATAGGGGCAATAGTACGGACGATATTTACAGTATTTTTCATGCTTTAGCTTGCTGTAATATGGGAATATATCTTGACAACCCCAAATCTGGTATCTGCAAGGGAGTTCCAGTGACTCAGCTACTTTCTCCAATGCCAGGCACCTTATATTTCCAAGTTCATGGCGGCAAGTTGGACAACCGGTGCGTACTCTAGCCTTGCAACTTGAGCACAAGGTGTGACCATTTGGACACTGTTCATAGAAAATTAGAGAATTTATCAATACAAGAAGATCAATTTAAATAGTGTTGTGTTACAATTACGATGAATGTTCTTAATTCGTTAACTTTGGAAATTGGGCAAGATTGGGAAATGGAACTAATTCTTTCACTATAACACACAATAACAGTAAAAGGAGTATCATCTTTTCAGGAAATGCATCTATATCTACAAGGCTAAATGGTGAATCATATTATAAGATGAACAAACATTTCCATAAAATGACTTATGCACTCAAGAATTTCTGCAGTCTGATTCACTGACTTCTGACAATTAACTGAAATCAATTTCTTGAATAATCAACATATTTGAATTGTTTCACTTCATATGGCATTGCTTCCTATGTCAATTTAATGCTAAAATCCTCCATGCCTCAAGTCCCAATTTAAGAAGCTTTATTTATTTATCTATTTTGACGAAGAAAAAAGGAAGTAAAAGATGCTTAAACACATGGAAAACTTCTACTGTTCTTCTTGTTTTGTGTTTTGATACACAGAAAGAAAATACCTGGTAAATTGGAGGGTACATTAAATTCAAGCACACGGGACACTCAAGTAGCTCATGCACATCATTATTTGATGTTGTTCCAAGATTTCCACTGAAATCAGTTGTAGCTTTCCTACAAGGGGAGCCCCTCAACTCCACACTAGAAGTTGCCATTTCATAATCTGAAAACTCAATGCTGGACTCAATCACCTCCTTGCATATTCCTCCTCCAGGAGCCATTCTGCCTTCCCTTAGAAACTGATACTAATACATGTCTCTTCGTTCCCAAATTGAAATCAGCATCATAATCTTCACTGCAAATGATACCACTTTCTTTCTTTTTAGCTGGTTTTGCCTGAGAAAAGTTGGAAAAGGACATTATCAAATGAAGGAGATACTATGAAGGTTGACAATATTTTCATGGTCCACAAACTTGTCAAACTTGCGTATGGTCCTCTATACAAGCATAGTCACAATCCATACGGCCTCTATGATTTATTGTATAACCGTAAGATATATTATACAATCGACTTGATCAAAAGACAAGCAATTGAATTTGACAGGAAGTGTGGATAGTAATTACTACAGCATAGATTGCCTTTTCACTACAAACATTTGAATCAAAATTCATCTCATAAAATCTCTCTTCAATGAACACCAGTTGATATGAAACAAAAGTAGTATCAAACACCAGACGAAGCAATAAAGCTTTGACTTATTTATACCCTCACAAGCATCAGTGAAGTATAGATGCAGCCAAGTCAATAAACAAACAAAACACAAAAAAAAAAAAAAAATACCGAGATGAAAGTTAAGAGCCAGTATTCAAATTAAGAACACAAAATAACCAAAAAAAGAACAAAATTCGGCAAAAGATTCAATACCCAGATGAGAAAACAAGAAAAGAATCAAAGAAAAAGTGGAACAAAGCTTTAAACCCACCTTAAGAAACAAACCCAGATGAGAAATGCAGCTAAGAAGTGATTGAAGATTCAATAATTTCAATTAACGAATACGCTTTGGGTCTCAATTATTGCTCCATTTAGGACCCAAAACTGAAAAAACAAAAAACAAAAACACAACACAAAAGAGAGCTACTAACGTGGAGAAATTTCCTGAAAAGCTGGCTCCGCAAATTGCGTGTCCAAGATTGATTTTTAGATGACACAATAACAAAACTACATCGCATAACACGGGCGGGAGTCAAAGATTTTGGATATAAAAATTTTAATTTTTATTTAATTCGTGTCACAACTATTGACAAGTGCGATGTGTTATGTTTTTGTTCCAGCTTGCATGTTTGAGGACTAGTTTTAAGATTCTTTTATTCAATTGTGGGGTTATGTTCGGTTTGGTATTTAATGGTGACTCAGTCATGTTCTGATTTGATTTATTTATTGTGAACGGGATATGGCTTTGGGATTTACAATGTGTGAAGGCGACATTTCCAGCACGCAACGTTTTGAAGCGATTCGATTTGATTTGGTTTGATTTCTGGGCTTTGATGCTAATGGCCAATGCGACCGTTAAAAGTGTTTGAAATTAATAAAACCAGTCGCTGTCATTAGATGTGGTTGGTGTTCATTGGGAGTTTGAAGAGGAATGAAATCAAACAAAGTTTTGGATTAGCTTTTGGTCCGTTATGCATCGTGAAAAAAAAAATTATAATTATTAAATAAAAATTGATAATATATACTAAATATAAATTTTAAAAATAATTTTAATAAAATTATTAAAAATATAATAAAATTTTAATTATATAAATGTAAAATTATATCAATATAACTTATAAACTAAAATATTTAGTATTTAATAAAATTTTAATTATATAAATGTAAAATTATATCAATATAACTTATAAACTAAAATATTTAGTATTTATTAAATACTTTATTATTGTACCTTTTAAAATGAAATACTTTAAAGGATTATAACTTTTGATTCATATATACTTCAAATGAAACCATTATTCATAGAGTAATTAAGGATAAGCACAATATTGAATAAAATTAAAAGCGTGGTGATGTCCATGTCAATTCGAGAAGGTGCCGAACTTCGCTTCGTTGATGAATCAAATCAAAGAAAGTTCTAGCCCAATTCTTGTTGTGTTTGACTATGATTGAAGTGTTGTAAAATTTTTTTTTTATTTCTCATATGTTTTAAAATGAAATTGCTAACTGTAGAATATAAAATGATAAATACAAAATTCGATATTATCAAATGTCTTTGTTATGCACTTTGCTTGTTGCACTTTTAAAATTAAGTTGAAATACAAGGGTCATAAACCAATTCCTAGTGAATAGAAAATATGATTATTAAGATGTTTTACAAGGGCAAATGGTGAAAAATACTTTCTTCATCTTTCACGTTAAAACACAAAAAGTAGTTTTTAGCATTTTACACACTCTTTTTACTTCTCTTTCTCTCTCTACAGTTATTTTTTTCAATTTTTAAATTATATATTTAAATACATTTCAGAAGTCAAAACACTATTTTTATTTCAAAAAATTGAAATGACAAGTTAAGTTCTGGGCCTTGATGTTGGGCCCGGTTGTAGAGTGTGCGCGTGGGCCTCAAGTATCTCTAAAACCGGACCGATTGGTGGCTTCGGTTGGTTCACTTCTGTTATAATTTTAAAGAACCGATTGATTTGGTTTGGATTTTCAATTCAATATTAAATCGAGTTGAAAATGCAAATCAGTTGCATTAAGATCGATATTAAAAAAAAAAAAAAGAGTCAAAAATTGAACTAGATGGGTTAATTTTCTAAATTGAATATATTCGATTCAAAATTTTATGAATCGGTACTGTTTCATTCAGTTTATTTTTTAAATAATTAAAATTTATTCATCAAAGTTTTAGTTGTACTAATTCTAATCATAATAAACCATATACATAATGCTAAGAGAATTTTAGATGAAATAATATTAAATGAAACTATTTAATAAAATTATACTATATATTTTGAATTTTTATTATTATTATCAATTATTTTTATTATCATGATTGGTTAATTTCAGAATGAATATGTATATGATATTATCTTTATTGGATGTAGTTTTGCTTTTACAAATATGACCTTGAAATTGGCTATTGGCAATCCATTAAAGGCTAGTGTATAAAGCAATATTGCTTGAAGATCGATATTACTTATTCAACTTGTTGAATTTAAAGCTTAGACGCCATGCTAAAGCATGACGAACAGAAGAAGAAGGCCAGAAGCTATGCATTGCATCGTCATGGCCAGCTCAGCCTCCCACAAAGCTTTATATCTTGAACTATGGGTCACAATATTTTACACCTCCCAATAGGATCGAGACACCTCGTTTTCCACGTGACTAATATTGAGTCATGCATGGATAAGGCCAAAAGGAGCATCGCTGTGATAAATTCTGCCAAGTTTCTTGACGGCTAATTAATGACGAGTCAAAATTTTGAACTGATTGGGGTTATTATGATTTAACTAATGACATAATTTAAGAACCTTCTTGTAAGCCTTTGATTTTTTTTTTTTTAAAAAAGGGAGAAGAAAAATATCTTCTGCTTATAAATTTGAAAATTGAGAAAATAATGTTCAATTAATTTTGTGAAAGTGCTTTTAAATTAATTTTCCCAAAATAATTTTGTTTTTGTTAAATTAACATGACCTAAAACAACTTTTAATCAATCATATTTTTTTGTTACTGAATAATCCAGAACATTTACTCATTTGCTGGCTGCTTTTGAATGGTTTATCACCTAACTATTTCCATAATTCATTCAATATCCCCATTTTGACAATTAATTTATTTTAGAATTTTAATAAACAATAAGCAATGGGAATCTCAACTGTAACTTCCCAATTTGTTGTTTCATCCAAGAAACCATCACCAAATACCTCATTTCTTTTGTCCTACTTGGTCAACAAGTTATGCATAGATAATAAATAGTCTGTTCCAAAAGCTGCTTTTTTCAATCTGGCTTGTGCATAGGAGTCATAAAGATGAAGTCAAAAAACAACTTCTTCAAGTCTTATCCTACAAGTCAAATTCATACGAAGCTGCTTCTTGAACAACAAGCTCTCTCTCTCTCTCTCTCTATATATATATAATAAGCCCATCTCCCAAGCCTTAGCTTATCATACACATCACACAGATCATTTAATTTCCCTCTGCCCACATACAACTTTCCCATACGTTTTCTCAAGAAAATTAATGGAGCCAGAAATGTCACTAGCCGATGCCTTGATTAAGGTAGCAATGTTTGTGCTTGTTCAAGTGCTGGTTTACTTAATTCTTTCGAATTCTTCGGATATTTTTTCAGAGAATAAGAAGAAGAAGATGATGAAATCTTCCAGCTTCAAAACGGCACGTTCTGTTAGCATTCGCCGTATGCTTGCTGCCATCTCCGATTTGCCGTCTGAGGCAGAGGTCTCATCACCGTCTTTAAGAGGTTCAAGATTATCAGACGAATTTCCAGTTTCTAATGATAAAGAATCTTAAATTATTCGCTTCTATAAGTATAGCTAGTTCCTTAATTAATTCTTTTGTTCTTTGAATCTTAGTACCGATATTATTACTGTATTTATTCAATGAAGATTATAAACAAGCAAGATTTATTGTGTTCCTTGTATAAGTATTTACAAGAATTATATTAATTTCATTTTTGGGAACTTTTAGGCTTCAAGCTTCTTTGATCACCCAGGGATGCTCATATGCAACATCTAAAGCATCCTTTATTGCATATTTGCATTGTACGTATCTGCGTATATATAGAAGAATCATTGAAAATATCAGTTGGATTTCGGTTACAATTCTCAAGTTTTTTTGTTACGTTGAGCTGTGAGTTACATTTCTTGAAGTTAATAGAAAACTTTGACAAATGTAATAGAAACGGTGATTGTTATTATTAGGCCCTTTTGGGTTTTGTTTGTAATGGATACGCAACACTAATTACCTTTTACAGAGAAGGCCTTGAAGCAAATCATTTTAGCTTTGGATTAATAGATTAAATGCAGGATATTCACCTTGTCATAATTTTCTGGTATGCTATCAGCAAGAAAAGGGTCACACATGATATAATTTTCTGACTCGCTAAAAATAATGGTGTAACTATGGATCAATTAGAAGACAACACGTGATTTTCAAGTTACAAAAAAATCCACTTGAAACTTATTCTTGATTACTAGTGGTATTATTTCAAATACTTAGATTTAGTACTGATATGATCTTTATGTGTGATCATCTTATTATGAGGTTGTGATCGGATAAAAATATAAGGTTGGAATTAAATCTTAACAGCAGTTTTGTACATTGTGTGTTCACTTTTATAAATGTTGAGGCTTACACGGCTCTCCTTGCCTGTAGTTGCCATATTATGTCCTCGTCAGGCAGCAGCAATCCTGATGCTGGGATAGCGTTAATAATCCTGACACTTGTATTAAATCCCCTGGTTGGTCAGCATATGGACCAAAGTGATAATGGTTTGAGTTCAAAGTTCAAACCCCTCGTCCATTTAATTTGTTTTGTATTAATCTAAAATCCCCCAAAAACAAGGAGGAAAAAAAGTTGGGTATTCATATTTTAGGGCCTAGCTACCGCGCAACTGTTATACGATATTTTTATTTTATTTTCTTGTGAGATTTAATATGAGTAGATTCAACGGTGAAATGTTATAGTTTGATAATTAACGCTACACTCTCAAATTGTATATTGTAATTCTAAAAATATTAAATGTTTCAAAATTTTGACACATAAATTTAAATTGTATTAAATTTGTTAACAATTTAAACAATTAAAAAATGAGCAGGTTGTCTCGAGTTAAAAATTTGACATAAAAATAAATATTAATATCTAACTCTTCTTTTTTTAATTTAAGGAGTGAGATAATGATTTCACATTAAAATTCAATTAATAAATTAGCTTAAAAAGGAAAACTAGCATGACATTACCAAAATAAAATATTAAAAAATAATTATAAAAACTTTATATTTTATCTTCTTTCCTTACACTTTAGTCGCCACTTTAAGATATATGTAGACTATACTTTAAATAAAAATAACTACAATCAATTTCACTTCAAAGTTATTAATTATTCACAAATAACAAAACTTAAACTTTATCTATAGATTTGAACCAAAATGACATCAATGACTTATAGCTGATAGATTTGATTTGTTATTTTAATTTATTCAATTGCCATGGCCTCAAAATTGTCATCAAATATTCAAATCAAATTGCTTCATTTTGCCTTAGTTGTGATGTGAAAAATAATTGAGATAATTGATTATGTTAATGATATTTTAATTTAAAGGAGTTGCTGACTAATGATTGATTAATTATCTAAGTGGAGAAAAAGGAATAGAATATCTAGATATAGAGAAGAAAAAAAAAATTTAAGATAAATTTATAAATAAACTATAAATAAAAAAGAAAGTAGGGAATCAAAAGATAAAATACACTATAGTGATACTGTATAATAGTTGCACTACAGTTTTGTCCCATATTTTAAGACAATAAATTTAAATGTTGGGAATCTTTCCAAATTCACAATTGTTACATTTATTCTACAAAATACCACCAAATATCATTTTCATGCTACACATGCATTTAGGCCGAATATGGGGGGTTTCAGGAGAATTGCCACTTCGTAATTGTTTGTCACTTTAACCTGATGAGTTTATCATACAAGCGGGGATGTAGCTCAGATGGTAGAGCGCTCGCTTAGCATGCGAGAGGTACGGGGATCGATACCCCGCATCTCCAAATTTATCTAATGCTTTAAAATTTTTACTGTTTTATTTTACTGCCCGTGGTCAGTGCCCACGGCCGTTGCAGCCGGAGGTGCCCGGCCGCCACATGACTGGTGGCATCATCTACTCGCCGTTGAAGTCAACGTCAGATTCTTTTTTTTAAAAAAAAAAAATTAAAAATCACTGCCGACACATACAGGTGGTATTATCGCCTCTCTTGTTGGATAAGGAGAAGAAAAGAACGCGCAGTTCTATGCCACCAACTATTTCCTCTTAGGAGCTACTAACATCCAAGTCATTCAGTTTTTAAATATTTGCGAATAAAGGAAGAGGGTTTGTTCATTTATATCATATAAGTCCAGAACCCCACTCCCTCGGTCTCTCCTTCACTAGAATCGGATAACTAAAAATTAGATCACTCCACCCATGTGATTGGAATTAAATCCTCTATTCATTATATCATCATCTCAAATAATTTGATCAACTAAACTAGTAGATACCTATATACATATTAAAACACAACTCATAATAAAACGATCAAATAATTTTAATATAGCAGTTTTTCACTAATATAATGTAATGTTAAAAATTAAGAGTATGTAACTTAGAATTTATTTGGTATTTTCTAAATTAAAACTTCTATGAGTAACGTTTTAGTAATAAAAATTTATGTCAATTTTTTAATTTTTAAAAAGAAGTTTATAAACACCTTAATAGAAAATTGAACTAAAATGTTAAACTAATGAAAATGTATTTTAGATAATTCATAGGAAACGAGCACTTGATACCATAGGGCACTTCATTGTGGTTCGAAATTACAAATTAGGGTTTTATTTGATACAAATAGAATAACCATGTAAGCATGTGAGAAACCATAAAAGATACGGACCTAAGTGCTATTACCCCTTTCCTAGCCGCCAGACTTCAATTCAGATGCAAAGTTATGCTAATCAAGGCTTCAACGTAGTACACACATTCTTCGGACTAAACCAAAACTAAAATTGATTTATAAAAAAAAATTAATGGCTTCATCAAAAACAGTGAGAAAATTAAAGGTGGTATCACCAGTACCAGCAGATATAGACATTGCAAACTCAGTGGAGCCACTTCATATTTCTGAGATTGCCCAAGAACTCAACCTCAAGCCAAACCATTATGATCTCTATGGCAAATACAAAGCCAAGGTGATTGCTTTTTAGCTTTTATTCATAAATTTATTATTTTTTTCCTTGTTTGAGTAACTTATATCAGTTGGTCGATTCAGCTTAATGGTCAAAGCATGATTTTTATGTTTTGATTTGTTTGTTGTGATGAGTGTATGATTCAAAAACTGCCATGTTCATTTTTATTTTTATTTTTTCTTTCAAACTTAAGGTGATTAGTTTTGTTGACATAACAAATTTGGGTGCGTAAAGTTGAATGGATGTTGTGGATTTTTGTAGGTGTTGCTATCTGTTGTTGATGAGCTTGAAGGATCTGCAGATGGGTATTATGTGGTGGTTGGCGGGATTACTCCAACTCCTCTTGGAGAGGGCAAGTCTACTACAACTGTTGGGCTGTGTCAAGCATTGGGTGCTTTTCTTGATAAAAAGGTAGATCTTTCAATAGTTACAATTTTAAGGCATTGAAGTTGTTTCTCTATTTGCCAATCCATTTAGTCTGTGAAGTTCCACTACTCCTATATCTGTTCCAAACAATGTACTTTGCGGTTGGAAAGGTTTTGTTATATATCTGCTATTCTGTGTTAAATAAAAACTAAGTCTGTATGCTCAAGGAGCATCTACATATTCATTCCATAAGAAATTGTTTTCTCTAATGATGTTTAAAGATTCCTAATCTCTTCCATGGTATTCTAATCACAGCATCCCTCTACTAGATGTTTTGCATTTCTAGTTTAACATGTACTTGGTAATGCTGTAAGACCGTAAATTTCTTCTGTAGAAAGGTGAAAAATTGGGTAAATTGTGATTTCAATTGGCCTGGAAATTCTGTGTGTTATGTCTGATGACGACCAATTTCAGAGTAGTTAAGAAAGTTGTGTTGAGAAAAACAAGATTTTGATTTGGAAAACCCAAAAAGTAAAAGATGAAACTTTTTCTTAAGCTAGCTCTCTTTATCTCTCTCTTGCCCAAAGCACCTTGCATTTCTGATGTTCTGCAAGCAACTTTTTTTAATGAACAAATTTTTGTGGGTTGTTCACTATTCACTCAAATGGTGAGATCACTTCGTATGTATGTGTTCTGCCAATTCAATCTGTGTTATCAGCTGTCCCTTTTATGAGGGGAATTGAACAGACAAATTCATGTGCTTCAATGACCATGTTCGTGTGTCCTTTTATTGTTGTAACAGCACATGGCTGTCGGCGTTCATTATGCCCTGCTGTTGATAGTAGAGTAAACTAAGTGAACAAATTATGTTCTTCTTTCCTGAGTATAAATCTGAATAACCATTTTGTGAATTTCAGACATTAACATACTTGATCATCTATCTGGATTTCATGCAAAATAAACCAGATTTGGTGGAAGAAACTGTTCACTTTTATTACTATAAGACTTTCCATAAAAAGACACAAGACCCTAATTGTTAGACTAGATAGTGCCCAACAAGTTTAGCACGCGATTCAGCTTTGAAGGAGTTACATGAATGAGCTGCTTGTGAAGTTCCTTAAAATAGGGTATTAATGGTTATTAATCTTCAACAGTTAAGACAGAGACTGCCTGTTAGTAATGACCGTAGCTTTTTTGTCCTTCTAAATCTTATTAATCCAAAGAAGTATATTTAATTTGAACTTTCTTTTTCTATCTCAAAAATTATCTTTGTTTGTTTTGTCTGAAAACTAGCTTTTCAGCTCAAAAATAAAAGGAAAAAAGGGAATAAGTGACTATCATGGTTGTGGGTAATTTTAATAGTGGATGAAGCTGTTTTTGTGGTTGTTTCCTCCTTCAACATAGAAGATTGGAATATTTACAGTGATTATCACGGCGCAAAAATTGGAATGTGACAAGTTGCTTTGAATTACTTTGACTGAGTGTTTGTTTAGGCGTTATCCTTACCATCTTTATTTGTCAGGTTGTTACATGTCTTCGTCAACCCTCACAAGGACCAACCTTTGGAATCAAAGGAGGTGCAGCCGGTGGCGGTTACAGTCAAGTGATCCCAATGGATGAGTTCAATCTTCATTTAACAGGAGATATTCATGCAATTACAGCTGCAAACAATCTTCTTGCTGCTGCCATTGACACCAGGATATTCCATGAGGCGAGCCAATCCGATAAGGCTTTATTTAACAGGTTATGCCCACCGAACAAAGAAGGAGAACGGAGCTTTAGTAACATCATGTTTAGGCGTCTGAAGAAACTTGGTATCTCCAAAACCAAGCCTGAGGATCTTACGCCAGAAGAAATTAACAGATTTGCTAGGCTTGATATTGACCCAGCTTCTATTACATGGAGGAGAGTTATGGATGTGAATGACCGATTCTTGAGGAAAATTACTATTGGTCAAGGCCCCGAAGAAAAGGGAATGGTGAG
This sequence comes from Atalantia buxifolia, assembly GCA_030444775.1. Lineage (NCBI taxonomy): Eukaryota > Viridiplantae > Streptophyta > Magnoliopsida > Sapindales > Rutaceae > Atalantia > Atalantia buxifolia. The sequence continues at coordinate 30,999,114 of CM059832.1, read as the reverse complement.
AGAAACAGGCTTTGACATTTCAGTTGCTAGTGAGATAATGGCAGTTTTGGCCCTGACAACTTCTCTAGCTGATATGAGAGAGAGGCTTGGGAAAATGGTGATTGGAAATAGCAAGGCAGGTGATCCTATAACTGCTGATGATCTTGGTGTTGGAGGTGCTTTGACTGTGCTAATGAAGGATGCAATCAACCCCACTTTGATGCAGACACTGGAAGGAACCCCTGTTCTTGTTCATGCTGGTCCTTTTGCAAATATTGCTCACGGTAATTCTTCTATTGTGGCTGATAAGATTGCACTGAAATTGGTTGGACCAGGTGGATTTGTCGTCACTGAAGCAGGTTTTGGTGCTGATATTGGAGCTGAGAAGTTCATGAATATTAAATGCCGATATAGTGGTTTAACTCCTCAGTGTGCTGTTATTGTGGCAACAATAAGGGCCTTGAAAATGCATGGTGGTGGGCCACAAGTTGTTGCTGGGAAGCCTCTTGACCATGCCTACTTGAATGAGAATGTGGCTCTGGTTGAAGCTGGCTGTGTGAATCTGGCCAGGCATATTGCAAACACAAAGGCATATGGTGTGAATGTTGTAGTTGCTGTGAACATGTTCGCAGCTGATAGCGAAGCAGAACTGAATGCAGTTAGAAATGCAGCAATGGCTGCTGGGGCCTTTGATGCAGTTGTTTGTTCTCACCATGCCCATGGTGGAAAAGGAGCAGTAAGTTGCTTATCACCATTTGACCTAACAAACTAAAAGGAAATATTTCTCAATTTTCACCTCTGCAAACTGCATAACTGTAAATAACTTATCATTAATCTGCATTGCCCATATTTGGTCTCTACACTGAATTTCTCTACATCTAAACCATGTTATCATGGTTTTCAGGTTGACCTTGGAATTGCAGTTCAAAGAGCCTGTGAGAATGTCACACAGCCACTGAAGTTCTTATATCCTTTAGATGCCAGTATTAAAGAGAAAATAGATGCAATAGCAAGGTCATATGGTGCTAGCGGCGTTGAGTACTCAGACGAGGTAAATGCTTCACACTTTGTTCCATTGATTCTCCATGGATTGTCAAGTGCATCAGTCTGACTAATTCAATCCTTTAAAATCTGCCAAAAAGCACAAAGTTAAACCAAATGTTAAATGTTCCTTTGGGTTGGTGAAAGCAAAAATCTAGTTGTGAAATGCGTGTTTTGTCTTTATCTGTAGCATTTCAAATCTATTTTCTTGCTGATGCCTAAAAATAATAGAGGCAGCACTTACCATCTTGTTGAGGAAACAAGGAACTCTTACAGAAAAAAGCGCATATACATGTGTATTTTGATGAGACCATTATGTCAATCTAGTTCACTAATTTAAATTATTTCAATCTGTGCAACTAGGCTGAGAAACAGATCGAAATGTACACCAGGCAAGGGTTTTCTGGCCTACCAATTTGCATGGCAAAAACCCAGTATTCATTTTCACACAATGCCGCCGAAAAGGGAGCCCCAACTGGGTTTATCTTACCGATAAGGGATGTAAGAGCTAGCATTGGGGCTGGATTCATTTATCCTTTGGTTGGAACAATGAGTACAATGCCAGGTCTCCCAACAAGGCCATGCTTTTATGAGATTGATGTCGACACTGCAACTGGAAAGGTTATTGGGCTCTCTTAAGATCCCACAAAGCACTCCCGTGACCGTGTGGTCCTCAAAGATGCTCTCTTTAGCAGTTCTCTCGAGATGCTCTTGAAGCAACAACTGGGCCGAGGGCTCCCTCCCACCCCATTGCTGTTATTTTAACCTCGATTTATACACTTCGTGCACCTGTGCTATATGCTGTGTCAATAAGAACCGAACACAAAAGAACCGAAAGAATAAATCTGGTATCATCTTGCTGCTTTGTTTTACCAATGATGCCCCTATCCCAACTGATTTGATACCCATCCACAATTGCCTTGTGTTAGGTTGTCTTGAATTTTTATTCCTTGATTACCATATCACCGAAATAACAAGTTAAATATCACAGAAGTCGAGATGCAAAATTTTTTTATTCTTCATATAGGCAATACTTGAAGTGTTACATATTTAAGATATCAAAGATTAAATGCTACCATGCGCGGGCATTTTGCCATCCCGGAGTCAAGGATTGATTTTCTTTTTTATCATGTAATGTGAAGAGCTCGTCTTGGTAAGCTCACACCTTAAAGGTTAAGCTTGATAATACTCGAGAATGACTACACTCTTATATACAAAAAAAAAAAAAAAAAAATTAAATATGTTTTATATTATAAAACAATTGCAAAAATAACATCTGAAAATCTGAAAGTGCAGTAGTGGACCTACGACGGGGCTCGAGGACAGAGAGTGTCGGCTAAACATAACATACAAATTTGAGTCCGAACAAGCAGGTCCTACTTCTAAATTAAAGCGTCCTGATTGTTGAGGGTAAAAGGACTAAGGACAACAGCCACTGGACAATAAAGCATCCTGATTGTTGAGGGTGCAGGACTAAGGACAACAGCCGCTGGGCAACGGGGTGGTTGGCATAATTCAGAGCAACTTAATCTAAAGGCAAACAATCTAAATGGTCATGTAAGATGTAACACGTGAATAATAATAATAAATTTCCAATCTTAGGTGTTTGATGGATTAGGTATTGAAACAGGAGTCATGGTCCCCCTTGGCTTGCACATACCACACCCCCAAGCCCCAATGAAAATGACTTTATGTTACTTTCCGATCATTGACTAAATAATGCAATCTAGAATTTGGGCACATCAAATTAAAGTTGATGCGTGCACTTCAGACTTCAACTCGTTGCCGGTGTCTAGTGACAAAACCATCAAAAAGTAATAAAATCCGATACAATGTTTTTGGCTTCATAGTATATAACAAGTTCGTGATTTTTGTTTTTTTTTTTTTTTTTTTTTTTTTTTGTAGTTATCAGCTACGTACTACTTAAAGTCGGTACTTTATTTATAGTTGATGCTAACGTCTTTCTAAGTTATGTTATGTGGCCAAGATCGTCCGCTTATTTTTCTTTGTACTCTTAACTGATGTCAGGTTCATTAAGCCTTTTGAATGGAGTAATGGGAAGAATTGTTATTCAAAATCTTGGTGAGGCCTGATGGTATTTGGAATTAAATTTAGTTGGTCCCCTTCGGTGAAGCGTGTAGTTCAAGGATATTGATAAGTTATAGAATTTAATACTGATTGTGACAAAGCTAGAGTGCGTTTGGAATTATATTTGAGTAGTTATAAGTTATAAGTTATAATATTAAAATATTTAGTAAATAATTATTGTTGTGGTTTGAAAATTTAATTAATTTTATCACAATTTTTTTATGAAAAAAATGTGATATCTTTAATTTTTTTTATTAAAATTATTATTTAAAAATCATATTCACTTTACATTACCGACTTTTATTACATATCTATGATTTTTTTTTTAAATTTTTTTTTTTCCATAGCATAAAACATTAATACCCAAAAAACCCTTAATTAATTTGAAATTGATAGATTGAGACAATTCAATTCACTTGACGAAGAGACCAAGGGAAAACTATCGTGTGTGCAAGGCCTCAAGTTTACGTGAATGACCACAAGTTATCTGCTCACCACTTGTGTTTTAATCATTTGGGAAGCATAATGAAAAACGTGTGATCAAAGACAAGAAAACTTTTGACAAGTAAAACGTCCAATTATTGCAAGTCTGACGGAAACTAATTTTGAAGTCATGCTTTCCTTTTAGCGTAGTTCCTTTAAGGTCTGGGAATCAAAGATGCTGATGTATGTGGGGCATCGTGCATAAATGTCTTGGTTATGAGATGCAACATCATAAGTTTTTGATCGAACGGCACGAATTTTTGAACTCACAACTCTTTCATCTCATGTCTTACAAGAAAAACTTGTAACACAAAAGTAGTTGTGTGCATGACAAAAAGACTTGTGAAGTATAGTGAAAAGCTTATGAATGCAACTAATAATTTATAACGGTGTAACGTTGGAATTGATGCATGATTGATCGAGTCAACAAAAAAATAAAAAACACAGAGTGACTAGGCATGTCAACACACACTAAAGTTTTATTCAGAATCTGAAAACATTGTTAGGACAAACATGAGAGAAGGTACATGAGTTTGTTCCCCACAAACTCTCAACAGCTAGCAAAACACCCTCACACAGTTTTATTTTATGCTTTCATGATTTAGATAGAGCTGACCAAACCGCCATCTGATGATGATCTGGTTGATAAATTGTTTGCATTAACCCTTCTGCAGTTTGACCTGACCTCTCCTTGAGTCCCTGTTAAAGGGCTCAGATTCCCCATTCTGATCATAGAAACCGCAAAGCTTTCAAAGAAAGCAGTTTCGTTGCTGCTAAAGTTGTTGACAATGGGAATGGTATCGGCGCCGGGTGTCGAAAACAGCTCTTGATCACTCTGTAAAAGGCCATTGTTAGCTTGAAGATTGGAGAAATAATCGTTGTCAAAAACATCCGGTGTTGAGAGATCAAGATTCGTTAGGACGCTGCCATTGCCACCTTGCGGGCACAGCTGCTGCAGTTGTGCTAAGAGAGTTGTGTTTAGTGTTGGGTCTGGATTGCCGGTGCTATTGAAATTGAATAATCTTGGGCTGAAAAATTGACACTGTGCCCTTCCAAAAGTGTGAGCGCCTGAAGAACATATTCATACAAATGATTTATACGAATTAGACTTGTTTTTAGTAACTCTCTGTCTTTAATTTAATTTTAAAAGCACAATAAATGATGAAATGGTTGGTAAACTTTTATACAGATATTACAACTAATTATTTCAAGTACTTTTATTTGACAGTTTGGGATTTCATGAGCTCCCAACGAACCACAGATTTAATTAAAAGATGTGAATCATTAGCATTTAGGAAGAACAAGATAATAATATATTACCGGAGAGTGCAACCAGATCAGTATTATCGTTGAGACCGACATTTCTAAATCTATCTTTGAGCCTATCAAGAGTATTAAATGGTGATGGAAGATTCTGATCTGCAAGAGTCCTGTTCGCTGTTCTGCTGTCTCTTCTTCCCAGTTGAACTGTCCATGAAGGACCCCCTGACTGTAACCAAAACCATGCAATTCATTACCCAAAATCAGCAACAGATTAACTTGTTTTATTTATTATTATTTTATTATTATTATTTTTGTTTCCAAAATTACAAATCTACTAGCAGATACAAGAATTTAGTTTTACGCTGGGATTCTATCTTAATAAAATATATTATGGTGTAGTCCAAATATGTGGGCTCAAAAAATTTTAGAAAGAAATCTTCTCAACTTTTTGCTATTCAAATAATTCGTGGTTCCCAAACCCTGTTTCTCTTAATGCATAATTCTTAAAATTGCATAACTACAGTTTGGAATTAACTAGACTGCAATAATTAGCTATGGTTAGCTAGCAAGGTCTCTAATTATAATCAATTATACGATTCAGAACGAGTCTGCAGTCTTAAATAAGTACGATTGTTCGCGGTGGATGAATGAATTATGTTGGCTAGTAGTAGAATGCATACCAAATTGACGGATTGTTCAGAAGCAATGGCAAGAATATCAGCGCAGGAAACAATGCCAGGACAGGCACTCTCAAGGGCTGCTTTCATGGCATCAACAACATCGAAACCTCTTGCTGAATTATTATTTGCCATCGAAAATTTCTCGCTGTCTATGCTCGTATCATTGGCAACGTTGTCCAGCAAGATTGACCCATCACAGCCCTACAAAAAATTATTAATAAATAATTGAAATGCCGACAGAAAAAAAGAATTACAAACTCACAGATGCCGGGATATCATGTGTCGTTGTTTTGGGTCCCAAAAATTGCAAAGAATTTGTTAGCTATATTGATAGCTTCCTAACATGCAGACCACAAAGAACTTACACGTGTTTTTTTTTGGTTAAATATTCCTTTGTCCAGTTTATGACATTTGACTTTACTTCCATGATGTGCCACAAAACACCGATACTAAAGATAAGTATTTTTGAAATAGGTTGTCGGTTTTAATTCCCTTTAATCACACGCATTTTAGGTTACAAAAATCAAGAATGAAAAAGTGGAGTGAATATTATCAAGACACCCAATATGTGATTCTGTGTAGGGAGGCAAAACTTCTCAGCTCAACGACAATAAATTTAATCTTAAGGGATAATTGAAAATTTTGCAGCCCGTCACGTCAAATAATTAAAAAAATTAATAAAATCAACAAAATTTGGCCGTTTACAATACTTTTGGGATACTTGTAATCACAACCTGTTAGGAAATCAAATTTCTAATCAAATCCGATATTTTGATTTTTTTTTTTTCAAAGAATTGTTCTGCATACTAAGATGAAAGAACATAGAAAATACAAGGCCTCGTTTCCATTGAAAGCTGGTCTAGAACTCGATTTACTTTGCTCTAAAATCCGAGTAAAAATTTATTAGTCATAAAAGGAATAAGAAGGAAAATGAGTAATTAAACTCATAAGCCGACTAAACCACCAAAGAGAAGTTTATTTCTCATGAAGTTCTTAAAATAAAAAAAAAAAAAAAACCTTCAATTAATTTTTAAATGCCACAAAAAAAAAGCCCAAAAACAAAGTTACTTCATTCTATGCCAGTAGAAAATGAAAGAGCAAGTACGTTGACAAAGCAGTCATGAAAATGAAGCCTGATGAGGCTGGCAGCGATTCGGATATCGGAATTGAAAGCATTCTGAAGAACACCCAGAATGATGTTTGATGCATTAGGGCATGTGGTGTTGTAAAAATCTGGTGTAAGCTGAGCTTGAGATGATGATTCTTCAAGCACAAATGCGAAAATGATAGCTGCTGCAAGAAGATAACGAAGAGGAGACATTTTCCGTTTGAAGAAAAAGATAATGAGTGTTATCCAAGGAGTACTCTTGCATGGCTCTTTATTTATATAACTCGAGTACTTCACAAAAGTCTAATATGAAGATTAGGAAAGATTTAACTATACGATTGCATCAGCTAGTTAATGTTAATTCAATTAGGTGGTGAAAATTACGCAAGACTTCAAAAGTTTGTCCCCATTGACAACAGGATCTCCACCGTTTAGAAATTGACATTTAAACCTCCTTCCATATATGTAAATTTCATCTAATGGCTGGATGGAAATAAGCACCTCGCTGTATATTAATTCGCTTCTCTCTCTATATAAATAGCTAATATTAATTTCACTGATGAAAAGGGACTTGGGGGGCTTGTTTCTAAAATGCCAACGTGCCTAAATGCGGACCCAGTCAGTTTGATTTTAAATGGGGGGTGGGGAGGCTTTGTTCAAAAAATTTAATTCAATTTGGAGAAACTTAATTTTTTATTGTTCATTTAACTCAATTTATTTATTTATTTATTTATGGTTGTAGAAATTTGAATCAAAGACCCTAAAATTATTTTTTAAAAAAGTTCATATCACTAAACTATACACACTTTACTGAATATAAATATAGTCAAATTCTTTTTATTATCGTTTTTACAAAGAACTTCAAATATATTTTTTTAAAAAATAATAGCCCAAAACGGACTAAATGTCTAACCACGCCAAAATGTCTATTTACGATATATCAAGAGTTTCGTTGTCTATATAAAAATAAGGTTAATCTTAAGTTATATGTATGTACGCTTTACAACTCTTTTACATAAATAATAAATAATTATTATTTATATAAGAGGATTGTAAAAATATGCATATAATTTAGAGGATTTTAAAGATAAATATGTAAGGTCACGAATTATTTGGTGGTGATATAATGATAGGGTAGAATGTGTGGCTGGTAGTAACTTTGGAAGATGTGGCGTGTTGATTCCACGTTCCAATCTTATCAATTCAAACTTGAGGACGTGTAGTTTTCTTTCTTCCCCCAAGTTGAATTAACGACATCATTTGGAAATGGTAAAATAGTTTTTTTGACCTTTTTTTTTTTTTATTATTATTATTATAAATGCAATAAGCCTCTCTTTAAGCTCCTTTCAATTAATTGATCACCGTTCTTCATTTGATATTGTCTTTTTCAGGAATGTGGAAATATTGTGAGAAATTCATTTGCTTCGGTTTTAGCAAAGAAGAAGGAGAAAACCATGTGCGGAGTATCCGGACAGTTGGCAAAACTTGAATTTAGAGTCTACAAGCTTATCTTTTCTTCGAAAATCTCTTTTCTCTGAAAAGAGAACTACGAATGAAATGATAATGGAGTCCTTGTGGCTCAGTTTGTCACTCCCAGTTGAGTGAGTGGGTTAGTTTCTTTTGTGGGTGTTTCGAAGAGTCTAAGAGTGCAAGTTTTAGTAGATATTTTGGCTCCTTAAAGCTCAACAAGAATTTTCAGAGAGTTAAAAATCATAACGTGTGGTTGGTGAGGTTATTTACTTCTTGAGTGACCTACCATGGAGACAGAAGAACTTATTAAGAAGTGTAGGGCCATTTCTTTAGAAGGGGAAGAAGAGGATAAGGTTTCTTTTGTTGGAAAAATGAAAACAATAGGTGCTGAAATTGCTGCGGGATGTCTAGTGGGAAAGATCCTGACCACAAGGGGAGTGAGTATTGAAGGACTTAGAGCAGCAATGCGCCAAGTTTGGAGAACATTACGTGGAGTGAGAATTGAAAGGCTGGGGAAAACGTCTTCTTGTTCAAGTTTGCATTGGAAGCTGATAAACGAAGAGTGTTAACAGGGGGCCTTGGCATTTTAATAAAGCTTTATTAGTCTTGATAGAGCCGGAATGCATTGGGGAGTTTGCCCGAGTCAGAATCAAAGTGGATATTTCAAAGCCATTAAAGAAAATCATTTTCTTGGAGCCAGAGGGTGAGGAGAAAATACCAATGCCGATTCGGTATGAGAAACTACCAGACTTCTGTTTTTGCTGTGGAACCCTTGGCCATCAATTCAGAGAATGTATCAATTACAAAGATCAGAAACAAGAAGATCTTGCTTTTGGCTCATGGTTGAGAGCTGCCACAATGGCTGAGCGTTCTAATTACAATAAAACCAAAGACAGATGGAATCGAGGCAACAATTCAAGGGAGGAGGAATCTGGAAACCAAGAAGGTCATGAAAATCAACAAAAAAATCAAAAGCAACCCAACCCAAACTCAGGAAACGGGTTAGAAACGACCCGGATTGATGTGGGTGGATCTACAACACCAATGAGCAAAAGCCACGTGGTTGAGGTGGTTGGAGAAACATTAATGCTAGAAGGGGCAAAATTGATGGAACAGCAGGATGTATGTGATAATCTGACCACAATTACTGGCAAGAGTCGGATGTTGGGGAATGTGGAGAATGAAGCGGGAGGAAAGTGGCGGGAAATGGAGAATGCAAAGGAACTCCAAAGTTTAGAATTAACGGGCTTAAAAAACAAAGCCCAACCAACCTTAAATGAGGAAGAAGTAGAGAATGGATCGGCAATAGCAAAGAAAAAACCCAAACCAAAGAAATGGAAGCATTTGGCCAGGGACATATGTGTCAAGGATGAAAGCAAAATGGGCCTAATTGCCAAGAAAAGGCCTAGAGAAGAAGCAGAAAAACGGTGTCCAGAAGCAAAAAAATCAAGGACGAGTATTTTGTTGGAGAGGGTAGCAGCACAACATGGACTGTTTTCCTCAGCAACTCTTAGTGCAAATGCAAATTGAAGCATCGGATGTGGAAGAAATGGAGATGGGAGGGGCAACTACCGAAGAATTAGCGGCGGAGGCTGGGGGCCAGCCTCGCCGAGAGCCATGAAAATCCTCAGTTGGAACGTCCGAGGTTTGGGGAATACTCGGACGTCGCTCAAGAAAATTCTCCAAACACATAGGCCGCAAATTATTTTCTTATGTGAAACTAAAATGCTGCCTATGCAGATGAACAATGTTCGTATTTGAGTTAAATTTTGAGAATTGTTTCTGTGAAGCGAGGAATGGATTAGGAGGGTCGGCAATGTTATGGAGCTCGATATAGATGTGAATATAGCCTCATCTGATCAACACCATATAGATGTTGAGATTTTTAATGAAGGAGGACCGGGTGGAGATGCACGGGGTTTACGGACACTCGAAAGCAGACCACAAAAAGAGGCACACATGGGCCTTAATGAAACAGTTAGCAAGTTTATCTTCTTTACCATGGTTATGCTTTGGTGATTTCAATGAAATTTTACATTTAAGGGAGAAGAAAAGGAGGGAATGCTATGGATGTTAATATGGTTTGAATTTAGAGATGCAATTAAAGAATGTAGCTTAGGCTGATCTGGGATGTACATGAAGACTTTTCACATGGTCAAACCAAAGATATGGGCCAAACTTCATAGAGGAGAGATTGGACAGATTTTTATGTAATAAGGAGTGGGGTAACCATTTTCATGAATTGGCTACAACCTTGGAGTCCGAACGTCGATCATAGCCCCATACTAATGGAAGTGGTAGAGAAGGGTGTAGAGCTAAATTGTAGAGAAGGAAAAGTTGGCGAAGAGTTTACTATGAGGATATGTGGAGCTCGTACGATGTATGCAAAGAGATTATTAAGAATGAGTGGACTAGGTTTGAGGGTGGACGGATGCAAACCGGTGCAACTTTTAAAAAAATCATCCAAGGCATCAATGACTCAGTTGAAAATTTGGAGCAAGGAAGAGTTTGGGGAAAGAAAAAGGAAGCTGGAGTTATTAACGAAGGAGCTGCAGAGGATTAGACAGAGCAATAAGCCTTATGAATGTGGAGTGAGATAAAAAAGCTTGAGAAGCAAATTGACAATATTTTGATCGATGAAGAAATGTACTGGAAGCAGAGATCGAGAGCAGACTGGCTAAGAGAAAGAGACAAGAATACAAAATTTTTCCACTCTAAAGCCTCATCCAAAAAAGAAAGAACAAGATTAGAAGAATTGAAACCAGAGCAGGGCAAACTGGACTAAGGATGAAAGAGAAGTTGAGAAGGAGTTTTGTGATTGTTTTGCGGGGGCTCTTCACATCCGGAAAGCTGCTTTGACAAGTTTGGCCCCAAAAGTTTCGGATGAAATGAATGAAGACCTTCAACAGCCTTTTACCGAAGACGAGATTAAAACAGCGCTGTCGCAAATGTGCCCCACCAAAGCCCCTGGACCTGATGGGCTGCCAGCGGTGTTCTTTCAAAAGCACTGGGAAACTGTTCGTGAAGGGTGATATCTACATGCCTCCATGTGCTCAACGAGAAAGGTATTATTGCTCCACTCAATCACACATATATTGCACTCATTCCTAAGGTGGACAAACCAAGAAAAGTGACTGAATACAGACCCATAAGTCTTTGTAATGTAATCTATCGAATAGTGGCAAAAACCATTGCAAATAGGCTTAAGCAATTACTCCCTACGATCATATCCCCTGCTCAAAGTGCTTTTATTCCCACTAGACTCATCACTGACAATGTAATTATTGGGTATGAATGTCTTCATAAAATTCACCATAGCAATGGAAAGAAAAATGGTCCGGTGGCTTTAAAATTAGACATAAGCAAAGCTTACGATCGAGTGGAGTGGTCTTTTGTTAAAGCAACAATGCTTAGGCTAGGTTTTTCCTCTTGTTGGGTCGATTTAATTATGAGATGTATCACCACTACATCTTTTTCAGTACTTATTAATGGGGTTGCAAAAGGTCGATAAGACCTCAAAGAGGGCTTAGACAAGGCTGTCCGTTATCTCCATATCTTTTTATTTTGTGTCTTTGAGGTGTTCTCCAAACTTACTAATGCAGGCAGAAAATCAAAATCTTATACATGGAGTGAGATTTGGAAACACTATCACGATATCCCACTTGTTGTTCGCTGACGATAGCCTAATTTTCACGAGGGCAACAGTAGATGACTGCAAGCATCTCAAGGCAATTTTTTTATTCACATAAAGATGGCTTCAGGACAATTCTTCAACCTAGACAGATCCTCAATGTTTTTAGTCGCAACACCAAAGCTGATCAAGTTGGCTGCTATTAAAGGAATCTTTCAACTACATGTTGTTTCCAGCACGAAAAAGTACCTAGGGCTGCCATCCATGGTCGGAAGAAACAAAAGAAACTTTTCGATGATTTAAAGCTCGAGTGAAAAGTAAGATTTCAAATTAGCAAGCACAAACACTTCTCTAGCGGTGGTAAAGAGGTCCTCATCAAAGCTATAGCCTAAGCTATTCCAACCTATGCCATGAGCGTGTTCAAAATTCTTTTGGGGTTGTATAAAGATATCCGTAAAATCATTGTTAGATTCGGTGGGGTTCTAAGAATGATAAGAGAGGTATTCATTGGGCTAAGTGGGAAAGAATAAGTAAAGCGAAAGGCGAGAGGTGGGATGGGATTCAAGGAATTCTCGTGCTTCAACCATGCTCGGTAGCCAAACAAGGATGGAGGATTTTGCAGTTTCGTGATTCATTAGCGGCTCGAGTTTTGCAAGCAAGATACTTTAGGCAATCGACTTCTTGCAGGCAAAACTTGGGTCAAATCCTCCTTATATCCGGAAAAGTATCTTATGGGGAGACTCGTAATACAAAAAGGGTAGCAGATGGAGGATTGGTTTGGGGACAAAGTGCAAATCTACAACAAAGAATCGGATTCCAAGACTAGAAACGTTCAGACCAATCTCCAGTCCAACTATTCCTAATGAGGTTGTGGTATCCGAGTTGATTCATTCTAACCAAAATCTGGAATGTGACTAAAGTGTACCAACACTTTATGAATGAAGATGAAGATTTAATTACCAGTATTCCCTCCCGCGAAGACTAAAGCTAGACCAGATCCTTTGGCATTATGATAAGCAAGGCAATTATATCTTGTCAAAAGTGGATATCGAATCGCTCATCAAATAAAATTCCAAGACTTCCCAAGCTGTTCAATTAATGATCCGGGTAGTTGGAAGGCTATTTGGACTTGTTCTTTACGAAAAAAATTAAAATCTTCATGTGGAGAGCTGTCCAGAACCTTTTACCATCTCTGCGAGAACCTTTGGAGGAAAAAAGTTATACCAGATCCCACTTGTCACTGTGTAAAAAGAATATGAAAAGCATCTCCCATGCTTTGGTGGCTTGCAAAATGGCTAGAAAGGTATGGAAAATGGCCTCTTTTGCGAGATAAGATTTACACTTTTTCTTTGAGCAAAGTATGTCGTATGTATTGCAAGGCATGACAGAAATGCTAAATCGAACAGATTTTGAATTATTGGTGGCCTTTTTTTGGCATGCAAGGTGGACCCCTGGTTTCCATGGCAAAAGCGAGGCGTTTTGGACTTATATAAACGAGTCAAAATTCCCAGCTCATCACACACTGGAAAACAAGTTAATTGTTAAAAGAAGAAGTGGAAACCACCTCCACAAGGATGGCTTAAAATCAATGTGGATGCAGCCACAAATATTGAGAAACAAGTAGCGAGGCACTGGGAATGGTTCTAAGAGATTTTAACGGGAGTGCTATAGCATTTGCAGTAAAGCCATCTAAGTTCCATGGAGACGTAATCTTTGCATGGAGTCCGAGGTCAGTAGAATGGGGTTTGCAGGTTGCAAGATCTATCACTATGTCTTCAATCATGGTGGAAACCGATTCTCAAGGTGTTTCGATCCGCTCAACAACAAGAAGAGCAATAGAATCGAAGTCTTTGGGTGATATCGAAATTCAAGATCTAGTTAAGGATTTTTGTAATGTTAAGGTCCAATATATTCCAAGATATTATAATTCCATTGCTCACTCTTTAGCTAAATTAGCTTTAGATTGTGAGGAGTCATCATATGGACGGGTTCATTCGGAAAATAATATGTATTTGTTCAGTCTTCTAATGAATGAAAGTTATGATTCCTTATCAAAAAAAAAAAAAAAAAAGAGTCTACAAGCTTATCTGTTAGCTTTCAAAATGGAATTTATAAATACCAACTTGAAAATTTCATTAAGTAAAAGCTATTTATTTACTTATGAAAGCTTTTTAATAGTAATAATTTTTTTCCTCAAAATAAACTTACGTACTTTTTTTTTTTTAGAGATGGCTTTTCAAAAAGCTTAGCTGTTGTTTGCAATTTTTCTTTTTCTTTTCGACTTTCTCCGTGTATTAGTATGGAAAAGTCTTGGCATGGAACATAAGTTTTTTTTTCATTCATTTCTTATCATATGTATATTTCAATTAATTATAATAATATATTAATTATTGTAATTTTATTAACTTTATTATTTTAGTTATTATTAATTATTGTTATTATTATTTTTATTAATAATAATAGTTTTTAATAATATTAATTTAACTAAAGCCTCCTCTCCTCCTAAAGAAAAATTACTTTCATCTGCTACGGTTTTGTATGAATTCGTAATTAAACACATTTCGATCCTACCCTCTAAAGAGACTATCTTGATAAACTTCTAAAAACTTTAGAAGTAAGTGATAAAGCAAAAACTCCAAAAATTCCTATTGTTAAAAAGAATATATATGACCTAACCGAGATCTTGGATAAAAAGAAAAAGAAGAAAATTATTACTAGCATCCAAGACCTTCAAAAGGAGATTAAAGAAATCAAACTTGAGATAAAAAATTTAAAAGAAAAAAAAAAAAAAAGAATGATTCGCAATCATTCAAACTTCTCTTACAAAAACAACTTCAACATAATGCAGATAGAGAATCGAATCGAACGATGATGATAATAATGATAACCAAAGCCTTGAAACATTGAGTCAATACCCAATGATTTTCTTTTTGTTTTAAAGTAAATCACAACAAGAAAATATCGATTAAAGTTACCTTAAATTTTTCTAGTGATTTTGAAATTGACACCATTGCCCTTTTGATATCGGGTGCCGATTTAAATTGCATAAGAGAAGATATTGTTCCCAAAAGGTTTCATGAAAAAACCAAAGAAAAGCTTTCTACCGCCAATAATTCAAAACTCAATGTTAAATCTAAAGTAGATGCTTCTATTATCAACAATGGTTTTGAATTTGAACCACTTTTATCTTTACAGATGACATACATCATCTTGTTATCTTAAGAACTCCTTTTATAAATCTCATTACTCCCTATATCATCAACTATGATAGTATATCTTTTAAATCAAAGAAAAAGAAGCTCATTTTCCCCTTTATTGAAAAACCTAAAACAAGAAACTTGAATATTGTAAAAGCATGTTCTGTTTATCAGAACCAAATCAATACACTCCTCAAATAAAAAAAAAACGATCTAATTTGTTTAAAAAGGATTTTAGTTTACAAAGAATTGAAAACCAATTACAAAGTGATTTTATAAAGAGAAAAATCTACGATTTCAAAGATCCGATTAAAAGAGAAATATGTCTTTGATCTACCATCTGCTTTTTGGAATAGAAAACAACATTTGATTGATTTGCCCTATGAAAATTCTTTTGATGAGAAGCAAATACCTACCAAAACCCATCCAATTCAAATAAACATGGAATTAGAACAACATTGTAAAAATGAGATAAAAGATTTAGAATCAAAATGTCTCATTGTAAAATCTAGATCCCCGTGGTTTGTGTCGCTTTCTATGTCAATAAAAGTTCTGAAATAGAAAGAGGAACACCTAGACTTGTAATAAATTACAAACTTCTGAATAAAGCATTAAAATGAATTAGGTATCCCATATCTAATTAAAAAGATTTATTACAAAAACTACATTCTCGCTTTCATATTTTCTAAGTTTGATATGAAATCGGGATTTTGGCAAATTCAAATCCATCCAAAAGACCGTTATAAAACTGCTTTCACTGTTCCTTTTGGACAGTACGAATGGACCGTTATGCCATTCGGTTTAAAGAATGCACCATCGAATTTCAAAGAATCATGAATGATTATAATCCTTTCTCCGAATTTCGTGTTGTCTATATTGATGATGTGTTGATCTTTTCTCAAACAATCGACCAACATTTCAAACACTTAAGGACATTTTACCTTGCCACTAGAAAGGCTGGATTGGCCGTTTCTAGTTTTAAAGTGTCTTTGTTTCAAACAAAGATTAGGTTTCTTGGACATCCAAAGGAACCATTACTCCTATTGAGAGATCCATTACATTTGTTGATAAATTTTCTGATAAAATTCTGGATAAAACTCAGCTACAGAGATTTCTAGGAAGTTTAAATTATGTTCTTGACTTCATGTCCAAATATTAATAGGATTTGAAACCTTTGCATGATAGATTAAAGAAAATTCTTGTTGCTTGACTGATGAACATACTAAGGTTGTTAGATTAATAAAAACTCTGTAAAGAATATTCCATGCTTATTTTGCGAATCTGCATTACCTAAAATTGTTGAGACCGATGCATCGATTTAGGTTATGGAGGAATATTAAAGCAAACCGAGAATAATAAAGAACAAATAGTACAATATGTTTCGCACATTGAAATGAATGTCAAAGAAATTATTCTACTATCAAAAAGAAATTTTGTCTATAGTTTTATACATATCTAAATTTCAAAGTGATTTATTAAATCGAAATTTCTACTAAGAATAGATCGCAAAAAGGCGCAAAACATGTTTTAGAAAAAGATGTTAAAAACATTGCATCAAAACAGATTTTTGCACGATGACAAGCTATCTTGAGTGTTTTTATTTTGATATTGAGTTCATTAAAGGAGAGACAAATTATGTCCCCGATTTTCTAACCAGAAAATTTCTCCAAAACAGATAAATGCCGCCAAAGAAGAAAGATAAAGATAAAGGGAAAGGGATCCTCAAAGACCCTGTGTTCTAGACACCTTCTAAAGCCTCCTCTCCTCCTAAAGAAAAATTACTTTCATTTGCCATGCCAATCAAATCTTGGATCGACATGATTGAAGATGAAGAATCAAAATCTAAAGCCCTCGCCTCTCAAGAACAGGTAAATGAATGGATGAAGTCTATTTTTAATTCTCCTGAGCTTTTACTCGCTTTACAAAGTTTTTTCTCAAAGCCAAATTTCTCCTAAAGAAAACATTCAAAAAGAAAACCTATTTCTAAGGAAATTTCAAAAACATCTTCTTAAAATGTTGTTCTCTCTGGTGAAAGTTCATCTTCTCGATAATTCTTTCCCAGACAAAACTTTCAAAGAATACCTCAAATTGGTTTGATAAAACCTATTTCCAAAATATTTTATCTGTGGAAGATGGTTTTATCATTTCGACCCATTTCAAGCTATTTCAAAATTTTTCCTCCGGGTTGGTTTTTCAAACCATGGGATTTAACAAAACTCCAATCTTATTACCAAAGCATTTTAGAATCTCTTGAGTCTGTAAAATTCAAACATTTTTTTCTCAAAGTGAAACCCATAAAGAACTCGCTTATTCCACAAACCACCATTTTAAAAGTCTTGAGTCCAAAACAATGGAATGACCTACTCCACAATAAAAAAAGATTTCCCGTCAATTTTCAAATGTGTCTACCACACTGTTTGACTTATTCCTACTTGGGATTATCAACAGTGATTGGTTTAATACATTCTTTATACAAAACCCCAAAAGATCACACTCTTGGCTATTTTTCTTCAATTAAAAATAACCATCCAAAGCCTTCCAAATTGGTTTCAACAATAGTGGAACTATTTTGGCCCAACACCAGATATTCTAACCCCAAATGTCATTCATTGTTTAAACTTATTTAAAGCCCATTATATTCCATCGATTCAGAAAAAAGATTTCCCTCATTTCTTTAATTTTGTACAAATTTCTTTCTCCCATAGGTATGGATGTGGAACTTTAGATATCACACCCACGAGGCCCAACTTATCTTACAAATAACCTTTAAAGTAAAATGGTGGTCAAAGTTCGATGAACAGTCCAAACCAATCGACACCATGATCCAAAATTGGCTCTGTTCTAAAGGCTTTCTTGCACCAACCATTAAACATACAAAAGCCCAAGAAACCTTCCTCACCCAAAAATCCAAAGCCCAATCTCTTTTTGGCCCAAAATCGAAGATGAATATTTTAAATTTATGCAATGACTCCTCGCTTCAAGATTAAATCTCTATTCTTGAATCTTCGATGAAGAAGAAAAGCCTTTTATCTCTCTCGGAAATGACAACGAAGATGACTGCTTGATATCTTTCCCCCTGTAAAGCATTAAATATTATATGTAATTTTCCTTTTGTAAAAAAAAAAAAAAAAAAAAAGTAATTTTCCATTTTAACTTGTAAATCATGTAATTTTCCTTTGTAAATTCTCAGTAATTCTCCTTCGCATTTTATGGGTGGTCCTCTGGACACAAGTGAGAGTGCACATGTCTCTTCACCCATCTTTTGCTTTAAAGTCTTAAAGAATTATGATGCTATCCCCTCTCATCTTAAAAGACCCCTCTCGCATGAGAAGCTATAGCTTCGCTACAAGCAAATCTGCTTTAGTTTCACATGCTTAAAAGCTACGGCTTCGTTGCGATAAATTTGCTACAGATTTCATTACGTTTTGCTACGATCTCTCAAGTCTATAAATTGAAAGAATTGTATTAGGGAAGGCAGAATTTTTCCCTTTTCTCTCTCTCTCTCTCTCTCGGAAACTGGATCAAGACATCAAGGAAACTATTCTGTCTTGTAATTTTCCTTCTTCAAATCAGTAAAACATTATTCTTTATAAAGCTTTGATTCGAAAAATTCATGTAAGCGCTTAGTATTTATTCATTTTAAAGCATATATAATTCAAATTTTGTGATAAATTTCTTTTACATGTATGTTTAAATTTCGTAATTTATTTTAAAAAGATATATTCGCAGATCGATCTATATCGTAACTCGCCATAAAATCACGTTCCTCGTAAGTAAAGAGACCGGATCTCGTCTTACGTTGTATCTTCTCTGCTCCCTCCTTCCAATCGAATATTAGTTACGGGGATCCGATCTAATATTTTCTTTGAGCCTTGTGTTGCTTAGGCTTGATTAAAGAACATTAAAATCAAACTTAAATCGGTATATCTGGAAAACGAGCGTGTGAGATATTGATCATTCTAAGTCGATCTGGTCTTAAAGCTGATTAAGTTACGCATCAATCTGGTCCCAATGCCACGTACCAACTTAAAATTGAATAAACAAATCTTTAAATTCCAGTTTCATTTCTTTTATTAATTCTTCTTTTATAAATTTGCCCGAAAACACATTTGTCCTTCGATCCTAGTGTAATATTTCCTTCGGTATCGAGTTTTTAATCGTAGTGAAATTGTAGCCAAGGGGAGATATTAGGTATCTCCCTTTTAATCGATGATGTTAAAAGGAGAGATATTAAATGATTCCGAATCAGTATCTTCCAAAGATTGATTCGACACTAGTAACACGTAATCGAATCGATATTAAATCGACTTAGAACATATCAATATTCACAGATCGATCTATATCGTAACCCGCCATAAAATCACACGTTCTCGAAGCAAAGAGACAGATCTCTGTTTTCATTGTATCTTCTCGCATAAGAAGCTACGGTTTAAAGCTACAACTTCGCTACAGATAAAAGCTACAGCTTCGCTACAAGTAAACTGCACTGGTTTCGCTCTGCTTAAAAGGTACATGAAGGAATTAGGGTTTTGTATGAAGAATGTATTAAACCAAGCCTGTTGATAATCTCAATAGGAATAAGTCAAACAAGTATGGTAGACACATTTGGAAATTGGGAAATCTTTTTGATTGTGGAGTTGGTCATTCCATTGTTTTGGACTCAAGACTTTTAGAATGGTAGAATGTGGAATAAGCAGGTTCTTTTAAACCAAGCCTTCCTTCGTAGCAAAATCAGAGCAGATTTGCTATAGCTTTTATCTCAGAAATAAATCGTAGCTTCTCTTTATATTAATAATGATAATATTAATAAAAATAATAATAAAAATAATTAATAATAACTAAAATAATAAAGTTACTAAAATTTAATAATAATAATAATATAATAATAATATTAATAATAATAATAACAACAATAATAAGGATAATATTGTTAATAATGATAAATTAATTATTTTTATTAATTATTATTTTTATCATTATTTTTATTGTTAATAATGATAATATTAATAATAATAATAACTAAAATAATAAAATTTAATAATAATAATAATAATAATTATTATTATTATTTATTATTATTATTATTATTAATTATTCCTTTAAGGTCTTGGAATCAAAGATGCTGATGTATGTGGGGCATCGTGCATAAATGTCTTTGTTATGACATGAGGACTGATTCCAGCGATGCACCATCATAAGTTTTTGATCGGACGGCACGAATTTTTGAACTCACAACTCTTTCATCTCATGTCTTACAAGAAAAACTTGTAACACAAAAGTAGTTGTGTGCATGACAAAAAGACTTGTGAAGTATAGTGAAAGCTTATGAATGCAACTAACAATTTATAACGGTGTAACGAAAAAATAAAATACACAGCATGACGAGGCATGTCAACACACGCTATAGTTTTATTCAGAATCTGAAAACATTGTTAGGACAAACATGAGAGAAGGTACATGAGTTTGTTCCCCACAAACTCTCAACAGCTAGCAAAACACCTCACACAGTTTTATTTTATGCTTTCATGATTTAGATAGAGCTGACCAAACCGCCATCTGATGATGATCTGGTTGATAAATTGTTTGCATTAACCCTTCTGCAGTTTGACCTGACCTCTCCTTGAGTCCCTGTTAAAGGGCTCAGATTCCCCATTCTGATCATAGAAACCGCAAAGCTTTCAAAGAAAGCAGTTTCGTTGCTGCTAAAGTTGTTGACAATGGGAATGGTATCGGCGCCGGGTGTCGAAAACAGCTCTTGATCACTCTGTAAAAGGCCATTGTTAGCTTGAAGATTGGAGAAATAATCGTTGTCAAAAACATCCGGTGTTGAGAGATCAAGATTCGTTAGGACGCTGCCATTGCCACCTTGCGGGCACAGCTGCTGCAGTTGTGCTAAGAGAGTTGTGTTTAGTGTTGGGTCTGGATTGCCGGTGCTATTGAAATTGAATAATCTTGGGCTGAAAAATTGACACTGTGCCTCCAAAAGTGTGAGCGCCTGAAGAACATATTCATACAAATGATTTATACGAATTAGACTTGTTTTTAGTAACTCTCTGTCTTTAATTTAATTTTAAAAGCACAATAAATGATGAAATGGTTGGTAAACTTTTATACATATATATTACAACTAATTATTTCAAGTACTTTTATTTGACAGTTTGGGATTTCATGAGCTCCCAACGAACCACAGATTTAATTAAAAGATGTGAATCATTAGCATTTAGGAAGAACAAGATAATAATATATTACCGGAGAGTGCAACCAGATCAGTATTATCGTTGAGACCGACATTTCTAAATCTATCTTTGAGCCTATCAAGAGTATTAAATGGTGATGGAAGATTCTGATCTGCAAGAGTCCTGTTCGCTGTTCTGCTGTCTCTTCTTCCCAGTTGAACTGTCCATGAAGGACCCCCTGACTGTAACCAAAACCATGCAATTCATTACCCAAAATCAGCAACAGATTAACTTGTTTTATTTATTATTATTATTTTTGTTTCCAAAATTACAAATCTACTAGCAGATACAAGAATTTAGTTTTACGCTGGGATTCTATCTTAATAAAATATATTATGGTGTAGTCCAAATATGTGGGCTCAAAAAATTTTAGAAAGAAATCTTCTCAACTTTTTGCTATTCAAATAATTCGTGGTTCCCAAACCCTGTTTCTCTTAATGCATAATTCTTAAAATTGCATAACTACAGTTTGGAATTAACTAGACTGCAATAATTAGCTATGGTTAGCTAGCAAGGTCTCTAATTATAATCAATTATACGATTCAGAACGAGTCTGCAGTCTTAAATAAGTACGATTGTTGGTGGTGGATGAATGAATTATGTTGGCTAGTATTAGAATGCATACCAAATTGACGGATTGTTCAGAAGCAATGGCAAGAATATCAGCACAGGAAACAATGCCTGGACAGGCACTCTCAAGGGCTGCTTTCATGGCATCAACAACATCGAAACCTCTTGCTGAATTATTATTTGCCATCGAAAATTTCTCGCTGTCTATGCTCGTATCATTGGCAACGTTGTCCAGCAAGATTGACCCATCACAGCCCTACAAAAATTATTAATAGATAATTGTAATGCCGACAGAAAAAAAGAATTACAAACTCACAGATGCCGGGATATCATGTGTCGTTGTTTTGGGTCCCAAAAATTGCAAAGAATTTGTTAGCTATATTGATAGCTTCCTAACATGCAGACCACAAAGAACTTACACGTGTTTTTTTTTGGTTAAATATTCCTTTGTCCAGTTTATGACATTTGACTTTACTTCCATGATGTGCCACAAAACACCGATACTAAAGATAAGTATTTTTGAAATAGGTTGTCGGTTTTAATTCCCTTTAATCACACGCATTTTAGGTTACAAAAATCAAGAATGAAAAAGTGGAGTGAATATTATCAAGACACCCAATATGTGATTCTGTGTAGGGAGGCAAAACTTCTCAGCTCAACGACAATAAATTTAATCTTAAGGGATAATTGAAAATTTTGCAGCCCGTCACGTCAAATAATTAAAAAAATTAATAAAATCAACAAAATTTGGCCGTTTACAATACTTTTGGGATACTTGTAATCACAACCTGTTAGGAAATCAAATTTCTAATCAAATCCGATATTTTGATTTTTTTTTTTTCAAAGAATTGTTCTGCATACTAAGATGAAAGAACATAGAAAATACAAGGCCTCGTTTCCATTGAAAGCTGGTCTAGAACTCGATTTACTTTGCTCTAAAATCCGAGTAAAAATTTATTAGTCATAAAAGGAATAAGAAGGAAAATGAGTAATTAAACTCATAAGCCGACTAAACCACCAAAGAGAAGTTTATTTCTCTTGGGGTTCTTAAAATAAAAAAAAAAACCTTCAATTAATTTTTAAATGCCACAAAAAAAAACCCCAAAAACAAAGTTACTTCATTTTATGCCAGTAGAAAATGAAAGAGCAAGTACGTTGACAAAGCAGTCATGAAAATGAAGCCTGATGAGGCTGGCAGCGATTCGGATATCGGAATTGAAAGCATTCTGAAGAACACCCAGAATGATGTTTGATGCATTAGGGCATGTGGTGTTGTAAAAATCTGGTGTAAGCTGAGCTTGAGATGATGATTCTTCAAGCACAAATGCGAAAATGATAGCTGCTGCAAGAAGATAACGAAGAGGAGACATTTTCCGTTTGAAGAAAAAGATAATGAGTGTTATCCAAGGAGTACTCTTGCATGGCTCTTTATTTATATAACTCGAGTACTTCACAAAAGTCTAATATGAAGATTAGGAAAGATTTAACTATACGATTGCATCAGCTAGTTAATGTTAATTCAATTAGGTGGTGAAAATTACGCAAGACTTCAAAAGTTTGTCCCCATTGACAACAGGATCTCCACCGTTTAGAAATTGACATTTAAACCTCCTTCCATATATGTAAATTTCATCTAATGGCTGGATGGAAATAAGCACCTCGCTGTATATTAATTCGCTTCTCTCTCTATATAAATAGCTAATATTAATTTCACTGATGAAAAGGGACTTGGGGGGCTTGTTTCTAAAATGCCAACGTGCCTAAATGCGGACCCAGTCAGTTTGATTTTAAATGGGGGGTGGGGAGGCTTTGTTCAAAAAATTTAATTCAATTTGGAGAAACTTAATTTTTTATTGTTCATTTAACTCAATTTATTTATTTATTTATTTATGGTTGTAGAAATTTGAATCAAAGACCCTAAAATTATTTTTTAAAAAAGTTCATATCACTAAACTATACACACTTTACTGAATATAAATATAGTCAAATTCTTTTTATTATCGTTTTTACAAAGAACTTCAAATATATTTTTTTAAAAAATAATAGCCCAAAACGGACTAAATGTCTAACCACGCCAAAATGTCTATTTACGATATATCAAGAGTTTCGTTGTCTATAAAGAATTAAAGATAAATATGTAAGGTCACGAATTATTTGATGGTGATATAATGATAGGGTAGAATGTGTGGCTGGTAGTAACTTTGGAAGATGTGGCGTGTTGATTCCACGTTCCAATCTTATCAATTCAAACTTGAGGACGTGTAGTTTTCTTTCTTTTTCTTTTTTTTCCCCCCCAGTTGAATTAACGACATCATTTGTAAATGGTAAAATAGTTTTTTTTTATCCTTCTTTTATTATTATTATTATTATTATTATTATAAATGCAAGAAGCCTTTCTTTAAGCTCCTTTCAATTAATCGATCACCGTTCTTCATCTGATATTGTCTTTTTCAGGAATGTGGAAATATTGTGAGAAATTCATTTGCTTCGGTTTTAGCAAAGAAGAAGGAGAAAACCATGTGCGGAGTATCCGGACAGTTGGCAAAACTTGAATTTAGAGTCTACAAAGCTTTTTTGTTAGCTTTCAAAAATGGAAATTATAAATACCAACTTGAAAATTTCATTAAGTAAAAGCTATTTATTTACTTATGAAAGCTTTTTTAATACTAATAATTTTTTTTCCTCAAAATAAACTTATGTACTTTTTTTTTTGAGAGATGGCTTTTCAAAAAGCTTTACTGTTGTTTGCTATTTTTTTCTTTTTCTTTTCTGACTTTCTCCGTGTATTAGTATGGAAAAGTCTTGGCATGGAACACAAGTTTTTTTTTTATTCATTTCTTATCAAATGTATATTTCAATTAATTATAATAATATATAAATATACTTAATAAATGATAAAGAAATAAAATGTGAAATTACCAATTTGAGTTCTTAAAAATTCTCTCTTAATTTAATATGATTGATTGGAGTCAATTGTAATAATTTTTTTTTGTAAAATTTGAATGAAATAGACAATCATCAAATATATCTCGAACAAAGTGTTTTATAAAATTTAATACATGTAAATTTAAAGTTTTACTGTGTAATTATAATATTTGATTGTATAATTAGTATAAAAAGAAAGAAACTCTTCTCGGTAGCATTAAACCATTTAAAACGTTTAGGTACCAAATAAGGCGCAAACTGATTTGAGCTGTTGTGCGGTGAATAAAGTCACAAAATAAGACTTATCAAAAAAAAAAAAAAAAAGCAACTGTGAGCTTTTGAACATTAAAGTGATCACATGCCTTGGGTCCTTGGCTGCTGATTTGCAGATGTAAAATGTCAGGCAACTTTAAAGTCCAAACTTTCCACCAAGTCAAGTCAATTGCCGGGACAGGATGTTAGCGTAATTAATTATGAAGCAACACTTTTCTTTATCCGGACCATATTATCACTCGGGATGGTAACGGGGAGGGGAGGGAAGCGACCAATCTCTCAATATTCATTTATGATAGTTTGTGTATGTTTCCATCTCTGTCCCTATTAAAATTATTTGAGAAAATTTTTATTTCTTTCTCAAATAATAACAAATAATTTCGGAACATCTCCGATCGTAAAATAATTTTTTTTTGTTTTTGATTTTTAATTAAATATATTAAAATAAAAAATTTAAATAAAAATAAAATTTAAAATATATCTTATATTTGTTAATTTTCATAATCCTACAATAAAAAAAAATTATTTTTATATCTACAAAAAATAAATGAAGTAAATATAGATATTTATGTAATATTTTTAATAAAATAAAATAAAAATAAAAATTTTTCTATTCCTTTTCCGAATAAGAAATCGTGTATAAAATTATCCTCATATTCTCCATCGAATGGGGAAAATTTTCAAAAATACCCGTTCTGTGGAAAATTTTTGTCATCCCTAATTATCATACAATCGTTATATGTTATAATAATGCTATTTTTTATTTTTAAAAGTTTTTTATTACACATTATTTTTTTATTACATATACTAATTGTAATTAAGATGTAACCCAAAAAAAAAAAAATAGAACATGGAACCAAAGACTTGGAATTTGTAACAAATAATTTAGGGAGTGTAAGCCGAAAGATACAGTTCCTCCATTTTATTTAGTAATTTGAAGATAATAAGGCCCAACGGTACTCTTCACCGACAATTATTTTTAATACGAAATTATTTTTAACGTAATTAGGCGTAACGGTACCCTTCGCCGACGATTATTTAAACAAAAAAAAAAAAAAAGAAAAGAAGAAGAAAACGACGTCTTCTGCACGTCTTGAAAATTATTTAATTGCATTAATTATTTGCCACGTATCAAAAGGGCATTTTAAAAACACTTGTTTAATCAAGAAGTATAAATAAATTAATGTTTTTGCGTGCAGTGATGACAGTACCTTAATTTAAGGATCTTACTCTAAATAATATGCATATGTAACTGAGATATTGCAATGTCGTGTGGAGTGATGTGTTGTTAATTTATTATAATTTTGTTTGTTTTTATTTATTTGGTTTATAATGCTACCCATCCAACCTCAAAGAACGACCCAAATTAAAAAATTAAAAAAAAAATAAAAAGTTTGTATCTATCTGAGAGTGGTTCGATTCCTACTCCTTGCTTTCGCCATAAAAGCCTAACCAAATGAGCCCTTGCGTATGGAATGGAGCACGCCTCTTAACTTAAAGTTACCTTATTTTCATTGACTATGAACATATATCTAGAAGTAGAGGACTTGCATATAACAAAGTCAATGAATGCACTTTGTCAGCATAAACTCTGATGAATTATTTATTCAAGGTTCATTGTTAGTGTTTCTTAGATGAGAGACACATACCTTGTATATAGACTCCTATGAATATTTGAGACTTTTTCTTAGGTCATTGAATAATTTTTGTTCATTTCTCCAAAACTAATGAATTAATGTAAGTTTTAATAATAAAAGAACTATAGAGAGATTGAGATTTCTTTTTTGAATTCCAAAATATTTGACTAATTAATCTTAATATACTTCTCTTACTGTCTTACATACGCATAGTTTTGGTCTTTGGTAGCGACTTCAATATTGCCCTATATAATTTCTTCTTCTTTTTTTTATTTTTTTCTCGTGGATTAGCTATCATTACTCTTTTCTTCCACCAAGCTTTCAATAAATTTTATCCTCGCACTCTGTATTAAATTGTTATCAATTAATTTGTATTTTAAAAATCACATTTATCCTCCAATAATGTGCTTTTCCTCTTATTGTTTTAACACCAATACAGGTTAAGGCGACCCAAGTGCCAAAAAGAAGCTTTTAAGATGAATGAAAGCACCGGTCCAAGAAAGGGTTACCCTGGTTTTTGGTAAATGTTCACATTGGTCGTTAGCAAAATTTTTATAATATCAACAAAATTAGTAGTGTTCGTATTGTTCCCCAAAAAATTTCATATATACAACTAAAATGATTCGTATTAGTCTCAGTCAATAATATTAATTGAAAAATTATTTTATTTTAACATGAATTAAAATAATGGATTAAGATCCTCTTTTAAATTTTTAAAAATTTTGTGTTACATATCTTTCAGAGATAATGTACAAATAAAATTTAATTTAATTTAATTTTCATTATTTATTATCAGACCTGACCATAAGAATTCTTATCCTAAAATAATAAGCTTCTAACTTTGGCACGGAATCCGATCTATATATTGATTAATTCTTAGCTTCTCGTCTATGCCAGAGGCCACATACATTTTTTAATTGGTTATAATGTAATCGATGGCGTTTGAAGCAAAAAAGGGCAAAAAAAAAAAAAAAAAAACAAACAAACAAGTGAAGAGGCTTTTCTTTTTCATTTATGAAAGCAGGACGCGAAGAAACAAACGCAAGTTTAGTTAATTTATTGGGAATACAAAACACGTGCCCTTCAAGAAACAAAACAAAAAACAAAAGAGTAAACAAAGCTTATTTAGAAAGAGCTGATCATATCACCCTCTGACGATGATGATCTTGATGCGATATTGCTGTTTCCATTGACCTTCCTGCAGTTCAATCTAATCTCCCCTTCATTTCCTGTCAGTGGCTTCAAATTCCCCATTCTTATCATTGAAGTCACAAAGCTTGTAAAGAAAGCAGACTGGTTCTTACGAAAGACGTTGACAATGTCAATGGTATCGGCACCGGGAGTCGAAAACAACTCTTGATCACTCTGCAGAAGGCCTTTGCGGTCTCCGAGATTGGAGAAGTATTTGTTGTCAAAAACATTAGGCGTTGTGAGGTCTAAATTTGTTAGAACGCTGCCGTTTCCACCTTGTGGGCATAGTTGCCTCAGTTGTTGTAAGAAGGTTGCGTCTAGGGTTGGGTCTGGATTGCCAGTGTTGTTGAAATTGAATAATCTTACGCTGAAAAATCGGCACTGAGCCCTTCCAAATGTGTGAGCTCCTGAAAATTATACATGCACAGAAAATCCTCGTAATCTTGATCTATTCATACAAGGAATAATAATATAATTCGCTTAGTGATAATAACATAATTTGCTGTGGCATGACCAGCTTTATTTAGATGACCACTCCATGTGGAATCCTGGACCGCTAAAAATTTACTCTCATAACTTTACTTAAAGCTAAAGCGTGTGAAGCAAAATAATTACCGGAGAGTGCAACAAGATCAAAATTATCGTTGAGGCCGACATTTCTAAAACTAGCTTTGAGCCTGTCAAGAGTATCAAACGGTGATGGAAGATTCTGATTTGCAAGAGTTCTGTTTGCTGTTCTGCTGTCTCTTCTTCCCAATAGATTTGTCCACGAAGGACCCCCTGACTGTTACCAAAACCATTCAGTTCATTACTCGCAATCAGCAATAAACTTAAGAGATGTATAATAAGCAAATTTTATCAAAATCAGAAATAGACAATTTATCTTTCGGGCTTTCAATTTGTGTGTGTTTGGGTCGGATCGTTTTGCTAATAATGCGGTACAGTCTTATCACGTCGTCGTAAAATTTTGAATCAAGCTTTGTCGTGTTATGGAATCCAACGTCATAGTTGAAACCGATGGGATATTAAAAGTGATGGTCCCATGATGAATCCCAGCACAACTTTTAAATCAATTACCACGTGGTAGGACAATGAAATCTTAGATTTTTGTAGTTGCTCGTGAAATGCACATGCAGCTATGCAAGAATAAAAACGTGGATTCAAAATTTTCCCATTTTTCCATGAGAATTATTATTTTATTAGTAAAGAAGTGGAGTTGTTAATAGAAATTCATACCAAAGCAACAGATTGTTCAGCTGCAATAGTAAGGATATCAGCACAGGAAACAACCCTTGGACAGGCCTTTTCAACTGCAGCTTTCATGTCATCAATAACTTCAAAACCCCTCGCTGAATTATTATTTGGCAGAGCAAATTTCTCACTGTCTATGGTTGTAGTGTTGTCCAACAAAACTGATGCATCACAGCCCTGAAATAATATTATTAATTAACAACTTGTCATGTTAAGTGTCGCTGTATCGTTAATTTAATGAGTTGATCGATTCCTTCTTATCTCATGACAAAGAAATAAAAGCAACGCAAACTCGTCTTATTGTAATTGTCTTACTGTCAAATATGGTTTTAAGATTAGGATTTACTCCCGACTTAACCTTTTCTGTTGGAGTAGTTAACTTTTTAACTATATTAATAATAGACTGAAGGCATCATCAAAAGCACTCAACAAGAAATAGATCACTAGAGGATTTTAATCCCTGATTTAGGCTAAGTCTTTGTTTGATTTTAATTTCTAATGTATGAAAATCGCATATATAAGTGTCTTTTTGAAAAATTACACGGTCTTCGGTGCATCGAAATTAGAAAGAAAAAAAATCGTCCTATGAGTTGAAAAAATCAGATCTTTTAGGGGGGAAAAGTCTCTTTAAGTTTATGAATATGGGGGCAGAACAAGGTTGCACGAGTAGCATATTAGTAAAAGCAATAAAAAAATGGATATATAAAAAGGTTTTGGATTTTAAAAAATGACATATTCAAACTGTTCTTTAGGTTTCAAGTAAATCTATATTTTGTTTAATGCCATTAAAGAGAATATAAAGATAATATATAGCTATACACACACACACACTTAAACTATATTTGTTATATCAATATATAGTAAATAGAAGAAAAAAAAACAAAGATTAGAGATTGATACATTAACAAAACAGTCATGGAAATGAAGCCTGATAAGGCTGGCACCGATACGAATATCGGACAAGAAAGCTTTCTGAAGCACCCCCCGAATTATGTTGGTTACATTAGGGCATGTGGAAGAATAAAAATAGGGAGACAGTTGAGCTTGAGATGGTGATGATCCCTCAACAACAATAGCAACTACAAAAGCAGCTGCAAGAAGATAGCGCAGAGTGGCCATTTGAAGAGAATAGTGATAGTGAGATCTATCCATGACTCTCCTGCATGACTATTTATAATCTGAAGTAAACAGGATTAGAACTTGCCAACAGCCAAGAAGTTTCACATTGTATATTGTAAAAGTCAACTGTTTTAAAATAAAGTATAGTAGCTTGTTGTGGGTGTTTTTGCACTTATATTTTAATATAGAAATAAATTGTTTTTGGTAAATTTCAAAATAAGTTGGGCAACTAATTTTAAAATAATTATGTTTTAAATAAAAATAGTAATGTATTTGATAGTTTGTTTGAAAGAATTTAGTAAAATTAAAGATTTGCGGGGCCCATCTATTTTTTAAAATTAATAATTGAGTTTTAAACGTTAACTTATTTGGTGGCTGCAAATTATGAACCCATTTTTGATTTCGGTGAAAAAGAAAATGTAAAATGCAAAACAGAAAACGTAAAATGGTATGATGAAATAATTACATGATTAATTTTTTCCCTAAGATTTAGGGAAAGCATATTTTTCTCCACATATTTTTGAAGTCGTACCGATCCTCCCTGCTGTTTTATTTATTTATTTATAGTATTTACAGAAACGAAACCAAAACTCTAGCTCCTCGGTCCTCACCTGCATGAGGGGTTGAATCTAAGCCACTCAAAGTTAATAATTCATGAAATGGTGCCCTTGATTGGTGGCGGTTGCGGGGCCTTGGCCTCTGATTAATATTATTTCTTTTAGCGTGTGGATTCCACAAATCGAAACCCTTCGGAATTTTAATTATTATTTACTGAAATATCATTTTGCCTATGACTTCTATATTATGCCTATGGCTAGTGATTGTTACATAATTCATATTAATTCCAGAATTTTAACTGATGTAAAATAAATTCCTTAACAGAAAAATTCATGTATATACTCTTTTAGATTATAAAAGATAAAAGGCACGTAATTAAGTTTAAGAGAAAACTGATTTTATTAAATGTCAAAGGACGAAACGAAAAAATAATAAGAGACTCGAATGCTAAAAAGAATTTCTAAGAGAATGAAAGTATCAATCGACAAATAAATTTAGATTCATAAACTTTTCTGCCTAATCTAATATTAATTCTAAGCGGCGAGCCTACGGCAGAAGCCACATGCATACATAATGTTTACTGTTTAAAACGTGACATTGATGATGTAGAAAGAACAAATAATAAATAATATTACAGTAAAATCCCAAAATAAGAATATTTTATATAAAAATAATCTCTTTATAATAATAAAAAATTATAGTCTCAACTTAAAACTAATTATAATAAAAAATAAACTATATATTGTAATAAATTATATTTTTTTATAGGTCCCGTCCTAATAAACTTACCTCCACATATTAATAATATTTCAAAAATATATCACATGTTACGTTAAAAAATTAAAATGGAATAAAATATCTTTATAAAATTATTTGTGATATGATTTGTTCTTTAAAATTACAACCACTTCTTTCAACTTGTGGGTATGTATTAATTGGTCACCATAGACATCTTCTTGTTGAAACTAAAATATTTCTAACTTCTCAAGTATGTTTTGAGATTCCTAACATGAAACTTTTTACATAATATTTTTTTTAAACTATATATCTTTTTTATTAACATCTATCCATTAAATTTGATTCACTTACTAATTAATTTATTAATGTCTATACATTAAATTTAACTCACTTATTAAATTATTAATACATGACATAATTTACATTGAATTTGACTCACTTATTAATTCATTAATACATAACATAATTTACTTCTATATCACTTACATTAGTAATAATTAAGCAAAGACCATAATTTTTATACGATATCTCTATTGAGTTATAATCACTTTATAAGAATAAATTTCTCAAATTCCAACAATATGACTCTACAGAGATTTTACTATAGGCTTTTTGATGCGTATATAAAGCAGGACGTGAACACACAAACACAAGTGTAATTAATTTATTTGAAAATACATAACATGTTTCAGACAAGAAAATTATATTAAACTCAAGTTTGATAGTTAATTTATTTGAAAATACATAACATGCTTCAGGCAAAACGATAAGATTAAATTCGAGTTTGTTAAGCACAAAAACTCTCGCGCATGTGCTGCAAGCTAGCTTATTTAGAAGGAGCTGACCAAATCACCCTCCGATGATGATGATCTTGTTGCAATATTACTGTTTCCATTGACCCTCCTGCAGTTCAATCTAATCTCCCCTTGACTTCCAGTCAGTGGTTTCAAATTGCCCATTCTTATCATTGAAGTCACAAAGTTTTTAAAGAAAGCAGTCTGGTTCCTCCCAAAGTCCTCGACAATGGCAGCGGTATCCGCACCAGGAGTCGAAAACAACTCTTGATCACTCTGCAGAAGGCCCTTGCGGCCTCTAAGATTGGAGAAGTATTTGTTGTCGAAAGCATCAGGTGTTTGGACATCAAAATTAGCAAGAACGGCGCCGTTTCCACCTTGTGGGCATAGTTCCCTCAGTTGCTTTAAGAGGGTTCTGTCCAGTGTTGGGTCTGGCTTGCCAGTTTTGTTGAAATCGTATAATCTGTCCCTGAAAAATTTGCACTGAGCCCTTCCAAACGTGTGAGCTCCTGAAAAACATGCATGATCAAATCTTTGTTATTTTTACTGAATTCACATACGAGTAACAATAATGATAATGTTATTGTTAGGGATATTATTTAAGTTTTGAGTTAAGTAAATATAAATTTAGGGCACCAACACTCATTTCTTAAATTAATTTTTGAGTATGAGTTACTGGTAGCAGGCAGTTTTGACTCCTAAAAGTTTACTCTCATAACTTTACTCAAGTAGCTAAAAGGATGTAGAAGCAATTAATAATATTACCGGAGAGTGCGACAAGATCAAACTTGTCATTGAGGCCAACATTTCGAAAACTAGATTTGAGCACATCAAGAGTATCAGATGGTCCTGGAAGATTCTGATTTGCAAGAGCTCTGTTTGCTGTTCTGCTGTCCCTTCTTCCCAATGGAACTGCCCATGACGGACCCCCTGACTGTAACCAAAAGCCATTCACTCAAAATCAGCAATAATCTTGAGAGATGTGCGTTTGGGGCGGAGCTAGCCGTTGAATCAAACCTTGTCGTATAATAAAATAAGAAAATTTTAAGTTTAAAACTAAGGTGTTGCTACGACGCACCAGCGTCCAGCGCAATAAAAAGTGTTTCACTGTCGGTAACAAATTGTCTGTTGATAATCACTCTATCTTTTAAATAATGGAGTCCACCACGTCGTCGGAATTTAAAAATGATGGGTCCAACGGTGAATACCTTCACTTAAATCAATTTCCACGTGGTGGGGCAGTTTTGTCGTTGAATAGCTAAACATGTGGACTCAGATCTTGCACATTGTTCTATGTGAATAATTTTTTAATTAATGTATTCTTCTAAGGATAAAGTTGAACTTACGGGTTATTTAATTAACTAAAAATAATAATATAAAAACACGTTAATACTGCAAAGATTTTTCATTATTCTGTTCACTTATTCTCGTATATACCCATATTAATTTACTTCTAAGCATAAAATATTAACTAGGAAGAGGAGTTGGTAATAGAAATTCATTACCAAAGCAACGGATCGTTCAGCCGCAATAGTAAGAATATCAGCGCAGGAAACAACCCTTGGACATGCCTTTTCAACGGCAGCTTTCATGTTATCAACAACTTCAAAACCCCTCGCCGAATTATTATTTGGCGCAGCAAATTTCTCGCTGTCTATGGTGTTAGTGCTGTCCAGCAAAATCGATGCATCACACCCCTGAAAATATAATATTAATTAACAACTTGCTATGTTAACAGTCCATTGTATTGTTACTTTAACAAGTAGATAGATTCCTTCTTATCTTACGGACAGGAATTCAAAAAAATTATATATAATGCAAACTCTTCTTATTTAAATTGTCTTATTATTACATATGTTTTTAAGACTAGGATTTCCTGTTGATTTAAATTTTTCGGTTGGAAGAATATAAAACAAGTGTGATTTATTTTCAACCATACACCATTAATATTGGACCCATGATCATTAAAAGCACTGAGCACTGAGCAGCGATGAGGCCATGAGATGGATTTTAATTCCTGTTTTGGACCAAATCTTTGCTAGATTTAAATTTCTAGTGCATGAACCCCCATATTAAAATTTATTTATAAAAAAAGAATTACATGGTCTTCGGTACATCCAAATTAGAGAGGAAAATTTTGTTGTGCGGCTGAAGTGAAAAAATCAGATCTTTTAGCTTGGGGTTGGGGTTGGGAGCGAGGATCTCCACGTGATATATTTAAAAAAAAAGATATATAAAAATGGTTTTGGAAGTTGTTGAAATTAAAATGATATATTCAAACTCTTCCTTAGGCATTATGAAAACTCTATATTTTGTTTAATGCTATAAAAAATTATAAAGATAATGTTCATTGACATACTTGAAACTATGTTATATCAGTAAGTACATAGACAGAGAGCTTGATACTGTTGATTGACATACTTGAAACTGTGTTATATTATATAGACAGCTTGTGTTGATTGACATACTTGAAACTGTGTTATATCAGTAAGTACATAGACAGAGAGCTTGATAAAGTAAATAAGATGAAAGATGAGAGAGCAGAGATTGCTTACATCAACAAAACAGTCATGGAAATGAAGCCTGATGAGGCTGGCACCGATCCGGATATCGGACGAGAAGGCTTTCTTAAGCACATCCTCGATAATGTTCAATACATTAGGGCATGTGGAAGAATAAAAAGAGGGAGAAAGTTGAGCTTGAGATGGTGATCCCTCAAGCACAAAAGCAACAACAAGAGCTGCTGCAAGAAGATAACGAAGTGAAGCCATTTTGTCTAAGAGTTACTGCTTCTCTATTAAGAGAATAATTAGTCTTAGGACTTGGCAAACAAAGAGAAATGCCTCTTTATTTATAACCAAACAAACCAGATTAGGATTAGAACTTCGCAGCAACCTCAAAGTTCCTCGTTTCACTGTTTGAATAGGTCAGTTACGTTATTAATTCTCTTAATTAGGTTTATGTGATTTTTTTTTCCTAAAACTAATGTGGCTTATGTGACTATCTAAGTGAAGTATATGGAAATAGATGTCTTTTTTTTTCTTTATTATTAAAATAAAATTACTAGTTAATTTTCTTTTTTAAATTTCATTCAATTTTTTCTTTCGTGTTTAAAAGCTTAAGTCTTCCATTAGATTCTTCGATTTTATTTTTTTTTTTCAAATACAATATACTAATTACAGTGCATTTGAAATTACATGTCTTATTTTCATAATGATCTTGAAATTTACAAATAACCTTCGTTTTTGTGGAGAGAAAATAAGAAAGAGGAATATTTGTTTGTAAAATTTTATTAAAAAAAAAGTATAAATGAACGTATTACAAATGTATGTATATCAAACTTATTTGAGAATAAAAACTTATTAAAATGAAATCCAAAATTTTGAGTAATTATTCATGAAATGAGGGACTGCGTTGATAATTCTTGGAATGGGGGCCTTTATAAGGTAGGGGCGGCGACGCCTCGAGCCGCCTTTGTTTAATGCCAGCCTACCTGCTTCTTTTATCGTATGTGTGAATGCGGAGCATGTGGCGTGTGGATTCCACATATTCGAAATCCTTCATTTCAGCCTTTTGAAAATTTTTATTCGTCTACCGAAATATCAAATATCATTTTGTCACCTTATGCATAGTTAGATGCGAGGTTGAGAGGTTGAGGTACTCAAAACTTTTTAAGTTATAATTATTATAGAAAGAATTAAATTATAAAATAAAAATTAATAATATATTATATTATATATATATAATATTTAAATAATAATTTTAATAAAAATAATAAAAATATTATAAATTTTATCATATAAATGTGGGGTCAATTATTTTAATTTTTAAATTTTAATAATAAATATTTATTAAATATTTTAATAGTTATTTTAAAAGGTGTAATTGTTTGACTTTGATTTCAGATGGGATTAGATTAAAACCTTAAGTGGGAGCTAAATAATTAAGTGGTGGCAGGATTATTTGTCTACCGAAATATCAAATATCATTTTGTCAGCTTATGCATACTTAGATGCGAGATTGGGATACTCAAACTTTTTAAGTTATAATTATTATAGAAAGAATTAAATTATAAAATAAAAATTATTAATATATATAATATTTAAATAATAATTTTAATAAAAATAATAAAAATATTATAAATTTTTATCATATAAGTATGAGTTTAATTATTTTAGTTTTTAAATTTTAACAATAAATGTTTACTAAATATTTTAATATTTATTATAAAAGATATAACTGTTTGACTTCAACTTTAGATGTGATTAAATTAAAACCCTAAGTGAGAGCTAAATAATTAAGTGGTGGCAGGATTATATTTGAAATGGATATAAGAGTAATTTAGATTTTTAATTCAAGAAGGGACGGAGAGAAAATGAAAAAAATAGAACACACTTAAGTTCTAGAAAGAAAAATGATTTTATTAATGATCACGAAAAAGATAACCGTTGTTACTACTTTTAGTTTGGGAAAAAGGATCAAAATATTTGCCGTGGTTTAGTGATTAGACACGAAGATTCCATTACTTTTAGAAATTATATAGGCTCTTACACATAGACCGCAAAATTTTTTTTAATTGTCCAAAAATAAGTTTTGTTATCCTAAAAAGAGTTTGTGTAACCATTTTTAAAAATTAAAAAAAAAAAATTCTTCCCCACTATTTTGTCAAACTACAAATGTTTGACAAAAAGGAAAAAGCAATACGTAAAAAGAAGGTGTTTTTCCGGTTAATGTTTTAAAGCTAGAGGATAAAGTGGGTTATTAAAAACTTATGATTCAAATGAAAATACATATCGATGACTTCGGGAGAAAAAAGAAAAAGAAAAAGAAACAGAAACACGTACAATATGACAAGGATTTCCGATACATAGAAAGCAGGACGTGAATGTACAACCACAACTTTAGTTTATTGAAAATACAAAGCATGTTTCAGGCAAAACATAGGAGTAAATACATGAGTTTGTTACCCACAAACTCTTTCTCTCACGTTAGCTGCAAACTAGCTTATTCAGAAAGAGCTGACCAAATCACCCTCCGATGATGATGATCTTGTTGCGATATTGCTGTTTCCGTTGACCCTCCTGCAGTTCAATCTAATCTCCCCTTGATTTCCTGTCAGTGGTTTCAAATTGCCCATTCTTATCATTGAAGTCACAAAGTTTTCAAAGAAAGCAGTCTGGTTCCTGCCAAAGTTATTGACAATGACAGGGGTATCGGCACCGGGAGTCGAAAACAACTCTTGATCACTCTGCAGAAGGCCCTTGTGGATTTGAAGATTGAAGAAGTATTTGTTGTCAAACACATCAGGTGTTGTGACATCAAGATTAGTTAGAACGCTGCCGTTTCCACCTTGTGGGCATAGTTGCCTAAGTTTTTCTAAGAAAGTTGTGTTAAGTGTTGGGTCCGGATTGCCAGTGTTGTTGAAATTGAATAATCTATCGCTAAAAGTTCGGCACTGTGCCCTTCCAAATGTGTGAGCTCCTGAAAAACATGCATAGCCAATCTTTGTTATTTTTACTTAAATTCATACAAATGAAGGATAATAATTGAGTTTCATTATGGTGGTTTCTCGCTTTTCTTTTTGGGAAGCAATTCATATTTCATGATGTGATTAATGGGAGTAAATTTGTCAAACGTTTTAACATATTCCCAATCACCAATATCAAACTTTAAAACACAGTTTCTGCGCATCATTAGGATATTCAGTCAAGCCTCTAGGTGCAGTAGAGTATGAATGATTGATATTTAGTGGATGAGATTTCTCATCCTTATCAAAATTTATTCTTTTCTTTTTAAATAATATATTCAACATTTAAACTATCTCTAGGATTTCAAGACTAAGTATTGGCATTAAAAAATTTTCCACCTCCAGATTTCTAATTCTGGCTCCAATACTGCTTTATCCCAAAAGACTCCAAGGTCTGTTTGTAATCAAGTCAAAGGGTGTATAAGCAAATATTACCGGAGAGTGCAACAAGATCAAAATTATCGTTGAGGCCAACATTTCTGAATCTATCTTTGAGCCTCTCAAGACTATTGTTCGGTCCTGGAAGATTTTCATTTGCAAGAGTCCTGTTTGCTGTTCTGCTGTCTCTTCTTCCCAATAGATTTGTCCATGAAGGACCCCCTGACTGTTACCAAAACCACGATCATTAGTCAAAAGCATCACTTGAGAGATGCAAAATAAACAAATTTAACTAAAATCAGAAATAGACATGCAATTAATCTTTCCGACTCTATTTGGCTAATATTTATATGGGTCTTGTTGCACCCAAAATTAGCAGTTTCCCGACGTTATAATTTTGAGTGAACGGTTCAACCAGACTGTATCATATAAAGAAGATATTTTTTTTTTCAAAATATATACTGGAACCCAACACGTAAAACTGATGTGTCCTCGATGAATCTCATCACCTTTTTTTTGTTGTTGTTGTTGGGTGGGGGGGCTGAAGGAAAAGCCTTCCCTTTTCATACGGTAAAGTTTGTCCAGGTACTATCACGAAGGAAAATCCTGTTTTTTACCCTGCTTGCATGGGTAAAAATTGATCCAGCGGGGTTTATTTAAAAAATAATATGTTTTCAAGGATTGGAATGGGTGCAATTATAATTGGGGCGCTATTTCTAAAAAACAGGATTGGAAATATCAGTAAATAAAAAAAAAAAAAATTCAAACCCGAACCACACTAAAAGTGAAAGTGTTTTTTGGCCAAACGTTGTGCAAAAAAAAAAAAATGCAATTGGCCCCTATTGTAATTTTCTGGTGACTAAGAGTGAGAAATTAAAGAAGAATAGCTCCCCCTTTGTAATATAAAAAATTTCACTTGTTTGTGAAAAAAAAAAAATCAATCAACTTAAATTCCGATCGACTTAATTTGGTTGAAGAATTCAACATTGATAAATGATAATGTTGGATTTAGTCCATGCCGTGCGAATGTGGAGTGTATGAGGCGTGTGGATTCCACGTACGCGGAAGCAGAAACCTTTCATTTCAACCTTGTAGGCTTTTTTCTTTTTATATTAAATTATCATTTTTGTCAGTTTATACCAAATTAATTGATTGAAACACTAGAGTCAAAAAATTAATTACGTGATGGATGACATTTTGAAAACGATATATTTTTCAAAATAAGAATTAATTACCTCCGAATAACAACACCTTATATAGAAATAATCTCTTTATAATAATAAAAAATTATGGTCAGTAAATCAAAAAAAAAAAAATTCAAACCCGAACCACACTAATTAAAAGTGAAAGTGTTTTTGGCGAAACGTTGTGCAAAAAAA
This sequence comes from Atalantia buxifolia, assembly GCA_030444775.1. Taxonomy (NCBI): domain Eukaryota; kingdom Viridiplantae; phylum Streptophyta; class Magnoliopsida; order Sapindales; family Rutaceae; genus Atalantia; species Atalantia buxifolia. The sequence goes on along the minus strand of CM059832.1, from coordinate 30,959,598 downwards.
AAAAAAAAAAAAAAATTTTCCGGTGACTAAGAGTGAGAAATTAAAGAAGGCTCCCCCTTTGTAATATAAAAAATTTCACTTCTTCGTGAAAAAAAAATCAATCAACTTAAATTCCGATCGACTTAATTAGGGTTGAAGAATTCAACATTGATAAATGATAATGTTGAATTTAGTCCATGCCGTGCGAATGTGGACTGTATGAAGCGTGTGGATTCCACGTACTCGGAAGTAGAAACCTTTCATTTCAACCTTTAGGCTTTTTTCTTTTTATATTAAATTATCATTTTTGTAGTTTATAAATTGATTGAAACACAGTCAAAAATTAATTACGTGATGGATGACATTTTGATATATTTTTCAAAAAAAAAATAATTTTTCCTATAATAATAAAAAATTATGGTCTCAATTTAAAATCAGTTATAATTAAAAATAAACGCTATATTATAATAAATTATTTTTTTTATAAATCTCGTCTTAATAAACTTGCCTCCACTTAATAATAATATTTCAAAAATATATGTCATGTTATGTTAAACAATTAAGATGGAATAAAATATCTTTATAAAATTATTTGTGATAATGATTTATTTTCTAAAATTGTAACCATTTCTTTCAACTTGTAAGTATGCATTAATTGGTAACCATAGGCATCTTCTTGTTGAAACCAAAATATTTCTAACTTCTCAAGTATATTTGTAGATTTTTAACATAAAACTTTTTACATTAATTTTTTAAACTATATATCTTTTTTATTAACAACTATCCACTAAATTTGACTCACTTACTAATTAATTTATTAATATCTATACATTAAATTTAATTTATTTATTAATTTATTAATACATGACATAATTTATATTGAATTTGACTCACTTATTAATTTATTAATACATGACATAATTTACCTCTATATCACTTGTATTAGTGATAATTAAGAAAAGATTATAATTTTTATACGATACCTCTATTGAGTTATAATCTCTTTATAAGAATAAATTTCTCAAATTCCAACAATATGACTATAAATTTCTCAGGACGTGAACACACAAACACAAGTTTAATTAATTTATTTGAAAATACATAACATGTTTTAGGCAAAACGATAAGATTAAATTCGAGTTTGTTAAGCACAAAAACTCTCTCGCATATGCAGCAAGCTAGCTTATTTAGAAGGAGCTGACCAAATCACCCTCCGATGATGATGATCTTGTTGCAATATTACTGTTTCCATTGACCCTCCTACAGTTAAATCTAATCTCCCCTTGATTTCCTGTCAGTGGTTTCAAATTGCCCATTCTTATCATTGAGGTCACAAAGTTTTTAAAGAAAGAAGTCTGGTTCCTCCCAAAGTCCTCGACAATGGCAGCGGTATCGGCACCAGGAGTCGAAAACAACTCTTGATCACTCTGCAGAAGGCCTTTGCGGCCCCTAAGATTGGAGAAGTATTTGTTGTCGAAAACATCAGGTGTCGTGACATCAAAATTAGCAAGAACGCCGCCGTTTCCACCTTGTGGGCATAGTTCCCTCAGTTGCTTTAAGAGGGTTGCGTCCAGTGTTGGGTCTGGCTTGCCAGAGTTGTTGAAATCGTATAATCTGCCCCTGAAAAATCGGCATTGAGCCCTTCCAAACGTGTGAGCTCCTGAAAAATATGCATGAACAAATCTTTGTTATTTTTACTGAATTCATTTTGAGTTAAGTAAATATAAATTTAAGGCACCAACACTCATTTCTTAAATTAATTATTGAGTATGAGTTACTAGTAGCAGGCAGTTTTGACTCCTGAAAGTTTACTCTCATAACTTTACTCAAGTAACTAAAAGGATGTAGAAGCAATAATAGTTACCGGAGAGTGCAACAAGATCAAACTTGTCATTGAGGCCAACATTTCTAAAACTAGATTTGAGCACATCAAGAGTATCAGATGGTCCTGGAAGATTCTGATTTGCAAGAGCTCTGTTTGCTGTTCTGCTGTCCCTTCTTCCCAATGGAACTGCCCATGACGGACCCCCTGACTGTAACCAACAGCCATTCACTCAAAATCAGCAATAATCTTAAGAGATGTGCGTTTGGGGCGGACTATTTAATTTGCTAGCCGTTGAATCAAACTTTGTCGTATAATAAAAGAAGACAGTTTTAAGTTTAAAACTAAGGTGTTGCTACGATGCACCAGCGCAATAAAAAGTGTTCCACTGTCGGTAACAATTTATCCGTTGATAATCACTATATTGACAAACAGTGTAGCTGATGCAGTTTTGTCGTTGAATGGCAGATGCAATAACTAGCAAAGGCTAAACATGTGGACTCAGATCTTGCACATTGCTCTATGTGAATAATTATTTAATTAATGTATTCTTCTGAGGATAAAGTTGAACTTACGGGTTATTTAATTAACTGAAAATAAAAAATAAAAAAACAAGTTAAATTTATATGGCTTATTATTAATTGAAAAAATTGTTAAAAATTACATTAATACTGCGAAGATTTACCATTATTCTGATACCCATATTAATTTACTTCTAAGCGTACAATATTAACTAGGAAGAGGAGTTGGTAATAGAAATTCATTACCAAAGCAACGGATCGTTCTGCCGCAATAGTAAGAATATCAGCGCAGGAAACAACCCTTGGACATGCCTTTTCAACGGCAGCTTTCATGTTATCAATAACCTCAAAACCCCTCGCCGAATTATTATTTGGCGCAGCAAATTTCTCGCTGTCTATGGTGTTAGTGCTGTCCAGCAAAATCGATGAAAAAATAATATTAATTAACAACTTGCTATGTTAACAGTCCATTGTATTGTTACTTTAACAAGTAGATAGATCCCTTCTTATCTTGTGGACAGGAACTCAAAAAAATTAAATAAATAATGCAAACTCTTCTCATTTAAATTGTCTTATTATTACATATGTTTTTAAGACTAGGATTTCCTGTTGATTTAAATTTTTCGGTTGGACGGTTGGAAGAATATAAAACAAGTGTGATTTATTTTCAACCATACACCATTAATACTCGACCCATGATCATTAAAAGCACTGAGCACTGAGCAGGGATGAGGCCATGAGATGGATTTTAATTCCTGTATTGGACCAAATCTTTGCTAGATTTAAATTTCTAGTGCATGAAAACCCCATATTAAAATTTATTTATAAAAAAAGAATTACATGGTCTTCGGTACATCCAAATTAGAGAGGAAAATTTTGTTGTGCGGCTGAAGTGAAAAAATCAGATCTTTTAGCTTGGGGTTGGGGTGAGGATCTCTACGTGCATGAATATGCGGTCAGAAGAAGAATGCAATGAGTAACAGACGGATAAAAGAGAAAAGAAAAAAAGATATATAAAAATGGTTTTGGAAGTTGTTGAATTTAAAATGATATATTCAAACTCTTCCTTAGGCTTTATGAAAACTCTATATTTTGTTTAACGCCATAAAAAATTATAAAGATACTGTTCATTGACATACTTGAAACTATGTTATATCAGTAATTAAGTACATAGACAGAGAGCTTGATAAAGTAAAGAAGATGAAAAATGAGAGAGCAGAGATTGCTTACATCAACAAAACAATCATGGAAATGAAGCCTGATGAGGCTGGCACCGATCCGGATATCGGACGAGAAAGCTTTCTTAAGCACATCCTCGATAATGTTCAATACATTAGGGCATGTGGCAGAATAAAAAGAGGGAGAAAGTTGAGCTTGAGATGGCGATCCCTCAAGCACAAAAGCAACAGCCAGAGCTGCTGCAAGAAGATAACGAAGTGAAGCCATTTTGTCTAAGAGTTATGGTTAGAAAGAGAAATGCCTCTTTATTTATAACCAAACAAACCAGATTATGATTAGAACTTTGCAGCAACCTCGAAGTTCCTCGTTTCACTGTTTGAATAGGTTGGTTACGTTATTAATTCTCTTAATTAGGTTATGTGATTTTTTATTTTTTGAACCTAATGTGGCCCATGCGACCATCTAAGTAAACTATATGGATATACATATCTTTTTCTTTCTTTTATTATTAAAATAAAATTACTAGTTATTTTTTTAAATATCATTAAATTTTTTCTTTCATGTTTAAAAACTTAAGCTATATATCATAATTAAAGAAGAAAATAAGTCTTATACGTGCGTCGTGGAGGCTCGAAACTACACTACATTTACAAGATTATGAGTACGGAGAATCCACCTCTTTGGGTTAAACCCAATAGTTTATTTTTATAATGATCTTGAAATTCACAAATATAAGAAAAGAGGAATATTTGTTTGTAAAATTTTATTAGAAAAAAGTATAAATGAACGTATTACAAATGCATGTATATCAAACTTATTTGAGAATGAAAACGTATTAAAATGAAATCCAAAGTTTTGAGTAATTATTCATGAAATGAGGGACTAAGTTGATAATTCTTGAAATGGAGCCTTTATTAAGCAGGGGCCTTTGTTTAATGCTAGCCTACCTGTTTCTTTTATCGTATGTGTGAATGCGGAGCATGTGGCGTGTGGATTCCACACATTTTGAAATCCTTCATTTCAACTTTTTGAAACTTTTCATTTGTTTACCCAAATATCCAATATCATTTTGTCAGTTTATGCAGAGTTGGATGCGAGATTGAGATTCAGTAACGTTTAAGTCATACTTATTATAGGGGAAAAAAATTATTAAATAAAAATTAATTATATATTATACATATAATATTTAAATAATAATTTTATTAAAAATAATAAAATATTAAAAAAAATTTATTATATAAATGTGAATTTAAATCATCTTAATTTTTAAAATATAATAATAAATAATTTAATGTTGTATTTTAAAAAGTACATCTGTCTTACTTTAATTTCAAAATTAATTGAAACCTCAAGTGGGAGTTAAATAATTAAGAAATGGCAGGATGACTTTTTGAAATGGATACAAAATGATTTTATTAATGATCATGAGAAAGATAACTGTTGCTACTAATGTTTTCTTTTATGGGGGAAAAAGGATCAGAATAATTGCGAAATGGCTTAGTGAAATAGTACACACTGACCCCAAAAATTGTCAAATAGATTTTTAAAATTTGTCCAAAAATAAGTTTTGCTATCCCATAAAAAAAAGTATGTATGACTATATCTGAAAATAAAAGATTATTATCTACTATTTTGTGAAACTACGGATGTTTGTCAAAAAAAAGTAGAAAGAAATTTGTAAGAATAAGGTGTTTTTCTGGTTAGTATTTTAAAGCTAGAGGATAAAGTGGACCACTAAAACTGGAAAGTGACTCCAATGACAATGTGTATCGATGACATAGGAAAAAAAAAAACACACACACACATACTATATCACAAGGATTCCTGATACATAAACAGCAGGATGTGAATACGCAAACACAAGCTTAGTTTATTGAAAATACAAAGCATGTTTCAGGCAAAACACAAGAGTAAATTCACGAGTTTGTTACCCACAAACTCTATCTCTCATATGTGCTGCAAACTAGCTTATTTAGAAAGAGCTGATCAAATCACCCTCTGACGATGATCTGGTTGCTATATTACTGTTTCCATTGACCCTCCTGCAGTTCAATCTAATCTCCCCTTGATTGCCTGTCAATGGTTTCAAATTCCCCATTCTTATCATTGAAACCACAAAGCTTTTAAAGAAAGCAGCCTGGTTGCTACTAAAGACATTGACAATGGCAGTGGTATCGGCACCGGGAGTCGAAAACAGCTCTTGATCACTCTGCAGAAGGCCCTTGCGGTTTTGAAGATTTAAGAAGTATTTGTTGTCAAACAAATCAGGTGTTGTGACATCAAGATCAGTAAGAAGGCTGTCGTTTCCTTCTTTTGAGCATAGTTGCTCCAGTTTTTGTGAGAGGGTTGTGTTAAGTGTTGGGTCTGGATTGCCAGTGTTGCTGAAATTGAATAATCTATCTTTAAAAGTTCCGCACTGAGCCCTTCCAAATGTGTGAGCTCCTGAAAAACATGCATAGCCAATCTTTGTTATTTTTACCCAAATTCATATAAATCAAGGATAATAATTGAGTTTCATTATGGTGGTTTCTCGCTTTTCTTTTTGGGAAGCAATTCAAATTTCATGGTCTGTTTGTATATAAGCAAATTTAACAAATATTACCGGAGATCAAAATTATCGTTTATTCAAGGATAATAAACGACTCCATGGTCTGTTTGTACTCAAGTCAAAGGGTGTATAGCAAATATTACCGGAGAGTGCAACAAGATCAAAATTATCGTTGAGGCCAACATTTCTGAATCTATCTTTGAGCCTCTCAAGACTACTCCTCGGTCCTGGAAGATTTTCATTTGCAAGAGTTCTGTTTGCTGTTCTGCTGTCTCTTCTTCCCAATAGATTTGTCCAGGAAGGACCCCCTGACTGTTGCCAAAGCCATGATCGTTACTCAAAAGCATCATTTGAGGGGTGCATATAAGCAAATTTAACCAAAATCATAAATACACATGCAATTAATCTTTCCGACTTTATTTGGCTAATATTTATACAGGTCTTGTTGCACCCAAAATAAGCAGTTCCCTGACTTTACAATTTTGAGTGAACGGTTCAACCAGACTGTATCATATAAAGAAGATAATTTTTTTTTAAAATTTTCAAAATATATAGTGGAGTCCAACAAGTAAAACTGATGTGTCCAATATGAATCTCATCACGGGGGGAAAAAAACAAAAAGAAAAAGCCTTCCCTTGTCATACGGTAAAGTTTTTCCAGGCACTATCACGAAGTCAACATGGTAATTTCGGTGGACTGTTGCCGCCTAAAACTAAGCATGTGGATTCATTTAGTTTAAAGCACTCAGGGTCTGAAAATTCCAACACGAATGTAAAGTCAAAATTACTCTCTGATACCATAGTAATTTAATCACTTTTAAGCTTAAAATATGTAGTCGAAGAAGATGAGGAGTTGTTAATAGAAATTCACATATACCAGAGCAACAGATTCTTCCGCTGCAATGGTAAGAATATCAGCACAGGAAACAACGCCTGGACAGGCCCTTTCAACGGCAGCTTTCATGTCATCAACAACTTCAAAACCCCTCGCCGAATTATTATTTGGCGCAGCAAATTTCTCACTCTCTATGGTAGTAGTATTGTCCAGCAAAATCGATGCATCACAGCCCTGAAATAACATCAAAAACTCTTTCTGATCAACTGCTGTTGTATCGTTAATTTAATAATTAGGTAGATTCTGCTTATCTTACGATTAAGAAAAGTAATGCAAACCTGTGCATTTTCTTTTTGGATAAACATACATATATACAAATTGTCTTATTGTAATGTAAGTTTTTAAGACTAGGATTCCCTCATGACATAAGCTTTTCCCTAGCTTAATTGTGATTATTAGAAGTTAAGATATAAGTGTACGTAGTTATATTTCAATCATATATTACTAATAATAGACATATTACACAAGATTTAAAAAAAAAACTACGCAGAATTCAGATTAGGAGAGGACTTTAACTCGTGTTTTAAAATATTAATTGAAGAAGAAGGAAAATCAAAGAGTAGAGATTGATTACATTAACAAAACAGTCATGGAAATGAAGCCTGATGAGGCTGGCACCGATACGAATATCGGACAAGAAAGCATTCTGAAGCACCTCCCGAATTATGTTGGTTACATTAGGGCATGTGGAAGAATAAAAAAACGGAGAAAGTTGAGCTTGAGCTGGTGATGATCCCTCGAGCACAAATGCAACTGCAAGAGCAGCTGCAAGGAGATAACGAAGAGAAGCCATTTTGCAATGATGAGAATGAGAGTTATTTCTGAGCCTTCCATATATGCGCCTCTTTATTTATAGCCAACCAAGCTAAACCAGAGTAGACTTGGCAACGACTAAGAAGTTTCACATTATATTGTAAAAATTCTACAGTTTGAAAAGAAAAGCTTAACTTATATGACGAGATGATTACATTATCGATTTTCTCCCTAAAGTTTAGTGAAAGCGTATTTTTCTCCACATGCTTTTGAGGTGGCAACGATCATTTATTATTTGTATTTTAGTATTCCAGACATATGTCAAGTGTAGCTCGGTTGATTGTGAATGTGCTCGTACCTGTGATCACCCGAGTTCTAATAATAATATGAGACAAAGGTTGTTGTTTAGAGGATGAGATATCTTGTCCCCATAAGAGCCTTTTTTTTTTCTTATTAAACAAAAGAAAAGGTAAGACAACATGGATATTAAAAAGATGAGTTTATATAATTCATCCTACTTCTATCACTATTGGATCTAACTTTTAAAGTGGGTAAAATATTTTTTTATCTTACGCGTAATTTAAAATTTAAATAAATCTGACATGTTAAGGTAAAAAAGGTGAATAATTAAGTAAATAATTTTGACTAAGACATATATTTTTAAAATAATTTTTTAAAAATACAAAGACTAGGTAGATGATTGACTCAAACCTTAACGTCAAAATAATATTTATCCGAAAAAAATGTGAGGATATTTCCATTCTGCTTTTTACGTAACAAGACCCCAACTTTTTATATTTTTATAATTACGATTTTATCTTTGAAATAAATTATTCGAAACTCATGCATTTATTCTTAAATCACATATGTTTAACCAAAAAGAATGAACAGAAAATTTCTAGGAAAGAATTAGATTTGTTAGTTTAAGAATATACAATATTTATATATCTTATTGCTTTCCTTATATCTTTCGAGGAATAATTCGCTAATGAATTGTGAATATATCTTTCATGCAATTTCAATTTAAAATTTTAGTTTAGCTACTGCTAAGCTGGTTTCATGACTGATGAAAAATTTGTTTCATTAGGCAAGAAAAGTTAAGATTTTACAGTTAAAATATATTTATTTATTTATTATGACTAGTATTTTCTATTATGTATGTACATGTTCTCCTCTGTTGTGTGTTCTCAACAAATTGAAAAAGAACTAAAATGCATTTTGATTCAGAAAGTACTGTTTGTGTATTTAGATGCTGCAATGTCATTTATATACGGACATGTCCCTCTTTTAAATAAAATGATTCATGACGTGGCAATATTGGCAGAGTAGTTAATGCATGTCCATTTTGATGCCATTAAAAATTTACTGAGCTACAAAGCAAGGAGTGCACCATTTTTAGGCAGTATGTAAGTTCATCATGATTGCTTCTGATTCGCCCTTCAACTGTACATGTAGATTATCAAAAATGAAGTTTTACTACTAGCTTAAGGAACAGAAAAACCTTGGGCACCCATGCTGCCGAAGAAAGTGTAGAAGTGGAAAATCTAATAAAGCCTGCAGCCTGCAAGGGTAATCATTGATTCAGTGGGGTTTATTTAAAAAATAATATGTTTTCAAGGACTGGAATGGTGCAGTTATAATTGGGGTGCTATTACTAAAAAGGACCGGAAATATCAGTAACCAAAAGAAGAGTAATTCAAACCAGAACCACATTAATGGTGTGTTTATTAATTAGTAATTAGAATGGGCAGTAATTGGAATGGGTTAGAATTGGAATGGGTTGGAAACAGAATCAAGAATGAGAATTAAAATAAATTATTTACTTGAGTTGTAAGAATTAGAGTCAAAATGAGATTTATTTTCGTTGATGTATTTACTTTATTTTGGAATTGGAATGATCTATCATAATTTACTAAAATGCCCTTATTAATAATTGTCAATTGGTAATAATAATAATGATGATGATGAAATAAATAAATTATATTAGTAGTAATAACTTATTATAATAATAATTATTATAAATTATATTCTAATAATATTTTAATAAATAATAATAATAAAATAATGAAATTAATAATAAAAATAATAACGTCATTATTATTATTATTTATGAAAATAGTATCGTAATTAAAATTTATAATAATAATAATAATAATAATAATAATAATTTATTATTTATTAAAATATTATTATAGTTTTAATTTATTAATTCTATTATTATTTATTAATTTCATTATTTCATTATTTTATTATTTTATTATTTTATTATTATTTATTAATATATTATTATAATTTATTTATTTATTATTGTGTATTATTTTCATCATTTTATTATATTATTATTTATGAAAATATTATAAAATTAATATTTATAATAATAATTATTATAATACTAAGTTATTATTATTATTTATTAAAATATTTTATAGTTATAATTTATTATCATCATCATCATTTTTAATTTTTATTTATTATTTAAATCAAGGATAAAATTGGTGTTAGAAACTTAGTTGAGGGTAAAATTATCATTTATGAGAATAATCAGAACTCTAATAATGATTGCCAGATTTGTGAGCCAAACTATATTTTGATTCCCATTCCAAACTTTAATTTCACAAATAAATACGTCATTGATTCTCATTTCGAAATTTTTATTTTCATTGTTGGTAAGTAAACACATTATAAAAGTGAAAGTATTTTCTGGCCAAACTTTGTGAGGAAAAAAAAATTGTAATTGGCCCCTATTGTAATTTTTTGGTGACTAAGAGTGACAAATTAAAGAAGAATAGCTCCCCCTTTGCAATATCCAAAATTTCATTTGTTTGTGAAAAGAAATAAATCAGCTTAAATTCCGATCGACTTAATTAGGGTTGATGAATGCAACATTGATTAACGATAATGTTGGATTGATTTAGTCCATGCCATGCGAATGTGGAGTGCACGTGGCGCGCGGATTCCACATACTCGAAAGTCGAAACCTTTCATTTCAACCTTGCAAACTTTTATCATGTGAAAAAAGAAAAAACCTTGCAGACTTTATCTTTTTTCTTTACCTTGAATTATTACTTTTGTCAGTTTATACATAATTAATTTATCTTTTATCATGTCAAAAAAGAAAAAACCTTTCATTATTACTTTTGTCAGTTTAAATAATTAGTTACCTGCTGGATGACATTTTGAAAATGATATTGCTTTTTTTTTTTTTTTTAGAATGTTATGCACTTATGCCGTTAATTTTTTTTTCGTATTTGTTTTTAAGAAATGAAAATGGATGTTTATTTGTGGGATGAACTATGTTCCAACACTTGCAGCATTTCATTGAGTTTTGTCTTTTTGAGTTAATTACACTACATTATCTTATATTTTATAAAAAAATTGAATAGACACTAAAAGTTATAAAGTTTTATATATAAGTCCTTCTTTTAATAAAATGACTTTTGAAAAAACTTTAACTGTTATTATTAGCATTATTCATTAATTTCATAATAATAATAATAATAATAATTTATTCATTATTAAAATTTATTATTTTTATTATTTTAATTGTTGTTATGTATTATTACTATCATAAATGTCATCACTATTAATAATATTATTATCATTAAAATTTGTTAATTTATTATTTTAATTATTAATTATTATTATTATTATGAAAATTTATTAATTTTATTATTTTAATTGTTATGATTACTTTAATTAAGTCATTATTATTATTTATTAATTTTATTTCCGTCATTAATATTATTTTTATTTCTATTATTAAAATATATTAACTTTATTATTTTAATTATAATGTTATTGTTAATGTCTTCAAAATCATCATCACCATCATCATCATCATCATCATTAAACTTTATAGATTTTTTTGTTTTAAGTAGTACTATTGGTATTATTATTATTTTGCCTTAATTGAGCATTAAATATATTTTAAATATATTTTTATTTTTATTATAATAAATGAAAATATAAAAATAAATTATACTATAATATTATTTTATTATATCATATTATATTTATATAAAAATAATAATTTAATATAATTAATAATAAATTTAAGTAATGTTAGTGTAATATTAATACAAAATGAATGTAGTCCAGTGTAATACCAATTACCAAATATTGTACAATATTATTATAATTTACTGCTAATGTAATATAACTTAATACAATACACTATATTAAATAATGTAATATAATACAGTATACCAAATGGGCCCTCAATTCTTTGAGTGATAATGCTCTAGAGGGATATAAAAAAAGTAAACATAAGCGTGGCAGAGTCTTTTGTCATAGTTGATTAGCCATCGTCAAAGAGTTTAGGCTGACATAATAAATATTAAGCCATCACCCAACATTTAAAAGAGTATTTAGAAACCGATAAATCTACTATTTAATTTTTTTAATCAAGAATAAATAATAAATTATCATTACAACAAGATTCACAAGCTCAAATATCTAAAAAAAAGGATAATTCTCAAGAAATATAAAACCAATTGCTTTTGAAATATTCTTAAAAAAAACACTAACTTCCTTTTATATTATTCTTTGTTTATCTTTCTTTGACTTTGTTGGGCTACATTTAAAATTTTGAAAAATTAAAATGGCTCCCTTAAATTTCAAGAGTAATATTAGTATTTTATAGGTAAATTAACATATTGTATGTACAAATAAACTAACATGCCAACTAATGTTAAAAACAAAAATATGATGAAAAAAATAAAGTTTTGTAATAATAAAATAATAAAATTTTACAACCTAACACTTTTTACATGTTTCTTATTTTGAAATTTCACCTTTTTTATTTTATAATTTTCTGAAATATTGCAAGGTCAATAACCTATATTCTTAATACATATTCATTTTATTCATTCTATATTAAGTATATATCATGTAACAAAAAAAATATTATTTACATTTATTAATTTTTCATGTGTTTAAAAAGTTTTATGTAATATTACATTATTATCTTTACACTATCAATCATTTTTATGATTGAGTTAGGTCAATGAATCGTAAAAAATTTGAAACAATATGAGTTAGATAAATAAATATTTAAAAACTTTTAACTTTTATGATATTATAATAAACAATAAAGACTTAAGTATTAATAATCAATTGAACACATCTCAGTGGTTGAACACACGTTAGATCTATTGGCCAAATCAGAAAAGGATAAAATTTGGGATACCATACAACTGTTGCAAGGTAGGCATACCCTTTTTTGTGATTTCAAATCTCGCCTCTGATAGAGTATTTTCAAAATTGTAATGTAAATAAATAAATACCAAATTGACTTTTGATTCCCACATCTTTTATTTTAAGTTCAGAGAATTAGCAATTGAACTGATTTGAATGCACAATCTAAAAAATTTTTAAATAAAGAAATATACTTAATATGATATTTGGAGAAAAAAATTGTTCCGCAACAAGTACAAAATTGTAAAAGCAGCATTAATTTGTGGGATCCAGCTATGATGTGATACTGTATCATTAATTTTCTCTCTGGTGCCTACAGTATTATAAAATTTCATTGAACCCCTTTCATTCATTTTTATTTAAACAACAGTTTCATAAATATTTAATTAATTTTTATTATATCCATATAAACATTATAATTAACACGTTATTTATATATATTTTTTCTATATTACACATTTATCACAATATTCCTCTCCTTATCACAAATACCCGCGAACTTGACCCGAATTTCGTTTCCATTTCCGTCCACGCCACCGGCCAAGGTTGGTACCGTGGCTGTGGCTGTGGCTCCAGCTGCAAGTGCGGCAGCGATTGTAACGGATGCCTCATGTACCCTGACTTGAGTTACTCCGAGAGCCCCACCACAACCACCGAGATCCTCGTCCTCGGTGATGCTTATGCCAAGATGCACTATGAGGTGTCTGAGATGGGATTTAGAGCTGAGGGTGACTGCAAGTGCAAATTCTACAAGAAATTCTACTTAAATTGACATGCAAGAGAAGATAAGAACAAAAATTACCTGTTTTAATCGTTCGATCGGGCTTAATCGACAGTGGGTTCTTAGCTAGGGTTTTGAAACTCAATAATGGCAGCCCACGCATTCGGTGGATACTCCATATGGTTCTCCGTGAGCGCGAAAATCAATGGAAAAAGACGAGACAATGTCCGATGCAATTCGCTGCTCGTGCAAGGATTTCAACCGAAGAGGGTTTTCTGAGTGTGAGAGTGACGAGAATGAGAGACGAGAATGACTACACCAGACTTGGAAAAGCGAAAATGATGAGCGTGCGTGATTTGGGTTTTTGCCTTTTTCATTTAGTTTTAAGAAAACGATGTCGTTTCTTGTTTATTATCAATGACGGTTTTTTAGTAACGGTCATTAAAATACTATAACATTTTTACTTTTAATGACGGTTCTTTTGAGAACCGTCATCAAAAGTAATACTAATTTTTAATAATGTATATAATGATAAGAGTAATAATTTTATATTTAATAACGGTTCTATAATAGAACCGTCATAAAACGTAATAGCTTGATATGTAATGACTTTTAATGACGATTTTTTTTATAAATGGTCATTAAAAATTTTAATGACGATTTTGTTTAAAATCGTCATTAAAAGTAATAACTTTATATTTAATGAAGGTTCCATAATAAAACCGTCATAAAAAGTATTAGCTTGATATGTAATGAATTTTAATTACGGTTTGTTTTTTATAAACTGTCATTAAAAGTAATAACTTTATATTTTATGACGGTTTTATAATAGAACCGTCATAAAAAGAAATAACTTGATATGTAATGGCTTTTAATGAGGGTTTTTTTTATAAACAGTTATTAAAAAAATAACTTGATTTAAAAAAATAACTTTATTTTTAATGACGGTTTTGTTTAAAACCGTCATTAAAAGTAATAACTTTATATTTAATGACGCTTTTATAATAGAACCGTCATAAAAAGTAATAGTTTGATTTGTAGTGACCTTTTTTTTATAAACCATCATTTAAAATAATAACTTGATATTTAATGATGATTATATAATAAAACCGTCATTGAAGGTTTAAAATTTATAATGACTGTTTTTATAAGTAACCATAATTAAAAGTAAAACTATATTTTAGAATGATATTTAATGACGGTTTTATAATAGAACCGTCATTATAAATATTATATATTATAACCGTTCATATAATAACCGTCATTAAATATTTTTAAAGACAGTTTTAAAAAAAATTGTCATAATATACGGGTCATTGTTTTACATTTTTATAGTAGTGGATGAAGTAACATTTAAAAGAATGGTCAAACGAAGACCCTTTAACCTCTTGGAGTTGCACAGAAATTTGCCCAGTAAACTGGTCGAAACACTTTCGTGTTAGGTGTGAAGTGTAAGTTATTGAGGTAATTCAGTTGACGGAGTCAAATCGGTTGAATTATTGCAGTTAGTTTGAAAGTGTCCTACTCATGGGGCTGATTCTGAATGTTTAAATAGTGAGGATAAAATAGGATATTAAATCAAATCCCAAAGGTGAAAATGACTTTTCCCCGTTAATCCATTACAATGTCAATTAGTCGGTGAAGAATTTGATTAACATAAATATTACTTACAATAAGTAAATAATCTAATTCAAAAATTATAGTGATAAGAATTATGATTCTATTGTCGATATATTGGATGGTGCCATAGTATATATTGTTATTGGGACATAAAAGGAGGAGAAAACAACTAATTTTACTTCATACGCTCTCCTGAGAAAAAGAACAATTGAGTGGAAATACTTTTTTTTCCTAGGGTTTTAAAGTCAAAGAAAAAAAAAATGCCCCACTCGATCTATCGATCTAATCCACTCGGAAGAATTAAAGCTTAAATGGATATTATTTATTAATTGATGTGATAATTGATAATTGGTATCTTGTAAGCATATCTCGCTAAATTTATGAATGGATCACGATATAAATGGTAATATATTAAAATTAGGAAATAATTGATATGATATGTGATTTTCATAGCAGGATTTTTTTAATTATTTTGGGGGGAAAAATGAGAAAATATGAAAAATGAAACTACTTTTTTTCCCCAACTATATTATCAAACCAAAGCCCTAAAGATATTACTTGTATGCTACTCGTGGGGCAGAACAAGGATGCACGAGTAGCATACAAGTAAAAGCAATAAAAAAAAAAGATATATAAAAAGGGTTTTGGAATTTAAAAAATGACATATTCAAACTGTTCTTTAGGTTTTAAGTAATCTATATTTTGTTTAACGCCACTAAAGAGAATATAAAGATGATATAATACTTAAACTATATAAGTTATATCAATATATAGTAAATAGAAGAAAAAAACAGAGATTAGAGATTGATACATTAACAAAACAGTCATGGAAATGAAGCCTGATAAGGCTGGCAACGATACGAATATCGGACAAGAAAGCTTTCTGAAGCACCTCCCGAATTATGTTGGTTACATTAGGGCATGTGGACGAATTAAAAAAGGGAGACAGTTGAGCTTGAGATGGTGATGATCCCTCAAGAACAATGGCAACTACAAGAGCAGCTGCAAGAAGATAACGCAGAGTGGCCACTTGAAGAGAATAGTGATAGTGAGAGCTATCCATAACTCTCTTGCATGACTATTTATAATCTGAAGCAAACAGGATTAGAACTTGCCAACAACCAAGAAGTTTCACATTGTATATTGTAATAGTCAACTGTTTTAAAATAAAGTATAGTAGCTTATTGTGGGTGTTTTTGTACTTATATTTTAATATAGAAATAAATTGTTTTTGGTAAATTTCAAAATAAGTTGGGAAACTAATTTTAAAATAATTATGTTTTAAATAAAAATAGTAATGTATTTTATAGTTTTTTTTAAGAATGTATTTTATAGTTTGTTTAAAAGAATTTAGTAAATTTAAAGATTGTGGGGCCCATCTATTTTTTTAAATTAATAGTTGAGTTTTAATCGTGAACTCATGTGGTGGGTGCAAATTATTAACCAATTTTTGATTTCGGCGAAAAAGAAAATGTAAAATGCAAAACAGAAAACGTAAAATAATATCATGGAATAATTACATAAATAATTTTTTCCCTAAGATTTAGTGAAAGCATATTTTTATCCACATATTTTTGAAGTCGTACCGATCCTCCCTGCTGTTTTATTTATTTATTTATAGTATTTACAGAAGGGTTGAATCTAAGCCACTTAAATTTAATAATTCATGAAATAGTGCCTTTATTTGGTGGCGGTCGCGCGGCCTTGGCCTTTGATTAATATTATTTCTTTTAGCGTGTGGATTCCACAAATCGAAACCCTTCGGAATTTTAATTATTATTTACTGAAATATCATTTTGCCTATGACTTCTATATTATGCCTCTAGCTAGTGATCGTTACATAATTCGTATTAAAGTTAATTCTAGAATGGTAACTATTTTAATTAACTGATGTAAGATAAATTCCTTAACAGACAAATTCATTTATGCTCTCTTAAATTATAAAAGATAAAAGGCGCGTAATTAAAGGTGTGTTTGAGATTGAGGTATTGTACCTTTTAAGTTACAGTTATAGTAAAAAAAATTGTAACAATAAAAAAAAATTAGTAATATATAATAAATATTAATTTTAAATAATAATTTTAATAAAATTATTAAAAATATAATAAAATTTTTATTATACAAATGAAAGATCATATCTATAGCAAAATTATAGCAGAATGTAATATGAAAATATCAACACAATGCTCAATAGTTTACATGCTTCGGTGCCACGGAAGCAACCTACATGCACGGGAGAAGAGTGGAGGATATATTTCTTATTCATGTTGGAAAGTTACTAACAATCCAGTATATAAAGCAATTATATGAATCAAAAAATGGAAGGTAGTAACGGCCCATTGCAACAAGAATGGGAGCTGGCAATCACTGTCAATCTTCCATGATATTTGGGCAATCACAATCAATCTTCCATAATAGCAAATCAATCACTCCTTGATCTCCTCTTCTTTACCAACACTCCCCCTCAAGTTAGTGTGAAAATATCGATGGAGCCCAACTTGAACAATATCTCTTGAAATCTGGATGCTTTTAAGCCTTTTGTAAAGATATCGGCTAGTTGTAAATCACTAGAAACAAATGGAGTACAAATTATACCAGCTACCATTTTTTCTCGAACGAAGTGGCAGTCTACTTCAATGTGCTTTGTTCGCTCATGAAAAACTGGATTAGAAGCAATGTGTATAGCAGCTTGATTATCACAGAATAATCTAGTTGATTCTGTTGTAGGAAAGTTTAAGTCCTTCAATAAGGCTCTCAACCAAATAATTTCACTAGTAGTAGTAGACATAGCACGATATTCTGCTTCCGCACTAGACTTAGCCACAACATTTTTCTTCTTACTCTTCCATGTGACCAAATTTCCTCCAACAAAAATGCAATATCCTGTTGTAGATCGACGGTCAATTGGACATCCTGCCCAATCAGCATCGGTATAAGCAGAGATAGAAGTGTGGCCATTCTTGCGCATCCATATTCCCCTTCCTGGTGAGCCTTTTAGATAACGCAAGATTCTGTTTACTGCATCCATGTGTTGAACCTTAGGTGCATGCATGAATCGACTAACCAAGCTTACAGCATAGGAAATATCCGGGCGAGTAATTGTCAAATAAATTAATTTGCCAACCAATCTTTGATATTGAACAACATTAGGAAATGGTTCCCCTTCATCATCAGGCTTACCTCCAGTCTCTATGGGTGTCTCTGCTGGCTTTACCCCTAATTTTCCGCTATCTTGTAATAAATCTAGCACATACTTTCGTTGATTAAGAAAAATTCCTTTGGTTGAGTAAGCAACTTCGATCCCCAAAAAATACTTCAACCTGCCAAGATCTTTAATAGCAAACTTTCTGTGCAAAAGTGCTTTGAGCTTTGATATTTCTTCATGGTCATTTCCTGTAATTACAATATCGTCAACATAGACCAAAACAATTGTAATGCCAGAGATGCCCTTTTTTACAAATAATGAAGAATCTCCAGCACTCCTTTGTAATCCATTCATCATGAGAACTGAACTCAACTTTGCATACCAAGCTCGTGGTGATTGTTTTAGCCCATATAATGCTTTGTTTAATTTGCATACAAACCCAGGTTCTGATTCTTTTGGATGGCCAGGAGGTAATCTCATGTAAACTTCTTCTTCAAGCTCTCCATGAAGGAAAGCATTTTTTACGTCCATTTGGTATAGTCTCCAGTTTTCATTCACTGCAAGAGATACGAGCACTCGAAAAGTATTCATTTTTGCAACTGGAGCAAAGGTTTCTTTATAATCTTCTCCATAAGTTTGAGTAAATCCTCTAGCAACCAATCTTGCTTTATGTCTTTCAATGGTCCCATCACTTCTGTACTTTATTTTGTATATCCAACGACAGCCAACAGTTTTCTTTCCATGTGGTAGCTTAACAATGTTCCATGTCTTGTTCTTGTTAAGGGCTTGTAGCTCTTCGTGCATTGCTTGTCTCCAAATGGAATTGGTGTTAGCTTCTTTAAAAGTTTTGGGCTCTCGATTATTGGATATTGCTGCAAGAAAGATTGAATGAGAAGACTTCATCCTGTCATATGTCAAGTAAGCCTGCATGGGATAAGAGATCACATGGTAAGTGAAAAAATCCTTCATTTTTCCTGGTGGACGAATCTGTCTTTTTCGATTTCTTATTTGGGAAATTTTGTTTGAGATGGAGGTAAGACAGTATTATCGTGATAGATAAAGGGCTAAAGCAAGAGAGTCTTGAACTCGTAGATTCTTCAATTTGTTGACCATGGTTACTCAAATACGGGCTTTGTTGAGCTTCATTATTTAAACAAGTGTCATCACTTGTAATTGTTGGTAGTGGAACCAAATTAGATAAGCACTCCCCCTGAGATTGAATTTTGTTATCATCTTGTGGTTGAAAAAATGACTCTGACTCAACAAATTTCACATCCCGGGAAATAATAAGCTTCCGAGTGGTCATATTATAGCACATGTAGCCCTTTTTTATTGAAGAGTATCCAAAGAATACACAGCGAATTGCTCGAGGATCCAATTTATCACGATTTATAGCCTGTTGATGAACATAGCAGACACAGCCAAATACTCGCAAATGGGAAATATTTGGCTTCTGATTTTTTAAGACTTCCAAAGGAGACTTAAATTCAAGAACTCGACTAGGAAGACGATTAATCAAATATGTTGCCGTTAGAACACCATGTGACCAATACTTCTTTGGAACATTCATTTGAAACATCAAAGCCCTTGCAGTTTCTAGAATATGTCTGTTTTTCCTTTCGGCCACGCCATTCTGTTGTGGCGTGCCCACACAACTAGTTTCATGAAGAATCCCATGGTTGCGAAGATATTCAGAGAATGGACCACTGGTATATTCTGTTCCATTATCAGTCCTGAAAGATTTTATCTTGGCATCAAATTGGTTAATCACCATGTTATGGAATTCTTGAAAAATAGAGAACACTTCTGTCTTTGATTTTAGTAAATATAACCAAGTGGCACGAGATTTATCATCAATAAACAGGACAAAATATTTATATCCATCATAAGAATCAACAGGTGCAGGGCCCCATAAATCAGAATGAATCAGCTCAAATGACTTAGATGACACAGATAAAGATTTATTAAAAGGTAAACGAGTTTGTTTTGAAAATTGGCAAACATCACAAGCACTAGAAGTAATAGAAATAGAAGGAAAAATGCTTGATAAAATGCGATCGAAGGGTGTCCAAGTCGTTTATATAAGATATGGCCTTCTTCTTTTTTTTTGTATGACAAGCTTTATCGGTTGTGTTTAGCAAATACAGCCCATGTGAATAAATTCCCTCACCAATCGTCTTCTTCGTTTTTCGATCCTGAAATATAACGGATGATGGAGAAAAAATAACATCGCAATTCAAAGAGTTAGTGATTTTTCCAACCGATAAAAGTTGTACTGGAAATGAAGGAACAACAAGAACTTTGGAGGTGGAACTTTGGGGAAAAAATTTTATTTTTCCATTTCCAAATACTGGAACAGTAGCTCCATTTGCAATAGATACCTCATGTTTATGATTTATAGGAGTAAAGTCATGCACAAGACTAGAATTATTGGTCATGTGATCTGTGGCTCCGGAATCAATTATCCAAGAATTTGTATTGTAGGAAGAAGTAAGATAAGCTTGTAGATTACCTGAAACATTAGTCGAAGTGGTCTGATTAATTTCAGATGACATGGACTTACTAATTTGTTGAAGGATATGACTGAGCTGATTCATTGAGATTGAGGTATCTCGCAATAAAAAAGATGATCCTTCTTATTTTTATCTGGACCAGTCTTGAGGTGTGGATACAAATCCCAACATCGATCCTTTGTATGTCCATTTTTCCCGCAATGGTCACAATGGTAACTTTCCCTTTTTCCTTTATTGCGATTGCTCTTCCCGTACTTCTCCTTTCTGTCATTTTTTTCAGCCACAAGTGCATGTGATTCTGGTTTTTCAGAAGCAACTTTCACATCTGCATTCATGGTCTTCTTACGAGTTTCTTCTCGTTGAATAGTTTGGCAAACAATGGAGAAAGAAGGAAGCTTTGGGGCCATGAGAATGTTGCTTCTTAGATTTTCATACTCTGGCTTCAAACTGCTAAGTAAGGAAAAAAATTTTGTCTTCTTCCACTCTTTTTGTTGCAAAGACTATAGGTGGTCAGTGAGAAATGGACGATACATATTTAGTTCATCCCACAATTTTTTAAGATAACCCAAGTGCTCACTAAAGGTTTTATCACCTTGTTCAGCCACAGCAATTTCACATTTTAATTCAAAAACACGTGCACTGTTATTGTTGCTACCATACAATTCAGATATAGAATCCCACAATTCTTTTGAAGAATTAGAAAATGTGAAAATTTCTGCAATATGAGGCTCCATGGAATTAAGAATCCAGGATCTAACAAGTTGGTCATTAGCAATCCAATCTTCATATTTTGGATCTTTAGAATCCGGACAAACATAGTTACCATTAGTGTAACTTAATTTTCTTTTTCCTCCAAGAGACAAAGTAAATGTGACCATTGACCAAGGAACATAATTCAAACCATTTAAAGCAACTGAAGAGAGTTTCAAACTAGGATTTGGATCGCTTTCAGCCATGAGACCAACTGATAAAAAAATGGTTAAAGAGAATTTACCTCAATTTGCCTGCTCTGATACCATATAGCAAAATTATAGCAGAATGTAATATGAAAATATCAACACAATGCTCAATAGTTTACATGCTTCGGTGCCACGGAAGCAACCTACATGCACGGGAGAAGAGTGGAGGATATATTTCTTATTCATGTTGGAAAGTTACTAACAATCCAGTATATAAAGCAATTATATGAATCAAAAAATGGAAGGTAGTAACGGCCCATTGCAACAAGAATGGGAGCTGGCAATCACTGTCAATCTTCCATGATATTTGGGCAATCACAATCAATCTTCCATAATAGCAAATCAATCACTCCTTGATCTCCTCTTCTTTACCAACAATATGAATATATCTTCTAAGATACAATAGTATTCACCAAATATTTGAATATTGTAATTTTTAAGATACAACTGCCCAACTTTAATCTCAAACACATTCTAAGTTTAAGAGAAAACTGATTTTATTAAATGCTAAGGACGAAACGAAAAAATAATAAGAGACTCGAATGATAAAAGAAATCTCTAGAGAACGAAAGTATCATTCGACAAATAAATTTAGATTTCATAGACTTTTCTGCCCGATCTAATGTTCATTGTTAGCGCCGAGCGTACGGCAGAAGTCACATATAATCCATAATTATCATTGGTTAAAACGTGACACTGATGATGTTGAAAGAACGAATAATATACAATTTTTGATACGTGCAGAAAGCAGGATGTGAACAAGCAAACAAAAGTTTAACAATTTATTTGAAAATACATAACATGCTTCAGACAAGACGATTAGATTAAGCTCAAGCTTGATAGTTAATTTATTTGAAAATACATAACATGTTTCAGGCAAAACGATAAGATTAAATTCGAGTTTGTTAAGCACAAAAACTCTCTCGCATATGATGCAAGCCAGCTTATTTAGAAGGAGCTGACCAAATCACCCTCTGATGATGATGATCTTGTTGCAATATTACTGTTTCCATTGACCCTCCTGCAGTTCAATCTAATCTCCCCTTGATTTCCTGTCAGTGGTTTCAAATTGCCCATTCTTATCATTGAGGTCACAAAGTTTTTAAAGAAAGCAGCCTGGTTCCTCCCAAAGTCCTCGACAATGGCAGCGGTATCGGCACCAGGAGTCGAAAACAACTCTTGATCACTCTGCAGAAGGCCTTTGCGGAGTCTAAGATTGGAGAAGTATTTGTTGTCGAAAGCATCAGGTGTTTTGACATCAAAATTAGCAAGAACGCCGCCGTTCCCACCTTGTGGGCATAGTTCCCTCAGTTGCTTTAAGAGGGTTCTGTCCAGTGTTGGGTCTGGCTTGCCAGTTTTGTTGAAATCGTATAATCTGTCCCTGAAAAATTTGCACTGAGCCCTTCCAAACGTGTGAGCTCCTGAAAAACATGCATGACCAAATCTTTTTTATTTTTACTGAATTCACATACGAGGAACAATAATGATAATTTTATTGTTAGGGACATTATTTAAATTTTGAGTTAAGTAAATATAAATTTAAGGCACCAACACTCATTTCTTAAATTAAGTTGAGTATGAGTTACTGGTAGCAGGCAGTTTTGACTCCTAAAAGTTTACTCTCACAACTTTACTCAAGTAACTAAAAGGATGTAGAAGCAATTAATAATTACCGGAGAGTGCAACAAGATCAAACTTGTCATTGAGGCCAACATTTCTAAAACTAGATTTGAGCACATCAAGAGTATCAGATGGTCCTGGTAGATTCTGATTTGCAAGAGCTCTGTTTGCTGTTCTGCTGTCCCTTCTTCCCAATGGAACTGCCCATGACGGACCCCCTGACTGTAACCAAAAGCCATTCACTCAAAATCAGCAATAATCTTAAGAGATGTGCATTTGGGGCGGACTATTTAATTTGCTAGCCGTTGAATCAAACCTTGTCGTATAATAAAATAAGAAAATTTTAAGTTTAAAACTAAGGCGTTGCTACGATGCACCAGTGCAATAAAAAGTGCTTCACTGTCGGTAACAATTTGTCCGTTGATAATCACTCTATTGACGTAAGTGTAGCAATTTTGGTACCATACAGTGTAGCTGATGCACCATAGTCAATAAGTCACCCTTTTTAAATAATGGAGTCCACCACGTCGTCCGAATTTAAAAATGATGAATCCCTTCACTTAAATCAATTTCCACATGGTGGGGCAGTTTTGTCGTTAAATAGCAGATACAATAACTAGCAAAGGCTAAACATGTGGAATCAGATCTTGCACATTGTTCTATGTGAATAATTATTTAATTAATGTATTGTTCTAAGGATAAAGTTGAACTCACGGGTTATTTAATTAACTGAAAAAAAATAATATAAAAACACGTTAAATTTATATGGGTTATTATTAATTGAAAAAATTGTTGAAAATTACATTAATACTGCAAAGGTTTATCATTATTCTGTTCACTTATTCTCGTATATACCCATATTAATTTACTTCTAAGCATAAAATATCAACTAGGAAGAGGAGTTGGTAATAGAAATTCATTACCAAAGCAACGGATCGTTCAGCCGCAATAGTAAGAATATCAGCGCAGGAAACAACCCTTGGACATGCCTTTTCAACAGCAGCTTTCATCTTATCAACAACTTCAAAACCCCTCGCCGAATTGTTATTTGGCGCAGCAAATTTCTCGCTGTCTATGGTGTTAGTGCTGTCCAGCAAAATCGATGCATCACACCCCTGAAAATATAATATTAATTAACAACTTGCTATGTTAACAGTCCATTGTATTGTTACTTTAACCAGTAGATAGATTCCTTCTTATCTTATGGACAGGAATTCAAAAAAATATATATAATGCAAGCTCTTCTTATTTAAATTGTCTTATTATTACATATGTTTTTAAGACTAGGATTTCCTGTTGATTTAAATTTTTCGGTTGGAAGAATATAAAACAAGTGTGATTTATTTCCAACGATACACCATTAATACTGGACCCATGATCATTAAAAGCACTGAGCACTGAGCAGGGATGAGGCCATGAGATGGATTTTAATTCCTCTTTTGGACCAAATCTTTGCTAGATTTAAATTTGTAGTCCATGAAAACCCCATATTAAAATTTATTTATAAAAAAAGAATTACATGGTCTTCGGTACATACAAATTAGAGAGGAAAATTTTGTTGTGCGGCTGAAGTGAAAAAATCAGATCTTTTAGCTTGGGGTTGGGGGCGAGGATCTCCACGTTCATGAATATGCGGTCAGAAGAAGAATGCAATGAGTAGCAGACGGATAAAAGAAAAAAAAAAAGATATATAAAAATGGTTTTGGAAGCTGTTGAAATTAAAATGATATATTCAAACTCTTCCTTAGGCCTTATGAAAACTCTATATTTTGTTTAATGCTATAAAAAATTATAAAGATAATGTTCATTGACATACTTGAAACTGTGTTATATCAGTAAGTACATAGACAGAGAGCTTGATACTGTTGATTGACATACTTGAAACTGTGTTATATCAGTAAGTACATAGACAGAGAGCTTGATAAAGTAAAGAAGATGAAAGATGAGAGAGCAGAGATTGCTTACATCAACAAAACAGTCATGGAAATGAAGCCTGATGAGGCTGGCACCGATCCGGATATCGGACGAGAAGGCTTTCTTAAGCACATCCTCGATAATGTTCAATACATTAGGGCATGTGGAAGAATAAAAAGAGGGAGAAAGTTGAGCTTGAGATGGTGATCCCTCAAGCACAAAAGCAACAACAAGAGCTGCTGCAAGAAGATAACGAAGTGAAGCCATTTTGTCTAAGAGTTACTACTTCTCTATTAAGAGAATAATTAGTCTTAGGACTTGGCAAACAAAGAGAAATGCCTCTTTATTTATAACCAAACAAACCAGATTAGGATTAGAACTTTGCAGCAACCTCGAAGTTCCTCGTTTCACTGTTTGAATAGGTTGGTTACGTTATTAATTCGGTAATTCCCTTAATTAGGTTTACGTGATTTTTTTTTGAAGCTAATGTGGCCCATGTGAGCATCTAAGTAAACTATATGGATACAGATTTTTTTTTTCTTTATTATTAAAATAAAATTACTAGTTAATTTTCTTTTTTAAATTTCATTCAATTTTTTCTTTCGTGTTTAAAAGCTTAAGTCTTCCATTAGATTCTTCGATTTTATTTTTTTTTTTCAAATACAATATACTAATTACAGTGCATTTGAAATTACATGTCTTATTTTCATAATGATCTTGAAATTTACAAATAACCTTCGTTTTTGTGGAGAGAAAATAAGAAAGAGGAATATTTGTTTGTAAAATTTTATTAAAAAAAAGTATAAATGAACGTATTACAAATGTATGTATATCAAACTTATTTGAGAATAAAAACTTATTAAAATGAAATCCAAAATTTTGAGTGATTATTCATGAAATGAGGGACTACGTTGATAATTCTTGAAATGGGGCCTTTATTAGGTAGGGGCGGCGACGCCTCGAGCCGCCTTTGTTTAATGCCTGCCTACCTGCCTCTTTTATCGTATGTATGAATGCGGAGCATGTGGCGTGTGGAGTCCACATATTCGAAATCCTTCATTTCAACCTTTTGAAAATTTTTATTTGTCTACCGAAATATCAAATATCATTTTGTCAGCTTATGCATACTTAGATGCGAGATTGAGATACTCAAACTTTTTAAGTTATAATTATTATAGAAAGAATTAAATTATAAAATATAAATTATTAATATATATATAATATTTAAATAATAATTTTAATAAAAATAATAAAAATATTATAAATTTTATCATATAAATGTGGATTCAATTATTTTAATTTTTAAATTTTAATAGTAAATATTTATTAAATATTTTAATATTTATTTTAAAAGGTATAATTGTTTGACTTTGATTTCAGATGGGATTAGATTAAAATCCTAAGTGGGGGCTAAATAATTGAGTGGTGGCAGGATTATATTTAAAATGGGTATAAGAGTAATTTAGATTTTTAATTCAAGAAGGGACAGAGAGGAAATGAAAAAGATAGAACACACTTAAGTTCTAGAAAGAAAAATGATTTTATTAATGATCATGAAAATGACAACCGTTATTACTACTTTTAGTTTGGGAAAAAGGACCGTGGTTTAGTGATTAGACACGAAGATTCCATTACTTTTAGAAATTATATAGGCTCTTACACATAGACCGCACAATTTTTTTTTTAAATTTGTCCAAAAATAAGTTTTGTTATCCTAAAAAGAGTTTGTGTAACCATTTTTAAAAATTAAAAAAAATTCTTCCCCTTATTTTGTCAAACTACAAATGTTTGACAAAAAAGAAAAAGCAATATGTAAAAGTAAGGTGTTTTTTTAAAAGTTAGATCTAGTAACAGAATTATAAGTATCGTCTTTATCTTTAATTGTACTAGCCATTGAATACACTTAAATAAATAGGATTCACTTAACTTTAAGTGAATTCAACGATTAGATGTAACTATAATACGATAACATAATTACACAATTTTATCCTTTTAAAGCTGGAGGCATAAAGTGGGTTATTAAAAACTTGTGACTCAAATGAAAATACATATCGATGACTTCGGGAGAAAAAAGAAAACGAAAAAGAAACACGTACAATATGACAAGGATTTCTGATACATAGAAAGCAGGACGTGAAGGCACAACCACAACTTTAGTTTATTGCAAATACAAACTAGCTTATTCAGAAAGAGCTGACCAAATCACCCTCCGATGATGATGATCTTGTTGCGATATTGCTATTTCCGTTGACCCTCCTGCAGTTCAATCTAATCTCCCCTTGATTTCCTGTCAGTGGTTTCAAATTGCCCATTCTTATCATTGAAGTCACAAAGTGTTCGAAGAAAGCAGTCTGGTTCCTGCCAAAGTTATTGACAATGGGAGCGGTATCGGCACCGGGAGTCGAAAACAACTCTTGATCACTCTGCAGAAGGCCCTTGTGGATTTGAAGATTGAAGAAGTATTTGTTGTCAAACACATCAGGTGTTGTGACATCAAGATTAGTTAGAACGCTGTCGTTTCCACCTTGTGGGCATAGTTGCCTAAGTGGTTGTAAGAGGGTTGTGTTAAGTGTTCGGTCTGGATTGCCAGTGTTGCTGAAATTGAATAATCTATCGCTAAAACTTCGGCACTGAGCCCTTCCAAATGTGTGAGCTCCTGAAAAGCATGCATAGCCAATCTTTGTTATTTTTACTCAAATTTATACAAATTATGGATAATAATTGAGTTTCATTATGGTGGTTCTCACTTTTCTTTTTGGGAAGCAATTCAAATTTCGTGATGTGATTGATGTGTGAGAATTTGTCAAACGTTTTAACATATTCCCAACCACCAATGTCAAACTTTAAAACACAGTTTCTTCGCATCATCAGGATATTCAGTCAAGCCTCCTAGGTGCAGTAGAGTATGGATGTGCTTTGTGTCGGTGGCCGTCATAGTACGAGTAACAATGAGAAAAAAAACTGATATTTAGTGGATGAGATTTCTCACCTTTATCAAAATTTATTTTTTTCTTTTTAAATAAGATATTCAACATTTAAACTATCTCTAGGATTTCAAGACTCAGTATTGGCATTAAAAAAATTTCCACCTCCAGATTTCTAATTCTGGCACCTATACTGCTTTATCCCAAAAGACTCCAAGGTCTGTTTGTACTCAAGTCAAAGGGTGTATAAGCAAATATTACCTGAGAGTGCAACAAGATCAAAATTATCGTTGAGGCCTACATTTCTGAATCTATCTTTGAGCCTCTCAAGACTACTCGTCGGTCCTGGAAGATTTTCATTTGCAAGAGTCCTGTTTGCTGTTCTGCTGTCTCTTCTTCCCAATAGATTTGTCCAGGAAGGACCCCCTGACTGTTGCCAAAGCCATGATCGTTACTCAAAAGCATCATTTGAGGGATGCATATAAGCAAATTTAACCAAAATCATAAATACACATGCAATTAATCTTTCCGACTTTATTTGGCTAATATTTATACGGGTCTTGTTGCACCCAAAATAAGCAGTTCCCTGACTTTACAATTTTGAGCGAACGGTTCAACCAGACTGTATTACATAAAGAAGATAATTTATTTTTTTATATTTTCAAAATATATAGGGGAGTCCAACACGTAAAAAACAAAAAGAAAAAGCCTTCCCTTGTCATATGGTACAGTTTGTCCAGGCACTATCACAGTATCACGAGGTCAACATGGAAATTTTGGTGGACTGTTGCCACCTAAAACTAAGCATGTGGATTCATTTTGTTAGTGTACTCAGGGTCTGAAAATTCCAACATGTAAAGTCAAACTTACTCTCTGATGCCATAGAAATTTAAGCTTAAAATATGTAGCAGAGCAAGATGACTAGTTGTTAATAGAAATTCACATATACCAGAGCAACAGATTCTTCAGCTGCAATAGTAAGAATATCAGCACAGGAAACAACGCCTGGACAGGCCCTTTCAACGGCAGCTTTCATGTCATCAACAACTTCAAAACCCCTCGCCGAATTATTATTTGGCCCAGCAAATTTCTCGCTTTCTATGGTAGTAGTATTGTCCAGCAAAATCGATGCATCACAGCCCTGAAATAATTACGATTAAGAAAAATAATGAATATTTGTACATTTTCTTTTTGGATAAACATACATATATCCAAATTGTCTTATATAAGTTTTTAACACGAGGATTCCCTCCTGACGTAAGCTTTTCCTGAGCTCAATTGTGATTGTTAGAAGTTAAGGATATAAGTGTACGTAGTCATATTTCAATCATAAATTACTAATAATAGAGATGTTACACAAGATTTTTGAAAATACTATGCAAAACTCAGATTAGGAGAGGATCTTAATTCATGTTTTAAAATATTACTTGAAGAAGAAGAAAAATCAAAGATTAGAGATTGATTACATTAACAAAACAGTCATGGAAATGAAGCCTGATCAGGCTGGCACCGATGCGAATATCGGACAAGAAAGCATTCTGAAGCACCTCCCGAATTATTTTGGTTACATGAGGGCAACTGGAAGAATAAAAAGAGGGAGAAAGTTGAGCTTGAGCTGGTGATGATCCCTCAAGCACAACTGCAACTACAAAAGCAGCTGCAAGGAGATAACGAAGAGAAGCCATTTTGCAATGATGAGAATGAGAGTTATTTCTGAGCCTTCTATATATGCGGCTCTTTATTTATAGCCAACCAAGCTAAAGAGGAGTAGACTTGGCAACGACTAAGAAGTTTCAAATACGGATCCTCCTAAATTAGATGTACTATACAACCCTCTCACATAAATAATAAATAATTACTATTTATATGAGATGATTGTATGATACATACATATAACTTAGCATTAATCTTTACATTTGTAAAAGTCAACAGTTTGAAAACAAAGCTTATATGATGAGATAATTACATTATCGATTTTCTCCCTAAAGTTTGGTGAAAGCATATTTTTCTCCACATACTTTTGAGGTCTTGACGATCATTTGTGCCCGACTGCCTGCGATCACCGAAGTTCTAATAATAATATAGGGCAAAGGTTGTTCTATAGTGGATGAGATTTCTTGTTCCCATTAGAACCTTTTTTTTTTCCTTTTTTCTTATTAAACAAAAGAAAAGGTAATAACAAGGCCGATATTAAAAGGATGAGCTTATATAATTAACCCTACTTCTATCGCAATTGGATCTAACTTTTAAAGTGGGTAAAATTTTTTTTAGCTTACATGGAACTTAAAATTCAAATAAATCTACATGTTAAGGTAAAAAAGGAGAATAATTAAGTAAATAATTTTGACTAAGACATATATTTTTAAAATATTTTTTTAAAAAATACAAAGACTAGCTAGATAATTGACTCAAACCTTAAGAATCAAAAGAACATTTATCCCAAAAAAAAATTGTGAGCATATTTCCACTCCGCTTTTTATGTAACAACACCCTATCTTTTTATATTTTTATAATTATGATATTATCCTTAAAATAAATTATTCCAAACTCGTGCAATTATCCTTAAATCATATATGTTTAACCAAAGAGAATGAATAAGAATTTTCTACGAAAGAATTAGATTTGTTAGTTTAAGAATATACAATAGTTATCTTCTTGCTTTCCTTATATCTTTCAAGGAATAATTCGTTGAATTGTGAGTATATAGTTTTATGGATGGAAAATTATGATGAATATTCAATTTCAATTTTAAAATTTTGTTTATATACTGCTGAGCTGATTCATAACTGATTGAAACTTTGTTTTATTATAAAAGAAAAGTTTAAGATTTTACAGTTAAAATTTATTTATTTATTTATTATGACTAGTATTTTCTATTATGTGTGTGCATGTTCTCCCCAGCCGTGTGTTCTCAACAAATCGGAAAAAAACACTAAAATGCATTTTGATTCAGAAACTACTGTTTGTGCAATTAGATGCTGCAATGTATGTCATTTATATATGGACAAGTCTCTCTTTTAAATAAAATGATTCATGGCATGGCAATATGGCAGAGTAGTTTATGTATGTTCATTTTGATGCCATTGAAACTTTATTGAGCTACAAAGCAAGAAGTGCACCATTTTTAGGTATTATGTAAGTTCATCATGATTGCTTCTGACTCCCCCTTCAACTTTAATGAGACATGTAGATTATCAAAAATGAAGTTTTACTACTAACTACAGGAAAAAAAAAACGTTGGGCAAGTATGCTGCCGAAGAATGTGTAGAAATGGAAAATCCAAGTGCCTGCTTGCATGGGTAATAATTGATTCAGCGGGATTTATTTACAAAATAATATGTTTTCAAGGATAGGAATGGGTGCAATTATAATTGGGGCGCTATTTCTAAAAAACAGGATTGGAAATATCAGTAAATCAAAAAAAAAAAAAAATTCAAACCCGAACCACACTAAAAGAAAGTGAAAGTGTTTTTTGGCCAAACGTTGTGCAAAAAAAAAAAAACGCAATTGGCCCCTATTGTAATTTTCTGGTGACTAAGAGTGAGAAATTAAAGAAGGATAGCTCCCCCTTTGTAATATAAAAAATTTCACTTGTTTGTGAAAAAAAAAAAAATCAATCAACTTAAATTCCGATCGACTTAATTAGGTTGAAGAATTCAACATTGATAAATGATAATGTTGGATTTAGTCCATGCCGTGCGAATGTGGACTGTATGAGGCGTGTGGATTCCACGTACGCGGAGGCAGAAACCTTTCATTTCAACCTTGTAGGCTTTTTTCTTTACATTGAATTATCATTTTTGTCAGTTTATACCAAATTAATTGATGGAAACACTAGAGTCAAATAGTTAATTACGTGATGGATGACATTTTGAAAACGATATATTTTTGCTTTTTTTTTTTGAGAATGTTATGCTGTTAAATCTTTTCGTGTTTGTTTTTAAAAATGAAAATTGATGTTTATTTGTGATTTCAAATCTCGCCTCTGATAAAGTATTTTAAAAATTGTAATCTAAATAAATAAATACCAAACTGGGTTTTGATTCCCGGATCTTTTATTTTAAGTTAAGAGAATTACTAATTAAACTGATTTGAACGCACAATCTAAAGAATTTTTCAATAAAGAAATATGTTTAATATAATAGTTGAAGAAAGAAAATGTTATGCAACAAGTACAAAATCGTAAAAGCAACATTGATTTGTGCCTTTGTGGTGTTTAAGCTTTAAACTTTTCTTCAAAAAAGTAAAAGGTAAAAAGTAAAAACACCATCCATAAATCCTTCAACAACTCACCGAATTTTATTCTGATAATGTTTGCAGTATTTGAAGAAAGAAACTGTTACGCAACAAGTACAAAATCGTAAAAGCAACATTAATTTGTGCTGCTTAAGCTTTCAACTTTTCTTTCAAAAAGTAAAAGGTAAAAAGTAAAAACACCATTTCCGTCACTTTCCATAAATCCTTCAACAACTCACCGAATTTTATTCTGGCCTTATTCTATCTGTCCTTTTTTTTTTTTACTATTTAAATGGAAAATGGTGTTTAGTTTAAAGATGAGGACAATATGTAATATCTGCCAAAAATGCAAAAATCATCCCAAAACTATTTTGAAAGAATTTTGGGATAATTAATTATATGTAATTGATCAATTCTCATATCTTTAAACTTTAGACCCATAAACAGTCAAACTCATATATAAATGAGTTTAGACTATCTTTTTACGTGACAAGAACTAAAATAAAATAATCGACTTACACGTGACAAGAAACGTTAGGGTTTGGAGTTGTTGGGAAAAAGACTACCACAACTAGTTATAAATTAAGTGGAAATTTTTTTTCTCTCTTTATGTGATTAAAATAAGATGTGCACCACAAATAAATAGGCAGAAAAATAAACCAATAAATCTAAATTAATAAAATCAACCACAAGAAATATAAATTTTTATATGGAAAACCCAAAGTCGGAAAAATCACGGGATCACAGTCCGATATTATCTTCCAGTATATTATATATGATTGATTACAGCACAAATTCTTCTCTAAATAATACTAGAGGATACCAACATCTAGAATCTGAATATCCTCAGCTTATAATAACGGTCTAATAACTGTTTATTTAACAAGTGAGTATCTCAAATAACAGCCAACGAGAAGATAAAATAAAAATCAAGACCAATAGAATTGTGGAGGACGATGCCAAAAACTTACCCTCAAAAGTTGAAAGAAAACAAAGTTAATTTTTCCTTTTGATTACCCAATTAAAGATTGAAAATATTACCCCTAAATTGTAATAACCAGTCAGTGTCTTTTCTCTCTCTCTCATCTTTTTCTTCTCCACTCGTCTTTTTGCGATTACACAAAATTAGGGCCGTCGCTTGCTTTTAAAACCAAATTTTATGGCAATTTTCATTTAAGTCCAAAGCTTAATATTAATTACACATCAAGTGAGCCTTTTTGGACTTTGGGCCCCAAATGAGATGGACCTAAGGATGGCAAAAGTCTGGGTAGGGTCCGGGTTTGGGGCTACTCGAGACCGACCCGCATGACACACATAGCTGCCCGAACCCGGACCGTGCCTAGATTGTTTCTATGCGGGCCGGGCATATGTCCGGCACTAACTGGGCACGGGTTTTTTCTCAGGATTTCTCAGTCCGCATTTTCAAAGCACTGGGCGGAGGCATTCGTTCAGCTTTAGCTTCAACTTCAAGCATACATAAAAGTGTGCTTTTAATTAACAACCCGGTAACATTGTCCAAAACCAAAACAATTATTATTAAATCCAAAATGAGCAAAGAAGCAACCATGGAATTATTAAAATTAAAAAGAGAAAAAATTCTTATAGCAATTGATTTTATTAATTAGGACTCTTAACAACTTTTTGTCCTTTCACTATAGCCTCATTAACTTTCCAAAGTTAGTGGTTGGTGTGGATAAGCATTAATGCTTTTGTAAATAAAATAACATAAAAACCGATCATGGAATAAAAATCAACATGTCCGTTGATGTTGATCGTGAAGCAAATTGAATGGAATCGATGGCATTTTGGGTGCTCTTTCGGCACAAGTAGGAGCAGGACGAGGAACACGAGAATCGTTCTTGTTTTTGAGATTTTTGCGCGATGATGTGTTTTGTTCGAACAAAGAAACAGTGAAGGTGAAGGGAATGGCCAAGTTCAAGGGAACGCATATGAGGGAGAAGAAACTAACGGAAATGATAGAGCAGAAAGTGAGAGAAGCAAAGCAAGTGTGCCAAGGAGATGAAACCTCTGTGGAGTGTAAGGTGGCTTGGGACCAAGTTGAGGAAGTGAGCCAAGCCAAGGCTGATCTCAGGCTTAAGCTTCAGAAACAACAAAATCCTCTCGAATCCTTCTATGACGATTGTGCTCTGTAAGAAATGAAAAGAGTTAACTGAGGGAGGCAAGAGCTTCGTAGAGGGCTAGAGGCGCAGTCAAACATTACATCAATGACGGTGGGTGGTGGTTGCTGGTGGTGAGACGGAGGGAGGTGCGGTTTTGTTGGTGTCGCCGTGTTGTGTGTTTTGTTGGTGACTTGGTGTCTCGCAATTTAGGGTTGGGTTTTTGGGCAATTGGGCAAACTGGCAAAGCAAATTCGGTTTTGTATTTTGCTTTTTTTTTTTACTTAATAAAAAACCGGGCAAGGGTTCGGGTTCTAGGTTTTTGGTGCTATAACCGGACCTGTGCCCGCGTCCGCGTTTTCCATACATCTGGTCCGGGTTTTACTCAGACCGCATGTGCTAGGTCAGGTGTGGGCCCGGTGCGAGTGGGCTTTTTTGCTACCTCTAGATGGACCTAACAAATTTCCCTCTCTGGATCATTTGAGGGGCATTGCCTAGCTCGCTTTCTGCATACAACTTTTTAGCTTTCCTTAGGCAATGACTTTATCATTATATCTTACCCATTCTCTGTTGTGTGTATCTTCTTAAGCTGCAATTGTTTCTTCTTAAGCACGTCTTATATCCAATGATACCTCACATCAATATGCTTGGATTTCGAATGGTATGTCAAATTCTTTGCCAAGTGAATGGCACTTTGACTATTGCAGTATACTACAAAGCTGTCTTGTTTCACACCTAACTCTTATAGAAAATTCTTCATTCATAAGGTTCTTTACAACCTTCAGTGATTGCAATATAATCTGTTTTAGTGGTAGACAAGAGAACTTAATTTAGCAGCGGAGGATGACAAAAGTCATGGATCCAGATGACCCTTGACCCAGTTTTAGATTGTGGACTGCACAAGAAAAAGCTAAGTTCAAGTAGAGGAGTTATCGTTGAAGGACAATACAAGGGCATTGCTTGGCCCAAAAGCAAATTAAATAGAGTTTGACATGAATACATGGTAGAAATATTTTGTAATTAAAATCCTAGAGGATAGAAGAGAGTTAGATAGAGTTCAAGTTAGAACTTTATCTATAAAAGGCTATAAAAGCAGATGTCTCTCATAGTAGAAGGCATTGAGAAAAAATATAGCTAAAAAAGAGAAAGTCAATTTGTAAGTGCGATTTTAATAAAATATCTATTTTTTCTCTACCCGTGGACGTAGGCCAAAGGCCAAATCACGTTAATTCTCTGTGTCTTTTTGTTATATCACCCCCATATAAATTAATTTTTTAAGTTGATCAGAAATCTGAGTCAATAGTTTGGCGCCGTCTGTGGGGAGCGATATAAAACACTATTATTAAGATCGCATCAAACCCTCGGTAATCATGTGTCAGCATAGTCGTAGCCGCAATAGCAGGTTGCCCCCAGTTTTTAGTCTACCAAGAAGGTAGTATAGCAATGTTGGGTCACATCCACCACTCGTACAGTAAGTGGCTGATCTAACGTAGAATATGGCCAGGGTTCTCCAGTATATAGAGAACCAGGAACATAGAACAAACCCAAATCCGCCTACACGGGAGGAAGAAGAGCTATAGAATGACATGCAAGATACTCTGCAAGATAACACTAATGGCTCACAACGGGTTCGTCAGAAAAGTAACCCTACCGGATCAGCTAGAAGAGCTGAGACTCATGCAAGTCATACTGATCACCCAAGGGACCTCCGACATGTGCTGGAGACCAAGCTAGTACTGGGTTGGTAAGTCTTGAAGCAGAATTGAAAAAACTTAAGAAACTGGTGGGTGAGATGGAGAAAAGTCCTGTAGAACCACTCTTAAAAAAGGTAGAACCACCGTTCACCAAAGATATACTGGAGGCCTCATTGCCAACAAAATTTAAGATGCAACAAATCAAGTTATATGGGGGTAAAAGAGATCCAACTGAGCATCTAGAGATCTTCAGGTCATAGATGGAGTTGTAGAGAATGATAGGAGCAGCCATGTGCAGGGCTTTCTCCTTAACGCTTACAGGAGCAACACGTAAATGGTATAGAAAGCTAAAGCCTGGATCTATCTCTTCATTTACCCAGCTTAGTAATATTTTTATTGGTCAGTTTATGGGAGCAAAAGACCATCAACTTCCCTCAACTCACTTGTTATCAGTGAAGCAGGGGAAGGATGAGCCATTGAAATACTATATTATTTGGTTTAACAAAGAGGTAGTAAGAGTAGAAAATTGTACAGATGCGGTGGCATTAACGGCCATAATGGCAGGCCTACGACCAGGATGATTCCATTACTCATTGGCTAAGAATGCACCAAGGCCCTTCACTGAGTTGCTATCGAGAGCTCAAAAATACTTTAATTAACCAATGCAAAGAGAGGAGCAGACCCAGACCCTCAGAGGGTTGGAGAAAAACAAAAAAAGAAGGATGAACAAGTTGAAAATCGAGACAAAAGAAGTAGACCAGGGGATAGCAGGGAGAAAAAAAGAGAAGAGACACTCACCGAGTAAGTAAAGTGAAAATCAAAGGGTTGAAACTCCACGAGGTGAGCAAATGTGCAAGGGATGATTTATATAGAAATGAGAAGAGAGATAATCAACTTGAGCTCTTATACTTCGGGTGAAACCAGAAGCTAAAAGTTGGGGAGCAGCTGTTGTAGAAAATATAAAATAGTCAAGAAAGCATAAAGTGTTGCCCCAGAAATAATGCTCCCCAAGAGTATGGAGCAGGGGTTCCACCCCATAAATGGGTCCCTTCCTTAAGAAGGGGGAACAAGGGTTCTACCTTCAGAAATAAGCCCAAGAAAGTATGCTCCCCCAATAGTGAGGAGCAGGGTTTCCACCCTCTGGAATGGGACCCCAGAGAGCATCCTCCCCCAAGAGTGGGGAGCAGAGGTCTCACCCCCAAAAATGAGACCTAGAGAATATGCTCCTTGGGAGCAGGGGTTCTACCCCAAGAATAGAACCTCGGAGAGTATGCTCTCCCAAGAGTGGGGAGCAGGGGTTCTACCCCTAGAAATGGGTCTATTCCCAAGAATGAGAAGCAAGGGTTCCACTTTTTGGGCCCCAGAGAGTATGCTCTCTCAAGAATGGGGAGCAGGGGTTCTACCCCCAAGAATGGGCCCCAAAAAATATACTCCCCCAAGAATGGGGAGTAGGAATTCTACCCCCAAGGGAGCAGAAATTAAGCTCCCTAGGAATGGGGAGCAACAGAACCATGCTCCCCCAAGATGGGGAGCTTAATTCAGTAGTGGAGGATGGCAAAAGTCCAGTTTTAGATTGTGGACCGCACAAGAAAAAGCCAAGTCCAAGTAGAGGAGCTGTCGTTGAAGGACAATAGAAGGACATTACTTGGCCCAGAAGCAAATTAAATAGAGTTTGACACGGATACATAGTAGAAATATTTTGTAATTAAAATCCTAGAGGATAGAGGAGAGTTAGATAGAGTTTAAATTAGAACTTTATCTATAGAAGGCTATAAAAGCATAGGTCTCTTATAGTAAAAGGCATCGAGAAAAAATATAGCTAAAAGATAGGGAGTCAAGTTGTAAGTGCGATCTTAATAAAATATCTATCTTTCTCTGCTCGTGGACGTAGGCCAAAGGTCAAACCACGTTAATTTTCTGTGTCTTTTTGTTATATCGCCCCCATATAAATTAATTTTCTAAGTTGACTAGAAATCTGCATCAACACTCTTAATTGAAACAAAAGCGAAAAAGAAAAAACATAAAAATTATATTTTCTTACTGAAACTTCAAAAATTTCTTGAAATAGTTAAAACAATCAAATACATTTGAGGCATCAAAAAACAAACTTCGACCATTAGCGGATTGATTTTGCAATTAAACACGAGGAATTTAGTTTCTATATATCACTGAAAGTTTAAAGACTTAACATATTATACGAGTATTGTAACAAGTTTCTTTCTTTCTTTCTTTCTTTCTTTTTTTCAGTTATTCCCCCCACAAAATACAAGCCCTGCGTACATCAAGATTTTTTTTTTTTTACCTTGGTCCTGTCCTTGAATTTTGCAATGAGCTTAAAAATGGTTTTTAATTTTTCCTTTTGTTTCGAAACCCTCACCTCCTGCTCTTATTATTATTATTATTATTATTATTATTATTATTATTATTATTATTATTATTATTATTATTATTCAGCCACTTGGTACGTAACTAAGACCAAAATGTCTGTGGTCTCATATTAGCAGTTTAATTACACTTAAAGTGAGACGATTGAATAACGCGTGTTCATGAAGTATATATATGATATAATATGAATATGATTACGACATTACCTGAAATTAAAGGAACTTATAAAGTCTAAGTATATAATCTGTGTAAATAATATTGTATGGAAGATTGACGATTATAATTTAAAATATATGTTTCTTACAATCTTATTCTATAATTCATTGTTCTTATGACCCTACATCAAGGGAAATAAAATATAGAATATCTAATATCTCTATCCACACGCAAAGAATTTCAGGATTTTCTGGTTAACTTGTTATACAAAGCGTTGAGATATGAGTAAATTATATTTGGCCATTATGTCACAAAAATATATGTCTTTTCTTTCTGGCTTAGATTACAATTATTATGCTAATATTATTCCTAAATGATCTTAAAACTAAAAGTTTGTCGAATGACAAGATCTTAGTTAGTTGTTTGTTTGTCAATAAATTAGTTAACAGGTTTTGTAATCTGACGACTAAGCTGTATATCTTTTGCTCACTCAAATACAGGCAAATCTTCAATGCTTGGAAACTCTTGTTAATAAAGAAGTGCAAATAGTACGTCTCAAATTAAATAAAGACCAATGACCCAACAATGCATACTATTTTCTTATGTAATGTGATTGTGCTAATAAAGTTAGGTGGGGAGAAGATATCCATACACCTATCTGGATGCATAAGCCTCTTTTTTGTACACAGACCATGCAGATTTTTTGAAATTTGTCCAAAAATAAGTTTTGTTATCCTAAAAAGAGTATGTGTAACCATTTTTAAAAATTTTAAAAAAAAAAATTCTTCCCCACTATTTTGTCAAACTACAAATGTTTGACAAAAAGGAAAAAGAAATATGTAAAAATAAGGTGTTTTTCCGGTTAATGTTTTAAAGCTAGAGGATAAAGTGGGTTATTAAAAACTTGTGACTTAAATAAAACTGCATATTGACGACATCGGAAAAAAAAAAACACACATACAATATGACAATGATTTCTGATACATAGAAAGCAGGATGTGAATACACAACCACAACTTTAGTTTATTGAAAATACAAAGCATGTTTCAGGCAAAACATAGGAGTAAATTCATGAGTTTGTTACCCACAAACTCTATCTCTCACATGTGCTGCAGACTAGCTTATTTAGAAAGAGCTGATCAAATCACCCTCTGACGATGATCTGGTTTCTATATTACTGTTTCCGTTGACCCTCCTGCAGTTCGATCTAATCTCCCCTTGATTGCCTGTCAATGGTTTCAAATTCCCCATTCTTATCATTGAAATCACAAAGCTTTTAAAGAAAGCAGCCTGGTTGCTACTAAAGACATTGACAATGGCAGTGGTATCGGCACCGGGAGTCGAAAACAGCTCTTGATCACTCTGCAGAAGGCCCTTGCGGATTTGAAGATTGAAGAAGTATTTGTTGTCAAACAAATCAGGTGTTGTGACATCAAGATTAGTTAGAACGCTGCCGTTTCCCCCTTGTGGGCATAGTTGCCTAAGTTGTTGTAAGAGGGTTGTGTTAAGTGTTGGGTCTGGATTGCCAGTGTTGTTGAAATTGAATAATCTATCGCTAAAAGTTCGGCACTGAGCCCTTCCAAATGTGTGAGCTCCTGAAAAAAATGCATAGCCAATCTTTGTTATTTTCACTCAAATTTATACAAATTAAGGATAATAATTGAGTTTCATTATGGTGGTTCTTACTTTTCTTTTTGGGAAGCAATTCAGATTTCATCATATGTTTAATGGGAGTAAATTTGTCAAAGGTTTTAACATTTTCCTAATCACCAATGTCAAACTTTAAAACACAGTTTCTTCGCATCATTAGGATATTCAGTCAAGCCTCTAGGTGCAGTAGAGTATGAACGTGCTTTGTGTCGGTGGTCGTCTTAGTACTAGTAATAATG
The DNA here is from genome assembly GCA_030444775.1 of Atalantia buxifolia. Taxonomy (NCBI): domain Eukaryota; kingdom Viridiplantae; phylum Streptophyta; class Magnoliopsida; order Sapindales; family Rutaceae; genus Atalantia; species Atalantia buxifolia. Next base: position 30,918,813 of record CM059832.1, on the reverse strand, counting down.
AGAAAAAGATTGATAGTTAGTAGATGAGATTTCTCATCCTTATCAAAATTTATTTTTTCCTTTTAAATAAGATATTCAACATTTAAACTATCTCTAAGATTTCAAGACTCAGTATTGGCACAGTATTGGCATTAAAAAATTTTCCACCTCCAGATTTCTAATTCTGGCTCCAATACTGCTTTATCCCAAAAGACTCCAAGGTCTGTTTGTAATCAAGTCAAAGGGTGTATAAGCAAATATTACCGGAGAGTGCAACAAGATCAAAATTATCGTTGAGGCCAACATTTCTGAATCTATCTTTGAGCCTGTCAAGACTATTGTTCGGTCCTGGAAGATTTTCATTTGCAAGAGTCCTGTTTGCTGTTCTGCTGTCTCTTCTTCCCAATAGATTTGTCCATGAAGGACCCCCTGACTGTTACCAAAACCACGATCATTAGTCAAAAGCATCACTTGAGGGATGCATAATAAGCAAATTTAACTAAAATCATAAATAGACATGCAATTACTCTTTCCGACTTTATTTGGCTAATATTTATATGGTCTTGTTGCACCCAAAATTAGCAGTTTCCCGACGTTATAATTTTGAGTGAACGGTTCAACCAGACTGTATCATATAAAGAAGATATTTTTTTTTTCAAAATATATACCGGAACCCAACGCGTAAAACTGATGTGTCCTCGATGAATCTCATCACCTTTTTTTTTTTTGTTGTTGTTTGGGGGAGAGGAAGGAAAAGCCTTCCCTTTTCGTACGGTAAAGTTTGTCCAGGTACTATCACGAAGTTAACATGGTAATTTCGGTGGACTGTTGCCGCCTAAAACTAAGCATGTGGATTCTTTTAGTTAATGTACTCAGGGTCTGAAATTCCAACACGAATGTAAAGTCAAACTTACTCTCTGATACCATAGTAATTTAATCACTTTTAAGCTTAAATATGTAGTCGAGAAAGATGAGTTGTTAATAGAAATTCACACATACCAGAGCAACAGATTCTTCAGCTGCAATAGTAAGAATATCAGCACAGGAAACAACGCCTGGACAGGCCCTTTCAACGGCAGCTTTCATGTCATCAACAACTTCAAAACCCCTCGCCGAATTATTATTTGGCGCAGCAAATTTCTCGCTTTCTATGGTAGTAGTATTGTCCAGCAAAATCGATGCATCACAGCCCTGAAATAACATCAAAAACTTGTTGTGATCAACTGCTGTTGTATCGTTAATTTAATAATTAGGTAGATTCTTCTTATCTTACGATTAAGAAAAATAATGCAAATTTGTGCATTTTCTTTTTGAATAAACATACATATATACAAATTGCCTTATTGTAACATAAGTTTTTAAGACCAGGATTCCCTCATGACGTAAGCTTTTCCTGAACTTAATTGTGATTATTAGAAGTTAAGATATAAGTGTACGTAGTTATATTTCAATCATATATTACTAATAATAGACATATTACACAAGATTTAAAAAAGAACTACGCAGAATTCAGATTAGGAGAGGACTTTAACTCGTGTTTTAAAATATTAATTGAAGAAGAAGGCAAATCAAAGAGTAGAGATTGATTACATTAACAAAACAGTCATGGAAATGAAGCCTGATCAGGCTGGCACCGATACGAATATCGGACAAGAAAGCATTCTGAAGCACCTCCCGAATTATGTTGGTTACATTAGGGCATGTGGAAGAATAAAAAAAGGGAGAAAGTTGAGCTTGAGCTGGTGATGATCCCTCAAGCACAAATGCAACTGCAAGAGCAGCTGCAAGGAGATAACGAAGAGAAGCCATTTTGCAATGATGAGAATGAGAGTTATTTCTGAGCCTTATATGTACGCGACTCTTTATTTATAGCCAACCAAACTAAACAGGAGTTGAACTTGGCAACGTCTTCTATATACGCGCCTCTTTATTTATAGCCAACCAAACTAAGAAGTTTCACATTGTATTGTAAAAGTCTACTGTTTGAAAACAAAAGCTTAACTTATATGATGAGATAATTACATTATCGATTTTCTCCCTATAGTTTGGTGAAAGCATATTTTTCTCCACATACTTCTGAGGTGGTAACGATCATTTATTATTTGCATTTCAGTATTCTAGAAGTATGTCAAGCGTAGCTCGGTTGATTGTGGCCACACTTTGTGGCTGTGATCACCCGAGTTCTAATAATAATATAGGGCAAGGTTGTTATTTAGTGGATTGAGATTTCTTGTCTCCATAAGAACCTTTCTTTCATTTTTCTTATTAAACAAAAGAAAATGTAATACAACATGGATATTACAAAAGATGAGCTTATATAATTCATCTCACTATTGGATCGAACTTTTAAAGTGGGTAAAATATTTTTTATCTTGCATGTAACTTAAAATTCAAATAAATCTGACATGTTAAGGTAAAAAAGGAGAATAATTAAGTAAATAATTTTGACTAAGACATATATTTTTAAAATAATTTTTTAAAAATACAAAGACTAGATAGATAATTGTCTAAAACCTTAAAGGTCAAAAGAACATTTATCCCAAAAAAAAAAATGTGAGGATATTTTCACTGCGCTTTTTATGTAACAGCACCCTATCTTTTTATATTTTTATATGGGTTATTATGTCAAATATCAATTTTATATATATCTTTTAAAATAAATTAGTTGATCGTTAGTTGACTAATAAAATATCAATTTTACCATTCATGATTAAAAAAAAATAATAAGATAAATTTATAATTCATATATCATAATTCTAGTAAAAAAAAATTATGTTGGTATTTTATATCTCTTTTAATAAATATATTACAAATTTATTTTATAAATAACTTTTAAATATTTTTTTTAATCATGAAGGGTGAAATTGATATTTTGTTAGTAAACTCCGGTCAACTAACGGTCAACTAACTAAGTGGTCAACTAACTAACTAACTAACTAACGGTCAACTAATAATAGTTGTAACGGAAAAAATAGTAAAATGATATTTTTATAAAGATATAGTAGTAAAATGATGAGATAATCCATTTGATATTTGATAATTTTGAAGTAGTAAAATGATAATAACCCTTTTATAATTACAATTTTATCGTTAAAATAAATTATTTGAAACTCGTGCACTTATCCTTAAATCATATGGGATCCATAACTGTTGCATCCAGCCGTTGGATCCACTTGGATTGAATGATCCATTAGGATCCAACGGGTGGATGCAATGGTGGCATGGTACCACCGTTGTACCATAATTTTCTCCAAATCATATATGTTTAACCAAAGAGAATGAACGGGAATTTTCAACGAAAGAATTGGATTTGTCAGTTTAAGAAAATACAATATTTATCTTCTTGCTTTCCTTATAACTTTCAAGGAATAATTCGCTGAATTGTGAGTATATAGTTTTATGGATGGGAAATTAAGATGAATATCCAATTTCAATTTAAAAAATTTTTTTATATACTGCTGAGCTGGTTTCATAACTGATGAAAATTTTGTTTTATTAGCAAGAAAAGTTTAAGATTTTACACTTAATATATATATAGTATTTTCTATTATGTATGTACATGTTCTCCCCAGCCATGTGTTCTCAAAGAATTGGAAAAAAAACTAAAATGCATTTTGATTCAGAAACTACTGTTTGTGCGATTAGATGCTGCAATGTATGTCATTTATATATGGACACGTCTTTCTTTTAAATAAAATGATTCATGGCATGGCAATATTGGCAGAGTAGTTCATGTACGTCCATTTTGATGCCATTGAAACTTTATTGAGCTGCAAAGCAAGAAGTACTCCATTTTTAGGCATTATGTAAGTTCATCATGATTGCTTCTGACTCCCCTTCAACGTTAATGAGTCATGTAGATTATCAAAAATGAAGTTTTACTACTAACTAAAGGGAAAAGAAAAATGTTGGGCACGTAAGCTGCCGAAGAATGTGTAGAAATGGAAAATCTATTTGCCTGCCCGCAAGGGTAATAATTGATTCAGGGGGGCTTATTTACAAAATAATATGTTTTCAAGGACTGACATCGGTGCAATTATAATTGTGGTGCTATTTCTAAAAAGCAGGACTGGAAATATCATTAAACCAAAAAAAAAAAAGTTCAAACCAGAACCACACTAACAGTGAAAGTGTTTTTTGGCCAAACTTTGTGCAAAAAAGTACGCAATTGGCCCCTATTGTAGTTTTCTGGTGACTAAGGTTGAGAAATTAAAGAACAATAGCACCCCATCTGTAATATCCAAAATTTCATTTGTTTGTGAAAAAGATAAATCAACTTAAATTCCGATCGACTTAATTAGGTTTGAAGAATTCAACATTGATAAATGATAATGTTGGATTTAGTCCATGCCATGCGAATGTCGACTGTATGTGGCGTGTGGATTCCACATACTCGAAAGTCGAAACCTTTCATTTCAACCTCGAAGACTTTTATCCTTTTTTCTTTATATTGAATTATTATTTTGTCAGTTTATAGATAATTAATTGATTGAAACACAAGTAGTGTTAAATAATTAATTACGTGATGAATGACAGTTTGAAAATGATATGTTTTTGCTTTTTTTTTTTTTTTTGAGAATGTTATGCTGTTATATTTTTTCGTATTTGTTTTAAAAAATGAAAATTGATGTTTATTTGTGATTTCAAATCTCGCCTCTGATAAAGTATTTTAAAAATTGTAATCTAAATAAATAAATACCAAACTGGGTTTTGATTCCCGGATCTTTTATTTTAAGTTAAGAGAATTACTAATTGAACTGATTTGAACGCACAATCTAAAGATTTTTTTCAATAAAGAAATATGTTTAATATAATATTTGAAGAAAGAAAATGTTGTGCACAGGTACAAAATCGTAAAAGCAACATTAATTTGTGGTGTTTAAGCTTTCAAATTTTCTTCAAAAAAGTAAAAAGTAAAAAGTAAAAACACCATTTCTGTCACTTTCCACAAATCCTTCAACAACTCAACGAATTTTATCCTGATATATTCATCCTTAATATAATATTTGAAGATAGAAAATGTTACGCAACAAGTACAAAATCGTAAAAGCAACATTAATTTGTGCTGCTTAAGCTTTCAACTTTTCTTCACAAAAGTAAAAAGCAAAGTAAAAACACCATTTCTGTAACTTTCCATAAATCCTTCAACAACCCACCGAATTTTATTCTGGCCTTATTCTATCTTTCCTTTTCTTTTTCTTTTTTTTCCTATTTAAATAGAAAATGGTGTTTAGTTTAGCGATGAGGACAATATCTAATATCTGCCAAAAATAGAAAAATTATCCCAAAACTATTTTGAAAGAATTTTGGGATAATTAATTACATGTAATTGATCAATTCTCACATCTTAAACTTTAAACCTGCAAACAGTCAAACTCATATATAAGTGAGTCCAGACTATCTTTTTACGTGACAAAAACTAAACGAAAATATTCGCATTACACGTGACAAGGAGTGATTGGGATCGGAGCATATCTCAAGGCTTATCTGTAGCTAATAAAAGTATAGTGTTTTTCATGCTTTTGTACGTGGAGACTCGTAAATATTTTGAATTCACTTGCATGAACAAATCTGAATTACCTTTACATTTCCACAATGAATACTCCTAATTGAAAGAAAAGCGAAAAGAAAAAAAAAACTTAAAAATTATATGTTCTTACTAAAACTTCAAAAATTTCTTGGAAATAGTTAAAATAACCAAATACATTTGAGGCCTCAAACAACAAACTTCGACCATAATCGGATTGATTTTGCAAATATACACAACGGATTTTGTTTCTATATATCACCGAAAATTTAAAGACTTAACATATTATACGAGTATCGTAACTCAATTAGTTATTCCCCCACAAAATACGTGTCCTACGTACGTCAAGATTTTTTTTTTCTTGGTCCTGTCCTTGAATTTTGTACTGAGCTTAAAAATGGTCTTTAATTTTTCCTTTTGTTTCGAAACTCTCACCTCCTGCTCTTATTATTATTATTATTATTATTATTACTATTCAGCCTTCTGGTACGTAACTAAGACCATAAATGTCTGTGGTCTCATTATTTGCAGTTTAATTATATTTAAAATGAGACGATTGAATAACGCGTGTTCATGAAGTGTACATAATATAATATGAATATGATTACAACATTACCTGAAATTTAAGGAACTGATAAGTACATAATCTGTTTAAATAATATTGTATGGAAGATTTTCGATTATAATTTAAAGGGAGTCCATATATTACATTTCATGTACACACTTCACAATAACCACATAAATTATGTGTGTGGTTGTTGTGGAGTGTGTATGTTTCTTTCGATCTTTGTCTATAATTCATTGTTCACATGACCCTCCGTCAAGAAAATAAAATACAAAATACCTAATATCTCTATCCATAGGCAAAGAATTTCAGGATTTTCTGGTTAACTTGTTATACAAAGCGTTGAGATGTGAGTAAATTATATTTGGCCATTATGTCACCAAAACATGTCTTTTTCTTTTGGCTTAGATTACAATTATTGTGCTAATATTCCTAAATGATCTTAAAACTCAAAGTTTGTCGAATGACAAGATCTTAGTTAGTTGTTTGTTTGTCAATAAATTAGTTAACCTATTTGTAATCTGATGACTAAGCTGTATATCTTTTGCTCACTCAAATACAGGCAAATCTTCAATGCTGGGAAACTCTTATTAATAAAGAAATGCAAATAGCTGTTCTCAAATTAAATAAATACCAATTACCCGACAATGGTTACTATTTTCTTAAGTGACGTGATTGTGCTAATGAAGTTAGGTGGGAGAAGATATCTATACACCTATCTGGATGCATGCGCCTGTTTGGACGGTAAGAAAATGACAGAAATTAAATGCCAAAGAAATAGATGATGCAAAGAAAGAGGATATATTGTTGATAATTGTATGAGTTGACTAGCCCATTTTACACGTGGAAAGTAGCTTCGGTTGGTGCATGCATGAGATTTGTTTGATTTTAGATGATGATTTCAATTATTCGATTTGAATTTAAAATTTCAATAAGTTAGAAATAACGGTGCGGCACGGTATATGCGTGGAATATATCTCCCTTTGGACCTTTACTTTTTTCATGATTTCAGTTAATCAATCGTGTAATTCATTTATGTCTTTAGGTAAGCCAAATGTACAAGGTACATATATTTTAAGAATTTTTAAAAAGAAGATGACAAACAGATTTTTAACATTTAATTTTGATAATAAATTTCATCCTTCATACAATTCTACCTAAGTAGTTTTGTCTAATTTACTTTTAAATTCCAACAAGAACAGACAAGCCTTATCTGCTTCAAGTGAAAAGTGCGCTGAGTGAATTTCAAAATAAATAAGGATGGTTTGAATAATTTTTAAAAATTCATAGGACAATTGCATAATTAGCCGAAACCTAAAAAGACTAAAAGAGTGTTTACTCAAAAAAGCTAATTATCTATTGGACTAAACCAAAAGCTCTTAATACTTTCCAATCGTCAACGTTCTCCGAATTTGCCAGTCCACGATTTATGCATTCTGATTAATTTCAATCTTTGCTAATGGACATGAGAAATCAACTTGATATTCATTTTAGTATTCCATTATTTTAATTAAATTTGAGTAGAAAGAGATGATGGTGACAAGAAAGATTTGCTCTATAATGAAGATTTGGTGATTGAAATTCTTTGTAAAATCTCGTCGGCGATTCAAGTTTGTTTGTAGATCTTGGTATTGTTTAATATACACGAAACCCAAGTTTTATTACAAAACACCTAAAAAAGTCAAAACTCATCTAATTTTTTTAATCTTTAAATCCACTAGTGGGGGGCATGAACTCCTACATGTAACATAGATCAGCAAATAATAAAATACACATAGAAAGAGATATAAACCAAAACCTTCAGTTTAAAGAAATAATACAAGAGGTAAGAAAATCAATACAATAAGCAATAGATAACTAGCGAGGTCTGCCAGAAAATTGTTTGCGATACTTGCGACCAGTGAGTAATTTGAAGCCCTTCCTATAATGTTGCCCAATAACACTAAAGTCGGGGCTTGGATCATGTCTCCCGGTGTCCTCTGGTGAAGACAAGAAAGAACCATCATCCTCCGAGTACTCATTTGAACTGTGATCTTCATAACTGTGAAACTTATAGTTCACAAGGTACCTAAAATGTTTGTTCTCATCCCCACTGATCTCTTTGTCAGATTAAGTGGAATTATCAATAGAGTGGGTTTTGAAGCCCACAACACTCATGCCAAAATCATCTGATAAAGATTGGAAACCTATAGATACCCAATGATCTAAAGTTTCAATGCTCTGCTAGAGAGATACTCCATGATCATGGGCCTCAAACCGTGCTTCAAAATCTTGAGTCCTAATATCCTGGGAATCAAGGATTAATTCTTGAGTGATGGTGGGGCCCATATCATTAGCCTGGTTCTTTACATGTGAAATCATGTGATTGGAGATGTAGTGTCCATGATTTGTGAGGCCAAGTTCGAATGCTCTGGGTTCGGGCCTGAAGAGTGTTGTGGAGTGTTTGAAGGCGAAACCCCTGTTTCCTTACCCTTTTCAATATTAATTTGCTAGGCTCTATTAAACCGCTAAGGGTGAAATCCTAGATTAGCCACATAACATGTCTCAAACGCATGGCCAAGTGCTTGCAAGAAGCACAGTATAGTGGAATTTTCTTGTACATTACACTTTGCCAAAAACCAGAATCGCCCATATCGATCCGAATCATTTGTAGCGTGAGGTTGAGTGACATCGTGCTCTACTAGAACTCTAGCTACTGAGAGGGTCGAACTAATGAGGCGGTTGCTTGGCTAATTCAGTAGCGGCTTACCAATTCTTTGATGCAATAGAAAATACTGCTTCCTTGAATTACACGAAATGGGTAGGCAAATAAGGAAATGATATCCTTAGAGGAACAATGAGCGACTCCTCAAAACACTGAAAATCTGTGGTCCATTTAAAAATTCTCGTGGCACTCCCATTAACATACCAAGTTTGCTTAACCCATAAGCGAGTGAAGTCTTCTTCAACATCCAATTTAATTAAAATATGACGATTACCCAATAGAGAAAGATGAGAATTTCCTTTTAATCCCAACGAGGTAAAAAAATTTCTAATTAATTCCATACGAGGACGATTGTAAGAAAACTTACTGACCAACGTCAACTTGAATGGAATAGCCATTGCTTTGACTTCCTTTATGGAAAACTACACGTTCGGCTCACCCTCATACGAATAGACTGTCTTGATGGGGACCATCGAGGACGTGGGCCCGTTTATAATTTCAGCAAAGGGTTTTTTATTGGCCTATTTAAATTTCGATTGGGAGTTGAAGTCAAAACTGATGTGTATGTCGGGATGGAAGTGGGCTGATTTTGAGGTCGGTTTTGGGCCGGTGGATTAGAGGAACTATTGGCTTGGGATTGATTTTCGGCTTGTGGACTTATATTGGATGATTGGGCTTTTTGTGGTTAATGGATTGAGATTGGTTTTGGCCTTGAGAATATAAGTTGGATGTATGGATGTTAGTGGGATGGGCTTCCGAGTGCAATTGGGCTTGTGGGTTTAATGTTGAACGGTTATTAAGGGTTTCATGATTACGGTGGGTACTGTAAGTATTAGGGGGAGACAAATTTTGGTGGGAAAAAAAATAAGCCGAAAGTCGTGCATTTATTGGTGGAATTAAGGGGTTTGATTTTGAATGAGTGGGAGACAAAAAAGGGTCCCATTGAATGTTGGCTTTTTGGTGATGCCATAGGAAAAGTGTTACGAGTACATGTGTTTTGTGAGGCTGCATGTTGATTTTTGGCGTGAGTGGAGGCATGTGAGGTAATTTTGGAAATCTTTAATGCATGTGAAGGCTTTGAAATGTTGAGCTCACAGGGGACAACATTACTTGAGCATGGCTGACTTTGTGGACTTTGTGAAAGAGAGCTATGGGCGTGATTGTGTGTGGTCAAAAGCTGTGAGGGATTGTCGAGATTTTCCGAATTTTTGCATGTGGGTTAGGCCGAAGCTGGCTGTCTTGGCTGACTTTTGGTACATGCCGTTTGTGTACCAAAACGTGTGCAATCAAGGGGCTGTTCAGAAGCTTCATCTCGGCCATTAACGGTGGTTGCAAAGTTAATAGCTGAGAGTTGTTTTTGAGCTTGTACAGGGGCTGTGATGGCTGGATCTTGTGATTCACCATGTTTAACTTGTTCATAGTTGGAGGTGCAAACTTTGGTATGCGATGGAAGGTTTTGGTCACGGCTTTCTTCCACTTCCTCTAGGTGGTTGACTTCGGTTTTCATTTTGATGTGGGAGTGACTGATTTGTTTCTTCACCGCGGCTTTCTTGGTCATCTGGGTCGCCATGCATGCTATTTTGCACGTTTGTGTTACGTGCATGTGGGGTCTTATGGAGGGATGGGGTGTGTTGGTCACGGTTTTCTGCCTCGATTAGATGATTTGTTAGATCAACCCAGTGGAGCAGCAATTTTTACCAAACTTGATTTAAAAAGTAGCTATCATCATATTCGAATACGTCCTGGAGATAAATGGAAAACAACCTTTAAAACTCGCGAAAGGTTATAGGAGTGGTTGGTAATGCCGTTTGGCTTATCCAATACTCCGAGTACTTTTATGCGAGTTTTGAATCAAGTTCTACACCCTTTCATTGGAAAGTTTTTGGTTGTTTACTTCGATGATATACTTTTATACAAAGACCACTCACGAGTTACATTTACAACATTTGAGGGAAGTGCTTTCAGCCTTAAAAGTAGCAAGTTTATACACAGCAGTACAAAAGTGTATTTTCTTGACAGAGAAAGTATTATTTTTGGGATATGTGGTGTCGAATGATGGTATATCAATTGACCAATCAAAAGTGGATGCTATTCGAGATTGGCCTCAACCAACAACTTTATCCGCCACCAGAAGCTTCCATGGATTGGCCTCTTTTTACAGACGATTCATTCCTCATTTCAATACTATTATGTAACCAATCATGGATTGCATGAAAGGAGGACAATTCTCTTGGACAGAGGCAGCTACTAAGGCATTCAAGATTATCAAAGAAAAATTGATTACTGCCCCAGTACTTGCCCTACTAGATTTTTCGCTCACTTTTGAGGTCCATTGTGATGCTTCCAAAGTATGCATTGGAGCTGTCCTTAGCCAACTGGGTAAGCCTATAGCTTATTTCAAAGTCAAGACAAGCTCTCACACAGACATGCCACGTGGATAGCATTTCTTCAGCTGTTTACTTTTGTGGTAAAGTATACTTCAGGCGAATCCAACCGAGTAGCAGATGCACTTAGTCGACGAACTTCTTTATTGACATAAATGCATACTCAAATTCTCAGATTTGATACATTTCGAGAGTTATATGCTTCTGATCCTTTCTTTGCTCTTATATTAAAAGACGTTGTTGCAGGCTTTCACTCAGATTATCATTTACATGACGGATTTCTTTTCAAGAGTAATCAGTTATGTGTTCCTGACTCAAGTTTGAGATTGAAAATCATTGCAGAGTTACATAACGAAGGGCACATGGGTCGTAACAAAACTTTGGCTCTAATAGCCAACACTTATTTTTGGCCTACTATAAGGAGTGAAGTCTATCACTATGTCGAGACTTGTCGCATTTGTCAGGTTTCCAAGGGCGCAGCAGCTAATGCTGGGTTATATATGCCACTGCCAATTCCAACACAACCTTGGGCTGACATTAGCATGGATTTTGTTTTGAGATTACCCCGCATTCAAAGGGGTATGATTCAGTATTTGTTGTTGTTGATCGATTCTCGAAAATGGCTCACTTTATTGTTTGCAACAAGACTACAGACGCTTTGACTGTTGTTCGTCTATTCTTCAAGAAAGTCTATAGATTGCATAGTTTACCTAGTTCTATAGTATATGGTGGCATACAAGATTTCTTAGCCATTTTTGGAAGACATTATGGAAGTTGACTAACACTCGTCTGAATTTCAGTAGTGCTTACCACCCACAAACAGATGGTCAGACTGAAGTTGTCAACCGCTCTTTAGGAAACCATCTACGTAGTCTAGTTGGCGATAACCTGAAGACGTGGGATCAGAAGTTATATCAAGTCGAGTTTGCTTATAACCGTGTAGTTAAGCGTAGTACTGGTTTAAGCCCTTTTCAGGTGAATTACGGATATAATCCACGAGCTCCCATCGACTTGGCTCTAGTTCCAGATTTAGTTCGCAAAAGCGATAAAGCGAAGACTTTATTAAGCGGTTTGAGAAGATTCATGAAACTACGCAAGAGTCTTTGAAGCAGACAACCGAAGGTTATAAACTTATGGCAGACAAAAAGCTTCGAGCTTTAGAATTTCAAGTGGGAGATCTTGTTTGGGCTGTCTTAACCAAAGATAGGTTCTCGGTTAGCGAGTACAACAAGCTTTCTGCTAGGAAAGTTGGACCTTTAGAGATTATCGAAAAGATAAATCCTAACGCATACAGACTGAAGCTTCCTTGTGATATCTACACAGCCGATGTATTTAATGTCAAGCATCTTATTCCTTACAAATGTGATCATGATGAAGATGTTGTTGCTGACAATTCAAATTCGAGGGCGAATTCTCTCCACCTTGGGGGAAATGATGAAGAATAGAATCTATATTATACTAGGATTAGTTTCCTAATTAATTAAAGTTTAAGACTTTTTATTTTCCTTTCTAATTTAGAATTTTGTTTCCTTTTCAATTTAGAATTTTGTTTTACTTCATGAATTAGGATAATTACTATTACTATAAATAGCTCCCTCTTGTAGCCTTTGAGAGATAGATTTTTGGAGTTCAATAATATTTCAGTTTTCAAAACTCTATATGAGTTTTTGGATTCAGTTAATTAGGAAACTAATCTTGATATAATATGGATTCTATTCTTCATCAATGTTGGCGGTGGTTCTGTATGAGGTGTTTACAGTGGATGTTGGTGGTGGTTCAGCATGGGGTTGGTTTACAGGTGTATATGGTAGAGGTGTAAGTGGATTGTTGGCAATCTTTTTGAGCATTTTGGCTTAGGCTGTGGTTGTGATGGCTTAAGGTTAGGTGGTGGTTCATTGGTGAATTTTGGAGGCTTCTTAAAAGATTTCCTAGGTGGATCTAATATCCTGAGAAACTCTTCTTCGGAATAGCGGGAAATAGGGGGGCCATAAAGGCCGTTTAAGGATAATGAAGGAAGGTGAGCATGAGAGAGAAAAGTTCCTTACTTGATAGCACTGGCGAGGAAGGATCAAAATTCATTTTTGTTTTTTCTTGTATTCGAAGTATCATTGTTCTAGTTGTCTAATTTTTCATTTAAATAGTTGAGAATGGTGATTCATACGATTATCCAAGAAATTTGTTTTTGTATGTTTCCTGATGATACATTGATAGACTTATCATTGCAATATCTTGATGAGCATCTCCCCAGGCCTGTCACTGGAGTCCATGTTCTGTATTAGTATATTTGAAGCTTTAGATCACTTTGCTTACAGAATCTCACAACTATAGATTACGGAATTCTCCCACATTATACAGCTACATGTCCACCGAAAGCGAACATTTACTGCACTCGTGTTGGATTTGATTGAATCCCAAACGTAATGACTACCAGTTGATTTTGATTAACTCATTTCGCTATAAAAGCACAAATGATGCGGACTTGCATTTGCTTGAATTCTCACTTTGTAAAACATATAAAACCTAAGTACTAACTCTTGAAGGGAATTAATATGCTTCGAATTTTGATATCTCTTTTAATTCCCCGTGCAAAAGCTAGGCTGGACTTTGTTACGTTTATCGAATTTGAGTGATAATAGTAAATACGTACCCAATGATTATTTCATTATTTAACACGGCAATGAGATGTTCCAAGAGATTCGGTGCCCATTCAAGTATTCTTTGGATCACCTTTGTGATGATCAAAAGGTGATATTATATGAACCACACTTGGACTTAGGAAGAATGATGTTTTTTTCTTTTTTTCTTTTTTGTGTAAAATCAGGCTCTCAAGCGAACAAGCTGGCTTTGTTGTATGATCCTGATAAGTGGTACCCAGGAATTGAGAGATCTTGGACTAAGAAATTTTTCTTTTTTGGTTTATAAATTTAAAGAGAGTATAATTCCTGTCAAGGGAGAAGATCGATGTATCAAATAGACAGATAAGGATTCTGACATGATATGAGAAAATTATATCTGCTCTCCGATGATAATAGGGTGCTTTGCTCTGCATAACGTCAAGCTTTCGATGAAATGAATCAAATAATAACCTATTTGGCATCGTTAATCCTTTAATTTATATCAAATTTTCGTGAATTTCAATTTATCAGTAGTTGTTCTGTAAGTTGATCGAACACATCCGTTGTTTAAATTTGATATTAACGAACATGAAGTCGAAAGCTACTCTTGATTAACACTTTTTCTTTGCCTTTCTTTTTAGCGTTACCCATCGTGCAGATGAAAACTCTTTGCAAGCTGGTATGCCAAATGGAATAAGTTACCCGAAAGCCGAATACAAGAAGGCAATAGAAGTTTATAACGTTAACCCGAACTAATGTGACGATTTTCTTTAGAAGTCACATCAAGTTAAACGTACTTTAACATACATATATAACATATTTGTTGAAAAAAAACAGTTTTTTTAAAAAAACTTTTAGGATTAATCTCATACAATATATAAGAATTCGTAATTTAGAAATCGTACCTTGATAATATGAGAAGATGAATAATCTTCGCTTTTTTCATTGAAGTGAATTAGACTCTTAAATCACGATCTGTTACCACCACTCCTGTTAGATCACAATCCGTCACTAATGATCTTCCAGGTTATGACTCAAGTTTGATCTGCACTTGACGTGTGAGCGCCTTTATCACTACCAATAGCAACTAGCAGGAGAAAATTTTTCTCTCAAGATTAGAGAAAAAAAATCTTTTTCTCTGATCTGTATAAAGTGGCTGCTCTCTTTGTTTGGGAGAAAATAAGTCCTTTTATATCTCTGGCTTAGTGGAAACCCTAGGCTCCATATTTTAATATATTTTTAATTCTATTAAATCAAATTTGATTTATATTAAAATAATAAATCTAAAGTAACGTAACTTCTTCTTGTCATAGGGGCCCACCTTGTAAAATAACATAAAGCCCCTTAGACATAAGCACATTACATGGAGCCTCCCACTAAATAATATATTTAGGCTTTTGACCCAAATTGCTAGTTATCTTACTTATTAATCCAAAGTGGCAGCGATCAATTAAATGAGCTAACCTTAGGAAATCAATTAGGTACATACAATAGTGGCTACAATAATCAGGCATGTAATTAAACTAGCCCAATTATTTGATTCCAAATCTACTCCACTAAAAGATTAGAACTGGCCTCCATAATTGTATGCTATCTAGATAATGTTCTCGAATAATAATTAGACCCATACCACATTGATTTCTTTACTGCATAATCATTTGTACCACAGTATTAAAGAAAAAGATTTTTTCTTTCTAATTTTGAGAGAAAAATTCTCTCCTGCTAGTTGCTTATTAGTAGTGATAAAGGCGCCCACACGTCAAGTGCAGATCAAACCTGAGTCATAACCTAGAAGATCATTGGTGACGGATCGTGATCTAACAGGAGTGGTGGTAATAGATCGTGATCTGGGAGTCTAATTCACTTCAGTGGAAAAAACGAAGATTGTTCATCTTCTCATTATCAAGGTACGATTTCTAGATTACTAATTCTTATATATTGTATGAGATCAATCCTAAAAGTTTTTTTTAAAAAAACTATTTTTTCCCAACAATATTAACTTGATGTGGCAGATTCAGGGTTCCTTACGTTGCTAAATTAAAAATGGTTATAAGGATATTTTAAAAGAAGTAATTATAGGTGTGGATACCCGAACGAAGCAAGAAATTTCAATCCATGACAACAACACAAAATTGGGGAAGAGATGCAAATGTGAAACCACCAAGTTATTTGGCCCAATTAAGGACTGTCTCTCTGACGAAGTAAAGAATAATATGATTTTGGTGCCATTAAGAATATTGTAAAACTAGTTTTACGGGTGGCAATTTGGGTTAGTATTCATTTATTTGATTCGATTTGATGCAAATTAAATTGGTTTGGATTTGAAAAAATTGATTCGTGTAATAAGTATGTGAATTCGAGTCGATTAACAAATTAAATAGGTCTAATTCGGGTTTGAGAACATTGATTCGTTAACTCGTTTAGTAAATGAGTTATAAACGAATCAAACATGATCCATTCGTTTAAATTGATTTAATTAAATTTTTTATCTATAATTAAATATGCATGAAAAAACTTTAAAGTCTGAAGGCTAATATAATAATTATAAATGATAATAAGTTTTGTATTTTGTAGGATGTTAAATTTATGATCTTTTTATATTTTATTTTTCTTAATTCTTGTTTATTAATTATATTTTATAAATAAATTCATATTCAATCCGATTCCTTATAGGATAAACGAATTGTAAATGAATTTAAATTCGATTTGATTCGTTTATTAATTGTAGTAAGTGAATTAAACAAATCGAACCATATATTTGTTTAATAAATTAATCAAATCTGAATACTAAGATTTTAATTTGTTTAATAAACAAATCAAATCTGAATCAGTAGAGTTTTGACACAATTTATTTACAATTTAATTTGAATTCAATTTGTTTATTCATTTTACCAACCCTAACTAATTTATTGTGTTTTCGATTAAATATTACATAAACTACACACTATCAACGTTACATTGTACTTATAATTTTTATTTATTTTACATTAGCTTTACAACGTGTCAGTAAGCTAATTTTCCTAGCTCTCTATATTGGTTTTGAATGTAAAATGAATAAATGCTTTGACATACAAATATGGTTGGAACAGTATCATAATAAATTACTATTTTAAAACATAATTTTGATTGGACCTACTTTGCATAAGTGAAAAGTAATAAGATGTAATTTTATACTCAAAACGATATTAGGGTGAATGACAACACACAAATTACACCATTAATTGCATTGAGTAAGAGTTGGAATTACAAAAAATTGTAGCGTTAAATTTAAAATTAATTACGCAATCAATTCCATAATATATCACTTTGTAATGCCGGGTAATTTGGAATTTATAATAACCAATTAAATTTATTTTATTTAAGAATTAAATAAAAGGTTAACGAGCAACAATTATACTTTTAATTAGCTAACTACTTAATAAGAAATTAAATACATCAATTACAAAATTTAAGTAGTCAAATTTGTGGTATTGGTTGGTGATCCGTGTGGTGTGTTTTCGGTTCAGAAATTTGTTATAAGCTGTTGACTTATGATGCTAATAACTCTTCTTCGAGTTTTTGGCGACGCTTATGGAAATTGGATGTGCCGGGTAAAGTGAAGAATTTTCTTTGGCGTGCTGTTCAGAATGTGCTGCCTACAATGGATAATCTTCTTAGTCGTAGAGTTCAGGTCCTGCCTCTTTGCTCTGTCTGTAATTCTTGTAATGAGTCTGTAATTCATGCTTTGGTGGGCTGTAGCTTTGCCAGATCCTGCTGGATTGCCTCTCCTATTGGCTACATTGGGCACATCTCTTCTTTTATGGAGTGGCTTGGTATTATCTTTTCCCGTTGTGGTAAAGAAGAGTGTGAGCTTGCTGCTATGGTTTGCTGGAGAATTTGGGCTCAACGTAATGATAGAGTTTGGAACAACAGATGTGGTCAGGCCTCTCAAGTTCTTAACTCATTTGGTCACCTTCTACACCAGTGGTATCTTGGAGGAAACAAATTTCATTTCTTTGAGATAGATGAGAGCCGCTTGGTTCATGGGGCTGTGTGTTGGGAAAGACCTCCTGTTGGTTGGGTTAAATGCAACGTTGATGCTGCTGTGTTTTCAGCTCACTCAAAGATTAGCGTTGGCTATGTGGTTCGCAATTTTGATGGCACTTTCTTGGCTGCAAAATGTGATAGCTTTCTTTGGGAGTTTTGGGGCTCGAGAAGCGAAGCGTTTGGTGTTAAGGAAGCTCTTAGTTGGTTGAAGAATTTGCAATTTCCTCGTGTGATAATTGAAGTGGGACTGTCTGCAGGTTTTAAGGCTTTAAGCGAGAACCATTCAAGTCCCAATGGCTTTGGCCTCATCATTGAGGAATGTCGTTTTTAGCTCGGGTTTTGGGAGAAGTGCAATTCTCTTTTGTCCGTCGATCTATGACGTTCTTTGCCCATAGCGTTGCTAGGGTGGGGGTTCTATGTCGATCCTAGCGAGTTGAGGTTGTTCCACCTCGTTGGTTGAACAAGTTGTAATAGTTTTTCTGTTTAATGAATTTCTCTTCCAAAAAAAAAAAAAAAAGTAGTCAAATTTGTGGATAAAAATGCCTCTCATAAAATTCTATGTATTAACATTCTTCTTCATTTCAAGAAAGTGGCTAGGAGCAATATAAGAGAAATTACGATAGAAGAATAAGAAGAGAAGAACTTCAATACCTCTATCATGTATCCAATTATCATAAAAGTTTAGACACTGTACAATAACTTTGTTGGTGCGCTGAATTATTCATTATCATTGTCTCCAGGAAAACAGGTGTTGTTCAAATCTTAAAGCACTTCATAGCAAGAGGTGAATTTGTTTTAATGAAGCTATAGTATTATTCAGGTAGGGATGGTAAATTATGGGCTTGGGCCGGGCTTTTTTAAGCTCAGGCTTAAGTCCATGTTATTAATAATAGGTCCATATCCTCTAAAATCTATCTAAACTTGGACAGTCCAAGCCTGCTTCCATTAATTTTTTAAATAAATTTTTAATAAAGCTAAAAGTTAAAAACCAAATATTTAAATTAATAATAATTATTCAATACATAATAGATAAATAGTCAAATACATAAAATACTAGCAACACAATATAATAAATCATAAATAATATTTATAAATTATATATTTTTAATTTATAAATTATAAAGCGTAGACGTTTCGTAAACCATTAACTAAGCCCATTCAATGTAGGCTTTAAATTTTTTTGTCCATGTCCATGGCATCATGAAGCAAGCAAAGCTTAAAGCTCACGGGCTTAGGTTGGGCCGACCCTAACTTTTTTGTCCACCGTACATTAAGGCCTTGATTTGTACTCTATTTTTATGTCATATTTTATGTTTATCTCATTGTTGTACTCACTATTTTAATTGGTATATCATTGTTTTAACTGTAATCATTGTTATTTGTAAAGTCCTAATTTATGATTCGTAATTTAAGGATACATTCCTCCTATTCCATTGTATTTCCCTTATGAAAACTTGGAAAAAGATAGAAGCTATTGGACCAAAAAATTAACACCAAATCCTATTTTTGTTACTAAGATATAAAAATTCTCAGTTTCCTGTTACAAAACCACCATATATAAGAAAAAATTTCAAGTCCCTAAATGTCAAAATTTGGTAAAAATGCGAGGATCATCATTACCAAGTACGCTGTGATTTTATTTTCATTAGTTTGCCGAAAGCTTTGAAACAATTTATTTTTTTTGCCAAAATATGAATCCGACGGCATGAAACAAAGCACCCTTATCATATTTTCTCAGAAGAGAATCTTGGCCTGTTTGTTCGATACATCATCTTCTTCCTTAATTGATATTAGACTGAACAGACTCTTCTCAAATTTATGAACTGACAAAGTGAAAACTTCTTAGTCCAATTCTCCAAGATCTCTCATTTTTCCCGGGGATTAGGATTGTATAAGAGCAATCGTGGAATTGAAGAGTCGGATTCTGAAAAAATCCAATTGGCAATAAAAGTTCGCCCCAAATCCTCTCTTTCATCACCTATATTTCAACAATATTGAATGGTATTAAAAAATAATAAAGATAGATTGTCATCGTATATGTCAAGTGACACAGAAAGTAAAAATAGGAGGATATTGATAAAACAACAATATAAAATAAACAATGAGCACTGTGAGATATTACACATTCTAATTTCGTACAAAAAAAACATTGGATTATGTGTTTCTATTTATAAGTGTGCAGGTTTTGTGTTTTCTGTGATTTCTTGAATAAGTATGTAATAAGACTGCAATAAAAGATTTTCCCAATTTTACTTCTCAATATTTTCATTAATTGGATCAAATGAAATCATGCATGAACTCTTATGATAACATTTTTTGAGCTACATTCCTCATTATTGGTTTTGGCAGTCTCTTCTTTTAGCGAACACTGGCAACACAAAAGAAAATAAAAAAGAGGGGGAAACTGTTAAATTCGTAATGGCCTATTTGGTTAATTTGATGCATTTACGTAACTTATATTACCGTAGTTTCTAAATTAACAAGCCTATCTGGTTAAATTAAAAAAAATTGATGTACTTAGATAATTAATAATATATGTAAAGTTACGAATATAACCTTATCCTAGTGCGGTTCTGGTACGCGTTTCCTTTTCTTACTACAGTTTTAATTTCATTTAGGAAACTAGTTTCCTATTCAATTAGGGTAGTTGTTATTACATAAATATATAATGGGAATAGGAAACTATTCCCTAATTCAGTACGGCAAGTTATTTTCGCATTATAAATACCCGTGCAGAAAAAATTTGGTTCCATATGTTGCACTGAAAAACAATGGAGCAATACGAAAAGATCAGGGAGCTTGGGTCGGGGAGTTACGGCGACGTGTTTCAGGCTCTTGATAAAAAGAGTGGTGAATTTGTTGCTGTCAAGAAATTGAAGAAGAAGATTTTTTCTTTGGACGAGAGCAGGAACTTGAAAGAAGTTAAATGTTTAAGGAAGATGAATAATCATCCCAACATTGTCAAATTGAGGAATCTTGTCAAAGAACACGAAGACGTATTCATTGTGTTCGAGTACATGGAATCTGATCTTCTAAAACTTATGAAAGAAAGAGCGGGTCAAAATTTCTCTGAAGATGAAGTCAGAAACTTGTGTTTCCAAGTGTTTCAAGGTCTCCATTACATGCACCGACAGGGTTATTTTCACCGTGACCTAAAGCCTTCCAACTTGCTTGTTTCGAAAGGTGTGATCAAGATAGGGGATCTTGGAATGGTGAAAGAAATTGATTCCAGTCTGCCGTGCACTGATTATGTTACAACTCGCTGGTATCGAGCTCCTGAAGTGTTACTTTTATCCGAGATATATGGACCTGAAGTTGATATGTGGGCGATGGGTGCTATTATGTTCGAGATGTTGAGTTTCAGGATTCTTTTTCCGGGAAAAAACTCAGCTGGCCAAATTTACAAAATCTGCCAAGTGATTGGAAGCCCCACCGAGGATTCTTGGCCTCTTGGAATTCAACTCGCGAGCAATCTCAACTGGAAGTTCCCGCAGATGGGTGATGTGAATCTGCGTGAGTTGTTACCATCAGCTAGTCGCGAATCCATCAGCTTGATTTCATGGCTTTGTTCCTGGAATCCACACATGAGGCCTACGGCTGCGGAAGCTTTGGAACATCCTTTCTTCCGGAGTTGCCATTTTGTTCCTCGATCGGTGCCTCTTCTTTGCAATAATTTTGAAGCCGTTGCGGTCCCTACTGCCACAGTCACGATGCAAGGAAGTTCTTTGACATATTCTGAGGTACCGAATGATGGGCAATTATGTTCGTGCTTCAAATGTGAGACGCAAAGAACTAACAATGATCACATGATCATCAACTCTGCCAAAGCCGAACCCTCCATGATTTATAAAACTGGTTATGCGACTACAACTGAGATTTTGGCTTCCCGCATGCAACCATTGCAGCAGCTGATGATGTCGAGGCCTCCCGGATTTTGAAGAAAACGTTAAGGCTGGTTATTGTATTTGTACTTAGAAACCTAACCACGTAATTGTAGTGTCAAACATTATTCAATGCATTGATATTCATCTCTTCAACTTCCCTATTGTCTATTATGTTGAATTCAATGAGTGTAAGTCCATAAGCAAATACATACACACGCGGGCGCGCGTACACACATACATACACATAAATATACTAATTGTACTGTCAAAGATTATTCAATGCATTGATATTCATTTCCTCAACTTCCCTATTGTCTATTACGTTGAATTTAATGAGTGTAAGTCCGTAAACAAATACGCGCGCGCGCGTGCATACACACACACATAAACATACATACGTACATATATATATATACACATATATTATATAATAATATATGTGTGTGTGTATATAAACCACTACCTGAACAGCCTTTACAAAGGCTGCTGAGAATAGTTGGAAGTAGTTCCCTGTACCCAAGCCTAATAATTTCATTTTGAATGAATAATTCCGTATCGTTTGGAGTGCTGACGAGAT
The DNA here is from genome assembly GCA_030444775.1 of Atalantia buxifolia. NCBI lineage: Eukaryota > Viridiplantae > Streptophyta > Magnoliopsida > Sapindales > Rutaceae > Atalantia > Atalantia buxifolia. The sequence goes on along the minus strand of CM059832.1, from coordinate 30,896,552 downwards.
AACACCTCACTATAATGTAGTCATTAAAATATAAAGGGTAGCCATGCATCCTCTCAAAAGCTATAAGATTCCTGTAGAAAGGCTTTGTGTCATGAAAATTTACCGTTAGAGATAGAATTTCCAGAATTCCTTGATTAAATTTAATGTCAAGTAGATTTTTGATTGACCCCCTTTGAAACTTGACTCCAGCTTGGTGAAGTTACTTTACACTCTTTCAATTCAATTATGGCACGCGGCTGGGATGGCTGAAGACAGAGTATAAGCAAGTCAACAAAATGCTGTGCTCTGAAAAAGTGGATTTCTAACAAGTTCTCCTGTATTGGAAGAAATTGAAGCATATCTGCACGGAACCAACAACAGGTAATTGCAATAAAGGGAATTTTTGGTACAAGTCATTTTGATTGGTTGCTGTTTTGGCTACATTAAACAAGTCATTGAGGACATTGAGAATGAATAGTGGAAGCTGATTTTCTAGCAGCAGAAAGTCATGCCGTATTTCCAAGTACAAATTCGATTTTCCAATTATGCGATCATCGTCAGTTCTCAAATAAGGTTCAAAATATCTAAGAAAGAGCTCAATGAGAAAGACAGCATCGACAAAAACCATTTTTGCCAACTCATCGCTGTTAAGAGGAATGGTTTCTGCATAAGAATTGCGTAATTTTGCTTCCCTTTCCTTAATAAATGCAAGGAAACTTGCCATGCGTACCTTAGTTGTTGAAGAAAGTATGTTACCTATCCTTTTTGTGCTCTTCCGTGGCTTTTAGCTGTTCCTTTCCATGATGAAACGGACCAATTGAGATCATTTTTGGAGTGTAATCAATTGGATGTAGACGCCGCGTGTCTCAGGAACTCTGTACATGGAACACTTTCCGGATAAGGGACGCAATGACTCCAGTTCCCTACTGAAAGAATCTGCTAATTTCTCCACTTCAATTGATACATGCTCTTGAGCTTGCTCCCTATCATCCGCATATATTCAATCGGTTGCTAAAAGAAGAATAATGAAATAAACAACACTAGCTTGGGAAAATTTTAATTGGGTGCTCAGCTCATTTTCTATCCGCTCCTTTGCCAAGTGTATGTTTCAAGAAATTTTGATAATATTGATACATATATATTTATAATGAATGGATAAGGAGCAATCCTTCAAGAACACCAAAAATATATCAACATAGTGTGTGTATAAATTAATTAGAAAATTAACACAAAAGTTAAGAGAAAAATTGAATACTCACATCGCTTTCTGTGTGGCCTTTGTACTAGTTGCGAATGAACAAACACAATGATCTATATGATCGATCTAGTCCTCTGTATAAATTGGTGTGTGTATATATATATATATGTGTGTGTGTGTGTGTGTGTGTGTTTGTGTGTGTGTGTGTGTGGGTGTGTGTGTATGGAGTGAGAGAGAGAGAGAGATTCGAATAAATTCATATTGAACATCAATTCCTTTCTTCAGAACATAGCACTTCTCTTGTCCTTGATGGAATCTCTTTCACTAAAGTCAAAAGTGTTGGCTTTATTGATTCCAATTTAATGAGATGCCTGCTTTAACCATTATTATTGAAATCGTTTAAAATTACGAAAAAGAAAATCAAGAACAATGATTATACTTGCCGTTAGAGAAATCGTTTGACACAATAGTACGGGAAGTACGGAAGCAAGCCCCTGTGAATTTTAGGTGGACCTTATGCCTTGTACCAGACAAGAAGCAATGACGAAGGACAAATGTACAAATTTGGGATCTGAATAATGACATATGTATATTAATATATACAATAAAATTAATTGAAGTAAATATTTGTTTATTAGCCCTTTTGCCATATTTTTGTCCTTAATTTGTACACATACAATCTAATTTAGCACAACTAAATTGTCTACTAATGTAGTGTGAGTCCACGCATGTAAGAGTTAGAAAAATCATTAAAAGAAAATCTAAAACTGAAGATTGCCAAGGCTTAGTGATCATAATAGTAGCCCAAAAATTTGATTTCCCCTGTCTTGAATATTCTCCCAATTAAATGATACCTCTATCAAATGTGCACATGCGTCATTATGAGGATCTTCGTCAGCTTATTTAAGACGCCTTGCATCGTAATAATAGGTGATCATCGTAGGTTTTACCATTTGATATCATACATACTACAGCTTCTTGGGGGAAAAAAATCAACAGGTGCCTATAGATTTATAAATACTTAAGTCAAAATAAAACTTTGAAAAAAAATAATAACCACCACCACATATCTAAACCTATGGAGAGAAATTTGTCCTTAAACGAAAGCAAATTAGAAGATAAAACTGCTAATAAAATAAAGAATCATTTGCTTTTTCGACAATGAGAGCCAAAGCACGTTCGGTTCGTAAGAGGAAGCTGAGAAAGAAGGGAGAATTTGAGGGTGAGGAAATGATTTGGTAGGCTCCACACGATTAGTAACAAGATTATATCAATGAGAATATATTAAAAGCTTTGAAAAGTGAGCGTTTGAAGAGAAGATTTCTTAGTTTGATAATTTATACAATACTTCCTTTATATATACAACAGAGCGATCATTGAAAAGAAAATTAAAATGACATGAATTAATCAGGAAAAAAAGAAGGGGCTAATTGGGTAATCTTTCATTTGTAATTTATCTCCATGATTTCCTCAATGAACTAGCCGTTGGAGGACTCTGTTGATTTGCCTTGATAGTCTTCTTTAAGAATGATTGAAAGCCCTTAGCTAAAGCAATGCAAAATGCCATATTTGGTTTAGCAAGATTGTTGCCGTGAGTGTTACTTTGAATTCTGACGTTATCAGCTATTTGGCTTTTTTATTATTATTTTTTTAACAAAGAAAATTAAATTTCTTTGCACCCAAATCATAATTTATGCTCTTTCAATGTACCCTAAAGAGGTTAAAAAAACAAAAAGGAGAAAAACAAGGAAAAACTTATAAAAGAAGCTATTTGGATTTGAAAAAAAAAACAAGAGAAAGAGACACCACACGTATATTTCTTGGAATTCATTCAACACGTGCATTATAATTCGATTGGTCAAAAGGTACATATGACAAGAATTCAAATTTGTTAAATATGTTTCACTCTGAAGAAATTCTAATTTAATTAAAGATGAATAAATAAATAAAAAAGTGTTGAGCAATCACAGATAGGAAAAGTAGGAGAATAATTTTGTTGAAAATTTAAAAGAGAAAAAATGTTATTGAGATTACAGCCTTATTCATAGTAGACTACACATTCAGACCAATCAATAAGGTGAATCAACTCAAAGGCTACCAACATAACGAACACCAAACTGACCCAACCACCCCACCCAAAAAAAAAAAAACCACACACACTCACATACAAATACACAGACATTAGATATACAATAACTTCACCATGGCAAAGTTGAGTACATTCTTGCATAAAATCACATCTCAGTTAAGGAATTAACTGCCCTGCAGTTCTTCCTAATCTCACCATTAGTCCCAGTGAGTGGACTTATATTCCCCATTTTGATCAGAGAATTAACAAAATCAGCAAAGAAAAGATTTGCGTTGCTGCTATAGCTTTCAACAAGACTCTTAGTAGTTGATTTGGCCTCATCACTAGAGTATAGAATTTGATCAGAACTAAGAAGGCCGTTATTGTTGATCAAGTTCTGGAAGTAGTGGTTGTCAAATAGATCAATCGAGTTCCGATCAAGTGGCGCCGTAGTGTTTCCGTCCCCGTTAGTACATAGGCTCAGCAAGTCGGACACCAAGCTTGTGTCCATTGTAGCGTCTGGAGCACCTGTTCCTGAGAAGTTGGATAGTCTATTGCTGAAGAAGGCACATTTTGCGAATCCAATTGTATGAGCACCTGCACATAAACATTAAAATTACCATGCTCGCACATTATGGGAGTTCAAAATGGGGTCCTGGGATTCCTAATGCAAACTTTTGGGATATTTTTCAAACATTGAGAAAATTTCGGATAGATAAATGATAATTTTCTTATTTTAATAAATAAAAAAATTTAAAAGTCAAAATATAATAGTCAAAAATAGGTAATATAAGGCCGAATTTTAAAAAATTGAGCTTGATACGAGCAGAACTTAAGGTGTGACGGATGAATTCTACACTCTCTAAATATTATAATATAAACATATGTGTCATGAGATCTTTTAAATAAATTAAACTAGTAGAGGAGCCAAATTTATATAGAATGTCATTACTTTACAATTTAAAGTGATCCCGAACGAAGGTTATGAGTTGATACAAATATATGATGATATAAAGGTCAAATAAATTACCTGACAAGGACACTAAGTCTTTAATATTTAGACCCACGGCTGCAAACTTGGAAGTAAGTATGTTTAGCCCCTCAAATGGTGAAGGAAGAGCATTGGCACCGGTCTGGTTTGCCACCAGTCCATCTCTTCTTCCCAGCAGAACTTTCCATGCAGGTCCTCCACTCTGCAAAATATTGTCAGAGTATTTGTATAAGTAAAAGTTAACCTCATAAAGTTCAAATATAAATAAAATTTTAATTTTCTCATACCATTAGAATATGAAAAAGAAAATTCTTTATCTATTAATTGGTAGAATCCTGTAAACTAAGATGACTCGGTCCCAGTTTGATAATTTAGTTGGGTAGTTATAACTGTTAAGATATAGTATTAAAGTATTCGGTAAACAATTGTTGTAGTGATTTTAAAATTAAGTTAATTTTGTCACAAATTAGCATGATCAAAATTTTATAATATCTCTACTGTTTTTGTCACAATTATTATTAAAAATCATATTTATTATACATTATCAACTTTTATTCTATAGTTACTACTTTTTTCTGTAGTAGTTAGGGCTTAAAAAGTATGAAATCCCAATATCAAACTGGGTCTCAAGTTTCTCATGTCTCTATTTCTTTTAGTCCCATAGAATCTATATAAGAAGAACTATTAATCTACCAACTTACCAAGAGCACTGAATCTCTTGCAGCTATGGCTAATATATCAGCACATGATACAACTCCACTGCATTGACTTTCCACAGCAGTTTTTATTGCGTCAATAACTTCAAATCCTCGTGCTGAGTTCCGGTTAGGCGCGGCAAACTTCTCACTGTCACTTCCATCCAATAACACTGATGCATCACAACCCTATAACAAAGAAGGAGATGAAGTTTATAATAATTATAATTACCAAATGATGAATAATTTAGGGGAAAATGATAGTAAAATTAAAGATATATAATTTTTATTTATTCGTAAACTAGTGTACAGTATACTAGACTTTTAGCCGTGCAGTGCAAGATTAAAGCTGCTTGAACTGAGAATATATAAGCACTTGGTCCAAAAAGAATAAAAATGAAACTATAATGTTAGTCTTCACTCATGAATTAAACTAAAAATAATTTTTAAGTTTGTTATATAATTCACTCTTTTTTACAAGTCTTCTGTAGATATGTCAGGTGAATTAAATCCAAACAGCTCATTCAATTATGTGCAAATTATATTTAATTTGTATTCGAAAATATTCGAGCAGGAGACATTTAGGTCAAATATATATGCTGGGGATCATACTGAATTACCACTCGACTTAATAATAGTATAAGCTTAAGGCAAGTGCCCAAAAATCTACAGCAACTTTCTAACACTTAACATATATGCTAGGCAAATCAATCTAAAGATTTAAGAAAAACGTTAATAATGATACTACAATAAGCATTTCAAAGCCTAAACTCACATTAACAAAGCAATCATGGAAATGAAGTCGGACCAAAGAGGCTGCCATTCTCATTTCAACTTTGATTGCTTTCTGAACTTCTCTCCTCACAATTTGAAGAACATTTGGGCACGTTTTCGAGTAAAAATTAGTGCTCAGTTGAGACTTAACACCTACACACAACACAAAGCTAATCGCTAAGAGAAAATGACCACCGAACTTTGTAAATGACCAATTCATTGTTTCCACAATGACCAAACTAGTTAGCTAGCTACCTAGCTACCACACAAGAGAAGTGATAGGGACGAGATTGATATGCTAGGAGAAAGCTCTTAAAGTTCTATTTATAGCAAAAACTTGGTCATTATTTAGTGATTTTGTATTCGATTATTACATGTGCAACATGTACACTTGTTGATAATTTATCGCTAATAAGATTAGTGGCGATGATGTATGGCGGCTGTAGCATATTAATGATCAGCTAGATTTTTTTCACCGAGAAAATGAGACTTTTGTCTTTTAAAAAAATATATTTTAGCCCTTTGTAAATTTTTAAAGCATTATTTTATTTCTGTCGTTTCAATTAATTTTGTTAAACAATGCGGAAGTTTCATTCCTTTTTCCTCAAAAAAAATAAATACAGCCTTCTCCCATTTCATAATTCAAGTGAATTACTTAGATTTTTAAATTGCCTTGGATGTATGGAATCGATAGAATTGTGGGTTCATAGTTATCACATTGCATATAATATAAATTTTCAGTGCAAGTTCATGCATCAAGACACCCTTATAATCACTTTTTGCTTCCACTTCAAGGAGTAAGTTTGTGAATTATGCAAGCGTGAATGGCACTTAGACAAGTAAGACGTAATCCTACGGATGGAATTTATTATATGTTATTGTTTCGTAAAAGTTATTAAACTTTCTTAAGATTAAACTAATATTCAATTAAAGTGTTGCTAATTGCTGAGAAAGTTGACTTGGTGAGTGAATAGATAATAGATTGTTGCTCACAGTTGAATGCTGTGTTGGATGCATTATGTTTATGCTGTTAGGTCGTTTTGTCTTTAAGTAATTATTTTGCTTTTCTATTGAGCTGTAATGAAACAAAGTTTCAATGCGTGTGTGTGTGTGTGCATTGAGTACCTCAACTTATATATTTTAATTGACTGCAAGGAGCTAGTACCTCTCTTTAAAATTGAATATTGATCACGTTACATTTGGACTTGATTTCAAATGTCTATTACAAATACATATAGTTGAATATTTCAGCTATTATTAATTTCTAAAATAGAATGGGACAAAAAAATCTATCAGTTTTTTTTTTTTTGGTGGTTTTTTTGGGTTTGTTGGGGGGTGTTATGGTTGTGTTTAACATTACCTTAAAATCTGCCTTTCTAGATTAACTCTACGACTATGTAGTTTGGAACTCTTATGTCAAAATGGGTTGGCTTTGTTCATGTATTAGCTGCAAAGATTCTGAATATTCTTTCAAATACTTAAATGCTCTCCTTACTTTAAATTAATGGTAAACTTAAATAAAATGATCATCATTTATCCCAAAATAGATGATGGTAAATTATTACTTTTAGGAATTTGAGTGGTTTACAAACAGTTTTTTTTAACTAAATAATTCGAATCTTGAGAGAGATATGGATTAAAAAATTAATTTAGACATCACCCATCCCTACCTTCAACATGAAAAGTGATTTCACTATCTAATGTTATATTATGGGGAAAATTAAAAAAAAAAAAAAATATATATATATAAGAATTCCCTAATTTCTTCATTAAACATACTTTACAAGAGAATTACACCAACCTTGAACATAACACGAATTGTCTTTTGAAAATGGGCTTCGTTAAAGCCCAGAACTAAACAAATTAAATCCGGCCCATTTATCTTTCACTAGTTAAGGCACTACTATAACCAAGGATAACACATTCTTAAGCGCCACGTGTCACAAACAGAAAGACTCCTCTGGATTCTCTTAATTTGTTGAAGACCACTAGTAACGGTTTATGTCTGTTTTCTGTTATTATTACAACAAAACTAACAAAAATTATCAAGTACTTGAAGAAAAAATATAGCTGCTCACGAAAATGGCTATTAAATTTCATATAACAAATGTTAACTTCCATTTTTGCGCATGCTCATCATCATTCAGTCGATCAACTCTGGCTTTCAGCTCTTCAAAGCTCTTTAATTGCTCCCAAAATCGTACAAATGGTCTCGTTGCTCAATCTTCACTCACTGACCAGCCGCAATTGGCTTTCACAGGGGAAGAAAATCAACTGATCGATGCCCTTATTGGTATCCAAGGTCGAGGCCGTTCAGCTTCTGCTCGTCAACTCAATGTATGAACTATAAAGTAAAATCGATATGCATTTGCTTTTGCATATGAATTTAATTTTGTGGGATTGTTTTGAATTAATTAATTAGAAGTTTTGCAGGATGTTGAAAGTGCAGTGAAAGTTCTTGAAGGCTTACAGGGCGTGCCTGATCCTGTAAGTTATGATCAATTTTGGATTTTTTTTTTTTAGTGGGATTATTGTTCGTAGTGTTAATTGATTCTTGATTGAGCAAAATCTTTGTTGATTTTGATAAGGCTTTGTGAATGATGTTATAATTAACAATTTGGTCTTTAGATATTGTTAAAAACTTATAATTACTATTGTTATGCCCTTACCTATTAGCTTAAGCTTTTAGGTCGATCAATTTCTCTGTCATGTCCTGTACGTATAGATTATTTCAATTTCCTGCTCACTTTCAAGCTTGTCTTTTGGCTCATCCATAAGTTTTTAAGTCTTAGTCAATATTTCATATGAGAGTTCCTGTTAAGACTTGTCTCATTTGACTTACATTTTAGCTTAAAATTTTTGGTCAAGTGGATTATCTTAAAGGAACCACCACATGTTTGAGCGTCTGCAGACAGGGTCTAGTTTAATTGAGGGTCGTTGGCAACTAATGTTTACAACAAGACCTGGGACAGCATCTCCAATTCAGGTTAGTTGACCATGCAAATTGTAATTTATTCTAAGCAATGAAGGAAAAACCAAAGAAGATGACAAATTAGGCTTCATGTTTTTATTTCTGAGAAATGATCAAGCTGCAGTTCTTTATCTCCACTGATATTTGTCGATTGCTTTGTGTTTGATTGTAGAGAACGTTTGTGGGAGTTGATACCTTTAGTGTATTTCAAGAGATAAGCCTTCGGACAAATGACCCCCGTGTATCAAATATTGTTAAATTCTCTGAAGCAATAGGCGAGCTGAAAGTCGAGGTAAAACAGCAGCATCTTTAATAGTTTGCAATATGATATTTGGTTGGTTATGTGCTACAAGTATCATGTTTTTGTACTGAGACGTAGCTGCTAGAAATCTCTATTTGAAGTTTTACAATTCACTTGGTGCTTCATCATTTTTAGCTCTTTGCTGTTGAATAAGCTCATATTTGGACGAAGGATATGTTCTTTCAATTATGCATTCTTTTTTGGTCCGCAGGCAGCAGCATCAATTAAAGACGGGAAAAGAATCTTTTTCCAGTTTGATAAAGCAGCTTTTTCTTTCAAATTTTTACCATTTAAGTTCCCTTACCCAGTGCCATTTCGGCTTCTTGGTGATGAAGCAAAAGGTTGGCTTGACACCACATATTTGTCGCCTTCTGGAAACCTTCGTATATCGAGAGGAAATAAGGTAAATAAGCACTCAGTTGGTTGCCTCCAATGACACTACCTGAGCAGCTTTGATATTGCCTTCTCTGTTAGGAATTCGAGCAGGAAAGCACTTGCACATTTACCAAACAAATACACAAACCATTTTGGTTTAAAACTCCCCTTAAAGTACTAAATATGCTAAGGATATCAGTAATGTCCGTGTAGTGCAGGGCACCACATTTGTTCTGCAAAAGAAGACTGAACCAAGGCAAACACTGCTATCAGCCATTTCCACAGGAACACAAGTGGAACAAGTGAGACAGAAATCTGTTATTTTACAGCCAGCATTCATATTTTCCTTTTGCTAACCTTTTGCATATCACAATGATGCAGGCAATCAATGAGTTTATCTCCTCAAATCAAAGTACAGCTGAAGAAGAACTAGAACTCTTAGAAGGAGAATGGCAGATGCTATGGAGTTCACAGGTGGTAGATCATTTCTTTACATGTTACTAGCCAATTAAGAGCGTTCCAATTTGAAACAGATTGTAGTGACATGATAAAAAGAAAAAATGGAAACAAAAATGAATGACCCCTAAAAATTAAACAACATAGTAGTAGCAATAATCTTATAACATTGCTGGATAATAGACATCAGCTGAAGACAATTTTGAGTGAGCAGTTCAAGATAGGCAAAAATCTTATATATGCTGATGTATGCTGCAGATGGAGACTGATAGCTGGATAGAGAATGCTGGCAATGGTCTTATGGGCAAGCAGGCAAGTGTACACATAATTACAAGTCCCTCCTTTACCAAGTCAAATAATCCTTCTTTTCATTCTTCTGATCTTTTAGATCGTCAAGAAGAATGGTCAAATGAAGTTTGTGGTTGACATCTTACTAGGGTTCAAATTCTCAATGACTGGCACATACGCGTAAGTTCCCCAACTACCTATTACTGACCAAATAATTGCCTCGTAAAACCAAGTATTTCAAGTAAGTACGTAAAACAACTATAGTGATTACCAGCTTGAAAACTATTCTAAGGTACAACTGGAGTAACAAAAATGATGCATACATGTTATCCAATTGTTATGCAACTTTCCTACCCTGCGTATAACATTTCAAGTTAACTTGGTTATCGCGTTATTATCAAACACTGGGTATTTTTAACGACCCTCCAACAACTCTGCAAGAGGAACTATTCTTATCTTTGTGTGAACCATTGGCAGGAAATCAAGCACCAACAGGTACAATGTAACAATGGATGATGCAGCCATCATATTCAGCGGATTTGGATATCCCATAGAAATGGAAACCAAGATCAACCTTCAGATACTGTAAGATAAGATCCTACAAGCTTTCCCTTTAATCTGCTGCATAACGATTATTTCATGCATTGCCAATTAATGTGGCCTGCCGTATGCTCGATGGTTCGATATACGAATGAATGTTGCAGGTATAGCGATGACAAGATGAGAATTAGTAGAGGGTACAACAACATCCTGTTTGTGCACCTACGCACGGACGGATCCAACCAAAAGTGAAATGGAGGAATCGCTTTCTGAAAACGAATATTCACTGGAACATTCTTGTGCAGAACATTTTCCTCGTTACTTATTTGATAGTACGATCAAAATTGTGAACCCCACCTTCAGCCAGCCGCTTAAAATTTGAAACATAGTGTGTACCACTAGTAAAACCGTTGAAAGAAAAGATGGGAAAAATACAAGTCGATAATATAAACAATTCGGCGACGCCGTCAACTTCATAACTTGCTCTCATCAGCTCCAACGTGTCCGCGCCGACCATTCCAGCAAACTACTCCAATAAAGCATACCCTTGAACCGGGCCGGGAAAACACTGAGAAACCATTGCAGATATTCAAAATGAAAGACTCGCAAGTCGCATCAAAAAGTACTAGCAGACTACCACGCCAGGCAAAAAGGCCGGCCAATAGAGACCTATCGCCATCAATCCACAGGATATCCCATCTCTTACAAATACCAAGCAACTGGCCCAAACACATGTTCCCCGCACCACACTTGCGCCAATGCTTAACAAACGACTCTCAACAATGGCTATATTTTTTTATTAATAATAATAATAACAAGAAGAAAAGTCGGATGATAATTGCACAAAGTAGAGGTCAATATGCATTTCTGTTACCGGAACCTTGTTCTACAGAGGAGCATCCATTACCATTTGTAATGAGTGCAATCACATAATAGACATAATATCTTGTAGCATAAAGCTGAAAAGCTTTTCATCTTGCCAACGAAGTTTGCTAGGTTGCTGATGTGCGAGATCTCCAGTTGACAGTAGAGTTTTCATTTCAAGTTTTTGCAACTCCCAAACTTGGCAAATAACTGAACCATCAGCTCCATCAAGCATGACGTCTTCCCCCATCCATCAGCATCTCCAAGGTTCTGGTAAGCCTTTCTACGACTCGGGCTCGGGCTCAGGCATTAAGACAACAAAAATATTATATGAGCCTGAAGCTTCAATTTCAACCAGCATGAAGAAGGACATTCAAACAAGAAAACAACTCTTTTAAGTCTCTTATTCATTAATCCCATAAGCACAATTGCGGACCAACAGACTCATTCCAACTAAATCATGCAGACAAACAAACACTCAACCTGGATGAAGTCACTTGAGCAAATCTCAAAGCTGGACTGGGTTGCAAGTACACACAAGGGGTCAAGATACATATTAAAATAGCAAGAATCACTGTACGTGCAATACTGATTGACAATGCCAGAAAGCTTTGATAGTGACATGCTTCAAAGGTAACTGTTTTCTTATCAACATAGCCAAATCTTAAAAGCTGAAGATAAAGTATTTGTTAAAAACAAGAAAAAGAAAGAATCATATCATTTTTCAATTAAATAGATACGCAGAATCTACGTAGGTATTGTAAACAACCAAATCCAAAACAAACTCAAAGAACTGATAGGCCAAGAAGAAGAAATGAACCATCACCGAGATTACCCACTTCCTTATGTTCCTGGCTTTTCCTGAGAGTAGGGATGGGTCAAACACTCCTGCTTCATCTGCTTAATTAGCTGAATATCAAAGGACAAGGATAAAGAGAGAACAATACAGGAGAAAAATCTAGAGCTGACACCAGTCCAACATTCTGAATTTCAACTTAATTCTCAAGAATTCCAGAGAAAAAATCCAGATAATTAGTCTCATCTAAAAATATAAGAATAACAGCAAACCACCTCCACCAGAATCAGAAGTTTACCAGCCAGTAAAGTGGCAGAGCAACCAATCAACCAACAGTTTGAAATACATGATACACTCCCAACTTGTTTCATATCCAGATCTACACGTATGACCAAAATCAGGAAAACCACTCTCCATATAATAATAAAAGTAGTACAGTTGAACTGATTAAAACTTACTGGTTACCAATTTCCTTCATGCTCACAACACAAAATAAACTACCACAAACAAAATTTAGGGGCATAAATTAATAGATAGGAGATGAACAAATTATAGCGCAGAAGCACTACGTGTTATCAGAAACATATGTAGAAAAGAGGATAGCAGAGTAGAAAGAAGAAACAGGAGCTGAAAAAAATACATAACCATAAATCCAAGTAAATAAGAACTAAAGTTTTTTTGAAATAAAACAAAAGAAATTCCAGTACATAATAGTCATTGAATTATCTTGTACATTCAAATGGCTTCATTGAGATGCGAACATACAGAAATACGCCTTCAACATAAACTGCTACCCTATTAGGAAGAAGAGGATTAAAAAAGAAAACTCTCGAAAAAGAAAAGAAACAAAGAAATTAGAGACTACTCACTACCTAAGTCATACAAGGGTAAAGAATGGAGAACCAATCCTAGTCTTCATTTGTTACCCTGTAAGACAGAACAAAAACAAAAGAAAATAGAAATAGAAAACTAAAGCACATTTACATAGAGCGCATATATCCATAAGCTGCACAAATTGTTCGAATTAATATCTAGCCAGAGACGAGACTTACTTTAAGGCAGGACAATCACATTAGTCCCCGCCATCAATGCTCTTCTCTATGCTCACTCTTCCTCCTTGCACCCTTTCTTCAACAGCCGCTTTGACTCCATCTTCACTTCTTTCTGTTCATCCTTAGATTCATCTTAGTCCCTGCCATCAATGCTCTTCACCATGCCCACTCATTCCTCCTTGCACTCTTTCTTCTGCAGCCACATTGACTCCATCTTCTTCAAAATCTTTCACTGTTTGTCTCTGTCCATCCCTGGACTCATCTCTCAGAGCCATTTCATTATCCATATCTTCAATCTTTTTCTGGTCCTCCTCCTTTGCAAGACTATTATCATTAACCAGCTCACTCCTAACAACAACTTCTTCTTTCTTTGCTTCTTTTGGTAGGGTATCCTCCATACAAACATCTTCGTTATTGTTCTCTTCCTTATTTTCACGAGCATCAGCAGACCCATTTTCACTCTCATTTTCTGACCCACTTTCCACAATCCCTCATTAGCATCCTCCACGCCTACACAGCTTTGATGTTGATGATGATCATTTTGTCTCTCAAGGAACTGCATCCTTCTCCTCAAATCAGCCAATTCCTTTCCATTAAAAACAACCTCTCTTTAAGTGTCAAATTTTCTTCCTCCAATTGAGCAATATGACTATCCTGATCATCTACCCTATTCTCCAAAACGTTGTTATAGTCTCCACCAACACCACTGTTATAGTTCGGATAAATCATCTCAAACCGACTCAAATCATGATCCAGTCTCCTCTCAACTTCAACATGCTCCTCCACATCACTCTCACTCGACCCATTCGCCTCATCATCATCTTCATCCTCATGTTCATTGCCTGATCTCAACCTAATCAAACCCTTCATCGAACCATACCCATCAACACCCCACTCCTCCTTCGCCATATCACCCAACACCTCCCTTGAGGGCGAAAATATTGGAGTGGGCAGAACTGCTGGTGTTACCGGGCAAGGAGATACCAATGATGCAATTCCCCCAGACTTTTTTGCCCTAATAATAAATGATGTAGTGTTACGAGGGGCATAAGGTGCAAACCTATTATTGTTGTTATTAAACTTCTTCTTATTAGGGTAAAATTTCCTGGTCTTTTGTCTGTTCTGGGACTGCAATTCATGCAAGGCTGGAGGATTGTACCCCTGAGCACTACCCTGACCAACACCCATTCCCTTCTGTTTATTCCTCTTATCAGTAATCTTTTTTCCCTTCCAATTATTATTACTATTATTAATACTATTTCTCGGTTTCGAAGGACCAAAGTTACCGATTTTACTAGGGTTTTGCTGCAAAAGAGGCCAAGGCTGTTGCTTGTTGGTGTTGCCGTAGCCACGATTCAACATCAACGGTTGAGATTGAACCGCCAACTGAGGCTGTTGACTCATCACCTGAAAATTTTGACTGACTGACTTATAAGATTTATAATTATTATTAGGGTTATAGTGATAACGTTGATTCTCCAACGATTGATCAGTTACCTGCTGCGGCGGAGCAAGCGGCGGAGGCAGCGGCTGATTCATGATCGGAGCTTGATTGATCATCATCTGCGCTTGTTGATCGTTCATAATTTTTTTTTTTTGTGGTGCTTTTTTCCCCCAAAAACCCTAACCCTAATTTCAATTTTTTTGATTTTGATTTCGTCGATTCTCGAAAATGTTCAATTTGAGATCTGAGTAAATCTCCGAATTTTTCTTTTTTCTTTTTTTCACTCGTTTGCTTGTTTGTTTGCGAATTACGGGCTCGTTGGGGTTTTATATAGTGGAGATGAAACGACATGGACGGCTGGATGATGCGGGGTGGGAATCGACGGTTGAGGTTTTATTTACGTGTTGGAGAAGGAGTAGGACAAAGGGTACCCGTGGAGAGCTGGAGTCGGTTCGGGAAAAGGTCGGTTCTGTTGCGTTGATTATACAAAATTGTAATTTTCTAATTTTGATTTCAAGTGTGTATGTACAAAAAAAATTAATTTTACAAATTATATTACATCTTTCTTTATCTTTTTTCTCAAAATAACGAAAGGACTTGAACCCTCCTCAACCTCATCAAACAATTCAATTAATGAATTATTTTTTTGGGTAATCATAGTATAATAATATCATGATTGAAAATTTGGGTAATTAGATTATGAATTTTTGGCTAACCATATTTTAGTAACTCGATAGCAATGTTGTTTCTTGTTTTTAATTCATGTTACAATTTACTGTGAACAGGACGCCGATCGGATATGGGACACGGTCCACATGTTTAGGCAGAGCAGAGAGATATATTTCAAGATAATTGAAATAAATATTCTTTTCATGTACAAACAATGCACATTAAAGAATTTAAACATCTACGCATGTGTAGGAATAAAGAAGGTTTGCACTGGGTGATGCACAATCTGACAAACAAATTATTCCAATTTCTTCAAAGAATTCATTCCTTCTTCGTAGAGACCTTTATGGTTAGGTAACTGTCCAGAAGGAGGATTGATAAAGGAATAAAACATGGTCAAGGATAAAGTTACGAGATGAAAAGAAGAGGAATTAAATTAGGAGGACGGGCATGCGAAGAGCTTCCATTCGAAGGAGTCAGATAAATATTTTTATCTTTTGAATTTAGATAGACTCAAGTCTTTTTATTGTTTTAACGGAACAAAGTTAATGATATAGAGTTGCCTTAGAATGAGAAAGTCTTAATTGGAAACAATCCCATTAAATTATCATGACAGCTTGATACGACCATTTCAATTTAAATTTACTATCATGTCATAAACTTGATTCAGATCCCTTCTAATTCAATTTTTCCTAAACTTTGAATAAGATTTTAAATTTGCATTCAAAAAATTGTAAGGTTAAGATTAAATTATTTACAAATTTTCCTATTTAGACACCAAGACCTAACGCTTTTAGGTTAATTGAAATTGAACACTAATGGAAGTTTAAATTTTCTAAGTTTGTCGTTTCTCAAACTCGCATAAAAAACTGCACTTCTTCTTCAGGCGTGTGGAAATTGAATTGAGTAAGAAACCACAACAATGAAGTTATCGACATGCCAACATTTGAAGAAAAGAAAACTCTGGCTAGTTAGAATGTTAGATTATTATCCTTATTCTTATTTTTTTAAAGTTTAAATTGGTTCTCCTTTTTCATTCTTTATTTGATCTTCGCACCTTTAACAGCAAAGAAGCTGATCTAACCATTTTGAATTGAAAATTTTGCATCCTTTTGTAAGACTATTGCGTGAAAAAAAAAAAAACAAAAAAGAGGAGAAAGAAGATACTGACATAATTTTGACTTCTTCTAGTTAGCGATTTCTATGAGTCTTAAAAACATTAATTTTTTTGGGTGTCAAATAAGGAAAATTGTAAATAAATTAAATTATGGTCTTAAAATTTCTTAAATGCCATGTGTCAAAATCTCCAACAAAGATTAAGAAAAATTAGGTTGGGAGAGGAATCAAATTCCATAAACTTAGATTAAGAAAAATTAAGTTAGGAGAGGAACTAAATGCTATAGACAAAAGATTAAGAAAAATTAGGTTAGGAGAGAAAGCAAATCCCATTAACTTAGATTAAACGTTCCGGCCATATATCATCACAATGACACTTTCACCTAAAAATTATGACTATACGATTGAGGGAATATTTTCAAAGCCCAAATTGGTGGAAATCATCAACATGCGCGTTTCCCCTTGAAATTTGCGTAATCTGGGACAAATCCGTCTCGTGAGTTGTGAGTGTGAAGGCTAACTGAAACATAGTAATCTTTCTTCAATTGAACGTGGGACATTAATTCTATATAACCCAGCTTCTTGATTTTTTTTCAAATAAGGGATTTTGCCATTTTCCAATGATCTTTTGCGGGACTGACTCACTTCCTCACACTTGTGAGGAAGGGTTTAGCCCAAGTGGTTAACTGAAACTTATAGCTTCAAGATCGTGCAACATTTCAAAAATTTTGCCATTTTCCAATGAGTGGCTTAGGCTTAACTCATGTGACATCTCTTATTGAACCCACGTGAATGGGTCGTGATAATCTTCAATAGCATTTCCAATATTTATTGCCATTCACCATTTAAAGACGTCGATTTGGACATTTGCATTGTCATACGACATAAAACGAAATGACAACAACCAATTAGAATAGCATCCAAAACGCTCATTAGCGCATCAAAAGCTCACCAGAATGGTGTATTATTTCCTGGAAACATTTTGTCAAACGTTTGATTTTATTTTATTTTTAACTTTTGTTTATAAAAACAGGTTCAAAGCTCCAGTTTGCCCACAGCCTCACATTACATGAATATTAAAAGAGGAAAAACAAGGAACTTGAGCATATATGCCTTTAAAAAGTATCCCACCTAGTGGAATCCGAAGCTAGGCCAACCTTTCACAAGATGCCATGCCACAATCGGTGAGATTCCTTTTCCAATTTTGTTAACATCCTCGAAAGAACAAAAAGAATATTTCTCCTTTTCAAAAAAAAAAAGAATATTTCTCAAATTAATTAATTGAATTACTTTAAAAACTTTAACCAAACTAAGCCTCGAATATATTACAATCAATGATGATAATTCAGTGTTATACTAAGCACTCAATTGGGAAGGGAGTAAAAAAAAAACTCCATACTACGCCTTAACTTTCCTAGGAAAATAGAAATAGCTCACATTTTTACAGGGGTGCCTCAGAATGTAAATGTAATGTGCTCATCACATTCTGTGTTGGGGTTGTTTCCAGCAAGAATGAGAGAGATTTCGAGCCCACGACTGAAGGCTTGGTTGAACATGAGACGGGTTTGGAACGTGGATATGAACGGGAACCATGAAAACATTGCGATGGGGATGAAGATTAGCATTCCCATCCCCGCGTATAGCCGGGCAATTGAACGGACGGACTTCCATAGTCCAAGCTTCTTCATTAAAGGCTTCCAAGCTGCAGCAATCTGGAAACCAGACAATTTAGTGTTAAAATGGGGCATAGAGAGAGATCCATCATGACCTTTTGCATGAGTTGTGTAGTAGTCGATAAAAATCGCAATAAATTACTGAGGCCAAGAACTTACGCAAAGAATTCCCCACCCAGTGGGAACAAATGCTAAGATGCAAGCAAACACATCTGGAATTGACAACTTTGTGATAGCAACTGCAACCGACAAACCGGCAAGTGCCACCAACAAGGAGAGGCCTTGGATAAAGCGCAACAAGAGCTGGAAATTGACTGATATTTTTTGGCTGAAGGTGAATACCTGTTAAAGCCGAGATGTGAAGAAGTTACAAGCCAAATGAAGTGAATTTTGAAAATTCAAGACCCAATAACTTTCGGGTTTCAACACCATCTACTTACCTTGAAAAGAAGTATCAGCACCGCAAACACAACCCATGACAGGCCGTAGACCTAGTAAAACATGCAAACACGTTAAAGCAACTGCTATCACCGTCTTATTGACAACTTATTTTCTGGAACAATGAAAAAGAGAAGTCTGGGGAAGGGAGAAGAGGGCTATGCTTATTATTACACAGCTTGTAGCACAAACACCCGCACCCACAAAAATACTGACCCGACATAGATACAGCAAAGTAAGACAGATGGCAGCAGCAAATAACATCACCAAGTAGAACACAGGCACTTTTACACCCAAAAACACATTCAGGAAGGATGAAAAGATAAGTAAAAATTTATGAATAGAGTGTTTACCGTCAGTGATGTATCTGAACCCTGAATATTTAACTTGTAAACAATACCATACTGAAAGATGAAAAATCTCAGGCTCAGTATGGTCTCTGCAATCCTCCCACTAAATGTCCGAATGTGTGACTGTATATACATTAAACAAAAGAATAATATCATAAATAAAAGTAAATGAATTCTAATATAACACAACATAGAAGAACACTTCAGAAATAAGCCCCAGAAAGCATAAGCCCTGACAGACACGAATGATTAGAAGTAGCATCGCAGCACCAAGTGGAAAGGATATGAAATAAGCACTCTTCTCTTATGGTAAACATATCTAACATGCAATGCTAGTTCTCATACCAACAATAACAAGCAGAAAGGGACATACGAAAAAGAGGATAAAACAAGCCTCTTTTCTCCTCCCTTTTTCTTGTTTGACATTGCTGTTAAATGACATCATCAATCAACCAAGGGACCCTATCATGATAAGCTGTCAGAGAACAGAAGTAATACCAGTTCTTCATCCCACCAAGCTTCCCAGCTTTCCTCTCCCTTAACTCCAATTCCACCTCTGTAAAAAGCCAATTGGTCCAATCTCTGAAGTCCTCCACTACCCTATAATCACGACATACAGAATTACTCAACAGAAATGGGGTAGAATCCCAGGTGAGGGGGAAAAAAGTGGTATTTACTTTTGCCACTCGAATCCAGATGGGTTGAACAAATAGGGAGCAAACAGCCAAGAGAGAGCCATAAACCAACTGCTGATTGAGAGAAGAATATAGCCTATGGTACCGCCCTCATTATACCCATATGCTATGTATACAATCAACAACAGCACAACTTCTAATCTGAAAGACAAAGTAGTTAAATTAGAATAATATTTCCAATTGAGAAAGAGATCTCTAAACAAGAAAGAGGCCGAGAGAGAGAGAGAGACCCTTTAACAAAGTGACTACGAGAGTACAGCCTGTAATTCTCAGAAAATTTAATATGGCGGACCACAAACCCCCGGCCGGTAGCTTGATACTGAAAAAGAAATATGGTTTATTATGTTCAGATAAAGCAAAACGTAGTTAAGCAGGATGAGAAAAAACACTTACCCTTGCACCACCATGAAGAATGGTCCGACCAAAATAATGTGTTCTTGTGCCAAGAGAGAATGTAAAGAAGACAGAGCAAAGCTGAAGCTGCATTGTAATGAAGCTGACAACAGCCTGCAGCCAGAATTGCAGCGCAGGAACATTAAGTGATCTCAATAAATACTTTCGGAAAGAACAAGTTGGGAACTCAGTTCCTCACTATTCATCTCTGAACAAAGATCATGCAGTTCTAATGTAAAATTCCATTTTCATAATTATAGAATTTTCATCTGCTTGTGCAGGTACATTGAAAATATATATGACAACAAAGTTTTCAAAGTTGGCATATCATGAATTGTTTACTTATATTTCCATTACTCAACTCAGCAAATGGCTCAGAAGATAACCCTCAATATAAATGTATTATACAACAAGATATAATATGAAAGGTTACATTTGGATATACGAATGGTATAAAGGATAATCCTCCACACCAAGCATCAACAAATAGAACTTAAATGAGCAACAATGAAATCAAAATATTTCCATATGAATATGTAACAGAAGCTTACTGCCAAAAAGCCCTGTTCCAAGATGAAGCCCAAAATCATGGGCACAGCGGTGAAAACACCAATTTGAAAAAGAAACTGGGTATTCAGAGCAGCAGTCAGGGCAGTGTTCTCTGTAACTTGAGCTCTCACTTGGAGTTCTTCACCAACACCGGATAATGCCTGATACAAAAATAATGTCAGCGCCCTGATCACAGCGCACGGAAAGAGCTACTATTTACGAACAGGCTTGGGGAAAATGAAAAAACATGAAGTAGCTTGTCTAGTCACGTCTTAACATACTGTCAAGTAAAAGGAAGCAATGCAAAAGGTGTATAATCACTATTAATGTTTTCATATGCTTAGAAGGAGACTTATAACTGTAAATAGAGTTTGCGGATAACAATTTCATGTAAATTAGATGTGATTGGCATGCCATTAAAGTGTCAACAAAGTATTAGATATTAAGAATATTAATTACTTGGTGTGAAAATTAAAATTACTAAATTCATAACCGTACAGGGACGATAAGTTAGCATATTTGAGAATAGAGAATTGTCTTACCAAATAGGTCTTCCCATAGAGGAAAGCGTACACAGTCAGCACAGTCAACTGCACAAGCAGAAAGGGAAAAACAATTGTTTATATATTAAGGAGAAGAATGTTCCATATCAAAACAGCATCTTGCAGCTTCCAGCATCAAGTAAGCAATGCTGACATTTGCATATAAATCCATAAGCAGCCTAAATCTATTTTAGAAAAAGAGAGAACTAGAAGATTTTAGAAAAAGGGAGACTATCTGACTGAGAACTAGACTTCCATACAACGATCCATTGAAACAAGGGAAGCATGCATGCCAAATACATTTAACATGTGCACACCCGGAGTAAAATATTATATTAAAAAATGGAGACTGAAAGTCTATCCAAAACATATGGTTTAAGTAAATGTGATTCCGTCTAAAGTAAAATGTTACAATTTCTCTTCTCTAGTTATATCCAACTACTCGAGCCCATCCCACCAGTAGTTCTTAACCCACAACTTAGAATGGTCTTAGCCAGTAGATGTATATTTGCAGTTGCTTTACCATTGTACAAAAATAGTATCCAACAGTCGTAAAGTAAAACGACATCATTCGGAAGAAATCAAAGAGCTGGCCCAGCCTGTAAACATCCCGACTGAGAACTTGTTCACCATTACCACCAGCGACCTTCCTTCAAATACAGCAATCTGATTTAACCCAACATCCCGCCCTTTGCCGACCTGTGAATTAAATTAGATTATTGACATCCAGTAAGCGTAAAAGAAAGCGAGAATGAGTAAGAGTACCTGAATATACTCGTGATGAGTAACATTGCCTTGTCGCAGAGTTGTATTGAAACCTGAAGATTTACTCAAGATAGTTAGAATTAAGCGATAACACAAGTCAGTTCAGAAAACATCAGTATAATACATGTATGCAAAAGACAAGAAATGCACATGTGCCAACTTCTCCCTTGAAAAAGTTCTTCAACTTAAAATAGACTACTCTTAAGAACTAGAACTGGGAATGATCATACAGAAAACATATAATAAGAGGAATGAATATGTTTCTTGGCTATTTGAGGTTCCTACTGTGTTATAAAGCGATGCTAAGAGACTGTTAATTTGTTTGTTCTAGTGTACTGGAAAAATATGAATGTGTGTAAATGTCAATGATTAACATGGATTTTCTATCTTTTACTTTTCTAAACAGTGCTTCGTATGTTTTTATAGTCCATTCAAGTCATTGTCAACTGTATATACAGACAATATTCTGATTGTTCCCTCTTCATCGAACACTATTCTATCACGAGCCGTCAACATCATGCCTGACATTTGATATAATTATTTTTAACATTCAAAATACAAATAACAATAATATTAGAGTAATGCTCGGGACCCAACAATTGAGTCTCAACTTGAGTCCTGACTGATGTGCCATTTATCTAGCAGATAATAGAATATTAATTTTATTAATTATGAAATTCAATATCCAATAGATGAATGCCACACAGCAATTGGGACTCAAGATGACTCAATTGTTGAGATCCTAATCATTATTGATAATATTAAGGACCAATGTATCAAAATATAGGTTGATGTTTCTGATTGTAAAAGCAAAACACATAACATGCATACTGGAAGAATTTTTTTTTTCTCTCCCTGTTTTGGGGGTGAAGGGAAGAAAGGGGACGGCCGTTAAGGAAAACAAGCATATCTTTCCGGCTTATGCATTCAAATATTCTTCAGAATTCAGTCAAAATATTTCTGAGTGAAAAATGAAGTTCGCAGGGGCATTAATAACTCCAAATTTAAACTTATATAAACTGGCAACTTAAGCAACAAAGCATGCCTAAAAGTCTGCATTATTTTTTAATGCAACAAACTTTGAAGACATACTAAACAAGCAAAACTCAAAAGATTAACTAGGTACTCATGGTAAGAAATGATTAAGTCATGGAAAGTTATGGAGTCATACTCTATCCATTTGGGTGGTAAACTAAATCAACAGAAGGTGTTTAGAGTGTCAAAAAATGGAGAAATCTCATTGATGCATCTTTCCATTCTAGTCAATAATTTCCTAATGAATGTTAAGCAAGTTGTGTGAAATGGTCAATACAGAAAATTGTGCTCAACAAATTGACAAACGAATGAACCAAATACATAATAAAAATCTCATATCAAGTTCACAGACATACCAGCGTAGATATCTTCGCTAATGTTGATAACACGAGAGGCTTTGCTGATACCACCACGTGTTATATGGAAAACTCTATCAAAGACATCCGGATGACCATAATGCATACGGCACCTGAACATCAAAGATACATCAGCTTCAATTGGACAAACTTTTAAGTTTCTTGTAAGCTAATCAAGCAACTTCACATTGCTAAATGGACTTACTTCAGCGGATTTGCCAAAACACGCTGACCAAGAGTAACAAAACTGGTCTCCTGGTTGGACATAAAAGAAGCTAAAGAAGAGACACTGCACATCATTAAGCATAATTACACAAGTGAAGATAACAAAAATCAGTGGCGAGGAACATTGAGGGCTCTTTAGTGCAAACAAACCTTCCAGTGAAAACATGTTCCCTGACACCAAGAATGGTAGGAGGACGTATACCATGATCAGCATGAAATTCTTCAAGAAGATTTCTCATCTTCAAGGCTTCCTCAAAGTAATTGTCCTGAAATATAAAAAGAGAAAACCAAAAATCTCAGATTGAGCACAGCAGACTTGAGCAAAATAAAAAGGAGAGAGGAAAGCCCTAGTCAGCTAGAAAAATGCCCTAAATTTTACAAACCGATATTATAAAACCAAAATCTCATTTGGACAAGATAAACATGAAAACAGTTAACTCCCTAAAACTTTAGAATGAAAATCATTAAAGTGTATAAACGTTCAGCTGTGAGGGACAATTAAAAATAAAAGGCAGGGCATAATAGCAGGTACAGCAAGTGAACAGCCCATCTGTTAATAGTATCCCGTAGGATAAGCATCACAGGGCAAAAAGGCGTCAAAAATTTGGAAAGAATGAGAGACATTCTTTAAAAGGCAAATATATGTATTCATATAAAGATCATTATGCCTATGTTTATGACTACACTTCACCAATCAATGCAGAGGATGAAAAAGGTGTGTGGTGAAGGAACAGGGAACAATAAACTAGGCCAGTATGATATCATACAAGTAGATCATTAAATTAAAAATCTCTACAGAATCCTTCTTTGAGCCTAAAGACCAGAATGCCAAAAATGGAACCAGAGTGAAAATCATGTGACTGTAATATGACTGTAATGACATCAGCTAAAACAGATCTGTGTTGACTTAACAGTTACAAATACAAGACATTCAGCAACTCACACGACATCTTTTATATGCAAGCCTACTAAATGCATAATACACATAGTGAGTAAATTTCCAGAAGCTAAACTGACTCATAACAAACTAATATTACCCTGTTGGCTCAGCAGCCAGCAATTTACCGAATTAACATGAAGGCCAAGACCCAAAGATCAGAGTTCTAATAGCCAGAAAACATTAGAAGTCACAGCAATAAAGTAAATGACTTCAAAAAAAAAATATTAACCTGATTCATGTCAATTGTTTGAATGGCATTTCCTCGTGTAAATATTACAGCATGGTTTTGGTTCTCTGGTTTCCCTTCACCAACTTTTGGATTTCCAGGCAATTTTATGGAGTAGATTTCCTGCAAGACCAAAAAAGATTTAGGTATTAGAAAATTTGAAATCAATTAGAAATCCCTAAGGCAGAAAGTTAGCTTAAAGAAAACAGTAAGTTTGGTCAGTTTGATAGAAGAAATGTTTATCAGAGAATACAGCTGACAATATTTATGAACAAGAGGCAAAAGACATTGTCGAGAAGACAAGTCCACTATCCCAGAGATTTATGTGTGTCTAGAAAAGTATAACAAAGATATAACGCAAAACTTATCCTTAACAAACGTATCCAACTCAGTAAGAAACAAGATCCTATGACTTAGAATATAAACTAATGCGATGGGGCCATTTTAATCTGATCTTATAACCAGTCCTTTAGACAGTACAGATAACAGAAACTTCAATGTAACAAACAGAACAAAGAAACACATTTCAACGACATTTAAGAATTTTCCAAGTTGGTCTACCTCCCAATAAATGCATTGGAAAACCTAATAATCTGCAAATTTTATGCTCACCAATTCTTAGCACTTCAATGATATCTTATGAAGCCAAAAATCTTCATTGGACTTCAAAACACCGGCTTGTCCTCACTATTCAACTAGGAATTGAGGTACCAGAAACATCATTTACATTAAAAGAGGACATAATGTCAAGGAACCATGAAATCCAACAAGTACAAAATCCACTACTACGATTCGACTCATTTTCATTATGTTGGAACATAGGTTATTGTATTCTATGTACTCTCTCTTCTTCTTTGGCTAGGAGTAAAACTTGTGTTCAATTAACAAAACGAGCGTCAAGTACAAGATCTACCATTAACAATTTCATAGGCACTTGTATCACACCATTACCTATGTGTCAGTCACACAAAACAAACTTATAAACAGAAACAAGGAGTTTACATGATTAAACATGTCACTCAGATACTTTATTTAAAAAATGATCTACTGGGTTTCCATTCCCAAAACATATAGAAGAGGCAAAGAAAGGAGACATGGAAAACAACAAAAAATACCATAATAACTAGTCACTGGTGTTCAGCAAATAATCATCAAATGAATAGAAGAAACCTTAAAAAAGTAGTAGCTTTGTGAAACCAGAAATGGGCTAAATGAGCATAATTATTAAAGAAATAATATCTGGGCAAGCCAACCTTATCTTTCCCATTGATATCGCCCTTTACAAGCTTTGAGTAGAATTCCCTATGCACTTTACCATCCTTTAGTGTTTCAACATCATCAATGAAAGCAACGCGAAGAGCTTCATTTCTAACAACAGAAGCAAAAGGAGAGATTAATCTCAGTAAAATAACAAAAAATAGAAAAAGAAAAAGAATTATCAGCACCGAATAATATTGAAACTAGAAAGATTTAAAATTGGAAAAGAAATGATAAATGAAAAAACAACAATCCTCTCCCCTATTATTTCTTTGAAATTGCTTGATCATCATGAAAGGATTTCAGGTTGGACAGAGAAAACAAGAGGACTGCTGTTGGTAATGGGAACATGTTCAGGAATTTCATCCATTCCATACCACAGAATCAGTAATTAGCCATCCAAGATTGCAGATGGGGGATCAACAGAAACCAATCCAACAACTCACCTTTGCATCAGCAATGCAATATCAGCAGCCTCAGGTTTTTGGTCCTCTTTCTGTTTTCCATAAATTTGACATGTAACAACATATGTAAACTTAAGATCTGCATGAGCCCGAGCTTCACGAGACAACTCAAAACCTTGAGTATCAGTCGCATCAAGACTGGAAAGTGCGGCTTCCGTATCTGATAGCGACAGAAAATGAGATGATTGACATTGAAAGAAACAATAACAAAATATGCTAGAATGCACTAACCTCCAGAGGTCATTCTTTCTAAATAGGCCTGAAGCATAAGAGCTTTTCTATAATACATCATCCCCCGAACTGCACCAACAAGTATAGAGAGCCAAAAAATATAAACATTGATATAAAAATAATCATACTGATATTAGAAGCTAAATAATATTATCTTTAGGAATGTAACCCTTAGAAAAGTCTAAAAACAAAAACCCAGATTTCTTATCCCACATTCTCAACACTTTCCTGCATTGCAGACAAAAACAAAAACCTGTGCCTCTTCTCCTTTTTCAAAATCGTTATATCTTAAAATATCATAAAACATAGTCAGCATGGAAGATTTTTTGTTCCTCATCTTTCTGACACCCAGTTAGCTCAAATTTCATCTCGATAAAAACAGAAAACAGCAGAGAAAACAGCAACCACTTCTTTGATTAATTCAAACTTCTTATGTAGGTTAAACTACTTGGTCAGCCAAATTCTGACACTGTGTCAACAGATTCGTCAAGATGAAGCACTGTCAAGGTGTTCAGGTTAAGTGGCAAAGCATGCTACGAAAAAGCCCAGAGGAATATCTCAATTTCATGTATTGCAGAAATTGTTTGCCATAAAGAAGCAATTGCTACTTATACACATAATTTTCAAATTACAATTCTCTCCAAAACACAATTCATAATCCAAAATCAAGCAAACCCGCAAAAATAAACTCCTTGAAAACCAAATCAAAGAATCCTCTGACTTTCAGTGTAAAACATAAACCCAAGCATCGATCCCCATTTAACCAAAAGTCACAAACAAAACCCCAACATCATTGCCCATTTGAAAAAGCCACTCATGACATGTTTGTTGCAAAATCTGGTATTACTAAGTGACATGAAATTTTGCATGCTTCCTCAAGTGGCTGAGTTGTGGCCCCTGATTTTCATCTAAGTGCTGGCCCTTGATGGCAGTTAAGTAAAAGGCAAAAAAGAAGGAAGAAGGAACAAAAAGAGAACGAAGAATTATTTTTAAAATAGATACACAAACTTGTATACATGTATACTGTAATGGGTTTTATCATTAAATCTAACAGATGGCAGGGTATTAGAGGCTAATTCTGAAAACAGGGCTTATCCTGATCTTAGGCCAATGCTTGATATATCTACGAAAATATTCTAAATTAAAAATGCTGCTTCCCACAATAACCACCACTCCTTAAAACATCCAAAGAAAATCTGCAGTTTAGAAGCATAACAAAACAGAAACACAACATCTATTTACAAGAACATCACAGCTCATGGCTCCATATCAGATTAAATTAAAATACGAAAGACTCAATAACACAGCTGAAGAATATCTAATAAAACTCAGATGCATTTAATATCAAAGTGATCTCGCTTAATTCTACATACTAAATAGAAAAGTTTTTGTTAAATAGTATGATGAATGAAAAATAGTGCGGCCAAAATTTCAAATTAAGAATAAGCTTAAGAAAATAGAAGAATGAACAACTACCTGTTCTGGCTAATGTCTGTGCGCGATATGAAGCCCAAAATCGAAGTTCAAGGATATCACTAGGACTGTCAAAAAGTTCAGTGTCTTGTGAATTTTCGTCACGGCCAATTCGAAAGGAAGTTCTTCCACTCATCTGCATCAAAAATATAGATAATGATACTGCCAAAATATAGAATAATGAAGAAATTTATAGGGCAATGAAAATTCAGTATCCTAGGCTAAGTTAACAGACAAGACGAGCAAGCAATAATCAAGAATTAGCTAGCGTAAACTGCACTAACTAGCCCAGGGCACAGCACAAATCAGCCTGGTTTGTATTCTACATAACATGACCCATCACAACTTCCATGTTGGGTTGAGCCAGCTGCGTGGCACATAGTAACATTGCAATTAATCTAAAAAGATCTCTAAGAATAATAAAGTTCAAAAGATACCAAAAAAACGTAAAATAAAAATTCTAAAAACAAAAGGAGAAGAGGGGACAATCATAACATGGCCCACTCCACAGAACAACAACAATTTTGTTACTAAGTTGTGGAAGACGCAAGCACAGGAAACCGAATCACCTCACATGGAACCCAGCTAGGGAGCAGAAACACAGCTGTTTTACACTACAATCAGCATACAGGACTGCATCCCACCCCTCCCCCCTCCATCCAAAAGAGAAAAACACTTGAAATCAAGTTCATTTTTAGCGGCAAAAATAAATTCAACCCATCATCAAATTTGCATATCAACAACTTCAAACAATTTATAGATGCAATATACAAACATATAAAACAGTAAAATATAATCATCTTTTTCAACAATCGCTACATTCCTATACCTATATGAAGAAATGATGACCTCCCCAATGAAGCTACAGAGTATAATAGCCACAGACGAAATCCAAAACCCAGGGGAAAAAAAGAGAGGGCTGCTGAGAGGGTTCAGAATTAAGGTTCAGCAGTATCTAACAGCAATAGTAGTAAAACCTGATTGCTTACGTAGCAGTGACAGCTGACTGGGTCTTAAGGTCTTCACTAACATTTGGATAGATTAGAAATGATTAAATAAAAACCAATCAGGCAAACTTAAAAAACCCTTAAAGGCTTAAATATCTTTGAAGCTAAGTAATGGCAACTAACAAAATATTGTGCACAGGGTACATACTAAAGAGAAATATAAAACAAAGTGAAATATCAAAAACACATAAAAGTACATTAACATAACGAAGTAGATACCAGGATATATTTTCTGAAGGTAGAACAAAATCGATATTCCATCCTCATTTTTCTTTAAAAGCTCATCCATACTATACAGTACAATCTCGGAATAGTATGGAGTGAACACGCTGCATTTTTAAACATGAAGGTAAATCGATCAAATGCATAAATACAAAATGGATGCATGAAGAATAGAGGTATACCAGAAGGACAACATCTCACGGGCAGGCTTTGCAGGAGGCATATCCATGAAAAGGGAATTTGTGAAGAACTCCAGCCTCCGCCTGGCCTCAAGATTTCTGGGTATATTGGATGCTGAATCTTTGATCGTTAATAGGGAATGCAACCTTTTAACTTGTGCTTTCTGTAAATGAATCAAAGTAACAGAATCTTCTATAGAATAGAATGCAGCATGTAACAGCAAAAGCTTAAACAAGGACAAGGAGTGAAGTCCGAACAGACCAGCTCAGCATCTTTGGGCCACTTCAACTTCGAAAACAAACGACCTTCTGTCCTCGCTTTTGATAACAAATTCCACGTCTCATAGTTTTCCCTGGAGAATAAATGACAAACATACATATTTCCCAATAACAAAGGACCAAAAAAAGGGAAAAAAGACTAAGGCTTATCAAACCTCATATTAATAGAAAGGACGTCGTGTCGGACAACATCATAGAGATCTTGAACAGCTTGAACTGCTCCTTTTTGCAGCTCTGGCGTTTCAGCCTCTTTCTGGATACAGAGAATCTCAAAACCATTAATATAAGAATCGAATTATACCATGAAGGACAGAAAAAAGTGTTAAAAGGACAGTTGGTTATTTTCCAAATGCAGCTGAGATGCTCACACAACTTAGGCCACTTCCAAATTAAATGATTGGAAGGATAACAACTAAATATATCATATATTCTGAAATTCACAGGTTAATCACCAGGAAACAAGAAATCTTATAGCAGTAAATATGTTTCCACAGCTTAATCAAGTAGCTTCGGCAAGTATTTCTGGAGTTGGAAGAGGGGAAGGGAGAGTAAGAGTTATTCCCATTTATGATATAAAAAGATGAAAGGAAGAAGCCAGCACAAACACAAAAAGATCTCCTGCATAAAAACAATACAAATCCACTCCTTTTACAATGCTGAAATAGGTAATGAATGCATACATTCCAACAACGTTCATGTGACCCTGCTAGCTATCTTAAAGTTTCAACCATTAACATGTAAAACTTTATGTACTCGCAAGCAACTGCCCAAAAGCATCAACAAAAGAGATCCACCATCAAGAAACAGTGGATGACAGCTATAACAACAAAGACGCCAAAACAAATGGAGAGAGAGGAAGTAACTCTAAAAGCAGATCTTTTCTTCTTTGGTGCTTAGAAGAAATGAAAGCAACGTACATAGGTAGACAACAATTTTATTCAATATATCTAATACCGAAGTAAGATGGGGGGAAAAAGAAGAAAAAGGAAGTAGTAAAAGGACCAGAACTCCCATGAGTGCAGTTACTCGTGAAATAACAAGCGGCAACTTAGTTAGCTCGAAATCATTATGAATACTCCTCTTCTCACACTGACATTAATGTCGTCATATATCCTTTCAACCCTGAAATAGTAAGCAATAATCAACATAATTTTTATATTGTGTCCACATTAAAATTTTACAGCATCCAATACCTTAATTACTCACCACATCCTTCCTTCAGCTTCCAAAGTTTCAGTTAGGATAAATTTTAGGGTATGGTAAAACTCCTCAACCGCATACTTCATATAATCATCTCTTGAAATCCTTTCCCAGAGCTCATCTTGTGAATCTCTACTCTCTACAGCAATATCTTTTGCATAAAATATCTACACAAATCATTGAAAAAAGAAATTTCAATAAATTAAAGGCAGAATCAATAACAACTTATGGCTCATTTTTACACAACTAAAACTATTTAATAAGAAGTAAAGTGTCTTTGGAAGGAAAAAGAACCTTGCTGGCAAGAAGAAAAAGCGGCAACTGCACAAGCGGAAGACTCCCTGAATTTTTTGGCATCAGAAGCAACTCCATTTCTCTGGAATATCCAAATAGGAAAATGAGTTCAGAACAATGGAAACAGAGCGAGAATATGTCAGCACATCAAGATATGCAAGAAAAACAACAAAAATAGATATTTTCTCAACAACAATTTGAGAAAATTTCTAGCACTTACAGGTTAGTTATGTAATCCTCTTCCCTAAGATTTTTAATAATTTCATTCCAAAAGGGAGAGAAACGGGCAGCATCAAACTTTTTCTTCTCCACAGCCTTCAGAGAAAAAGCTCACTATGTTACCAGAATAATTTTCTCAACAAGCTAGAAAACCCCATGAAAACTAACCCATAAACAAAATGAACGAAAAAAAAAGGTAACTATTTATAATACTAATATAGCCACTTGAATTAAATGGTAAAAAGGAACACAAAGCAGCAGAAGTGCCAGCAAAATTGAAGAAAAAATTAGCTATCTCTTTGGAAATCAATTCAGAACTTGATAAGATGAAAATTAATTCTGCAAATGACCAACCTGACCAGATGAAGGGTGGGAGGTCCTGCAGAAGAGATAATGTGTTCAGATGCAAAGTAAAAGGAAATATTAAGATTCCAAAATTGAGTGAGATTGTAGTAAATAATGACAATAATAATAAGTGATCCACCTATTAGGAAGAGGAACGTGAAGAGTGTCCATAAAAGCCCGAGGAAACTCCTCAAAAAGTGCATGAACAGCTTCCACAGATCTAATCTGGAAATCAATTATCAAATGTGAAACTTTGAAAAAAAAAATACAGAAACTATCAAAGTAAACACAAAACTAGTTGAAAGACGTGATCTGAAAGTAACCCAAAAAGAAACCTATGAGCATTGGATGGAAATACAAACTAATGAATAAAAAATTTGCTGTGTTTACAAGGAGGGAAAAAAGAAGGAACAAGCTCCAGTGTCACATGAGGCAGAAATAAACACCTACCTCCCCAAGACGATCTCTTGCCCCAAGCAAGAAGCCATAAACAGCCGACATGAGTGTGTAAAAGATATAGATATCTAACAAATAGATCTGCAGCATAAGAAGGAAGAACATACAGATGGGAACAACATTCTTCAAAGGAAGGTATTGAAGGTAAACACCATATGAAAATGGCCACAACATAGACATAACCAAGTTACCAACTGATATGTTCTTTAAAAGTCTGTTTCACAAAACCAAAAATCCTAGATGAGACCGCTATCAGTATTAAGACATCATAATAAGTTTTGTGGCTGTAACCCACCAACATAAAATTAGGATTAATGTTTCTAAAAGTACAATACAATTTTTAGATCTGTGACAAAATCAATATATTGTCACCAATACACAAGAATCCATGTCTACAAACAAGTTATACCAAAAGTCAACTAAAATCAGCAAACACAACAGACCCCCACCCCACCCACCCTTCTTTTTCAAAAGGAGAAAAAAGAAAAAGGACTTAAAAATTAGATGCCTGAAGTAAAAAACCAATATGTCTTATCAAATTAAAAAAGTTTGCTCACATGATGAATCATTAACTTGTTGAGGATCTATTTTTCAACAATCCAACATGAACCAAATACCTTTCGAGCTAAATGTTACATTAATCCAATATATTTAGCTATAATTTTCCATAAAGACATGCGTATTTTTCATCAATCCAACATAAACCAAACACACTTAAGCCAAATGTTTACATTAATCCAATATTTTTAGCTTTAATTTTCCGTAGAGACACATGCATACACGTGTACACCTGCACACACAGTCACACACATATATGGAGGCTTTCCAACTTACTGCAATGACTGGAGCCCATAAACTGGCAACTGCCAAAGCATTGTGGTTATCTGCAAGCACAGACAGATTTGATAAGAACCTAAATGAAGCATTTATAGGATGATAATTTCATGAACATTATATCTTAGGCAATATTTCATATGTATAAAAAAGACTCTTATATCATTTATCAATTTCAAGTTTCAACATGATGAGGAATATGATGCCCAACATTTTAAAGTTAGCTTATTTCATTGAAGTATGTAAGGTAAAACTGTTTGGTTGCTTACGTCTAGATACAAAATCATGCCAAGAATACTCAACAGCATCCATATCTACTATATATCTTGTTGGCTTCACCAACGGCTTTATCTGAAAAAAACCAAAAAAATAATAACAATAATAATATTTAAGAAATGGGGGAAATTTGTATCAAAAACAAAAATGAGGGCAAAAAGGAAATTCAGAAAAAGAAAAAGAAAATCAACATCATTGCCATACAGTGCAATAGACATAACTAACCTGGAGAAAATAGGCAAATGAAAATTTTCCACTCAAAATAACAAGCCAAAACAGCATATACCTGCACAACAAGTAAATATGACAAAACATATTAGATCTTGAGGAAATAAAAAAAATCCAAAGTGCCAAGAGAAGGATAAGTAGAACCTTTTCCCTACGCAAAAAGGCCAAATGTCAAGATGATCTGTATTTTCTCATTCATAGAAGATAGAATAACAAATTTCATTTGCATTTTTTATGAGGTTAACCTCTTTTTCTTCCATTTATGTTATATAGTTACTTCTTTGCATGCAACCAATTTAACTTCTTGCTCTTGTACAGCCATCAAAATACAGTTTCTCTTTTTCATTCAGCAAATTCAGGCAGACATTCATCATTTCTCTTCTACTAATGTCCCTAACCATCTATATTGGTCTCCACCAACAATAAGTAGTATTTCAAAAAGAAATACTAAATGTACCCAAGTGACACCACTGCATATACAAATTGAGATTGATTTAAAGAAAGAAGATGAGAGTTTACTTGATGAAGTCCGTGCTTCTCTCATACATGCCACGTCCAACATAATATCGTTCCTTCAATGAATCAACATCAGACATCATCAGATATAAAAATCTAAGAAATCAAAACAATGTACTGCAACCACAAGGGGGAAAAATGAAGGCAGAGAAATGCAAGTATGGAGCTTATAACTGCATAATAAAATGGAAACCCGCGCATCCAGTGAATAAAGCGCATCAAAGGCCAGCGATCACATTGATTGGTCAAACGGTGGCAGGCTGGTATCCGCATGAGGAAACTAAGAAAAAACTGGAAACCAGCATAGATGCCTATAACAATGACATACAACCTAAAAATAATCGACCTTTCATTTGGTTTACTATCCTCCTGCACACCTTTCCTGCATTAAACACAGCAACCAAGGAAAAGAATTAAAAGTCATTTTGGGCTTTGACAAAAAGGCAAGACAAAAACAAGAAGAAAAGAATAAATCAACAGAATTAAAGTTAGAGAGAACAATAAACATACACATAAAGAAAAGTTATGAAGACTGAAGCAAAACTAAACCAAATGAACCGTAGAAAAATTCGAGACACAGCCAGGCGTCGTGATGTCGAATAGGCGCCATACATCATCAGAACATCCAATACACCTAGATCAAGAATCAAGCACTTCATAGTTAGAAAAACTTATTACGGCCACACAAAATGAAGGCACTACCATCATTAGCCAAGTATCATATCTAATTGATAAAACTACTTAAGTATTTAGTACAGTTAATAATAACACGGTAACTAAATCCACTGAAAGGAACCTACTCTCAAAGAACTTCATCACAACATATGTAGGGCCAAGACTCAGAACTTCCCTTAAGAATTTCTTGGAGTTAATGTTTTCATCATTGAAACCAATGATAGCCAGTCCCTGATGAAGAAACAAGATTTAAAATACTTAAAAGATATATAAAATTGTGATTATGAATCATATACAAAAGCATATAATTATTATAAAATAAACCAGGGGACATATCAAGAAATCCAACAATCCAACAGATATCAAACATAGACATCTAAACTCAGCCAATAAAGGAGCATGAAAAGAGAAAACAAAGATGTCTTAGTGCAATCCTTTGGTTTGTTCATTACAGAAGCACAAAGAGAAAAAAGAATAAATCAGTCGCACTGTGAAGAGAAAGATGACGGAAAACATACCAACCTATCTAAGTAGTTTAGGATTTATAACTGCACCTCAAAAGAAGTTCAAATGAACAACTGAGACAGATTGCAAACCTGAAACATCATAACCAGAAATATCCACAGACGATGGAAACTATGATAAAGATGAAGAAATGATCGATGTTCTACAAATGAAGTCTTCCCGCGGCGTTTACCTCCACCAGGATTCAGCAAATTCTGCAAGATATACAGAAACACAGATAAAGCAAACAGCTGAAAAATTAAAAAAAATATATATGCCAGGACCCACTACCAAAAAGCTTAGACTAATCAATCTGACTGAACTCACCTAGATTTATTTTTGAGAAGAAATTTAGTTTATTGAAAAGACCCAAAAAATAAAAGGAAAATTACAAAGGTGGCCCAGGTGTCCATACACATAATCAGAGATAGAGAAAAAGGGGACGGAGTAATCAACACAAAGCCCATCCAACTGCCCCAAAGCCCAAAGAAACCATCTCTCACCAATCCAAAAACAATCCATACAAAATTATCCTAATTAACCCATAACACCCTCCCAATTTAAATATAGGAAAAAAGAAAAGAGAGAAATCTTCAAAGTCCTTGGTCATTGAAGCCCAAGGAGATGCCAAAGCCTACCTCTATCCAACAAATTTCTTGCTTTTCTTCTGGTTGATAACCAGAACTACATAGAATCTAATGATACAGAAACTTTTAAACCTCTCAGTTTAATCTCTCATTTTCAACTTCTGTTAATTGCAACCAATCAAATCAAATACGAATTCTATTACAACTAAACCATCCAAACCCAATCCACAAGGAGAACTTCTCTACTGCCAAAATGAAGATTATTTAGCACTAGATATATCCAGCAACAGAAAACAATTTTACAAATATATAACTTGGCAACCAAATGAAAAACATGCAAAATCTGACTGTAGCTTCCAAATAAAGTACATAATGGTCCATTTAACATGAACATGATGCATGAAGCGCCAACAAACATATATCTTACTTCAATAAAGTAAATGCAAAATGGTCCATA
The DNA here is from genome assembly GCA_030444775.1 of Atalantia buxifolia. Taxonomy (NCBI): domain Eukaryota; kingdom Viridiplantae; phylum Streptophyta; class Magnoliopsida; order Sapindales; family Rutaceae; genus Atalantia; species Atalantia buxifolia. The sequence goes on along the minus strand of CM059832.1, from coordinate 30,860,085 downwards.
TATGACATAGGCAGCCAGATGACAAACACGCAAAATCAGTATCATAGCTTTCAGATGAAAATATACATAACAATGGTCCATCTAATATGAAGATACACACACACACACATATATGTATCTTAATGCAATTAGAGTTGGGGGGGGGACACAATGATCCATCTAACATGTGTCTACACACACACACACACACACATAGATATGTATCTTAATGCAATTAAGGGAAAAAAAAACACCCATGCATATGACTAAGATTAGGACTTAGTAAACTGAAAATTCAAATCACTCAACTCATTAAATATAGGTGGTACACCACCATCATCCATTGGCCTGAAATTTCCTACAAATTCATTGGCATGCATTGACTAGTCTTTCGGACAAAATAGCATAAGTGTCACTTTATAGTGATTATATGTTTTTCATAGATATAGAATAAAATCAGAGACAGAATCTAACTGATCTCTGTATCACAAGCAATCGGTAAGCTGTATTTGGATCATAAATCTGTAATCAATTTTTTTAGTTTATAAGTTTACAGACAAGTACATTAGCAGGAACATATGCACTCAATGGATGATCAAGACAACAAAATTACTTGACTAAATGACAGCAAAAATTCATATTAAAACACATTTTGCTGTTTCATTGCAGAGATCTATTATACCAGCATTTCTCATCAAAAAACTCATTTGATGACAGAAAACATCAAATTCTTTCACTTTGCTCATTATTTCCTCAGCAGTTACCAAAAACATCAAAAAGGGGTTGTAAAGGGATGAAAGAGCAGATATAGGGAATATCTAAGGAGAATACAACATAAGAACTAAAACAAAACCAGATGCAAAATTAATAGTTGCAAACCTTTGACCTAGGTGTTGGTTTTAGAAAAAAGGATGAACTTTTTCGCCACGGCCAACTAAGTTCAAAACAATGAAGTGACCTGGAAGGAAACAAAGTTTAGCAGTTTATATAGTAAAAAAATATCCTTAACAAATAAAATTTTGTAAATATTACCAGAAATATTCGTTGAAGTCATCATAATTTCTCCAAGCAGAATGAGGGGCTCGCCCGTTATCATTATTGGCAGCTTCCTGCATGTTGTTGAATGTAAGTCAAACTTTTCTCAAATATAAATATTAAATGCCACATAAGTTGTTGACATATGTGCGCAAGACAAAACTTCTCACAAATGACGTGAAGTTGCAAATGTTATATACATGCATAGAATGACAGCATAAATAACACACATCCCATGGATAAGCCTAGAACTGTGAATTACCCACTCCCGTAACATTAAAAAACAAAAATTTGGAAATGAAATAAAATAAAACAGAATAAATTGAAGAATGCTGATGCATTTTCAACAAATCACACCCTTTAGCTATAAGGCTTTTATTTCCTCTTCGAAAAATTAGCACGCATATGAAATATAAGTTTTTCCCCCCTTTTTTATGAGCAGTAAGCATGCCATTACGTAGATCAGAGACATACTGCAGCAACCACCTCATAAAGAGGTGTGATGACTTGATCAAGGAAAGATACACCGTTCTCCGAAGCGCAACTATTCGCAGGCCGAGCTGTCTGCTGCCTTACAATCTCATCCATTTCCCTTGCCATCTGTTGTGTAATTGTAGAAGAAAATTGGAAAAGCACATCAAAGGCAGAGAGGAACTTAGTTAGATTCAGTAACAGCAAGGAAAAAAATCTCAAGAAAAACACTGCCAGGCAGTTTTGACCACAATGATATCCAGGTATCTCAACTCTGGGTAATAGAACTAAAATTTTGGCCACTTTTTCACAAGGGAAGGTGAAAAAATTGAAACACTAAAATGAAAGTGAGAAAAATTAGTCGGGAGAGCAAATAGGCAGGTCTAGAAGATTTGAAAGCGCAATATAAAACAAAACAAGGACCAACAACCAAGTCAAACTTGCAACTAACAAAAATTAGGCTTCAGATTTAACTTACATGATGAAATATGTAGCATAAACATTCTGGAAGAAATCTAATGTTGGCAGCTTCACCCCATATCAACAAATACAAAGAAACAAAGAGTATTTTCTTTTCCTTGCCAACCGCTTCCAAACTGAACGTGATAAGAAATAGTCCTTAACACCATTTCCCATTAATAACATACAAGCTTGCTGAACAACCACGAAAAATCTGAAGGGCTAAAAACTATACCTACTCCACACAGGTTGAATGCACAAGTAATCACACCATTTAATGTAATTGTCCAGTGACTTCATGAATACTCGTTGCACCGCAGCTTCATCCAATTTCTGTAAAAGAGAATGAAATTGAAGGAGAGAATGTTAATTATCCAAACCCTCTAATTAAAATTAAGTGAATCATTAGGAAAATGAGGCTTAAACATTGTTTACCTTCAACACAGGAAAAGGTCATGAAAATTTTGATCATACAGTTAACATATATAAGAACTTGAAACATTTAAGGTGCGTTTAATAAACGGTAATTGAAATGGGCTGGAATCGAAATGGGCTAGAATCAAATTGCAGAATAGGAATAAAAATAAATTGTTTATTTTAACTGTATGAATCGAAATCGGACTCGGTTATATTGCCATTGATGTATTTACTTTGTCTTGGAATCAAAATGAATTGTTACAAGTTACTAAAATGACCCTAGTTGATTATTTCATTATTTATTATAATAATTGTGAATTATAATTCAAAATAACAACAACAATAATAATAATGATTATTATTGTGGTTAAAATTATTATTACTATTATTAAAATTATTATTACTATTATTAAAATTATTATTACTATTATTGTTAATTAATTAATATCAATATTATTAGTTAAAAAAATATGACTATTATTTTATGACCATCATCATAGTATTATAATTGATTTTATTACCATTAATTAATAGTATTATCATCTACTATTGTTATAAAAATAATGATAATACTAATAATAATCATCATCATCATCATAATCATGATTATTATTATTATTATTATTATTATTATTATTATTATATTTATTATTATTATTATTAACAACAACAACAATTAAATAAGTAGTAATAATAATAATAATAACAATACTATAATAATAAAATATTTTGACTTTTTTAGGACAAAAGTGAAATTATGAAATTTGGGTGCGGTAAAATAAGGATAGTTCAAGGAATGGGAACTTGATTCCCTACCCCACCTCAAAAATTCCTATTCCTTAATCCCAAAAACACGTGAGCCCCACACGTTTCATTCTCACTCCCACCTCTATTTTAGCAAGTAGACATTACCAATCATCCTCATTACGGATTCCGATTCCCCAATCCACAAAATAAACACACCATTAGGGTTTCTGAGTACATAAATAAGATTTATTTTCATACCTAAAGCCTTATAGTTATTTGGATGGCAAGATTAGGGGAATATTTGAAGAGGCCTGAAAGGAAGACTATGAAATCTTGTGGGATCAAGGTCACTTTCTAGCATATTTATGGACGTCAAATGCCAGTGATGATAGGAAAATTTGATCTTCTTTATTCAAGAGAATCAGTATGTTATCTCAGCCTGCTTGCCACTTCATAATTGGTAATTGATCTTTTATGAAATTAGATCATAAATTGCTGGTTTACCTCCTTTACAACTCTTTCTATGTCAATACTAAATATATTTATTTCTAACAAGAAAAAATGAAGCAAATAACCAGATAAATGAGACTCACCGGTTCATTTTCATCGGGAATACCAAGTCGAGATTGCTCGTTTGCAAGGAGAAGAACTATATGTTCACGCTGGTTGGAAACATTGTCTTTCTGGGAGCCATAAAACTTATTAGTGAATACATAAGAGATTAAGAATCCATATGACTACATTAGGATCTATAAGAGGTGATTTATTAAGAAGACAATTTGCAAGGTGGTTCAATTCTAGAAGCTGAAATCGACAAGCACAAATTGGAAAGCATACACCAATAAGTTTCACTTGATTCATAAACAATCCTATTCACAACAAAACAATGATGATTATGATAAATAACAGAGGTGAAAAATAAAACCTAAGAACAAAGAAATGGAGGCATGGTTGGGACTGGAAGAAGAGGGTTGAGCTCCTTCTTCCAAACCACTTGAACTAACAGCTGTGAATAATGAGGTTATTCTGTTCCTTTTTCCTTACCACCACTCCTCTACCTCAACCTTCTTCCCACCTGGTCCTCCTCCCATTTTAACTTTCAATAGAGTGAACAAGCGAGGTAAGGCCAGGTAAATTAGCATCAAGCATACAAGAATGCATTCAATGTTTGTAAGTTGAAATGTGGTTACCAGAGCCACACTGTTGTTTTGGTAAAAAATTCAAAAGTGGTCAACAACTGCTCATCATCAAAGAGGTCATGAGCCTTTTGAGGCAAATATTCTGTCTCACTTCCTCTATATGGTAAAATAGACTCAATAACAACTTAATACAATACTTTTGTTTAATGATGAATTAACACCTTAATACAAAATTTTTGAGACTGTAAGCATTTGTAATCACTACTCACATTGTTTCAATCAGTTCACTCACCCAGAAATTAGTAACTTATAATTTAATAGCCCATATGAATAAATAAATAAATAAATAAATCCCAAGTTAATAAATTTCCAAGGACCCAAACAAGGAAGTTGATGGTGTCTTTTGATAAGCCCAGATTGATACCTTCAACTACCATGATAGGTCAAACCTCTAGACGTTCAAGATTTATTATTCCAATGCACAGAGAAAATGCCTACTTTCAAGGTCAATATGATTGGATTCAAATTAAAAGTTTTTGCAGTGAAACCTACAATGCAAAATTTCAAAGCATTTTAAACAGCCCTCCCTAAAATTTGAAACCTCAACAACAGGTTTGAATCATCACAGCATTAACGTAGAAAAAAAAATAAGAGCAATGGAATTCTAATCAAATAGCACAGAAAACTAAGCTCATAAACTATGTTGACAAGAGTTACAAACCTGAAAGCCAAATACAAAGTGAAGAAAATCGAGCATATCAAAATTCCTTGAGGGCGGAACTGGAAAATCTTCGGGCAACCTTGGCAGGTCTCCAAAGTATTTCAAAGCTGAAACTGCAGCTTGGACCTGACATGAATTTTTTATGTGTAGAGAACTACAAAAGCAAAAACAGGAAATGGGGACCTACTTTGGAAATTGACAAACCTCAGGGAAAGATACAATGGCATTTGCTACAGTTGGAGCATCCATAGGGACTATATTATAAGCAACAAGATCATCAGTCATAGCTGCATCGGAGTCAATCACTTGTTTCAACTGCACCGAAAAAAGAAGAAAGGAAACAACTATATAAATAAATGTTACAATCACATAATTATTCAATATAACAATTCAAGATAATAGTTGGCACGACGAAGGCTGCAGGTAATGCGGAATGAATTCGAGAACATAATACTAAGTTTGCACCAATATAGACTCACAGTTCACATAGATTTCATGCCTTCTGTCTTACAACAGGAAATTTATTCATCATGACAAGCTGGGCCTTTCAGGGGTTAGGATACCAATCCTCCGGTCAGGAAAAGAACCATCAATAGGGAATAGGAAGAGGAACATAACAAAACACTAGGTCCAGGTGGTTAATTCGAGTTCAGCAACTTGGATATTCAAACTACTGTAATTCATCATCAAGCATTTATGGACATGGTTATATCATACAAGGTACAATGCACATTATTAGCAATTTAATAATAACAAAGATGATATTCTCCATTTATAAAATATGCATCAGATACCACAAGAAAAGCAGCTTTAAAAGACTATGGATCAAACCTCTTCCGGGATTTCCTGAGTGAGCTGCTCCAGAACCATTCCTAACACTTTAAGAGTAGCAAAAACTCTTTTCCTCTTCACTGTTTTCCGCTCCAACCTAGAGTTGACAAATAACATCAGACAATCAGTTTGGAAAACAAGAGAAAAAAATCAAAAGAACAGAACAGATAACACGCAAAGTATCACATTATTGTTACAAAACCAGGCCTTGAACTTTTCCAGAAGATCAAGCAATCTGGAGCTTGAAGATAGGAGAGCTCAATTTTTAACATAAAAAAATGCATTGATTTACACAAAAGATTATGCAGATGTTTTTATCTTTGCTTACTCCATGACTGGGAAAGGGATTTTGGATTGATTCTGCAAATCTTGAGGCAGAATTCTTTTGTTCAGTACAGAGAGAGCATTATGAATTTGTTAAACAGAAGATATTGTCCAGATTTTAAGCAGTAATGCAGATAACAAGCTAAACGAAAAGTATATTTTTCATCTTTTCAATAAGGAATTATTTTATAAAGCAAATATTCCAGAACCCTGCTTGCAGATATCACACATAAAAGAACCCCAAGGTCCGGACATTTTATGCATTCAAATTTCCATACCACAGAATCCAATACTTTCACTTTAATGGTCATTACATGATTATATTGTTTACATCAGTTCCTAAAATTTGTGGTATTGTTGTGAATTTGTGAAACCACTGACACTTAAAATCATGGTCCCCGGGAAACATACTTTCAATAAAGCAGAAGCAGCAGAATAAAAGATGAACAAATGCATAACTCAATTAAAGGAGTAATATCTTTTTTTCCTTGTGTAATATACATACTCGCCAAGGCGTCCACTAAAGACACCGGACTCCCTTAACAGCATTTCTTCTTCTCGTAGCTTGTCTACGTTGTTATTCTCTCTATAGCGCTTGTAGAACTCCTGTAAGCGGGCAATATCTTGGCTTCTATCTATGGTTCCTACCTCTCTCTTTGCTAGCTTTTGCTGAATATTTGATCCAGGGGGCAAAGAAAGACAAATGATAATAAATCAATATACTAGACAAAACAAACAACTAGCAACTGGCTCAAACAAAGATATATTGAAATCAATGCACAAAGCTGAAACGAAATCTAAGATACCTTTCTGAGCACATTTAAGAATACAACCAAACATGCCAAAAGCAGCCTGCTCACATGTACAAACTCTATACACACAGAGGACATGTGAATACTTGCATACACATTTACAGATATAAAAATCATCATGACAAGTTTTGAGTCCTTTTTTGCAGCTTTGAGCTGAATGAAAAGATGGAAGACATTCTAAAAGTTCAAAATGCTATTAAATATGTTTCCAATTTTGTTTCCTTCTCACCACACTCCCATACCTCACCATACACAAACACAAATGAAACTAAACCACCCTACCCAAGAGAGCGTGAGGAGGCTTGAACTACAAACTCTTGATCCAACACAAAAAATCTAACCCACTAGGCCATCCAAATAGAGACAGTAGGTTAGGGCTTCTGAACTTGCAGAAAATTCAGCAACTATTATGCAGCCATATAGAACAGCTAATAAACACAAACTTGCACTGGGCACACAGTTTCCACAATAGAGCCAGATATGCACGTTGTTAGTTTCTAACTGTTGAAATGACAACTTAGCATACAAAACAAATACCATAAAATACCTTGATAACAGACATTAAACCAGTCTTGAATTGCAAAACACCTCTTCCTTCACTGTTAGGATCCAGATTTTGAGCAAGCGAATAAGCATGCTCGCATACTGAAAGTGAACAACAAAAAATCAGCACCGTCACACATATGAAAATTCTTATAAATTGAATCCTAAATATTGTTCAAGGGAAAATCATACAAATTCTAGAGACATTGGGATCTTCCTCTTGAATTTCATCTGCAGCTCGTAAAATTGCATCAATATCCCTATTGTTTGCAAGTGAAGAAGGAACATATCCGGCAATCCCACTAACCACCTGGCCAAGTGCATCTTTCCCAGTTCTTTCTCTCCTCAATGCTGCTCGTACTAACCGCTCCCACAGATCCTCTACACTAGACATTTTCTATACAACACAAAATTCAACAAATTTTAACAAAAAATAAATCGTTATTTTCAGTAAAAGAGATTTACTAAGAGAATTGGCTGCCGAACGATCAACAGTAATAAAATAATAATTTATAACCAAAACAATATGACAAGAAATATTGTTCGCCTGCTAAAACCCTAGACAATCAAATTCAAGCGAAACCTAAAAAAAATGATTCCTAAATCTCATTTTCTTCTAATTTCCATTCCAAAACATTGTCAGCAACTAAACGAAGCCGACTCAACTGGAAATGAAATTGGAAAGTAAAAAGATAATTACAATAACAAAAATAAAAATGACAATATCTTACTGACAGCGAATCCAACAAAAAAAAAAAAAAAAACTTAGAAGCTAAGTTAAGAGCGAGCTTACTATAATGACAATGAGATTAAGCAAACTCTGAATGAGGTTCTATCTAAAATCCTAGGCAATCAAAATCAAGCAAAACAAATAATAAAAATAAGATCCTAAACTTTCCTTCTCTTTCCATTTCCCCCCAAAAAAAAAATTCTCAGCAACCAAACGGAGCTGAAATTCAACTAAACTTGAAAATTGAATATAGGCAAATTGAAATGCAAATGAAAGTAAACTTACTGATTGCTAATAAAAAATAAAAGAACCTCAAGAAGCTGAGATGAGGCAGCGAGCTGACTTGGTCATTAACAAAACTTGCGTCGTTTTTTGAGTATTTGATTACGATAGAAGAATGAGAAAGAGGAAGAAACTATAAAGAAATAAAGTGTTTTCAGTTTTGATTTTTTTTTTTAAATTTTGGATTTTAAGATTTGATTTTGAAACGGAGAAGAAAGAGAGAGAAGAAAAAATGAAAAGATGGTGGCAGGAATCTAGAGGCGGAAAAGGGTAACCGGTTTTACCGGTGACAGCCGGTCGTACCCGTGAAGGGCAGCTGGTCAAGGGCCTTTTGAAAAGTTTGATTTGTATAATTGACGCGGTGAAGAAACCTCTGGCACGTGACAATCATGTGACCCTTTTTTTGGGGACCCGTGTTGCGCTCGTTCATGCGGCAAATTTAGGAAATTTCTGAAATTCTTTTTTTAATTAATTTATGGATAATTTGTAGTTAGTTTAAGATTTGTTAATTTGTTTAGAAACCTTTATATAATTTTCAAAAAAAGCTGTTTTGAAATTTGATTTTTGTGAGACCACATAATTATACACTGAAATTAGAAGTGATTTTCCGGATGAGATATTGACCGAGGAATATTTTACTCTTTAGAGAACTATGAATAATTCAAAAGAAACAATAAAGAGGAACAAAGAAATTGGTGAGTGGGATCTGACTTATCTATACATGAATAATATACACGAAGAATCAAAGTAGATACTTCAAAAGATTTGCACATAAATACTTTGAAGAAAATTAGAAAAAAATTATTCTTATCTTATTTTGGCCTGATGATGCCAACTTCACTCATCTATATATTTGCACATAAAAAATCGAAGTAGTTAGTTTAAAAAGATTTTATCTATAAAGATATTCTTAATATTTGCCAACTGAACACACTGTTTTGATGATGGTCTCTCATAGAGAGAAATAAAGAGAGAAATTATTTATTGAACATTGACCCTAAAATTAACTATTAGTTTGGGTCGGAGACTAAAACTTAATTTGAAACTACTATTTGAACCCAACTTATTAAAAGTTCAGGATGTTAAGTTTATCTCATGTCATTTATAAATAAGGCGAGGGCTACGTTATAGTTGTTGTAAGGTGCAGCCTCTTATGTGAACAGTATCAACCGTGGGTCCAAGTGGAATCCATAGCCAAATTCGTGAGAGAGATACACCTTACAGCAGCTATAAGGCAGCAAGCTCCTATAAATAATTTCATAAACGATTTGTCATTTATAGTATTTATCTATACATACCTTTTACGATTATATAAATGCATAGGATGTTATATCGTTTGTTGTTTTAGTATTGAATGTATTGTCTTTTATACGTACACAGTATGTCATCTACAAAATAAAAATATTATAACCATGATGTCCTTTTGCTAAAATAAATAAATAGATAAAAAAAAAATCATGACATCGATGCTTGCTAGCAAGATGCAACTGCTATACAACTCCAGAATGGTAACAGAAAATTGAGTTTTGTGTTATGATCCATTTATCCCGGGATCATTTGAAGAGAATAATATGGTTTGAGAATTACCAAAGAATAAGCACTAGAATAGAGTCAGGTTTATGTGAGTTTTTCTTTTCTTTTTTTTTTTTTAAATAATTCGAATGAACATGTTTAGAAGCTAATATAACAAATTCCAAGGACAAAACGCATGAGTTGATGAGGTAAGACACCCTGAATGAGTGTTGATTTGCATTGTTGGATATTCATTTGCTAGAAAATAACATTAATAATGCACTATTTTGTAGAAAATACGGTTTATGATGAAACCAATTCGATTTTGGAATACTGTGAATCGTAATGTATCGATCCAAGTCAATGTTGTAAAATTAAAATTCTGATTAAAAGTTTCTGAATCAATATTTATGAATTTATTCAATTTCACCGATATGGAATCGGCTCAAACTAAAAACAAAACCGACTTTAATTAGTTTGAGCACCAAATAACTTTGTTCAAATTAGTGAACCATTAAATAGATAGCTTGGTGGACACCTCCTCGCTTAATTCTCGAGAATGAGAGCCCAAGTCTCTTGCATTATCCTTTTCAGAAACTTGGACAGGACATGTTTACTTACATATCGTCAAACACAACTTAATTTTACACAGGAATGCTATAATCCCCCTATGAAATGATTGAATCTATTACGGGATTTAATAAAGTCTCTTCTCCCTTCATCGCAGCTTCAAGTCCTGAAACTTGCTCAAGGCCTTTTCATTCTTTTTCTTTTTAATTTTAATGATTAGTTCATTCTACATATGTTAATAACACCATTTTCCCCATTTCACCAATCAAACAAAAGAATTAAAGCCATAACCAATAATCCTCAATGCCAAAGTAGGCGGGTTTGTAAGTTTGTACGCAAGTATTTACTCAACATGCTCATTCTACTCACCATTCCAGACAAATCATCCATTTCAATAAGATAATAGCTTATAAAAATTACTAGTCATAATTTGGATACAATCAATATGACAGCTCTGGGCTGCCAGGACTTATAATCAAATTAATTACCAAAAATGCAGCCCCCAGACGTCATCCATGATTACAACAACCGCAGAGGATACAAATATAAACAATAAAATTATGGACAACTCTCTTTAAACATGCGAGAGTGATAAACAAATTACCACAGATTCTGCTCTTGCTATCACTCATTTTACTCCTTGTTACGAGAGGAACGATCCTTCCGCTGCCCACCAAGAATACGAGAGATCTGTAGACCTCTGCTGAATGCTTGGTTGAAGAGCATACGAGTCTGGAATTCTGACACAAAAGGAAACCAAGCAAGGAACGCAACTGGGGTGAAGAGAAGCAAACCCATAACAATCTCGTAGCCACGAGCAAGTGTCCTAACTGATCCCCAGAATCCAGCTCGGTGAATAACAGGCTTCAAAGCTTGTGCAATCTGGAAAAACAAATGGGGAAAAGGGGAACAATGAGAAGTGGCATGTGAACTGGTACTTGCCCAAGAAAAATAATCGAGAGAAAAATATTCCACTTAGCAAGAAAGTAAATAGGATTTAAACAATAAGAGTGCCACAAGTTTTAAAGGCGGTTTAGTCACAATCTGTCCAGCCTTATAATAGCACATTAAAGAGAATGGATGACCGAAACAATTACTTACCAAAAGCATTCCCCAACCAGTGGGCATGAATGCGAGAATACACACAATGATGTCGCGCACTGTCATGTGCGGAAGTGCAATCAAAGTGACCAGGATGGAGATGAAAGTCAAAAATATCAATCCCTTTATCAATCGGAACACGAGTTGGAAATTTGCACTGAACTTTCGCCGCCCAACAGATACAGTCTGTAGAAAGAACAGAAATATTTATCTAACCATACAGATGATATGCATTTTAGTAGATAGAAAATGTGACTAATTTCTTAAGAACGAATAGAGTATTCTCACGGAACCATAACCAAAATCTGTTATGATAAATGAAGATGCACGCATTAATCTCACTTGGAGGTAGAAAATCAATTTTCAAACACACGGGCACAAACTAATATCTGATGTGTCAATGAGTGGCAATCGAACCACAGAAATTTCAAAACAACATGCCATTGGTTAAGAGTGTTGAATGGGGAAAGATTTTCCAGAAGTACATTGGAAGCATATCAAAGATTCATATTAAAAAAATAGCACTATTCACCTTCATCACAAACAATACAAGAAAGATCACCAGCCATGATACACCGTAGACCTGTCAACAAGTTAAAGAAAATGATGTTGGCCATGGCATCTAAATTGTAAGAGTAAGCGATAAATGGAGGAAAAAGAGATCAAGATATTACCAGAAAACTTTTAGTGTGCTTTGTCATTTTCAAATGGTACACAAGTCCATACTGATAGATAAAGAACCTTAAAGCTAACACTATCTCAGCTATGATACCACGCTTTCCAGAGTGCTGGAGATGCTCCTGTTCTTCTTCCCACCATGATTCCCAACTTTTCTCAGGTGGTACACCTATGCCTCCTCGGTTACTTATCCACTTATTCCAATCAGTCCAATCATCAACAATCTTTTGCCACTCAAAACCAGAAGGATTGAACAAGAAAGGAGCAAAAAGCCAGGTGCCCACCATAAACCACATAGATATTGTGATTAAGATGTAAGCAACTGCACCTCTGTAAGATTGACCAAAGATTTGGTACACAATAAGCAATATCATCATCTCGATACCCTTAACAAAGTGACTACGCGAGTAAAGCCTGTAGTTGTCAGCAAATTTGGCATGGAAGACCACAAATCCTCGACCTGTCGATCTGTATTTTGCACCACCATGAAGTAATGTCCTTCCATAATAGTGAGTTTTTGTCCCCAAAGAGAATGTGAAAAATACAGGCGCCAACTGCAATTGCATGAGAATAAATTCACTTAACGCAGTTCGGAAGCCTCTTTCCAAGCCAATCTCCATCAACATAGGCAAGGACATCATAAATCCAAGTTGAACAAAAGATTGAGAAGCAAGGGCTACTTGAAGAGGCTTATTGTCTCGAATTGCGGGCTTTGTAATCAACCCTTCTTCAAGTCCACTAAGAACAAGATAGAGACGGCCATAAAGGAATACATATACAGTGAGCACAGTTATCTGCCAAAAGAAGAAAATCAGAAAACAGTGCTCCATAAAACGGTGCTCCATCTCGTTAGAACATCATGAAAGTATGTCAAATCCCAAAAAAAAGGGGATGCAATGTACCAGAGTACTAAAGTAGAATCCAATTGTGGTAAAATAGCATGACAACATCCGGAAGAAGTCAAACCGGTGTCCAAGCCGATACAGGTCTCGACTCAGCGTCTGCTCTCCATTGCCGTTAGCTATTTTGGCCTCAAACATGGAAATCTGATTTAGACCCACATCCCTCCCCTTTCCAACTTGTATGTATTCATGATGTGTAACATTGCCTTCACGAAGGGTGGAATTGAAGCCTACACTCAATCAAACCAAAAAGTTACTAGAAAGTTCAGATCACCAAAAAAAAAAAACCCACATAACAAGAGAAATACATTTCAGACATCAGCATACCAGCAAAAATGTCTTCACTCAAGTTGATAATCTTGGATGCTTTACTTACACCCCCTCTAGTAAGGTGAAAAAGCCGATCGAATACATCCGGATGACCATAATGGAACCGAACCCTAGATAAAAGGAAACAGAATTATGTCAAAGCTTATAGCCCAAACAGAAGGAAAGAAAATGACATGCATTTATCACAAAGGGACCCTGCTCATAGATCCCAGATACATCTGATTACAGCTCATGCTGAAAAAGAAGAGATAGAAAGGAAGATCTGAATCGAGGAATTTGAAAAAAATGATAACTTACCTTAGAGGGTTGGCTAGCAATCTCTGCCCAATAGTCACAAAACTAGTCTCCTGATTTGACATGAACCAAGCAAGTGACGAAACACTGCATCGACTCGCAAAAGAATCAGTAATCAATATCACATCTAAGACTATATTACAATGCGATGACAACAAAGTGGCTCATACCTTCCAGTAAATATATGCTCTCGAAGTCCAAGAATTGAAGGGTACCTAACACCATCATGCTTTTTAAGGAATTCTTCCAATAAATTCCTCATTTTTAAGGCTTCTTCCATGTAATTATCCTGTAGAAATGGAGGAACATGACTATAGGCTATGAGATGGATGCAATTGTGAGAATTGGTTACAAACACAATCCACCATACCTGGTTCATATCTATTGTTTGCAAGCCTTCTCCACGTGTGAATATAATAGCATGATTTTGGTTTTCTGGCTTCCCCTCACCCAAAATAGCAGGTCCCGGAAGTTTTATGCGATAAATAACCTGTATGTGAGCCACAAAATCAATGGAAAATGTCATAATGCCAAAGATTAACAATATCAACTAAAAATATCCACTATATACCAAAACTGCAACCAAAAAGATTGACTAAAGAATAAATGCAACCACCAAGAAAATTAGAATTTAGAATTTTTAAAATTTTGAGATTATTAAACAGTCGCTCACAACATACACAAAGATATTCCAGAAATGCACGTCATTTTTTGTTCTTAAAGTAATATCACAATTCACTTGACCAGTCAAAGAAGTCCTGAAGAGTAATCTTCATCAGATCCTACCCCTCAAGTTCAAATGCCACCATAACATCCAACATGATTCATCAATTTTTTAGACTTTCAAAGAATATGGTGCACAGTTTAATGTATACATCTAACTGTAACATTTTAAGGGTCATGACTGTAAATATAACGTGCGATCAACTTCCCATGCACTATGAATTACAAAGGCTAAAGTGGAGAATACAAGACTATACTAGAGATGTGACCAACCTAAAACAAAAGAGTAATAATGTCTTGCTTCATTTCCTCTCAGCTCACACTTTTTGGCCAAAATATGTAATAAAATCCCATTCCCATCCCTATTTGCAATAGTGTTTTGTTCAATTGAAATTATGCCAACTAAAGTGCCCATGTGATATGCGACAATCTCAATTGCACTATTTAGTGCCTTGCTTTCACCACCGACAAAAGCCAGAGTCATTTGCAGTAAAAATAGGGTGTGTCTCTCAAAGTTGACCAAATTATTGCAAAATGAAAGACGATCAGTAAAAATTTAGCTGTTGCTATCAAAACCCAGTTTAAAGAAAGATAACTAATGGCCGTAGAATCAAAATATCTGTTTCATAAAGCGTGTGCCAATTAAGGATCAACTTTATCAATTAGCAAGAAAAGCGGTAATCAACACCAACTCCAAGGCAAAAGAACTGTGTTAATGAGTAAATGCTTCAAGAAACTATCGATTATATTGATACGCGATTGACATAAATAATAAGATATGATTTTCCAATTGATAAAAACCATTGCCACATGGCATAGCATACACAAATAATACTGAAATTTTGAGTCATGTTCAGATGAGATATTAGATTGAGCTTTACCTGGTCCAGATTTTGTACTGGATTCGACGAATCCTTTGACTTTGGAACAGCCTTTACTAAAGCAGAGTAATAAACCTTTTGGTTGATCTTTTTTGATCTGTCTTTGCTAGGTTCTTCAACCTCATCAATGTATGCAACACGGAGTGATGGATATCTGCCAATTCAAAACGAATGTGTCAACCAATTTAAGGAAATTGAAAATTGCTCTGTTACAACAGATTAATCCAAGATGTGTTATCATAATCCTCAGAAACTCAGGCAGTTCATAGTGAATTGACTGGTAAAAGCAACTGCAGCTAGTGACTCAACAAGTAATTAATCACAGACACATACTTTGTCATCAGCTTCAGAATGTCTTGTGCACGAGCATCACCAGATCGCTTGTGAATACCATATAATTGGCAAGAAACCACATATGTGAATTTCATATCAGCTACTGCCTGACATTGTGTCAACAACGACCTTTCCCCCTTGTCATCCGAATTCAGTTCTATTGCCTTATAGCCTTCCATCAAATCTAAGTAGATACAGCATTCAGACAAAGTAATGCAAACATCAATTATTTACAGACACAATAATTTGAATGAGAAAATATAACACACATATCTTATACTTTAATAAATGTAATAAACACGCAATTAATTATTCTGCCATTTCCAATAGAGAATAATTACCTTCATGCTTGGCCATATCTAGAAAGGCCTGAAGCTCCAAAGCTTTCCGATAGTACATCATACCTCTTACTGAAATTTGTAAGTAGTATCAGTTGGTTGCAAGGCCAATGACAATTATGAAGACAATTCTAACCAAAGTTGTACGAGTACAAAAACAGAGAAAGATACAAACAAATAAAATACCAGTCCTGGTTAAAGTTTGGCCCCTGTATGATGCCCAGAGACGAAGTTCTTCTTCCAATTCATCAGATCCTTTAAGTTCTTCTTCATTACTGCATTTAACTCGCTCAAGAAAGTTGTTCCATTCATCTGAAGTTATTGATGAGAAATACTTACTGATGGGAGACAGTTTCTCAAAGATGAAATTTGAGTTAAAAATTTTCTACAATGAGGCCAGCAATAGGAGCAAAACAAAAACCTGGAAAAATCTTTTGCAGATAGAAGAGGATTGAAACACCATCTTCATTGTGCATTTCAAGGTCACGCAAGGAGAAGAGAACTTCCTCAGTGTAGTAGGGAGTTAAAACACTGCCAGGAAAAAACAAAAAATAAAAAACATCAGAACTGCATGAGCAAACTAGCTAATACTGATGTTGCATAATTATTATCAAGTCATTATCTGTCCAGTTTTTTTTTCAAATTATTATATTCATTTGGCGCAATTTGGCTTGTCAGATAATAATTCACCACACATTTTCATATAAAAAACAGCTTCAGTTTCCAGTAGCTGCATACCTTAAATTCGTGAAATTGATACTTGGCAATAAATGATGATATGCTAGTGCAGTCAACATGGTGCAACAAGAGATAATAATTTGATTACCAATTAATGTTGCTTAGCTCCTCATTAATTTCATTACCAAAAATGACTAAAATTCCACTGATTTTATTGTGGTGACTAATGTTATTTATTATTTGACCAGTACTTTGACGAATAGAAAAAATGAATACACATGACTTAAGAATCATAAAATGTTGAGGATCAGAAATAGTAAATTTATTAAAGTTCTATTAAGTTCATAAATACTAACAACATATGATGGCTAGCACATACTTAAACTTTCAATCCAAATTGTCATGAAAAGTGTCCACAACCAGAAATTCACGGCAAAGGATATTAAACTAGTCTTATTTACCTTTATGATACATGCACACAAAATATATGATTGACAGTAGCAAATTTCTAAGATCTTACTCCTTTCACAGGTCATAACACAATAAGCATCTTTTTCCTACCATCAAGCTCACAAAATGGCAATGACAAATATAAATTTCGAGAATAATGGAAAAAGTAAAATCAATCCCTGTGCATCAGAATGCCCCAACCCACTGATGCCAACAAACTAATAGATATTAATATCATGTGAAAATTAACAGTGGCAACCATGACCATAGGGTAATCCAAATAGCACAACTGGGGGAGGCTCACCTGAACTTGCTTGAATCAGTGAGATACATCAGTAATTCACATTAAATGCAATGCCATGGGCAAACAAATGAACAGAAAGAAAGCTTACGAGAAAGAAAGCATGTTGCGAACTTTAGGCGCTACAGGCATGTCCATAAACAATGAATTTGAGAAGAAAGAAATGCGCCTTCTAGCTTCTAAGTTGGAAGGTACATCCATAGCAGACTCTTTTGTGGTAAGTAACAGATAAAGCCGTTTGATCTGAACATAAAAGAGGTAAAAAGGGTTATATGCAGATAAAAGTTGGGGTTATGTACATTGTGAAAGTTCTGGACCCACCTTCTCTTTCCAAGCTTCCGTCTCCGGTGCAGGGAATCTGATAGCTCCATATGATGCAAATAACTGATACCGTTGTTCAAGAGGAACCAGCCCTTCATGCCCAGATCCACCGTGGACTGACTCTACCAGACTGTTTTAAGAAAGATGAAAGCTTCATAAGAAACGAACTGCAGTTTAAATATGCTTAAACAGACAATCACATCAAGATATAAAACCTGAATATATGGTCCTCCGTCATTATATCTCTTGTAACAACCTCCAGCATATCCTGGAATAGAATAACAACCTGATCCCTGTCCTCCTGTTTATTATCTAACTGCAAAAATGAAAATAGCTGATTTAGCACTGCCATACCTAGATCAATTGTACTAGAAAATAGCCATAATACAAATACATTGGTGCATACCAAATATTTGATCAGCTTCACAAAGTGGTCATAGAGGCTAGGAAGAGAACTCATCTTGTATTCACTAATCAGGTTACCGGCTTCTATGTGTTTATCAACGTCAGAAAATATGTCATCTATAACCCTAAATAATATAAGGAAAAAGTAAAAACCACAGTGACGTTAGAAAATGCTAGACGTGGCATCATACCAACCTTAACAAACCAAAATGCAACAAAGCAAATTGAGTACGTTCTTACTTTTTCTCGTCTCCTTGAACCAAGAACTTAATGATGTTCTTAAATGAAGCATAACACTCCTTGACAGCACAGGACATGTAATCGTCAGCCTCAATTCTCCTTTTCAGTTCTCGATCCTTGCCATTACTGTCTTTAGCCATGTCTAATGCTATTGGTATCTACAGAGAAGAAAGACTGTTAGTGTCTCAACAGGCAGGTTTTAACGTTCTTTCAAAGTATAGTGAAGCGAACCTTGCTAGCAAGTAAGAACGGAGGCCACTGAATAAGGTCCAAATCACGGTCAGCCCAATATGGAACAAGCAGCAGGTCCATTTCCCTGAAGATAGAAAACAATCAAGCTCACAATAAGAGGTATTTACAAGATTTTGCAACATCCATAATCAGCAATGTGATGCAGAAAAATATCACACACCTATTACTTATTAGATCTTCCTCTCTGAAGCTAGTGATTACTTTGTTCCAGAGCTGAGCAAATCTTGCAGCCTCTTGTTCTTTGTTAGACGGGACCTGCAGAAACCCAATGCATATAATTCAAGATAATGGCATTTTATGATATTCTTCAGCTAAATAATGAAGCCATGAACCATATAAAATGCATAAAAATTTTAACCTCAGCAAAGTTGCGAGACAAAGTGGCCCTCAATCCTTTCTTCTTTGGCTCACTCCTCTCTTCAGGAATCAAACAACCATTAAAAGCACCAGGCAGTGATTGAAAGCGAGACCTTAGCATTCCTAGTGTTCGAATCTGGAATGGGTAAAAAATGCTTAAGCGACACCATACAGACATCAAGAAAGTAAAAATAATTTCTATATGCTGATGTGAAGGGTTCAATATAGAACAGCACATTGCAGGTAAAAGTTTTCTTAAATGGCATGGATTTTGAAATGCATGTATAAAACTTGTTGCCTTGTGTATAAGCAATAATAAGTTTTAAGTACTTCACACAAACTGAGATAGCAATTGAATTGTAATCTAAACATGACAAGAAGCAAACATAAAAATGAACGATTATAATGCTACATCTTAAGCTAGTATGTAAGAGTTCAAACAATAGTATCAAGCTCCAACAGGTCCACTCACATGGACACAAATACCAAATAGTATTGCCACATGGACCAAGCCGGTGTAAAGATAGAAAACAGGATTAAAGATAAATATAATCATGTGGGGAGGTTCCAGCACAAGACCTCTTCATTAAAACTAGCTCTAGTACCATGTTAATTTGCCACTTGACCAAAAGCTTAACTCTACTAAGCTCTAACAGAGATGATAAGAAAACGAATGCAAACTTGATTCAGAATTCAGAGGGAATGCAGTTGGATTAACCTCTCCAAGACGACGAAATGCACCATAAATGCCTCCAAATATTGTAGAGAATATGGCATACCAAATCTGGGCATCCATAAAATATACCTAAAAAGTGAAACATATATATTTATATTAGAACTTACACTATACCAGTGGAACGAAACAGATATTGGGTAAGCAACAAAATAGGAACTCATACAAGAATGATTGGAGCCCACAGAGCAATCACAACCCCAATATTGTTCTTTGCTGCAAAGTAAATAAGAAAATTATAAACATCCCCTTCTTTAAGATGAATGAGGTCACAAGTAAATGATGTATCGTCATGTTCATTACCACGAGGAAAAAATTCATGCCACTGGAAATCGGTTATCCGGACACGCATGATGTCCTTTGTTGGACCCACCAAAGGTTTTATCTGCAATCAAAACAGGAATTCTAAAGTTAAGCCAAATATAGAATAGAAACACAGCTATAATAGCACAATAGTCAAATTTGCAGTAGCAGTTCTTAAGAATAAAATCAACCAAAATAGTTTTGGGGCACCTCAGATTGTTTGCTTCAGCATTACTTCAACTCTTGTTCTCTATTGTCAGTTTTGAAGAACCAATAGTCCTAAAGCCTTATGCTAACATTAAGTCAAATTCTAACAAGCTCCCTCATGTGCATGGCCAAATTCACCGAGTGTATTTTTCATGTGAATCCAAGCACAATAATACGCATGAATTAAGCACATAGTCAACTTTTCAATATTTATGTGTATGTTTGGATTGACGAAATGTGCCTGTTAGAAGTAGAAAGTGTAGTACGATTTCAGGCAGCTTAAGGTTTCAGGGTTTAGGATTATCCAGGTTAAGTGGACATCTTGTGTTCTGATCAGCGAATTTATTAATATGCCTGAACTCATATGTCATATCCAAGTATGTATGCTTTTGAATCCACGACAGTCTATTGATTGAATTCAACCATACATCAGAATAGTGTGTCAAGAGTAAATATCCCATCCACGACAGTCTATTGATTGAATTCAACCATACATCAGAATGTATGCTTTTGTCACAGTCTATTGATTGAATTCAACCATACATCAGAATGGTGTGTCAAGAGTAAATATCCCATTGTTGGATTTGTTTTCTCATCAGCTTAGCTTCTGGACTGCTGGTATATCAGCAGTCTTAATAGTCTTAGAAAGCTTATATACTTGTTATATCCCTTTATTGATAACTAGCTCAAATTTACAATGGAGATTCCAAGCACAATGAAAAAACAAACCTCAATGTAGTAACTAAAAGCCAACTTTGTAATTAGAAGAAGAATCCAGAATAGTGTATACCTGAAAGTCCAAAGAAAGAAAATCAGAAATCAAACGCAGCAAAAAGATATTTTCAAGATTAATTTCACATATGATTTAAGTTTAAATTTGAAATTCTCACTTGAAGAGAGAAAATGCACTTTCATGCATTCCCCTTCCAACATAGAGCCTAGGCTGCAAGACGCAAAACATTAGCCATACTCATAAATGAACCACAATACGACAATAATAAGCACATCATTTCTGTCTAAATCAAGATATCCTCAACATAATGCCTGACTAACCATAAAGATAATAAGTGTTCAAAGGAAAATCTACAAACCTGTGACCACCACATTATGAGCATTACAATCCTGTAATTGGACCTCTCCAGCACACGACGAATGAATGGGAAAAGAAATAAAACAGCAGATAGCATATTTGGTGACAAATAGATAACAACAGCCAAAATGAACAAGGAGGATGAATTTGCAGTACTGCCAAACCAACTTTTGATGGTTTGAGCAAAACCCGGAGGATTCTCCCATGTATAGGCATAAGTGACTGGTAGCACAATCACCCATGCAGCAGCTGAGACAACCTTCAAAATATATCTCAACTTAACATGAAATGACATGCTTCGCCGTGCTTTCCAATTGAGTATCACATCAAGGATAGCTGAATCATAAACAGAAATCCAGTTTAATAAAGATGTTCAATATATAGTAAGATTCATTGATTGATCAAATGGTTTCTAACCGATCATTCAGCATTAAAATAACTACACCATGAGTTCAAGACGTTTAACTATTATATGGACGAATAGAAATCGGGGAAATGGATGATGACTGTTTAAGATCATCCACTGTAGACAAATTTAAACAAAGACAACAAGTGGGGAGTGTAATAGAGCAGATAAGAATTTCCAACTGATAACTAGAGCGACGGGTACTTGAATTTACAGAAAGAGGCTTAAATACCACTCATACAGGACGCACCAGTGTGATGATAATTCAGAAAACATCTCAAAGACAATGAGCAAAATATATACTGTCCGTGATTACCTTGCCCAAGCTTGAGTATTGCTGCAGTTATAAATACACTCAATACTTTCTTGAATACATCAACTTCAAATATTGAACTTGGGTTCCCCGAACCATTCCAAGCAACAATAATCATGACCTTGTACAAAACAACCACAATCAGCAACGAAATTGTGAGATTAAACATATGAAAAGAAAAATTATGGAAAATCAAAAACAATAAAGCAAAAAGAGATACCTGTAAGCATAGAATGAAGAAACTCCACATTCGATCAAAGCTTCTGAAAATATGCCAGAACGAGCGTATCTCTACAAAATTAACCTTCCCCAGCCATCGATCTCTATTAGCTGGTTTGTTATCCTAAACATGAAGACAATCAATCACAACCAATGGCTTTGTGGAACAGTACTTCATTCCTAATAAACAACACACTTAGAAGCATCAAAGAAACTGCTTATATTCATCCGAAATAGAGCATCAAAGAAGCTGTTTGTATTCATCCAAAATAGATTTGTTGACTTGTCACCAGCATAGTACTACCATTAAACAGATGAATGGAATCTACAGGATAACATTATGCAAACGGAAGGGGAAGAGAAGTTGCATTGAGAGGCACAAACTAACTTCTTATGTAGCATCTTATTAATATTTAAAAATAATTCTAGGTAAGCCATTAGAGAGGGCACTAAACAAGAGAGTAATTGCTCAAAATAAAAGAATGCCAAATTCTCCACAGCAATTTACCCATGGAGTTGAAAACCATTGTCACCAGCATAAAGTAATAATAGAACCAAGTTTCTCTTGAAGAAATTAATTATTTTTTTCTTTCATGAGTGTGTGTTAAACTGATAATTTTGGTGGTAAATCAAGATGACATTAGAACTTAATTAACCATGAATCGCCAGTTATGTATAGATATGTTTAAATCCACATGGCAACTTTGTTAATTAAATTTGGCGACGAACATGCAGGGAATCTTAGAATTTATGTACCATTAATGGATCATTGCCCATCAACTTAAGCTTCCAAGTACTGGTGTATTACTATTGTGAAGTGGGTTGTAGATTCTTTGTCGTTAGAATGTGACACGTGGAGAGGTAGGGAGTGATGGCTTATGAAAAAGGTCTTGAAAACTGGATTTATTTGGATCAAATTTTAAGATTTATCAGCACATGAATTTTTTGGAGGGAGCTGCAATGCAAATCTAATTGGTTGGGCAGAGTTTGAACAGGGTGAATACAGAGAGAAGGAAATAAAAAGACCTTATTTAACAAGTGTTGCTACCTCGCTTTTTTCGAAACGGAGCTGTTCAATAGATAGACAGAAGAAATCAGCATCTGCACGCATAGGCCAACCTAACCGGAAACAATCAACTGACCTGTAATTAAAGAATGGTAAATTAATCTCTAAAAGCATATTTACTGAAAAGGAAAAATGCAACAAGTGGAAGTCTAATACCAGAAGTATTCGTTTAAATCATCATAATTCCTCCATTGAGAATGTTTTGATTTTCCTCGTTTGCTTCTTTCAGCTTCCTGTCAAGCAACCAATTCATAATGGTGCTTTCCAATAAATGGAATGATGATACAATAAATAGAAACAAAAAAGAATATAAGACGCTCAAAATTTTATTGTCAGAGAAAATAAAATCACTTGCATACCCTGGCAATCACTTCATAGATAGGGGTGACAACTTTTCTCAAGAAAGCTTCATCTTCACCTCCGTAAGCTGGTTTCACATTCTCTCCAGTCATGGGACTGACATTTCCAGCAAGCATACCATACAATTCAAATGCCATCTAAAATACAAACAGCACAGGGTATAAGCACTTCACATTAGTTAAACCAGAATATATTCAAAAGAGCATTTATCTGGAGAACACCAACCTATCTATTACCTCCTTTGAAATTTTCTACTAAAATCAATTACAATAGACAATTTGGCAAGCTGACACTAAAACATTTGATAAACATTCAGAATAAAACAATTTTGTAATAACAATCCCAACAGAGTCAACTGAGCTCTCAAAAGTTATAAATGCACCATTAACAATATCTTGATCTATGACCACTGGGCGACTGCAGTTCAAATCAATTCAGAATCATGATGTCTCAATCTCTCAGGTTCATAAGTAAGATGGACTACAGCTGTCAGTTAAATCTCTCCTAATTAGGATTCCACTTCAAAGATAGTGTAAAAGCACGGCAATCATTTTGATGCACAATTCTATTGCCATTTTGACATATATGAGCAGGTGAAGTATCAAGAGATGACACAATCTGGAAACATACATGATGGTAAATATAACAAAGGCATTCTGGCATGAATCTCAAGTTTGCAGCTTCTCCCCAAATAAGAAGATAAAGACCCATGTATAGTAATTTACGCTGTTGTACATCTTGCTGAATGGTTGGTAACCTGCAGGATTTGAGCCACAGGAAGGGTTAAAACAGCATAACAAGTTCATATAAAATCATTTGACTCCATGATAGACACCAATAGGTTTCTCAATAAGTTTCAACTCAAGGCTTTTGAGTATAGAAATAGGATTCATTCCCGGTTAAATTAATGGATTGGTCTCCTCTGTGTTATACGCTTCTGTTGGTTGTTGGTAATTTCTTTTTTAATCCTTTAGAGGAGGCGGGAGGACTGGATTGAGAAGTCTTTTTCAAGTCTTTCTGTAATTGGTTGCATGGTCCTTCTTTACCTTCTCGAGATATCTCAGATGTCTGGATGGTAAATATCTCAAGCAAAGATCCACTGCTGGCTTGGTCTTTATACTCATTGAAAACTTGCAATCTCATATTTAAAAAAAACATAATATTTATTAATCTCCTTAGTGTATTATGCATCACAATGATGTAAAATGTGTGATCACATATCTCTCCAAGCTACATTGTTGTTTTAACTTTTTAAGCATACAACTATATCAGGAGAGACATTATCTTCTTGAGTTACTTTCTTTATTGAAACTTGTCTGCTCTCGATGGTGGTAGTATGGCCCTAGTTTTGTGAAAATGCTACTTCGTTGGATTATTTAGAATAGAAAGATCTCTGCTTGCAGGGAAAAATTGGATTTCCAGGCTTGCTTTGTTGCATCAGTTTAGGCTTTAGTTTTTAGGGGATGATGCTTCAAAATTTTTTATCCAAGAAAGTTAGGATGCCACTATTAGACAGTTATATATTTTTTTTTTACTGCCTTCAAGCTACTGTTTCAGGAGCTATGTTGTATCCACTCCCCTTTTGATGGACTGCTGGTTCATCCTTTTATCATATCCAAATGAAATCCGCCTTATCATGTCAAACACATAATATTCAGGCCAAATCTAAGTTGATTTAACTCATATTCATCTCAAAACTATATCAACATCAAATAACAGAATCAGCAAACAGCTCATTAAGCCTTACCAAAGACTACTTTTCCGATCCAAGTACTTGCACCATCTTTTGTAGTTCTTGAAAAGCTTCTTCATCACATCTGTCAGTGCTCTATCATCCAACTGAACAAAGAAAAAGAAATAGCCAAAAACATATAACATGAACCCTCTTATATACAAAATTGAGAAAAAAAAAAATTCAAATGAAAACCAGAAACTTGACGACGATAATAACACCTGACCATCATTCACTATTTCATAGTGGACTAAGGGGAAAAAAGAAACAAAACATATCCCTAAGATGTCGTGGCAAGGAAAAGGAAAAACCTTGGGTTGCTGATCAGGCTTTGGAAACTGTCGGATATGCACGTTTGCAAGGAGCAAGATCAGGTGCTCTCTCTGATTTGCCACATTATCTTTCTGTGTAATTATGAAACTAACCAGTGAGCATAGATCAAGAAAAATGGAATGTGCTTGTCATCATATTTGATAAGAGAACTTCAAAGAAAACCTTGCAAACTGCAGAATCATTGATAAAACAGATAATTCTGTTCACTTATTTTACCTGAAACCCAAACATTTCCTGAAGCCAATCTAGAATGTCTTCATCTTTCTTTTTATTGTGCTCGTTGGGCCAAGGAAGACCCCTGGTGTAACGAAGAGCAAGAACTGCTGCTTGAATCTGCAATTATGATCAATTAATTGAATTTTACTAAAACAAGCGAAACCTAAAGTTGACAGACAAGGTGCAAGTTGGAAGCAAACCTCAGGATATCTCATAATTGCCTGATTTGCACTATCAGGATCCAGAGGAAGGATATTGTAAGGAACATAGATCCGTGTCTTCTCCGCAACTTTATCTTGAGCTTCCAAAATCTGTAGAAAAGGCAGTCAGTACTTCTATCAAATATGTAAGTAGAATATCTGGTAGTAGTAAAAAGGCATTCAGAGACTCTAACTGTCAAAAGATATGAGATTGTTTCACCTCACGATCAACTTCCATTGACTCCGTCAAATTTACAGCCTTCAAAACCTCAAAGAGAACATTCGCAGTTTGGTAGGCCTTGGTAAGCTGTGCACTGCATATTAAAAGAACAATGACTATCAGATACAAGAGAAATAGCACTTCCCAATCAAATCCCCAGAAAGAATTTCATCATATTATCACGTAAAGAGAATTGTGAAAGCCTTAGAACTCACCGATCAGCTTTATCAGCAGTATTTTGCAAGGCTTGAATATACTTTTTGTAGTAATGTTGATAAAAACTCTGCATTTCACGTGCATCACTTTTTTTCCCTCTTTCCATATATGTTGGAGCATTCTCCTGCAGGGCAAATACACTAATAAAGCCCCTCCAGAAACCAAAATATATGTCAACAATGAGAAGAAGAAATAAATTGCCAAAAGCAATGATAAGTTCTAGTGAAGGTGCAGATACTGCATAAACATTTTCCTCAGGGCATACAAAGGATTAACTCGTGGCATACACACTCTCTAGCTTTAAACAGATTTACCCATACCAATCCTCACTTACAGCACAAATTCATCATCATATCTGTTTTATGTGCTCCTGCAAAATTTGAACTTAAACAATATTTTGGACACTATTTGTGAATGATTTTTATCTTGACACATATCAATCCCAAACTCCAGTCTCAAATATAATCACATAAACTATTAGCGCATGTATGAATTCTTAAACAAAGCGAAGCTATATTACCATCCACAAGAAATAAAGCACATAAGAAAAATGGAAAATGATTGGCCCCCCAATAAGAAATAAGTTCATTCTTCAAACAATATATTAAGTAAGTTCTTCAAACACCTAAACAAAAAAATAATAAAAGTAATGCATACCCTTTCAAGACGTTGAAGGAGGGCGGTTTTAAACTGCCGAACACCTCGACCACTAGAAGTGGGATCCAGCCTATGCGCTTTCTCAAAGGCATAAAAACGGCCTGCATACAGACCCCAAATCGTAAGAATTGTATAAACAGAAATGAAAAAAACTAAATGTCAGCAATAAACTTAAGATTAAGAAGTTCATAAGTACATCTGCATTGAGAAACAAAAAGAACAATTGATGACATGCAAACAAAAGCCAAAGTGGAGAAAGATTAGCTCGTCACAAATATGAAGGTAAAATAGCATATGCATTCAAGTCATCGCTTCCTAGAGAAACAAATAAAGTGACCCCACATTCTTCGAGAATAATAAAGATTCGTTTCAAGTTTCAATTTGTTCATTTGGAATCTGGGTTCTTCTACTTCATTTTTATTTGCTTATATCTTTATTACTTTTTTCCCTTGCTTTTCTTTTTTCTTTTTTATTTATTCCCTTCCATCATTCCTTGAGTCCCATAGGTTTGATCCCATAGAAAATTATCCATTTTCTCCTTGAACAAAGGGTACGAAATAGATCAGGTTGATTTCTAGACACTATCATAAACAAGTTTAATTTCCAGGAATGTAAAAACGAACTCTACATGAGACACATGTAACTTATTTTAATTAAACTACACTGAGCTAAGTTAACTGAAATTACCCAAAAAAAGTGTAATCACGTATCTTAAATAGATAGGTAAGGATCAATAAATACTATGAAGGCCTCCCTCACATACAAGGCTAGATTTCTCAGTAAAAAACTCATGGCATGGATCCAAAATTGGGCATTCTTGAATATATTATTGTAGTTTAATTAATGGAATGGGGCATTTTTTCAAGTTTGGGCGTAATGACGCTTTGTAAAATAGGGTTTGATACTAATGAATCACCATCGATCTGAAAAAAATAGGCTAATTGTAATGGCCACCACAATTAGCATATAAGTTCTGAGAATCTAAAATCAGTGGAACTTGTTGTTTAATAGGTTCTGGTTTTATACAGGCTCGTATTTAAAGAACTGCAATTAATTAGTTAAAAAAGTTATTGCCTCTAAAATTTATTATTCATTCAAATGCATTTGTAAGGTGTAGTTACTTCCTATTTTCCAGAAGCTTATATCAGAATAAGCTAAGACTATAAATTGCCACAAAGAATAGCAACTCAGTAATAACCAATAACACGCAAATGACGCATGAGCTTACAGAGATAAGCAACTCTTGGATTGCTGGATTCAACTTCATTAGCCACACGTAGAATCGGTGCAATCTCGGAAAGTGATGAGGGCACGACCTCACTATCAAACATTGACTCTCCAAGATTCCCTGCCGTTTGAGTCCGCATGATCCGCCTCTGCGGTGGAGGCTGATCAGGGCCCCCTCCTCTCGACGACATTTTCCTCGAATCACACGCTCAGAATACACCCCTTTTTCCTATAAAATTTCAAACCAAATCATCATTAACAAGTCCCAACTCACCATTACATAAACAAAATCACCCGTAACTTAAAAGATTTTTTGAAAGCAATTAAAATCTTAAACCTTCAGGCAATAGAAACTCAGCATTTGAGCACAACGAAATCTTGAATAAAGGCAAAAGCCAAAGAGAGAATTATAACTTCATTATATACAACTTCAAGATTCAAGTTTAGGTAAATCTCTTATCAAAAATCAGAAAATAAATAAACAAATACAGGGTTAACAGAAAGTGCTAAAAAATCAGATACACAATGCAGAGAAAATTTTAAAATTTTAACAAAAAACTGAAAGTAAGCATCTAACAACACATCAAAACGACATCACTTCAGTAAAAGAAGTAATATTTTAAAAATAAAAGAAAAATACAAAAATGGGACTAAAGAGAGAATGTGGGTTAAATAAATTATCATTACCAGTTGATGAAGAGGAACAGTTTAAGGTTGTAGTGAATCTGACATCTGCAACAAGCAAAAATAAATTTACAAAAAAATATAAAATAAATTCATTTTTAATTTTAAAAAATTGATAAATAAATAAAAATAAGAAGTAAATGAGAAAATGCAGAGAGATGACGGAAGAGAAAGTGAGTGAGGTGCTTACAAAGAGAAAGTAGAAACCCTAAGAGAGAGAAAGTGAAGAAGAGAGAGAAAGTAAGAGAGTGTGTGCTGAAACTTTAAGCTACTTAGCAAGAAAGAAAGTTAAAGAAGCAGCAAACGAGAGTGGCTAGGGGAGATGGAGCTAATATTAGAAAAACAAAAATAAAATAATTATTATTTTTAAAAAAAAAAGGGGTGTTACTGAGAGAGTGAGGAATTTATTTGACTTGTTTTACTGGGGGTTATTGACGAGAATGCCACTCTGGCAGAATGGATTCCGGGTTCGATTTATTTGATTCCTTATTGGTAGATCTCGTAGTTAATTTTTGGGTAAGTGATCTGTGTTTAAAAGTTTATAAAAAGATTTGAAGGATTTAGCATCTTCTAAAATATTTATCACTTACTATTTTTTAAAAAAATTTCAGCATATTGTTCAAAGTAATTTATTGATTAAACACATGTTTATTAGATTCAACTCAAATCCAAAAATTAAGTTTTGGTAAGATTATTTATTAACCAGTGCTCCTAAGTTTTTTCTATTCATTAAATAGTATTTGATGAAAAAAAAAAGGGTGCAAAGACTATGCTAATTATTGGATGAAGTACTTCTCAAATAGTTGAAGGTATTTTTTTATTTCTTTTATATGTTTGATTAAATTACAAGAAAAGTTGTTTAAAATCATAAGATCACATACATGTAGAATAATTAAAAAAAAAATAGAATGATTAAAAAGAAATACTATTAAAAATATTTTTTTGAATAGTACCTTCGACTCTTGAAATAAAAAAGACATAATATTGTTTTAATACTTATAGTATAGGCATAAGAGGTGAGATATCCTTAATTCCATTTTAAGCCAATAAACATATCTCAAGAAAGACATTCAATTTTTTTTTAAAATACTACTATAGGAGTATGTAATTCTTAATTAAACATGTTCATGCATAAAGTATTTTGAAATGCATCTTAAAGAATGACTTATACTGATTTACTTTGATTTTTTTTTCTTTTTGTTACTTTTTCTTTTTACACGAAAAAAGCACATATGTATTGTAATTAGAAATGTATTCACCTCTTTACAATTTAATGTCACAGACCAAAATGAAGAAAGTACTCCGCAAGTTGAAATGGTAAATACGTGCAAAGATGCGGATATTTTGCCAAGACAAAATGCTGCGTACAACTGCCAGAATGTTACAGGGGCTGTCTTGTAATAACATGTAAAAGATGAAGGCATTTTGGTCATATTACTACGTGATTCGAATTTCGAAAAGGTGGAAAAAGAAAGAGATTCATAAAGGTCCAAAGCTACGTGATTGGGCGAAAAAAGTAGCCGTTTTAGACAACTTGATATGACTACTTTACCCGCAAGATTCATTAAATTCCCTACTATTTAACACGAGTACACCGAAAGTTCGAGGTTAGAAAAGTAAATGAATTGAAGGCTGGTGCGCCTTTTTTCTCAATGCTTTGGTTGCTGGGCAGATTAGGTATTTGGTTAAAAGAACAAGGGTAATTAAGACATTTAAATTAGGTAGCCAGATGGCAGAGGATAGAGAGGTGAATGTCGGTTTGTTTTGTCCTAAACTAATTTTTTTTAAGTTAGAGACCATGAAGGAAACGGACAAATACATGGGGCCCACTTTCCGCATAGACCAGCAGGACTTTGGTGACGTGGCAGACATGGATTGCTTCAAATATCTTTTTTCTGTTCAATTGCCTTTATTCGTATAAATGATTCAGACTTAAGAAGAAATTAATTTTTCGATCCCTTGTAAACCCAAAACATAATATATATTTTAAAAAATTATATTTTCAATTTTTAACGGTAAATTGAATTATTTTTTAAAATTTTTGTATACATTTTAAACATGAATGTATTAGGGAGCCTTTAGCGCACTTTATTGCAATATAGTGTATTGCATTAAATAACGTAGATGTCTTATATTAGGAGATATTATATTAATATTATATTATATCAATAAAAAGAAACAAGTAAATGCAAGTTTCAAAACATCAAATTCTCATAAGTCAAGACGAAAACAAATAAAATAATAACTATTAATAATAATCGCATAACAATTCTGAATAAAACCTGCTGCGATGCAGTAGCATGATTTTGAACGGCTTCCATATATATTTTTTTTCCTCAAAGAAGTTTATTTTTGTTTCTAATAGCCTAATAATGGATTAAGGGCGTAACAAAAAAGAAAAGAGAAAGTTGGATGTGATATTTGTTTCTAATAATTTTTCTTGAAGCCCCAAAGAAAATATTACTTAAAAAGAAAAATTGTAAATTAAAAAATGAAAAAACCGTAGCCCCTTTTTTAGAAATCCCTCTTAAATTAATTTAAGCACGCTTTTAAAAGGAAAAATAAAATAATATATGTCACGCACACTAATTTATAAAATTCACAAACTCAATTCTTGATCTATATGTTTTGTTCACAAACTTAGTACTATCTCTTCTCTTTGTTAACTTTTTCTTTTATTTAATTTTGTTCCACTCTTTTCTTGTATTGCATGCTGGAATTAATTAACTAACTTTGCATCAAATTTTCTGGGAAAATAAGTTGTTCCGCTTCTGAGATAATATGGAGATTAAAGTGCCGCATTCACTTAATATTGCAACGTTTCTCAATGTTGTAATTGAAATTGAATCAAGAAATTCACGAGTCGCTTATCTCTGTAAGTTATTCGTGTCTTGTTTTTCTTTTCAATATAAAAAATATCAATAAAGTCTTCTGTGTCTAATTAATGAATCACATAGTTAATTTTATATCAAGGGCTTGTCTTAAATTTATATATGTACTGTACTTTGTAAAATAGAATCACTAGCTGGCTCCTTATTAATTAGCATATGAATTTACGAATCTCTTGCTTCTTTCGCGAAAAGAATTTAGAATTGCGTGGCTGATGCCTTCACTAATCTTGGGTTACAATATCTTGATGGTTCTCGTAGTGATCTTTAAATTCTTATTCACGAGAAAAAAAAATTACTATAGCTGTTAATTCTTAGGCGATTTTCAATAGTTTTCCTCTACATAGCTTAAACATAATGAATAAATCATGGCATGCAACAACATCAAGTGCATTAAAAAAAAATAACACAGATTGGGTTGTGATGAAGCTTGAGTGGTTTTAGAAGGAGACAAGCTGTTAAGAAGGAAATTGGGTTGTGATGAAGCTTGAGTGGTTTCAGAAGGAGACAAGTTAAGGAGGAAATTACGGATCTGAAAGAAATGGGAACACAGGAACTGATAACAAAAACCCAAAAGAAAAACTCCAGTAGGTTGTAAATGATTCTTTACTTTAAAATATAGGTCTGATGGCATATCTGGTTTTTCTTTAAGAAGTGTTGAAGCCTTCACAGATGTTCATTAGGGAGGATCAATTATTTGATTCAAAGTTAATTAATTAATTCAAACTAGCATGTAATACAAAAAAAGAGTAGAACAAAATTAAAAAGAAAAAAATCAACGAAGAGAAGAGACAGTACTAAATTTGCTTTCAAAAATTATAGATCAAGAATAGAGTTGAGAATTGTATAAATGAGCATAGCTTATATTAGTTTTTTTTTTCTTTTTAAAAGTGTTAATTTAAGAGGGACTGCTACAAAGAATTTAGAGTTGAAAATTGTATAAACTGCTACAAAGAATTTAGAGTTGAAAATTGTATAAATGAGCATAACTTATATTAGTTTTTTTTTTTCTTTTTAAAAGTGTTAATAGCGGTCACATGCATTTAAAAATTAATTTTTTATACAATTATCAACTAATATAAGCTATGCTCATTTATACAATTCTCAACTCTATTCTTGATCTGCAATTTTTGAAAACAAATTTAGTACTGTCTCTTCTCTTCGTTGAATATCAACCCAACCCAACTGCATATAGAACGGGTTGAATTTTTTCAACCCAACCCAATCAATTTCATATTTCAACTCAACCCAACCCAACTCAACCCGCGGAACTGCAGGTTGGGTTGATTGGGTGGGAGTTTTTAAAAAGTCTATTTTTTTTAGTCTAAAGTCACATTCATGTTAAAATTGATGCTGTCTCAATGTCTAGTCATATTACAAAAGCATCATAAAACAAACTTTGTAAAGGCAAATCAGTTTGCAGAATAGTTTGTTTTAACGAGTTTATAACAGTTCTAAAATTCCTACTCAATAACCCGAGAAATCCTACTCACTTAACCTGATGACTCACTTAACCTGATCAGAGGTAACCTTAACGAATGTCCATGATACTACGGCAGGAACTGCTAACCTAACATAATATGCAGGAAAACCCCTGTAAAATGTCACAAGGCCCCCAGCCTTTAGCGACTTCCGAGCACAATCCACAGCTCCAGCATAGAACTGCTTCTCATTCCTAGGTTGAGACTGAATTTGTGTCTTCAAAAAATCGATTGGCGCACTAAGTCCAGCAGCCAATATGGTGGCTCCTAAGAACAGATAAAATATCAAACATTTAAAAAAATTAATACCAAAATTCAGTGGCAACCAATAATAATAATAATAAAATAGCAAATATTACAAATAAATAAATGAAAAAAGCAAGAAAACTAGTACTAAAACAGCAACAAATAGAACTAAGGCCTAACAGATCCTTACCAATAAGCTTAGGAAATGAGCAAGCACTTGGAATCTTGTACTCAAGAATCCACCACCGTAAGCCACGGTCATCCACATCACCGGTCCCCTCGGCCTTGGTCCTCTCATTCAAGGCAAGCATGCCCACACTTGCCGCCATTGCCTTTGCAACACTGAGGCCAGCACCTTTCCACAATCCCAAGACTCCGTCCTCAGCTGCTATACGGAATACAGCATGCAACCCATTCCTATAATGTCGACGCTGGGCAAGGGGAAGAGCAGAATCCACTTGCATGCGGACAAACGCGAGGTCGAAAGGGCTGCAGACGAAGGCTCCACAAGCCGAGGTCATTAGTTGCTCCAGAGCTTTCCGGTAGTGAGGATCCTTGATGGGAGCCAATACATCTTTCACCGCCCTAGCAAAAGCAAACAAAAATCCAATAAACAAGTCAACAAACAAAAATTCAACATTGCAAAACGAAGGCGACTCAAAAGCACTACTCACCCCACTGATACATATTGCTGCGAAATGTGGAATAGCTGCTTGAGAATTGAGGCTGTAAACCCCTGTAGAACATATGTTAATACATATAATCATAATACAAATACAAGTATAACTGTAATAAAGTCATAATTTAAAATTTAAAACTGAAACTTTATTACTCACAAATAAAACAGTAACTTTATTTAGCTAACTATCTCCAACAGTTTAATCCGATCTTTCAAAATAAAACTGCATTGCTCATACAGCTGCACTTCTATGACACATTGTATGCTAATAGATGCCATACTCGCAGTGCAATAAACACACCAGCATTTTCATTTCAAGTTATCCAATTCGCCAGTTATCATACATAAAGTGAAATGATACTGTAATCACAACTTCACATTGATCATATTAATTGTTCACTCATAATCATACACTCCATTTTTTCTTCTACATAGCTTAAACATAATAAATAAATCATGGCATGCAACAACATCAAGTGCATTAAAAAATAAAATAACACAGATTGGGTTGTGATGAAGTTTGAGTGGTTTTAGAAAGAGACAAGCTGTTAAGAAGGAAATTGGGTTCTGATGAAGCTTGAGTGGTTTCAAAAGGAGACAAGTTATGGAGGAAATTAGGGATCTGAAAGAAATGGGAACACAGGAACCGATAACAAAAACCCAAAAGAAATACTCCAGTAGGTTGTAAATGATTCTTTACTTTAAAATATAGGTCTGATGGCATATCTGGTTTATTCTTTACGAAGTGTTGAAGCCTTCACAGATGCTCATTAGGGAGGATCAGTTAAGGATAGAAGATTCATATGGGGAAATTTGGTAACTTAGTCGCCGTAAGGAGCTAAAAGTTGTATGTATTTAACCTATAAAGATCTACTGTGACAATAATGCAGGCAGAACAGCTAACAGGTAACGGCCAGCGTATATGCCCAAAATTACACTGAAACATGCTCACAATCTCAACCCAAACAGCCATACAGAATAGTACTTAATGCAATAACAATAAAATCCATAAAATTACCTTTGTAAGTGCATAAGCACCTTCTTTCTTCAGCAGCTTCTTCGCCACTGAAAGGGTGCTCTGCTGACCCAATTGCGTTCTCACCTGAGAAAACAAAATCCATCAGTCAAGAACACTTAACTTCAATGCAAATCGAAAAAACAAAAAACTAATTACCCTGATCACATCAGAGCATTGCGCTAGGTAAACGCCAAAACAACCAGCGATGCCTAAAGGTCCATACATGGACAATGTATAAGAGGATCGGCCTTTTTTTGGGTGGGGGTTTGAAGCACTGGAAACTTCCATTTTCGGTTTTGGGTGTGCGGTCTGGGGTTGTGGTCTGGGGGATGAAATGCTGGTTTGGGGATAAGAAAGATTGCTATATAAACAATTTTAAATGCTAATTTATATGTTTTGTGCGTAACATTTATAGAACTTGCATTTCTTCCTAAGTTCTTCTCAGGAGGAAACTGTGGTGTTTGCTTAGTTTGATATAATGGATGCCCACTGCAGTCACTAGGGCAGTGATCGTCCTCATGCTCAGGGGTGGGCACCAACCCGCCCAACCTGTGAGACCGACCCGACTCGTTTGATTTTTTACGGGTTGGATTGGGTTGGGTTGGCAAATTATATGGGTTGGGTTGGGTTGAAAATTTTTAACACAACCCAACCCGCCAACCCATTTATGTATATGTATATATATGTTCAGTGGCGGATTCACTATAAGTCCCCACTGGAAAAAAAAAATTCTTTAATAATTAATTTAATTTTCCTAAAATTTCTAATAAATTTTTTTAAAGCCCCCACTAATTTATAATCAAGCCAATAATACATAATTACACTTAAATTCTCACACTCTAAATTTTTAAATTCAAATCGAAAAAGATAGGCTTTGCAAACTAAAATCAAACTCATAAATATTAATATTAATTTAATTTTAAGACGGCCCACAAACTCATTAATAACTTTTTATTAATCTTACATTTTCCAATTCCACCGCTAATCCAACCCACATAAAAAATTCTTAAACATTTTTTTTATTTTGGTTGTTTACATGGAAAAATACTTATTTAATAACATTGATAATGAAGTTGTAATGCAATGTATTAATGTATGAAAACTCGTAAAAAACAATTGTAAACATATGCTGAAGTATTATAAATCTTTCAAATTTATATCTTTATTACTTTTTAAATTTTTTTATATTACTGTTGAATAAGCCCCCAGTGAATCAACATGTTATCTCCGCCCCTGTATATGTTCGTGTGTATATGTATGTATATATGTATGTATGTGTGTATATATATGTGTGTGTGTTATTATATAAATTTTAATATATAGCATTTTGTGTTAAACAAGACTTTAAATTTATGCACTAATAAATTTAATTATGTACTAATTAATTATTTACTAAAAATTTGTGTTTCCATTAATTATGTACTAGTAATTTGATTGTTGAACTTTGAAATTTTGGATTTGTTGCAAGGATTTTAATATTTGTTTTTTTATTTTTTTAATTAATTTATTTATTTTTGTTTAGACTAAAAAAAATAGACTTTTTAAAAACTCCAACCTAGTCAACCCAACCCAACCCGCGGGTTGGGTTGAAATATGGAATGGGTTGGGTTGGGATGGGTTAAATTTTTCAACCCGTTCTAAAGTCATGATATTCTGTTGCGTCAAACAATAACTGTGATGTCTTGAATTTTTAATTTAGCGGCCACGAGGGGGGTCGGGTTCGGATCAGATGCACTGGGCTGGATTTTATAATTTTTTAATATTATATGTGTATTTTTTTAAATTTTTTGGTAATTTTATAAGTTCTAAATTTATTTCAATCAAATTTGACATAAAAATATAAACTTTAAGTGTTTAAAACTTTATATATGTGTAATAAATGAGTCAAATAAATATAAATATTTAAAATAATATATATTTTTTATAATTTTTTAATAAAATCCAGGTTTTAGGCCAGGCTCCAGGTTTATCAAGTGATGCCCAAGACAAGGTAATATCGACCCACAACGCCCGGGTACAATCCGGGTTCGGACCGGACAGAGTATTTTTCCACCCCTGTTTGGGTGGTGTTTGGATGATGGGTAAAAGGTGGGATTAGACTAATTTAAAGGGTAAAAAAAATTAGCCCAATCAAAAGTTATATTTGGCTGTCAGGACTAATAAATTAGTCCAAAATTTAATCCAACATCCATAGGACTATTAATCCTCATCTTCATATGGGTTTAGATAGGACTGGATATTTAATAGTTTAAATTTGTTACTAATATCAAAAGTTTATTTAATAATTTATTGTTAACTTTTTAAAAATTTAATATTCAATCAAAATTTTAATTCAATAATTTTATTTTAACTAATATGTAACATATTAAACATAAAAAACTATTCAATTTATTTAATTCCAATAATATTAAAATCTAACTATTAAATTAAAAATAATAATATGATTTTAAAAATAATATATTATCTAAATAGTTATTTTCCTGTCTGAAACTATAATAAACAAAAGATAGTACTATATATTATCGTACTACCTAAGAATTAATAGTTTTTAAATAGTTTAAAAACTATTCAAACTATATATTATCTAAATAGTCATAATCCAATCTAATCCAAAGAATTAATCCAATCCGATCTTCCAAATATAGCCTTGAGGTATATCTCCAGCCAATTTTGACAAAAAATGATGAACATCCAAAATTTAAAAAGAGCATATCATGTGCCAATTGATGAAGGAAAAAAAAATGTTTCAATAATAATGAATTCGTACTACCTAAGTGAAGCCACAGCCCAACAATGAAGATGAGCTTTCTCTCACTGAGGCAATAAAATTGCTGAGATGGACTATCAATATCTGCACATCGGAATTAAATTAATTTCAAATGTTTCTTTTAAAAAAAAAACCCATAAATTTATCTTACTATAAAAATAACAAAACATGCACGATGAATTTTACTACAAAGGAAAAAATGCAAAAATAATTTAGGCAAGATAGAAATCAAAATCAATTCTCAATAAAAACATTTTTATTTCA
Source organism: Atalantia buxifolia (assembly GCA_030444775.1). Lineage (NCBI taxonomy): Eukaryota > Viridiplantae > Streptophyta > Magnoliopsida > Sapindales > Rutaceae > Atalantia > Atalantia buxifolia. Next base: position 30,821,404 of record CM059832.1, on the reverse strand, counting down.
ATTATTAACAGAAATATTAATGATATAACTAAAAAAATAATAATAATTTCTATAAATTGTAAAGGATAATATGATTGTTTATCAAATAATTTTAGAGTAAAACCTACTTTGCTTCAAAGACAAAATTGTTAAACGATTTAGCACACACACGCTTCAAATACTAAATGAACCCCAACCCATGCGTGCATCTCTACTAATTCAATTCTAAAAAAAATGGGTAAGCCAATAAATATATTAAAAAAAAATGCACACACTATATAATGTACTAATTGGTGAGGGAAGAATACCCATTCGCATAGAGAGAAGCCACCAGCAGCCCTGCAATGAAGACAAGATTTCTCTCATTGAGATAGTAACATTACTGAGGTTGACCATCAAAAATCTGCAAAAGGAATTGAATTAACATTCAAATTTCTTATTAAAGCCAAAACAAAAAAAAAAATTGTTATTTCTTTTTTAGTTATACCCATTCGCATAGAGAGAGCCACCGGCAGCCCTGCAATGAAGACAAGATTTCTCTCATTGAGATGATAACATTACAGAGATTGACTATCAAAATCTGCAAAAGGAATTGAATTAGCATTCAAATTTATTATTAAAGCCAAAACAAAAAAAAGATGTTATTTAGTTTTTTAGCATTTGCTTTAAGATGCAAAGCCAACACGGCTGGCAAAACATTTTACTAAACTGGGACGGACAGGCACAAGATAAGTGAATTTTGATTTTGTAAATAACAAAATATCTCCAACCACTTAATATGCTTACATTTTACACCATTCTTCTCTTCTCAGAAATCGGAATATGAAGATTAGGGTTGTGATGATATCAAAGTCGTTTATTTTTCATAACGTTATCATAGTTGTCATTAAAAAATCATAACAACATACATCCATAAGAAAGATCCTGGTCATAACATTTAAAAAATACTGCAGGGAGGAAAAAAGCGTACTAAGATGATGATCACACATGCATGCACCCATCTGCACCATTTGAGCTCTTTTGGATAATCCTCCGCCGCTAAATTAGGTCTTCCCAATAACAAAGTTCCCATACAGATCTAGTTTTTGTTATATGAGGCATGAAACCTGTAGATCTTATAGATCCACCACAAAACAATATTTATACGGCGAGAAAACTCCATAGATTTGGATCTACTGAGATTTAGAGATTTCTGCCTTGCTTGTGATGGGAATCCATCCCCCCGTGGAAGAAACTCAAAATCAACCGTCATACAAGGAATACATATCAAAAGAATTTTTTTTTTTTTTCAATTGGGGCGCAATCGGCCAATTATGCAACTTGTATGTAAAGAATTGAAAAGTAAGACACAAGTAACTATTACTGACACGTGTCTTCAGAACTGAGTTGGTACGACTACGACGGAACGCGGCACCAGCAAATACGTGTTTTTTTATTTTCTTAAATTTCAAAAATGTAATTATAAGATTATATTTATATACATTAGTAATATGATATAAGATAAAAGATTTTAATTACTTTTATTAGAAGATCTTGAAGAACCAAGATGGTAAATTAGTAATAAATCTTTTATAATATAATATGAAATATTTTAATTACTTTTATTAAAAGATTTTGAAAAACCACTTGTGAATATAAATGGTAAATTAGTGATAAATCTTCGAGCACATATATATATATATAATATAATATAATATATATATATAATATAATATATAATATATAATATGTAATATGTAATATATAATATATACACACGCACGTACACTTTGTGAAGTCTGGTGAAATTTCCCAAACACCCCCCTCACCGGTTTCCGATTTCCACACGTTATTTGTACAGCCATCTGCGTCAACTCCCCCGTTTGTCAACTCCTTCCCAACCAAGCACCTAGCAACAGTTTTGCCTTCAAAAGAGACTCTGCCTTCTTCTTCTTCCGTTAAAGATATTGCTGCTCTACACTCGCGAATCAATTCTTCTGCGTCAATTCAACTGAGAGCATTTATGTCTAGAACTCAGCAATAACTCCGGTTGATTGAGTGCACCCAACTACTCCACTGATAAAGCCAGATCTCCTGCTATACCCACGTTAATGATGAACACCAACTCTCTAACTACCCAAGTATTACCAACACTAGTGTAATAAAATAAAACCGTCGATTAATTGATCAATCGAAAAAGGAAAACCCTAAAACATAAAGGCTCTGAAGAACCGTTGCATTGCAGCCATTGATCATGCAGGGATTAAACAGCATTTAATTTGAATGCAAAGAAGGAGATGGCTTACAAGAATTACCATCTGGGAACTCCTTTGAACAAACAATAATTGCAAGGCCAGAGCCAGCTGAAACAATCAAAAGCCAAAGCGATTAACCCACAAAGGAGAAGAGTGAGAAAACTAGAAAATGAAGGAGGAGCTCAGAGAAAGAAGGTCACGATCTGATTGAGAAGAAGAAAGAGAATAAGAGGCTGAGTTTGCAGGCGAAGAAATTTTGATGTGTTGGAGGAGGCAATTGCAGCCATACACCTTGATACTTTCAAACTTATCTCAATACCCTAAAAACTGAATTTACCAAAATTTTCATCACTACCCTCTCAAAACTCACGTAAAATTACTAAACTATCCTCATTTTAAAAAACTTGCACAACTCAAACATATCATGTAGGGATGGGCAAAATCCAAATCCAGGTCCGGGTCCGGATCCGAGTTTGGCATTACTTTGCTTTGGCTAAGGCAGCTGTGAAAGTGTAAAGATGATGAAGATTAAATGAAAGAGAAAGAGTTGAAGAGGGAGGAAAAGAATGGCTTTGGTTTGGTGGTTGCGGCTATAGAAGTGGGAATTAGGGCACGCCTGATTTTTCTTTCCTATTTATATTATAAAAATAATTAAAAATAATATTAACATAAATATATTCGGGCCCGGGTTTCAGATTTTTGGGTGCCCAATACCGGACTCGGATATATATGGATTGATAAAATCAATTCCAGATACCAGATTTATTTTATTATGGTGCGGGTTGAACCTGGTCTGGATTATCTGGGTTTGGCTAGGGCCGAGTTAAATTGTCATCCCTAATAACATGACTCAAACAAACACTCATACATACTAAACCAAACATCAACACATGAGCAAGCCGAGCTTGAGAAGGGAAAGATGCTGCAATTGAGAAAGAGAAGCATGGTTTATCACGCACAATCGCTGGCAAAAGCCAATTCGTTGCCGTAAAATTATTGGAATCTAACAACTTTAGGAAAGTAATTCCTTATAACTAGCTTTCTTTTTTATATTTAGAGAAAAATAAAAAATTTAGGGTCTTATATTAAAAAAATAGATTAAATTAGTTGTCGGTCTCTCATAACATAAAAATTTCTAACTGTTTGGTCCATGTAAATAGTGAAAAATACTGGATTGTGTCAATTATAATTCGGCTATGTAAGCTCATATAACACACGATTTGGTGTAAGGTCATGTAAAACATGATTCAAAATTGTGTAATATACTCGTGTAATACACGACCCTCAGTTGTATATGACATGACTTTGTGTATTATTACGCGGTCTTGAATCATGTATTATGGGACTTTCAAGACCTTCGTGTACTGCATGACTTTACGCGATTACACGACCTACATGTATTACACGACCTCAAAATTACGTGACTTTTTCCATTATTTATTAGAATAATTTAGTTCTTTAAAGACTTAATTTGTGCTAAGAATTTATATTTGTTACTATATAGAAAATGTCAACAAAAATTATTTTTAAAAAAAGGAATTAAATACATAGTTGTATTTGTGTAAGAGGTTATAAGAGATTTTGAGGGAGAATTTTGATAAGAAGAGATTTGAGGGTAAAAAGTAAGAAAAGAGTGAAAAAAGGTGAATTTTATGTATTTTTTAAGGACATTTTAGACTTCACATATATTTATTAAGGTATTTATGAAAATAGAAAAGGTATTTAAATAATTTTATAATTATTAAAGGGTATTTAATTAAAACGTTGGAGGAGGCAAAAAGGGGAAGATGAGAACGAAAGGTGCTTAACACAACTCGGACGACTGCATGCAAAATTACAATTATTCTCTGCCGCTCATTTAGTGTGGTGGGACCAAGCGTTTGTCTGCAAGTTTTTTTTAAAAATTGCACTTCATTAAAAAATTTTGTTGGTTCCATAAGCCATGTGTGTAGAATGATGAAGTGTAGACAAAAAATTGGAGGCTGCGTCCCGGCTCAATTAACCCTGACAGATTCCGGACCACCATTCAAAAAATCAGCAGTTACTAAACTTTGCAGCACCTCTTTCTCCAAAATTTCTTCTTTTTATAAAATCGATGAACCACAACAAATGTTTTTAATCAATCAAAATCATTAAACAATTCCATAAAAAAATAAAAAGGGGAGAGCGTCAAAAAATTTTACTCGTTCTTGACTGTTTTTATTGTTTCGTCAAAGAATCTTTCAGAAGATACGAGTAATTTGCTTTGACATCCCGTGACACTTCCGAACTTTCAGTAGCCAGCAATTAAATTAAAGATGGGTCTCGTTAATCCAAAATTTAACAATCGGTCCCCTTGCTTCCAGTGTTGAGGTTCTAACACCTCATAATTTATCGAGATTATTATGAATTCTTTTAGTTATATATTATGACTAATATAAATGCTATTAATTCTATTAAGATTATAAAAAAGTTGCGTTATATCCCTGATATTGTTTTGGCTTCGGCACACAACTCCACTAACTTGACACCAAGATGTTGTTACTGATTTCCTGGGGATTTGACACTGTCAACCAATTGAGGAGTACTTTTGTGGTTGGCTATTGAAATAGAAGTGTGTGTTGTTTTTTTTCTTTTTTCGGTATTAGGGGAATTTAATATCGGATGAAATCATTTTGTGTATTTTTTGAAGTCATAATACGATTTATTTGTACTGCCAGGAGCTTCATGTGTGGCAACCTAAACCTGCATGTAGCGGGTTATTGCCTTCAAGAAAGTTGTTAACAATTTGCAACCAATTAACTGGACTTTCGTACAAAACAGCTGTAAGACTCTTGGTAACTGGCTCCTCACCCACTTGTCAGGGTACTTCAGTTTTTTTACGTGCGTCTTTCTAAGCCATTAGATTTTGTTAAAGCCAAAAACGGCTGGTAAGTAATCATTGATGCAAGGTAGTCAGTAGCCTGTTAATCAAATCCAATTTCCTATCCTATTGAAGCCATAAATTTTTGCTCCATCGCAAATAAAGACGCAAAAACATAAAAGATTAAAAAAGAATAGCATTTCTATAAAAAAAGAAAAAAAAAGGAAGAAGAAGAAGAGAATAACATTTAACAGTATAACAATAGAAAAAAAAATTCATAAAAATTCAAGCGGTGAAAAAAATTCAATAAAAGATGAGAGAATTATTACCCTTTAAAATAATGTTGAGAGTTTCGAATATAAATATATAATTAATTTCTAATATTGACGGTCTTTACTTTACAAACCGTAATTGATTTATATGCATAACTTTTAGCAAAACAACACTCATACTTGGCATTATTTTTCAAATTGTGTTTTCTAAGCATGCATCTGTAAATATTTCTTTTTTTTATTTATTTGATAATTTTAGAATTAAAAATTTAGCTTGCTTTGAAATATAATATTTGAAAATAAATACCGAGAGGATACATTTAGTAAAAATAGTAAATGGGACAAAAATTTTCATCTGCAATTCAACAAAGAAACATGAATTGTCTATTTTTTATTTTTCACCAAGAGAATATGAAAAGCAAGATTAATTCATTTTATGTGCTCTGATACCGAAGGAGCAATACCCATGGTCCGGTGCAAATTTCCCTTACAAGGCGTATATTTGAGTTTATAATAAGAAAAATGCAAACAATGAATACATTTTTGGGTAAGTTTGTTATTAACTGAATGAAAACGGCGTGCCATCATATCATGCAAATGGAGGGCTAGAAATATCTTCACCCATCAACATTGATATTTGGCTCGAAATTTCAGCAACTGACATTATTGAAATTAATATTTTCTATTAAAATCAAACTAAAATTACGCATTGAGCGATGGCCCATTGCCTATCCATCCCAGGGATTAAAAAAAAAAAATTGGTACACTGGATTCAACAGAATTTCTAAGTTCTAACCAAATATAATTTTTCCAAAATAACATCAAATATTCTTAAATCGAGGGCGTTGACATTATTTATACTTATTTGTCAAATGGGCAGGGACATTTCTACACAAGTATTCTTGTGAATCTACCGATTTTCATAAAATAATTATAACAAGTGTGCATTATTTTTGAAACTTATAAATCAATAATAAGTTTAGACAAATAATCAATTATATCTTACTTTTCTTCTATGTTGCGGTAACTTTTTACCATTAATGTTGTTTTGAAATAAGTCTTATTTAATTAGTTTACACTCATGATATAAACTAAATTGTCCCAAAAAAAAAAAAAACTGTTGTATCTAACAATTTAGGTACTTAATTTTATTTGATAAGATCTCCAAACTTCTTCTCTACGTGATTTTTTTAAAAATAATATGAATTTATAACAATTATTTATTATAATTATACAAATTATAAAGTGGGAGTATCATCATCCTTCTCAATTTTCGAGAGATTGTTCAATTTCATTCTAGCCTCGTTCAAATAGAAAGGACCCTTTTAAGACAATAATTACTAGCTACGTCCTACAAGGGCTTTAAACTTGTATTCAATTTTCCTTCATTTTTACTACTTTTGTTCTCAAGATGCATTTGATTTTGTAATTAGCACAAAGCAATTCTCAATTAGCCTGATTTTGCTTGAATAAGCTTTGTTTCAGCATTTGAATGATGTTAATTTACCATAAAATGTGATTTATTTACACTTTTAATACGATTATATAACATCTAAATATAACGTATTATAATACGATTATTTACACTTTTTGGACAATTCTGGAAATCCGAAATCAGTTGAAGGAAATTCAAAAAGTGGCAGTCCATCATATTCCAAGACAATGTAATGCTTATGCCCATGCCTTAGCTAAGTTAGCTTTGGGTAAAAACTCTTCTTTTATCTGGCTAGGAACTATTCCAGCCGAGATTCAAGTTGTATTTGATGTGTTGTGATTTATAAAAGGTTTACTTTCTTTTCAATATATATATATATATATATATATATATATATATATATATATATATATATATATATATAACGTATTAACATAGTATCCCATCTCTTTTATTTTGAAATTTAAATTCGTGTCCTTCATTTTCCTTAACATGATGGAAAGTGGAGGTGATTGTTTTAAAATTTATCCAATAAATAAATATTAGGGAATCAATTATCAATTGGTATATGTTTCTTTATTTTACATATCAAATTGGATTTTTGAATATAAAATCGTTTGCATGAGAGAAGACAGGTCTGAATGATTTTTATGCTCAGTTTTAATTTGCACAAAATTTATAGCATAAGTGCGTTGATGTATATCATGTATATATAAGTTTATGAAATACTTTTGCAAATGATTTCACTCCAAGCAAAACGACATAATCATCTTGTACAGGACAAGGTATGAACTTATGTTGTGTTTACTTGTGGGTTTGAGGAATGAGAATAAAGGTATGAGAATGAAACTTATGATTACTTGGCAAAATGTAATTTGAGAATGTGAATAAAATATATGGGTCCCACATAATTTGGGAATAAGGAATGGGAATCTCATTCTCATGAGGGGTTGGGAATAAAAATGTGGGAATGAGAATGAAACATAAATGTACTTTTCTATTATTCTAATTTTTTATATTTCCTAAATTACCCTTATTTAAATCACAAATAATTTTATTATTTTAAATGTCATTGATAATAATAATAATAATAATTATTATTATTATTAATAAATTTTATTGACTTTAATATTTTATTTATTATTAATTATTATTATTATTATTATCATTATTAACAATAAAAATAATTATAAAAATAATTATAAAAATAATTAATTTATCATTATTAACAATATTATCCTTATTGTTGCTATTATTATTATTATTATTATTATTAATTTTATTATGATTATTATTATTAAATTTTATTAACTTTATTATTTTAGTTATTATTAATTATTGTTATTATTATTTTTATTATTAATAATAATGGTAAATGTTAATATTAATAACACTAATTAATAATGATAATAAAAATAATTAATAATAACTAAATAATGATAATATTTTTTATTAATATTATTTTTTATTATGATAAATCTCAATAATGAAAATATTAATAAAAATAATAATAACAATAATTAATAATAACTAAATATTATTATTATTATTTTTAATTAATATTATTTTTATAATAATATTTATACATGTATCTAGTTAATGAAAATTACATTATTTAATACTATGAGTATTTTGATAAATTAATTCTCATTCCTCATTCCTCGTTCCCATTTATTTTGCCAAATAAACACATCAATGACATTCCAGCACATTTTCATTCCCATTTATTTTTGCCAAGTAAACATTAGAATCTCATTCTCATTCGTCATTCACATTCCAGTTCATTCTCATTCCACCTCATTCCCATTACATAGAAGTAAACGCAACATTAAATATTTTAATCACATGACTCTATCAAATGACGAATTAGGAATTTGTGTTTGGATTTTTATTTTTAATATTATAAAAATTGATGATTCTAAATTTTTCCAATTTATAAAGACATACAACATTATTTCTCAAGTATTCCCATTTTCTCAAAATTAATAATCCTTCTTAAACTACCGATTTCAACCCATATGTTTTAACTAACATTACACGATCACACAACACCATGTTATTAGAGGATGTGAAAACGAAGACACACCCACACAATGATAATGCTTGATAGTAAACAATTCATTGCAATACTAAATCAAAATCATGTTTGAATTCTTGAGAGGTCGGGACCAAAAAATTTCTTACATTTTTTAAAATTAAAAAAACCAAAATGGTCATTCAAATTCATATGGTTTATGATTGTAGCAATTGATAAGTCAATTGCAGTTATTTAAGATATAAAATTGAGAATAATTTATAAGTGTTTAAAATAATACGTTTAACAAAAAATATATTCTTGATTTCCAATTACCTAATATAAGTAATAATTTGGATTTAAATTTCTTTAAGTTTATCCATCTCTTTCTTTAAAGAAGTTAAAAGCAGGAAAATAACATGGCACCAACCATGATCCCTTGTTAGTAATGTGTACAGGCATGTTAGCCGTGTGGCATTACGTGGCACTGCTTGGTGGGCCTTGCCTTAACTGAAACAAACCCGGCAATGAAAATGAGATGCATTACTATGTATTAACTAAAGACTTAATGTCTATCAAAAAAAAAAAAACTAAAGACTTAATGTAAGATTTTCCCGATTATTTAAATCCTGCGATCCACTCGCGTTTATATTATATTGCATTAATTTTAAAGCACAAAATTATTTAATTAATTAAACCATATTTAATTTATTTGTAATTAGTTAATAAAATATAAAGCTGGAATGGCTGAAATATTAACCATTGTTAACCACCACAATCTACCACTGACATTATAATTTTGATATCTGTTGACATCGAATTTAGTACCATTAGAATTTTTATTATTGGAGCTACATAATAGTATATGTTTCACAAGCAACAAAGTTAGCGTTCACTGTAAATCTACGATCAAAATTTTGAATCCCAAAACTTTAATTGTATATTTGTAGCGATAGAAAGCTCCATTTTTTTTTTATAGTATATGCATGGTTACGTAGATCAATTGGTAGGGATTTTAGTGGTACCAAAACTAACATTAAATGATACTAGAATGTGAACATTGGTGATTGTTCGTGGTGACCGACTGTGGTTGTAGGTGAGTACTTTTATTTTTTATTTATAAATCTATTAATAATGAAATCATTTAACTTTTAAGGTATGAATAATCGTAAAATTTTTAATATAAATAATAATATAATATATTATTATATATAATATAATATAACACTAAATATTATACAATATTAATATTAGATTAATGCAATATCTCCTATTATAAAACATCCTACATTATATAATGTAATATATTACAATGCAATAAACTGTGCGCTCCCTAATACATTCATATAAAAAAAGTATATAAAATTTATTAAAATAATTCAATTTACAGCTAAAAATTGATTATAAAATTTTTTAAATGTATATTACGTTTTGTATTTACGATTAAGATAAATCAAAATTTAATTTCTTCTTAAATCTGAATCATTTGTTCCAATAAAGGCAATTGAACAGGAAAAAAAAAATTTGAAGCAACTCATGTCTGCCACGTCCCCAAAAGTCTTCTTGGGTCTATGCGGAAAGTGGGCCCCATTAATTTGTTCGTCACCGTCGTGGGCCCCAACTAGAGGAAAAGGCAATTTCGAACAGAACAAAACAAAACGACATTCATCTCTCCATTCTCTCCCATCCATGCCTAGTTACCCTAATCTAAATGTCTTAATTACCCATGCTCTTCTAACCAAATACCTCATCTACCCACCAAACCAAAGCATTGATAAAAAAAAAAAAACGCACACCAGCCTTCATTCCATTTACTTTTTGAACCTCGAACTTTCGGTGTACTAGTGATGGGCAGTGGGGAATTTCTGCAGGTAAAGTAGTCTTATTAATTCGTCTGAAACGGCCACTTTTTTCGCCCAATAACGTAGCTTTGGATCTTTATGAATCTTTTTCTTTTTTCACCTTTATGAAATTCGAATCACGTGGTAATATGACCGAAATGCCTTTATCTTTTACATGTTATTACAAGACAACCCCTGCAACATGCTGGCAGTCGAACGCAGCATTTTATTTCGGCAGAATATCCATTACTTTGCCCGTATTTACCATTTTAACTTGTAGAGCACTTTCTTCATTTTAGTTTGCGACGTCAAATTGTGAAAAGGTGAAAAATACATTTTTTTTTTGATAGAAAGAGTTACTTTCATTAAATTAAATGAGAGGTTACATCCATGATTTAAGGAGGAAAAGATCCCCTCCAAAATAATTTGGTAAAGCTATTTTAAAAAAGATAAAAAGCTCTTTTTATGTTAGGGTTTAATGTAATAATTTATTTTATTTATATTTTTTAAATAATAGCTTAAAATATTATTTCGTTAATTTACTGTTCGTGTAAAGTTATTAACTAGTAATTCATTAAGGGCAAAATAAGATTTTTCATTATAGTGATACAAACTATATTAAAATAATTTTTTTATACAATTAAATAATACTATAAAGTATGTAAAATTCATTAACTTTTTTTAAATGAAATCAACGATGATATAATTTGATATGACCATTAAATAATTGCACAAACTGTAATCAAAAACTCAAAAATATCTCCACTTTTTATGTGCTTGCATCTGCTGAATATCTTCTACTTAATTTAAATTTATTTTTAGTTATATATCAACTTTTATTTATTTTTAAATTTTTTTTAATAAAAAAACTTTTTTTACCCTTAATAAATTACTATCAAATGATATTCAACTAAAGATGAGGTTTAGACTATTGTTTAAAAGGCAACAAAGAAATGAGCTATTGTACAAAATCCTGTGGATAAGGTAACTGTGGATAAGATAAGAAGGGCTTTTTACCTTTAGAAAAGCATGAGCAACTTCGTTGCATTCTCTTGGGATGTGTTGGATTGCAACCATATTGTCTCCTTTCATTTTGCTTTGGATGTCGGCAATGATCCAACCTATCTCTGTTCTGCTACTCCTTCTATGTGAAACCAGCTCAAGAACCTCTTTACAATCAAATTCAATTATCAAAGGAGTCCACTTTTCATCAATTGCTACCTGTATTCCCAATTTAACAGCTATATCACCATTAAACTTTATCTGTTGAATAGCTGCAGCTAGGACGCTTCCATTCCCATCTCTAATCACCACCCCCAATCCTCCTCTATGTGTTTCTCCATTGGTTGTTGCATCAACATTTACCTTGTAACTGCCTTGAGGAGGCAGAAGCCAACTCATTTTTCTCTTTACTGCTGATCTTGCTGTCATATTCACTTTGGACATTTTTAACTCTTGCATATGCTTCCACCACAGCTTCTGCTTTTGCTGTTGCAATCTCATGCTACCCACCATATGGCAATTATCAGTCTCAGCTCCTCTTTGGTTCTCGCTTTTGCTAGCTCATACATTTGTCCCAACAAGTCTGCAGAACTTGATAGCTGCATCCCCTCCTCGAAAGGAGTTAATTTCCACATCAGCCTTGCAGTTTTACACTCCATTACAGCATGTATAATGATTTCAGCCTTCATCTTGCATCTTGGACAAATTGGATCGTTCAAAAATTTTCTGTTCCATAAGTTTTCAATTGTTGGTAGAACATTATTTATGGCCCTCCACATAAAGATCTTAATTTTCTCGGTATAATGTGAAAAATACATTTCTAATAACAATACATTATGCTTTTTTCTTGAAAAAAGAAAAAAGAAAAAAAGTAACTCATTGTAAGTCATTCTTGAAGATGCATTACAATATACTGAAAAAGTTTAATTGACATTAACATATTCCTATAATACTATTAAAAAAAAATTCAATATCTTTCTTAAGTTATGTTTATTATCTTAAAATGAAATTAATCATATCTCGTCTCTTCTACCTATGTGATAAGCATTAAAATAATATTTTATCTTTTTTTTTTTTAACTCCAAGAGTAAAATATTCTTTTTGACTTATATTCATCAAATCATCAAACCATCATAAAATTTTAACATGTTATTTGCACTATTTTTCTTTTTAAATTTGTATCAATTAGCCGCTTTTGCATTAACCCCGTTAAATAATTTAAACGAAATGATAATTTTACTCCTAAATAAATTAAAAGACTATTTTATCTTATAAAAGCTTTAAAATATTAAAAAAATTATAATTATAAAAATACCCTTAAATTTAGTAACAAATAAATCCAAAATAGAGGTGTTCAGTTGATTTTTATTAAATTTAGATTTTGCAAAATTTTAATAATTATTTTTATTAAAAATTTATAATTTTGAAAAATTTTATTAAAATAACTGAATTTATTTATTAAAAATAAATCCCAAAATTTTACAATTATTTTTACAATTATAATTTTTTATTAAAATAACTTTTAATAAAAATAAAAATTCTAATTTTTAGATTTATTTCTTTATTAAATGTAGGGGTATTTTTATAATTATAATTTTTTATTTTTAAAATTTTTATAAAATAAAATAATCTTTTAATTTATTTAAAGATAAAATTATTATTTTATTTAAATTATTTAATAATATTAATATAAAAATAGGTAATTAATATAAATTAAAAAAAATACAGATAACATGTTAGAATTTTAAGATATATGGGAAAAAAAAGGTGGTCCCTTTTTTTAATCAAATATGATTTACTTGAGACTAAGACCTTGCTTCACTTTATATATTTTAGTTTCTGTAGGTGTTTTATCAATTTATCTGGCTTGCAGGAGGATGCTCCAACATATCTGGAAAGGGGGAAAAAAAATTGATGCACGTGAAATGCGGAGTTTTTATCAACAATAATTACAAAAAGTATATTCAAGCCTCGCAAAATGCTGCCGACAAAGCTGATCGGTAAGTTCTAAGGCTTTCAGAATTCTCTTTATGTGATAATATGATGAGATTCTTTCTGGTGATGTGATTGGGAAGTGTCATTCGTCTTGTATTTGATAGTAATTTTTCTTTTAATCTGCAGCGCACAGCTTACCAAGGCATTCCAAACTGCGAATGTACTCTTAGAGGTTTTGAGGGCCCTAAATTTGACAGAGTCAATGGAAGTTGATCGTGAGGTGAAACAATCTGATATCTTTTGACAATTAGACTCTCTGAATGCCTTTTTACTACCATCAGATATTCCACTTACGTCTTCCATAGAAGTACTGACTGCCTTTTATACAGATTTTGGAAGCTCAAGATAAAGTTGTGGAGAAGACACGGATCTATGTTCCTTACAATATCCTTCCTCTGAATTATGAGATATCCTGAGGTTTGCTTCCAACTTGCACCTTGTGTGTCCACATTAGGTTTCTCTTGTTTTAGTAAAATTCAATTGATTGATCATAATTGCAGATTCAAGCAGCAGTTGTTGCTCTTTGTTACACCGGGGGTCTTCCTTGGCCCAATGGGCATGATAGAAAGAAAGACGAAGACATTCTGGATTGCCTTCAGGAAATGTTTGGGTTTCAGGTAAAATAAATGAACAGAATTATCTGTTTTATCTATGAGTCTGCAGCTCGCAAGGTTTTGTTTGAAGTTTTCTCATCAAATATGACGACAAGCAAATTCCATTTTTCTTGATCTATGCTCATTGGCTAGCTTCATAATTACACAGGAAGATAATGTGGCAAATCAGAGGGAGCACCTGATCTTGCTGCTTGCAAATGTGCATATCCGACAGTTTCCAAAGCCTGATCAACAACCCAAGGTTTTTCCTTTTCCTTAATACGAGATCTTAGGGATACGCTTTGTTTCCTTTCCCCCCTCAGTCCACTATTAAACCATGAATGATGCTCAAGTGTTATTGTCTTCGTCGAGTTTGTGGTTTTCATTTGAATTTTCTTCTCAATTTTGTACACCAGAGGGTTCATGTCATATGTTTTTGGCTATTTTTTTTTTTTTTGTTTAGTTGGATGATAGAGCACTGACAGATGTGACGAAGAAGCTTTTCAAGAACTACAAAAGATGGCGCAAGTACTTGGATCGGAATAGTAGTCTTTGGTAAGGCTTCACGAGCAGTTTGTTGATTCTGTTATTTGGTGTTGATATAGTTTTGAGATGAATATAAGTTCAATCAACTCCTGAATACTATGTGTTTGACATGATAAGACGGATTTGATTGGGATATGATAAAAGAATGAACTAGCAGTCCGTTACAAGGAGAGGGGTTACAACATAAGTTCCCGAAACAGTAGCTTAAAGACACTAAAAATATATACAGCTGTCTAACAGCAGCATCCTAACTCTCTTGGGTAAAAAATTGTGAAGCATCTACCCCAAAAAACTAAAGCCTATACTGATACAAAAAATCGAGCCCGAAAATCCCAGTTTTCCCTGCAAGCAGAGATCTTTCTATTCCAAATAATCCAACGAAGCAGTATTTTCACAAAACTGGGGCCGTACGACCACCATCAAGAGCTGACAAATGTCAATAAAGAAAGTAACTTAAGAAGAAGATAATGTCTCCCATGATATAGCTGCATGCTTAAAAAGTTTAAACCACAACAGTAGCTTGGCGAAATATCTGATCATACATTTTACATCACTGTTATATATAATACACCAACGGGATTAACAGATATTATGTCTTTTTTTTTTAATTATGAGATTGTGAGTTTTCAATGAGTTAAAGACCAAGGTATCAGTGGAATCTTGCTTCAGATATTTACTGTCCAGACATCTGAGATATCTCAAAAAGGTAAAGAAGGACCATTCAACCAATTACAGAAAGACTTGAAAAAGACTTCCCCATCCAGTCTTCCTGCCTCCTTTAAAGGATTAAAAGAGAAATTATCAACCACCAACAGAAGAGTATAACACAGAGGAGACCAATCCATTAATCTAACCGGGAATGAATCCTACTTCCATACTCAAAAGCCTTGAGTTGAAATTTATTGAAAAACCTATTGGTGTCTATCATGGAGTCAAATTATTGTATATGAACTTATTGTGCTGTTGTAACCCTTCCTGTGGCTGAAATCCTGCAGGTTACCAACCATACAGCAGTATGTACAACAGCGTAAATTACTATACATTGGCCTCTATCTTCTTATATGGGGAGAAGCTGCAAACTTTGAGATTCATGCCGGAATGCCTGTGTTATATTTACAATCATGTATGTTTGCAGATTGTGTCATCTCTTGATACTGCACGTGCTTATATATGTCAAAATGGCAACAGAAATGTGCATCAAAATGATTGCCGTGCTTGTACACTATCCTTGAGGTGGAATTCTAATTAGGAGAGATATAACTGACAGCTGTAGTCCATTTTACTTGTGAACTCGAGAGGCTGAGACATCATGATTCTGCATTGATTTGAACTGCAATCGCCCAGCTGTCATAGATCAATATATTGTTAATTGTGCATTTAGAACTTTTAAGAGCTCAGTTGACTCCGTTGGAATTGTTATTACAAAATTGTTTTATTCTGAATGTTTATTGAACGCTTTAATTTCAGCTTGTCAAATTGTCTATTGTAATTGATTTTAGTTGAAAATTTCAAAGGAGGTAATAGATAGGTTGGTGTTTTCAACTTGCAAAGCGCCGAAGTTGAAAATGTCGCTTGGAGAGTTGTTTCAATGCTCTTGACTTCTTACTTTGTCACCTCTAGATAAATGCTTTTTTGAATATATTCTGGTTTAAGTAATGTGAAGTGCTTATATCCTTTGCTGTTTTTATTTTAGATGGCATTTGAATTGTATGGTGTGCTTGCTGGAAATGTCAGTCCCATGACAGGAGAGAATGTGAAGCCAGCTTGTGGAGTTGAAGATGAAGCTTTCTTGAGAAAAGTTGTTACCCCTATCTATGAAGTGATTGCCAGGGTATGCTTGGGATTTTATTTTCTGTTACAATAAAATTTTGAGTGTCTTATTTTCCTTTTTGTTACTATTTATTGTATCATTATTCCATTTGTTGTAAAACAACATTATGATTTGGTTGCTTGACAGGAAGCTGAAAGAAGCAAACGAGGAAAATCAAAACATTCTCAATGGAGGAATTATGATGATTTAAACGAATACTTCTGGTATTAGACTTCCATTTGTTGCATTTTCCATTTTAGTAAATATACTTTTATCGAATAATATACCGTTCGTTAATTACAGGTCAGTTGATTGTTCCCCGTTAGGTTGGCCTATGCGTGCAGATGCTGATTTCTTTAGTCTGCCTATTGAACAGCTCTGTTTTGATGAAAATTGAGGTAGCAATGCTTGTTAAATAAGGTCTTTTTATTTCTTTTTCCTTCTCTCTGTATTCACCCTGTTCAAACTCTGCCCAACCAATTAGATTTGCATTGAAGCTCTGTCCAGCAAATTCTTGTGATAATAAATCTTAAAATATGATCCAAATAAATCCAGTTTTCAAAATCTTATACATAAACCATCACTCCCTATCTCTCCACATGTCACATTCTGGCAACAAAGCATCTACAACTCCCTTCACAGTACTGATACACCAGTGCGTAGAAGCTTAAGTTGATGGGTAATGACCCATTAATGATATGTAAATTCTAGGATGCCCTGCATGTTCATCGCCAAATTTAATTAACAAAGTTGCCACGTGGATCCAAACGTATACAACTGGCAATTCTTGGTTAGTTAAGTTCTAATATCATGTTGATTGACCACCAAAACTACCAGTTTAAGTTGATCGGAAATGGCCCAACATTTATATCAACACACACTCATGAAAGAAGGAAAATAATTAATTTCTTGAAGAGAATGCTTGGTTCTATTATTACGTTATGCCGGTGACAATGGGTTTTCAACTTCATGGATTAATTGCTGTGGAGAAGTTGGCTTTCTTTTAGTTTGAGCAAGTACTTTCTTGTTTAGTGCCCTCTCTTGTGGCGTACCTAGAATTATTTTTAAGTATTAATAAGATGCAACATAAGGAGTTAGTGTGTGCCTTTCAATGCAACTTCTCTTCCCCACCCCTTCGCATAATGTTATCCAGTAGATTCCATTCATCTGTTTAATGGTCGTACTATGCTGGTGACGAGTCAACAAATCTATTTTGGATGAATACAAACAGTTTCTTTGATGCTCTATTTCGGATGAATACAAGCAGTTTCTTCGATGCTTCTAAGAGTTGTTTATTTTGAATGAGGTACAGTTCCACAAAGCCGTTGTTTGTGACTGATTGTCTTCATGTTTAGGATAACAAACCAGCTAGTAGAGATCGATGGCTGGTGAAGGTTAATTTTGTAGAGATACGCTCGTTCCGGCATATTTTCAGGAGCTTTGATCGAATGTGGAGTTGCTTCATTCTGTGCTTACAGGTATATCTCTTTTTGCTTTGTTGTTTTTGATTTTCCATATTTTTTCTTTTCGTATGTGTAATCTCACAATTCGTTGCTGATGGTGGTTGTTTCATACAAGGTCATGATTGTTGTTGCTTGGAATGGTTCGGGGAACCCGAGTTCAATATTTGAAGTCAATGTATTCAAGAAAGTATCGAGTGTATTTATAACTGCAGCAATACGCAAGCTTGGGCAAAGTAATCATAGACAGTATATATTTTGCTCATTGTCCTTGAGATGTTTTCTGAATCATCATTGCACTGCTGCGTCCTGTATGAGTGGTATTTAAACTTTCTTCTGTAAATTCAAGGTACCTGTCTCGCTAATTACCAGTTGGAAATTATTTATCTGCTCTATTATGCTACAGTGGATGATCTTAAACATTCATCGTCCCTTTCTTCCATTTCTATTTGTCCATATAATAGTTAAACATCATGAACTCATGTTCTAGTTATTTTCATGCTGATTGATTGGTTAGAAACCATAATCAATCAATAAATCTGACTATATATTGAACATCTTTATTAAACTGGATTTCTGTTTATGCTTCAGCTATCCTTGATGTGATCCTCAATTGGAAGGCACGGCAAAGCATGTCATTCCATGTTAAGTTAAGATACATTTTGAAGGTTGTCTCAGCTGCTGCATGGGTGATTGTGCTGCTGGTCACTTATACCTATACATGAGATAATCCTCCAGGGTTTGCTCAAACCATCAAAACTTGGTTTGGCAGTACTGCAAATTCACCCTCCTTGTTTATCTTGGCTGTTGTTATCTATTTGTCATCAAATATGCTGTCTGCTGTTTTATTTCTTTTCCCATTCATTCGTCGGGTGCTGGAGAGGTCCAACTACAGGATTGTAATGCTCAGAATGTGGTGGTCACTGGTTTGTAGATTTTCCTTCGAACACTTATTATCTTGATGGTCTGTCTCGCATTATGCTGAGGATATCTTGATTGAAACAGAAATGGTCTGCTTATTATTTTCGTATTATGGTTTATTTATGAGTGTGCCTAATGTTTTGCGTCTTGCAGCTTAGGCTCTATCTTGGAAATGGAAGGGGAATGCATGAAAGCGCATTTTCCCTCTTCAAGTGAGAATTTCAAATTTAAACTTAAATCAAATGTGAAATTAGTCTTGAAAATATCTTTTTGCTGCCTTTGATTTCTGATATTTTTTCTTTGAAGTTTGAGGTATACACTGTTCTGGATTATTCTTATAATTACAAAGTTGGCTTTTAGTTACTACATTGAGGTTTGTCTTTAATTATACTTGGAATCTCCGTTGTAAAATTGAGCTAGTTATCAATAAAGGGATATAATAAGTATATAAGCTTCCTAAGAATATTGGGACTGTGTATATACCAGCGGTCCGGAAGCTTAAACTGATGAGAAAAAGAACCCAACAATAGAATATTTACTCTTAATAATCCTTTCACATGTATGGTTGAATTCAATCAATAGCCTGTCGTGGATTCAAAAGCATACATATTTGGATATGAGTAAGGGCATATTAATAAAGTGGCTGATCAGAACGCAAGACATCTAGTTAACTGGGATGATTCTAAATCCTAAAAGCTTAAGCTGCCTGTAATCGTACTACACTTGTTACCCCCAACCACCACATTTTGTCTATCCAAATATGCACATAAATATTGAAAAGTTGAACATGCGCTTAATTAATGTGTATAATTGTGCTTGGATTCACATGAAAATTACACTCATTGAATTTGGCCATGCACATAAGGGAGCTTGTTAGAATTTGACTTAACGTTAGCATAAGCTTTTAGGACCGTTGGTTCTTCAAAACTGACAATAGAGAACAAGGGTTGCGGTAATGGTGAAGCAAACAATCTGAGGTGCCCCAAAACTATTTTGGTTGATTTTATTCTTAGGAACTGCTTCTGTAAATTTGACCATTGTGCTATTATAGCTGAGTTTCTATTCTATATTTGACTCAACTTTACAATCCTGTTTTGATTGCAGATAAAACCTTTGGTGGGTCCAACAAAAGACATCATGCGTGTCCGGATAACCGATTTCCAGTGGCATGAATTTTTTCCTCGTGGTAATGAACATGAAGAGACATCATTTACATGTGACTTCATTCATCTTAAGGATGGGGATGATTCTTAAAGAAGGGGATGGTTATAATTTTCTTGTTTACTTTGCAGCAAAGAACAATATTGGGGTTGTGATTGCTCTGTGGGCACCGATTATTCTGGTATGGGTTTCCTACTTTGTTGCTTATCCAATATCTGTTTCGTTCCACTTGTATAGCGTAAATTCTAATATCTATATATATTTTTCACTTTTTAGGTCTATTTTATGGATGCCCAGATTTGGTATGCCATATTCTCTACAACATTTGGAGGCATTTATGGTGCATTCCGTCGTCTTGGAGAGGTTAATCAATCTGCATTCACTCTGGATTCTGAATTAAGTTTGCATTCATTTTTATCATCTTCGTTAGAGCTTAGTAGAGTTAAGCTTTTGGTCAAGTGGTAAATTAACATAGTACCAGAGCTAGTTTTGATGAAGAGGTCTTGTGCTCGAACCTCCCCACATGATTATACTTATCTTTAATTCTGTTTTCTATCTTTAGATGGGCTTGGTCCATGTGTCAAAACTATTTGGTATTGTTGGTGTATGTGAGTGGACCTGTTGGAGCTTAATACTATTGTTTGAATTTTTACCTACTAGCTTAAGCTGTAGCATTATAATCTTTCATTTTTATGTTTGATTCTCCAATTTGATTTAAGGTTATTTATTTATTTTCCAATATGTTCACGAGGTCATCGGTTGTCGTGTTTAGATTACAATTCAAGTGCTATCTCAGTTTGTATGAAGTACTTAAAAAATTATTATTGCTTATACACAAGGCAAAGAGTTTTATATATGCATTTCAACATCCATGCCATTCAAGAAAACTTTTACGTGCAATGTGCTGTTCTATATTGAACCCTTCACATCAGCATATAGAAGTTATTTTTACTTTCTTGATGTTTGTGTGGTGTCACTTAAACCTTTTTTTTTTTTAACCCATTCCTGATTTGAACACTAGGAATGCTAAGGTCTCGCTTTCAATCACTGCCTGGTGCTTTTAATGGCTTCATTATTCAGCTGAAAAATATCATAAAATGCCATTATCTTGAATTTTATGCTTTGAGTTGCTGCAGATCCCGTCTACCAACGAAAAAGAGGCTCCAAGATTTGCACAAGTCTGGAACAAAGTAATCGCTAGCTTCAGAAAGGAAGATCTTATAAGTAATAGGCGTGTGATATTTTTCTGTATCACATTGCTGATTATAGATGTTGCAAAAACTTGTCAATAGCTCTTATTGTGAGCTTCGCTGTTTTCTATCTTCAGGGAAATGGACCTACCACTTGTTCCATGTTGGGTTGACCTTGATTTGGACCTTATTTAATGGCCTCCATGCTTACTTGCTAGCAAGGTTCGCTTCACTATACTTTAAAAGAACATTAAAACCTGCCTGTTGAGACACTAACAGTCTTTCTGCTCTGTAGATACCAATAGCATTAGACATGGCTAAAGACAGCAAGGATGGAGAGCTGAAAAAGAGAATTGAAGCTGACAATTACATGTCCTGTGCTGTCAAGGAGTGTTATGCTTCTTTTAGGAACATCATTAAGTTCTTGGTTCAAGGAGATGAGAAAGAGTAAGAACTTACTCAATTTACTTAGCTGCATTTTGGTCGGTTAAGGTTGGTATGAGGTCAAGTCTAGCATTTTCTAATGTCATTGCTGTTTTTACTTTTTCCTAATGTTATTTAGGGTTATAGATTACATATTTTCTGAAGTTGATAAACACATAGAAGCTGTCATATTTTATTTATTTATTTATTCTTTCTTGGCAGTGTTTTAACTCCCTACCACACTGAGGAAGTTCTCTTCTCCTTGCGTGACCTAGAAATGCACAATGAAGATGGTGTTTGAATCCTCTTCTATCTGCAAAAGATTGTTCTGGGTTTTTCTTTTGCTCCTCTTGCTGGCCTCATTGTAGAAAGTTTAACTCAAATTTCATCTTTGAGAAAATGTCTTCCATTAGTAAGTATTTCTCATCAATAACTTCAGATGAATGGAACAACTTTCTTGAGTGTGTTAAATGAAGTAATGAAGAAGAGTTTAAAGGATCTGATGACTTGGAAGAAGAACTTCCTCTCTGGGCATCATACAGGGGCCAAACTTAAACCAGGACCAGTATTTTATTTGTTTGTCTCTTTTTCTGTGTGTGTACTCGTACAACTTTGGTTAGAATTTTCTTCATAATTGTCATTTGCCTTGCAACTGACTGATACCCGTTACAAATTTCAGTAAGAGGTATGGTGTGCTATCAGAAAGCTTTGGAGCTTCAGGCTTTTCTGGATATGGCCAAACATGAGGGTAATTACTCTCTGTGGAAACGGCAGAATAATTAATTGGGTGCTTATTAGTAATTCTTATTTTTACATTATCGTTTATAAAAGCATATCATATGTCTATTTTATTTTCTCATTCAGATTATGGTATCAGCAAATAATTGATGTTTGCATTACTTTGTCTGAATGCTGTATCTGCTTAGATTTGATGGACGGCTATAAGGCAATAGAACTGAATACTGATGACAAGGGAGAAAGGTCATTGTTGATGCAATGTCAGGCAGTAGCTGATATGAAATTCACATATGTGGTCTCTTGCCAACTATATGGTATTCACAAGTGATCTGGTGATACACATGCACAAGACATTCTGAGGCTGATGACAAAGTACGTGTCTGTGATTAATTACTTGTTGATTTACCGGCTGCAGTTGCTTTTACCAGTCAATTCACTATGAACTGCCTGATTTTCTGAGGATTATGATAACGCTTCTTGGATTAATTTATTGTAACATAGCAATTTTGAAGTGCCTTAAATTGGTTGACACATTCGTTTTGAATTAGCAGATATCCATCACTCCGTGTTGCAGACATTGATGAGGTTGAAGGACCTAGCAAAGAAAGATCAAAAAAGATCAACCAAAATGTTTATTACTCTGCGTTAGTGAAGGCTGTTCCAAAGTCAAAGGATTCGTAGAATGCGGTACAAAATCTGGACCACGTAAAGCTCTGTCTAATATCTCACCTGAACATGACTCAAAATTTCATTGTTATTTGTGTATGCTATGCCAAGTGGCAGTGGTTTTTATCAATTGTAAAATCTTGTTTTGTTATTTAGGTCAATCGCATATCAATAAAATCTTGAAGCATTTACTGCATTAACACAGTTCTGTTGCCTTGGAGTCAGTGTTGATTACTGCTTATCTTGCTAGTTGATAATGTTGATCCTTAATTGGCACACTCTTTATGGAACAAATATTTTGGTGCTGCTGACATTGGTTATGTTTCTTTAAACTGGATTTTGGTAGCGACAGCTAAAATTTTTTTACTGATTGTCTTACATTTTGCAATAATTTGGTCAACTTTGAGAGACACGCACCTTAGTTTACGGCAAATGACGTTGGCTATTGTCAGTGGTGAAAGTAAGGCACTAAATAGTGCAATCCAGATTGTCTCATATCACATGGACACTTTAGTTGGCATAATTGCAATTGAGTAGAACACTATTGCAATCAGGGATGGGAATGGGATTTTATTACGTATTGTGCCCAATATGTGTGAGCTGAGAGGAAATGAAGCGAGACATTATTACTCTTTTGTTTTAGGTTGGGCACATCTCTAGCCTTGTAATATCTACTTTGGCCTTTGTAATTAATAGTGTATGGGACGTTGTTTCCACGTTACATTTACATTCATAACCCTTAAAATGTTACATTAAATTGGTGCACCATATCCTTTGAAAGTCACAAAAATAAATGAATCATGTTGGATGTTATTCCTGTTGCTGGCATTTGAACTCGAGGGGTATGATCTGATCAAGATTACTCCAGGACCTCTCTGACTGGTCAATTTTTAAGAAAAAAGAATTGACATGCAGTTCTGGAATATCCTTGTGTATCCTGTGAGCGACTGTTTAACAATCACAAGATTTTAAGAATTCTGAATTCTAGTTTTCTTGATTGTTGCATTTATTCTTTAGTCAATCCTTTTAGTTCCACTTTTGGTATATAGTAATCTTTGGCAGTACGACATTTTCCATTGATCATGTGGCTGCACAAAGGTTATTTATTGCATAAAACTTCCAGGACCTGCTATATTGGGTGAGGGGAAGCCAGAAAACCAAAATCATGCTATTATGTTCACACGTTGAGAAGGCTTGCAAACAATAGATATGAACCAGGTATGTTGGATTGTGTTTGTAACAAAATCCCACAATTGCATCTATCTTATAGCCCGTAGTCATATTCCTTCATTTCTACAGAATAATTACATGGAAGAAGCCTTAAAAATGAGGAATTTACTGCAAGAATTCCTTAAAAAGCATGATGGTGTTAGGTACCCTCCAATTCTTGGACTTTGAGAGCATATATTTACTGGAAGGTATGAGCCATTTTGTTGTCATCGCATTGTAATTTAATCTTACCTGTGATATTGATTACTGATTCTTTTGCGAGTTGATGCAGTGTTTCGTCACTTGCCTGGTTCATGTCAAATCAGGAGACTAGTTTTGTGACTATTGGTCAGAGATTGCTAGCCAACCCTCTAAAGTAAGTTATCATTGTTTTAAATTCCTTGATTCAGACCTTCCTTTCTATCTCTTCTTTTTCAGCATGGGCTGTAATCAGATGTATCTGGGATCTGTGAGCAAGGTCCCTTTGTGATGAATACATCCATGCCATTTCCTTTCCTTTTGTTTGGGCTATAAACTTTGACATAATTCTGTTTCCTTTTATCTAGGGTTCGGTTCCATTATGGCATCCGGATGTATTTGATAGGCTTTTTCACCTTACTAGAGAGGGTGTAAGTGAAGCATTAAAGATTATAACTTGATTGAAGACATTTTTGCTGGTATGCCGGTGTCTGAAATGTATTTCTCTTGTTATGTGGGTTTTTGTGGATGATCTGAACTTTCTAGTAACTTTTGTGGTTTGATTGACTGTAGGCTTCAATTCTACCAAAGTTACACATCATGAATACATACAAGTTGGAAAGGGGAGGGATGTGGCAGATTTCCATGTTTGCAGACGCCGAGTTGAGACCTGTATCGGGTTGGACACTGGTCCTACTTGTTCCGGATGTTGTGATGCTATTTCTCCACAATTGGATTCTACTATAGTACTCTTGTACAAGGCACACTTTCTTTTCTTCTTTTTAAGGATTTGACATACTTTTATATGGTTCTAAAGAGACGGAGCACTTTTTCTGTTTTTTTTTCTTTTGGCAGATAACTGTGCTAACTGTATATGTATTCCTTTACGGCTGCCTCTATCTTGTTCTCAGCGAACTTGAACAAGGGTTGATTTCATAGCCAGCAATTTGAGACAATAGTCTTATCTAGTGGCTATTGCTTCTCAATCTTTTGTTCAACTTGGATTTATGATGTCCTTGCCTAGGTTGATGGAGATTGGCTTGGAAAGGGGTTTCCGAACTGCTTTAAGTGAATTTATCTCATGCAATTGTTGGCACCTGTAGTTTTCTCATTCTCTTAGGGGGGAAAAAAACTGGAGGGACATTACTTCATGGTGGTGCAAAATATAGATCTACAGGTCGAGGATTTGTGGTCTTCCATGCCAAATTTGCTGACAGCTATAGGCTTTACTCATGTAGTCACTTTGTTAAGGGTATCGAGATGATGATATTGCTTATTGTGTACCAAATCTTTGGTCAATCTTACAGAGGTGCAGTTGCTTACATCTTAATCACAATATCTATGTGGTGTGTGGTGGGCACGTGGTTTTTTGCTCCTTTCTTGTTCAATCCTTATGGTTTGGAGTGGCACAAGATTGTTGATGATATATCCCGATTTTCCAGAAGCACACTAAAAGTTTTCTGGTATATCCTGATCTCTTTCTTCTCCATTTATTGCTTAATCTCACAATTTTAACTGCCATAACCAACGTCATTTTCTTTAACTTGTTGATAGATCTATGGTGTATCATGGCTGGTGATCTTTCTTATATTGTTTGTGATGAAGGTGAGTAGAGCTATTTTTTTAATATTAATTGTTGGTATGCTTCTAATATACTTCTGGAATATCTTCCCCCGTTCAACACTCGTAACCAGTGGGAAAGTTGGAAAAAGCTATTAGCATTCACGTCGTTCTGCCTACAGAAATTTCTGTGGTTCGACTGCCACTCATTCACACATCAGATCTTAGATTACGTGTGTGCACGTTTGGAAATTGGTTGTCTACCTCCAAGTGAAATTAATGTGCGTATCTTCTTTTATCATAACAGATTTTGGTTTTGGTTCCGTGAGAATAGTCATTCTTAAGAAATTAGGCACATTTTCTTTATCTACTAAAACACATATCGTCTGTATGGTTATATAAATATTTCTTTTCTTTCTCCAGACTATCTGTTGGGCGGCGAAAGTTCGGTGCAAATTTCTAACTCATGTTCCGACTGATAAAGGGATTGATATTTTTGACTTTCGTCTCCATCCTGGTCACTTTGATTGCACTTCCACACATGACAGTGCGCGACATTGTGTGTATTCTCGCATTCATGCCTATTGGTTGGGGAATGCTTTTGGTAAGTAATTGTTTCGGTCATCCATTCTCTTTAATGTGCTGGCTATAAGGCTGGACAGATTGTGATTAAACCGCCTTTAAAACTTATGGCAATCTTCTTCTTGTTTAAATCCTATTTACTTTATTGCTGAACGGATTTTTTTTTTTCTCTCTCTCGATTATTTTTCTTGTGCAAGTACGAGTTCACATGCCAGTTCTCATTGTTCCTTTTTTCTCCATTTGTATTTCCGGATTGCACAAGCTTTGAAGCCTGTTATTCACCAAGCAGGATTCTGGGGATCAATTAGGACCCTTGCTTGTGGCTACGAGGTTGTTATGGGTTTGCTTCTGTTCACCCCAGTTGCGTTCTTTGCTTGGTTTCCTTTTGTGTCAGAATTCTAGACTCAGTATGCTCTTCAATCTACAGATCTCTCGTATTATTGGTGGGCAATGGAAGGATCGTTCTTCTCGTAACAAGGTGTAAAATGATTTGACGGCAAGAGTAGAATCTGTGGTAGTTTGTTAAAGAGACTTCTCCATAATTTTATTGTTTATATTTGTATCCTAGGCGGTTGATGTAATCATGGATGAGTTCTGGGGGCTGCATTTCTGGTCATTAATTTGATTAGAAGCGCTGGCCGGCCCAAGCTGTCGTATTGATTGTATCAAAATTATGATTAGTAATTTTTATAATCTATAATCTTGTTCAAATACATGATGTCTCTGAAATGATGAGTAGAATGAGCATTTTGAGAAGTAAATACTACGCGTACATTCTCACAAACTCACGTGCCTTGGCATTGAGGATTATTGGTGATGGCTTTAGTTCTCTTCTTTGATTGGTGAAATGGGGAAAATGGTGTTTCTAACGTATTTAGGGTGGAACTTATCATTAAAATAAAATTAAAAAAAAAAATAGAGTGAAAAGGCCTTGGAGCAAGATGAAGACTTGAAGCTTTGGTGAAAAAAGAGTCTTTTTTCCTAGTAGGGGTAAAGAGAGGAACTTAAGTGGGTGTGACCGGAGAAGAGCCTTTATTAAATCACGTAATAGACTCAGTTACAGGGGATCATAGCATTGCTGTGTCAAATTAAGTTTTGTTTAACAATGTATAAGTAGATGTATCTTATCCGCGTTTATGATTCTTGATTAGAATCAATGGAATTTAACTCTCAACCTCAAGAATTAAGCGAGGAGGTATCTACCAAGCTGTGTGTCCAGTAGTTCACCAATTCGAATTAAGTTATCTGGTGGTCAAATTAATGAAAGTCAGTTTGTTTTTAGTTTGAATGGATTCCATATCAATGAAATTGATCAAATTCATCAATCCTAATTTGAAAACGTTTTTCCAGAATTTCAATTTTACAACATTGACATGGATCGATACATTACGATCGTTGAGAATCTATGGGTAAAATCTGTGATTCGTGAATACTTTCCCTCTTTATTTCTCTCTACAAGAGGCCATCATTGAGCCCAAATCAGAATTGAGGTCTATAAGAATATCTTTTATGGATAAAATCTTTTGGTGTATCTACTTTGATTCTTTATGTTGTATAGATGATTAAGAGATCCCACTTGGATTATTTATGCTGTATAGATGATTCAGATCCCACTTACTAATTTTTTTGTTCTTTATTGTTTCTTTTGAATCATTCATAGTTCTCCAAAAAGTAAAATATTACTCGGTCGATATATCATCTAGAAATTCATTTATAATTTCATTATGAAATTAAGTTTTCTCACAAAAATCAAATTTCGAAAGAATTTTTTGATGAATTTTATAAAAGTTTCTAAACAAACTAACAAATTTTGACTAACTAAAAATTATCCATAAATTAATTAAAAAAAGAATTTGAGAAATTTCCTAAATTTGCATAATAAATATGCACAAAATGGGTGGCACAGACTGCAGAGTCAGCCGCAGTCACATGATTGTCACGTGGCAGAGGTTTCTTCACCGCCTCAATGGTCAATTGCGCAGATCAAAACTTTTCAGTTTTCAAAGAGCCCGTGACCGTCACGTGTACGACCGGCTGTCACCCGGTAAAGCCGGTGCCCTTTTTCCGCCACCATCTTTTCATTTTCCCTTTTCCTCTCTTTCAGTTTCTTCTCCGTTTCAAAATCCAAAATTTCAAAAATACAAAAATAAAAATCCAAACTAAAAGCACTATCATTCTTTCTAGTTTCTTCCTCTTTCTCATTCTTCTCTTGTAATCAAGTACTCAAAAACGACGCAAGTTTTGTTAATAGTCAGCTCGCTCTCTCAATTCAGCTTCTTGAGGTTCTTTTATTTTTTATTCGCAATCAGTAAGTTTATTTTCATTTGCATTTCAATTTTCCGATGTTGAATTTTCGAATTTAGTTGAATTTTAGCTCCGTCTGGTTGCTGAGAACTTTTTTTTTTTTTTTGTGAGGAAATTAAAAGAGAAGGAAAGTTTAGGGTCTTATTTTTATTTTTTGTTTTATGTTTGCTTGATTCTGATTGTTTAGGCTTTTAGATAGAACCTAATTCACAGTTTGCTTAATCACGTTGTCATTATAATGAGCTCGCTCTTGACTTAGCTTCTAAGGTTTTTTGTTTCGCCGTCAGTAAGATATTGTCATTTTTATTTTTGTTACTGTAATTATCTTTTTACTTTCCAATTTTATTTCCAGTTGAGTTGGCTTCGCTTAGTAGCTGGCAATATTTTTGAACGGAAATTATAAGAAAATGAGATTTAGAAATCATGTTTTTTAGGGTTTGCTTGAATTTAATTGTTTAGGGTTTTAGCAGGCAAGCAATATTTCTTCTCATTTTTTTATTATAAATTATTATTTTATTACTCTTGATTGTGAGTTGAACTTCTCTATTTTAGCCGGCGGCTAATTCTCCTAGTAAATCTCTTTCGGTGCAAATAACTATTTATTTTCTGTTAAAATTTGTTGAATTTTGTGCTGTATAGAAAATGTCTCAAGTAGAGGATCTATGGGATCGGTTAGTACATGCAGCATTGAGAGAGAAGAACTGGGAACGATGCAGTTTGTCAGCCAATTAGTGGGATTGCTGGATATGTTCCTTCTTCACTTGCAAACAATAGGGATATAGATGCAATTTTATGAGCTGCGGATGAAATTCAAGAGGAAGATCCCAATGTTTCTAGAATTTGTATGATTTTTCCTTGAACAATATTTAGTATTCAATTTATAGGAATTTTCATATGTGTGAAGGTGCTGATTTTTTGTTGTTTACTTTCAGTATGTGAGCATGCTCATTCACTTGCTCAAACTCTGGATCCTAACAGTGAAGGAAGAGATGTTTTGCAATTCAAGACTGGTTTAATGTGTCGAGGTATGTTTATGGTATTTGCTATGTATGCTAAGCTGTGGTTTCAACAATTAGAAACTAACAATGTGCATATCTGGCTCTATTGTGGAAACTGTTTATCTGGTGCAAGTTTGTGTTTATTAGCAGTTCTATATGGCTGCATAACAGTTGCTGAATTCTGTGCAAGTTCAGAAGCCCTAACCTATTGTCTCTATTTGGATGGCCTATTTGGTTAGATTTTTTGTGTTGGAGCAAGAGTTTGTGGGTCAAGCCTCTTGACTCTCTATTGGGTGGGGTGGGTTTGGTTTAATATGTGTTTGTGTATGGTGAGGTATGGGCGTGTGGTGAGAAGGAAACAAAAGTGAAAACATATTTAATAGCATTTTGAACTTTCAGAATGTCTTCCATCTTTTCATTCATTTCAAAGTTGCAAAAAAGGACTCAAACTTGTCATGATGTGTTTTATATCTGTAAATATATATGCATGTATTAATATGTCCATGTGTGTGTATAGAGTTAGTACATGTGAGCAGGCTGCTTTTGGCATGTTTAGTTATGTTCTTAAATGTGTTCAGAAAGATATTTTTGATTTTTTTTCAGCTTTGTGCATTGATTTCAATGTATCTTTGTTTGAGTCAGTGAAAGCAGGTTGCTTGTTTTCTCTAGTATGTTGATTTATTAGCATTTGTCTTTCTTTGCCCCATTGATCAAATACTCAGCAAAAGGTATCAAAGAGAGAGGGAGGAACCATAGATAGAAGCCAACAGGAGTTCTACAAGTGTTACACAGAGAGTAACAATGTAGACAAGCTATGAGAAGAAAAAATGATGTTAAGGGAGTCCGGTGTCTTTAGTGCAAACCTTGGCAAGTATGTATCTTAAACAAGGAAAAAAAGATACTAATCCTTGAATGTCCATGTCGCTGAACTCGGATTAACCACTGGCACTAGTCTTTTGTGATGTTCCTCCTCCTATTCCCTGTTGATGGTTCTTTCCTGACTGGAGGATTGGTACCCTAGCCCCTGAAAGCTAATTTTTGTTGCTCAGTTTTTTCATGTTGAATAAATTTCCTGTTGTAAGACAGGAGGCATGAAGTCTTTGAACTGTACTCTCTGCACAATATTTTGTTTGTTGCCATTACTTGGCTTCAAAGACATTAAGGGGTTTTGAAGTTCACCTGATTGGTTTTTAATTAATAATGGTTTTTAATCTATCAAAATGTTAGTGAACATCTTGAGATCGAGTCAGCTGTCAATGCTATGTAAGCAATCAGGTTTTACTACTATAGGTGTCAGATACTGCTGAACCTTAATTCTGAAAACTCTCTCTCCCCCCCACCCCCCTTTCTTTTTGGTTGGGGGGGTTGGTTTTCATCTGTGGCTATTATACTCTGTAGCTTCATTGGGGAGGTCACCATTTCTTCATATCAGAATTTAGCGATAGTTGAAAAAGATGATTATGTATGACTGTTTTATATGTTTGTATATTGCAACTATAAATTGTTTGAAGTTGTTAATATGCAGATTTGATAATGGGTTGAATTTACTGTTGCTGCTAAAAATCAACTTGATTTCAAGTGTTTTTCTCTTTTGGATGGAGGGGTAGGGTTGGGATGCAGTCCTGTATGCTGATTGTAGTGTAAAACAGGTGATTCGGTTTGCTGGGCTTGGGTCCCACAATTGAGTAACAAAATTGTTATTGTTCTGTTAAGTGGGCCATGTTATGATTGTCTCCTCTTCTCCTTTTGTTTTTTAAAGTTTTTTATTTTACATTATATTTGTATCTTTTGAAGTTTATTATTCTTAGAGATCTTTTAGATTAATGGGTCATGCGGTGATGTTACTATGTGCCACGCAGCTGGCTCAACCCAACATGGAAGTTGTGAGGGGTGATGTTATGTAGAATACAAACCAGGCTGACTTGTGCTGTGTCTGGGGCTAGTTGGTGCAGTTCACACCCTAGCTAAATCTTGTTTATTGCTTGCTTGTCTCGTCTGTTAACTTTGTTGATTATTGTCAATATGAAGCCTAGGATACTGAATTTTGTGGCCCTATAAGTTTGTTCATGATTCTATATTTTGGCATTATCATTATCTATATTTTTGATGCAGATGTGAGAAAGAACTTCCTTTCTCGAATTGACCGTGATGAAAATTCTCAAGACACTGAACTTTTTGATGGTCATAGTGATATCCTTGAACTTTGATTTTGGGCCTCATACTGCACACAGACATTAGCCAGAACTGGTAGTTGTTCAGTCTTCTCTAATTTGAGTTGATACTCAAGGTTTTGAGTTGTCACGTGAAGCTCGGGCTGAAGGAGATCTGAAGTTTACATATGTTGTTACATGTCAAAATTTATGGAAAACAGAGAGAGGACCAAAAACCCTGAGGCTGCTGATACTGCATTGCTGATGCAAAGGTGAGTTGTTGGATTGGTTTCTGTTGATCCCCATTCTGCAATCTTGGATGGCTAATTACCGATTCTGTCATATGGAATGGATGAAATTACCGAACATGTTTGCAATACGAACAGCTGTCCTCTTGTTTTCTCTGTCCAACGTGAAATCCGTTCATGATGATCAAGCAATTGCAAAGAAACGGTAGGGGAGAGGATTGTTGTTTTTTCATTTATCATTTCCTTTCCAATTTTAATTCTTTCTAGTTTCAATATTATTAGGTGCTGGTAACTCTCTTTTTTTTTTGTCAAATTTTTTGTTATTTTACTGAAATTAATCTCTCTTTTTGCCTCTGTTGTTAGAAATGAAGCTCTTCGCGCTGCTTTCATTAACACTGAAGGATGGTAAAGTGCATAGGGAATCCTAGTCAAAGCTTGTAAAGGGCAATATCAATGGGAAAGATAAGGTTGGCTTACCCAGATATCATTCCTTTAATATTTATGCTCATTTAGCCCATTTTCGGTTTCACAAAGCTAGTACTTTGTTAAAGTTTCTTCTATTCATTTGAGGATTATTTGCTGAACGCCAGTGACTAATTATTATGGTATTCTTCTTGTTTTCGATGTCTCCTTTCTTTGCCTTTTCTATAAGTTTTGGGAAACCCATTAGATCATTTTTTTTAAATAAAATGTCTTCAGTGACATATTTAATCATCTAAACTCCTTGTTTCTGTTTATAAGTTTGTTTTCTAAGACTGACACGTAAGTAATGGTGTGATACAAGTGCCTATGAAAATGCTAATGGTAGATCTTGTGCTTGATGCTCGTTTTGTTAATGGAGCACAAGTTTTATTCCTAGCCAAAGAAGAGGGAGTGCATAGAGAATACAATAACCTATGTTCCAACATAATGAAAATGAATCGAAGCTGGTAGTAGTTCTCGTACTAGCTGGAATTCATAGTTCCTTGATATTATATCCTCTTTTTACATAAATGGTGTCTCTGGTACCTCAATTCACAGTGATGAGAGTGCATAGACATTAAAGATACCGATGGAGTAGACTCATCAATGGGTAAATCATTTTTCATCATCGTCGTCGAGAGAATTCACTTCACAGCCAGCATAAACCCTGCCTGCTCTAGGTTCAAACTCTGAGTTGCCACTTCTCTGGAGAAAAGAGAACCGTCCACCAAGGATGAGGAGTGCTTGGCAACACTTTTGTTGAATCTCCTCATCTGTTAAGCTTTCTTCCGGGGCCACCGCAATGGCATACACAGCTGCCTCTCTACGCCTGCATCCTACGGTTGTCTCAGAAAAATACATGGTTTCTGTAAGCATCTAAATATGAAAAGTTCAACCCATGAATATTAAATTGATGAACATTTTTGGGAGCTATTAACTTAAATGATCAACAAGCGTACCAGAAGATCTAGGTGCGACAGAAGTACTGAAACCAAGCAAATGAATAGAACAGTAAACATTTACTATTAAGAACATAATTAAGTACATAATTTTCAAGAAAATGAAACCACGAAGCCAAAGCATATACCAAAAAAGCACCATATCTTATTACTTTATCGAGCTTTTCTTGACTACACTTAAGGCTTCTCCGCTTGGCTTTTGTCATGTAAAGATTGGTCAAAATGGGTTTAAATTTAATTGGATCTTTTCAACTCTTGACGATAAAAACCGGGACAAAAGCAGAATGTAGGAATATTAAAGCAGAACCGTAGGAATAATAAAAATAACAAAAATGATGATGAATATGATTGAAGAAAGGCCATTAGTGGGAGGTTTAATTGTTTTAGTCTCATAAAATGGGAATACAAAAACAAAAAGAAAAAAACAAATAGGTAAGTGGGAATGTTGAGAGACGATGATGGAGAGACTTACAACAAGCAACAAGATAGGAGCTCTGATCAAGAGTTTGACAAAATTCTTGTTTTTCTAGTGCCTTCTTGCATGACTTCGTCCATGTGGGATAACTATAATTTGAGTTTTGCAGGCTTTTCATTAGAGAGTGTCAATTTGTGACAACTCAATCTAACACGAATGCGACACCAAGTTAGCAAACTTGAGTAGCTAAAATAATAGGGTTATTGATTTGTGTTTTATGCGTGTTACTCGTCTAATAACAATTCAGACACTAAGACCCCTTTATGTCGCTATTCTATTCGATTAGTTATCTTATGATAATTCACATAATTGGTTATATTTGAACTTTAAATTGATTTAAGTTTGATAATTCATATAATGCGATCTACTAATTTTGAAATTAGTGAATCCCTGATATTAAAGTGAGTGGTCTTATAACTCGACCTACTAAACATATCAAAATAGTATATTCTTATTAATTAGACACACTACCTCATAATCTTAAAGTGTTATACGTATTTCTTGTTATAAGAATAATTAACTTCAACCAAACATGACATCCTACATAGGTAGGACCATTTTTTTTTTTGTTTTTTTGGTGACAATAGATGATAATATAGTGCAAAAATATAACATATAGAAAAACGAGGGTATCTTATACTGCTTCATGTTTAATCCTCCAACTAGCCGAGCTTCAGGAATCTGCAAAAATAAAAATCACTAGTAATCAGAATAATGGTCAAATTTAACAGCTGCCAAAATCAAATATGATGAAGAATTAATTGTAACAAAATATTCACACCTTAGAGTTATTTTCGTTAGAAAGAGTATTTATTCTCTGCATAATCTCATAGAGAACACAAACCATTCGGTCTTTCTTCAAAAGCTGGGCACTTTACGCAAAAGAATACAAACTTAATGAAAATGTAAGTATATCATGTATATGTACGACAATTGCCAATTCATTTAAGCACAAGTATATTAACTCAGAAAATTAAAACTTTTTATTGTTAGTATATATGTTGAAATGCTCACCTATCAACTCTCTTGTAAGTTTTATCTTGTTTATATTCGTCGCAAAATTACTGACAAAAAAATACATATTTTATCGATATCTCTGAACTTATTTTCTTGTATCGTGTAAGCGTCGTCCTAATAAGAGATCAGAGGAATTAAATATAAATTTAACATGGGTTTGATTTAGAATTTTGAGTTTTATATTTTTATGCCTAAAAACAAGTAATTGAAGGTAAACACCACGTAAATTGATACGTATATAAAAACTAGTCAATTCGTAAGTAAACAAGGTACATTTACTTATCAACAGCGTAGTTATTGTTAATGTTTAAATGCATGTGACCCACGGTCAGACTACCTCCAAAATTAAAGTTCTTCCCATGCGGGCGGAAGTTAAAATCTTAAGAGCAAAAAGGTTAACTCCTTTAATAATATAATTCGAATAAAGGTTAAAACAGTAAATATAAAAAGATTTGGACTATTAGTGAAGAGGTGCTAATAGAATTATAAAAATCTTTTTATATTTAAATTGAAGCTTCAAATCCCTAAACGACATCTCTCAGAGGCGATGAAATCAAATACAAAGAATACAGCGGCCGATTAAATTAAAACCCAACTGGAAACAACGTTTATCCTCAGATCATCGCCACGACGGCCACGGAAGACGGAACCCATTCAAAATCAACGTTTATCCTCAGATCATCGCCAAGACGGCCACGGAAGACGGAACCCATTCAAAATCATGCTACCGCGTTGCAGCAGGTGCGCACAACTTTTCGGTTTTATTCAAATCGTTTACAACATTATCTTATTACTGTAATATTTGTTCTCTTTGTTTGCGTTTTAGCTTCAGGGAATTTGATGTTTGAATCTTGTATTACTTGTTTCTTTTTATGTGATACTTATATATAATATTAAATTTTCGGTTTTTTTAATTTTACTTTTGTAATAAAAGGAATGAATATATAAGTTAGGATCAATTGGACATGTGTTTAGTCATTTATTTTTCTGGACGTATCTTTTACAGCCCTTTGTAATGATGAAGTTCGTATTCAACTTTGACGTTAAGAGCGTAATTTAATTAATGACAAGCCTGGCCTTTTAGCAAATCTTTTTAGTATTTACGGTGATGGCGTTGTAATTGTTTGCTGCCACGCAGAGTTTTGACGATTCAAAATATTCGGAGAGTTGCAAAGTCTGTTCTTACAAATGAGAAGAGGGGGTACCATTACCATTCAGAATTAATACGAAAGAATAAGTATGGGGCTGTGTTTACAGTTGGGTTACGAGTGCCTCGTTATCGCATTCCTTTTCCTAGTAGAGGGCAGGGTGCAGTCCCAGTGTTTAATACTATTACGAAGCTGAAGCAGGTTCCCTGCAGTAAGAGTTGTTCAGCCAGGAGTTTATCATCTATTGCCTCTGCAAGGACTAGTAGTGTAGTGACACAGCAAGCCCAAATTGCTTGTCAAAGGCTTTTTAATATTAATACTTCTTTCAGTCGGAGGATTGCACAGGCATTCAGCTTGGCTTTGACACGTTCATCCCTCATAGTTCCTGGTATTATTCTCGCCTTCACATCTGGTCAGGATCAGCTAGCATGGGCAGAGGAGCTGCGAGGGTTGTCTGCTGAAAAAGCAAGACGCTCAAGTATTGCAAATGGTTTCAATATTCTCGCGCCTACTCTTGTCTTCTCATTTGCGTTGCATTCGCTTGTAGAATATGTCATTTTGCTTGTGAGAGCTCTGTATCTAGGAGTTCTGTTCTCACCCAGTATAATCATGGCGCCTTTTGCTGATGCTTTTGGGCTCCGCTTCAGGGAACTGTGGCTTCGTGTTGTTCTTTGGACGCTGCAAAGCGCTGGTCCTGCTTTCATCAAATGGGGTCAGTGGGCTACCGCACGGCCGGATCTATTCCCTAGGGATTTTTGCAGTGAGCTCTCAAAGCTTCACGGTGATAAAGCCCCGGAACATAGCTTTGCCTACACTAGAAAAACTGTTGAAGCAGCATTCGGTCTCAAGCTTTCTGAAATTTTTGATAGTTTCGAAGAGGTTCCTGTGGCTTCTGGTAGGATTGCTCAAGTGCATCGAGCTTCTTTGAATCATCGATACCCCACTGGTCAACAAAAGACGAATGAGCCTACAGTAGTTGCGGTAAAGGTTGTACATCCTGGTGTTGAGGAATCAATTAAGAGAGATATTGTGATAATCAGCTTTGTAGCCAAGATTTGCAGTGTTATTCCCTCTTGGAAGTGGCTAAGATTGGATGAAAATGTACAGCAGTTTGCAGCTTTAACGATGTCTCAAGTCAACCTTTCTAAGGAAGCTGCCCATTTGAGCCGCTTTAATCATTATTTCAGGACTTTAAGTTTGTTTTTTTTCCTGAGCCTGTGTATCCCTTTGTACATCCTGCTGTTTTGGTGGAAACTTATGAAGAAGGTGAAAACATTTCACGCTATGTCGATGAACATAATGATGATCGGTGGCTTAAGTCTGCCATCTGTTCTATAGAGACGGATGCACTACTTCAAATGCTTATGGTACACTTTCCAGTTTTTCTCAGATGCTCATCATTTTATAATTTTTTTTTTTTTTAGTAAATTTTTAGTTGTTCCAAAACAGATTGTACATCATTCTGAGACATTTTAATGTCCTTTTTTCAGGGGATCAAGTTAGTTCATGCCGACATGCATCCCGGAAATATTCTTGTCCGAGTAGATCAGAAGAAATCTTTTCTGCAGCGGCTCTTTAGAAGATCAACGAGGTTCAGACCAAGGCCTAATGTCATTTTCCTGGATGTGGGCAGGAGCGTTGAACTTTCCAGCAGTGATGAAAGAAATATATGGGACTTTTTTGAGGCCTTTGTTAATCGAGATGGCCGCGGAGCTGCAGAGTGTGTATTGAGATGGTCGAAGCAACAAAACTGCCCTAATCCAAAAGGTTTTATTGAGGTAATTACCTATCACTATGAGGCTCATGATTTCATAATTCTTTTCTTTGTAGGTCATTGCTTAAATTAATGAAGGTTATAACTAGCAAAACTTAATTTCTGCCTTAGTTTGAATTTCTGTTGCCTTTTACATATATAATGTTTTAGTAGGAAGTGGATGAGGCTTTTGCTTCCTGGGGCACTTGGAGGGATGATAACGTCCAACCTGAAGAGCGCATGCATCAATTACTTGAGAAAGCTAGGCATCATCGAGTCAATATTGATGGAAATGTTTGTACTGCGATAGCTACAATAATGGATCTCCAGGTAAATACAATTAATTATGAATTAAGTAATCAGGTGTTTGTGTTGCCATGATATTATATTAGCATAATGTCATTAAAAATTCAGTATATATACCAGTTGAAATGGTTTAGGACGCATTTAAGGTATGTTACTAGTTTGGATGTTTTTTGGTACTTGTTTTTTCAATTTTACAGGGCTGGCAGCGCAGGCTTCATGTTTATTTTTTATGTAATGTGATGGGCGCATTATGGCGAATCGTAGTCTCGGCTGATCGGCTAAAGGATTTTCCTGAAATCATGATAACTGATCCAATTCTGGCAATGTTGAAAGCAGCGTGGTATGCTGCCGAAGTTAAAACGGAAGAGTTTTGGGCTGATCGACAATGAAATTCAAATGGGTCAGATGTGGGACGGCCTAACTAACCTTGCTGAAATCAAACTCGCTATTCTCAAAACTCAATCGAAGCCCTAACTTAAAATATTTATTAGTTTGTTGTGATATTTAAATTTATTATAGTTTGAGATGAATTGCATGGATCAGTTGATACTTATATATTTTAATATTTGGACATCTTTTATTCCAAGTTTGTAAAGTTTTTTTATTTTTTTCTTGTTAGGTTTTAGAGTTTGCTGAAGATAAGCTGTTAATATTCTCTTATAATCTTTTATTTTTCTCATTAACTACTAATTTTTTAATTTAAACATGCATTTTAATTAATAGATCCGTGACAGATTTAGTGAATTATCAAAATTAGTATATATTTATATGCACGAATGTAGTAAAAAAATATAAGCTCATGATGGATCTAAAGCACACATGGATATCTACTTTTGTTATGGATCTAAATTTTCTGAGAAAAGTAATTAATACATTATTTTGTATTCTTTTAAATTCATCTACAGAAAGCAAACTCAGAGAGGAAGAATCCTATGATTTTTCATTTTGTTCTGTGTGCGCATGTTTCTACAATTCATGAGTAATTTTTATTTTGAAATCAATGAGTCCCTAACATTTAAAGTGAGTGGTTTCACCGCATGGCCCACTAGATCCGTCAAATTAACAAGTTCTTATTGATCGATCATACTATCTTAGCATATTAAGGTGCTTTGCCCCATCTACATATAGATATTTCTTGCTATAAGATTAATTAACTTCAACTAAACGTGACCTCCCTGCATAAATAGGACTAATTTTTTTGTTTGACAAATAATAATAATAATAAGCATGCAAAAATATATTAGAAAAACTAGGGTATGTCATTCTCATACTGCTTCTGCTTAATCCTTCAGCTGGTTGAGCTCTAGGAATCTGCAAAAATGAAAATTGCTACTAATCAGAATAATGCTTAAACGTAAAAGCTACCTAAATCCTACATATATGATGAAGATTAATTGTAACAGAATATGCACACCTTAGAATTATCTTCCACGGTAGGTGTATTTATTCTCTTCATAATCTCGTAGAGAACACAAATCGTTTGGTCTTTCTTCTATGTCCACTTGAATATATATGTTTACCCATCGAAGACGTTGAAGAAGTCTAGTTTCGAATTGCCGAATTCCATGTCCACTTGAATTTGGATCCAACTTGTATGCTTTCTCCAAGGCAAAGTATCGGCCTACAACAAAAAAATTGCCACACAATTCTAAATTCTCTTCGCGAAAGAATCAAGAGAATCTAAATTCATATACTAATTAATAAGTAGTAATTCTATTTTACAAAGTACAATACATAAATTCGAAATAAGTCCTTATTATAAATTTACTAAGTGATTAATTAATTAATTAGACATAAAAGTCTTTATTGCATTCTTTCACTCTTAGAATTTGATTGAAAAGAGAAAGAAGACGCATTAATAGCTTACAGAGATAAGCAACTCTTAGATTTCTTGATTCAATTTCGTTTGCAGCATCAAGAAACGTTGCAATATTGAGTGAATGCGGCACTTCAATCTCCACATTATATATCTCACAAACCAAACACCTTTTTTTCTAGGAAAATTATTTGATGCAAAGTTAATTAATTAATTCAAACTAGCATGTAATACAAAAAAAGAGTAGAACAAAATTAAAAAGAAAAAAATCAACGAAGAGAAGAGACAGTACTAAGTTTGCTTTCAAAAATTATAGATCAAGAATAGAGTTGATAATTGTATTAATTGTATAAAATTAATTTAAGACATGAATAAAAATTAATTTTTGAAAGCAATTCTCACTTTAATTGTGGGTGTGGTGCCTTCGCATGCATGCAGCCGCAATGAAATGCATTGCGAAGCTCGTTAGCTCGATCTCAGTCGGTGTCCACTCAAAGGCCCAACTTTTCGTTGATTTTTTTCTTTTTAATTTTGCGCAGCTCGTTAGCTCGATCTCAGTCGGTGTCCACTCAAAGGCCCAAAAAACCAACTATATTAGTTTGTGTTTCAAAAAACCAACTATATTTAATGAAATTTTTGCGCAGCTCGTTAGCTCGATCTCAGTCGGTGTCCACGGTCAAAAGGAAGGCGACTCAAAAGCACTACTCACCCCACTAATATAAGCTATGCTCATTTATACAATTCTCAACTCTAAATCCTTTGTAGCAGTCCCTCTTAAATTAACACTTCTAAAAAAAAAAAAAAAACTAATATAAGCTATGCTCATTTATACAATTATCAACTCTATTCTTGATCTATAATTTTTGAAAGCAAACTTAGTACTGTCTCTTCTCTTCGTTGATTTTTTTCTTTTTAATTTTGTTCTACTCTTTTTTTGTATTACATGCTAGTTTGAATTAATTAATTAACTTTGCATCAAATAATTTTCCTAGAAAAAAAGGTGTTTGGTTTGTGAGATATATAATGTGGAGATTGAAGTGCCGCATTCACTCAATATTGCAACGTTTCTTGATGCTGCAAACGAAATTGAATCAAGAAATCTAAGAGTTGCTTATCTCTGTAAGCTATTAATGCGTCTTCTTTCTCTTTTCAATCAAATTCTAAGAGTGAAAGAATGCAATAAAGACTTTTATGTCTAATTAATTAATTAATCACTTAGTAAATTTATAATAAGGACTTATTTCGAATTTATGTATTGTACTTTGTAAAATAGAATTACTACTTATTAATTAGTATATGAATTTAGATTCTCTTGATTCTTTCGCGAAGAGAATTTAGAATTGTGTGGCAATTTTTTTGTTGTAGGCCGATACTTTGCCTTGGAGAAAGCATACAAGTTGGATCCAAATTCAAGTGGACATGGAATTCGGCAATTCGAAACTAGACTTCTTCAACGTCTTCGATGGGTAAACATATATATTCAAGTGGACATAGAAGAAAGACCAAACGATTTGTGTTCTCTACGAGATTATGAAGAGAATAAATACACCTACCGTGGAAGATAATTCTAAGGTGTGCATATTCTGTTACAATTAATCTTCATCATATATGTAGGATTTAGGTAGCTTTTACGTTTAAGCATTATTCTGATTAGTAGCAATTTTCATTTTTGCAGATTCCTAGAGCTCAACCAGCTGAAGGATTAAGCAGAAGCAGTATGAGAATGACATACCCTAGTTTTTCTAATATATTTTTGCATGCTTATTATTATTATTATTTGTCAAACAAAAAAATTAGTCCTATTTATGCAGGAGGTCACGTTTAGTTGAAGTTAATTAATCTTATAGCAAGAAATATCTATATGTAGATGGGGCAAAGCACCTTAATATGCTAAGATAGTATGATCGATCAATAAGAACTTGTTAATTTGACGGATCTAGTGGGCCATGCGGTGAAACCACTCACTTTAAATGTTAGGGACTCATTGATTTCAAAATAAAAATTACTCATGAATTGTAGAAACATGCGCACACAGAACAAAATGAAAAATCATAGGATTCTTCCTCTCTGAGTTTGCTTTCTGTAGATGAATTTAAAAGAATACAAAATAATGTATTAATTACTTTTCTCAGAAAATTTAGATCCATAACAAAAGTAGATATCCATGTGTGCTTTAGATCCATCATGAGCT
Organism: Atalantia buxifolia; assembly: GCA_030444775.1. Taxonomy (NCBI): domain Eukaryota; kingdom Viridiplantae; phylum Streptophyta; class Magnoliopsida; order Sapindales; family Rutaceae; genus Atalantia; species Atalantia buxifolia. Next base: position 30,778,906 of record CM059832.1, on the reverse strand, counting down.
TATATTTTTTTACTACATTCGTGCATATAAATATATACTAATTTTGATAATTCACTAAATCTGTCACGGATCTATTAATTAAAATGCATGTTTAAATTATAAAATTAGTAGTTAATGAGAAAAATAAAAGATTATAAGAGAATATTAACAGCTTATCTTCAGCAAACTCTAAAACCTAACAAGAAAAAAATAAAAAAACTTTACAAACTTGGAATAAAAGATGTCCAAATATTAAAATATATAAGTATCAACTGATCCATGCAATTCATCTCAAACTATAATAAATTTAAATATCACAACAAACTAATAAATATTTTAAGTTAGGGCTTCGATTGAGTTTTGAGAATAGCGAGTTTGATTTCAGCAAGGTTAGTTAGGCCGTCCCACATCTGACCCATTTGAATTTCATTGTCAATCAGCCCAAAACTCTTCCGTTTTAACTTCGGCAGCATACCACGCTGCTTTCAACATTGCCAGAATTGGATCAGTTATCATGATTTCAGGAAAATCCTTTAGCCGATCAGCCGAGACTACGATTCGCCATAATGCGCCCATCACATTACATAAAAAATAAACATGAAGCCTGCGCTGCCAGCCCTGTAAAATTGAAAAAACAAGTACCAAAAACATCCAAACTAGTAACATACCTTAAATGCGTCCTAAACCATTTCAACTGGTATATATACTGAATTTTTAATGACATTATGCTAATATAATATCATGGCAACACAAACACCTGATTACTTAATTCATAATTAATTGTATTTACCTGGAGATCCATTATTGTAGCTATCGCAGTACAAACATTTCCATCAATATTGACTCGATGATGCCTAGCTTTCTCAAGTAATTGATGCATGCGCTCTTCAGGTTGGACGTTATCATCCCTCCAAGTGCCCCAGGAAGCAAAAGCCTCATCCACTTCCTACTAAAACATTATATATGTAAAAGGCAACAGAAATTCAAACTAAGGCAGAAATTAAGTTTTGCTAGTTATAACCTTCATTAATTTAAGCAATGACCTACAAAGAAAAGAATTATGAAATCATGAGCCTCATAGTGATAGGTAATTACCTCAATAAAACCTTTTGGATTAGGGCAGTTTTGTTGCTTGACCATCTCAATACACACTCTGCAGCTCCGCGGCCATCTCGATTAACAAAGGCCTCAAAAAAGTCCCATATATTTCTTTCATCACTGCTGGAAAGTTCAACGCTCCTGCCCACATCCAGGAAAATGACATTAGGCCTTGGTCTGAACCTCGTTGATCTTCTAAAGAGCCGCTGCAGAAAAGATTTCTTCTGATCTACTCGGACAAGAATATTTCCGGGATGCATGTCGGCATGAACTAACTTGATCCCCTGAAAAAAGGACATTAAAATGTCTCAGAATGATGTACAATCTGTTTTGGAACAACTAAAAATTTACTAAAAAAAAAAAAAATTATAAAATGATGAGCATCTGAGAAAAACTGGAAAGTGTACCATAAGCATTTGAAGTAGTGCATCCGTCTCTATAGAACAGATGGCAGACTTAAGCCACCGATCATCATTATGTTCATCGACATAGCGTGAAATGTTTTCACCTTCTTCATAAGTTTCCACCAAAACAGCAGGATGTACAAAGGGATACACAGGCTCAGGAAAAAAAACAAACTTAAAGTCCTGGAAATAATGATTAAAGCGGCTCAAATGGGCAGCTTCCTTAGAAAGGTTGACTTGAGACATCGTTAAAGCTGCAAACTGCTGTACATTTTCATCCAATCTTAGCCACTTCCAAGAGGGAATAACACTGCAAATCTTGGCTACAAAGCTGATTATCACAATATCTCTCTTAATTGATTCCTCAACACCAGGATGTACAACCTTTACCGCAACTACTGTAGGCTCATTCGTCTTTTGTTGACCAGTGGGGTATCGATGATTCAAAGAAGCTCGATGCACTTGAGCAATCCTACCAGAAGCCACAGGAACCTCTTCGAAACTATCAAAAATTTCAGAAAGCTTGAGACCGAATGCTGCTTCAACAGTTTTTCTAGTGTAGGCAAAGCTATGTTCCGGGGCTTTATCACCGTGAAGCTTTGAGAGCTCACTGCAAAAATCCCTAGGGAATAGATCCGGCCGTGCGGTAGCCCACTGACCCCATTTGATGAAAGCAGGACCAGCGCTTTGCAGCGTCCAAAGAACAACACGAAGCCACAGTTCCCTGAAGCGGAGCCCAAAAGCATCAGCAAAAGGCGCCATGATTATACTGGGTGAGAACAGAACTCCTAGATACAGAGCTCTCACAAGCAAAATGACATATTCTACAAGCGAATGCAACGCAAATGAGAAGACAAGAGTAGGCGCGAGAATATTGAAACCATTTGCAATACTTGAGCGTCTTGCTTTTCAGCAGACAACCCTCGCAGCTCCTCTGCCCATGCTAGCTGATCCTGACCAGATGTGAAGGCGAGAATAATACCAGGAACTATGAGGGATGAACGTGTCAAAGCCAAGCTGAATGCCTGTGCAATCCTCCGACTGAAAGAAGTATTAATATTAAAAAGCCTTTGACAAGCAATTTGGGCTTGCTGTGTCACTACACTACTAGTCCTTGCAGAGGCAATAGATGATAAACTCCTGGCTGAACAACTCTTACTGCAGGGAACCTGCTTCAGCTTCGTAATAGTATTAAACACTGGGACTGCACCCTGCCCTCTACTAGGAAAAGGAATGCGATAACGAGGCACTCGTAACCCAACTGTAAACACAGCCCCATACTTATTCTTTCGTATTAATTCTGAATGGTAATGGTACCCCCTCTTCTCATTTGTAAGAACAGACTTTGCAACTCTCCGAATATTTTGAATCGTCAAAACTCTGCGTGGCAGCAAACAATTACAACGCCATCACCGTAAATACTAAAAAGATTTGCTAAAAGGCCAGGCTTGTCATTAATTAAATTACGCTCTTAACGTCAAAGTTGAATACGAACTTCATCATTACAAAGGGCTGTAAAAGATACGTCCAGAAAAATAAATGACTAAACACATGTCCAATTGATCCTAACTTATATATTCATTCCTTTTATTACAAAAGTAAAATTAAAAAAACCGAAAATTTAATATTATATATAAGTATCACATAAAAAGAAACAAGTAATACAAGATTCAAACATCAAATTCCCTGAAGCTAAAACGCAAACAAAGAGAACAAATATTACAGTAATAAGATAATGTTGTAAACGATTTGAATAAAACCGAAAAGTTGTGCGCACCTGCTGCAACGCGGTAGCATGATTTTGAATGGGTTCCGTCTTCCGTGGCCGTCTTGGCGATGATCTGAGGATAAACGTTGATTTTGAATGGGTTCCGTCTTCCGTGGCCGTCGTGGCGATGATCTGAGGATAAACGTTGTTTCCAGTTGGGTTTTAATTTAATCGGCCGCTGTATTCTTTGTATTTGATTTCATCGCCTCTGAGAGATGTCGTTTAGGGATTTGAAGCTTCCAATTTAAATATAAAAAGATTTTTATAATTCTATTAGCACCTCTTCACTAATAGTCCAAATCTTTTTATATTTACTGTTTTAACCTTTATTCGAATTATATTATTAAAGGAGTTAACCTTTTTGCTCTTAAGATTTTAACTTCCGCCCGCATGGGAAGAACTTTAATTTTGGAGGTAGTCTGACCGTGGGTCACATGCATTTAAACATTAACAATAACTACGCTGTTGATAAGTAAATGTACCTTGTTTACTTACGAATTGACTAGTTTTTATATACGTATCAATTTACGTGGTGTTTACCTTCAATTACTTGTTTTTAGGCATAAAAATATAAAACTCAAAATTCTAAATCAAACCCATGTTAAATTTATATTTAATTCCTCTGATCTCTTATTAGGACGACGCTTACACGATACAAGAAAATAAGTTCAGAGATATCGATGAAATATGTATTTTTTTGTCGAGTAATTTTGCGATGAATATAAACAAGATAAAACTTACAAGAGAGTTGATAGGTGAGCATTTCAACATATATACTAACAATAAAAAGTTTTAATTTTCTGAGTTAATATACTTGTGCTTAAATGAATTGGCAATTGTCGTACATATACATGATATACTTACATTTTCATTAAGTTTGTATTCTTTTGCGTAAAGCGCCCAGCTTTTGAAGAAAGACCGAATGGTTTGTGTTCTCTATGAGATTATGCAGAGAATAAATACTCTTTCTAACGAAAATAACTCTAAGGTGTGAATATTTTGTTACAATTAATTCTTCATCATATTTGATTTTGGCAGCTGTTAAATTTGACCATTATTCTGATTACTAGTGATTTTTATTTTTGCAGATTCCTGAAGCTCGGCTAGTTGGAGGATTAAACATGAAGCAGTATAAGATACCCTCGTTTTTCTATATGTTATATTTTTGCACTATATTATCATCTATTGTCACCAAAAAAACAAAAAAAAAAAATGGTCCTACCTATGTAGGATGTCATGTTTGGTTGAAGTTAATTATTCTTATAACAAGAAATACGTATAGCACTTTAAGATTATGAGGTAGTGTGTCTAATTAATAAGAATATGCTATTTTGATATGTCTAGTAGGTCGAGTTATAAGAACACTCACTTTAATATCAGGGATTCACTAATTTCAAAATTAGTAGATCGCATTATATGACCTATTATTATACCTAACAAAAATACATATTCTTATTGGTTAAGCGTATCCGACCTACTGAAAATTTTCTATATTACACCATATATATGTTGAATTTTATATTATCAGTATACAACAATTTTGTCTCTTGTTACACATTTTGTCTGCTGTGGATTATATATGTAGGAGGTCAACGACTTAATTTTGTCTGCTGCGGAGAAAACTCACGAGGTTCCTTCTCAAAGCCAAATTCGTTCTTCATCATGAAAGCGTTAGCATTGATTTTTTTTTTTTTTTTTGTATATATTTTTGAGTAAAGGGCTATCCGTAATTACTTCCTTAAATTAAGAACATTTTATAATCTAATCACCGTCATTTTTACCTATATATGCAGATTCCAGAATCTGAAGTTGCAAAATCTTTGATTCAAAGATCAAGTATATGTCTTTTTTATTGTTAATATTATTTGCTCTCAGTAAGACATTATTTTACAGTACTTATAAAGTGTGCTACATTCTTTAATTTGATGACCAGTCAATTCATCTTCTCTCATTTTGTCATTAATTAGGACATGAAGATATATAATAAAGGAGACGAAAAACGCAAGAAAGACTTGGGCGGCAGTTAAAACAATTTAAAATAGATTTCATGAAAGGTGATAATCTAGATTCACTTGTCATATTCGTGTTATGTCAAATAGAAGAGTAATAATATGCGTTTGATACGAATACTTATTGCTCTTTTATCACGTCAACAATTTAAAACACTGGCTCAACACAACCATTAATCGGATTAAGTTGGATGTAATTTCACGGATTTGATATACTTCAATTTTTTCCAAAGATTATTAAACTCACGTCAATTTAAGTTCAAATAAATCCAATTGTAAATTAGCATAAGGCAACCAATTGAATAGAATAGTGTCGTAATTAAAATGGTCCGAATGTCTGAAATATTACTAATTGAGTGACACGTTTAGAACACAAATAAAAAAATTCTATTATCTTAAATAACTCAAGTTTGCTAACTTGGTGTCCCATTCGTGTTAGATTGAGATGTCACAAATTGACTTGCTCTAATGAAAAGCCTGCAAAACTCAAATTATAGTTAATTTAGTTAAGAAGAGTTCTCACTTCCCAAATGGAGAAAGTCATACAAGAAGCCACTAGAAAAAAAGAAAATTGGTTCTACTGACTTCATGTCCACATGAATTTAGATCCAACTTATGTGCTTTCTCCGAGGCAAAGTATCGGCCTAAAATAAAAAATTTGTTCAGCTAAGGTAGAGATGCTCCACCTAAAATACTTCTTTATAACCACATATTAAAGTTATAATTTTTTTTTTGTATTTACCACTTTAATTTTGAAGGTTTTAAAAAAATGCTCTATGGTGGAGCACCTTCAACGTAGCCATTACTTGAAAATTGTCACGTGATTTTAAATTCTCTTAACGAAAGAAGCAAGAGAATTTAAATTTGTATGGTGATTAGTAAGTAGCTAGCTAGTGATTCTATTTTACAAAGTACAATACATAAATTCGAAATAAGCCCTTATTATAAATTCACTAAGTGATTAATTAATTAGACACAGAAGACTTTATTGCAATTTTTTTCACTCTTAGAATTTGATTGAAAAGAGAAAGAAGATACATTAATAGCTTACAGAGATAAGCAACTCTTGGATTTCTTGATTCAATTTCGTTTGCAGCATCAAGAAAAGTAGTGACGTTATAGAATGGAGGAGACAATCGAAAAACAACAAGGAACAAGAAAGCATCAAAATAGATGACTTGTACACACACACACACACATACACATATTTGTAGTTTGGATTTGTTAATAATGCATGATGCATGTATTAGAACCAAAAAAAAAAAGTAATATGATTAATGTTCTTCTTTTGGACACACGCATAATTATTCTGAATTTGATGGTGTGTGTATATATATTAAAAGACTTGGAGGGATGATGACCAAAGCTAGAAAAAAAGAAAATTTTGTCAACTTTCATTTGTCAAATCCTGACCAAAGCTCCTGTCTTGTTGCCTTATGTAACTCTCTCCATTTTGTCTCTGAACATTCCCACTTATCTATTTGTTTTTGCAGTCCCATTTTATAAAACTAAAATAATTAGACCTCCCAATAATGGCCGTTCTTCAATCATTTTCACCATCATTTTTGTTCTTGTTATTATTCCCAAGATTCTTCTTTAATATTCCTACATTCTGCTTTTGTCCCAGTTTTTATCGTCAAGAGTTGAAAAGATCAATTAAATTTAAACCCATTTTATGATCAATCTTTAGATGACAAAAGCCAAGCGGAGAAGCCTTACATGTGAATCAAGAAAAGCTCGATAAGGTACTAAGATATGGTGTGTTTTTGCTATGTATATAAGCTTTACCTTTGTGGCTTTATTTTCTTGAAAGTTATGCACTCAATTATGTTCTTAATAGTAACTCTTTATTGTTCTATTCATTTGCTTTCTTTAAGTTTTGGGTTGGTGTATCATGTTTGGATGAGTAGAAAATATTACTCAGACTGTGTTGTTGAGTTATTATTTTTATTTTTGGTGAAGTCGAATTCATCCTTGCGTGAGTTTCTGGGCTAAAGAGGCTGCTGCTACTGATTATAGTTGAGATTTTTCATATAAGCACTGAAGAATTAAATTCGCACAATATATGATTTTAATTTTGTTTATAGTGGGAGGTTTGCGTGAAATGTTTTCATTCGGTTATTAATAGGAGAAAATGGCCTTTTTTTTTTTTAAGTGAATTTAGCACTAGACGGATTTGGTTTTTGTATATGATGAAACTGTTTCACTTTTCACAAGATTAATCCTGATTCTGATGTTGGCAGAAATGGCATCATTGGAAGAACTCCTATTAGAGGATGGATTTAAAGGGAGAAGATCATCGGTGACAAGCTCGAGATCTTCCTTTCGAGAAGAAGCTATGAGTATGCCTGTTTACCCTTTTCGAGATAAAAACAAAGCAGCTTCTTCATCAGGTAGCAGAATCAAGACTGAGAGGGCAAGGTCTGATCTATCGCGATATACTTTGAAAAGTGATTCCCCAAGAATTAGTAATCTTAGTGGTAGAAGGCCGAGGGATAGTCTTGTTAGAAGAGAGAAAGTAGACAGCGGGTCAATGAGAGAGCACAGGGAGAGACTTGCAGGAGGACATTCAGTTGATGTACAAGAAAGAGGAAGATCAAATGCTAAGTCCTCAGAAACTTCTCAGGAAAATGAGATTGTTGAGGTTGCCGGGGAAGAAAGTCAGAGAGTTAGAATTAATTTGGACAAGAGGCATAGCAATGTTGATAATAGGAAAAACATGAAAGACAATGAGCCTGGTTATGATAGATATGACCGAAGTTCAATGAGTAGAAAAAGTATTAAAGAAAATAATAGAAAGCATGAGAGTGTTTTGGCTCCAGCTTCTGAACCTGCTCTAGATGAAGTTGCTGTGCAGGCCATAGTATCTATCCTTAGTGGCTATGTCAAAAGTTTTCTGAAAAATGAGGATTTTCGTGCCACCCTTCGCCATAAGTGTTTCTCTTCCCTTAATTTTATCCAAATTGAGGAAGAGGGTAATAGTAATGAAAGCAAGGTGATAGCTAGCCTTGAACAAGCAATTGAAACTGTGCAAAGAGCAGCTGAGGAATCTGCAATTTCAAAAGAATTGAAAAAGGCTTCGCTTCAGCTTAGCATGATCACGGGGCTGAGTGCAAATGATTTGAAGGATGGTTCCACTTCTGGGGTTCCCAATTCTAAGCTGTCAGCCTGTGCGCATCTTTACCTCAGTGTGATATATAAGATACAAAAGAAGGACCGAGTCTCAGCGAAGCACCTTTTACAAGTGTTTTGTGATTCACCGTTTATGGCAAGAACAACTTTATTGCCTGAACTTTGGGACTATTTAATATCTCCGCATCTTGCGCATTTGAAGGCGTGGTATAAGCAGGAATCTGATTCTTTAGCCAATGAGTCAAACAAGCCCAGGAAAATGAAGCTGCTTGAGAAAGTATACAATGAAATCTTGGATTCAGGCACTTCTCAGTTTGCAGTTTACTACAAGGACTGGCTCACTGATGGTATTGAAGCTCCTTCAGTACCTACAATCCAAATTCCATCGTTGTCTGTTCAAAGACATCAGCGAAAAGGTTCATTTGGTAATTCTTCAGAGGTAGCTAGCCCTGCTGCTGCCTTCTCCCCACAGTCAATGGTCAGTAAGAAGCTATATGACGCTGTATTTGAACGAGCAAGTAAACCCAGAGTTGACGCGGCTGAAGATGATGGCGAAATGGAGAACTTTGATAATTACACAAGAAGCTCTGGTGGTTCTACTGTAGAAAAACAAACATTAACATACTCTTCCGAAATTGTTAAATGTACACATCAAGATACGGAGGATGATTCACCTAAGATTGCCCAAGATGATCTATTCCACTTAGTAAGCAATTTCACACACACATATCCATTTTAAATATAGTTTATGCTTTCTATGTTCATTTTTCTTATTGTACAGTTTGCACTTCTGCTTTGCTGACATGTTATTGATTAGGGGAAATTGAGGTGTTATGATATAAAATTGACTTAACTTTTGAGTAATTTTTTTTTTCTTTTGGGTAACAATGCTGCTTTTCAATTTCTATTTTACCAGAAGATGCTTTATGAAATTCTTAGATATCTACCATGAATCAAACATGTCAATATAGCAAATGCAAGAATTTTATGTCGAGTTTCCCAAATGGTAAATTGTTAAATTATAATTTGTTTGGCATACTAACATATGTGCAGGAAGACGAACTATTATTAGGAGCTGAGGAAGGCTGGAGGTTGCCTAGAGTGAATTATCCGGCTGAAAGAAATATAAACAGTAACCTTAACATCTGTTGTACGAGTAAAAAAATTGAAACTATTAAGCTATATACACCTCCAGATACAAAAGCAAATGAGCTCACACTCAAGAGGCTAGCAAAATCTGCTTTCGAACAGCAGCAAACTGAGGGTTGCACTGCTCTTACCATTTCTAGTCCTCCAAGTACTAGCAAGGCGCCAGTCAACTTGAGACCCTCCTTTGAAGGTGAGCAAGAGAAAGCATGTAAGGTACTTATTTCCATTTTATTTAAAATAAAATATCAGTTGCATTGCTCATATTTGCATTTTCCTACCACAGAGTTGCATGAAAGTGATGAATATTTTGATGAAGGATCCTTCTCGACAAGCATTCCTCAAGACTTCATTTGTCCCTTGACTGGACAGTTATTCGAAGAACCAGTGACTTTGGAAAGTGGTCAAACATTTGAATGTGAGGCCATCAAAGAATGGATTGAACAAGGAAACAGAACATGTCCTGTAACAGGAAAATATTTGGAATGCCCATCATTGCCACGCACTAACTTTATTTTGAAGCGCGTAATTGATGGTTGGAAATCAGAGAATTGCATGCATCTCTTGGCTTTTGCCTTTCAAATAGTGGATCAATCAGGGATGAATGAGTCAACAAATGGCGATGAAACAGCTATATTTATATTAGAGCAGCTTCTTACTGTTTTCAGTGATCAGGAGAGAATAACAAATGCCAAGCACCTTATTTCTATTGGAGGCTTGCAGTTTCTTATTTGCAGGTTTGAGTCTGGGAAGTTAGAAGAGAAGGCACGAGTGGCAGCTCTCATGTGCTGTTGTATTGAAGCAGATGCAGGATGCAGAAACCAGATAGCAAGAAATATTAAAGTACACTCCCTCCTCGAGCTGCTTCACAGCAAGCAAGTGAAGCTGAGAACAAATGCAGTGCTGCTGCTGACTGACCTGATTTGCTTGAGCAGGTGTGTTAAATTTACTCATATTATGAGTGCTGCAAAACTTTCTTTAGTTGCTTCCTTGACAATTATAGTGCACCAGATCATTCTCTATTTTCAATTTTTTGACATTGCAGGAGGAGAGATGTTTCGACACTTTTAAGAAATGTGCAGAATGAAGAGTTAGTGAATGCAATGCATGTTTTACTTTTGTATCTCCAGCGCTCCCCACCCGAACAAAGACCCTTGGTTTCAATACTTCTGTTGCACTTAGATCTTCTGGTATGCTAGCTGATTATTTAAAGTAATAGCTTGCAAATATGTTTATCGGTTCAATATTCATGGGTTTAGTTTTTGCTATTTAGATGCTTAAAGAACCCAAGTATTTTTCTCAGACAAATTTATGATGCAGGTACAACCTCGGAAGTACAGTATATATAGAGAGGCAGCCGTGGATGCCATTACAGTGGCACTGGAAGAAAGCCTAACAGATGAGAAGATTCAAGAAAAGTGTTGCCGAGCACTCCTTATTCTTGGTGGACGGTTCTCTTTCTCTGCAGAAGTGGAGACTGAGAGTTGGATCCTAAAGCAAGCAGGATTTAATGATCGCTGTGAAGCGAATTCTCTCGACAATGATGAAAATGATTTACCCGTTGATGATTCTACTCCATTGGTATGTTTAATGTCTGTGCACCATAGGCATTTCCTATCATTGTATATGTGTTCTGCGTAAAAACTCTACACAATCATTCTCTTATGACCTTCTAAGGACTTCATTTTCACCATAAATGACGGCACTTGCCTTGTTCTACAAGCAATTAAAAAGTTAAGATTACAAGCATGCATGATAATTTTCACAGAATGTCTTAAGGGCGTTTGGTCGTATCTGTGAAACAATTTAGCTGAAGTCAGATCATGTTTTTTAGGATGACGAAGAACAAGCCAGTGAAGAGTGGTTGTGTAAACTGTCGGCGTCATTGCTTAGTAACGGGAAAAGATCATTTCTAGAGACTGTCTCCAAGATCTTAGGTTCCAGGAACTTGGATTTGGTAAGTGTGTGCCTAACAACAGTGGCATGGTTAAGTCATGCACTTTCCGCGCAACCTGATGCTGAATTCCAGCTCTCGGCATTCTCAGCCGTCATCTCTCAGCTGAAAGAAATACTTCAAAATGGGGAACAGCCTCAGCAAAAAGTTCTTGCCTCAATGTCATTACTCAATTTCAGCAAAATCCCAGGTTAACAGCTTTTTCTTAATTAAAAGGTTCTTTTATGTCAAGCTTCGAATTCCCCCATGTGATTACATTTGTATTTGTTATCGCAGAATGTAGTGTCGTGCTGAAGACAATCGCGGAGGAGATCAGGGTTCCTTTACAAAGCCTAACTGAAGTAACATGGACGGCGCAAGAGCTATGCGCCATCATTGCGGGAAGATCTCTAATCTAGCAGGAAAATTAAAGAAACAGTACTCAGAAAACATTTTACATAAAACAGTAATTGACTGAATTTCTTGAGTAAATTTATCATCAACTTCTGAGGTTTTCTCTAGAGCAAAATCAATGGCTTAGTTTCCTCTTGATCCTGAGGAAACAATTTCAGAATTGTATCATAAATCTTGTACTGCTTTGGACATTTCCATATTGAATAGTTGATTGTACATTGGAGCTGATATTTTCTAATGTCTGGTGAAGCTAGAGTGTATAATATAATTTACTAGACCGATGTCAAGCCCATAACAATAACGACCACGAGTCCGTTATTTTTTAACTTTGTAGCAGTTGGATTTTTCTTAGTAGGCCGAGGCTCAGCCCATAACAGTAACGGACTCAACCCAAGTTCTCAGAAGGCAGCGAGTCTAAGAGCAAACATTTGCACTTGTTTACGAACCTATGAATATATTGGCTTCGGCGTTAGGCTGAATAATTTTCAATTAGCTTTATTTGGTTGATGATTTGAGTCTGAATCCTGAGATGGTAATGGGTAAAAATTTATTTTCAGTTTTATTCATGCTTAAATGAGTTTATTTTAACCTTAATTAATGGTTGAGATTTATTTATTTATTTATTTATATTTTTTCCTCTTATCTAATAACTACATAGTATAACCACAGATTACAGTGTTACCTTTCATATTAGTTCATGTGAAAGCAATAATTAATAATTTTTTTAATTTATTTTTCACTAAATTGAGAGAAATCGCTGTCCTTATGTTTTCTCTTTTTCTTTTTCTCTCTAAATATATATATATATATATATTATTTTTTTTTTGAAAAGCTCTAGATAAATATTGTTAAATGACAATAAGCAAGAGAGAGAAAAGTGCCCCAATATAACAGCGCCGCTAGTTGTCTAGAACACTGAGAGAAAAGTCAGAGAAACGACAGCTTGTACTGCCGTTTCACCTATCTCCTTCTTTCAGTGTTCTAATTATTTTTTATTATTAAAAATTAAAAAAAAACATTTAAATGACAAAAAGTAGAGCAGTTCACGTGCTCACTCTCTTTCTGTATGCATCACTTCTAGAATTTTTTAATTATTAAAAAGATTAAAAAAATGCATAACTCAATCAAAACAGTAGAACAGACAACTAGAAATCCATCGCTCTGCCTCTCAACTTCCCTCACTCTCTCCTCCGGCTACCACTCATCCCCAAACTCAATCCCCATCAAAGTAATCCCCATCACTCTTTCTAACCCTCTCCGGTTACCAGAACCCGAAGCTGCTCTCGAAGTCCAAGTCGAAGTTGAAGTCGAAGCCGAACTAACTTCTGAGGTTGTTGAGTTAGCTGCAAAGGAAGAGCCCAACTGCCGCCTATTACTTTAATTAACTACATGTTTCAGATCTTGAACCTGATTAAGAGCTAATGAGTTGGAGCACTCGCTTGAAAATTACAGTCAGTGCTGCTCGGGGCCTTGAGTATCTACATTGCAAGGCCAATCCTTTGATCATTTACGGGATTTGAAGTTTAAAAATATTTTGCTGGATAATCATTTCAATCCAAAACTCTGATTTAGGGCTGGCCAAACTCGGACCTATGGTGATAATACACATGTTTCAACTAGAGTAATCGGAACATATGGTTACTGTGCCCCAGAGAACGCAATGGGTGGCGAATTGACTCTTAAGTTTAGAGTATTCATGGCTTGTTACCTTGGCAGAGAGAGAAAGGGACTGATGCACGTGAACTGCTGTACTTTTGTCCCCATCGCGCTTTTTTTTAATAATAAAAAATGATTAGAACGTTGAGAGAGGGAGATAGGTGAAACGGCAGCACAAGCTGCCGTTTCTCTCACTCTTCTCTCAGCATTCTAAGACAACTAACATTGGTTTAGGCTGTCTTAGTTGTACAATTATTTTTTTTTTAACAATACGATTATATAATGCGTGGGGCTATATGCATTCTAATTAATATTCTGAATAATTAATTACTTTTTCACTTATTTTTTAAAATAAATATCAAAATTTTACCCTGAGTACTCTTTATAATTTTTCTCATCTTATTTTTTCCTATCATGTCTGTATGGTTTTACCAAAAAATGAGTTGGAAAGTATGGAGGAAAGCAATCTAAATTGTAATTTAACAAGAACTCATTATAAAAACCCCCAAAATTCCCAAAAAAAGTGAAAAACAAAAAAGGGTTTGGCTGGCTCCTATTAATCACCATTCAGGAACAAATTAAAGAAGTTCCTAGATAATGAGTTCTTTATACACGGCAAAGCTGTGACATTGGAGTTTTGGAAATGAAGTCGGCAAACTAGTTTAGAGCGTGCCACAACATATTTACATGAAGGACATTGTGACCGGAAAAAAATTGAGAATTTATTAGAGACTATTATGGGTAAAGAATAAAGTATGACGTTATGAAATAAGATGAGTGACGACAGTTGAAACTATCTCTTAATACACTTTTATTTTATATCCAATTATTTAAAGGTTGGGTGATTTGTGTATTTTCATAATTTGATTTAAGTACATTCATGTAATAAAATATTTTATAAAATTAAGAGTTTTCAGAATAAATTTTAGAATTTATGCATTTAGCCCCACCCTTAATTATATAATTGGTTCAAATTGTAACCCAATATAATCATGTATTTATTTAATATTTTTACTAGTAACTACATTGCATATTAATTCCAAAGGCCTCTTTAGAATAACTTGCATTCCAAACAACAAAATTACAATATTATTAGCGTTCCATCCTCTTCCAAGAAAGCATTTGATCTCTCTATCTCTCTTATTCTACTTAATTATAATTCCAAAACTCTAACACCATACTACCAAGTACGCAAAACCCATTGAAGCACTCTTTTCACATAGGTTCTTTCTTAATCCTAACTTCGCCAAAAAAATTCTCTTCAACAATTTCCTCCTTAATTTTCTTCATGTCACTATGAGAGGTCTCAACATTTGGAGAATGAGCATTGTTTGCCTGTTTCTCCACTTCAGCTTCAATTTCGACGCTAGAATTTGCTTCCCCATGAACATTTCTTTTCCGAGCTTTCACCCTCATTTGCTCATTGGAAGGCTGAGGCATCATCGTAAGTCCTTCGATTGAGTGAACTAGGCGAAGATTCCTCTTCCTGAACCTTGCCGAAAGTCTTCTCTTTCTCTCAGCACTTGTTTCATACTTGTAATGAGATCTCATATGAGCTGCAAAAGCCTGTGAAGTGCCAAACACGCCATTGCATTTCGGGCATCTGTAGGGACCATATTTCTTGCAAGGATGACTATGAGTCCTTCCGTCATATTCAATATTTTGATTCTCTTCTGGATTAGGGTTTTGAATGTTGTTTGGGTTCTGCCCAGGGCTTTTTTCTTGAACATGGGCTTTTCCTTTGGCTAGAGTTGTAACAACCCTATCACCATATGCACTTGCCTCAACATGATCATCGAGGTCTATAATACGAGGAGTTCGTAGGTTTAGTGGTCGATTTTGATGATGAGGGTTAAGAAAGGGATCAATTTCAGGGATTGGATGATAAACTGAATTGGTAGAAATTAGGGTTTGGTTTCTAAAATTGGGTAATTGGCCTTGAATGTCAAATCTATTAGTTGCAGTTAGTCTTTGAACATAGCCTTTATCATTTGCAACAAGCCCTTGGATGCTGGCAGTGCTGTTTTGAAGGAGGCTTTGGGTGTGGAGATTATAATTTGGAGCAAGCAGACGCTCCGTAGTGGAGGTTGGAGCAAGAAATCGAGTCGTTTTCGTGACTTCAGATATGCCTATTATAACCTCCTTTGGAGAAAAGGCAAGTTGATTTGGAATTGGTGAATAGTCAATGAAGCTATGAACTTGAACCCTGTTTGGTGGAACCCTGTTTGGTGTAACTGTAACAAAAGTTCTTCTCACTTCAGTTACTACTTGGCCTAAACCAAGGTGGCCATTAAGACCAATATTTGATGGCTGATAGATTCGTTGAGAAATGAGTTGATTATTTTGGTGGTGCCGCAGCTGATGAGAGCGGATTAAGCCATTGCCATTCAAGGGGTTTTGATGTAAATTTGAGTTGTTTTGTGAAAGCAAGAGGCCACTATCAAAGGTTTCATCTCTATTACCTAAATCAGATGGAGGACCAAAATTTATACCCATTGGAGAAATTGGGTGAAAGCTTGAAGAAGAATTTGGGAAAAGAAATTAGATGTATAAAGCTTCTGATTCAAATTAGAGGTTCTTGTGGTTCCCTTTTAAAGCCAAAGGGCATCATTTTTGGGTAATAAAAAATTAATATGGGTCATGCAACGAGAAGAGGACTTTCATAAATTGCAAATTTTTTTTTTTATTAAAAGGGACTCAATAAAACGAGTTAGATAAGAACAAGACGGAGATGACAAACCCCAAACATATCTTACCAAATAATTGCACACGCACCCTCAGGCGGACTAAAAAATAAATGGAATCCATAAATTGTAAATTTGACTATGTCATTATTACATTGGATGAGGCAAATCTGCTTCTTTTCTAATAAATGGAAAGTAGTAATTATAAGCAATGCACAATTAATGTTTTCTGTTTAACACATTTAAGAGGAAAAATGCAAGTCCTAGACAACAAATAATTAATAAGATTTTTTTGTTTTAAAGAAAGATTGTGGTGCTAATTCGATATTTGGGTTGGTTCTGCAATTGGCTTTTGTTTACTTGAAAGAAAGATATTAAATTTCATTTGATTTTAATAGAACAGGGAAATTAAGGACAAGGGTATTAGTCGATTTATGATGAGGAAGCCTCTGAATTTTATTAATCTAAAGATATTATGAAACTGCTTGAAAATAGATTTTTCTATTATTATCTAAAAATTTCCCATAGAAATAAACATCATCTTTATTTTTGTAGTATATTTAATTCTTACGCAAAGAAAAGCCTATTATTGATAAAAAGAGGCGGTTACAACATTACAGTGAATTGCAATATGATTATTAACTCAAAATTAACTACAGAGCTGGCAATGGGTTAAATTTGGAAAAACATTTCAAAATCTAATAATTAATTTATGGAAACCAATATGGAATATGGAACTCAAAAATAAATTATTTCCCAAATTTAGCTCAAAAAATGGTTTATATCCATAGATTTCTGGTCTGTACTTCTATTGAAAATTTGGAGTGTACAGAGTCATTTTCCAATATGGCATCTAAAAGACTAAAAGTAGTCAAACAATAAACGAGTTCTTAGTTAGCGTATCTAGTTAAGCTTTCCTTTGTTGCATTTCCAAAGTAAACAATAAACATTATCTTTCTGTAGGAAATATACAAGTCGCAGTTTATCAAATTAGAACAATTTTTTCTTTTGGTGCGTAAATAAAAACAGAAAAATGATAAAAAGCTTGAGTGAAAAGTTTAAATAAAATTTACAAGTACCTTGAAATATATGTAAGTTATTGGTCATAATATGCGTATTACAAAATACAATGATTGTAATATGTAAATGTAATTAACATTCGACGAGTTCTTATTGTTTTGTGTAGAAGTTCTAACAATTCTAAAATGAAGACGATGATAATTTTCACAAAGACTTAAAGAATTCCTTAACTCTTTGTATAAAGAATCGAATATAATTGACAAAGACTTAGCCATCTGGATTATTAAGGGGGGAAAAATGGAGACTTTACAAGTATGACCGCATAATTTGTAAAGATTGTGATCTCAACACGCCAACATTAAAAATATACAAAGTACGTAGAAATTTTGACAATGTAATGTTGTGTGCACGGGCTATTTTAACTTAAAATTTTAATTTGATGCAAATATATATTCATCAATTGATCATATAATTTCTTAACAATGTTTTTCAAGTGTGTAATTTGTTATTTATTAGATCATAATAATATTTTATTACCAGTCTGATAGTAAATAATAACTGGAATAATCAAATTCGAACTATATAATTAAATGTCTATGTATAACTTTCTTTTACTAAGTTGACATTGATAATTCACCATAGTTTAGATCATGCGCGCCAAGTCTTATTTAAACTTCAAATCATCTATCAATATTAAAACATTTTAAATATAATTAATAATTATTTGAAGCATGCCCTCCAAATGATTTGTCAATAAAAATGAATAAAATATAATAAGGCAATGGCTACGTTGAATCAACACCAACGTAGCGCCAACTGACACAAGACATGAGATCATATAAACTTAATCTAACGGTCACGATTACATGGACTCAGAACACATGATATGCCCAAGATTATGGGTTACCTGCTGGGAGGGTAGAAATGACCAAATATAATAAAATTATTTCACTTCGTTATCACTTTAATAGATATCTCATCCATGTTTCGATTTCGAGTGCCCGAATTCCCTTAAAAAATCTAAATCAAGAAACTATAAATTTCTTTCGATTTGGAAACTAGTAGGTCAAAATGTGAATTTGAAAATCGTTGACGATCCATTTTGGGTTGCCAGTAGCTTTCACCGACGATAAAGTAACCGTTCGGATTTTGAATAGTATCTCATCTACGTTTCCTTGCGAAAAGGATCAGAGTTTGAAAAATAAGACCAATTGTCGACGAGGTTCATTACTTCTTGACTAGTGATAGAAGCTACCTGTTTATGAGAGGAAATAGTTTTGTCTTGTGACCTGAAGCGGGTGTGATGTTCTAAGGTGTGGGCAATGATTATTTTTCAACTCAGATTTTCAAACTACGGGTGGATGATTTGATGAATAATTGCTTAAAGTAGAACTATCAGTACCCCATTGAAGTGTCGAATACACTTCAAAACTGGTATATGAATAAACTAAGTGTGAGCATGAGAGTTCACTTTAATTGAAAAGAAAAAAATTATTTATTGCTCCTTTGCAGTAACAATTGGGGCATGTAGTTGTTAAGAAGACAGAATTAGTCAATTAGATGTATCTAGTTGTGACAAAAGAGGTTTGTCCCTGATGCTATATATAAAAACACCTGCTTATTTTTAATCAAGAAATAGGACAATAGAAACTTCACTTAATCCTGATGGATTGGAAGAGCAATTCGCAGAAATGGGCAATAGAAAATCAATTTCTTGTATACGAAACACACCTCATAAACTATAATGGAAGGTGTGGTTGGAATTCTAATCTTGAAACTGTGGGGTGGATGTGAGGGTCAGTGGTCAGGCTGGCGGCCGCCGATGTGGCTTGTGTTGAGGAGGGGGAAAAAAAAAAGATGACCAACAGAAACACGATGGCCACCACCCAAAATCTTGTACGCCATTAGTATTTTGAGTACGTGTAATCATAACGGTCAGATGAAGATAATAATAGCACGACTTATATAAGTTGGTGCTACGTTGGAGTTGATCCAACGTAGTCAAACTCATATAATAAATAATAATTTCAAACGCACGCCCCAAATTTAATTGAACTTTAAAAGATTTATATGAAAAACGTATAATATATTTAAAACAATTAATAAATATTTGAATTGTTTGAACTAAATCATAAAATAAAATTTGAATCATCAAACAATATGAATAACAGTTTGAATCAGTCGTATCAAATCATAAACTAATTTTTCAAAGGCTCTATCAGTAAAGAAAACACATCAAACATACTTAATAATAATTTGAACCGCGCACAAAAAGATTTCAACCATATTTTAAACTTTTTGTTACATCAAACATATCAATATAACAAAAACATTTACTACATTCCCAAAAGCTCAAAACATAACCACATATAATATATTGCAGCAGGTAAAGAAAAACAGTAAATTAGAACAGTCTCCTTTTCTATTGAAAAAAAAAAATTGGCATAAACTTAAAATGCTCTTGGGATTATGATCCAAATGTATGGTACTCGCTTTAAAAGATAGTTACGCCTGCTTCTCATCCTTCATAGGCTGTTTGCTTCTGTGCTTCTGTTCTTGATCTCCCTCGTTCTTCACACTCCGTTTACCCTTCTTCTTCGCAGATGGCATCATGGTGAGTCCTTCACTTGTATCAACAGGTTGAAGTATATTTCTCTTGGGGTGTCTGGCAGCTAGCCTTTCTGCCCTCTGTTCGGGGGTTTCAAACTTGTAGTGACCTGAGGACACATGAGCAGCATATATTTGAGATTTAGTGAACACTTTGTCGCATTTTGGGCAAGTATAAGGACCATTTTTGTCGTGGGGCAAGCTGTGAGTGCGGCCATCGTATTTTGCTTTCTTGTTTTTTCCTTCATCAGAAGAATTGTTGATAGTCTCTCTAGGGTTTTGATTATCACTATTCCTTGGTAAAGGGTTTAAAATTTCATCAGTTCTGGGCAAGGAAAGATCATCACCAAGAAGCTCTAGCATGCAATGAGGAAGTGCCACTTCTGAAGAAATTTGATTGTAAATTGCTTCAAGAGACTCAAGTTCTTTTGACAGATCATCATCATTATCGTGATTCATTTTAATGGATGATAAAAAAAAACGATTTTGTATTTGGAAATTTAGAGAAAAGAAAAGACCCAATTTCACTGCAAGAATTGATGTTGTGGGCGGTTTTTGGGTTGTAAATACTATCAGAAATTTCACTCTCATTTAATGGCAGCTGGCTCTCTTGGTTGGTGTAATTAAACCCATTCACTTGTTTTTGGCTAAAATGTAATTTGCTTATGCAAGCAAGAGAAAGATTTGCCTTATGAAATTTTTACTACTATATGCTGCCAAAAAAGCTCACTACCGTGGATGTGCTAGAATCTGCTGCTTTTTTCTAATATATGTAAAGGACTAATTACAATGGTTTAATGCCTATTTGATGTCTATGGTTTATTTTGTGGGATTTATTTTATTCAGCGTGTATATCTTTTGAAAATAAAAAATAAAAAAAGTTTATTAAGCTTATTTTGAAGCGCAATGGTTTTATGTAATGGGGTACTAGTCCTATGTAAGCAAATACTCCAGAAATTTCTAATATTTAGCAATAGTTTTATTTGTTAAGTGTCTTTTAATTTAATTTCTGCATAAATATAGTTTCCTAGATTAGAGAATTGGATTGTACAGTGAAAATTCTCGTATAATTCGTCAGTATAGACTAATTTGTATGGATGAAATGAATTGCCTCTACAACCAAGAGCTGGCGATGAGAGAATTTTGAACAGA
Organism: Atalantia buxifolia; assembly: GCA_030444775.1. Lineage (NCBI taxonomy): Eukaryota > Viridiplantae > Streptophyta > Magnoliopsida > Sapindales > Rutaceae > Atalantia > Atalantia buxifolia. The sequence continues at coordinate 30,757,904 of CM059832.1, read as the reverse complement.
AATTAATTAAGATTCTTGTCAACAATATAATTTTCCCGTAATAAATTTCTAAGAAACATGTAATTTATGGAATGTTAAATAGTAATTGTCTGGTCTTTAACTGCTATTTTCAAACATTACTCATTATTATATATGGGTAAATTGGCATACATACGGAATTGATGTAAATTTGGCTAAGTATAAATGAGTTGTTCTAAAATATCTTATTAAAGTTTATTTTGATCATCAGTGTATTAATTTAGATTAGGATTTAGTACTGAGTCAAGTTTTTATTGAGTACTGAATCAATGATTAAAAATATTTAAATTTTAAATTTTTTCTCTTTTCTAACAATCATTGATTTAGTAATCAGCAGGAATTTAGTTTAGCACTGAATTCTTATTTTCTAATTTAGCAAGCTACATATTGAGCATGACTTCGGCTGGCTACTTAATATTGCGATGCATCTTATGGGTGTCAATTGTTTGAACAAGTAAAATTTCATGGGTGATACAAGTGGGAGGGGTTTGAAATTTAAAATTAAATAAAATAAATAAATTCCTTCAGGTCAATGATGTAATTTACTAGATTTAACAATAATCCAACCCTAAATCAAACCCTTTCGCTCTTTGACTGAAAAATCCTTATGCTAATTACTAATAGGCTAATAATGATCATTTTTCTAAATATACAAATTTTGTCACTAACAAAAATTTCTAGTTAAGAACGGTCTTACCTGCCCGTGCCAACTGATAACTAAATTTCAAATTTAATCTTAAAACTTAAATTCAAACAAGTTTTTCAAAGTGCATTCATCAAAGACATATATCTACTGAAATATTTTGTTATTAAATTCCCAATAACACAAGAGCATAACTACATTAGTAAGAGCCCTATACTAGAGAAAGAGGAAACACTAACAAAGGGAAGAAAAAGCAGGAACGGGTGCATAAGATGAACTGAGAACTCAATAAATTAAGAGCCACACATGGTCCCTTTTAATCTCAACATCAACCAGACCCTCTTCCCTAGCAGCTGTTCCAGCAACGGCATCCTCATCTTATGTCTGAACTTGGTCATCGTGACTCGCAGCCCTTTTCGCCTTCTTTCTCCGAGCAGCAATGTTCTTCAAAGACTTATTAGGCACAATGGTAAGTCCAACACTTAATTGAACCACTCGCAGGTTTCTCTTCTTGAATTTGGCAGCAAGTCTTTTCTTCCTCTCAGCCGCTGTTTCAAACCTGTAGTGAGAAGATATCACATGACCCGCAAATGCTTGAGGTATGAGGAACTCTATTTTTCATTTAGGGCATGCATAAGGACCATATTTGCGTGAAAGGCTGTGAATTCGACCATCATCGTCATATTTTTCATCATCATCAGAAATTTGTACGCTATTATTTACCTCAGGATGATCACTAGGGTTTTGTTTTTGAACTTGATCAAGAATTTCTTTGTCACTTTTTTTTTTTTAAGGTTTTGCTGACAAACATTTTGAATAGGATCAGTTTCAATGAATGGAGAATTCACTCTGCTTGACATTGTTGTTATGGATGAAATGGATTGATTCTGTGCCGAGTTGTGATGGTAAATATTATTAAAAGGTTATTTCGAGCAGTCAATGGATGATCCACCTTGAAGAAATTTGTTTTAGGGAGGTTAAACTTTAAAGGACTGATTTTATGAAAGCTTGTTTTGATGAAAAATTGTGCTATCAGAAAGAGATTCACGACTCTTATTAGATAGCTGATTTTGTTGATTGGACATATTCATGTTTCGAATAGGAAAAATGGACTGTTCAGAAGCAGAGATCATATGATCTCTGGAGCCAAAAGCCTGTCTCTGGTTGAAGTTGAAGTAAGAAACTTAGTTTTCACAACCTCTGTGTTACTTCAGTGACACCAGGTTGATTTTGAACAGGAAAATAAATGACACTTTGAACTAGCACTCTAGGTTGTGAAGAAAAATTATATCTCGTAATCACATCACCAACTCTTTGGCTCGAACCAGCAATTGGGCAAAACCTAATCTGGGTCGGTTGCTTCGGTGAGGGATATATGAGCTCATTTTGGCCATGAGTCATATGGTTTTGCCAAAATTTCAGTAGTTGAAATCAAAATATTGGCTATCATTTTGATAACTAAAACCAAAATTAGGCATGGCAAGTGAAGAACTGGAGCCAAAATTACTGGGTCGGGAATCACAAGAGCTAAAATTGAAAGACACGTTCTGGCGATTGAAAAAGGACCCAAAGGGCTTTTATTAATCGATAGAGAGCAAAGCTTGATTTGTGACTTGTGAGGCGTATTGGGTTCGTAGGCTACATTTTTGAACCGAAAAATCATCATTTTTAAATGCACAGACATAAACTTGGTTATAATACGAAGAAAATAGCATCCACGTTTTAGATTTGATAGTAAATAAATTTAAGTTGGTCATATATTTCTTGATAAGAGAGAATCTGTGGAGAGATTAATAGACAGTAAGATAATACAAACGAATTGTCATTGAATTTCTTTAATTTCATTTTCACATAGTCAGCAACAAACAAATAATAAAAATTGGATGTTTTGGTTCAACACTGCCTTAATGCAAAAACTATAAAATTAAATAGAAAATAACATAGAATCAATAAAACTAAAAGGCCAAAGGGCAAAGGCCATTTTGAAAAAAAAAATTCATAAACATAAATGGGTTATAACAAAAATAATAATGTTATGCTTATTTAACTAGAATATTTATTAGCTCGTATCTTAATTAATGTGGTAAATAACATATCATTATTTAGTTGGCTGAAGTAATAGTTAATTATTAAACCTTATTAATTCCAATCCAAATGGTGAAATTATGTTGCTAGCACATCAATTGAGAATATAAATAAGTATCCTAATAGAGTAAGCATAACATCCCTCCAACAAAAAATTGTACAATAGTGGGGCAATGCAAAATATGTATAAAACTTTGTTAAATTTCAATTAATCATTATTTTCTGAATTTTTATTGTCATTTTTATTTTGTGTCTTTCAATAATTTTTTTCCCCAAATAGTTGGCTTGTGTATGATAGAAAGAGTGATTCTTTTTATTATCGAACTGTTTGAATTATCTTCGAATTTGTCTAAATGGATGCAATGAATTGTCTCAACAGCAATTAGCTGGCAATGGGATTTTACAATTATTTTTTTTTAAAAAAAAAAACTCATCTAAAATCTTTTGTAGAAATTTTATTTCGGCTTTAAATTTCTATGAAATTCGCAATGTTTTAATTATTTCCCACACTTAGCTAAAAAATTAGAGGTGTCTATAATAAATTTCTAGTCTGTAACTGCTAAAAAGCATTTTTATATTGCTATCTTGGAATGCCATGAAGCCATTTCTGGTCTGTAACTGCTAAAAACCATATTACATATTGTAACTTGCTAGCAAATATGTTTTTAAATTTAATAGGGCCAAGCCTAGATTAGTTGTTTTAGAGTATCCGATTGAAGTTCTTTCGGTTGCTAGGATTAAGAAATTATAATTAGCCTGTGCGGCAAAATAATTAGTGAATTTCGAGCCAAATTTTGGGTACATTCATCTCATTCCTAGTAATATTATATGAAGAGAGTTTATTTTGGCTTCAGCAATAATTTTACTTAATACTAAAATATTACAATTAATCAATAGTTATCGCACCCTCAATTGGAATTTTTGCCACTTGTGACCGAAACAACAATTGTTATATGATAACATCACATAGTTAACGATCATTTCTAAGCATATAATGAAGTTAACAACAGTATAAACGCTCATGCGCCAAATGATAATTGAATTTCAAATTTGATCTTAAAACTAAAATCAAACCAAGTATTGAGTACATTTGGTTGATTTTCACGTTATAAAAGTTTATATGAGTTATTTAACTGGACTTAGAACTGATTAAGATTATAATTAGTCAATAATAATCCCAACGTCAGTTGGATTTTTTTTTCTCTTCTGAGCAGAACAATAGCTTAATCACAACAATAGATATTGATAGTAAACAATGGTATAAGCCGCTCGCCAAATAATAACTGAAGTTTAGATTCAATACAAATTAAATTTCTTAGCAAGTTATGAGTGCATTCATCAAATTTGTTATGAGAGTATTCATCAAATTTATGTATATTAATTGTTATCACAACTGATTATTCTTGATAATAACAATTAGAATGAAAAATAACTTGGCCGTCAATCAAACATTTTCTCTTTTATTATAACTAAATGAATCGTTATCTTAACGAGTGATAGCCTAATAACGATAATTTCTAAATATGTAAATTCTCTTTATAAAAAACTTTCACAGTTAATAACTGTCTTACCCGCGCGCGCCAACACAAAACTAAAATTTAAATTAATTTCAAATTTAAACTTCGAACCTAATTTTCAATTGCGTTCATCAAACACCTCAATCTATTAAAAAATATGTTTATTAAATCAAGAGCATAAAACAGAATTACATTAAACACTGTGGAGAAAGAAAAACGCATAACAAAAAAAAATTAAAAGAAAAAAACAATAACATAACATAAAATCAAAGTTCAACAAATCATTATTCAAACATAGTACTCATTGACATAACCAAGAGCTTCCTTCTAGTACTAATTAGCCTAAGCAAGAGCTTCCTCCTTAACAGCTATTCCACCTATAGTAAGGCCATCCTCTCCTTGCTTCTGCACTTGATCATCACCATCTTCAATCTTGACCGCAGCCCTTTTCTGCTTCCTTCTCCAATCAGCAACGTTCTTGAAAGATCGACCATGCACAATGGTGAGTGATCCATTGCTTGACTCAGCCATTCGAAGAATATTCTTCTTCTTGTACTTGGCAGCAAGTCTTTTTTTCCTCTCCGCTGCCGTTTCAAACCTGTAGTGAGCTGATGCCACATGAGCCGCAAACGACTGAGATGTGAGGAACTGTTGTATGCATTTAGGGCATATGTAAGGTCCATATTTTTTACGCGAAAGGCTGTGAATTACGCCATCACCCTCTTCGTCTTCGTCCTCATCATCAGAACTTTCTTCACTCATTTTTCTAGGGGCGTAAATCAAATCACCCACTAGATCGTGATCATGACTCGGGTTTTGGCTCTGAGGCGCGAGCACACTCAATGGCTCGGGATCAAGAATTTCTTCACAAACATGTTTGGCCACTGGAAGGTTATTTGGTTGGTGTTGTATAGGGTTTTGGTTCAAAACATTTTGAGTAGGCACATCATTATTATCAGTGAAAGAATTATTCACTTGGCTTGACATAGTTGAACTAGGTGACATGGATTTGTTTTGAGTGGTGTTTTGCAAAGCATTATGAAAAGGCTGCTCGTTATTATTTTGAGTAGTTAATGGATTCTGTGACCAGTTTTGAAGAAAACTTGGGCTATCGTAAATAGATTCATAGTTTTGATCAGATAGCTGATTTGGTTGGTTTGACAAAAGAAAATTTCGATTTGGAAGAAAGGGTTGTTGATGAGAAGGAGAGATCATGTGATCATTTGGAGCCAAAATCCTATCTCTAGTTGAAGTTGATGAAGTGAGAAACTTTGTTTTCACAACTTCAGTGACTGCTACTTCAGTGACGCCAGGTTGGTTTTCAACAGGATAATAATCAAAGAAACTTTGAACTTGCACTGTACGAGGATATGATGGAGAAAAATTATTTCTTCTAATCACATCACTGACTCTTTGGCTCAAACCAAGCTGGCCAACCCCTATTGTAGGTTGGCTGTTTCTTTGAGGAATGAGCTCATTTTGGCCATAATTCACATGGTTTTCGCCAACATTTGAGTAGTTAAAATCAAAACCTTGGCCATTGTCATTGTGAAAATTGGTACCAAAATTAGGCAAGGCACGGGAAGAATTGAAGCCAAAATTGGGCTGGCAGTTGAAAGAGTTAAAATTGAAAGACATATTGGAGATTTGAAAGAGAAACTAAACTCAAAAGGGATTTTATCGATAGGTGGCAAAGCTTAAGTTGTGAGGTGAATTGGGCCCGTGGGGGTGCCGTTTTATAGCGAAAATAATAATTTCTTAATGCTAAAAAAAATTAGAAATTGTATACAGATTTTAGAATCTTACTTTGATTTTTTTTAAAAAAGGCCAAAATGGTCTTTTACTTCTTGATAAAACAGAATCTGAAGGATAGAGTTATAGATGGAAACACATAACTTTGCAAACGAATTGTTAGTTAATTTCTTTACTTTTGTTTACGTATTTTAGAATACTGATATGTGATATCGAATAAGTAGGCATGTATGCTAAGAACTTATTGTAAAGTTTCCAATTGGGCATAAAATTACCCCTAATTTAATGTTTTTGGTTACCTAATTTATCATGAGCGTATCTACTTTTGGAGAGATTTTAAAGCATTTTTTTTAACAATAAATCTCTTTCTTGAAAAAAAATTAAAATTAAAATTACAAACAACCAGTTGAAACCTAGCGACTCAACAAAAAGTCATATCTGCAGATTCCTCTTTTCTATCAAGAACGCTTGTAAAGAAGTGATACGTGCAATTTCTTTTTGGCTAAGAATGTGATACATGCGACAGTTTTGTCATCGCATATAGATTTTAACTCCATTTATATACTAACAAATTCAAGTTTCAGTGTAAAAGAGGATATTGTGCCTTCAAATTGATTTCTCACTTTTATGAGCATCTCCTAAATATGGAAGAAAAACACATGCAAACATTAAATTGAGGCCATATCTGAAAGTTATTGTTATTTATGATTTATGGAATTAACTAAATACAGACAATTTCCCTTGGATAGGTACGGTCAGAATTATAAAAAGTTTTTATATTCTTTGAAGTAGAGGTTTGGTAAATTAACAAATTATTTTTTTCGGCCTTTTAATTTCTTTAAGAAAAATAATATTGCATTTGCATAATTTGGTACAAACATAATCGGAAAATAAAGTTTGTATCCAAATGATGTATCACCTATCATTCATTTGTCGAGCATAAGATGTTAGTTGATTTTATTAATTATCATTAACGTGCTAATCATGCAACGCCTATTAATAAATAAATCTTTGAAATATTGTACAATGGGTAAAACTTTTATATATATATGCATATTGAATTATGAAATCTGATATAGTTTTGATAGCTCTTACAAAATGATAGTAATATTTTATTTAAAAAAAAGAAAATTAATTCCGTGAAAGAAGAAAACATTGCAATCTTATATATGGTGATAAATCTAAGTTAAATAAGGATAATAACTTTGCATGGTTAGATTTTAATTAATTAGTCTCTATCAAGGGTTATCCCTTTATGAGACAATAAATTCATAATTGTAACAGAAAAAAATGTTAAAATTCTCAACTGTTTCTCAACTATCAATCTATCAGAAAAGTAACTACATACATATGAACATACAGAAGGATAATGCATTTAACTTTCTTTCTTTATGAAAGTGTATAATTTCTAACTATTTTTTCATCATATACGGTAACAACAACAGTGTTCTTGTTTTTTCCTTAAATTTTTCTTTCGTTTTTTCGTACACAAATTCTGAAATTTCAAAAAGGCAAGAATATGAATTCACTCATGGTCACACAATCCACTTGTTCTACATGGCAAAAAAATTTTTATGCCACAAAAACATTAATTAATAATATAATTTGCATTACTTTATGTCTATTTGTCATCTCTTAATATGTCTTTATCCCTTTGTACATTGTATAAAAAAGTTAACCCTTCTATTGATTTTTCATTCACAATCACCCTTTCTTCTGTCTTGGTTTCACTTGAAATCAAAGAATTTTTACTCCATGGATAATGAAATTGATAGTGATCCCCACAAATATAGAGAAGAATGGTTCCATTTCGAAATGCCCAAAGGCAAGGAATTTAATCTCCCCAATATATCAAATACTCTGATGCATCAATGGTTAAGGAATAGCAATTCCAAAGAAGCATCCAAACCAAACAACCATCCTTCTACCCAAGCATCTGCGCCGGCAATAAATGATGTGCAAAATTGCCAAGTGAAAAATGTTAATAATTATCCACAAGAAATTATCTCTTCTGATCCTCCTCCTCCAATCGACAAAAAATTAAACGTCCACAACATTTCAAGCTTGCAAAATTATAGTTCTAATGAACCAATTTCTTCAAATGTCACTAGCGTCAACTTTCCTGTGAAAATTGAACAAGCCGTGGATGAGGTCTCTCTCAACTCAGCCAAGTCTCATCCGAGTGTTAGACCAAAGCACAGTTTTTCGAGCATTGAAACAAATCCCGGATCAGCTTCCCCTAATCGAAACCCTAGCGAAAGCACAGTAAATCCTAAGCCAACGCCTTCTCCAAGTGGCGCCGCAGACAATAAACATATTTGTTCAAGCTCAAACGGTGAATCTACCCAAAATGGCGATAAGCAATTTGGTAGCCATCTTGGTGATTCTCTTAGCCCTAATTCTTCCAGTGGTTTGATTTCGCCAAAAAATAAAGAAATCCTAGCTCCTAATGACTGTCCTATTAAGCCAATTACAAAACAAGAAGTTCAAGATCAAGTTGAAATCAATCCATCCCGGCAGCTTAACGAAGATAGGAAAAACAATCCATGTTGTCTTCATAAGCTGACAATGAAATCTCATTATTCAAAATCAAAAGATTTTGAGACTGATCAATCTGATTTCGAAGGAGATCACAAATGCTTTGTTTGTAACGTGGGGTTTTCAACTGGCAATGCATTGGGAGGACACATGAGTTCACACGCAAAGAAAAGAAAAATGGAAGTGATGAAAAATGGCGGCGGCCTATCTTTTTTCAAGTCTGAAGAAATTGAAGAAGAGGCGCAAAAAGGATCTGAAAATGGTTCGAAACAGCCACAAAATAAGCCCATGGCATCAACCGAGGAGTCGACAGCAAGTACTGGAGAGAAAATTGAAGGAAGTCACAAGCAATCGAACAAGCAAGATAACGAGAAAGATTCAACTAAGATTGATGCTTATTAGGAGCATATGGGTCGTCAACTTCTGCCAAATTTCTCTTTTTTTTTGTTATTTTCTATTTTTAATAATAACAGTGGTTTTGCATCGGATTTATCGTTTTAATAAAGATAAATTATTATATTAATTTACAAAAAGCTATTGCGAAATAATGTTGTTTATTATTCATAAATCGGCATTTTTTATTCTCTTATATTGATTGGTTGAGAAATTTATTTAATATTAGACCTCATTACCAAAGTCACGTGCTCTAACATTAAATAATTTATAGATTCATTTTAATATTATATTTATGTTTATCATCTATTATATATGAGTGGTCTAGATTTTATTTGTGTCTTTAATTTAAAGTCAATTTTTGGTCCTATTATCGTCAAAGGGTAAAGTAATAATCATATTAAAAAAAATTATCAAAATTAACAGAAAACATTAATGGAAAAAGGCAAATAGCTAGGAAATGAGGTCTGTGTGTGCCTATATTTACATTAAGAGAAATAGGCAAATAGCTAGGAAATGAGATAATTTAAGAGTATAAAATTGATAATTTCTCTTGTTTTTATTAAGACTCCGTTTGGGATTAAGGTTAAAATTCAATAAGCTACTTATTTCATAATTTTTTATAAGAATAGTGTTTGATAAACTTTGTAAAATCTGCTCATTTTATAATTTTCTCCATTTTGACAGCAACTTTTAAAAGTATTTAGAGGGTTGCTTTTCATAAACATCTTATTCAATAAGTCACCACTCCTTTTTAAAATTCTTATTATAATATTAATATTTTAGCAAAAAGATAATTATATCCTATTTTTCTATACACCTAATATATAAGCAATTAGAAATCATATTGTTAGCCTAAAGGGTTACACATAATGTAATTTTGATGATAGCAAACATGTGTCTTAAGTAAAAATAATAAATATTGCATTTCACATTTTCACTAGTTTTTGAAGAATAATATTTATGCAAGTGAATCAAGTGAAATCAAGCTCAAGACACTCAGCGGACAACAGCGAAATCAAGAATAAAATTTGGAGCTCAAAGGATAAATTATTGTGAAAAATTCTTGTAAAGCCGGTATGATTTAATTAATGCATGATTTAGCATTTGAGAAGCTCAAAAGATTAATTCAATAATTACTTTTTATAAACTAAAAGGTTTTATATTTATAAGATAAAGTATTTTGTGGATTTGAGTAATTTGGACTTAAATGAAAAGTTTTACAATCTTTGAGTTTGATAAATATTATTTTGAATTTCGAATTTGGACTTATTTGCAAAGGTTTGAAACGTTTTGGGGCCATACTATACTTTATGAACATTTGGGACTAAAGCAAAAAATTTTGAAAACTCTAATAAATATGGGTATTATGTTAAAAAGGACCTCCTTGATTAATAATAATATCTTTGGGGCCATACCATAATTTTAAAAAAATTTAGAATACAATTGTTATATAGAAATTCTGAAATTGGACCTTTTTATAAAATTTTATGACGTTTTGGGCTATAGTATAATTATAAACAGTTTTAGGCTAAAATGTAATTTTTCTGAACAGTGGTACTGTAGTAAAATTCAAAAATAACGGTAATATCACTGTTACAAGCATTAGCTGGATAAATCAGCGGCTAGCCAGGATAAATCAGACAACTTAAGTTTAGTCGCCGGATTTCGTCTATAACGGCTAATTTTTGGGCTCTAACTATAAAAACTCAATCCCTACTTCATTTTAAGAACCAATGCAAGCATAAACAAAGTTATATAACATATATTGAGCTTCCAAATCACAAATCATCATAGATTGAATCATTTTTGTCCTATTATTTGCATATCCACTCTTAAAGAGAGTTTTCATTGTAATTTTTTTTTTCTCATCAAATTTATGAGTGTATAAGTGTGAGAAACACTTGTATAAAAGAGATTGTGAGATAATCTCTTGATTTTAAAGGTTCATTGACACCTTGGAAGTCAATTGTAAGAACTTAAAGCCTTGCGAGACTTGGATAGTGAAATCCTCGAGCTTGGTTAGCTTGGAGGCGTGGATATAGGCGGGGATTGCCGAGCCACGTAAAAATCCTTGTGTTTGTTTTTTCTCTTCCCTTACTCTTTTATTATTATGCTTGTTTGAATTTATTATTTTCTACTTCATTAAGGCGTTAGATTGATTTGTTGTGCGAATTGTTTAGCATATCCTTTAAAATCTCAATTCACCCCCCTCTTGGGTTGCATAACTTGTATTTCATTTGGTATCAGAGCTTGGTTCTCTTGTTAGGACTTAACCGTCTAGAGTAAAAGATTCATGGCAACCCAAAATGATTCAACCTTTAGAAAAGGACAATCCACAACTAGGCCACCGTTCTTTGACGGAAATGACTATCCATATTGGAAAACTAGGATGAGAATTTATTTACAAACACTAGACTATGAAATTTGGGAAGTTGTATGTGATGGTCCATTTATGCCTTTGACTAAAAATGAAGTCGGGGAAGACATTCCAAAACCTTCACAGGAATGGAATGAATTGGAAAAGAGAAAAGCTTCTCTAAATTCTAAAGCCATGAATGCATTGTTTTGTGCACTAGATAAGAAAGAGTTTCATAGAGTGTCTAGTTGTGAAAGTACTAATGAAATTTGGCACAGACTTAAAGTTGTTTATGAAGGCACGAATCAAGTGAAAGAGTCCAAAATTAGTAGGTACACTTGACAATATGAATTGTTCTAAATAGAACAAAATGAGAGTGTGTATTTCATGTATACTAGATTTATAGACATAGTGAACACTCTAGGAGCCTTAGGAAAAACCTTTTCAAATAGCGAGAAAGTTAAGAAAATCATTAGGTTGCTACCTGAGGAATGGAGACAAAAAAAGACTATCATTAAGGAAGCAAAAGATTTAAATATCTTACCTATTGATGATTTAATTGGATCTCTTATTTCTTATGGGGAAGATTTGGTAGCCGAAAGAGGAAATGAGGAAAAGAAGAAAAGCATTACTCTCAAAGCAACAAAATATGAGAGTGATGGGGAAAGTGAGCCAGATGATGAGAAGTTGGCTATCCCAGTAAGGAGATTTAGAAAAATTTTCAAGAAAACTGGTGAGCGAAGAAAATTTAGAAACTTCAAAAACCAAAAGGAGAAGAAAGAGGTGATCATATGCTATGAATGCAAAAAGCCTGGACATATAAGATCGGAATGCCCACTTCTCAACAAACTTAAGAAGAAAGCTAGGGTTGCTACTTGGAATGATAGCGATGAAGATTCAAGTGATGAAGAAGAGTCGCAAGAAGTATCAAACCTAGCACTTATGGAAATGGGAGATGATGATGATCTCAATGAGGTAAGTGATTATACCTATGATGAATTGTATGATGCCTTTAAAGAAATGCATGATGAGTTGATGAAAATTGATAAAAAGAATACATGCCTCAAAAAGAAATTGCTAGAACTTACTAATGAAAAGGATGCCATGCAAAAATGCAATGATTCATTGAATGAGAAGATTAAAGGATTAGAATTAGAGAATAAAACCTTGCATAATAGAGTTGCATTATCAAATGAGAAACCAAGTACTTCACATGAGCATCTAGAGCCACATGTAGATGATTTGAAAAAGGAAAATGAAGTGCTTAAGAAAAAGAATATTGAGCTTAGTGATGTTGTATTAAAATTTACAAACGGACAAAAGATGTTGGATAACATGCTTAACTCTAAAAAATGTGTATTTGATGAAGGAGGACTTGGGTATAAGCCTAATTTAAAGCAAAAGTATTATAAGAATTATTTTGTTAAAGCTACTTCCACAAGTGATCATAAAATCGTTTGTAATTATTGTAATCAAAATGGTCACATGAAACATAGATGTCCTGTGAAAAGAAATGCATATTATGGTGTCAAATGCATTTGCGTTCCAAAAGGAATCGTTACTAACGCTCAAGAACCCAAAAAGGTTTGGGTACCTAAGACATAATATTTTCCTTGCAGGGCTTAAAGAAGAAGAAAAATAAATGGTATTTGGATAGCGGTTGTTCTAGGCATATGACCGGAAACTATGCATGGTTTTCAAGTTTCACCAAAATCGAAAATGGTAGGGATGTATCTTTTGGAGACAACTCAAAAGGAAAAATTCTCGGAATTGGTAATGTTGGTAAAATTTCCTCAACTCTAATTGAAAATGTGTCTTTAGTTGAAAATTTGAAACACAATTTGATTAGCATTAGTCAATTGTGTGACAAGGGTTATAAAGTTGTTTTTAATAAATCAAGATGTGTTATTGAGAATGCATGTGATGGAAAATTCTGTTTGTTGGAAATAGATATGGTAATATTTATACAATTGACATAGAATATGCATCCAATCATGATAAATGTTTTTCCGCATTGAATGATGATAGTTGGTTGTGGCATAGAAGACTAGGTCATGCAAGCATGGATTTGATTTCAAAAATTTCGAAAAATGATTTAGTTAAAGGTCTTCCAAAAATCGGTTTTCAAAATGATAGAATTTGTGAAGCTTGTCAATTCGGAAAACAAATCAAAACTTCTTTCAAAAGCAAAAATCATGTCTCTTCTTCAAAATCACTTCAATTACTTTACATAGATTTGCTTAGACCTTCTAGATATGCTAGTTTAAGTGGCAAATATTATGTAGTTGTGATTATAGATTATTATTCTAGATACACATGGGTATTGTTCTTAACTCATAAGAATGATGCCATTGATGTATTTAGAATTTTCTGTAAAAAGGTTCAAAATGAAAAAGGTTATTCTATTACTTGTATTAGAAGTGATCATAGTGGAGAGTTTGAAAATCATGTATTTGAAACTTTTTGTAATGATTTTGGTATTGAGCATCAATTTTCATCACCTAGGACTCTACAACAAAATGGAGTTGTTGAGAGAAAGAATAGGTCTATTCAAGAAATGGCTAGGACCATGTTGAATGAAAATGTATTACCAAAATATTTTTGGCCTGAAGCCGTCAACACCGCTTGTTATGTTTTAAATCTGGTGTTAATTAGACCCCATCTCAATAAAACTCCCTATAAGTTTTGGAAAGATAGAAAACCTAATATTGACTATTTCAAAATTTTTGGATGTAAATATTTTATTTTGAACACAAAAGATAATCTTGGTAAATTTGATTCAAAATTCGATGTTGGTATTTTTCTTGGGTATTCAAATTCTAGTAAAGCTTATAGAGTTTATAACAAAAGAACCTTAGTTGTGGAAGAGTCTATGCATGTTACGTTTGATGAGTCTAACCCAGCCTCTACGGAGAAAGAAGTTATTAATGATGATACAGATGGAGAGTTACAAGAATAATCATCAAAAGATAAACAAGAGAACGCACCACAAGAAAATCAATAGGATAGGCAAGAAGAACAAACAAATATGGAGCAACAAGAAGGTATTTCTCAAACACTCCCCAAAGAGTGGAGGTAGGTTTCCTCTCATCCTAAGTTTGAATTTTAGGTGATCCTTTAAGAGGTATTACAACTAGATCATCACTTAGAAACACATGTGAGCATGCTGCATTTATTTCTCAAATTAAACCAAAATCTTTTGCAGATGCGGAAAATGAAGAGTCTTGGATTATGGCAATGCAAGAAGAGTTAAATCAATTTGAGAGAAATAAAGTCTGGGAATTGGTTCCTAAACCGGAACATCAATCCATTATAGGCACTAAATAGGTATTTAGAAATAAAATGGATGAATCCGATGTGGTTGTAAGAAATAAAGCTAGATTAGTGGGTCAAGGATACAACCAAGAAGAAGGAATCGATTTTGATGAAACATTTGCACCTGTAGCTAGATTAGAATCTATTAGGATATTGTTAGCATTTGCATGTTATAAAGATTTCATTTCATTTCAAATGCATGTCAAAAGTGCTTTCTTAAATGGTTATATTATGGAGGAAGTGTATGTCAAACAACCCCCTGGTTTTGAAAATGAAAAATTTCCAAATCATGTTTACAAATTATCAAAAGCATTGTATGGTTTAAAACAAGCACCTAGAGCATGGTATGATAGGCTTAAAAATTTCTTGTTGGATAACGGTTTTTCGATGGGAAAAGCAGATACTACTCTTTTTATTAAGAATAAGAATCAAGATATACTTGTTGTTCAAATTTATATTGATGATATTATTTTTGATTCTATTAATG